>OX371261.1:13971933-16471933 GCA_947311025.1 Lypha dubia
AACAAATATGAACGACCAAAAATCAAGGCAGAGAAAATTTACACGAGTTAAAAAGCAAACAAAAGAAACTGATATTTTTAATAACAGTGGAACGAACAAAAACTTGATCTGTACATTAGACTAGACCCACCATCGTCCATTCATATTCATTCATTAATAGGCCAAACCTTTCGTTGATCAGGGCAATGCGGCAAAACACGAATGATGCACTAAATAGCGATCTCATGACAATTACAAATTGGTGTCATGCTAATGGTCGGTTTTGATGCATGTGAGACCCTATGTGCTATGCTTACGAACAGACGTATGACAGGACATGCTGCTCCATCTGTAATTGTGGAGGGAATAAATATTGAGGAATCGGAACCTCTTGATGTTCTTGGCATGAAAATTCATTGTGATGTTAGATTAGGGCTGCCATACGTCCTGGTTTTCCAGGATTTGTCCTGGATTTAGACAAATTGTCCTGGAGTCCTGGTCCACTCTTAAATTGTCCTGGTTTTTTTTGGTACATTCAAATACAATAAAGTTAAACGAGAGCTACTCTGATTCAGTTTTTCTTTCAACTAAAGGGCCAAATAAACTACACAAGCGGTTTGACAAACAGGATAAATTTTACGTGTGTTTTTGTTTTTGAACAGTTTGAAACTACTATACTCAATTTAGATACACATTTGTAATATCTAAGGATGTTTTTAAATAAATTATTTATTTTTGTTTATTGGTTTGTATGAATTTAAATGATTTTTTTTTTTATTTTTGTTTATTGTTTTGTATCTATAGTAATTGTTGGACTTAAATCTGAAATATATGGTTGATACATGTATCAAAATAAAAATTTGTTTGAGGTAATTTTTAAATAATTATTTCTCGGAGTATATGCTTGTATAAGGTTCTCATGTACGTTCGTTTGTGGTTTGTTTGAGTGTCCTGGTTGACGGTCTCATACTTCTGGCAGGCCTATGTTAGATGGAATGATCACATTTTTCATGTCTCAAATGATGCATTCAATTGACTCGGTTTTTTAAGGCGGTGTAAGAAATACTTCACTCCATCTGATCTCCATAATATTTATGCCACCTTTATCCGACCAAAAATGGAATCCAACTCTCATGCACGGCATTGGCCGGTGCTTCAAAGTCAATTTTGAAGTTACTCGACTGCGTACAGGAGAGGTCTTATCGCTGACTGTAGGGTAGCCAACTCTATTGACGCACTGGAGCATTGACGCAATGTGGGGTGCGTTTCACTGTTCCATCGCTACTGGAATGTGTTCTAATGAAATCAGGGAACTTGTTCCCGAAACCGGTAACTTTTCACGTGCAACACGATTAAGAGAACATACCTTTGTGGTTGATATGCCAGTGAATCGCACTACGCATTACAGAGAGAATTAATACTTTAGCCGAACAGCATGTAGAATAAACTTCTCGCAGAGTTTTTTCCTGCCACTTTCAGTATGTTAAAGTTCAAATCAAATGTCCACAAACACTACTCAGTTTATCCTACTTCCCACAACGTATTTTCCTAGTTCCGGCACAATGCACTGCATACGGTTGAGTCATTCGCTTAGTTCAGGTCCTAATAATATAAAAAAAGACATGTGGCACTCGGGGACTGCCGCGGTAAAGCTATTGCATAGCATTTTTTATCAACTTATGCAATTATATTATTACGTTTTGTTTAAAAAGTCCGTTGTTATTCTGACAATACTGTATGTTAATGAAATCAAAATCAATAGCATACTTTAGGGGTTAACATACATTGGGCGATTTAAATACTTAAAAAAACAAAAGACTTAAGAAACAAACTTAGTGTCAGGTTTTTCGCCGTCAGGTTTTTTCGTTTCAAAAACAAAAGACTTAAGAAACAAACGTTTCAAAATTTCTTTATTCGGTCTCCTCAAAGCCTGCGATAAAAGCTATGCAATAGCTTAAAAAAAATATAAGGTTCGTTTTGGCCTGCACATTTTAAAAATTTTGGGTCAATTGCGAAAAATTGGAATTTTGAAGCCTTTTTCTGTGTTTTTTGCTTTATTTTTTGTAAGACCAGCTTGCAGGAGATCACCGATACTTATGCTACGCATTGTGTCAGAATTTAAGAAAAAGTATAGGGTAGAGAAGAAGAGATGTTGAAAATGTGGAAGGCTTAATTCTTTTGACGCTCTGATATTGCGTGCTATGATAATTTTAAGAAAAATTGTGGCAGCGCCTCTGGTGTTAAGTTGACACCTTAACTTTCTCAGCCTGCCTGAACAGGCTATTTATTAATTGTCGCCGAAGGTTCTGCTAATCGACGAAAGCGGGCGCGTTGGAACGGTATCAACCGCTGTCGGAACAGTTTTTAGTGACCATTGGTATGAATTTACCACTGAAACAGTACCAGAAGAATTAATTAATTAATGCCGCGGTCATGTAGATTAAAGAAATTCGTGATGTGCATAACTTGTCCTGACCAGTGATCGAACCTACGCCCTAAGTCATACTTGTGTGGCCGTCTTATTTTTATGCAATATTTTCAGTGAAATACGAAAAACTTTAGTGTTTAGCTCTTTTCAATAATTCAAGATTACAAAATCACATCATGTCAAATTAAAATTTTTAGAGTTGCGATACTGTTGTAAAAAACACTAAACATCTACACGTATGTGTGTATCAATTATATTAAAGTTAAATTTTCTTATGTGAAAAAAATTATTCCTTAATTAGTTAATATGTAATGTGTGTGTGTGTGTATGTGTGTGTAATATCACGAATCTCGAAAAAATTAATTCGTTTGTTGCAATCAAAATGACATTTTGAGTAGACCTCAAACAAAATTATAAATCAATTGTCTTGTGAGTATCAAACTCATGAAATTCTAGAAAATATCATAAAACAAACAACCACCCACCCATCTCTAAATACAAATAAATTTATTAGAAAAACATGAAAGAAAAATTATCTAGAAACGAAAGAAGAAAAAAATCAACAACTGTAACATTTTACCATATTTGGTGGTAAGAACAAACAAAAGTTGCATGCAAAAATTAAAAAAAAAAAAATAAAGAAACAGAAATAGACTAGAATAATCTAGAAATTATATAGATGTTAAAAATTAATTAATTTGTTGTTTATATTCCATTCTGTTATTGTCTTTTATTACTTTTTTTTCAATTCAGCATCAAAAAGCCACGAAATTATCACGTCTCATCTGTGTCTAAATCAAAACAATATTCGATATTAGATACAACCCACATTGTTTTCCGATTGTACATATTTTTTTATTGAAACTGAATAAAAATTGAATTATTTGTGATGATTCATTGAATCTTGAAAACAACTTTAGAATTAAACAATTTTTTTTTTCAAATGACTTGTAAATGAAGTATACGAAGTCCGTGAATGGCAGAAGTTTTAATTTGCAATTAAATGGGTGGGTGACATTTTCTGTTTATGCTTTTGAATTTATAAAAAATAAATAAAATATTAAATATAAAATATTTCTTGAGTACATACTTTCCCTACCATGAAAAATTACCATTTCAAATTAGTAACCTCGGTCCTGCGTTCCCAAACTTTAAAATTTTTTTAAGGGAATTGGAAAACTAACAGGGAAAATATAAAAAAAAACTAAGGATTCCATTAATTTTGAGTTCATGGTTGCCAGGTGTGTACGCTCCATTAAAAAAAACTCCATTAATATGATCATATTATTCATTAGAGATCCAGGATCATCTTTATAATTCTTCTGATCCTAAGTACCAACCAGATTATCGGAAAACATTAAAAACAAAACTGTTAATTAATCCATATGCTGTATTTAATTGGTTGCTTAATACCAACTCATCAGTAGATCTTTACCACCATGATTTAAAATTTTGAAAACTCATTTGCGTATACAAAAGCTCTGAAGCAACAAACGAGAATTACTAAAGCAAAGCACAAAAAAACATTCAAAAGTAAAATATGCATTAAAAATTTCTCAAACTAAATGAGAATTTCACAAGCTTTATGTTTGACAAAAATAATGTTACGTTTGTTTTCTTTCTGTGTTTTTTTTGCAAATTTTACTTCGTTTTCAACCCATTTTCTTTTCATTTGAATATTAAAAATATTTTTAAGTTAACGTTACAGTTAAATTAAGTTGCAATGGAATATAAACGCACCTGGTGTTATAAATTAACTAAAAACAAAAACATGTTCGAACTTTTTTTGTTATGCCTCTTGAATTTCTAAATGGATATATTTTATTACAAGTCACAATTAAAACAAATGTTGGGAATATTTCTTTGTAGTTAAAACATGACGTCAGTAGCACTAATTTAAAATTTTTTAAACGAAATTATTGTAATCGGATATCTAAGTATGTGATTTCTTTCTCCCCTCCGTTTTGGCAAAAATTCCAGCCTCGTTTTGAGCTACTTTTAATGAAACAAATATTGCATAGAATGGATACGGAACTAAAGCTATGTACAGACGATTGGCACATCTTACAATATTGTCAGAAAAATGTTCAGAAAATGTCTGACAACCGTGTGAACTGACAATTTTTGTAGGCAGATAAATTTATTGTCTGACAATTAAATTGTAAGGTTTTCTTACAATCGTCTGAACTGACAATTTACCTTTTGCTAAAAATTTTTCATTGTCAGTACATTGTCAGCATATTGTCATAATTTACAATATTGTAAGATCGGCCAATCGTCTGTACATAACTTAACGCTACATTTACGCATGAAAGTAATTTCATGAAAGTTTCCTATATATATTATCAATGAAAGAGACATAAAAAACAACAGAATTTCATGAAAATTTCTTAGCAGAAACATCGGCGAAGTAAAACAATTAATAAAATGCCTGCTAAGACAGCTTAACAAAGTTAATGCGTCTACTTAACACCGGAGGTGCCTCAACACTGCTATAAAAATTAACGTAACACGTAAAGCAGAGCTTTAAAAAGAGTTAAGGCTTCTAAATTGTCAACATCTAACTTCTCCACCTTATCCCTCTCTCTGAGTTCCAGCATAATGTAGTGCATACGTAGGGGTCATCCCTGAATGCTGATCCAATTAAAAAAAAAATATATGCATTGCATATTCTGTAAAATATTCTAACACTCAATTTAATATTAAACGGAGATAAAAATATTTTTTGCATATTTCTTAAAAATATTTCTTGTAGATATTTCTTGTGAATATTTCTTAAACTTAAATTTTTCTTTTGCATATGTGTACATGATTTCATCCAAGTATTTGAAATATTTTTAGTTTTATGTGCATCATATTAAAGTATGAACATTAATATATTTGTAAATTAAATAGCAAAATATTATTGCTGAAATATGAAAACCTAAAATATTGAAATAGATAAATAGTATATGTTTTCTATTTTAGATTTATCTAATGGAAAAACTAAACTAAATCAGTAAATCGAACAATTAAATTTGACTTAAATCCATGGATGGCCGGAAAGTGTATAAAAATAATTCAAAAACTTTCACAAATAATTGTATACTAAAACTTAATACTGCATTTGTGGTTTGATCTGCGAATCAATTGATGAATGAATATTTAATAAAATTTTTTCTGTATTATTTTCTATTTGCATTCTTTAGGGAAATCCTTTTATAATTAATCATACATATAATTAAATATTGTATGTAGGAAATTATTTCAAAACACAAACTAATCTATCTCTATTGTTTTTGTGTGGTTTTATTGCTTATCTTTTTCTTTCAAACGTTTTATTTTAGTTTTTTTTCTCACAATTTGTATTTACACTCTATTTTTGATGCAGTTTTCATTCATTAAGATGTGAATACAAAATAAATACTTTTGTTGATGATGTGAACGACGATGATGATGCTGGTGATGACAAATCAGTATATGTCTGTTTGTCGAACTCATATGGCATTTATATGTGTACTTTTTACCGTGTATTCGACGCATTTTTGTGGCATTAAGCCAATATTAGCAAATACAATCATAAAATTATTTGTTTATATTGTACTGTCTAATACAAGGTATATTAATTATCAGGTAGTCGCATTAGCTAAAATTGACGTCAGCTGATCGATTTTTTGTTGTCAAAACTTCGTTGTGTTTTTATAAAAATATTGTGACATTTTTTTTATTTAATTAAAATTTAAGAAATTGAAAAAAAAACGCGTGAAAAATTTTTAAAATTTAATTAAAATTAAAAATATCAATTACAATGCGTGTATGTAGTGTCTGCAAAACAAATTTGCAAAGGGGGAAGGAAAGTTGTTCCAAGTACCCAAAGAAAAGCGCCTGAGAAGTATATGTAGCGAAATTTGTTTCAGGAATTTCACACCAACTTCTCTTTTATGTATGTACATAGCTCTCACTTTTTGCCATCAAGCATTTTACATGCTGGAAAAAAGGTAAAGTCTAATCGTGAATTGTGCATTTCCATCTTTAACATTTTCCGTTGCTCCAACAACAGCATTTACAATACGTTCAATATTGCGTTGTTGCAAAATATCCTGGAAAGGAGGATACATATACTTTCTTTAAATTTTACTAGGAATTTTTCGATACATACATATAATTTTGTTTTCTTACCTTTCCTGTAAAAATATCCTGTAATGAAGCAACATTCTTCTCCAATGCCTCTACTACTGGTAATTTTTACGTATACTTATATGGGCAGTATTCTCTTGTGATCTAATTCCACTTTTCGATGCAGTTAATTTATCATAACTCCAGCCTTAAACAAATGCATTTGCAAAGGGAGGAAATTGTTTCCTAGTACCCTAATAAAAGACACATCCTGATTTTATACATACATCTATCAACACCTTTTTGTTTTATGTATTGTAAAAAATTTTAACTTTATATTTTTATTTTATGCAAATGTGTTTTTTAATTTAATTTTTGTTTTGTTTACACATCACATTTTGACAACAGCCAAGCTTTTACACTAACAAAATGCCTGTTGTTTTTGTGATGTTGTATTTGTTTTAGGGACAAGACTACCTTATTTATTGTACCACGGTCTAATAGTTATTTATTCATGTACATTAATTAGGGATATAACTTTTTGTCATATTTTCCATATAGGCTAAATTATTTTTGCCTTAACGTTCATTTATAATACTCTATATACTTTGACAAATAGCTTTCTTTATTTTAAAGCAAAATTAAAAATTGATTCTGTAATTTTAATTACAAATTTTCAAAAAGGAACTACATACATACCTACAATAAAAAGAATATTATAAGACCTAAAAAAATTATCTTTGAAAGCTGGAGCGCTTCTGCACTTACTGGTGTGTGTCCGTACTATCACTGGATGATTTCTTTCAAAATTCAAAATCACCGACACTTCCAACTTACACTCGCATTTCAATAGACACCAATTGACTTCTTAATGTCGAGCGCGAAATTTCGACTTGCCTTGGCTATAAATATTTTTATTGATTTTATAAATGTTTTAAGTTTTTACAAAGCGTTGTATGCAGCTTTGGGGGTTTCTTATGAAATTTAACTAAATTTAGAAAAGACTAGTTTTTTGTGTTTTCCTCATAATTCTTGTCTTTAGTCATGTTGGCTCTCTTCACACAGTTTGGCTTGAAACGACTAGAGACGCCAACATTTTGAATACAAAATTTTTGTTTTTTCTTTTGCTAATAAATAAGACTTAAGCAATAAATTGAGTTGGCTGCGCTAACACACAGACAAAGAGGCTGACAGACAGACAACTGTGGTGGTGATAATTGTCATCAGCAACAGCCAGAAAATGTGACAAAAATTGCAATTGTTTTATTAAAATGAAGAGATTATTTTGGTTTTGTCTTTTGAATAGTTATTGAATGTTATGACCACTAAGACTGGTGTAAAAATCACTAGTTTGTAAATTTAATTTTAAATTGAGAACGAGGATTGTTTGAGCAGTAAAAGAAGTTTTCACAAATATTCATTAATGGAACCAAAATAGATCCATAAAATATAAAATAAAATTTAGTCCGATAAACAATTTTTTACAGATATTTTAGTTTTGTTGCATTTTCCAAGTACAATACTCGCAAATTAATAAATTAAATCTAGTCTAAGCGAGCTTTCCGGTAAGATCAAATTTGTTTTTAATCGAATTGGCATACAAAGTAAAATCCATTAGATAAAATCGTATTATATAGAGTGTTTTTTAATAGAGTGTCACAACTTTGAGTTGGCATCACTGCTTTTTTTAACAGCTGATAGTTGCTTTTTGTTTAGTTTGCTTTGAAATTTCATTTTGAATCGACTTACACCAGAGCAAAGCGTGCAAATTGTTGAAAGTTTTAATTAAAATAATTGTTCTATTCATCAAACTCATCGTGCAGCGGCCGCTACAATTGGTTTACTTAAAGAAACTTTTGATGAAAAAATAATTTTACGTAATGATTTAATTAATTGGCTACCAAGATCGTGTGATTTAAACCCCATTAGATTATTTTCTTTGGGGTTATGTTAAGTCATTTGTCTACGTCGATAAACCACAAACAATTGAACACGAAGAGTTATCAGCGAAATACGGCCGCAAATGCTGCAAAAAGTTTCCAGATTGCGCCTTCTACGTGCCAGCCGTGGCGGCCACATGGCAGAAATCACATTTAAACATTAATTTCATAAAATTGTCTTTCCAATAAAGCTTGTTTTATTGATATTAAAAATATTATTTATTTGTTGCGGACAAGCAATATCTAGATATATATTTCGTTAATAGCTATACCAATTCATCAGTAGAATTTTTTTAAACATAAAGGGTAAAACATCTACTGATGAATTGGTATAGCTACCAACGAAATATATATCTAGATATTGCTTGCCCGCAACAAATAAATAAAATTTTAAACATAAATACTTGAGTACATGCTCAAATAAATGTAAAATTTTGATATTAAAAATATATTTTCTTGTTTTATTATGATTTAAACTTGTGTAACTCTATAAAAAACACCCTTTATATGAGAACATGTACTGGTCTAGATATTTTGCTCTTGAAGGATTGTATAGAATTTTGGTAAATCTGCCAGATGTCGCTCTGGCTTAAATGCACTATTATTGTCCACATTCATTGTTTTTTTCACTTTCCGGTCAAATCAATAAACACCCTCGTATTTTTCAGCGTTTTTTTTTTCCAAAAAATTCATATAAATCTTAAGTCTATTATTGCAGTGTCTATTGATTTGAATCAAACAAAAAAGTTGCATGCCTTGAATATGGTCTTAGGTGTTGGAGCTGTTGCAACTTTTAGTAATAATTTAAAAATTTTAGTACATAGATATTAAATGAGCATTAAACTCAGATACAATCAAAACATTTTAAAGGTGATCAGAATATTTATATATATTTTTTTTTTTTAATTAATATTTCTGTTGTGCTTGTTAATGCCCCTAAAAAAAGATTCAAGTTGTCCTTGCAAGGAATTTGGTATCGTTCTGATCGGATAAATACTTGATTCAACTACAAAATTAATTGAAACAAAAACCAAAGATTCAACCTACTACATGTGTTGGTAATCAATTTCTAAAATTTTAAAATATCTGTTTTCAAACACATGGGTCATCATTGAATAAATTTTCAAATTAACTGAAATTTTTAAATTTTTTTTTACTAATATTCTATGTAATTTGAAACTACTCTGATTAGTTTCTAATTTAGTTTTTGATTACACGATTAATTTGTTCAAGTACTAAATTAATTGAAAGTATCCTTGTGATATTTTATGTAATTGATTTAATTGAAAATTTTTGAGTAATAATTTAAGTTTTCAAATCTGATGTCTGCGTCAGAGATGTATTTGATTCAATTATGAAATTAATCGAAATTATTTTCAGTATTTTTTCTATATACTTCTGTATAATTTGATTTAATATAAATGCTTTGTTTCTTACAATTGCACATAACGAAAGAGACGCTTGCTTCGTAGTTATAGAAAAGCAGAAAGTTAGTTATAAAAAGCTTCCGTTGTTTTTTTTTTTTTGGGCTTCTCTTTTATGTACAATTAGAAACTTCCAGTTTATGGTAAAAAGTTTTACTGAAGCCAATTGGAAATTAGTAATTTCTTTTTTAAGCCATTTCAAATTGCTAGCAACCGAATTTGTTTAGCTTTTACCAATTTTACGTTAATTTAAACAACCGAGATCATTCCTAAACTAAATGGGAAATAAAACTTGGCTCTGTCATCCCACTGTTTTTGATTAATGAGAAAATTTACCATAAAATACAATAACTATACACTGCGATTCTGATTATTTTTATTTACTCATTTTTAAAAGCGATGTTAACAAACAAAAAAATTAACTTAACTAAGCAATAAAAACGAACATCAACAACAACAACAACTACAGCAACTATATGAAATAAGAAGCCAAATCTAAAAGAAAACACTATCGTTTCTACAGTTTATTTTTTCTTTTCTTAAGTCAGATTGTGAAAGATTTCAATATTTCAAACGGAAAACAAGTTAACAGTGTGGGCAAAAAAAAAATTAACTTAAGTTGTAAACAAAACAACAACTACAACAAACTATTGGCAACTCAAAAAGAAAAAGACATGACATCAGCAGCTTTAAAATAAAAACCGGTCGTTGTTAGACAGCAGAAGAAACAAAAAAAAATCTACTTTAAATGGCTTAAATACATATAAAACCAATGAACTCTTTTTGTATTTTTTCTTAGCAACAACAAGAAGAAAAATAGAAGAAGAATTCAAACGAAAAAAAATGTTGCAAGAAAATGGAAAACAATATTTTAAAACAATACAAATTCATGTGAGATTTCGTTTGTAGAAAAAACAAGTTCAAATAATTATGAAAAATTAGATTTTAATTACTAAAATTAACAAAAAAAAAATAAATTATTTACGGAAAAAAGCAGTTCCCATAAATACTGTGTGAAAACAAAGAACGAATATGTCCAGTTAAGCTCATTTTAAATGTACCGTGTGGTTTCACTACTTGTTAGTTATCTGTGTTGAACGTTATTACACATCTGATTTACACACATTTTGAATAAAAATGCGATACGAGACTTCCCACTAACAAAAATATTAGGAGATTGGGCATTATAAAATATAATTTACTGGCCACACTGTAGTGCAGTGCACTGTAATGTTTAATATGTGGTGAAATAAAAACCTACAAATTAACATCAATTTAGTATGTTGTTCTACCAAGTGACGAGTGTCGAGTTTTAGTGCTTCTTCCAAAAATAACGTTTGTACTATTCAGCCGTGTATGTTGAAATCTAAGTAATGTTGGATATTTAAAAGTTCTTTTTTTGTTGTTTGAAATATTAACGATTTCTAACACTTTCTGATAATTATGTTACGAAAAAAAAACTTTTATAGGCTATTATTAAGCAGTTCGAAAAGATTGCCTAAAATGTTTACCACTTGACTGTTTAATTAAATAAAATATTTTCAATTAATATATTAATTGAATCAACAATTATATTAATTAATTTTATTTTCATTTAAAACAACGTTTTCAATAGAATTTCAATCAAGGCACTAAAATAATATCGAAAACTTCCACATGCCAATTTCATATCTGCAGATACAAGTAGCTCTTCCGTGTTAAGGAAATTAATTGATTTTTATTTTAAAGATTTCAATTAAATTTTTTAATATTATAAGTTTTTTTTTTTTGAAAGGGAAATATTTATAATATTTTTAGTTAATTCTGATGATTAATATTACGTTTCGCGTGATTGGCTAAAAATCAATGTATTTTTAACTGAATTTTCGTTTTTCCTAAATGTTTCGTGTATTTCATCACTAGCTTGAATTATTTCAAATTATAACAATTTTAAATTAAACTCTTCCTCAAAATCATGCCAAAAAATCAATACATTATATTATATATCAATTTCTAACAAAAAATTCAACTTATTCACTTTCTAAGAATTTTCGATAAAAAAAAGTTCTGTGTGAAAATAAATCTTTGCTCCACTAACATTTCGAATGCAAACGACCTGTTAATTCTCATTAAATTAACGTGCCGGCCCTTTGTATTAAACAAATCAATTTTATTCATGGCAAAATATCTGTGGTATTTTTATAAACTTTAAATTTTTCGTACTTTCAATTAAAAGGGGAAAAAGTGTTTTATTTTTAGGAAAATATTTGTTTTATTTGCTGGTTGTGAGAGATTTCATTAGGAATGTTCACAATTTCCACTGAAATTTCATAATTTCCAGCAATAACGAGGAAAGATGAAAAGTAAGTGGTTTCATCGTGAATTTGGATAATCCAATTTGGCATTTGGGGTTCCGACTGTTTTTATGATGGGTGCGCGTATGACTTCTAACTTTGTAGCGGTTCACCCGATCGTAACAAAGCTTTCATCTCTTTTCAGATTTCGTATTCAAGTGATTACTAAACAATCCTACTTAACGGATTTAAAAATATAAAAAAATATTATTTTTAAATTTAGAGCTGTTTTCAAATCTTTAATTACGGAAAATTTCATTAAAATCCACTAATTTGCTCGATCGTTTTCGCAGAAGTGTTTTGCTTTTTAATTTTCTATAAATATTCCAGTTAAATGGATTTTCTACATTTTCATATTCGTCTAAATTTTTTAAACTGCGTCAAATACTACAATTTTGATTAAAAAAAGGGAAAATATTTGTTCGATAGATTTAACTGGAATGGAATTCTAAATATAGTTTTTCTTTTAATTTTGAAAATTTGCCAAATGCTATAAATTTAATGTAGATTTTGGTTATAATTTCCAAAGAGATCGTTGGCAAAAAATTAACAGTGTTTTTTAAGTCACTTAAATTTTAATTTGCAGCTACACAGAATATGTAAAATTGTGAAAGTTATTTTTTTTTTATTTTTAATCAAATTGTGAATTGGTTCAATTACTAAATTAATTGAAAATAGTTTTAAGATTCGCTTAAAGAATTTAAATGGAAATTCGACCTTAAAACTGCTTCAAATGCCGTGAACTTAATTTAATTCGGTTAAAGAATTCGGTGGGATGCCGCCGTACTGGCAGGTAGCAACACTAAAACACTGGTCCTGGGTTTATTGATTCGATTCTGGCCAAATACTCCTGCTGTTTGTTTCAGACAAGCAAATCGTTTTGTGGATAGTGATTGCTTAACAACAAAAAAAAAAAAAGAATTACAGCAAAAGTTATAAAAATTTAGGCGCTTCGGCCTTAAAAATATCAGGAATCTCCAGCGAGGCCAACCATTTTTTCACAATTTTTAAAATAAACTACAAAGTTGCACAAAATGGCTTTTTATAATTTGCTTAGAGAATTAAATATTCAATTTTTATCAGATTAAGTTTGCAATCTTTTAGCATTGATTCCACTGCACATTCAACTGCATATATCTGCTCCCTTACAAACACGTGAAAAAAATTAAAGCATCTTATGAAATATTTAGCAATTTAAAATCAGTCTGATAAATAAATTTTTTATGGAAAATTTGTTTTAGCACTGATTTCTTTCGCTTTTGAACCATATGGTTCAAGTTGTCCTTTTTCTTTTTTCTCAAAATCGTTTTGTGCAATTAATATTCTTTATATTTTTATGTTTTCAATTAAAAATACAAAACACCTACAACTATAGAATAAGCAAAGACTTAAACAATCAAGGAAACTTTAATTAAACTCATGTTAAAAACATGTTGTCATTCCATTTTAATGAAAAACAATTAATAATAATATTCGCAACATGACGTAAAGTGTGCTAAAAAAAATAGCAAACACACACGCACACAGATATGAAAAAGAATTTTGTTTGTTATTTGATTTGTGCATATTAATTTTATTAATTGCATAAAGTGAGGTGCGCGTCATCATCACCCATAGAACATTTTACTAGACTCCCAAAAAAAAAATGGGTAAGAATTTTTTGCCTCCTATGGAAATTGTACTTTTTCACATTTCTTTGAATGTCCCTAATATTTAATATATAAACACTTGAATGACTTTACTCAATTAATTTTGCCGGTTCTTAGCAAGAACAATTTCTTTTTATTATAATAATACTAAAGTGTCATCATTTTATTTTTAAAATTATAAAAATTAAACTATTTCACAAAAAAAAAAAAAAACAAATCAACAACTTGCGCTGATAAATCGAAAGTCAAAGATCAGATTTTTGTAGAATAAAATTATTCCATTTTATAATTATTGACATGCAAAAATTTTTTCATGAACTCTACACATCATGAAAAATGTACTAAAAATAAATAAGAGATTATTTCAATTTACATGCAATAAAATCGCTTATTTTACTTTAACATCTCAATGAAATAAATAAATATTAAATAAAAAATTAAGAAAATAATAAAAATGAGATCATCAATGACATGGACAGATCAGTTACCCACATACAAATCTAAACAACCAACCAATCAACGATCATCGGAACGCACAATCTTGTGTTTGATTTACACCTTAACTACGAGAAAAATAAAAGTCGGTCATAACAATGAAATTAACGTTGTGTCTGATTAATTTTAATAAAAATAACAATAATAACAATAAACAAGTATATAAAACTAATATTTTCAAGTGTTCTCTTAAACGTTTTATCCAAAAAAACAACACGCATTATTACCATATGGTTGGTGTGTTATCAAAACAAGTAAGAATGCTATATTTGGCTGTGCCGAATCTTAGATACCCTTCACAAAGTTATATGTATGTACGACTATATGAATTTTTTATATGCATTTTTCATATTATAACCCAAAGAAAATTTTCCATTTTCCTTTCCTGGGCAGTTCCATTCCTGAACAAAAAGGGGTTTAAACGAAAACAATCCAGATAGATGCTATTCAATAGTGGGAGCACCGTTATATATTAATTTATTTATTTATAGAATGGTTATATACTAGGTTTGTTCAAAAAAAAGTGAATTTAGAATTTTCGCGGGCTGTGTACATTCGTTTATCGAAATTTTTTTTTGTTATGTTGGTACACATGTGTCAGTCATATGTAGGCTTTATCAGCCCATTTGGATTTATTAGTTTGTTTTTGACAACTGAAAAGGTTATTCACGTTTGTGTGTATTCTTCGATTTTTGACTTTTGAAAAAAGTGGATAAAAGAATATGTATTCAATTTTGCGTTAAAAATGGAATAAAGTGCTGCAAGGCACTTGATGTTGACTGTGGCATTCGGCGAGTCCACTTTGTCTCAAAAAAGTGTTTATAAGTGGTACAAGCGCTTTACAGAAGGTCGAGAAGATGTTGATGGCGATGAGCGTCCAGGAGTTACAACCACGTCAACAAGTGAAGAAAACATTGAAACAGTGAAAAAAAAAATTTTGTCGTAAATCGTCGAATCAGTATTACGGAAGTAACAGAGGATGTTGGCATAACAATCGGCTCAAGCCATGTAATTTTCTCGAATGTTTTGGGCATGAAAAGTGTGGCAGCGAAGTTTGTTCAAAAATTGTATATTATTCACCAGATTTGGCTCCCTGCGACTTTTTCGTATTCCCAAAACTGAGGAGACCAATGAAAGGAAAGCGTTTTGCCACAATTGATGAGATAATTTCAGAATCGAAGAACGAGCTGATGGCCATACCGAAAAGCGCATTTCAGAAGTGCTTCGAGGATTGAAAGAAGCGCTGGCATAAGTGTATTATATCTGAGGGGATTACTTTGAAGGGACAAAATGGATATTGATGAATAAATAAATACTTTTCAAAAAAAATCAAAAATCACCTTTTCTTTCGAATAAACCTCGTTTATGCATATACATATATGTATATTTAATCAAATATCTGAACTGATATTTAATTTTTGTTGATTTTCAATACAAAATGTCTTTCAGACAAATTCTTACACTTTAGTCTATCACCCAAGTATCCAACTTTTCTGGTGGCTTCGGAAAACTGATTTGACGTACAGACTGACTGGCAGAAGGACATGGCACATTTAAGGTCCCCATCTATAAAGATCCATAATATATATACTTTATGTGTCTCATATGAATATTGTGGAAATTACATACGGAATGAAAAACTTCTAAATACGCTGATCATTTTTGATGAAGGGGTATAAAAACGACACCACAGAAGTATTGTAGCGCAAAATAAGTTCAGAAATTTAAAAGAATTTTTTTATAAAAGGTCTTTTTTATAAAAACTACTCTTGAAGATGGACTTTTTTTGAAAGATACTTATAAAAAATACTTTTTGTAAAAATAACATTTTCTAAAAAGTGGTTTTTAAAAGATATAAAAGGTATTTGTAAAAAAAATTTACTTAAAAAAATAAGTATTTTAAAAGATTCTTTTTATAACAGACACTTTTTATAAAATATACATTTTTAACATGTATGTACATTTTGATGTTTGTTCTCTGCCGATTAAATAAATTAAAAAATAATTTTGCTTATTTTTTACGTTTTTCTTTCCCAACAATTTCTTCTGTTTTTATTTGTCTCCAAAATCATGCAAGAAAAAAAAAACATAAATTACCTTAAAAAAATATAAAAACATTTTAATCTGTGCGATTCTACGAGTAATTCGAACTGAAATTAAAATGTGATGTCACTCACAAGTGGTTGGTTGATTGCTTGAAATTTTTTTTAAGCTGAAATTGGCGTGCTTTTTTTGATAATTGAATTTTGTATAAAACTTAAAGAAAATTTAGTTATATTTTGTTAATGTTAATTATCAGTTGTTTTGAAAATTATGTATAATTTTAAATTATTTAAAAACGCAAATTGCTTTTTTGCAAACTTAAAGTCGACATTGGAAGAATAATTCTGTAATTAAATATACAAATTTTTACGATGAAAAACCAAAAAAATGCTAAAAATGATAACAAACACTCTTAGTTAAGAAAGAAAAAAATCGGCCATAAACCAGCAGTGACTTCATTATTTGCTTAAGAAATTACTTATCTGCGCCTTTAGCATAACACCCGTGCCTTCCTTTTATTCATTCATAAATGACAAGAATTTACTCAAGTGTTCTCGCTTGCACTTGAAAGTCTTCCAGAGAAATAAAACCAGTTTTTTAAATTAAATTGATATTTTTTTTATCCATAAATAACGAATAATAACCTCAAATGCGAGTTATTGGTTTCGATTTGTGAGTATACGAATAAGCGAGACAGATTAAGATGTCATTAAATTAAACGAATCACAATGTTTGTGTTAAAAATTTTAAAAATCTAATATTTTCTTAATTTATGTAAAATCAAAGTGCTGCAACAATGCTCTAAATATTAACACCTTAAGTGCTTTTTCATCTTCTACCAGACTAACTCAGATTCCTACTTCCTTTACTATATTATAAAAGGTTTTCCAATAAGAGTGATATGATTTCTTTAAAAAAAAAACACACATATTGTTAAGGAAATTCAAAAGTTTTTTATTTAATGTGAAGTACATTCGACACCATTAAGTTCTAAATAAAACGTCATTCAAATGGCCTCCACGACTTCTTCTGCAGGAACGAATTCGATGAATTCAATTTTCGAGCACTTTTTCCACAACATCAAGTCGTATGTCATTAATGGCACGATCAATATTGAAGAGAGTCTGGTTTATTTCGAAGGAACAATGACTTCAAACAACCCCACAAGAAATAGTTTTAATGGTGTTAAATCACAACTTCTTGGAGGCCATTCAATATCAAAATTTCTTGAAATAATCGAATCTCCAAACTTTTCTCGCAATAATTCAATTGTTGCATTTGCTGTGTGGCAAAATCAGCAAATTCACACGTTTACGGTGGCCCAATGGTTTCAGTTCTTGAGTGAGAATAATTTTATATGGATGCAAATCCAAATCCTTTCTCAAAATCCGCTAGGTTGTGGTTTGAGACAGTCCGAATTTTTGATAACGTCTTGGAATTGACAAATTGCGATCTTCAGCAACACTTGCCTATACGGCAGCAATATTTGCATTTATTCGAGCCGTTCTTTGTCTTATTGGCACTTGAACATTATGTAAAGAAAATGTAAGCTCAAAATTTTCAACAATTCGACGAATAGCGAGCACACTTGGACGATTATTACGACCATAAAATGGCAAAATCGCACGAAAAGTTGCAATTGAATAACGATTATTTTGATAATAAAACTGAATAATTTGTAAACGTTGTTCTTGCGAATATCTCTCCTTGATGAAATTGTAAACACTACTGAGTACAATGAAAAACAAATGACAGATCATGACGTATTACAAATGACCGCAACGTCACTTTAAAATCATATGATCCCTATTGGAAAACCTTATATATTGTTTCAAAGATTGGGCACTAATGGGTAACTTGCCAAAGGTAATGTCTGGCAAATACAATTAACCTTTTTCCCAGCAGGCAAGATGACAAAACGTGCCACCCTGGGGGATGGATAGCATGTACAGTTAAAATTTATAATTAAAACGTTTAACTGAGTTTACCTAAACGATGTAAAAGTAATAAATTCAAAATTAAATATTCATATAATCGCCCTTAAAGAGGTAACAATTAACTGCGGCACCTCTTTATGCATAAATTTAATAATTATAAAAAGATTTTATACAAGAAAAACTGATTTGTTATAAAAAAAAATCGTACAGCAAACAGCACAAGGAAATCAAATTAAAGTGCTCTATGTAACAATATTTGTAAGCAGATGCTCCTAAATACTCGTATGCTGGTAAACAATTTTTTATAACTTTTTTATTTTGCTTTTTACTACTCCTATTTTGGCTTCTTAAAAAATTATCATTGGCTTAAAATTATCAACTTGAAATTTGCAATATATAAAAATCTCTATATACATAAAATATAATAAAATTTAAAAGAATCTGCTGAGCATTGAACTCATGGCGGTGTATCTAAGTGTTGAGGTTTTACATTAAGTACTCTCTCCCAAAGATTTTCTGGGAATATTAGAGTTTAAAAAAATGCCTTAATTTTCACAAGTCTCAGTTCAGATCCCACTATCGGTTAGAAAATTGGTTGACTCTTACACTGGTCAACAAAAGGGAAAAAATTGCTTGTTTCGTGTGATTTTTTTTTTCTATCTCAAACTGAGGTGTATTTTCTAAATACGTCAACAGTTGTTCCCTAACAGGTTTTTTTTTTAGTGATAGGTAACTACCCACATTTACTATTTCCACTTATATTTATTTTCGTTTTTTATTAAACACTAGAGTGTATTTTGTTGATGTTTTAGGTATGGCTTCTTCCAGAAGATGTTGTATGCTTAATCCAGACTGTTTTTGCTATATTTCTGATGAATATATATTTTAAAAATTTAGAAAACTTTTATCGGACTTTGTGAAAACAACGTATCATCAAAAGTTTAAATTTTCTTTCGCGCGAGTTTAAGTACAGAAAAAGTGAAAGCTGGAATTTTTGATGGGCCACAGATAAGGCAACTCGTGAAAGATCCTAACTTTGTCAAATCAATGACTGAAGAGAATCAAACGCTTGAAATTCATTGCTTTGGGTTATGAGTAATTTCCTGAGCAAAATGAAATCTGACCACCACTCACATTTAGACCTGGGAGATTTTGGAGCAGGGTGGAAGATTTCTTCAGAATCTTCGGACTATGGAAGAGCGATATCAAATAAAGTGGGACTCCCATATGATAGCAGACTACTGCGAGATTTACCTAAAGTCGATCTTTCAAGGCAATCTTATAATAGATTATTTGATAGTGTTCGATAGAAATTTTGTTAATGCCGTTGTAATGCTTTTAGCAATCTCCTAGTATTTTTTTATATAGTCAGGGCCATAGAAATACCCAATAACAGAAAAAAAGTAAAGGAAACAAAAGTTGCGTTGACCAGTGTTATCAGAGCTACATGGTGTTATCTCTTCATTGCGTTATTCGAGAAGAACAGATCTAAATGTCCTAAAACTAATATTTAAAACCACTAATTTATTATTCCAATTATCCAAACCATCAATTTTATTAAAATTTCTCAAAAAAATTAATATATATATATATTTTTTACTTTTACAAAACTACTGTTAGGGAACCTCTGAGCAGTTGGTTAGATTTCACTGCCGCACAGCAGTTAGTTGGTTGCAGTTAATCTGTTAATTTTAAATGACATGCAATAAATAAATATGATAAATATCAAGATGGCAAGTTTACACGAAATTTGATAGTAAAATTCGCTGAATTATTTTAAATATTTCAATAATTGTTTGAATAAAACGAAAATGTCATGTTGAAATAGAAAAATCTTCGAAATGTACTAAATATTTAATAATTAAATATTTATCTGTTTATCAATTTATTAAAAAAAAATAATATTCAAATTAGATTTGTAATTGTGACTTTAACAATTTTCAATAAAATATGAGAAAGAAATGTTCGTCTGCATGCACTCACTGTTGATCAGGATAGATACATTAGATACATTAAGTTTAAAATTAGTTTATGAATAAGACGTAAAACGATTAGATTTTAATATTCGTTTATGAATATGAAAGATAGTATTTTTGGTTATAGTTTGGCCGCATCATTCATTCATGCACATACATTCGCTATAAAGTGTTTGCGTGTCAATCAAACGTTTTTGTTTTTTAAACACAATTTCCTTAATATTTTCTTTTCACAACATGTCAATTGTATAATTTTCACTTCTTTCTTTTGTTTTTCAATCGTTTTTTCTTTGTTTTTCGTGACTACCTTGAAGTGGTCAGTCTTATTATTGGCCAACAACAATCAAATAGAAATGTTCCAAAATTAAGTGCAGTTGCACATGTTTTTATCGTATTTTTGTTTTAGTTTTTAAAATAAAATCAGGTAATTTCACACCAAACTTCTTGTACTCATTTCGAAAAAGAGGTGGCGCTACTCTAGACTGTGTGCAATAGTCCGTAGTGTTAAATATATTTTACAAGAACTACCTACTAATGATAGTAATAACTATAGCATTTAATTTTTTATTTTATTTAATATTATTGTTGGCCAACAACAAAAATTTTTCGTTTGTTGTAAGAAACTTTTTTTTACCAAATTTAAAATTGGATTTTGTCCGTAAAAAATTGATATCAAATGACCATGAGTTTTTTTTTCTTTCTTTCTTGTACTCGTACTGCTTTTTTGTTCAAGAATGAAATTGAGATGTTTGGTGAAGTGTAGGGTGAAATATGAAAGCTACACGAAACCGGAAGTATACGAGGATGGTGTTATAAATTTTACTGAAATGAAGGGATTTTTTTTCTGATGATTCGTATTGAAAATCAGCAAAAATAAAATATCGTTTCTGATATTGGATTTCATACATAAATTAATAAAGATATTTTTATTTATTTGTTGCGGGTTAGCAATATTTAAATGAATTTCGTTGGTTGCTATACCAACTCATCAGTAGATGTTTACCAATTATTTTTGAAAAGTTTCAAACTAAAAACATACATAAACACCCAAATACAATTTGCGAATTACAAGGCACAAGCAAAATAGCTTTTAAAAAACTGATTTTCCAGAAAAAAAACATGATTCGAACTACTCGTATAACCAAATCCTTTCAAACAACAAAGATATTTTAAAAATTTATCCATAATTGGAATATTTATGCAATAATCAATAATTGGAGGGACGGACAATTTCGCCCATTGACTTTCAAAATAATTTAAGGGACCCAGATGGAAGCAAATCTTTCCAAAGACAATAAGAAGTATATTGAAAATCGGCGGTTATGCGATCGAAAATATATTAAGCAGAGACACCCTGCCCTCCGATTTAAAAAAAATTTTTATTTGGAACTAAACTGCAAGTAAACCCGATCAAATAAATATATAATTTTGAAAGTTTACCCATCAATGGAGATGTTATGCGACAATCAATTTTTCTTTTTGGGTCAACTTTGCCCTGATTTTCAAACAAAACTGCAGACATTTAAGCAAAAAATTATTAATTAAGATATTCGGTACTGGTAGAGGTCTTATTCGAAAATCAATATTTTTGGGTTTCATAAAGTCAAGGAGTCATAAAGGTTCAAACATTAGAAAAAAAAGTACAGCCAAATTGATAACTTCCTTCTTTTTTTTTTAATTTGTTAAAAAAATACCACTTTGATTTACTACTGACTGAACTGTTGACAGTCTTTATGTGAACCGAAAGTACTACTCTTGAGAGTGCAAAGTAATGCATGTGTAAGTAGTTTATATTTCTAACTTAGGCCCCGGGGGGTAATCTCTATCTATTGCGATGCGAAAGCAAATGGTATGCGAAAATAATGTAAATAAGATACAAATGCGAACAGTTTTCTTATCGCATCGCAATACAGAGTAACCCCCCTGGAAATTGGATTGCGTTCTGCTACTCTATTAGATTGCTTTCTCTGTAATAAATTTTAAAATAAATAATTTAAGTTAATCGGAATCATTAAGTTGAATTATTATTTTTCTCAAATTTCGCCTGAGATATTGAAAATCCTGAAAAAGCTTACACAAGAATAATGTGTGTCATTGAACTAAATGTTAGAAAACCAGGATAGAATATTTTAAAAGGAATGTTAACTAAAACAACAAGAAATTTTTGAACAATATCCAACATTTGTTTATGTAAAACCGCAGGATAAACACGCGACTATCACATACATATCTTTATCCCCTATACATGGCTGACTAAGTTAGTCCTGTCTTACTAACATGTACACAATTTATTTCATAAACGAGAAATAAAATAGAAAATAGACACAATAAATTTTCTGTGCAAAGAAAAGTCAGACAAGGAGTCATAGCAGTTCATACGCACCCCACACAAATACAAGTAGACAAAAAACACTTAAATAAATTATACAGACAGTGAATAAATATAAAAAGAATAAACTAAAATATGGTATACATTTTATGGGAATTTTAAAGTAAGAAGACTTTTAGTCCCTGGGCTGCATAGAAAATTTTGTGGTAGTTAATGTTAAAATTTTGATCTCCTTTTTATCTTTTAAATATAAAGTTTTTCATGTTTTTCCTAATACATTTATTGCTGTATTCATATTCCGATTGATGACATTCTGTCATTTGGAATGTGACATCAACGTAATGACAGATGGCTGCTTCCCAAGGACTACAATCGCATCGACCTCTGGTACTTTATATGAAACTGACGTGTCACTGTTTTATATGACATTGAATTGGCCATGGTATATATATAAACTAATCACTGTACTTAAAAAAATTATTATTAATTTTTTCTCTGGACTCGACCGCATATTATCATTAACGCATATTATCATTAACTCGCTCTACAGCGATTTATTGAATGTCAAGATATGTATAGAATAAAATAAATGGACATTGTTTTAATGTTTGCAATTCGCACTTAAAATAAATTTAATTGACTTTAGTTTTTAAACAATTTTTTAAAATGTTGACAAATTATCATCGTCGAATAAGACAACGACACCTCGTCAGTATGTTAATGACGTCTTGTCATCACATGCATGCCGGATGATCATCACAAATAACTATATTTATGTTGACTTTGTAAAGTCAGAAGATGAAGATGACGACTGATGATGAAGATGAAGACTGGAATCACCTACATTGACCCAGATTTATGTCACGTCATGACACTTAACCTCATATTTTTCACTATGGCCTAAAAAAGAACAAAACGTTGTGTCTTATTTTTAATATTGTCTTGAGGTAATGTCGACAAATAGTTACAGATAGGAGCGAATAAAAAAGGATGGTATAAAAATAATGTCAATTGGTAATTCACTAAAAAACGTATAATATTGTCATGGTATTGATCACAACATATATCAGCGTTACGAAAGTTTTACTATCGGTATAAAGGGTATCGCCTTCATGACTTCTATTCAAAAATAAAAATTATTATAATAATGATTTGATGTAAAACGGATGTTTAAATTTTTTTAAATACAATTTGTTTGTCATCCGAAAACAAAACAAAGAAAAATCTGTAAGAACTTATAATAATTTACTTACAGTTTAAAATAGAATCAAAAAAATCCTTTAGTGGCTTTAATAAATTTTTATATAAAATCTTTTTTATATAATATTTGTATCAAAATAGTCTTTGTGTACAACACGTTTTTTCTCTATTTCCTTTTTCTGTTATTCACCGTCCCTATTAGTCCTTTGTTCGACACACAAAGGATTTTCTTTGAACACGTGAATTTAGTTTTTTTTTATTAAATTAATTAATTAAGATTTCTTTAAAAAAAACTGTCTTTTGTTACTTTTCTTTTTTAATGTTGCAATAAAGAAAAAAAGAAAAAAAAATTAAATATTCGTAGAAAAAAATTCGTTAATCTATTTTCAAAACAAAAAATTAGTCGTTGTGCTCTCCACTGATTCTTTTTTAATATTTATGATTTTATATTTTTCGGCATACTTGATTAAATTTTTTAAATAAAACAATTAAAAATTTTCGTATTTATAATTTATTTGATTTTAAACAGAGCGAAGCATTTAGAGATTTATTTCGTTAATAATTCGTTAATTTCTATTTTATTTAAATTAAAATTTTTGTTTATTTTTTAATTATTTTTACGGTTTTGTGGAAGAGTGTAGTGAACCGTTCGAAAGCGCTGTTAGTTTGCAACTGTTTGTAAATAAAATTTATGTTCTTCGGTTTACGTTTTGTTTAACAATTCGTGGGTTAATTAAGAAAAAGCTTTGTTTGCGGTGGCAAAAAGCTTTTTGCATTCACAAAACAAAAGTATGTACAGTGAAGGTGTTTCTAGTTTAACTACATTTGGGACTCTGTTAACTCTGCCATTTGCTGTTAAAGTGATTGAAGAGCTGTTAGTGACGTCATGCAATTGTTTAAAATTTGTTTGTTATAGAATTCCCTCTACATCATTCAATCAATTGGCTTCAATTTAAGTTTATGTTAAATCTAAAATGTACAAGTTTTATTGTTTGTTGTCATCAAATGTTTAAAAAAAGGGGAAGATTTATTAGATAATTTGTAACATGTTCGTATTAATAAAATAGTCATGGACTACTTTAATATGTCTGTCTGTATGTACAGTTGTACGCATGTAGTTCATTGTTTCGTACTTTGTCTACCGTTTATGAATAAGTTATTGTTTTCCAAACACATGTACGTTTATGTACAGATGTATGTATACGTGCGTGTATGTAAAACGCGCTTTATTTAATAGAGGTACAAAAGTAAACTAATTTTCAATATAAAGAATATTCAATTAGTTCAATTAAATTTTAAAATATTTAATTAAGATCACTACGTTGGGCAATAACGAATTTTTGCTTATTTCTTTCTAGTACTGTCAAAAATAGTTACTAATCGAATAAATGATCAAATTAATAACCAAACGGAGAAAATATCAATCTCAACCATGTACTAGTAAATAAATAATTGATTAATTCCGGTAAGAGGTGTTCGCTTTTTTAATCCCACGTAGGTATTATTTTCAGTAAATTGTTTGTTTACTTTAGCAGCTCTATAATAAATTTTCCGTAACAAATTATTATTCGGAAAATTATCAATGCAGAACGATTTGTTCTTATTACGAAACTAATAATTTATATTGAAAGTTTTTTTTTAAAAATGTTACATGGGCTTGAAGTTTATTTTTTATTTTCAAATAGTCGATTAAAACCTGATAGATCGAAAAAATAGTCTATGGAAATTAATAGCTTATTGTACCTAACTAATGAATTCGAAATAATTATTCGATTAAGCGAATCGCATTAATTGCATCACAATTAAGATTTCATTCCGATGAGGAAAATGGTAAATATCCGAAACCGGTGTAATTATAAATTCAATTTAAAGCACGGTGATTAAGAACCGTTTCAAATATATTCAAATTTACTATTGTTGCAACATCTGACCTCTTTCTCTAAATATGTTTTCCTTTAAAGAAATGAGAAAAAATATTTTTAATATGATTCACAACTAAATTAATTGTTGAATAGTTTTTAAATTGCAATTTAATTCAACTTGCAATCAGCTGTTCAGTTAGTTGCTTTCGATAAGTCTTTACTCGAAAGGGGAATTCATAACAGGTAGTCTTATATTTTCAACAATCTCATTCGACGCTAAAACTAATACATCTGCCAAAACAAATGTAGAAATGTTCTTGTAGAAATTTGTAAAGAAAACTAACCCAACTTTTAACCATAACGAATTTTTTACAGTTCCGGACTGCATAGCTGATGACGTAGCGTAAATAAGGCCACATGGTAATGAATTCGTATTATGGTTTACAAATAAAATTAGTTATAAAATATGATGCAAAAATATATATTTAAGTTGAGTTGTAACATTGGAAGCTCAACTTAGTTGGGTTTGGAATCATAAACTCCATTTTACATTTTGCTTTTTTTAGTTGTTTTCTTTGCTAAACCAATTTCAAAATGCGAGATCTAGTAAGGCCCAATTTGCAATAAAATTGAAATGGAAATTTCGATCGATATCGATTTCCGTAATTTGCCCACCGTTTGTTTGTATATCGTGATAAGGGATATTTTATGATGTTTTATTATATTATGAACCGTATTAAATCTATTTACAGTAAAACTCGGATATAACTCACTCGGATATAATGTACTCGGTTGTAATGAAGGGCCTATGCGGAAATGCATCTCTACGCCGCATCTGATGCGCATGTGTGATTAGGTTGCTCAGCTGATACAAAACAGCTGATGCGGATGCTTAATTGAAGCGCAGACAAAAAATTTAATTTGATTTCAATTACGAAGGTAGGAACATTAAAAATGGATAAATTAATATTAAATTAATGTTTTGACTTGGATGATAACAAAAGTGAATTAAAATTGTGCCATCGACAAAAAAAAAGAATATTGAAATGTAAAAAAAGGAATTTGTTGATAAAAAATTTTACTGATCCGTTGAATCAGCTATTTTTGTGATTATATTTGATGTTAGTTTGCTCATCATACACTTCAGAGCTGCATTTTAGAATTCATTACATTTGCAATGTTGCCAGCTGTTGATTTTAAATCTCACAACGCATCAGATGCGGCGCATAGATGCATTTCCGAATAGACCCGAACTTATTGCCTTTTGCATACAAAGGTTGTTTCTTATAGCAAACTCTTCTATAACGAATCCTTGTTTATAACGGCCCAAAAAATAAATTTCAGAAATTTTTCCTCTTCTAATGGGAACATTAATTGTTAAACCTGTACAACATTTTCATGTATGGTAACACTTTTAATCAGCTATCACATGAAAAAAATTCGATTTATCAAGCATTTTAAAACATCCGTGTTTTAAATTTATATGTGTACATACAAATGTATGTATAAATGATCACACATATACATATACATATATGTTTATAAAAGTTGTTTTCATTATGCATTTTACTACGCTTATTTTTCTTATAATGAACTATTTTTGGTGGTCCCATCGAGTTCTTTATAACCGCGTTTTACTGTGTATCAAAATTTTAGAATACGAAAGTAAATGTTGTTGGCAGAAGTTGAGGAGCTTTTTAAATTAAATATTTAGATGTTATTAAAATAACTCCAAATATATAGGAATATAGAAGCAGAGCTGTTAAATTTGGATTACGATTAGTAATCAATTAGATTAAATTTTAAAAAGAATGGTATTGATTACATAATTCTCTTTTTAACAATTCCTGATTATTAATTAATTATGATTACAAATAATCCAAAAATAATTAAGATTAGTTAGGATTACGAGAAAATAATCAAAAATAATCAAAAGTAATCGAAAAATAATTTGACTACTTTGGAAGATTACTTTTGATTGTTTTTGATTATTTTTTCGTAATTTTGCGAAATTATGGCAATACAATTTAATGTTAGTTTTTTTTTTTCATTTTTTGTCATTATTATTGATGTTCATCGATTTGATAATTGATAACCTGTTTGCATTCTTCATGATTCTGCATTCTTCTTATTTATCACGGGTTCAGCTATTTAAATGATAATGCAAATGCTGACGAGATTTACCAAAAATATGATTTATTAACTGTTTTCATTTGCCGGAATCGTCAACAGTCCAAGGCGGCAATCATTGTCTGATTTTGCTTTTGAAAAATTAGTTGTAATGAAGGCCAATTGTATATATATGTAAATTATAAAAAACTTTTTTTGTGAATTGAATGTTTTTTGAATGTATTTGTTTTCTTTATTATTTTTCCACGCATTTTTCCCTTTTTTGTTGAGATATGAAGTACTAAAACTGTTATTGGTTGTTTTGTTATTGAAGTGAATATATGTACCTATTTTTTGCATACAAAAACTAATTAATTTTGTTTTATTTGTTCAGAATTTTTTTACGTTTTAAATGCAAATTTTTCAAAATAAAATGTATGTGTAAAATGATGCACATTCTAAATTTTTAAAAAATAATCGAAAATAATCAAAAATAATCCTTGAAAGTAGTCAAATTATTTTTCGATTACTTTTGATTATTTTTGATTATTTTCTCGTAATCCTAACTAATCTTAATTATTTTTGGATTATTTGTAATCGTAATCAATTAGTAATCGTGCAAATCTGAAAATAATCGTAATATAATCATTACTTCACCTTTCAAAAAAAAATAATCTAATTACTAATTATTATGATTAGTAATCATTACTTAACAGCTATGTATAGAAGTAATACAAAATCTTCTGTTTTTTTATAAATTTAGTTTGACCACCTTATTCATAAACGATAATTAAAATTAATGTTGGTTTAATGTACGAATTTTGTATTTAAAATTCGGTGTGAATGTGTACTTTAACTTTATTAATCGTTTATGATTACAGGGTTTTAGTGTTTATTATTTGTTGCACTGAAAGCACCAAACATTTCTTTAGTTGAAAAATTTATTTATATTTGTGATTTTATGAATACAAAATTTAAATCAATTTATTTTTACGTTTCTCCGATATTTGCTAAATTACTTGTTATTGATAAATAAAATAGAAACGGTTAACAAATTTGCCGAGCTTTTAGACTTGGGAGCTATTCACATATCGCGTAACGTTTTTAAAAAAGATAATGAAAAATTTGTAGTGAGAATTTTAGCAAAATCGTTACGAATTTAGAAACGGAATTCAGTGTTTAATCCAAATTGTCTTGCAAAAGTGGGAGAGAAAATTATAGCTCGGTTTTAAGAAAATATCGTTTATTTTGCTGTTGAATTTCATCAAAAAGTACGATATTTTGAATTCTAACTTTTGCAATGCATGCATTGAGCGATATGTGAACTGTCTGTTATTAGTATTTTTAATTTGTGTCTCTAAAATGACAACAACAACAAAAAAAATCCAAACTGAGTTAAAGTGTTTCTTTTATTTGTTGTCTTAAGTTTTTCCTTTATCTCTTTAGTTTAAACGAACAAAACCTTCAATGATGTCACAGCTTGTTTGTTGCTTGATCCTTTAGGGTGCAGGAGTGTGTAAAAATAAAATTTTAAAATGATGTCACTTTTTAATTTCAGGTATTTATTTGCTACAAGTCAATGAACGTATTCAATCAAATTTAAAGGTCATTTAAAGGTTTTAAAAAATACATATGTACATATATTTTTTTCTGTCAGTTTGATTGGTTTGACATGCATTCATTTTAGGAATTTTATTTTGTTCAATTTTACACAATTTATTTATTAAATTTTTAGTTCATTTATCTGGGTTTTGATGAGAAGAGCACAACCATAAATGGCTGTACACTTCGGTTTCATGCGTTTAATTGTCAAGAGTCATTAAATATAATAAAACTCTTCCGTTTCCTTTTTCAAAATTAAGTTTTTTTGTTTTGTTTAATAATGTTTCTTTTTTCAAGTTAAATTTTATTTAGAACACCTACTCATTTATTAATTGTCAATGATTCAGTTTGATTGACTAAAAACTGAAATGAAATTGTGTTTAAAATTTGTTGCTGACGTATTTAATGTAAATAATATATGGACACTTTTCTTAAAATTCCATGAACACCACCCCAATTGTAGTATTTTCACCTGAATACCCCTAATGTTGCTATAATCGTTTTCGTAACATTTCAAACAAAACAGTAGAAATTTATGTAATTTATATTAACCAAAATTGGTAAAAATTTTCTAAACGGTTGTTTGCTTATTATATCGCCATTTACTATGTATTTACTATAAAAATAATATACAGTGAACTCGCAGAAACGTGAACTAATTTTTACCGAGGGTGTTCACGTTACGGTTTTGTTCACGTTTTAGATTGCATTTTTTATCACTTTTTGCTGTATCTTTTATCGTTTGTTTTATATTAAAATTAAATTTTTTCGATTCTACTTTTTGTAAGAAAAATAAATAATTTTTTAAAATAAATAGGGTCTGTTAAAATTATTTCATTCAAAGGTTTTATATAACACATTAAAAATGATTTTAGTGGATGGTTATTCACTTCAAAAATTCTTTAGCGGGGAAACCCAAAATTTTTAAATAGGCTTACAATATTAAATTTAAACTTTTGGAAAAAAAGTTCACGTTTTAGAGCCTTTATTTAACCTTTGTTCACGTTTTAGACTAGTCAATTTAAAAAAAATATGTTCATATTTTTGGGTAGTTCACGTTACTGGATGTTCACGTTTCTGCGAGTTCACTGTATAAGAGTTTTTAGAATTTAGAATAAAATATACCGATATTCGTATGGCTGAAACAACAACATTTTATATCCACAAACATATAAACAATTCTTTTATTATTAATTTCAAAATAATAATTTCCATATTTAAATACAAGTCGCATTTTTAATTTAAATCTTAATGTTTTTCATTAATCACATACAAGTTTTACTTACAACACAGTGGGCGTCAACCAATCGTTTTGAACTCGAAAATATTTTATGGCTCATTGAATTTTTCATATGTAAATATGTATGTATGCATGAATAAGGTAATATAGAATACACATGCAAGTACATACTCGTACGTGTGTGTTAAGACTCGTTTGTGATCACTGTAGCCAGCAAAAACTTTTTAAGTTCTTGTTATGGGTTGTAGTTTTTAATTGGCTACCCAGCAAAATCAATCTTCTGTATTGTAAATCAATATATGTAAGGTTGAACCCAGACCAACAAAAGACGAAACGTTTTTGTCTTTTAAGTCAAGGACATTTGTTTGATGTTAACCCATACCAAAAATGGAATTAACATCAAGTTTTTGTCTTAAAAGATAACATTCAAAAAGCAATCCAGCAATGTTGTATGTATTTGCTCGTTTTTTTTTTTAGTTTTCTTAAGTGTTGTGGGTTACATTATGAGAAGCGGAAAATTATGTGATACAAGGTCCATTTCAGTCTGTGTTGTGTTACTCTAAATGGGTATGTTGTATCTAACCAAATGTATGTTCTGCAACCAATGTCATGGTGCAGTAAGTCAAACAGACAGTTTTGCACTTGTTTTGTTCCATGTGAGCAGCCTCATAAGAAATAATTTACCGTTGTCGCAATTAGACAGAATACGTCAATGTAGGTTCAGCCTATAGAAAAGATTAGTTTATGTCAAATATCAAAACATTTTTCTTTATATACAGCTGGAGCACGAAAAAAGGTGTATATGTTGAATTTTCGTAAATAAGTTCGAAATTATGTTTAATTTTTTTTAATTCTATTTTTAATTTTGAATATTGAATGCTTCTCATGCGCCAGTCTTAAATATTTTATTTATGATTTTGTAATTGGAATTTATTTCACGTGCGTCAGCTGTTAGAAAATCCCAACAACTTTGATATATGCTTTGAACTATGCCGTCTATAAGGATATCGATACACAAGACCCCAAAATAATTTTTTTTTTAATTTTTAGTCCAATAAAGATGGCAAAAAATTGCAAAAATTATTTTTTTAGTTTTTTACGTCTCCTGTGTTGTAAAACGATGTCACTATAGAGAATTTTAAGGTTGTACAACACTGTGGAACAAATTCAGGTTAGCAAAAGTTATGTCGATTCTGAGAGTGAGGGGTGAAAATAGAGGCTAAATTAGGAGACCCGTATCGCGGCGTTTGTTTATGTTATTTCGAATATTTTTTTAATCTACCTTCGAACTTTGGAGTCAAATGCCGATTTTCAGCATATTGTTTATATGGCTTTTTGGCTATAACTCGTCGATTAATTGATATTTTTTAAATCTATAAAAGCCAAATTATTGCTATAGACCTGTGCAACAATTAAAATTTTTTTAAAAAATTTAGAAAATTTTTGTGGAGCTTATGAAGCAAAATGTTGGAAAAATTATTTATTAAATGCTTATAAATGCACCATACCGTGTACTTACTATGCTCGTACATTAAATACTTCAGTATTAATCATACGACTCCATGTATGGAGTGTTTTATTATTGAGTGTCACAACTTTGAGTTGGCATCACTGCTTTATTTGAGCACCCATTTCTAAATCAATTTTTTAAAAAAAATTTAATTGTTGCACAGGTCTCTAGCAATAATTTGGCTTTTACAGATTTAAAAAATATCAATTTGTCGACGAGTTATAGCCAAAAAACCATATAAACAATATGCTGAAAATCGGCATTTGACTGCAAAGTTCGAAGGTCGATTAAAAAAAAATTCGAACTAACATAAACAAACGCCGCGATACGGGTCTCCTAATTTAGCCTCTATTTTCACCCCTCACTCTCAGAATCGACCTAACTTTTTCTAACCTGAATTTGTTCCACAGTGTAACACTAATGCCGCAATGTACCAAATTATTGGTATATTTTATATGAAGATCGTGTGACTTCACAATTTATTGCTCCAGACGACAACCGACAACAATATTCTGTTGCTTTGCCGCAATCAAATGCAACTCTGGTACGTCAATCTTGTAAACGCTTGATAGGCAACCGTGCGCCAATATAAATGTTAAAAATGTATCAATATTTATTATGTTCATGTTGCGGCAATCAAAGAGCCCATACACGGCAATTTCTTAGGTTAATTTAATTTTTCAATTATGCCAATTGTTGTTACAATTTTTACCACTCATGTGACTGCAGCATATTTGATTGCTACAAAATTTATGTATTTGCGGAAATCGTGTGATCCTACCTTTAGTTCATAAAATAAGGCGACGAATGTGTTTCTTTCAGAGTGATCAGTTTATTATTCTATTATTTTTAACAGAATGTTTAGTGTTTTAAAAAGTTTTTAATCCTACTTATATTATAAATGAGAAACTTTGTAAAGTTGTTTGAATGTTTGTTCCATTATAACTCGAATCCCGCTTAATGAATTTGGATGAAATTCGATAGACGTGTATCATTTATGCGTGTCTTAAGGGGTATAAACGGGAAAAAGTTGTACTTTTTATTTTTTCGTAATATCTTTTTTTTTACATTAAAAAAGAGTGTAAATAAGGAAAATATGGTACTTCAGTCAGTCAGTCAGTCAGTTTATGTCTTCCTTAAATGTAGCGTGAACAAAGTCAGGGGTCTATAATTTTTCAACATTTTATTTGTCTCAAAAACCCCCATACATATACTTTTTAGCATTCGGGTAAGCAAAGTTTTGCTGGGTAATTTTACTACATTTTTTTCTTCTAAAATTTAAATGTAACAATTTCTTATTAGTGTCAATCAATTGCCTTGAAAATTTTATAAGTATATTGTTTTCTTTTCTTTATCTATTTGCTTTTTGTGTGTTTTCAGGGTTAATTTATTTTATGCTGGCTTTAATTAAGTACATCGTATCGCTCCTCAAAACTGGCTGTGATATGATTATCAATGCATTCCACATTTCACCGCCATCTTAAAGAGGGATACAATTTCCATGATTTGTTTTTTGCAATTTTTTTGCTATTTATTTATGTTCTCCACTTTAACAACAACAAGTTAATTTAAGAACTTGTTTTATACTCACCGATCAAGTTTTTTTTCTGTGATCTTACCGTCGAATAAAAAATAGTTTGTTGTTTAGCACTGTTGTAATTGTGTTGTTAATGACTTAATTGTGAACGAGAATACAATATTTGTTAACGAAGTGATGAATCTTTTCAACATCAATTTAATAATGCAAACCCGTTACCCGATTTCAATATCTTGGCCTAGTCTGTTTTATTTGAAAACAGTCTTCAAGAACACCGTTTTATACAAACTTGAATAGTGAACAGACGACTTAATCGTCCATATTCTAGATGAAAATCATGTGTTATTTTTTATCATTCATAGAGAAATTATCTAGTCGTCATAAAAAAAAAACATTTGCACAATCGGTTCTTGTGTTTATTCAGGGCGAATTAGTACCAGGAGGTAGCCTCATCCCTAGAACAATAACATTCGCCGCTAAATTTTCCTTCAACTGTCAAAGCACATGCAACAGTGTTCTAATAGAAATCTGTGGCAAAAAGGAAAAAGTGCTTAAGTCGAGATAAGCTCATTTTGAGTTAATATCACCATCGTATTCTCAATATTCAAAATATCTCTGGCCAAGTTTTTATTCATATTGAACGATTTCTAACGAAGTTCTGGCACAATTACTTGCTGCTTTTCTTTTTCTAACTAATTTTCTTATATGGAATAAAGGCTTAATTGGACTTATAAAATATTGCATTTCAAATTGAATAACTTTCTTATGGTGGGCAGACCATGTGTTAAAAAATCAAAAGAATAGAAAAACGAATGATCAACTTTTAGTACAACGCGATAACTTTTTTAACAAACCACTTGAACATTTAAAACTGCTTTTCTAGATAACTATAAAATATGACTTAAGCACTTTTTCCTTATTGCCACAGAAATATGTAAAGATATCTAACATAATTTCTCAATATACGGCATTTTTGACAGTTCAAAGTTGCACAGCTGCTGATGACGTAACCTGCTAATAAGGCCACCTGGTAATGAATTCGCCTTGTGTCTATTTAAGCAGCTACAATTAGTTACCGGTACTTATTTGCACGTCTTTGCATTTTATTAAAAATAAAAAAAAAGAGTATAGTCGCCATTATTGTCACGAAACCCTTTGTTTATATTCTGACAAGTCGCTCATCACCAACCAACTAGCTTTGGGATGTCTTACCTCCCGACCCGGGACTTTTAGAACAGGGATGGACAATAAAAATTTGTTTTATAAACAGAAAATAAAATCAAAACAAACATTGGACTAAAATGAAAATATAAATTCACTACAAATAGGGCTGTGATGAGAGCAAGATAAAAGGTGGAAACTTGTCTGGACTAGTTGCTCTCCCTACCAGGATCATGTGTTATTGCAGATTGGATAACCACGCTAAGCTAATGGGCCTAATGTCTCTCAAATTTTTTTGAATATATCAAAACCATGAAGATGAGGAATCAGCCTTCCACTGCCTAACTTAGCCTTCTAACATGATCGAGAGACATGGGAATACGGAGGAACAAAATAGGGGGAAAAAATAGATTCCTAAGGAGCATGTTCCACAAGAAAAGCGGATCAATGTCTGTATGTTCAACATCTGCGATAATATCCATTAAGGACACCTGTAATTATAATTTTTTTTTTAATAAAAACAGCAATTCAATTTTTTTTTATATAAATTATTTATAAACGTATGCAGTTTTAATAAATCTTAATTAAATTATCTTATTGGCTAATTTTTGGTTTTTGTAATTTAATTATAATTAGTTAATTTGTTGTTGTGTTATTATGTTTTGTTTTGTTGTAATTTATAGTATATCACCATTTAATTTCACTTGAATTTTAATAATAAATTTTTGTAAATGCATTAAACATCTCATTGCGAATGACTGACTGGCTGATTGACTGACTGACTGACTGACTGACTTACTAACTACACACACACATTCCAAATAAGCCGATTAATATTCGAATTAATTTCATGAATAATTTAAAGCAAATAAAAATCTTTATTATTTCACATCTAAATAATTGTAACCTTGTTTGTTTTCTATTAATTATGAAATATTTCTTAATCTTGTTTAAATTTTGATTAAATTATTTGCATTTTGTTTCCAAAATACGTTTATTTTTATTACATTCATATAAAATCTTAAATATTTATATTTTCATTTTGGTTTAGCTACAAAATTTTTATTTGATATTTTCTTTCATTTTACAAATTACAAAATTGGTCACTTTTTGCTGACGGTTTAGTTTTCTTCTTATTTTCCTTTTTTTGCTCTTTTATGATCTTTGAAACCTTCAATTATTTATTGTTTGTATTCACAATTTGTTGCAAGATGTTATTGGTATTCACTAAGGATTTGGAAAAGTTTCAGTAGAGTTAATAAATAATATTGATTAATTGAAGGTTTTTCTCGATATATTTTTTTTCAATGTTTCTAAACTAAGCGAATACCACTAATGTTTTGTCTACTAAGAAATTTAGATGTTGCTACAGTTTGAAGGTTTTTTGTTGTGGTATAGTTAATTTATTTTTAGTCTACATTTTTAGAAATTTTCCTTTTTTTATTGTATCTCTGTTTATTTTATTTATCATTAATTGCTTTATACTTTTCTTACGATATGTGCAAAATAATTATTTATTACATAATTTCAAGTATATCATCATTGACACTAATTTCATATACCGTCTATTTCTAGTATGTACTTTTAGATGGCTGTAAACCAATCGATCGGCGTTGGTATAGAGGTCCTCCAAGAATGTTTTAAAAGGCAAATAAATTGGATTGAAAGCTTTGGATATACCGATGTCCAGAAAGTTGCAAGCACGATTTTCTATTAAAATCACAATAAATTTATAATTTCAAAATCATACGACTAAGTCAGCTATATTTGCTGCTTGAGAGTTGATAAAAATGCTGTTGGCTCAGATGCGCAGCGGGTTCAAGTAGATAAAGAAGACGCAGCGCAGTTTAAGGATGTTTCTGATTTTTCAAAAAAATCTTGGAAAACAAAAGAAAATCACAAGTAATACATAACAAAAATAAATTAATAAAATTTCTGTGTATCACTTAATAAAATATAAAAGTAAAACGTTTATTTTGATGTTTTAATTAAAAAATATTTTCTAATTTAACCCCACTATTTTTCTAAATTTCATCAAAATATACTCAACGGTTCTTAAGATATTAAAGGTTGAACTTTGTTAAAAACATGCAATTTATTTAACATTCGCTCCGTTTTTGTCTTTAGAACTTTTGTAATAACTCGAAAGTTTTCCAAAGGAGAGCAACAAAATTTCACAGGATTGTAGATGAGAGCTTCACCTTTCGCACCTTAATACATCATAACGCTGTATGTCTTTTAGTTAGAGAGATATAATGGTTTACATTGTAAATACCACATTATTTATTATAAAGAGGTTCACCAGGCGGGCCAAAGTTTTACCATCGTGTAGCCAAACTTTTAATCTATCACACGGTTAAAGATTCATTCCAATCCGTTGTGTGGTTTACGAGTTATAGCCAATTGAAAAAAATGTTTTCGCAGAAAAACACCTTCTGTTGAGTTCTGTTCGCCTGGTGTTTTACAAAAAAAAAAACTCGTTTTTAATTTTGCAAACTTTTCATCACAAAAAAACAGTTTTTACCATTTAATCAATATTTCGGTCAATTTTAAAGATAATAACTTGAAATTTTCGCTATATATAGAGGACGTAATGAAGAATTTTGGGATATTAAAAATTTTGCCCCTCCCATTTTTTAAATATTTGATAAGTGGGCGTTAATTATGAAACATGTTTTTTTTAATAAATTTCTGTCATATTTTATACAAAATAATTTAGCCAACGTTGGAGTTAAGATTCAAATCTATCATTTGGTAAAAATTTTAACAAAATATACCCAACGGTTATAGAGATATTACGGATTGAACTTTATTAAAAACATGAAATTTATTGCTCATTCGCGACGTGTTCGTTTTTAGAACTTTTGTAATAACTCGAAAGTTTTCCAAAGGAGAGCAACAAAATTGCACAGGGTTGTAGATGAGAGCTTCACCTTTCGCACCTTAATACATCATAACGCTGTATGTCTTTTAGTTAGAGAGATATAATGGTTTACATTGTAAATACCACATTATTTATTATAAAGAGGTTCACCAGGCGGGCCAAAGTTTTACCATCGTGTAGCCAAACTTTTAATCTATCACACGGTTAAAGATTCATTCCAATCCGTTGCGTGGTTTACGAGTTATAGCCAATTGAAAAAAATGTTTTCGCAGAAAAAAACCTTCTGTTGAGTTCTGTTCGCCTGGTGTTTTACAAAAAAAAAACTCGTTTTTAATTTTGCAAACTTTTAATCACAAAAAAAACAGCTTTTACCATTTAATCAATATTTCGGTCAATTTTAAAGATAATAACTTGAAATTTTCGCTATATATAGAGGACGTAATGAAGAATTTTGGGATATTAAAAATTTTGCCCCTCCCATTTTTTAAATATTTGATAAGTGGGCGTTAATTATGAAACATGTTTTTTTAATAAATTTCTGTCATATTTTATACAAAATAATTTAGCCAACGTTGGAGTTAAGATTCAAATCTATCATTTGGTAAAAATTTTAACAAAATATACCCAACGGTTCTAGAGATATTACGGATTGAACTTTATTGAAAACATGCAAGTTGCACTTTTCTGCACTCGTTTTTAGAACTTTACTAATAACTTGGAAGATTTTGCAGGTAAAGAAAATATTTAACTAAAATAAAAAAACTTAATAAAAAATAAAACAAAAGTAAACCTGATTTTTAAAAAATTTTCAAGTTGTTTTTATTTAGTAGTTATTTCTATATAAAAAAATTATTTTTAATACAGCTTAAAATTTACAAATGATAAAATAAAATCAATAATAAAAAATATTATACTCGTTTTCCGTTTTTGTTTTTCACTAAAATTTATTAATGTTTAAAATTCAATTATGAATTCGGTAAACAAATTCTTGCATTAAGCTTTGAGCAGATTTAAGAAAAAATAAAACACAAACAATAATAATATTAATAATAAGAAAAATAATTCACATTTGATATGATTAAATTAAAAGTTTGCAATTAAAAATTACAATAAAACAAACAATAATTCAAAAGAATTTTTTGTTTTCTTTTTCTATTTGAGATAATTTATCTGACTAACGACTAAATTATAATAATTAAACATAAATCACAAAAATTAATATTAATAAGAATTTGATTTTGTTTTGTTGTTGAGAAATTTTTAATCTGTTAAAGTTTGAAATGAGGGATTCGATTTTCATTTTATTTCTTTTTAACTTAAATTCAATTGAAGATAAAGACAAACAATTATAGATTTAAATAAAAGTTAGGAAAGATGAGTTTCGAATATAGTTATTGGGTGGTTTAGAATTTTAAATTTATTTAACATTAAACGGCTGGGTGATCCAAAGAAATTAGCAGGGCTTCGAACTAAAAACTCAACGTAAAATGTGCAAGTTTAAACGGCTTTCTTAACGGATCCTGTTAGAAATTTACCTCGCAGGATCGCAGCCGTTCGCTATATGTTGTAGGATTGTTGGCTACATCTTCAACCTCTTTATAGATTTCATTTTAAAAACTCTTTTAAATTTGTCCGTCTGTTCTAGGTTTATATTTGAAATATATAATAATTTTATAACATTTGTTTAAAAGCACATATGATTTTTTTCCTGCTTCATTGCAAAAGCTTAAAATATATTTTTGCAATATAATTATGTAAAAAAAAAAGTTACAAAAAACACTTGCAAATCATTATGATTTTTCCTTTTTTCAAATTTTGTTTTAACTAATTTTTTCTTAAATACAATAGTTAATTTCTTTAAATTAATCTTCACTTATTTGAAATGTTTGTAAATAATCTAAATTTTTTCTTTTTTTTTAGATTATATAGACTACATTTAACGTAAATTTATCAGTTTTTTCTTAAACACTATTTACATGCTGATTTACTCTTTTTGTTTTTCTTTTTTTCTTTAAATAGTAAAATTCATTTTAGTATTAAATATTTGCAGTATTATTATCGAATGATATTTTTCAATATCCAAATTATTTTCAAGTTAATTTGTTTGCTTGATTAATTATGAAGGCGAATTCACTTACTTTACAGGTGGTGTTAGCTTTACAACAAACACAACATGTGACATATCAGCCGCTATGCATCCTTGCATGTACAAATTTTGACATTTTTGACTCTCAATTATGCAAGAAAAGAGTAGCTCAGCTGTTTTATTAACACCACCTGTTAACTGAATTCGCCTTGATTTGTATTTTAATATTTTTACACTAAAGACTTGGAAAATAGTTTTAAATTTTTGTTGTTTGTTTAGGTTGTCAAAGTTGCTATCTGTCATATCATATACATACATGAATATGTACGTTTAAATATTTAAATAAGGAAAGTTTAATACTTTTGTCAAGTATTTTACATTCTGATAACTTAGTATTTCATACGAATATAAATTATATTATTATTATTTATATCTAATAATAAATTTAACTTCATCAGTGCTTGTATCTTGGCATTTTATATAGTATAAATAATATTACATACATACATATTTATTGTGATTATTATTTATATAAAGTTTCCTTGATTTAATTTCCTTCTTTTTTTCCATAAATTTTAAGCTTAAGTTTTTCTTTCAGTGTGATCTTAGAGGGTTAGATTAGTTTAGAAAGAAACAAAAAGAGTTTAATTAAATTATAAATAATAAAACAAATAAAAAAGTTAAAAAAAAATGTGTTTAATCGGTGAGTGTTTGTGCCACTAAAGCGAGTTGCTCTTTAAGGACACGGAATGATGGACGATCTTCGGGACTATGAGACCAGCATTTTTTCATGACCTGTAAACAAAAATAAAACAATTATTTAGAATGCAAAAGAAATAAATTTCTTTAAGTTTTATGTTTTATACGCATTTCATAGGAGGTGCTTTAGCAAATCACCAGTAGACTTCAACAATATGTGACGTAAAGCACAGCAAGCAGCAGGCAGCAATGTGTCAAAAATGAAATACACGAGTTTATATGAAAATGATAATTTTGACGACAGCAAGGCAGGTTGTTGTCTTTTGCTGTTGCTGCCAAATTAGACTAATTTCTATTTTCTTAAAGGTGAGTTTACATGCCAATACAAAGTATTAACATTTTGTAGAATCAAAATATTATGAAATTCTCTTTTGTATAAGAAGAGAGAACAAAAGTCTGTTACAGGTATTTTTTATGTTTACACGGATAATATTAATAAATTTAAAAGTCTGCGGTACGAAAAAGCTGGTGGTTACAGTTCTACAATATTTACAAAAACAACACGAAATGTTTTTAGTTGTTTTTGTAGTTATTGTATAGAAATAATGTCACCTTCAATATATACTATTAAAGCTGCCAATGTTTACATGTGATTTAACTGTCAGTTGAAAAAGGCAACGGATGACGTATGACGGATTCTATGTGCCCCGGCGTTAAGTTTCTAAAATGGTTTAGAAAATAAATATTTACCGAAAGTATATCAATATCAAGTACATGCATCTCGGCAACAACATAAAAAATAAAAAAACAACAGCCTTTTTGTTTGTGTAAAATAAATTTACAATTTTCAAAAATAGCTCAGTAGCAGAGGTGTAAAGGAATGATCCCTTTTTGAAAGAATCTACCAATCATAAACGCTTTTGAAATTTTTGTTAAAACATTCAAGAGTTTTTTTAATAACGATCCTAATCCTAGTGAAAACAGTGAATTAAAAAATTGATTTTCTTTATATCACCAATGAATTCACTCAAACTCACTATTTTTAGTGATGTGATTGCATGCGAGAATTTTTAATTCATGAGGAATGCATTCGTGCCTTAATCATGGTATAATAAATAAGGTACTCTTGTCCCTAAAACAAATACAACGTCACAAAAATAACAGGCATTTTGTTAGTGTAAAATGTTTTCTGTGTGTCAAAAATAGAGAAACAAGAAAATAAAAAATACAAAATTTTATTTTTGTAAAATAAATTTCAAACAAAATAAAAACAAACTGACATACAGAAAACAAAAATACACGTCTACAGCTGCCGGGACAACTTTACCTTATTTATTATACCATGGTTTTAATTAAATTCACATTTTGTGTAAAATTAATCAATTAAACTTTTTGTAAATCATTTTAAATTAAAAACCAAATCTGAATCATTCTTTTACAGCTCTGCTCAACAGAACTTAAAGAAAACTGTGTAGAAAGAAAAATTAAAATTTGTTGACAATAGGCAATGAAAATATGTACAAAAAAAAACAGCCAGCTGTGCTCTTGCATATACTTGTATAAATATAGTTTGCATTTACCGAACGCTTGTATGATTTTGTATCCGTATTCTCTCCTACTCATACATTTTGCATTTAAATGAAAAGGCAATATTTTTTTTATTTAAAAATTCTTGATTAATTTGTATACAATTATATTTACCATCTTCTCTACAGCGGAGGTAAAACAGCAATGGAGCTCTTAAGTTTGAAAACTTTTTTAATAGACTGGTCAATTATTCACTGTATTAAAATTGTATGCGGAAATTTCGAACAGTTTTGTCTTACTGAAACTAGTCCTCTAACTAGATGACATTCAATAACCCTGAGTTTTTTAAAAAAAATGTGCCTGTAGTCTCATTCTAAGGAATTACCAGCCATGGCTTCAATTCCGAAAGTTAAGTCTTTAGAAAACAGACAGCCAAAATTTTGTTTGTAATCAAATCAAACCACTTTTAAAGTTTAAACTGGAATTGACAATGAATTCTTCTACCAAACTCAATTGTGGTAAATAATAAAAACATGCATACTTTTAGGAGCGCCAGTAAAATAAGCTTTGCATATTAATGAAAAAAAAAAATATTTTAAAATGAAAAAACAATTTATGTATATAAACGCCAGTGGGTATAAAAAACTTTACCACTGTAAAATCGAAATACACAACAAAGGGAATTTGAAGACTGTTAATCAAAATCAATCGGAATTGATAACGTTCCGATCGGAATGTGCGAGTATACGTAAATTAAAATTATTTAAATAAAATTGTAGTTGATGATTACTTACATCGTAAATTTCTTTAGCACATGACTTTGGTTTTTCTAAAATAATACCGCGTTGGACACGTTCAACAACTTCGGTATTCTTTAGACGACCATAAGGCATTTTGCCGCATGTGAATACTTCCCACATTAGGACACCTGATAGAAAAAAGAAAATAAACTACATAATTAAAACAAATAAATTCACAACAAACTAAACGGGCAACATACCATAAGCCCAAACATCTGATTTAGAGGAGAAACGTGTATAATTTAATACTTCTGGAGGAGCCCATTTAATAGGAAATTTGGTACCGCCAGAACTTGTATATTGATCGTCTAAAACATAACGAGCCAAACCGAAATCAGCGACTTTCACAACATTTTCGGAACCGACCAAACAATTACGTGCAGCCAAATCGCGATGTATATAATTGTGACGTTCCAAATAGGCCATGCCCTTAGAGACCTGCATAAAACGAAATAATATTTTTTCTGTTTTATTTTCCATTAAAATGCAATCGATTAGTAAACCTGCTTACCTGTATGCACATGTCGAGTAATAGACCCATATTACCAATCAATGTTGTCTCGTGACGTCTGAGATAATTCAGCAATGAGCCATGTTTCATGTATTCAGTGACTATATAAATAGGACGATGTTTGGAACAAACACCATATAATTGCACCAAATTTGGATGTTGTAATTTGGTCATAACTTTGGCCTCTTCAATGAAATCATCCTCGGACATGGTGCCTTCTTTCATCATTTTAACGGCAGTATCAATTGAACCGCGCCATTTACCACGACGCACCACTCCAAACTGGCCAGAGCCAAGTTCTTCCATTAGCATTAGTTCCATAGGATGTATTTCCCATTTATCTGCGGAAACATAATGGAAAGAAGGAACACAATAAGAAATTTTGAAGCATTCATAAATCCATTATTTTTAGCTTACCATGAGATAAACCGGCTGTAGGTGGTACTGGACGATCACATGGTGATGATTTTAGACGACATGCAAGACCTCCTGAATTATGTCGATGATAATTGATTAGATCCGGTATGGTTTCGCAGCAATGTTTTTCACTTAAATAATATTCTCCGCGAGCATTTTGTTTAATATGATAATGTTTGACATGTGATTGGGGACTGTGTGGGAGGAAGCGGAGGAAGAATTTAAATGGATTTTATTCTTAAAATATATGTATGTATGTGTGTACATTACAAAAAAAAATATTAACTTACACTTTGGTATGCAGCGATAGTGTGTATAAACCTTTTGTTGATGATTTACGCACCACAAAACAGCCTTCTTTATCACCCTGTTTTAGTAGGGATTCGGCACGTTGACGTGACATATCACCAACGTACCATCTGTAAAAAATTAATATGGAATATTTATTAAATCATTAATAACTAATTGATGTTTAAAATTTAATTGAAATTAATGAATACAGAGTTTTTAAGTAAGTTTAAAGTTTTTTTTAAGTTTTAAATTTTTGCTCAATTAGAACATTTGCACAAATCCATTAAGTGCTTGAAGTATGAGGAATAGATTTGAAATTGTGATGCGAAATTGATTGTAATAGATTTTCTTTTTAGCCAATTCGATACGAAATCTAATTGGAATTTTGCTAAGAAAGTGTTGCCAAATCAATTTTTAAGGATTTTATGAATATAGTGTTTGAATTTAATACCATGTTCAGACAGTATTACAATAAAGAAATTTATTCAATTTAGGTCTTAATTAACCATACAAGACCTCAATAAGTGAATTGCGCAATTAGTACTAAATTGCATTACTAATTGCGTAATATACGAAATGCAACCCTTGTCTAAAGGTATGTTTACTGAAAGGTATGTTCAATGGAAGAAAAAATTCGTTACAGTCAAAAGTTAAATGACAAATAAATAAATTATTAATATAAAAAATATATGTACATACATAAAAATTTACGTTTTAAAAAATTTTTACATACAACAACAAAACTAAAAAATTTTGTCCTTTGTTTTAAAAATGCTATTTTACACTGAAACACCGATGCCACGGTCTGGCGGTTTTCGACATTTCTTCTATACCATAATAAATCGTCTTTTAAAACAGAATTTTTATCCATTTTTTATATCGCTGACACATCAACATTTTTACATTAACAGTCGACTAAAGCAGCCTTAAATTCAAACACTGTGTTCATAAAATCTAAAATAATCGATTTGACAACACTTTCTTTATTCTTTAGTCTGGTTCAGGAATGAAACCATTGCATCGAGAATTAAGGATGTTGCTCGAACTATATTAGCAGAAATACTGATGGGTTCGGCCGTCCGTAGCGGATAAAAAATGTATATAAATTAATATCTATAAACAAGGCATATTGATACAAGGTCCACTCGCCCCAATTTCCCTTTAAATGCCTTCCTGGGATGCCTAAAAGAAAGGTACCAAGGCGAATTCATACAAGGCGGTCTCGCCACAATTTACCTTAAAAAATGCATCCCTGGGATGTCTAAAAAAAATGTACTGAAAAATATATTTTGACATTTGAGGGAGATGAAAAATACAAGCGGCGAATGTGGGCGAAAATAATCACCTGTTTAGATCAATTCAATTTTTTATTGAATTGAAAAAACGAACAGTCTCTGCCTACAGTTTTTTTTTTAAATATTTTTGATACTCACTCATATCTTTCTAGACCCAATAATGCCTTGGGTTTAACATAATTACTGGGTATGTAGCCAACATTACCCATGGCATCTTTAACTTTCCACCAATGCTCTTGAGAATCATCAATTACTTCGTATTCAGCGTTCTGGAATAAATAAAATTATCTTTATTAAATACGTGTACGAATTTAATTGTTAAGTTGTGCAAAACTTTACCTTTTCCAGTGACAAATCCCCTCCTTCAATAGCCTTAAAGGGATATAGAGCTACGACAAGTTTAACAAAGTGAGAATTGTCCTAAAAAAACATAACAAATCATATTGCGAAATTCAAAAAAATCATATATGTAAATAAAAATAATTATTAAGTTATAAAATGATCTATTCGATAAACAAACAATGCACGCGATCTTGAAAACAATAGCCGTATTCACAATCTTGTGCATTTGAGATTGCAAATTTATGCAATTGCAAAATTATTCTATCAATTGTGAATGATATCTTTGTGTTAGGTTGCAATGCTTATTGCAAAATACAAGCTGATTGATAAATAAAAAAATTATTTTCCACTGAAGTTTTGGCCAAAAAATACATACATATGTATGTCTAAGAAATTACTCAAGTATAAAACATTTGCTTAATCAAATAATTCTAATTTTTATTATAAAAATAAGGATTAATTTGTTAGTTAGTCAGGATTTTAAATAATACATATATATATATGTTTTGCGTTTTGTTAATTTTTACTTTTTTTCATTTCATTAATTCTTGTTTGTCTGGTTAATTTCCTTTTGCTTGAAATATTTTTGTTTTTTAATTTTAAATAAAATTATTAAAATTTTAATAAGCAAAATCGGCTTAGTTCACTGCGTATCAGCTGTCGTTTTGCAATTAAGTGTTGCATAAGTAGTAAATATAAGCTATTGGTTTTTAGTGTTGCTTATTTGCAAAGATGTAGCATTGCATTTCTCTGTATTTTGTTAGTGTAGAGTAAAAATATACTACACCATTTTGCAAATGCAATGATGCAAGACCATTTGCACAAGATTGTAAATAGAGCTAATATATTTTTAGGAAAGGGTCCATTAAGATATTTAAAACAAAATTTGCCAATCGATTTTCCTATGAAAAAAGCTTAGTTAATTCCAAATATTAAAGCTCTTTGTTTAGGCGCACGAAAGAAGAAGTTTCCGATTTTGATAAATTGTCAAAACCTTTTTCGAAATTTAATTTTTCATTGGAAACTTAACTTCGGAAATTTTGAAAAATGATTTTATTTCTTTGAATTAAAAATATTTCTTTTACCTTAGCTTTTGAGTTTGGTGTTCCTGGAGTTGGTATACCACCTGGCATTGTGTTATCCAATAATGAGCCGTTACCGTTTAATAAAGTTGGCGACTGTTTAAATGTGGAAACCGATGACTTCATAAAATAGAAAAGAAAAATTGTTTAATCATTAAAATGTTAATTGTTGAAGGCTAAATTTACAGTCTGTAGTTAACTAATGCCGGCAGTTTAACTAACGATTGTAATTTGCAACTTTAATAATATTTGGGAGAGATGGATATTGCGCTTATAAAGCATTAGAATAACACTGTACACCACAGAAAAAAATTTCAAACTTCTGACAACGTTTGACATATTATTAAATTTCACCTCCTTACACAAATCTTTAGTGAATCATCATAGGAAATTTTGTAATCCTTAAATTGAGTATATAAAAATGGAGAAAAATGATATAAATATGATTAATAGCGACATAGCGGGCTAAAATGTACTACAAATATATTTTTTCTACAGTGAGCTTAAAAAAAAAGGAATTAAAAGAAATGTTTAATTAAAACGACAAAATTTTGTTTCAAGCTCGAGGTCAAGTTTTGGTGACAATCTTTTTTATTATTCACTTATGCCAATATTTCGCTACGCTCATGTGGTGGAAATATTATAGAGAATGCTGACCATTTGTTCTTCATCTTTTTTTTTTTTTTTTTTTTTTTAATTAGGACCAGCACTCAGGGGATGACCCCTACGTATGCAGTGCATTGTGCCGGAACTCAGACTGAGGGATAGAGTAGAGAAGATAGATGTTGAACATGTAGAAGGCTTAACTCTTTTACAACTCTGCTTTGCGCGTTATGTTAATTTTTATAGCAGTGTTGAGGCGCCTCCGGTGTTAGGTAGACGCATTAACTTTGTTAAGCTGTATTGGCAGGCATTTTTATTAATTGTTTTACTTCGCCGATGTTTCTGCTAACCGACGAAGGAGGGCGATGTTGTGTACATTAGCTAGGACCAGCATCAATTGCTATCGGAACATTTTTTTTTAGTGACCATAACAGCTATATAACAGCTCGAGAACGTATTTGAAACACGTTTTAGGGCGTACCATTAGACTGGACAATATAGTTCTAACTATGTTGGAATCTTTGTATAACTGGACGCTTTTTTTGTAACTTTCTGAAATTGAATCTATTGGAACTTCGTAGGTTGAAACAGATTCGTAGAAGAATCAATATAGTTTAGATAGGCTCTAGGACCTTTACCACGCGCCGTGCCGTAAAACCTTGTAGCAGTTCCACGGGATATGTTTGGATCAATGTATGGGGGTGATTTTAATGTGTTAAAGTCCTGTACACTTGGTAAATGCATATGTATGTATTAGTGATGTCACGAATACTCGTATTCGTATTCGATTATTCGCCTATTTTAAGATATTCGTATACGCCAAATTCAAGCGAATATTTCTCGAATAATTTGCACATAAATTTTCCCAAAAAAAAAAAAAAATAAATAAAATCTTATAAAAATTTAAAAAAAAGTACATAAAATGTACAAAAATATATTAATTTATAATAATTTTTATTTAAAGAAATAAAGCAATTTATATTTGAAGCAAGATAATAATCTTTATATCAAAAACAAACAAAGAATATATTTTGTAGCAATCATTTAAAGTAAACTCTTATATATGTAAGTTCATATCATGTTAAGTTAGTAACCAATTCTCAGTAGAGGATTCTTCGACTTCAAAATGAAGGAAATAAAATTTAATATGTGAATGTCCACCGAGACATGTGGCTGCACAGTCTGCGAAAATATGTTTCCCAAACAACACTGAATTACTAATTAAAAGCGCAAGCAGAGTAAGAAAAACGAAATCTTAAAGTATGTATTTAGGTAAAATAATTTAAAAATGTTCTGAAGTGATCTTCAAATGCGGCATCTCAATGTCATAACAATGATATATACCTAAATTAGTGTGATAGTTTTTTTCCATTTATATTTACTGACTCAAAGGGAGGGATTTTTTCCAATTAAATTTAAAATATTATGTGGCTCTAAACCTTAAAAGTAATATTCGTATTCGGCGAATATTGTTTCAAATATTCGTATTCGTATTAGCGAATACTAAAAATTGATATTCGTAACATCACTATTATTATGCACAGGAGAAAAATAAAGTTTCACATGGATCAACAATTAAACCGTTTCTAACAATATGGTACATATCCTTGTTTGTAAAAAAAAAATACTAGTGATAGCAAGTTTGGATTATGTCTATTAAAGCGACTTCAAACAGACTTTAATGTGTTGACAGAGTTTTGTTTATTTTTAATTAAATTTTTCTTCAAATTTTTATGTAGTTCAGAAGCAGAGCTATATATTTAAAAATGCGACGAAAAAAACCTTGAATTTTTTGATCCCGAGACTAAATTACATTTACACTCTCTAGTTGGTTACACACAATTCCATCTCTAATATTTTTAGTAAGTCAATAAGTATGTATGTATGTAATTACCTGTGGGTGCAGCGACGTAGGCGTTGAGCTACCCAAACTGCCAGAACTATTATGATGCAAACTAAATTGACTTGTTGAGGTGGAATTATTTGGACTAATGCTTCGTTGTGAAATCTGGGCGGGAGAACTACCGGTGCCTAAAAATAGAATGATAAAACAGAAGAAAAACAATATTTAATATGGAAAAATATTTTTATTTTAATAAAAAGCAAATGTGTAAATAACTTAAAACTTAAATTTATACAAATCGCAGACAATAAATATTTCAGTTAAGCTTTGGTTTTTTTTTCTTCTTTTAAACCGATTATTTAATTAAAATTTATGAATTCTTTCATTTTCGTTGTTTATCAATTAATTAAATGTCTTCATTCTTTTGCTTAGATTTAAATTGGCGATATTGTCTGTTTTTTAATTTTTGTGAAATGTTATAAATTAGTTGTTTTTTTTTTCACATGTGTATTGATTTTCAAACATCGTTTTCAACCATCATACTAACAATTTGATTATTTAATTGGGAAATATTTACTTTGTTTTCTGCGAATTATAATTGAGTGGGATTATGCGATAAAGTTCAATAGTAAAAAATTAAAATTATTTTAAATGGGATTAAAATCTGCATAAGAAAATAAACATTTGTGTCACAATTGAAATAAATACGATTTTTAACATTTGAAAGTCCCAACAAAGTTTAAAGTGATTTTTGGATTTGGTTAGAATTTCAAAAAGAGGAAACAATTTCTTGTAGAACCAACACTCACGGGATGACCCCAATTTTATTCAATACACTGGGCAGTGAGAATAAAAAGGTAGTTTATACTACATAGTACTAAGTACTAGCACTAGCTTTAACTTTTCAGTACTATGTAGCTGTCTTGAAAAGTATAAACTACAAAAAGTGTGAATAAATCTTTGCTAGTACTACGTAGCTAGTACTGAAAAGTGATAGCTAGTACTGGATAATTAAAACAAATGCGGCTAAAAAATCAGCTGATAGAAACTGTTTGGGAGTTGCCTCTGTTAAAAAAAAAAAAAATATTTTTCTTATAAGTTGTAAACAAAACATTTTGGCAACACTGTAAGTTTGTTTTGATTATTTGATTATTTATTATTACGATGTGCGACAAAAATAGCGCGAAATTTTTTGAGATGCTCAAAAGCATAAAATTATATATAAAAATTCGCAAGTGCCGTCAGTGAGAGTGGCAAAAAATAATGCCTTATTTTCACTCCATGAAGAGTATTTGGAAAAGTTTGGCCAGGAAATTACAACTGGTCAATTGAAAAAACAAATTCAAAACATGATGAATGATCATAATTCATTAATGTAGGCATCATATTTAAATAAAAACAAACGACAATGCACTTTTTGACGAATAAACCAACAATAAACTTATTTCCAGCACCTCAATGACATGGTTACAAAAATTCAAGTTAAAACTAGTAATTTTAAGTACTTACTAGTTTTTATTCACACATATTTTCAGCAAACGCTGGTAAAACTAGCTTGTGCTAGACTGCAAAAAGTACTAGCTTTTTCTGAAAATTTTATTCACCTCAAAACTAATTTAAACTTAAGATATGCTAGTTTCAGCTAGAACTACATTTTTATTCATACTGCCCACTGTGCCAGAACTTGGGAGAAAGGAATAGGGTAGAGAAGATACATGTTGAAATTGTAGAAAAAAAAGGGTTAATTATTTTACAACTCTGTTCTATTGTGCGTTTTTGTCAATTTTTAGAGCACTATTGCAGCGCCTCTAGTGTTAAGTAGATACATGAACTTTATTTAGCTGTACTAGCAGGCAGAACTTTGCCAGCAGATCTGCTAACCGACGAAGGACGGCGCTGTTGTGTACATTAGCTTGGAACCGTATAAACGGCTGTCGGGACAATTTTTAGTGACCAGTGCTATGCCTTCATCACTTTAAACAGTTCAAAAGCAATTAATTCTATGCCACACTAATGCACTTCGGAGAAAATTATAATGTTGATGACATGGCCTGACCAGGAATCGAACCCATGTTGTAAGTAATAGTTTTCTTTGTAGCCAACGCCCTGCCTACTTCAGCCAACAACGCCTTCAAAATTTATTTAATTCTTAATTTATCCCAAGAGTTTCACTAATATTCTTTATACATAATTTATTTTAAGTTTTTCTTAAAGTTTCGGCCTTCGATTGAGAACTTTGGATTTATAAATTTTTTAAAAATTTTTGTCTGCTAAAATGATCAATACCGTAGGTGCCGGTGCGGAAATTGCTCTGCTCTACAAGTGATATATTTTTTAATTTTTTCTTCTATTCTGTTCAGTGTCAGCCCATTTGACATTTGATAATTCTTTTACAAATTTTTAAAGTATCATCTTCTTGTTGTTGCTGTTGTCCACGAACCATTTTATATATAATGTTTAACGATGCCTTCCAACACGTTTGTTTCGTTTTTTATTACTCTTTAACCTTGTCATTTATTTTTAGTAATTTTTAGTAAATGTGAAAAAAATTGATTTATAAATACACAAAATAAGTTTTAAAGATTTTTAGGAAGTCTTTTAAATCCCATTAAATTATCGTTATGAATCATAAAAAAAATTGTTTTTAGGTTTCTTAGAAGTAAACAGATTTGTTACTATTGTAGGCGTTTGGTAATCCTATTAAATATTGTTCGAGTGTAAGAGCTTTTTTTCATTTGCTTATCATTACGTATACCAATCACCGGGTATATATAGATTTTGCGAAGGGCAGTCAGATTTCCAATCCTGAAATAATAAAAATTTTGCCGCCTATAGCGTCTTCTGTATTTAAAAGGGAAATATTTACATGACACATTATACATTTATGAGGTATTGCTTTTATATACGAGTATGTGTTACGGATTGTTGTGCGAACCTGCCTTACGGCCAGATGTATTACCGAAGGAGACCTCAACAATAACCGGTTAGAGAATAGTGCCACTAATGAGGGTGGTGCGATGGCTGGCATCATAGAAATAGCATACGGAACCCACGAGATGAGATATGGAGTTCGCATCATCACATCACATGGTAAGTCCAATGTAGGAACCACATTATCTGCCCCCGGTAGAAACTCTCCCGTGGGGTTTAGAACTTCCCTAGGTACCAGAGTATGGTTACTGGTCAAGCCTCGAAAGAGAACCCCTAGGATTGGTCTTGAGCGGAGACTTTAAATGCCTTTTCACTTTCTAACCGACTAACATGGACTACTTACTTCCTTTTCTACCTTATATGTATGTATGTACATCCGTTGCTCTGTTGGTTTATTATTAAAAACGGTTAATTATTTTGAAAGCTAAAGTGGCACAAAAGAGAAAAGTTTTAAAACAACGAGCAACTAACTGTCTTTGTGATTTCGCCGCATTCTTAATGATTGTAGCGAATATTTTGAAAAAAGCAAACAATGATATAAAGCAATGAAACAAACAAACAAGAAAGAAAAAAAGCTCAACATACATTTCTGAACAATATTCCAGAAAAAAAAATTATTCTGCACACAGCAGAATAAAATAACGTAGCTTTTGCAATTTATCATAAAGAAACACATGAACACTAATAATGGAGGAGGTGTAGGCGATTTGCAAAAGAAAAAAAAGAATAAAACTTGCAATAAAATGCCTTGCCAAACGAGGGATAGGTGTATTGCAATTTAATAGAACCACTATACGAAACTACTTTCAATTTTTCAATTAAAAAACCTTGTAGTAATATTATTTGCCGTAAAAATTAAAGAAAATTTTTTTCGAAAAAAAAAAATTATATTAAAGCGTATCAATTTTGTGCAACAAACAACTAAATGTTTAATTTGAAATTTTTTTATATTTTTAATATTTTGTTAAATTGTCAATTGCGATTTTATAAATAAATAAAAAATACTATTACGGGTGTAACAAATTCGAAAACTGTTGTACTGGCGTGTGCAGGATTTTGCTTGTTATTTTAACTGCCGAATGTGTAAATTTCCACACTTTGTGTGAAAAAATAAATTAAAAATGATTTTTAATAATTAACAGCAGCAAAAATTAAAACTTTTTTTTTTAACCTCGTCTACGATTTTGTAATCAATTTTTTTTGACGTGCTTTTACGCACAACTTCTCGTTGTTTAAAAAGTGTCTAAAATTCAGCTGTTATTTTGTTGTTTATTTTGAAGTTTTATTATTTGTTATTGTTTTTTTATTTTATGCCAAGTGTTTTAATAAAAAAAATATTGCGTTTTATTAACTATTCACACATTCATTGATTGATATGTGATGAGAATTTAAAAGTGATTAAAATCTAATAAAGTTCATTCACTTGTAAAAAAATAAACAATAAATTAAAAATAATTAATAATTTGGGCGGTTCACATCACGGCCGAATGTATCACATTGGAACATAAAATATAAATACCAGTGGTTTATGCGTATTATAAATGCTTTATATCTTAAAATATTAGTTAATTAGCAAAATTCTTTTGTTTCACAGTTAATTTATAAATTTTTAGAGTGAGTTATTAGGTGGCCGTTCAGAGATTTACACAGCTTTAATTTGGATTAAATGTTTTTAGGATAACAATTAAGTACATTTACTTGAAAGTTTAAGCGGCCAATGTTAGTTGGTTAAACTTACTGAAATGTGGTAACACAACACCATGTATAAAAAGCCAGTTATCAAAATATAATAAACAAAAATATCTAAGAACATAAATAAAAAATTATTTTTTTTAATTTTATATTGTTTTTTTAATATTTTCTATGCACTCAATTTTCTTTTCAGATATAAACTTAATAAAATTAAAAATTTCTTCTTCTTTTGCTTAAAATGCAGTGTTGCTTTGAAAAAAAACATCGCCATTTGGTGTATAGTGTTGCCAATTTTTAGTCTTCAGTATGGCCATTTTGTACGGTTTAAGCTATCACTTAAAAACACCAAACACAATTAAACTCGATTAAATTTATATTCAGATTAACATAAACGTAGTTTTAAACTACGTTTAATCTCTATCCTAAAAACTCACTCTTAGTGTTTTTGATATAAAATAGTTCGTGCAAATAACCGGTAACAAGACAGTCGTTAGTTTGGGCTGATCACTTTTCAAAAGATCATTTAATTTCATGATTGAAAAAAATGATTGAAAAGTTTCGTATAAATCGATTTAGTAGAAATAGTAGAAAATTAACAGCAGCGGGAATTTTCCCAATCGCAATATTATTTCATGACGGTAACTTAATGTGTGTGCAAACTTTCGGTTACATATAAGTAGTGTAAAAAGAAATCTAGTCATGTTTGGGCATTGAATTCAACAAGTTCAAAGAACCTGTTCCTTGGGTGAAAAATAACGAATAATTCGTTGAATCAACGAATTTTGGTTAAGTGTACAAGTAAATCACCAATTAATAAACTTCCCTTTTCTTGATTTTTGATTTAATATAAAGAAAAATTCAAATACTTGTTTATATATAAGCATCAAAGGGTCAACAGTTCAGATCAAGTTAATCTCTTTTATACATAACAGGTAGACTCGACTCAATTCGCTTTGGAAATCATATACCTTCGATGTTAAAAAAAATGTACCGAACAACGTGTCAACAAAGCATTTGAAAAAGAACTGGCGCACCGTAGAAGAAGCGAAAATAATCAGCTGAGCTGTCGAGACTACCTGTTATGAATTTGCCTTGATTAAAGATATGGTTAATCCAGAAAATCTATAAAAAATGCATCCATATGTTTTAAATCGATTTTCCGCGCAAAATCAGCCTAGAGCTGCCGAACTATTATTCTTTAAAGTGAAGAAGTGAAGTGCTTTAGTGCTGATGAGTTTAAACTACATAAATTTAAATTTCAGTTAAGACGTTTAAAACTTACACCGGCTTAATTACATTGGTTTTTGTTGATTTAAAATATATTCTGGTTTGAACTTTTCTTTTTTTCGCTTTCAAATAACTTGAACTTGTTGCATTGACGACAATTCTATTCACAAGAAATATAAACTGTGTCGATAGATTATTATAATTTTTCATTTTCAGTTTTTAATAATTAAATATGTGTGTACCCAAGACTATAAACAGATTTTTATTTTAAAAAGTTGCTTGATTTTTTTAAACAATTTTATTCTTACACAAATACTAGTTTTTTTTTATTAAAAATTGTAATTTTTTATGACGATTTTTTCGCTACATTTTTAATTGTAACCATATTCTAATTTGTCTTGCAAATTTTTAATCGTTTTTAACCTTTTAATTTAATCGAGCGGATATTAAAGAGAGTTAGAGATTTTTAATAAATTTACAAATCGTGTATTAAAAAATTTTATTTAAAAAATAAAAATATACATATATTTCAAAATGAGTCATCATTGACTTTTTAAAACGGTTAAAAATTTATTTTTTTTTTTGTTGATTGTATCAGAAATTATTTAAAAATTCCAGTTTGCAAATTATTGTAGGTGTTTCGGGATTGCATAACCTAGTGGCCTGTTCAAGAAAGACTTCAGAAGAATGCGTCTTGAAAACAAAAGACTTAAGACGCAAACATCACACTGAATTCTCTTCATTTGATATTAAAGACTTAAGAAACATGCATCAAATCGTGCATTTCTTCTTTTCCACCGGTCTTGCCATGCATGAAATTTTATCTCATATTTTAATAGCCGTATTCACAATCTTGTGCATTTGATATTGCAAATTTATGCAATTGCACAATTATTCTATCGATTGTGAATGATATCTTTGGGTTAGGTTGCAATGCTTGATGCAAAACACAAAATTCACAGCTGATTGATAAGTAAAAAAATTTTTTCCACTTAAGTTTTGGCCTAAAAATACATATGTCTAAGAAATTACTCAAGTATCCAAACATTTACTTAATCAAATAATTCTAATTTTTATTATAAAAATAAGGACTAATTTGTTAGTTAGTCAGGATTTTAAATAAGACCATATATTTATGTAAATTTGAATAATTGAATAATTTGATTTGTGATGTTTTGCGTTTTGCTAATTTTTGCTTTTTGTTATTAAAATTTTTTATTTTAATAATTAAGTTATGCATTTTTTTTATTTCATTAATTTTTGTTTGACTGGTTAATTTCCTTATGCTTGAAATATTTTTGTTTTATAATTTTGAATAAAATTATTAATATTTGAATAAGAAAAATCGGCTTACGAGTAGCTCACTGCGTATCAGCTGTCGTTTTGCAATTAAGTGTTGCATAAGTAGAGTAAATATATGCTATTGGTTTTTAGTGTTGCTTATTTCCAAAGATGTAGCGTGTGCATTTCTCTGTGTTTTGTTTGTGTAGAGTAAAAATATACCACACCATATTGCAAATGCAATGTGCATGACCATTTCCACAAGATTGTGAATAGGGCTAATATATTTTTATAACATGGTATATTTTTAATACAAACTAGGAACATAAAATCCATTTTTATACGATCGTTTGGTACTAATTGTAGAAAAAGATGTAACCCTTAAACACTTAAAATGTTTTTCAATGATTTTTAACATTAAAGTTTATTTTGGGGCTTCCACGTGTAGTAAAATTTTACGTCAGGTTTCAAAATTTTACATATAACAAAGCGTGAACAAATTTACAGTTTTTATAAATATTTTAAATACAGATTTCACGTAAATTATTTGGGACAATAATTTTGTTGGGAAAATAAGGCCGGGAATAGGGAGACACTCGTTCGCTTTATTAAATTGGATACTTATCTGTGGGACAGAAATGGATTTATGGATCTTCACACAATTAAAACAAACTTAAGCATAAGATCGATCGACTTACATATTTTTATTAAACGAGAGTTTGGCAGACTTATTTGACAGATAGGTCTGCGCTTTTTGAAATTTTTGAGGCACATAATTACAAAATATTTATCGCTATCGCCACCCTATAAAATTTATGATTCACAATAATTATGAAATGTATTCGGGCAGGGATGGTAATATGAATATTGAATTTTTAGTACAAATTCATTATTTAAGATTAAGAATTCATAAAGCTTAAATAAATAAATTTAGACATGTTTAATAGTTAACTAAAAAATGTAGAAGTAAATTAGAGAATCCAATTAAATTGTATTTCATATATAGATTTTTTAAGGGAGCTTAAGCAATTTGACTAATGATCAGGTAGTGCTGATCGAAGATTATTAAAACGAGTTTAATCAAAGCGCTAGAGGATAAAAATGGTCCACAAAAATAAATCTTGTTAGTTTAATATTACAAAGTGCTGAATATATTTCATATCTTAAACATAAGGATTTTCAATACCGATGCAAAAGTTGTGGACGGAGGGAACTCATTTCTTAATAAAAATTAATCTTTCTCTAAGACAAAATATGTTGAGGCTTTTAAAATCTACGCCATCTATTTATGGTCAGGTTCTTTGATTTTTAACACTTAAAAAAGGAGAAAAATATTTCAAATCAGCATTTTACCGCCGTATTTTGGAGCAACAATGATTTATAAAATAAATATTTTTTACTGTACGACAACATGCATTGACATTTAAATTAACATTTTTCTATAGAAAAAAAAAAGTTAAAAACTATAGAAACGTTTTATTTTGCTTAAGTACTCGTTTAAAATTCCCAAAAGTTGATTTAATGTTTTGAATGTCTGAAGCAACACCTTAACTAACCCAAAAACAACAACAACAAAAAACAACAAATGAAACGATGCAAGCAAATCATACAACAAAAAAAAAACACCATAAAGCAACAAAAAACATTACAAGCGGCGTTTACATATGTACGAAAAAACACCTAAAGATACTCTTTACCTTGTGACTTATTTTGTAAATGTATGTTTGTATGAATGTATACATTTATTAGGTACAATTTCTTAAAAAAATATTAATAAAAATAAATGTCTTTAAGCATTTTAGGAAAATATTGTTAACAATTGTTGACATTATCATGATGACATTTGTGACTTACGAACTATAAAAGAAAACAGGCAAAAACGAAAAAATAACATTTAAATTAATAAACAATAATAAATAAATAGCTTTGAAGTATATGATAACCTTCATTCTATTCAAATGCATTAAACAACACTTGACGCAAGTCATTAAACTACCAAATGTGTTTTTGTTGATTCCCCATTGAATGGGTGCCAAAAATAAAAACTGTACTTCAACCATACAAGTTCCTTCACATGTCATGCTTGTCTACTTGAAAAAATTATGTCAAATTATTTATTAAAAAAATTAACGGACAGCAACAAAGTTTAACCAAAAAAATATATTAATTACAAAAACAGCCAAAAAACACCCACTCACTGGCAGTTTTGCACCTTAAATAGAAGTTGCTAAATACATGAATGTTGTATACTTTCAATATAACTGATTTTTGATTTGATTAGCTAATTTTTGAATTTTATCCGACAACATCATAAATAATATCAAGTTTCTTAAGAAGAAATAAAAACAACTTTTAATAGATTGATTGTCATTGAAAAATTAGCTAAGATTCTTTTCTAACTTTGTTAATTTTTTTTTTTACAAACATTTTAATGTTTGGGCCTACTCAATAAATTTCAGTAAAAATCATTTCATACCAACAAATAAATCAAAATTGTTTTAAAATTTTTTTTAATCAAGTAAAAAAGTTCAAAAATCAATATTTTGATAATAACTTTTTTAAAACCCACAAGGTTCCAAACTCAGTACATTCAAAAATGTACATATGTATATCTATCTATCTACATATGTATATATATATAAAGCGGGATGTGTGTATGTATGTAACGTATGGACTCCAAAACGGCTGGGCCGATTTTGATGAAATTTTCAGGGAATCTTCAGGCGGGACACTATAAAGTCTGATTTTTGATTTTCAGTCTGCGGGCGGAGGGGGGGGGGGGCAAAATCCAATACATATATAAAAATGAATGTCTGTCTGTTTGTTTGTTTGTACTTAGACCGATCTTTCTGAAATTTTCACAGCATGTTACTGTGACTCTGGAAGGAACAATAGGCTATATGAAGTTTTGATTGGACAAATGGGCGTGGCACCGCCCATATAACCCAAAAAATTTAAATCGCCATAATTTGGGCATTTTTTGATCAACGTCGGTAATATTTGGTACACACTATATTGGCATAATTAGGAATACGTACCAGGAGAAAAGTGGGTGGGACCACCCCCCTTTTTAGGAAAATTAAAAATCGTAATATAGTCTTAACTACTGGACCGATGGTCATTAAATTTTCACAATAGGAAATTTATTTTATAACGAAGGGGGTTGCGAAGCACACCGGGCTCAGCTAGTCGTCCATACATATATTTAATAGGCAATAAGGTTTTTTGAGCTAGACTTCATGCACATATTATACAACCGATTTTGGTAAAACTTATATTAAATTAAAAGTGAACGAAATATTGTGGGTTATTGTTGCTTCAGTATTTTGGGAGCTATAAGGGTTTAAAGTTGCTACTAATACGTTCTCACTTATTGCGCATGAACGTAAGTAATAAATCCATACATGTGTTTTAAACATTATTTGGGTTTGCAAAGAGAGTAACAACAATAAGGAAATTATTTTCTATATTTTTATGTGGAAGAATTGTTAGAATGGTAAAGGCAAAAAAGAGAAGCGGAATCCAGCAAACAATTTCAATCGACATCGCGGTCAGGCCGTAAAAAAAGATCCATTTTATAACTTTAAGTTCTAAGTTCTTTGCTTTGTAAAGAACACACATGCAAAATGGCAAAAAGCAGAGACAAAAAGAATTAGAAATACCGAAAGAAAAGATGAAGTTTACTGTAGGCCTTAAATTGTTCTAATTATGATAAAAAATAAAATATTAAAACTATCAAGTATACCAGTCAATACCGCGGTTTGCGTCGCATCGTTTTGCGTCGTTTCGAAGTTACGTCTTTTTAAAATTTCTGTGACTTCGAAGTTGCGTCGATAGTGGCTTCGTTTTACGTCGTTAATATGAAAATGTTGCTAGAAAGCTAAAAAAAGGGGTTTCCCGTTTAAAGCCTAGTACTCTGTTTGAATTTGTGGAAAAACTTGAGCAACACTGATTATTTCACTTTGAAAATATGACATTTAAAATGTGGTGTATACATTTGTATTGGTTGTTCAACTGTCAAAATTCCGTATGAAATAAGGCCATCGTGCTTTATTTCGCAGGTATTTTAAAATGTTGCCACCAATTTTTTATATTTTATCCACGAAAAAACACAGTACTACTCTTACAACAACATTTTTTCACGAATTTTCCACGCACATTTTTTATACATGTATTTTGACAGCTGCCGCGTGGAATACTGAACGGAATACTTAAGGGCTTAAGTGTGGTGGAAATATGTATGTGAAGGTTGTTAAAAAAATTATCACATAAGAATTTTGCTTTTTTCTATGCATTCCTTATTTTTATTTTTAATTTTAATATTTTTATTTTTGTTATGTTTTTCTAGTTTTTTCGTGAGTTGTTATATTTTTTATTTTAATAAAAGCTGTTTATAAAAAAAATTTAAAAATATTGTATTTTTTTGCTAAAAACGCTGCATTTAAGGACTAAGTAAATGAATATCAATACAAATATATTGAAAATCATGGTTTGGTTTGCGTCGCGTTCCTCCGGTCACAATTATCGACCGGGGTATTGGTGTATATTTATCTGTTTCTTTTGCACTGGTAGGTTAGGTTAGGTTAGATTGGCAGTCTGCTGGTAAGAGGAAGATTAGATTCCAGCACTCGTAACACCACTCATACATCGTGTAGCACCCGTCACACATCTATTAGCATCCTTTACACATCTTCGTCCCACTTTTCATAACACCAGTCACACATATCGTAAGAACCTTCACAAACTTGTTGAAAAATATTAAGAAGTTGTGCCACATACATGGGCAAACTGCTTTATTAAGGCGGTGCATTAAAAATTCCACTAATCTGTAAATTTTTATTGAATACTGAAAAAAGTCGCAGTACTCGAAATAAACTGCATTTATGTGCTTAATTTCATTCATATATTTTTGTTGCCTTCTAATGTAAAATAACCAAAAATCGAGACATGACTTTTCTATTTTAACCCATCGAAAAATGAATTTCAATTCAAAGAATTGTAATGCATATATTTTTTTAAAAATAAGTAAAAACGGCCATATTTTTAAGACATAAATTTATTGAATAATAAACGAAACCATTTTTAAGAAACAATTTTAAGGAAACGTTTAATCACGTATTTGTGCCACTTATTTTTTTTTCTCCTCCAAATAATATTACAATATACAATGAATACAATAGTTAAATAAAGCTTTTTTTTTTGTTATTGTTTTGTATAATTAGAAAAAGTTTTGTTAAAAGTGGGTATAAAAATATTTGAAATTTGTCCCCTCCCTGCATGTGTGTATTGTGTATGATAATTTTCTTTTTTTCTATTTGGAAAGCAAAAAACAAACAAAAATAAGCCCAGAGGTTATAAGTAAAAGAAAAGGAAAATTCACTTTCTAAAAACCATTTGCCGTTTACAGAAAAATGTATGTATTTCTTCTTTCTATGGATTTTGTTTTGAAGTCTGATAAAACACATGATTGCATACTTTTCCAAAGACCACGAAAAAAAAGAAAACTATGTGTATATAAAATAATAAAAAGTTGTTACGAGACTTAATTGTTTTGAATGTAATTGTGGCGATACAACTGCATTTACTTCGGCTTGAAATCATAAAAGGAAAACAAAGTGAATGGAGGAAAATATTTGTATGTATTCGAAACTGTAGCAAAGATTAATTTAAGAAAAATTATGAAAATTTAATAAGATCATGTTTGCCTTTTATGGAATCAAATTTATGTATGTATATAGAAATTTGGTTTATAAATGATAAATAAGACAGTATGTATATGTGTTTATACATACATATATATGGAAGAAAGAAAATATATGTCTACCAAAAGAAAAAGTGGTAGAAAAAGTTGATATAAAACAAAAGACTTAAGACCCAAACGTAATATTTTTTTTTGTGGGATGGCGTTAACAGCCGTTTATGTATACATATATTTAGAGTGTATTCTAACACAGAAAAACTTAATTTGAATTACAGATGCTACGCTCAATACTCTCATGTGTATGTACGCATGTACATATATAATCTGAAATACATCCTGTTTTATGTGCTTTTCGTATATGAAAGTGAAAATGGCATTACTATGATAATTCCAAACATATTTATTCAGCATCAAAAACAGAACGGTCCTAATATATATAAACAGAATCCTCTTAATCCTTTCAATACATCGTATTTGATAAAGTTATGCTTTATTTTAAATTTATTTCATATATCTTTTCAATTAAATGATCTATTATTTATATTTTGTTATGCAAATATCATTGAACTTGCGCCATTGAAAATTCAAAACAATCAATTCTTTTTGTTTACTTTCAACAAAAAAATATAATCGTAATTGTTTAAATCATGTTTTAGTTGTTGAAAACTTCCTGACAAGTGTTTCTTAGCTTGAAGGTTAAATAATTTAATGATTGTTTCTACATATATATAAACACATACACAGGTGCGGATACAGGGGGGAAAATGGGATATTCTCACCCCCTACTACATATTTTTAATTATTGCCATTTAAAAAAAAATAATATTTAAAAAAACACAATTTTATATAAAGTTCTAAAAAGTTCCCCCTCCCCCAAACGATAAGACTGGATCCGCACGTGAACATACAGCATGAATATATATGTAGATGTTTTTATTTATTGTTTTTGTTAATACAAATATAAAATGAAAACAGTGCTGCAAGTTGTGTGATTTTAGAACATGATTTTTTTTTTTTTTGGAACCTCCACTGACAGCTGATTTATGGCTAAATTTTCGTGTTGCTTTTAAGGTTTCTTTTTTTATATTATAGCCCTCTTCGAAAATTAATTAAAAATATATTCGAAATTTCGCATATGTATGTTGTTCTACAAAATCAGTTTCAAAAAAGCTTTTGCTTAGGTCCATTAATTTTCTAACTAAACTTTAAATGTGTGACTAAAAATTATTTTTGGAAATTTTATTCGATTACGTGATTTTCGGCACAGGTCTTTTATGTTTTTATTTAAATTTATATTCTTAAGTATTCTTAATTCTTTTCATTTTTGAGTTTAATGTCTTTTATTGTTATTTCAATTTATTGCAGCCTACATTTTGTTTGACTGCCTACTTGCTTAAGTTTGCGGCATGTGTTAATTTTTCGTTCACTTTATTTTTTATTGAAATAACCTTGACTTCTTCTGCAGTCAAAAACTCAATTATGTGAAAAGTATTTTCAAGCAAATGGAGAAGAATAAATATTGTAAGAAAAAAAGCCTACATATGTATAAATACGTATACTTATGTACAATCCAGAAGTATGTGTGTACATATTAATATTTATTTATTTATGATGAATTGGTATAGCTGCCAACGAAATATATATCTAGAATCTAGATATTGCTAACCCGCAACAAATAAATAAAAAATTTTAAACATATTAATATTTTTTGGTAAATCTTACAATTATTCACAATTTTTTTAAATCAAAAAAATATGTACATACTAGATGAACCCAGTGTGCTTCGTTATAGTCAATAATTTATTATTTCGTAAGAATATCCTATTGTGAAAATTTAATGACGATCGGTCTAGTAGTTAACACTATATTACGATTTTTAATTTTCCTAAAAAGGGGCGTGGTCCCACCCACTTTTCTCAAGGTACGTATTCTTAATTATGCGAATACCATATGTATCAAATATCATCGACGTAGGTCAAAAAATGGCCAAAATATGGCGATTTAAATTTTTGGGTTATATGGGCGGTGCCACGCCCCTTTGTCCAATCAAAACCTCATATAGCCTATTATTCCTTCCAGAGTCACAGTAACATGCTGCAAAAATTTCAGGAAGAAAAATATATGTATATGTCATTGGTGGTGCAATATGAAAATTGGATTTTTCCACGCCTCTCCGCCCGCAGACAGAAAATAAAAAATCAGACTTCACAGTGTTACCCTCCTGAATATTCTGAAGATTTCCTGAAAATTTCATCCAAATCGGCCCAGCCGTTTTGGAGTCCATACGTTACATATGTACACACATACACACATTCATTTTTATATATATAGATTCGTTGCACCAAACCAATCATCAGCTGGCGATATGTCTGTGTCTGTACAGCAGAAAACCCATGTTATATATTTTGTGTTCTTTATTTTAATTAAGCTTATGCTGCTTCCAAAATACATATATGCATCTACATACTTATTTTGCAAATAATATTTTGAAAAATACATAGTGTTTTTACGCTTAACAAAATATTTTTTTTTTAACATACCCAGCTTCAAGGCGGATAACAGCATCATATTTTTAAACGTTAATTTATTAACCGTTTCTCACAAAATATGTCACACACTGAGAAGCCGCTTGTTTTCTGTATTGACAGCAACAACAACAACAAAAAACAGGAATTTATTAGATTGAATTGTTTGATGTTTTCTTTTTTTTTTTTGTTGCGGCTTCAAACTTGTTGGAAAATTTCTATTAAACGGACTCTGTGTCTCGGCACTAAAAACTTTCACCGTGTTGACGTTGGAACAGCAAATCAATAATTGATCGATTTTATACAATTGTAAATATTGATGAGTCTCGGAAGTTTTTTCTTTATATCCTCAAGATTTATTGTTTTACGTAAATTACAAATTTAGTAATTTATAGTTTTTAGTTTAAGACGTGTTTTTTTTTTTTCTTAATTAAAATGTTTTCGTTTTGTTTTTAAAGATCTTTTGAGTTGCAAAAGTAAATTATTTTTTATTATTGTTATTAAATGATTATTTTTTTTAACAATTTATGACAGACAAAATGTAATTAACATTTTTTAAATAGTGTTTTTGCTCTCAACTCCTGGTGTTTATTTCATTTTATTTTCTTAATAGTTTAAGTATTTTTGATTTTTGTTTTTAATTTCAAACATTATTTCACGCTTCCTCCTAAAAGTTTCAATAACAACTGCATTTTTCTGTGTTTGTGGCTGTTCAAGTTGTTTGTGTAATATATATTTTGTTCGAAATTGATTTGTGATTTTTGTGATGTGTATTTTGTTTTTACTTTTTTTTACGAATTTAAATCACGTTTAACTGGAGGCTTGATAATTTTTAATTTTTTTGCTATCGATGAGTAATCCGCAGAAGAACAGAGCAGCGTATAAAATGTTGTTTTTGTTTGTTTTTGTTATTTTCAAAATAAAACGTTATATGACCTTTAGAAAATTTTATTAATTGAAAAGTAAATTAAATTTAAAAATTTGTATTATATGCGTTTTTTTCAATCTGTTCTGTTTCATTTATTTTGTTATACTTTTAGTTTCTTTTAATTTTGTTTTTTTTTTTTTTGTTTTAAAATGTGTTACTTGCAAGTGGAATATTTTTAGTTAAGTTTAAAAACAAACAAGTTTTTGAATGTTTGTAGTCAAATTACATTTTTATTAAATATTGCGTCGATTTAAAATCATGTCTATGTCTACCGAATTTTAAAGTTGTTGCAACCTGTTTAAGAAAAACTACTTTTAAAAATGTATAATTTTTTGTATTAATTACATGAATTAATTCACACACAACGACAAAGTTTATAACCAGCTTTTGCTTCTAAAAAGTCTCAATAATATTCATACAAAATTCTTGGTTTTGTAAAATTTAGCTTTTAAAAAGTTTTTTTTTTTAGTTCGGATTGTTTAAGCAAACAAAAAAACGTATTTTAGGAATATAATTTTTTTTATGTTCTTCTAATCAATTTTACTGCTTTAAGTGTTTTATCAAAAAGGTATTGGAAGAAATATATTAAAGTAAGAAACTAATTATTGTGAGAGCATAGAATAATAGGAGGAAATTGCAGTTTTCACTACTGTACTCCTGCATTGTGTTTCAAAAGTTTCAAGTTCCCTAAAATCGTAGTTAATTGTTGTTCGACTGTTTAACTGTATTGAAGGCATATCAGTGATCACTAAAAACTATTCCGACAACAGTTGATGCTGTCCAAAAGTAATATAGACCGCCCTCTTACGTCGGTCAGCACAACCGTCGGGGAAGTAAAAGAATGAATAAAATGACTGCTCCCATACACCTTAAGAAAGTTAAGTTACTGAGCACCAGTAGCACTGTAATTAGCAAAACGCACATTAGCAGAGTTGTAAAATAATTAAGCCATCTCGTACATATTCAACATCTACATTCTCTACCCTATCCCTTTTCCTATCTGGTAGGAAGTAGGACACATCCTCTGAACCAAAAGAAAAAAAAAATAACTCAGTAACTTTAATCCGGGATCAAGTCATGACATACGTGATTGTATCGGCAATAGTACGAAACTAAAATACGTGATACATCAATTGTATAACGTAAATCGGAACAGATCGTAATTTTCTTGGCCCTATTACGGTTCTCGAATCAACTTCGATTTTTATACTAGATTGAAGAAGTATACAACATTTTTATTAAATCTATTTCACTAGCCGAAGAAGCCCATAATCTAACATCAAAATTAAAATCTTTCTTTAAGAGTTTCGGCGTAATCGAACTAGAAGGCCATCTTTGCAAAAGAAATCCCATTTTTATGAGTTTTTGTAGATCATATCATTATTTGATAGATGGAACTTATCAAACTAAACGAAGAAATAAATTCTAAATTCACTGAATGGTTACGTTAACATCGCCAAATATTTGCCACGAAAACATCCCCGATAAAGGACGAAAAGTAAAATTAGAAACATTTACACCAACCAACGAAAGATATAACGCTTTTGTCTTTTAAGTCAAAAACATTCGTTTGGTGCTAACCCATACTAACAAATGGAATTAACATCATGTTTTTGTCTCAAAAGACAACCGATATCAGACAGCAATGCGACAATGTTTTTTATTTTTATTTTTTCGCTTTTTTTAGCTGGATAATTGGTGTTGGTTGAGAGCACGCAATTATACACAACCAGGTACTTGTAGTCTTCTTTGAATGTTGTATCAAACCACACATATTTTCTGCAACCAATATTATGGCGCAAAGTAAGTCAAACAGACAATTTTGCGTTTTTTTTTTGTTCGATGTGGAATATGTCATTAGAACTAATGTGCTGTTGTCGTATTAGTCAAAAAAAAAAAACAAAACTGTTTTGTCTTACGCCAGGTGTGGGTTTGGCCTTAATGCCTTAATTGTATGACTTCACTTTTTAAATTATTAAACCAAATTTTTAATTTTTTTTTAGTATGAGTAACGAATAATGTTTTTTTAGTGCTCTCAAATTTTACAAAAGTTTTATTTTAAATAAATAAATGTTGTTTTCTAACACCAGCCATAACTTTTGTGAACGTCTACCCTGCGGTCTCTTCAGGTCATGGATAATGCACAATTGTTAAATGAGTTTTACTAAAAATTCACTATTAAATGTAGAAGTAAAAAAAACACAAAAACAAACACATCATCGTAGTCAATGAACTACTTTGAAAGTTAAAGTTTGTGGCTTCTTCGAGAAACTTAAAATTAGATTTGAAAACAAAAACAATGCAGACAAAGAAAAATCATAAAAAAATTATTACACAAAACTAAAAATAGACAACAAAAAAAAAATAACATTAAATTGATTTTAAATGCTGAATTTTATTAGGAAGAAAAAACTGAAAATTAAAGCAAAAGCTGGTTGTTTTTTTTTTTTTTTTGTAAATTAAATACATTTAAAAACTTTTTAACAAACACAATCCATCGGGGAATTTTGTAGTTTTAATTAAAACTGTTAATTAAATTGTATTTATTTTTTAAATTATTATTTTCTGGCATTTTATTAATTGTAAAAATTTATTTTAGTTGTATATTTTTTAGTGGGTTTTAACATTTTTCTTTTTCAGTTCACTGTTTTATTTTAAATACTTTAAAGTTTTTTAAGTTTTTATTGATTTAAAACACGCTGTGTTTTGTTGTATCACATTAAATGTTTAAAACTCAACTGATTTAAAGTGACTCAAGACACAAAGAAAATGTTGAAAAAAAAATCCACACACTATTCGACAAAAAGTAAACCAACACTCTCGAAAAAAAAACAGCCAAACACACAAAAAAAAGCGTATTAGCAGCACAAACAACATTTATACATTTTCTCAAAGCCAAACAGCAACAAACCGATAATACAAAAGCAGCAACAACTACAACACAAGATTTATTATATCTTTTAAAACAACAAGTGTTTTGACTTGTTTTTTTTTTACTCTTTACAGCCAAAATATGTACGAGTTACTTACTTTTCTACTTAAATACGAAGATACATGATTGTTCAAAGATTTGCGTTGGTATGAGCAGAGTTGCCGAAACAGAGGATTTGTTCTAAAATTTTGGTATTTTTTTAATTTATTTTGTTTTGGTAAAAAAAATATGTAGAACATTTTTCTTACATTTGGAGATTTTACATACTTTTTCTGGGAATGGTGCCAAAAACTGTACGGCAGCCCTGGTTAGGCACGTACCACAAATTTTAATTTGAGTCTGCTTTTATTTAAACCACTTGGCATATTTGCTGTTCATCGCTCTATTGACGATTTGGAGGGTCTAAAATACATTTTACATACATACATACATTTTACGACGACTGATGCAAATTTAGGCAGCATTCCTATGCTTCAATTTAGCAACGCATAATTTTTACACTAAAATGAAAACGCTACGTAACAAGAAACACACCATTGAGACAACTCTGGTTTACGTGGCTGCCTGTTACGCAGAAGCATTCAAGTAGAATCAAAGATTCCGTTTTGACAGAGACAAATCTATTACATTAATTTAACGAAAAATGTCGTTAATGGCACGCAACATTTCATTACAGTCATAAACAATTTTGTATACTAATGTTTATGGGAATTTTTACGAACATATTTTTTACATTTTATGTTAATATTAAGGATAGGAACCATTTTTATTGCTGCAGATGGCGCAGCATGAAACCTTCAAACTTTGACGATTTCATGCAATTTGTAATGTGGCAACTATATACATACTTGCAACTGTTTTGCCATCAACTGCATACAGTGCACTCATAAATTTACTAGAGAGTATACTAAAAATATAAAATTATTTGAAATAAAAAATAGAGAGAGAAAAAAAGAAAAAGTGGTTTAATAACCACTAATTGTAAGAAGAAAAATGTGTGTGTTTTTGTGTTATTTTTTCCTTTCTTATTAAATCAAACAATAAAAATTCACTTTTTTTTGCGAAAACAAAATCTAGTAAAACAAGAAATGAAATATTTAAAATAAAAAATATTAAATTATTGCAATAAAAATCAGCGAAGCAAAACCAAATTAATAGAAAAAAAAAGATGCAACATTCGAGAAAATAAAAAACGTTGGCAGAATTTCGTTATACAAAAAATTTTCTGATAAGTTGAAAAAAGGAATCATTATTTTTTCTTGTCACACGCCTAAAAAAGTGGGAGTGCAAGAAATATGTGTGCAGAGTTTTGAGTGGGTAATAGAGGATCAGATCAATTAATTAAATAAGTAAAAGCCGATGTTTTTGCAAATCAAAAATATTTGTTTAAAATACAGAGATAATAAAAATTTTCTAACACATCAGAAATAACACTTTCCCTCCAATGAAAATCATTAAGCAACATTGTAATTTAGGTTAAACATTATTAAAGAAATTAAATATTATTACAGGCTTCAATTATTTATTATAAATTTGCAATTTTCCCACAAATATTTTCAACATTTTAACCTCTGCCCTAAATGTAATAATTTTTCTTATACTACAACAAAATCCCAAGTTAAGAGACACTTTGTGCTGTGCTTTTGGTTTCCCTTGTTCTAATTAACATTAACTTTATTATTTATTTCTTTATTTTGTAATAAATATTAAATTTTGCAATTAAATTGCATTTAAATAATTGAGAAAAAAAAAAAAAAATAAAACCCCAGAAGACGTTTTAAATTTTAACTCATTTTCCTGCAGTAACAATTTGCTTTGGAAAATCAAATCAAACTCTCTCTCCCTCTCTCTCTCTCGTCAACAAAAGTAAAGAGGAAAGAAAATAAAACTCTATTAAATAGAAAAAAAATCCAAAAAAAAACTTGGAAAATGTAAAATTGTATGAAAATAGGAAAAAAAAATCACAAAAATGAAATAATGGAGAATAATGAAATACAATAAAAAAAAAAAACGTAGAAAAAAATTTAAAGTTTTCCATGTTATTTTTTTTTCTTTCCTCTTCGTTTTATAGCCTCGAGATAATAAATGAACAGAAAATATATGTTTTTCTTTGTTGGTATTCACTGACTGCATTATTTGTTCAAAAACAACAAATAAAAGTTATGACAAGAAAAATAGGCAGTCTTAAACTTATACATTAGCAAGATCAGGGTGGAATTTCATTGATCATCATATACAGATCACTAGATAATTAAAATCAATAATAACAAACAGGAAACCCAACACCTCCACCACCATCTGCTGATAATTGGATTACGTTTTGAAATTTACAACAGTTTGAAAATTGGATTTGTCCTATTATGTATCAAACTTAACGTTTGCTTGGATTTGTGATCATCAGGGGATCTAAATTTTTTTTTTTACAAAATTATATCTCTTTATTACCTTGAATAACAAATTGTGTTTTCGGACTGGTATTTGGTGATTTTGGAACCTTTTTTCCTGCAAGCATAATGAAAAGAAAATGATTAAGTAACTTTAATTAAAATTTATAAAAAAAATGTTGAATAAATCATTAGATTTGTGCGTTTACAACTCATCCGTCAAAAAAGACAGTTTTTGATATAAAGAATATATTCAGAATAAAAATACAAGTAGATTGCAATTCATACAAAAACACAAATGTGAAAATAAGGCCAAGTTCCTATCCAAAATATTTCGGCCGTAAAAAGTATTGAGATCGAAATAAGGACCAAGTTCTTTATAGGTACAATTCCATCTCATTTCTAGGCAACCTATAAGCTTGGCAAAATTTTTCCAAGAATTCTTTCCCATATTATAAAGGCAAAAAAATTTTGCCAAGATTACATTTGTGTTTTTGTGTGGATCTCACTTCTTTTTTCTAAGTTGTTTTTGTATAAATATTTATATGTATTGCTTATCTGGGCCTACCTGTGTACCAAATTTAAGCTTTCTAGCTCTACTAGAAGTGCCCCATACAAAGAAGGGGAATGATTGTCCCCCCAGAAGAAAAGTGCCCGTTAAAAAATCATTTTCGGTAATTTCTCATCACTGTATACCAAATTTGAGTTTTCTAGCTATACTGGAAGTGCCCCATACAAAGAAGGGGAACTCTAGTGCCCCCGGGTGGAAAGTGCCCGTTTTCAGATTTTTCTTGTTATTTTCTCACCAAGTCCTACCTGTGTACCAAGTTTCAGCTCTCTAGCTTTACTGGAAGTGCCCAATAATATTGATGAGTCAGTGAGTCAGTGAATATGTACTAAAATATGGACTTCTCACACCTTAATATCTCGGGAAGTTTTTATGGTAGATTTATGGTAAATTTAACCTGTGAGGTCACCTCTGTGGGGAGACCTTATGTTTCAAGTGTCATTACATTATGATCAGGAGGATCAAAGTTATGAATTCGTCGTGCTAGACGAAATTCGTCGTGCTAGACGAATTAGTCGGCCGAATTGGGATCGGTGAAAATTAGGAATTGATAATTTATTCGTTTTCTAAATAAAGAAAATTTCGTTATTGTTTCTATTTTCTTATTGTGTTTACACTACGCGGGTTTGTTGCATGCAAATTTTTTTTTCCAGTGAGAAAGTCAGCGATGAAATATAAAATGTAGACAGTTCTATTACAATACTCTCACATAAAATGAAAATTGCATGCAACATAGTTGCATGGTGTAAATACGATACTTGTTGCATGCAATTTTGATTTTTATATGCCATTTACATTACGCAACTTTGTTCAATGCAATTTCCATTAAAAGTGAGAATATTGAAATAGAGCTGTAAACATTTTATATTTTATCTCTATCTTTCTCACAGAACAAAGGGAATTGAATTCGATAAAGTTGTGTAGAGTAAATACCGTATACGAGTATATGCAAACATGTCAATTTGTGTGCTATATTTTGGCTCACATCTGCTTTATTTGCTATTTTTTTTTTCTATTGGGCCGAAGTTAGTTGGTTTGCAAATTGTATGTACGTAACTGGTATAATAGTAAATAAGTTTTTCTTAGCTATTGTGGTTTGTTTTTTTTTTTTTTTTTGCAAATATCTACAAGACACACAAAAACAAGCCAGCAACGTTGTAAGCCCTAATACGAGTATAACAACATGCTGGCGTACAAGTGTATTTCTATAGTCATAGATTGAATGAACACTTTTAAACTTAGTTTTTATAGCGTTTTATTTATATGACTGACTGGCTGACAATCTGATGGCTAGATACGGCGAGGTATGATAGACAAGACAAGATACAAGCACTTACACATACAAACATCACACATTTGCACAAGTTTGCATACAAATAAATAATGGCTTTTTGTATTTAAACTTTAATAAAAAGTTTTTGTGTGATGAAATATTCGCATAATATAAAGGTAAGTTTTCTTCATAGATGCAAAAACAGCCAGGTAAGATTTTTACAACAACAACAACAACAACAACAACAAGAAAAACAGCAACTGAAAAAACAAAGAAACATTAATACATTTAAGTAGCATTTCATACTTCTCTGCGTTGTTTTTTAGTTCAGTGTTATTTGTTTATATACTTTTTTATGTTAACAACATGATCAACTTTACTGACTTCTTTACAACTTTACAATAATACAATGAAAAACAAAAAATCTATTACAATAAGCGATAATAAAACAAGTTATTTGAATTGAACATCAAAATATATCAACTAATAAACGTGAGGCAACGGACGTACGTTTGTCTAAAAGGAAATGAGTCCATAGACCACCATCACCATCTACACCACCGCCACCACGGCAACCACCTCCGTTACTGTACACGTGAAAATTTACATTTAAGTTTTTTTTCTTTCCCAAAACGAATTCATATTTTGCATATTAATGAACAAAAATCTAATTGCTACAAAATACGTAAGTGGTGTTTTAAGTGTTAGATGGAGTATTAAACGTGCTTTGATTTTTGATAAATTTATTAATTGTGTGTAGAAAGAGCATGAAATACTCGATACATATTCTAAATATTCGAAGTGTCAATAACTCTTGAGCTAGATAAAACTTTAATAAAACAAAAGTATTATCGAACGGTTCAAATCACATATTCGATTTCGGTTGCTAGAATAACTAATGGCCGACACAACCGATGTAAATATTTTTTTCAATGGTCGTAGATAAATTTTCATTAAAAAAATCTCATAAGAAGCAGTCATACAACAACCATTTGTACATTTGAATAAATTCGCATAAATTAGAATTAAAACATGATAATTGAATGCAGAAACAAAATAACTTTCAATGAACTGCATCAATTTATTGAATTCTCTCGTATATTTTTCCTAGACCATTCTCCTACAATTCTCCAGCTTCCTTAGTGTCTTAAGCTATGTACAGACGATTGGCACATCTTAGAATATTGTCAGAAAAATGTTCAGAAAATGTCTGGCAACCGTCTGAACTTACAATTTTTGTCTTGCAACGTTGCCAGAAAAAGCATTGTCATTCATAATATATTGTCAGACATCTGACAATCGTGTGAACACTCTACTTTGCCATTGTCAGACATTGTAAGCTCTTTTTTTATTGGCAGATGTGTTTAAATTAATGCATCTGACAATGGCATCATTGTCGGATAAGTTTTCTATTGGCAACGCTGTCCACAAATACGATTGGATTTGACAGTTCTGATAAAGTTAACAACGTATCTGGCAATTTTTGCCACACAACAATCTGACAACCGTGTTAACTGATAATTTTTGTTTTCAGATAAATTTATTGTCTGACAATTGTCTGACAATGAAATTGTAAGGTTTTCTTACAATCGTCTGAACTGACAATTTATCTTTTGGTAACAATTTTCCATTGTCAGTGCGTTGTCAGCATATTGCCATATATTACAATATTGTAAGATCTGCCACTCGTCTGTATATACTTAGCTTTAGTGTTGTTACTTCCTTTGCAAAGCCATTTGGAGAAAAACACGTAATACTGAACACACAATATCTCATTAACTTCTGTGAACAAGTTTTAGTATAATGGGTCGATTATGGATGGCAACCGAACCACAGTTGCGTTGCCAGTTGCTGAGAATTGTATTACGGATGGCAACTGGCAACTGAGAGCTGCAAGTTTCAGTTGCTATTTAGTGCTTTTCTGGCAACCACAAATTTTCAGTTGCCAACTGGCAAAGCCACTGAAGTTCGGTTGCTATCCATAATCGAGCCATAAGTTTTGTTAAAAGCGGTTGAATAATGTGGCCACAAAGTCTATCACAAAAAATAGTCTGGGCCGTAATGAATTAAAACCGAAAAAAATATACATATATAAGAATCTTGGTGCTGTAACCATCTATAGAAGACACAAAATAAACATATATATTTTACAATTAAGTTATGAATTGAGTGATGCTTTAATAAAGAACATTTACTTTGTCAAGCTTAAGTTCGTTTTCTTAAATTAAATTTTTATTAATTAAATTATTGTTTTTATTAGAAAGTACAACCTAGAAGCTCGTAATAATTGAACAGACAAAGAAAAATTAGACTGCAGTCTCATCATCAGAGTTGTTTACCGATTAGGGGTCACTTATTTTAGAAATCGAATTTAAAGTTTCAAAAAAATTGTTTTACGCTGCACAAGTATTTGCGTAATAGAATTTGTCCTAAATTTCCGTAATATGCATGGTAGGGATGCGTTGATATAATTGCGCATGGTTGCGGGCGGCAACAATGTCATGTTTGCCGCAACAATTTTTAATTGTGGTTTTTTTTTTTTTTTTTTTTTATTTTGTTCTAAACGACAGCAATTTTTATTTAGTTTACCATAAAGAAATTTATAAAAATTATACCATGGTTGCATTTCACATCTAAGTCTGATCAGAGTTTATTTAAAAATAAAACTATAATATGATTGTACAACAGTAACTTAGAACGTGGGCCATACTATGTATTTTAATACAGTTCATTGGCAATCAAACTTTGGTTTGAAATGAAAATGGATAAAAGTTATTGTTGTCACTCATGCTTGAATATGTTCTACTAGATTTCTTGCAATCTCTTGGCTTGATTTAAAATATATAAAAATTAACTGCCTGGTCCACGATGTCGATCGACAACTTGAGCGAGCGACAGCAAGTCACTCACTATCGATCGCTTAAGCGCCCCACTATATATCGACTTGTCGGTCGTCTGGCTTTACGTGTTTAACGTAATCATTGTCAAATGACTATATTGCCACATCAAATATTCCATGTTAGTTGAGCCATAAATATGGCCATTTGAACGTGGCACAACTACCAGGTATGCACACTTCGATAACAAGTACAACAAACAAAAAACAACTAGTATATTGATGGTATAAAATACTCGCTTTTTTATTGAAACAATCAAATAAATTTAACAATTTCTTAAAAATGATTTACAAACTGTAACAATTATTTGTGTATGCTGTAAAACTGTATCAGTTAGTATGCAAATTTGATCTAAAGCTATCTGAGTCTGCTGTGCTAGTCAGCTCACCTCTTGAATATGCCTTGCTTCAAATGTAAACACAAAACATATGTTTTCAATAAATCAATTTTGTGAAAAATAACTTATAGCAAAATAATTTTTTGATATTGTGTATATTTTACAAATTCAACTAGAACCTGCATCTGCTTCAGATTTGCCTTTTTAAGGCTGAAAAATGTTGTTGGTAATAAATAATTATTAGCTGTACAAGAATATTTTTATCAAAATACATATTTATATACATGAGTACCTACGAGTACATATCAATTTTCCATCATGAAATTTCTAAAATTATTTATAAAATAACCAATTTTTTATATATTTTGTCAAATTAATTTCTCAGTCGACAACCAAAAAGCAAGTGACTGATTTTGACAGTTGTTGTCGTACAATATTTCTTAGTGGGGCGCAAATTTGTACAAGAATGCTTACGTTATCGCTCGCTTTGATTGTCGATCGACTTGTCGTGCTGAAAACTCTTAGTGGGGCGCAAATCAGCTGTTTGTCGTCACAAAAGCAAGCGAGCGATAGCGGTCGACATCGTGGACCAGGCAGTAAACGTCAAAAATTATGTAAAAATAATTGCCCAATTCACAAGCCTACTTGTATCGCTTATTGTTGTATTCGAAAAGACAATTTCAAACAAAAATTCTGTCAACAAAAATAAATTGTTCTAAAATTGTTTTTGTTTTGAGAAATTATGTTTGAAATTGTCTTTTCATATACAACAATAAGCGATACAAGTAGGCTTGTGAATTGGGCAAATATAATGAAAAATTTTATATTTAATTTCAAATTAATTAAACCAAGGCACGTATCAGTTAAAAAATTTGTATTTGTGATTTAGTTAAAAAATAAGTATGGTTAAGAAAACAATATGTATGTGATTATTTGAAAGCATCGAATGGTTATGATATGTATACTAACATATCACGCTACCAAATTAGTTTAAATCATTATAGTTTTGCATACAACTATAATATCAAGTTGTCTGGCCGACTTCCTAAATGCAAGTTGTATTGCATATTTACAATGCAGACACTTCCTAAGCGCATATATAAAATTATTGGCAATGCCTAATATTCCTAATCCGTTGGCAACTCAGTTTGATGAGTATTAGCTGTCAAATTCTTGCATCTATTTTATTTGGTACGCAAGCGTTTGATACTTAGACAATTGTGTAATAAGTAATTTTTTTATTTATCATAATTATATTGAGGGTAATCACTCTTGGTTGAAAACTCCTCTTGCATCCGTTGCAGATCTTGCAGGTCTAGCTTATTTACATATTTTGTTATTGCATTGCTGCAAACTGATGAAAATAAGCTAGACTTGCAAGATCTGCAATGATTACAATACTAAGAGTGATTTCCCCTATTGTGTTTAAATTTTTTATTTTATATTTTTATATACAACTTTTATTTAATTTTATATTTTTATGAACAACTGTTGTTACAGTGAAAAAAATGCATAATGGCGTTCCTGAACGCCGTTCCTGAAGCATTTCTCTTCAGAGCAAGGATGCTGCTACAACATGCGTTGCATTGCATACACAGTTTTTCAAATTATGCTATGCAACATGCGTTGGGAAGTCGGCCTATGTTTCATAGAGATTTACTTTTTTATAGCATGATTTTTTACCCAAAAACATATCATTCAATCATAATATGTTGCTCTTAGATAATGGTACTCTTCTCAACTGTTTTTTTTTATTTGGATTCGTAAGAAAGGCAATTTCGTAAGCATGATTGAAATGGACCTACAGTAGAAAATAGTCTCGTTTTCAAGTGTGGGCATTTGACATCTTGTTCCGATTTTTGGATTTCTTTAGACTTTTAATAATTTTCGAAGAGTGTTAAGTACTGAAATCGTGCCAGGCAAAAGTAATACATACTTGCTTTTATAATTGACTTTGACGGCATTTACACTACACAACTTAAAATGTATACATTTCTACATTTAAGTGAAAATTGCACGCAACAAAATTCCATAATTTAAATACGGTATAAGTCTTCTATTATTATGTTGCATTGTTCAGGTTATATTGCAACTTTATGAATAACAAAAACAAAATTTTAGTGTGATCAACAATTAAATTATCGGCGATACTATACCAGGAAATCCGACGTATTGTCAATGTACATAACCGTATCGGATGCATAGCTTTTTTTTAAAAAAACAAACAAAACCCTCAAAGCGACTAGCTTGTCTGCAGAAAACACCCAGGAGCTCTGGCCGGAATCGAACTGCCAACTTCCGGACTACTAGGCTAGCATTGTTACCTATCAACCACGGCGGCTTCCAATACACAATAATAATACAGTGGCTGACTTGGTTACTACACTATTATTGTCACAATTAGTTTAATTAAATAGAAAAATATTTCATACCTTTTAGATATTTTATCCATATAAAGAATATCACCGTAGCCCGATTAAAACGTTAAAACTATTTTCAAAACTTATTGCATTAGATATTTTTTAATTAATTAAATATTGTAGATGTTTTTATTATATTTAAAGACTTCTGTATTTTTTTTTTTTAACAAATCGTTGCACAAACCACAAAAAACAAAGAAGAAAAAACTTAATATTATTTCACAAAAACAAAATTTAATGAATGGAAACCACACAAAATTTGGCCAAATTGGTAAAAACATACAAAAGGAAACGCATACAAGCGCACACACACACCCACACTCACGATAGAAAAGCGAAAAAATTTGCTTCTTTTTTATTTTTCTTCTTATTTTGTATGAAGGAAATATAAACCAATTCCTTAAGTAACACAATTAATTTATGAAGAGAAATATTTGTTGGAAAATTCACTTAACGATGATGAAAATGATACAAAATGATAATGACATCAATAAAGTGGTAAACAAAAAAATAAACTGAGAAAGAAGAACTTGTACAAAAACTTGCATAACAAATTAAAAGCAATTAATTTTGATTGGAGTGTCTCTTCTTTATTACAACTAAAATTAATTATGTTTCACAGCAACTACGATTCGTATGCATGAGTACTACAAGACAGTGTCTGTAGTCGTCTCTGCGGAACAATTCCATACAAAAAACAAGGAATAAATGAAAATAAAAATAAAAATGACAGCTGATGTCAAAAATATATGAAGACGAGCGTCTAATAACAACCGACAAACCCACAAAGACTAAACTAAAGTTGTAGGAATGTGTGTTGGCAGAGTAAATGTAAATAATTTGATGAAGAATAAGTTAAAACATAAAAAATCTTATGGACGAATGTGTTTTAATAATAAAAAAAGAAGTAAAAATATGAAAAAGCATTAAAAGCTTTGAATTAAAGAGAAAAACAAACAAAAGCTTTTAAAGATCATAAGACCTAAATAAAGTGTTATTAAAAACAAAGTTGGTCTTTGTTTCAATGATGTGTTTGTATTGCAAACTTCAAATATGAATTTTACAAAGTTTTATTTTATATTTTAAATTAAAGCTTAAGTTAGAAAAAATACATCAAACAGTTGTAGATTAATTTTCTTTTATAAAAATTCCACAAAATATAGGTATTTAAACATCTAAGAGTTTTTCATAAAGAATTTCAGCTGGCAGTTTTTGTTTTTGTAATTCTAAGAAAAATTAAGATTAAAGTATTTTATTATTTTTTTATTTTTGTCTCCCCTGTTTTTTTTTTTTTTTCTTAAATTTAACATTTTTTTGAAAATTAATTTCAAACTGTTTCTAGATATTCCCAGTTCAGTTGGAATTTTATTGCAGCAATACATTTCAAAATTGTTTTATTGACAGCCTAAAAGTATGCTTTCGTTTTATAGTATTTACTGTTTGTAAATTTTTTTAATTTGCTTTTATTTGTAGATACCCAGCACACATAATGTCATATTTAATACATATCGCACTTGTTCCTCAAAAGCGTAACAACTCAAAATTTTCAAATTTTCACTTTTTGCAAAAAAACAAACCACAGTAGTCATATCTACCCACTGTGAAAATTTTACACCATTTTCTCCAATCTTTCACCAAAAAAATACAGTTGTATCTCTCTTTGTGATAGAAGTGTACTACGAGTATTAAAAAAAAAAGTTTTTGGCCTCTACTGAAAATTCATGAATTTTGAGTTGGTATGTTTTTGAGGAACAAGTGCGATATATGTACGATATTTCTTTATTCCACATGGTATTGCTAACATTCTGCTGCTTCCAGTGACGAATTCCATTCAATGCGGCCGAAAACAAATAAAATTGCATATTTCACTTTGTTTTATATAAAGTTTGAGATGTGTAGGGTACAAACAGCAGAAGCCATCCGCTTATCCATTTATCTAGTTTGGAATATAAAGGCTGAAGCTACACAAACACGAAAGATAAAACATTTTTGTGATTTAAGTCCAAGACATTTGTTTAATGTTAATCCATACAATAAAAGAATTACAATCAAGTTTTTGTCTTAAAAGACAAACGATAACCAAACAGCAATGCGACAAGGTTTTTTTCTATTTATTGTTTTTTTTTTTACTTTGCTTAATTGGTCTGGGTTACATGATAAGAGCGCACGCAATTATGTGCAATGAGGTTCGTTTCAGGCTTCTTTCTCAGTGCAGGTAGATATGTTGTATCAAACCACATGTCTTTTGTCAAACTAATGTTATGGCGCAAAGTAAGTCAAACAGACAGTTTTGCGTTAAGCTTTGTTCGATGTGGGTTGTCTCATAAGAAGTAATGTTCTTTTGTCGCATTAGTCAGAAAGACTATTTTGTGTTACGTCAATGTGAGTTCAGTATAAGTGAAATTTATCTTTAGAAATTTATTTGTATTAAATATCTAAAACAAACGAATTGAACACATTCAAGAAATATCTAAAATTATTTTACGCGTTCATTTCAGGTATGTCGAGAACACCTGTTTTTTCCACGTTCACATTTTTAATATCCGTCAGATTTTTCTTAATCATTTTTTAACATCGCAAGAAAACAGTATCTAAAGACGAAATCTCAATTTAGACACAAAGTACCGATTTTCATCCGCGCAATGGTATAAAGTCATAAGTAAAAAAGCTAAATTGTCTTATTTCTTTTTAGTGATTATTTTGTTTTCTGGATATCTTTTGGCTTCCACAGCCACGTGTGCAATTTTTCAAATATGAAATTTTCTTTAATGTGCAAATTATTTAAAAAGTATGACAATCTTTGTGTTAAACCCTTTAAAAATAAAAATTTGCTTTATCATGTTAATTTTTAATTCTTCTAACTCTTCTTCTTTGATTGCAGTTGCCACCCTCTTAAGCATCTCGCGGAGTGACTAAGGCCATTTAATAGTTTGTCTGTCTGTCATAGAAAAAACAAATAACCACAAGTGTCGACGAACGAGTTGTTTAAAATTAAAATCTTAAAAAAAAACAAAACTGGAAAATAAAACTGCAACAAAAAGTAAAGTCTGTAATTTTATTTGTAGAACTGCATTAACGCTTTTACACCTGAACAAAATGATGACTGAACCACAGCAACAACAACAACAGAATGCATTTAACACAAGTCGGCCAAGCAATCAGCCATATGGAAGTCACTAGAAGAAGAGTACGAGCATAAAGTGCAACATAATAGTTAATAATTCTGTTAACAAGAAGATTTGAGTTGACTTGGCTGGCGTTTAACGCTTCAATGATTGGCGGCACAGGTCTTTTGCTTTTGCAAGAATCAACAACAGCAACAACAACAAAAATGTTTAACACGAACGTTTTGCGACTAACTGCTAATAGAAAATTTGTAAAACATGTCATGAACTAGTTTTATGTTAAATGAAAAACTTTGAAAGTAAAAATAATTAATAAAGAAAATTTATGATAATTTATTTTTACGGGGCAGTAAATCATTGACAGAAAGACAGAAACTACCCATAAATTAAAAACATAAAACGTATATTTAATCTTTCCATAACAAAACAATAGATCGATTTTGGAATGTCGCAAATATGTTTCAAATGTATTTAAATTAAATTAGTTTCTTTATATGTTTCATTAACCGATCATTTCCTTTAAACTAAAATGCTTGTTATTCACAAATAAACAAAACAAAAGAAAATTGCAATAAAATAGAATTATAATCGACTGCGAAAACGTGACTAAATGTCTGAAGAAAAACATAATAGTGTTGCTTTTTTTTCTATTTCGAACAGGAAATTCAAATTAAGAAAAATAATAACAAATAAAGCAAAAACTAATAACAAAAAAAAAAAAAAAAAACAACAATAACAATATTGCAGTTTAATGCGATGTGGTTATTTTTTTTTTGTTGTTGCTATAAATTTACATAAATTGTATTTTACATGCTGGCAATTTATGATTTTGTTGCCCAGAGAATTTAAGGAATTAAAATGTTTTATTTTAGACGGCCATCAAATCACATGACAAAATTTTCTTATTTCTCTGTTTAAAAAGTTTTTGAAAAATGTGCATTTGATAGAAATTTTTATTAACAAATATTGTTTTCTTAAAAATCTGCCTGCATTTCATTGATGATTCTATCAAATAATTTGTAGACTTTAACCACATTTCAAAATATCATATAAAACTCTTCTTAACTTATGCACCACATTTCAAAAATGATTTGATAATTTGCTATAAGCTGCAATGCTTCATATACAACAAGTGGAAAAACTAATAGATTTAGAGTTAGATTTTAGGTGGCCGATCAGACATTAACACAACTTTAATCTCGATTAGCTGTTTTTAGGATGACAATTAACTACATTTCCTTGAAAGTTTAAGCGGCCAATATTTGAGGGTTAAACTCACTACAACACAACAACATTTATAAAAAGCCAGCTATGAAAATATTATAAACAACAAATTATAAGAACATAAATAAGAGATTATATTTTTTAATTTTATTATTGTTTTTTTTTTATAAAAAACTTGATAAATTTTAATGGGTGGAATTTCTTCTTCTTTTGAATAAAATTCAGTGCTGCTGGGAAAAAAAACTTTGCCACTTAGTGCATAGTGTTGCCAATTTTTAGTCTTCAGTATGGCCCTTTTTGCACGGGTTAAGCTATCACTTAAAAACACCAAACACAATTAAACTCGATTATATTTATATCTAGGTGCACGGTATTGCGGCAGGCCAAGTTCGGCCACTCAGTGTGTATATTATTTACACGAAACCATTCGAGCTGTTTTTACCCCCCTCATAACTTTGCTCCTCTTGATCAATATATTATGAAACTTGAAACATAAGGTCTTCCCACAGAGGTGACCTAACAGGTTAAATTTGAAAGTTCTACCATAAAAGCATCCCGAGATATCCAGGTGTGAAAAGTCCATATTTTAGTACATATTCACTGACTCATTAATATTATTGGGCACTTCCAGTAAAGCTAGAGAGCTGAAACATGATACACAGGTAGGTCTTGGTGAGAAAATAACCAGAAATATCTAAAAACGGGCACTTTCCACCCGGGGGGACTAGGGTTCCCCTTCTTTGTATGGGGCACTTCCAGTATAGCTAGAAAGCTCAAATTTGGTACACAGGTAGGTAGTGATGAGAAATTACCGAAAATGATTTTTCAACGGGCACTTTTCATCTGGGGGACAATCATGCCCCTTCTTTGTATGGGGCACTTCTAGTTGAGCTAGAAAGGTTAAATTTCGTACACAGGTAGGTCCTGATGAGAAATTAACAAAAATAATTTTTAAACGGGCACTTTTCACCTGGTGCCCCTTCTTTGTATAGGGCACTTCTAGTATAGCTAGAAAGCTGAAATTTTCTACACAGGTATGCCTAGATAAGCAATACATATAAATATTTATATAAAAACAACTTAGAAAAAAAGTGAGATCCGCACAAAAACATAAATGTGAAAATAAGGCCAAGTTCCTATCCAAAAAATTTCGGCAAAATTTTTCCAAGCTTACAGGTTGCCTAGAAATGAGATCGAATTGTACCTATCAAGAACTTGGTCCTTATTTTGATTTCAGTACTTTTTACGGCCCAAATTTTTTGGATAGGAACTTGGCCTTATTTTCACATTTATGTTTTTGTGCGGATTCAGATTAACATAAACGTAGATTGAATCTAAGTTTAAACTCGATCCTATAAACTCACTTTTAGTGTGCGGAAAGTTAAATTTTAAAGTTTTAAAGTTTTAGACATGCACCACGAATCTTAACAGGGTCCTGATGTTATTTAAAAAAAAATGAATTTTATAAATTTTTTACAGAGTCATGTTAAACATGGTAACAGGAGCCTTTTAAGGTTCATAGTTCATGTCTAGGGTTTAAATGTTTAAAATTTAACTTCAGACACCCATATAGATTTATTAATATTAAGAAGGAGTGTTTACACAAGCCTAGTTATCAGCTTATTTTGCCAAAACAATACAAATAACCACTATGCACCGTCAACACCATTGAATGTTGGTTATATGCTTATTGTTATACATTCAGATAGAAGTATAGAAGATAGATGTGGAAAATGTAGAAGAATGCTTAATTCTTTTACAACTCTGCTATTGCGCGTTTTTGTTAATTTTTAGAGCAGTGTTGCAAGGCCTCATATTAAGATGTGTGAGCAGTCATTTCATCCGATTATTCTGCTAACCGACGGAGCAGGGTACTTTGTTGTACATTAACTGGGAATCACTGCTTTATCAATCACTGCAGGAACAGTTTTAAGTGATCATCACTTAAAAAGTCCACCAACAAATAACACAATGTCACACTTATGTTCATTAGAGAAAATTTAAGATGATGATGGCTTGCTCGATGGCTTGGGGATCCAACCCATGTCGTAAGTCATAGTTTCCTTATATTTTTATAATTGAAATAATCAATTGCATTAATAAAAATTAACCCAATAATGCCATTTTTTGCTGATTTTCGGAACGTATCTGTTACACTACAGCGGATATAGAAAATAAAAATACACACTCGCATATAAGAAATAAAACACTAAATAATTTTAATTGTTTCTAAAATGTATAAAAATGTGTAAGAAAGCAAATAACGATATGAATGACTAAATTTTAAATTATATTTTTATAATCAATAGGGCAAGAACCTTTTTTGTGGCTATAATATTTATACAATTGTGACAAAACTTAGACCGAATTCAAAATATTTATTTACAGAATTTTACAAGATATAATGGGTTCAAATCAGTTAAGTATTTTTAATATACGCAATTTGATTTTTTTATAATTTATCTATGAACACTTTGAAAAGTTATTTACATCTGGAATACGGTTGATTGTGTCGGCCTTTGACTATTCTACTAGTTGCAATTAAGCACACAAACAGGCAACCTGTAAACAAGGGAACGAATTGCGCAAGTTACCGAGAACAACCTTAATACTTGTAAGCTTCTCCAGTTTTGACGCAGCAAATTATAAAATTGTGGTGACATTTTTTAAATGATTAAATGATATTCATTAAATATGAAAAATTTACAACAAAATATTTTTATAGCTGAAAGGTTAATTTTATAAAGTTTGAATACCTTTACATTTCTAGCCATAACTTGTTCTTATGAGTCTGAATACTAAATGAACAATTTTCAGCTACTTGTTTGCTAAGTGTGTATTTTTTTACACTTTTTTATAAATGCCACCACAGAAATGGGTTAAGCCGCATATACTCGTAATGTTGTTTTTTTTTTTTTTTTTTTTTTTTTGCTCATTTTAGTCAAATGGAAAAATTATGTTTGATTTGAAAAAATTTAAAAAGAATATAACAAAGAAAAAAGCAAGATAAAGAAAAATATTAATTTTATTGTTGTTTTGTTTTCTTTTTTTTTTACAATGAATTATTTATTAATTAATTATTTTAGTTGTTAACAATAATCTGAAGAATCAACGAAGGCTGGCTGACAAGTTAAAGGCATGTGTTGGGGTTAATGTGACACAGAAGTTTAGAAATTCTTCATTAAAAACATACATTCATACATATATGAAAGTTAATTTATTTGAACTTAAGAAATATTGTAATTGTATTGTATTCTAAATCCTTAGCCTAAAACAGGCTTCGGCACAAGGAGACCACATTTTATATGAAAATTGTGTTTATTTTAATTAATTCGTTTTTTTGTTACTTATAACGATGTGACATCGTTTAAATGAATAAATTATTTTTGTTTTATTCATTGTCAACTGATTGTTCTGTTTAAGTTTTTTTGTGCAAAAAAGCCGCCTCAATTAATATTTTGAAACCAATCTCGCATTTATAATTAACAACAATTCATTTATTACAAACTAACAAACAAACTCTAAATAACAAACAAAAAATTGTCGTTAGTTTGGCATTCATGGAAAAACGAAATTTACTAACAAAATGTTGATTATTTAAGTTATTGTTGAAAATTAATTTACACAATTGTTGTTGTGGCAGTTGCATATTTTTGTTTTGTTTTTTTGCCATAAATTATAGAAAATAATGCGGCATAATTGTTGACCATTTGTTAGTTATTCATTTAAATGCAATGCACTGCCCATAACTTAAAGTGAAAACTGCTTAGCGTTAACTTGTTTTAAGTGGTGACAAAAATGCTTTTTCTCTGTTGCTGTAAAAGGCAAAATGTTAAAAATTTTCCAAGCTTATGTAGCATTTTGGACACGACAGTAACGAATACTAAGAACGAACCGAAAGCAACCTTAAAGGGTATTCTATCAGTTGAAGCAATTTTGTAATTATATTGCATCATATGGACTGTAATAATTAAACATTGGAAAATTTCACAATTATTGTCTGATTGTAGAAACTACAACATCAAAAAAAATTCTTTTAAAACGTATCCCTTATAACAGATATAAAACACTTATGCCAGCGCTTCTTCCAATCCTGGAAGCACTGCTGAAACTCGGTATGGTCATCAGTTCGCTCTTCGATTCTGACTTTATCTCATCAGTTGTGGCAAAACGCTTTCCTTTCATTGGTTTGTTTCAGTTTTGGGAATACGAAAAAGTCGCAGGGAGCCAAAACTGGCGAATAAAGTGGTTAAATCACGATTAGGATGTTGTTTTTGGCCACAAAATCACGAACAAGCATTGATGTGTGAGCTGCTGCATTATCGTGATGCAGTATTCATGATTTTTTTCTCCACAATTCCGATCGTTTGAGCCGTATTGCTTCACGCAAACGTTGCATTACTTCCGTGTAGTATTCCTTATTAACCGTAAAACTTGTTGGCAAGAACTCATGATGCATTTTGCAGAGAGCAAAACTTTCACATTTGATCGAACTTGCGTTCTTTTTTCGGTCTTGTCATCAACATCTCGCTCTTCTGTAAAGCGATTGTACCTTGGAGCACTTTATTCCATTTTTAACGCAAAATTTGTTACATGTTCTTTGATCCATTTTTTTTTTTCAAAATCAAAAATCGAAGAACACACACAAACATGACTAACCTTTTCTGTTGTCAACAACAAACTACTAATTAAAATGGCCTGATAATGCCAACATATGTCTAACACATGTACAAAAACAAATATTTTCGATAAACGAATGTACACAGCCCGCGAAAATTCTAAATTCACCTTTTCTTTTGAATAAACCTTGTATATAGTTTTCGTAATTTTATTAATTTCTTTAAATTTTTAAAAAAAAATTCGGCCTCTTAATCAAAGAATCAGAAATGTAATAATAATGTTTACAGCTTCATTATGTTAAAATATTTACAAAGTAGCGTTTAGCATGAGTTCACTGTACTGCAATTGCAGTGGTTTTACATAAGAGTTGTAAACAACAACAATTTTATTTTTGAGCAGTAACAAAAACGTAACATCAAATCTAAATTTAAAATAAAATATTTGTCAAATTCAGAACCGATTATACCAGTTGAATGTTGCACTAATCTAATTGGCATTTGTTATATCAACATTTGTTTAGAAACATGTTTATATGAAATTATCATTTCTATCATTTATTCAACATCACAAATACTACGAAATATTGAATTAAATCCCGTGAAAAATCTTGAGAAGTAAATTTTAGTGACTACAATTCTGTTCCCACATGTGTAAATCATTTCTTGGACCGTGCTCAAAGAAATGTTTGAGCTTCAACACGACATGTTGGTCGAAATCGATCACACTCATTTTAGATTACTTGAGAGAGCGCAGAATATTTCGTTTGATGCGGTCAAATATGCTGTGCACTGCCATTAGAAATTGTTTAGATTGGTTCAACTTTAAATAATAAATGTAATTAACTTTTCTTACCATAATTCTCAAAAATGTATTGTATAGCAAATTGATTTGAAAAACATACCTGCAAAGAAAGGAAAAAAAGCATAAAATTAATATTATAAAAATATTATTTTTAAATTTTAAAAATCTTTAATCTTTTTTAACATTTACATCTGTATATTTTAACTTATACTTAAATGTGTTTTGGTTCCTTTCCTTTCTCTCTATAATTATTGAATAGCTTGTCACAAACTGCTAATTATCCCTAAAGAAAGATGAGGACTGGTAAAGCGAAACCACAAAAAAAAAAATACCTACAAGAGAAGAACATGTACAAAATAACTTAAGGGCCATGGCTGAGAACAAGTCGTTCCACTTGTAACAAAATTAAAATTTACACTTCAATGAAGAGGATTCACAGAAAATATTGTATGTAATATTGACGACTATAAAGCATGTAAATTTTAAGTACAACGACGGCGAAACATGAAACGAAATATAGTGAAATAATGAATGATATGGGATCAAGGTGATGTCAAATTTTTCTAGAATTTAATTATATTTAATAATGATGTTGGAGAAGAAGCTGAAAAAATAACAAAGAAGCAAATTAAACTAATCAAGGACGATTTATTAATAGAGGTTTAATATTATTATACTCTTCGAAGTGGCTAGACACAAAACGAAAGAACAAATAAATAGCTTTGCAGCGTTTGGATTGCATCTGTTTATATTTTTTTTCATGTTAATTTTCCTGAAACAAAAAGTTTTTAAATAATCTGAAAGGTTTAACTGTCAGGTCTGTCTGACGGGTTTTTTTTTTTTTTTTTTTTTTTTTTTTTTTTAATTCTTCATTAATTCAAAGAAAGTTTCATGGTACAATAAATAATGAAAAATTGTACGTACAACAATCACAACATACAGATGTGTTCAATGTTAACCTCAGTATCTAGTATTTTGTTAGCCATCACTGCAACTACATGTACTCCCAAAGTAGACCTTATCAAGAACATGCCGCCATTGCACAGTGTGATATTTCGATAATTTTTACATATGTATATGATGTAAAACATACCACTGTTACAGAAATTAACACAAAACAAAAGAAAAAGATAACGGACATATCGCACTTGTTCCTCAAAGGCATAACAACTAAAAATTCATGAATTTTCAGTAAAGGCCTAAAAGGTTTTTTTTTAATACTAGTCTTCTATCACAAAGAGAGATACAACTGTATTTTTTTTGGTGAAAAAAGTGAAAATTTTAAAATTTTGAGTTGTTACGCTTTTGAGGAACAAGTGCGATATGTACAAACGAATGAAAAACTTCAAATATTTTCATAAATTTTTTTTTTTCTTAATTTGAATAAGTTTAGACTGCAGTTTAATTTGCTATTTTTTTCATTTGTATTCGTTTCCATGCGATTTTTTAAAGCAGCCGCATATTAAGTGCCCCAATTTTAATAAATAGCGAGATATTTTTTTTTAAATTACATAATTTCTCCTTTGGAAGGTAAGTAACATCGTCATCTCATAAAATATTTTGGTTATAATGTAAATAAGATGTATTCTAAATAGGTGTGCAACTTTTATTTTATATTTATAAACAAGTTACGAAGAAACCATTGCGAAAGTGTGCGCGGTTTAAAAATATCTCGGTTTAAACAAAAAATTCGCAAAAAGTGTATTAAAATCAGCGTTTTTGTTGTAAAGGGTCCGCCAGATATCTTTTTTTTTTTGAAAATGCTATAAACAAAAAACTACTGAATATTTTCTCAAATTTCTTTTTTATTTTGAAAGTACAATCCTTCTGGTTAATAATGAAAAATAATTTCATTCAAATGGCTGCCTCGGCTGGCCATGCAGTAGCCTACACGATCGGTCCAATTTTTAAGCACATTACCGATTGTGTGCAGCTGTATTTCACCAATGGCTTCACGAATATTGTCCTTTAAAGCGTCAATTGTCTCTGGCTTGTCGGCGTAACACTTATCTTTGAAGGCACCCCACAAATAATAGTCCAACGGTGTCGAATCGGAGCTCCGAGGTGGCCAAACGACATCAGCTCTGCGGCTGATAATGCGATCTTCAAAAACAGGGCGCAAAACATCGAGTGTAGCTTCGGCTGTGTGGCACGCAGCGCCGTCCTGTTGAAACCAAATGTTGCCAATATCCTCCTCTTCAATTTTTGTGAACAAAAATTCGTTCAACATGACCCGATGACGATCGCCATTGACTGTAACATCCACTCCTTGCTCATTTTCGAAGAAAAATTACCCAATTATGCCTCTGGACCAAAATCCGCACCAAACAGTGACTCGTTTTGGTGCGTCGGCTTTTCAATGTATGCGTGCGGGTTTACTGTGCCCCAAATGCGGCAATTTTGCTTGTTTACATACCCGCCAAGATCAAAATGAGCTTCATCTGAAAAGATGATTTTTTTTGGCAAAATCGGCATCTTCTGTAAGTCGATATTTCCCAGCGTTGTTCAAGCGTATACACAACCATATTCGTTCAGCGGAAGGATAAAACTAATTATCTGTCAAATCAGACATGAGCTAAGTGTTACCATTCACGACAGAAGCACTAGTTAAAAAAAAATCGTTAAATGGCGGACCCTGTATATAGGAAACTAGAAGGCATGGCAAAATAAGATAAACACCAGACGAAAAATCAGTAAGTTTTCAAGCTTGTACTTTTGTTTTCATCCGTAAGGATTTATCCTGGAAAGAGAAATCGGGTGATCATTAGTAAAAAACGGTAAAATTTGCCAAAAAAGAAAAACAGGTCTTTAATAGGGCATTTTACTTTTCGTATTACGATATATGTAAGCTAAACAAATTTTTAAAAAAAATTGTGCTTTGTATTTATATTTAATTCATTTTATGGCCAAAAATGTGAAGAATTAATTTTGTCCACCTAGATTGTCGAAATAACATTGAGCGCAGTACGATGCCAGTATGCACTAAATTGTAACCATACTCAAGGTGACACGAGCATTCTTCTCGAATCACATCGTAAGGTAATCTACTGTGGTAGAAAATACACTAGACATACGTGCAGCCTACCGGCTCTAATGGTACCACTGTATGGTAACTGGTTGAGCGTCGAAAGAGAACACCTAGAGACTAACAGCCGTATTCATAAAAATTTATTTCAGATTTATTGGCGGTTTATCAGCCAAAATTGTTAAAGTTGTATTCATAAACGAAAAAATTTTATTAAACCTTTAGTAAACCATCAGTAAAGTCAAAAAATTTATTGTTGGATTTGCCCTTCTTTAAACCAAAAATAAAGTGACATTTTGCATTATATTCAAGTAAATATAAAATATGGTGACATACATACATATATGTATGTTTATAAGTGTGTAGATATGTAGCATGTATTACTAATATTTACCATGTTTTCCATTTCATTTTCTGAAAGTTCTTGTTTGTTATTAGTTGCATCCATTTTAATTACACAAATTATAAATACATATGTACGTTTACTTGAAGCACAAATCAAAGAAATAAAATAAAATTCTGACGAATTATAGCAGTGATGTAAATTAAATGTAAACATCCTCATTATTCGGTTACCTTTGCTACCGTATATCACAAAAATTGATAAATGGTAACAGTTTCTTTATTGATTTTCATTTAAAATTGTTCGCGACTCATTTTTTATGTTTCTTATTTTGCAAACATATATTTTTTATTAAATTTTTTAAATAATTTATAGAAAAACTGATATCTACTTGATTATCGGGTTTAGCAAACAGTGGTTTAAAGCATCACTAACAACTAAATGACAACGAAATAAAAAGAGAGTTGCCATACATATACATAAAGTCGCTAAAATCGTTCAACAGCTATAAAACTGATATTGTTCCTTTATGAATACAAATTTTTATTAGTCATTAATAAGACGAAAAGTCTACAATAGCTATTGTACTCTGTAAACCTACAATAATATTTTTTTCTGAATACGGCCGTAACTTTCTTTCTTTTTAAGGGCCTGCTCATCTTTTAGACTAGTAGAAGTTTCCATATTTCCTTTTATATTCTATACCGACGCCAATTGCTCTGATGTTACAGAAATTGAGTAACTTTTATGAGTAATTGGTCAAATGTATTGTCTTGTTGCAAAGTCGGTCGCCGCCAATGTTTTTCCGCAATCAAGCCTCCGTCAAATACATTGGCTTGCCTGTCAATGCTCTTAAATGTAGTTAGACTAAGGAAAAAAAATTAATTATTTTAATTTACTTAACCCCAGAGAGATAATCTGCGTAAAATTTACGCATGCTTCTTGGAAAGCTTATCTTAATTATTATCTTTAACGTATGTTAGAATATGATTATCTTTCTAGGCTTAATTTTACCAACAATTTTGCTGTGCAGTAGAGAGTTTTGTGTTACAGCGATTTTTTTGGAATTTGCGAAAGACTAGAATTTGTTAAGAAACTTCATTCGAAGCTAATTAAATATGTTTAAAATTGCAAGCATGGTTTTGAAAATTGATTTAAAAAAATGTATATCAATATTTTTTAAATTTTCTAAAGGTATTTTGATCGTAAGTACGAAGTTTTTGAACATTTTATCAACATTGTAACCGATGTAACCTAAATAGTTTATTGCGGCGTTGCTAAAACTCGTCGGCTACGTTTTGCATGCATTGCCAATATTTTCTATTGCGGCGTTATAAAATAATAAATTGTTCGCATACAAAGCAACTGACATTTTTAAAGTCAGCCAAAAGTTTTACAAGAAATAGCGCTAAATTTTATTCTTATTGCATATAAAATTTAAAAATTTCTTTATGTCCTTGAATCGTATTGCACAATAATTTATATGTCTTCGAAATTTCAAAAATTTTGTTGAAAAAAATTTGCAAATTTTAGTCTTGTTAAGAAAAATGTTTAGGAACACAATGTTTAACGTCATAGTGTCCATGGAAAATCCAGAATTTTTATTAAAACAAAACAAATCTGAAAGATCTAATAAACGGCTGCGAAATATGTGATCACTCCATCTGAACGCGTACAATTTAAGTTCATATTTTCTGATTAAAATAAGAATTCAATTAATTGCTCAACCGGTTGAAATTTATAATGACAAGGGGGTTTCCAACAATTTTTTTATTTTCTTCTTAATATCAAATGCGCAACCAACGGAGGAAATAAGCTGCTCATTTCCATTAAATATTTGCTGTATGTACAATCATTTTATTTTTATAACTTTTGAAGTTTTTGGAAGTGAGTTATTAATACAAACAATTAATATCCAAAAGCGAACAAGAAAAATAAACTAATCAAATTCGTTGAAAAAATGGCCAAAAATTCTAAAAAGCTGTCGCATAAATTTCAACAGAAACAGACACTCAAGCGCGTCACCGTCGAAAACCAGCTGATTGTTTATGAAGGTCAGTTTATCGTAAATAAATTAAAATGCTGTTTAATAAAATTCATGGTAGGAACAACAACAACAATAACAAAAATTAAAATTTCAATAAATAAAATCTTAAAAACAAAAATTTGTCCATCTAAAACCGGTTAACTTAAGTTGGCAATTCAAATTAAATTTCAATTTATATTTTAAATACTGAATCGAACCGGCGGTATAAATAAAATTTTTAAAATCTTTTTTTTTTGTTTCTTGCGATAAATTCTTTAAAAAACATGGAAATAAAATTAACTTATTAATTTATAAAACTAGGAGTGGCAATTAATTGCAATTTATATTAAAGGCTAAAAAAAATGGGGAAGTTAATTAAAGGGAAGCAATAAAAGGTGGTCAAACAATCAGCGGGGTTTTAATATGCTAATTTTTCTTTTATGTTTAAGCATGTTTATGCACGCATATATCTATATATGTATGTATATATATACATACATACATATGTATACCACAGTGATCAAAACTTATAAAGATGAGGTTTAAAAAAATTTCAGAAAAAAGTGCAACATTTTCTTATATATTTAGGTCGAAAAATCAAGCTCAATTTCGCTAATTTGAACTTAATTTTGAAAATTCGAACTTAATTTCGATCAAAACTTTAAAAGATGAGGATTAAAAAAAATTTAAGAAAAAAGTTCAAAATGTTCGCAAATATTTAGCTCGAAAAATCAAGCTCAATTCCGCTAATTCGAACTTAATTTTGAAAGTTCGAACTTAACTTCAAAAATTCGAACTTAATTTTAAAAACTTTAAAACTCTTTATTTTATATTTCTTTGCATTCTAAATGCATTTAAGGATTTCTGTAATGTGTAAGAATTTAAATAATTTTATTTTTTATGTAAAAATTTTGAAAAAATATTAAATATGAAATATTAAAAATAATTTATTCTCTGATCTAAATGCGAGTATTTGTATGTACTTGTGTATTTATATATTTCAATAATTCCGTGTTATTCAAACATCGGTGAAATGTAATAAAATTCGATTTTAAAATTTTGAACAAAATTGTAGGACGAAAAATTTGATTACTTTCAAAAAAAAAATAGAATAACAAAAGGAATATATTACGATTTTTGAGTATTATGCTTTTAAAATTATAAAAACAAGAGATATAGTAAAGGGTGTTTGATGCAGAGGTTCACAACTACAAATTAAAGTAATAGAAAGAAAAACATTAAAAAAAAAAATTTTTTATTTTGTTGTCTGTTAATCAGTTTTAATGGCAAATTTATTGAAAAAATGATTCAATATAATTTCATGCCATTAAGGCTGCCATAGCTGGTGCATAGATGATACAAACTGAATGTACAATTTGCCCACAATTTTTGCAACAATTGCGGTCATAGTTTGCTAATAATTCACCGATTATTGTGTTTCAACTGATCAAACATCTGTCGTTTATCGGCAAAAAACGATGCTACGATATTTGTGAATCATTAAGTGCAATTATTAGTTTAATAAATTTTTTTTAAAATAAGATCTTTACCCACATTTTCTAACAATTAGAGATACACATGAACACTTATGAGAACAGGTATAAGAACTTCAGCTAAAATTAGCATAAATTACAAAATATGATTGTTCGATTTGATATTGTTATGGCCACCACTGTATATACACATGCACCTTCGTACATAAGTCTACATGTTAATAGTGAATTGTAGCCATGTAACCATGTTGTAATACCGCAACTCCTCTTCTCGCTCTTTCATCTAACATTGAAACAACATGTTAAGGGTTAATGTCATCATTATCATCATCATTGTAATCATTACCATCATCATCATCATCATCATCATTTAGTTAATTGAATTAAATGACCTCCACAAAAATTATAAATACATACACATAAAAATGGCTGTTTAATTTCGTAGTAAAAGAGAGTGTTATTAGCAAAAATGCGATGCGGTGCCGTGATGGGCGGTGCGGTGCATTGCCTTTTTGGCCTAAAACATTTAACTTTTGTCTTTTTGTTTTGATTATTTATGCAAATATTGCAACACGCTTTTCACATTTTTATGACATGACGCGTTTTTTTATTTCTTTTATTTTTCAATGAAATTATTTTATTTGCTTTTTTATCTTTGTTGTTAATTTTTTTTAAACTTGATACGATTTTAGCACGAGTTTATATGTTTGTAGCCTGTTTTTTTCAGCACTCGATTAAAAAACCGTGGGTAAAATAATAAAAAAGAGCAATCATTCTGCTTGCTACTCTTTGGGTTGGGTTTAAGAGTTAAGCTAACTTTTTGTTTCTGACTTTTTTTGCATATGAAACTTTTATGGTTATTAAATCATGTCTTATTCAGTATTTCTTTTTTTTTTAACTTCCATTTAATATTAAATAATAAATTTATTTTTACATTAATTGTCTAATAGGTTTGTTTTTAAGAGAAAAAAAGTAGCATTGATAATATTTAAAAGTTGGAATTTAAGGTGCAAATAAATTGCAGTTAATTTTTAATGGCATTGAATGAGAAAAATAAAAACAATTAAGAAACAGCATTCAGGGTTGCAACAATAGATATAAAAAAAATAGTCATGATCATAGCAAATTTTTGAAGACGTTACAGTAGCTGACAAAAATACGTACAGATGCGGTACGGGGATTCACTAAGTGGTAGAATATCAGGGTAATAAAGGGTGATCCAAGTAGAGATACTTTTTTCAATAGCCTTTTTTTGACAGATCACGTGTGAGTCGTGTCATGCTGTCATGTTATTTTTGTTTAGTACTGTTTTTGCATTTCATAATGGAAAGACTTACGCCTGAACAATTACAAATCGTTCAACTTTACGAAAATTCACGTTCTGTGAGGAATGTGTTTCGAGGCAAATTTTGTTTAGCGATGAGGCCCATTTCTGGCTCAATGGGTATGTAAACAAGCAAAATTTCCGCATTTGGAACGAAGAGCAACCTGAAGAGATTCATGAACTGCCACTTCATCCCGAAAAAACAACGGTTTGGTGTGGTTTATGGGCCGATGGAATCATCGGTCCATTTGACCGAAACAATTTGTTTTAAAAACAAAAACAACTAACAATCGATTTGCATTTGATTGATTTGACAAAAAAAATAATGCTTGTTTCGTTTTTGGAAGATTTCAAATCGGAACTACATCAATATCATTTGTGCATAACAGTAAATGATATTTTCAATACGATCGTAAAAGTTCAGTCAGTAACTTCTTTTTATTTTGGAACCATGTGATTTCAAAATTGTTTTAAAAAAATACCGTGTAAAAACAGAGTTAAGTTTAGTTGCAAACACAAATTTAGAAAAAAAATTTCGAAACAATGAATATAACAGCCATTAGAATTCCAACAAAATTATAGCTTGACACGGTTGCTTAATAACAAAAAAAATACACAACAACTTTTCAAAAACTCATGACATTGAGCACTTTTTCTTAAAAGAATTAAAAATTAAAAAAAAAAATTATAACAATTATAAAACGTGTTTAAAAAGTAAATGGAAACATTTTACAAATATTTTATTTACTATAAAATTCTTTTAATATTTATGATCATACATTTTATATATGAAATGGTTCAAGACACGCTCGTGTCACAATTTTTTTTTTCTAATTCAAAATTTATGCACATGCAATCAGGCCAGAGAGAACATGCGTAGGCTTTTTACAAGAAAAATGGAAAAGGCAAAAAAAAAAAAAATCTACGGCAACATAAACTATTCTTAAGACTATTGTCTGTCAACAGTATTATAATAAATACAATGCACATGCATACATAGAATTACAGTATGTCGAGAGAGTTTTCAGACTACAGCAAATAATTAAAAACAAGTATTTATATTCATGTAAGTTGGATCAATTTAGTAAGGAACATTTTTGAAAAATTAGGGCCTTATTTGGTAAATCACAACATCTAAGTGAAATTTGTGTGGAAAGCAAGTACAAAAACTTCTCTTCATAAAAATATTGAAATTTTTGCCGGGCGAAGTCAAGGGATATTCATAACAAGTAGACTCGTCTCAATTGGCTCTGAAAAATCTGTATCGAACAATGAGTGATTAAAGCATTTGACAAAGCAACTAGATCACATATACAAGGGACGAAAATAATCACCTGTGCTGTCGAGGCTAGTGATGTTAAAAATATTAATTTTTAGTATTCGCGAATACGAATATTATTTTTAAAGTTTAAAGCCACTTAATATTTCAAATTTAATTGGAAAAAATCCCTCTCTTTAAGTCAGTAACAATACGAGTAAATTGAAAAAAACTGTCACACTACTTTAGGTATTTAACCTTATTATGACTTTGAGATGCCGAATTCGAAAACCACTACTAAACATTTTTAAATTATTTTACTTACATACTTTCAGATTTCCTTTTTCTTACTTTGTTTGCGTTTTTAATTAGTAATTCACTGCTGCTTGGGCATATGGGGTAGCCACCTGTGTCAGAGGTCTTTCACATATTAAATTTTAGTTCTTCCATTTCTGAAGTCCAACATTCCCCTACTGAGAATTAATTACTAACTTAACATGATCTGAATGCTATTTGCAAAATATATATTTGTGCTTGTTTTTAAAGAAGGTTATTATCTTGCGTCAAACAAAAAAGGTTTTCCTTAAATAAAAATTATTAAAAATTAATATATTTTTGTACATTTTATGTACTTTTTTAAACTTTATATATTTTTTTCTTTGAAAAGTATGTGCAAATTATTCTAGAAATATTCGCTTGAATTTGGCGAACACGAACCAAACACGAATACGAATATCTTGAAATAGGCGAATAGTCGAATATGAGTATTCGTAGCATCACTGGTCGAGACTACCTCTTGCGAATTTGCCATGAAGCATCACTTTGACTGAATTTCAATTCAAGGTATAAGTACAGCGTGTGGAGTTATTAGCAAAGCTGATTTCATAAATTTTATCAGCCGTCCACGAGAGATGTAAAACAAAAATTACCCGTTGAAAATTAAAAATTTTGTTTAGCACTGGCTAAACACATAATAATTTTTTTTAGATTTAAGATTTGAAAAAATTATTGATGTTTCAATTTACAATTGAAGATTCAATAAATAATAATTACATGTATAAAAAAAAAAAAAAAAAAATTTTGTCTGCTCCTGTCAAATTTGTACCAACTTGTTGTTGTAAGAAAAATAGTGTAAAGCATCTTAAAAAAAACTCTGATAATTTTTTAACAGGAGCCGGCAGAAAAGGCATTAAAATACCTTCTTGTTTTTGTAATGTTGTATTTGTTTTAATATTAATATTACCTTGTACCACAAATTTTTAAACTGTTTTAATTTTTGTTTTTTTTTTTTCTTCTCATATGAATTTCACTTAAGTAATACGATTAACACAATCAAAACTTTAATATTGAACTCGAGTAGTCACTTATTTTCTTCTTTTATTAATTTGATCACTCCCTTATAATTAATTTTGATTATTAGATCGCTTCTAAGCTGTTTGAAAAAATATTTTTGGAGATAAAAAAAGTCCTGTCCGATACAAAATACTTATGAAGAAGTTCAGTGGATGCAAATAATATTTTTACACCATGTTCTATCATAAATTATAGCATATAAGGAATTTTGAGAATCATATAGAAGGCTCTAATGCAGACGTTACATTAAAAACGCATTATTTAAGGTCACATTAAATGCAAAGTACTACATATTATATATACATATATCGCTGCAAAGGTAATGTGATTGCAGTTTTTCAATATATCTGCAAATAAATTAAATATTTTAAAAATTCTAGCAACCTATGAAATAATTAAAGCGGTTTTGATGCAAGTTTTGATATTTTGTATAAATCGTTTTAAAACTTTCAGAAAATTGTAATTAATTACACACCCCATAGGACAGAATATAAAAACATACTAAAAAAGGTCTGAAAAATTACATGGCCTACTGTAGATGCATGTGCACATTGAACACTTTATACGTTGAATAGACAAACATTCGGGTGTATGCGTTTGTGAATGATTGCTGTACAATATATTAAGTAACGAGTCAAGTTTTTCGTTTTAAAATACTCGATATTCTATTAAAGTCTATTTATTTGGTTGATTATTTTTTAGACTCGTACCTGCATAAGTGCGATTTGTTACATACAATGTATCTATGTGTGTGTGTTTGTGTGTAAATTTTATGTACATATTTTGTCTTCTATTTACCACAAACTTAATCGACACGTTTTGTATTAAAAGCTTGCAACGTGAGCTTCAAAACGATAACAGAGTGCTGATTACGTTTGCAGTTATTTAAACAGATTTCTTTAGGAGAAGTATAGTCTGTTGGAATGCATTTATATGAATATACAATATACAACTTTATCTAAACACTTATTAAATTTTTTTTTTTTATTAAATTTATAAAGTTTCATTGAAAAGCTTACTTTAAATACAGAAAGCTCAACGTCTTTATTTGGAGCTTGCGCACGAGAATTAAAGTTCTGAATTTTCGAAATTGATTAACTAATTTCGAGATTTTTTTTTAATTTTCTAAGTTTAGTTGAAAATTTGTATGACAAGCACTCAACTTTACAAAATGTGTGTCAAATCCAAATAAAATTCTTTAAATCTAGTTAGAATATGAGATATTGCGTTGTAAAAACTTTTTATAAACATTTTTTTAATAATTCTATTTATCCAGAAAATTGTTTCTTGTGCGAAAGCTCTTAGAAAAATTCGAAAAGCTAAGATATTTGGTGTGAATTAGTAACAATGGTTGATTGGTTGGTTTACGTGGCTGCCTGCTACGCGCAAGCATTCAAGTAGAATCAATGAGAATCCGTTTTGACAGACCACTCCACTCGTCAGTGTCAACCTGATGTAGGTCCGAATCCAGGCCTCAGATTCGGATTAAGATTCTAGATCCATCCCGTCGAATTAAGGTATCTAATGAGGTCACCTAGACCTATCCCTGATACCTCCGAGAGATCGTCTATTATGCTGTTGCCTAGAAATTAGTGTCTCGAATGGTGTAAGGCCGGGCATTCGCAAAGAAAGTGGGAAGACTGTTTCCTCTTTGCTTTGATCCCGGCAACTACGGCAGAACGCATTGTAGGAAAGGCCTATCCTGTTAGCGTGTCTCCCGATAACCCAGTTCCCCGTCAATACTGCGACGATCCTCAATATGTCCCTGCGGTTTCTGTTAATTAGTTGTGTTGTGCGCTTAACGTTGTAGCAAGGCCACATTTTCTTAGCCACCTTGCACGTGCTCAACCTGCGCCACCTATCTTCAGATTTCTGCCTGAAATGGATGAGAATGAGATTTATAATACTGCCAAATGGCATGACTACCGATTCAGCAATGGAGACGTCCATGGCAGATCCAGCCCTGGCCAGTTCATCCGCCTGTTCGTTGCCTTGGAAGTTGCTATGTGCGGGAACCCAGATGAGGGTAACGTCAGTCTGACTACCGCGTCCTTGCACTGGCTAACTAAGGTAGAAAAAGTAGTATGTGACCTTAGAGACAGAAGTGCCGCTTGGCTATCGACAAAGATGCCGACTCTTCCTTGGACACCCCTGTCCATCAAAACCCTACACGCCTCCCTTATGGCCAATATTTCCGCTTAAATACACTAGCTTCATCAGGAAGTCGGAATGAGAGTTTTATTCCAAGGTCATTCGAGAATACTCCAGAGCCCACACCGCAGATCATTCTTGATCCATCAGTATACGTCCTGAAGTTAAAGTCTTTTTCTATGTTTCCCCCCTTCCACTCCCGTCTGGATGGAATAAGAACTTTGAACGTACTGTCAAAGTCCAGATGAGGTACCATGTAATCGGTGGGTTTCCTCACTGTCGGTGGTAGCTGATTAGTAACAATACAGAGGATAACATTTTTTTGTTTGGAATTCTACTAAAAATGGGAAATTTCTTTTCCAGTATTGTTTAATCGTTGTTTTTATAGAAAAGCTTACTTCACAGCAAACATCACAGCTTTTTGCGTAAATTTTCGAAATTTCCTAATTCATTTTTAAATTTTAAAATTTATCAATGACTCCTTTCCAAATACCATAAACTTAAAATTTGCTAAGTCCCAATTCACACTATCCAAGTCTTATTTTTAAGCTTATTAGCCTTTAGGCGAGAGAGACGGGGAAAAAGAAACGAGAACACCCTTTCATGTACTCATGAAATTCGTTGTGTTTTCATATTCGTAGTGTTAAGTAGGTAGGTAGGTATGCATACATACATTCATACAAAATGAAGAACATTTTAAGCAATAAGACGAGTGCTGTGTGAACGCCAATGACAGTTCAAAAAAGAAATCGTAATAAGTTTTGCAATAAGACTTGGATAGTGTGAATTGGGACTAAGAGAAAGTTTAAATAAAAAGTTGAGAGGGCACCTTCCCCCGGTCGGATTAAAATTTACATTTCAAGACAGATAAGGCTTCTTGAAAGCTCATTTAATTGACATAATTTTTCTAACTAATTTTAAAAGTCTTAGCTAGAATTTTGGCTCCCAGCACACAAAAACACTGTAATACACACACACACACCCACACAAACTCATGTGTGCTTGTAAACATGTACACATACACACATGTAATCAATCAGAAAACGAAATATAATCTTAATTAAAATAAATACTCGTATTCTTATTGAATTAATGCCAAGTTTGCAATCTTTGAAACACATTCATTCTTTGGCATACTTCCCAATGCTGCAAACTAAACTGATTTTGTATGTGCATGTTTGTTTGTGTTTTATGTGTGCAAGATTTAGCTAAAAAGCGCGATTTTTGTTTTGTTTTTGTTTGAAACAGCTTCGAGACTTGCATTTATTAACGGTGAAGCGTGCCAAATGTGATTTTTGTGCCGATTCTATTTCTGTTACAATTTTTAAAAATGAAGTTACATTATTCGTAGGTTTAATTGAAAAATATCTGGATACACAGATGATGTCAATAAAAGAACTTTGAATTGTATATTTAACACATTTCGAAAGAAATATTGTTGTACCCTTAAATCTTATTGCTTTTGATGTAAAAACAAAATAAAAAATTTCATAATCTGAAATCTTTAGTATTGCAATTTGCTGTCGCTTAAAATTTAAATTTTTTCCATAAAATTTAAGTGGAGAGGATTATTTCGACGTAAGTTCAGTACTTGATTGATATAAATTACTTTTGAATAATTCTAATTTTTTAGAAATTTGATTTTGTGGGCGCTACTCCATCATTTTATAAGGTTTTCGTTCAAGGCGAATAGGAGTGAATAGAAATACCATCTATTTAACAAGATGGATTTAAGAAAATAAAATATGAGAGTTAAATCAATTTGTTTCATAACTGCTGATTATTTATTCCATGTATTGTGGACTGAAAGTTAAAAAGCATATTTTTATTATAGTAAACCCAGTCGCTTAATTTAACACCCGATAATAATTTATGAAGTTTACGCTATTTAACCACTGCAACCGTTAACAAAAGACTTAAAGAAATTTGAAAAAAATAAAGACAACAATATCATGTACACATGTAATGCATCAGATTTAATTAAATTTAAGTTTAGAAAAAAAAAATAAATGAAAAACTTCTTAAAACAATAATGAATTATTAGCGTGACGCACGCGAACTCCACTTTAAACAAACAAAACAATTTTACAAATGTACTTTTTTTCTTAAATAATAGTATAAATTTCAATAAAACCTAAGAAAGTGAAGAAAATAAATTTTTAAATAAATAAATAAGTAAATATAGAATCAAATATGTAAATGGGTCAAATCTTTTGTCTTTTAATTTTGTTCATGCACAAAATTAAATTATGACGCCTTAAGCATTTTGTTAAAATTATTTAAATTTTATTTAACGACTTTTTTGTGTGTGTTAGCTTTTTGTATTACTATTATTGTGGTTGTTGTTAATAGATTGCTTGGTTTTTTTATATTTTTCTATTTCAGGAAATTACGATTTTAAAATGCACATACATTTTGAACTTTTATTTTAGATCAAAGACTGCCAACATTGGTTTAGAATCACATGAATGAACATTGTGATTGTAATTAACTTCAATTAAGTAATGATGCAATTCTCGTATGAAAATTTCTTATACGATCTGAAATCTAAACGAATTCAACTGAGCCATCTAAGAAGTAGCGAAGATCCATGCGACCATTGATGAGATCAGTGTGGTGGATTTTTTTTAGGATACTGTACAACAAAATTGAAAGCAACAATATTATGTTCGCTATACTGTTCGTACATCTAGTTTTTGAATAAACTTACGTTTAAAAAATATGACAATTGTTCGAGCAAATACTCAAGAATTTGTGTAGAAAAGTAAACACATTCGTAATGAATGAAGAAAATTGTTTGTTGTGATGTTTCTAAAAATTTTTTGAAAAACTATGTATTTTGCTTTGTAATTCGCAAATTTTATTTGCGAGTTCACGTATGAATAAATGAGCTTAGGAACTTTTCAAACATAAATGGTAAAGATCTACTGATGAGCTGGTATTTAGCAACCAACGAAATGCATATAGATATCTAATGCATAACACACAACAAATAATTAAATTTTTTTATAAACTTGCGTTTCATAAAAATGGTAAATTTTTTTAAAAAATCTTCTTGTTAAAGTGTTAATTTTTATAGAAAAAGTACTTTTGATTTAAAAGTTACTTTTCAGTTAAAAAAAATACTTTTTATTAAAAATTTTCTTACAACACTACTTACTTACTTTTAATAAGCTACTTTTTTAATTGAGAATGTAAAGTGTTTTTTTAATAAATTAACTTTCTATGACTTAATAGTCTAAAAACAATAAGTTCTTAACAGTAATTTTTTTGCATAAGTTTTTTTTTACTAAAACGGTTTTTATAAAAAGTTGCTTCTTATTAGAAAAATAATTTTAATTGAATAGAAACTTTTTATATTAAAGACATATTTTTATTAAAATATTTTACTTTTTTTATATACGTTTTATCTAAATTATACTTTTTATCAAAATGATACTTTTTATGAAAAAGGTAGTTTTTATCAAAAAGTCATTTTTTATCAAGAAGGTTCTATTAAAAAGGTACTTTTTACCAATACGGTACTATTTTACCAAAAAAATACTTTTTTTAATTAAAAAATACTTTTTATTAAAACGGTACTTTTTAATCAAGAAGTAAGTTTTTATCAAAAATTTAATTTTTATCAAAAACTTGCTTTTTATCAAAAAGCCACTTTCTATCAAGAAGGGAATTTTTTTATCGAAAATGTACTTTTTGTCAAAAAGTTACTTTTTTTAAAAAAGGTACTGTTTTATTAAAAAGTTGCTTTATATCAAAAAGACACTTTTTTATCCACAAGGTTTTTTTATCAAAAATGTACTTTTTATCAAAAATACTTTTTGTCAAAATGTTACTTTTTTCCAAAAGGTACTTTTTTTAAAAAGGTACCTTTTTTAGGATAAAAACAAAAAAGCAGGTTGTTCGAAAATTTCAAATCAAAAACAACCGATAAAAAATGTTTGCCCCGCGCTATTCACATTTCTACTGCTTCCTCAAAAGTATATATCGCTCCTTTATTGCAACATAGTCATATCTCATATCTCATATCTCTTGAGATATGACTACGTTGCAATAAAGGAGCGATATTAATAGTTTTAAAGTATGATCGATCTACCACAAAAAAAAAACATTCTGATGCTTTTAAATTGTTCAGTTCACTTTCTATTAAACAAAAACTACAACACGAAATCTCTGTTAATGGAATCTGTCAAATTAAAATTTATTTGATTTAGTGACTTTCAATTGTAAAATTGTTTTATCTTTTTCTCTGATAAATTTTATTCCAAATAACAGAATCTTTTGTGTTTACTAAAATTTATTATTAAAAATCACAACCGTTTTCTTTTTCGTTGATGTCAGTTACAAAATTTTATATTTATTTGTGGTATTGTTATGATTGTTAACTCGTTCATTACCAGGAGAGAAAAATGGGAAGGAAACACGTGCTCTAAATTTTAAAAAAATTTCTTTTATTTTAAAAATTAATATCAAACAACACATAACATTTGTTCAGTGTTTACTAACAAGGTGTTGTTTTAAGTTTTAATAAAAAAAAAAAAAAAAATTACACAATTAAAAACAAAAAAAATTTTTTTAGATTTTCAATGTGTTCTACATTAAATAATTTTGAAGGCACAGCCTCTTTTAGTGGACGACCGAGAATTGAGGTGTTGCTAAAAACTTGTTTCGTTGTTTCTCAAATAATCTAATGCCTTGTGAACTAATTATGTTTGACTTTAGTTAACATTAACGTCATAACAACTATTAAATTCTTTTCTTGTAATTTATTCAGGCCAGACAAAATTTAATTTTTAATTTCTGTTTCTAAACAAATTAGTTAAATTTGTTTCATTTACTTTTTTTGTTTTCGTTATTTATTTAAAAAGGCGACGACACATTATTGGCAATTTTCATATTTAACGCCATGTTTAAATGTTTGTTTTTGTCGGTATTTAAATAATTTCATATTTAAATAGCTGCGTCGATTAACTGCAAATAGTGGATTGGTTTCGCGTGCTGCACGTTAAATTTAGGTGAATTGTGTGAGAAAAAACTGATCATATTAAATAGTGGAATTGATATTAAATGATAATGAGTTTTTTAGTGTGAAATTTTGGAAATTTTGAAATTATTTTATTGAAAAATATTAAAAAGCGATTAACGTTTCGATATACCACTTCATAACACCTTATATGTACGTATTTAGCCAATTCACAACTTGTTGTATTTGTTGAAGATCGCATAAAGCTTCCTTGTAATTTTCTTAAAAGTTAATGTTTAAGAACTTGTTTATGTGGATATTAGCAACCACATTTATACAATGAACAACATCTGCAACATGTTAATAATTTAACAGTTATTTTCCATATGAGCAGACATACAGTCGTCTATAATCATTCAAATTAGAATTTAACCCGTTAAGTCGGGTTATTTCTCCCTCTTAATTGTAAATATATTTATAAGAAAACCATTTTAATATCTGTTCAAGTTTAAATTGAATTTAACCTCAATATATGTGGCAAATTATTTAAATATCTTCGCTATCTTCACAAAATAAATGTTAAATTTTGCATTTAACTCAGCTACACACCCTTTAATTTTTATTTATTAAATTTTTAGAAAATTTAGCATATCAGCCTTTTATAAAAAAAAACTAAACACCACATGCAGTCACTATTCAATGTTTTTACTTGAATTAAGCAACCACCTCCTTTTTTTTAAAGAAAAAAATTGTGCTTTAACGCCTACACTTTGCCTGAATGTTTGTGTAATCGTATCTATGAGCAGAGTATAATGTACTTTATGTAATGTGGAAAAAAAAATTCAAGTGACACTTTAACGTTGTCATTTATTTTTGTAGTTGTTGTCGTTGTTGCTGGCCTTTTTTTTCTACCAGCACGACATCATTTTTATAGGATGATATTACAAAAATAGGAAGAAAAATAGTATTGAAGTGTTTAAAAGAATGAAAACAAATAAACATTTACTGTTTAATGTTGCAGAAACATGTTAAAGCAATTTTTTCAAAAAGTGCATATCTAGTAGTTTTATGAATTCTGTGTTAAAAGATTAAAAGAAAAATGATAAAATGTGTACGTGAATCATGTTGCAAACAAAATAAACATGTTGTGAGGCATAAATTTTTTTTAATTTCGAAAAAAATTCTTTGCTTAATCAGATAGATACTTTTCATAAGTATATTCTTAAATATATTATGACTCATATTTTTGTTTAATATGGAAAGAGCATATTGCTAACCATTACGATTTAAAATGGCATTAAAATGTTGTCTATGAAACAACATGATGATGTTTGATGTTTCCTTTGAGCAAAGTTACATATGAAAAAATTTTTTTTTTTAAATATTTATGTAATAATGTTACAGAAATAGTAAACTGTTTATATTAGGAAAACCATATGAAGCGTTACTGGCATCATTTTAGCAACATTTTTGTCAAGTGTGTACTAAAATGAACGGTAGATTTTTTTAAGGACCAGCACTTAGGGACGACCCCTAAATATGCATTATGCCAGAACTACGGAGAAAGGGATAGAGTAGAGATGATATATGATGAAATTGTAGTAGGCTCCTACAACTCTGCTATTGCGCATATTGCAGCGCCTCTGGTGTTAAGTAGATGCATTATCTTGTTTGAAATGTTGAGGCGATTAGTTGGCAACCATTTGTCTTCTAAAACTTTAAGCATTGTAAAAAAAAGTGCTATTTTAACAAAAATATGTTGCCCAACATATAGGCAACATGTTTCCAAAAAATCTTAGTTATGCAAAAAATATTTTTCAAGAAATAAAGGCAAGTGATCGATGTGTCTGTTTAAAGCTGTGAAAATGAAAAAATTTTTTCTATGGCACGATTTTACATAATTTTTTGTTTTTTGTTCCTTAAAAGTATGCTACATTATTTCAGTTTTATAAAGAATATGTCCGCCAAGATAGCAGCTGCTCTTGAAAATTCTGCGCCAAACAAGAGCGGATCATATTTGTTGACAAGTTTAATAAAAATGTTGCATATACAAAGTAGTATTACTGCAGCACATTTTCATTAACATTTCATGCAAATTTTACATATTAATTTTAAAAGCATTTCAGCGACAAATACCATAAAATATGCATACAAACCATATTATTGATAATATATTGTGTTGCACAGTAGCCTGTTCAAAATTAAATTAATAATACTTTGTATAATGCTAAATGATTAGAGAAGCAAGGGAATAGAGAACATTCACTTTCTTTTAACAGCTTTCATATTTTCTAATAATTTCCTTCCTTTACAAATCTGATATTCCGTATTTTATCTACAAATATTCATACTCCAGGCCAGGCAAATGATGATTTACATACTTTATTTAATGAGCTTATATGGAAGAATAGAATCTTAATTTAGTAGGAATCTTTTGGCTTTATTTCATTTATTATATGCCATGATAATGAAGCTGAAAAAAGTTAATTAAGTTCAGAGAATTCGTTTTAGTTGCTTTTGTTCTCGCTACAACAGCCAACTAAATACAGCTGACAGAAGAAATTATGCTGAGCTCGTAAAAAATTGTTAGATAATGATGCAGAAGTTTTTTTTTTGCAGGATTCTATTACGAAAACCTGTTTGCTGATTTTAGAAAGATTAATTAGTGCCTTTAATTTTTAAGCCGTTAAAAAGAAGTGTTAAGAGGAAGTATTAAAAAAAAAAAGCTTTACATACATCATCGTATATATAAAATCTCAAAATATCAACATTCCAATCAAGAAAACACTTTAAAAATATTTTGCATTTAAATAGAACATAAATTTCATAACAAATGGCATGACTTTAAAAAACGTAACAAATCACTTCTTTAAATCTGTTTTATGGATTTTTTTTTTTGCTTGATTTTGCACTAAAGACTGCCGCATTTGCTTAAACATCACATTTTAATTTTTGTGTTTCTCATTTTGTTTTTGCCATCATTTAATATGTTGCAACATCAATTTTATTGCAGCATAATTCAAAACGTTTACGACTCTCAGTAGTTTGTTGCAGAACACATTGAAAAGTAACAAAAAAAAAAAAACCTATTGGCTGGCATTCAAGCGAATGGGTTTGACTGAAAAAGGAAGGCTACACAAACTCGAAAGACACATCAGTATTAAATATTTAAATTATCATTTAAAACAAATCTCGAATGTCAACTTTAAACTCGTAAAACTAAATATTATATGCGCATAAATTGCACATCCACATTCATAGAAGAACCAAATTAAAAGTTGCTGGCAACATGAATATTATTGATGAGAAAATAAAGATTAAAATCAAAGACGAAGTGGAACAAATTATGATTAAAACGAGATTAGTTAACAGTTTAGTTTGGAGGCTTTTGTTTTTTTTTTTTTAATTATTGCTTAGATAATAATGCGTATTAAGCGCATTAGAAGTATAAAAAATGTTTAAAAGATATAAATGAAGCGATAAAGCGAGAAGTAATTTAAGCCACGAAATAAAATCAAAATATATGATTTTTGAAAATTTCTACTTTAACTACGAGTCTCTAGTAATAGAGGAAGAGTTATTTAAAAAAAGTATAAGTAAAGAAATCATGGTACCTGGCATATGCAATACAATTATGAATCCAATTTTTTTAATTTTTTCGTTATTTGTACTCATTTTCTCCAATATAAAACAAATCAAAATATTTTGAGAGATTTATTTCGCCCGTTTGCAGGTATTTATTGCCAACATGTTGTACAAAATTAAAGAAATTTTTTTTATTACCAGAAGCCAGTAACAAGTTATTTTAAACTTTATTATAACTTCAAATCGAAAAGTTTGAAATTAATGGACCAATTCAAAAGTGATTGTAAGGTTTTTAGATCCAATAAATATTGTTGACAATTTTACCATAAACATTTGTTTAGAAATATGTTTATTTTGAAAATCACCATAAACATTTATATGTCTTGAAACAATTGGAAATCTTGGAAATTGGAGAATTAAATTTTCCACTTGAATATTTCTTCTAATTTCTTCGATCTTTTATTAAATTTATTTTCAGTCTGATTTTCCCGAGTTAAAGATCCACTTTTTTTGTTTTTTTATAAAAAATAACAATAACAATCTTTATTTTTAAAAAACCAATATTTCGCTACCAAACAATGGGTAGCTTCTTCAGGGTTATATTACGTTAATATTTATATGAAAAAATGTTTTGTTTGTTTACAAATTTTTGATAGGAAATTGAAAAAATTATTTCAAAACACATTTTCTGGCGTCAAATCAAAAAATTAATTTTTGTATGAACGAATTAACAAAATTATTTTAAAGCATATCTTAAGGATTATAGACAACATTAATATATAAAAACAAAATAACATATTTTACAAAAAGTTAGCTTAAATTTCTACTTCTATTAACTAAATATCTATAATTCTGAGCTATATTTGCTGTATCTATTTTGTAATTAATCCGTTGTGTATTGTGAACTTTACTGATCTGTAACATTTCTAGCATTAATCTACGCTTATAATTATTTTCTTTGTTTAAAATTAATGTATTTTTAAAATCAGGACAATGATTTGAGCTAGCGCAATGTAATGACAAAGCTGTCTTTTGTGTTAATGTAGTGTTTCTGTATTTATAATCTGATTTATGTCCCGCAATTCTACTTTTTAATTTGTTCTTGGTAGTACCTACATATACCTTATTACAATTATCATTATCATTTCCACCACATGGAATCTTATAAACTAAGTTAGACATTTCTAATTTATCTATCTTATCTTTTGTCTTACTGAATAGTCTTCCTAATGTATTATACATTTTATGGGCCATTACATATTTCTTATTGTCATAAATCTTCGACTTTTCTAATCTTTCAGATATGAGAGGCACATAAGTTAGTGATTTATAAATCTTTGGTTCAATACTTGGTCTTGTATTTAAATGATTAACAAATTGTCTTATTAAACAACATATCAATTGAATTGGATAATTATTCTTCAATAAAATACTTTTAATTCTTTCTATATTAGTCTTATGAAATTCTTTATCACTAATCTTTAGTATTCTCTGTATTAAATTTTTAGCCGTATTGATTATAATCCTTTTTGGATGTTTAGAAAAATAATTAATAAGCCGATCAGAAGATGTTGGCTTCTGATACCAATCAATCAATAAATTATTGCCTCTTTTTATTACTAATGTATCTAAATATGGAAGTTTAGAATTACATTCCTTTTCAATAGTAAATTTTATATCATTATGAAATGAATTAAACATTGATAAAATAACTTTAATTGAACTATCTGAAGTAATGCAAAAGAGATCGTCAACGTATTTTAATACAACTTTTGGTTTAATTATTAATTTTTCTATAGAACTATCTAATAATTTTTCCATAACTATATCTGCCATAATTGGTGAAGCAGGAGATCCCATTGGAAGTCCCTTTAGCTGCATGTATATATTTGTATCATATTTAAAATACCTATTGTCTATAATACAAAAATTCAGAATACGCATAAATAAATTCTTCTCAATTTTTGTATATTCCTTTATTGTATCCCATTTTTCCTCAACAATATTTAGAGCTATATCTATTGGTATGCTAGGAAATAAAGATACGACATCAAAAGAAACTAACTTCTCATCATTTTCTATTCTCAAATTTGTTATTTTCTCTTTAAATTGTAAAGAATCTTTTATATTATATTTTGAGTTCTCTGTAATTTTTCGAAGAATATTAGTAATATACTTACAAATTTTTTTTTTTTTTTTTTTTTTTTTTTTTTTAACAAAATTATTTTAAAGCATATCTTAAGGATTATAGACAACATTAATATATAAAAACAAAATAACATATTTTACAAAAAGTTAGCTCAGAATTATAGATATTTAGTTAATAGAAGTAGAAATTTAAGCTAACTTTTTGTAAAATATGTTATTTTGTTTTTATATATTAATGTTGTCTATAATCCTTAAGATATGCTTTAAAATAATTTTGTTAATTCGTTCATACAAAAATTAATTTTTTGATTTGACGCCAGAAAATGTGTTTTGAAATAATTTTTTCAATTTCCTATCAAAAATTTGTAAACAAACAAAACATTTTTTCATATAAATATTAACGTAATATAACCCTGAAGAAGCTACCCATTTTTTGGTAGCGAAATATTGGTTTTTTAAAAATAAAGATTGTTATTGTTATTTTCCACTTGAATTTTATAGTCGTTTTTAAATGTTGCTGTCAACATGTTCAATGTTTTTTATTTCATGCGGAATTGTTTCAAAATATATGTATAAAAAACTTGCGTGGAAAGTTTGTAAAAAAATTTTGCAAGAGTAGTATTCTTGACGAAAAACACATGAAATGTTTCTAGGAACATTTCAACAAAGCTGCAAAGTACATTAAATGGGCATTATTTCATGAGTCATTTTGACAGCTGATCAACAATTACAACGTAACAGCTTTCAAAAATCGCTAGATTTACACCACATCTTAAATGTCATATTTTCCAAGTGAAATAATCAATGTTACTCACTAATAAATGTTCCTCAACATTGATCAAAATAGTATTGCGTCTATTTTCTTCTGATTTATAGTACTTAAGACTTGAAATTTGTTCGAATTTAGAAAAATTATTATTATTTTTCTTATGTATGCATGTGTGTATATTACATTGTTTTAAAATTGTAGACAAAAATATGTGTGAAATAAAGCCCACTTGCATTTTTTGGCAGACATTTTAAAATGTTGCTAGAAATATTCAATATGTTCTTAAAAAAGAAAACGCAGTCCTTTTTTGCTGGCAAGAATATAAACTAGAAACCACAATTGAACAATATTTTTCGATCTAGTACCAAAAATGTTTTTAAAAACATTTCGCAGCCTTCTGATAAAAAGCAAAATTGAAAAATATTTGAAAAAGAACTTGAAAGACATAGAGAAGGGCTCTAGCATTTTTCTTTCTAGTACAAATTAATCGCAACATTGGAGTTGTGGCAACACTGAAGCAAAGCAAATTTCGTAAAATCCATCACCTTAAAATGTCTTGTGATGCTTTTCAGAACATTTAAGAACTACTGATTGCAACATGTTGCGCAATTATAAAAATATGGGTTCCAGTAGAATGTGTTTCTTTTGTAATTAAGTAGTGAATTTTTTTTTTTATTCGAACTGAGTGATGTTTAATCAAAGAAATTTTAATTTGTCGTTAGGTTTAAGTTCGTTTTCTATAAATTAAATTTTTTTATAAATTAAATTATTATTTAAATTAGAAAGAAAAATCTAGTATCTCTTAATACTTGAACAGACAAAGAAAATTTAGACTGCGCGGAGGGCTGAACTGACATCATGATTTTTCGAGACTAACAGTCTCATCATCAGAGTTGTCTACCGCTTAGACCTCACTGCCACCACGGCAGCTGCAATCATGCTAGTTAAAGATCCTCTATCATTCTGCTGAGTTACATGTAAGTTTGTACACAACAGCTGAATCATTTTTAATGGGTTGGAACTTTATTATACTTTTCAAAGTATATTTTGTTTAAGTTGAGCTTGACTCTAGTGTTTCGCATTTCTTTCTTGTGTTTCTTTTGATTATAAAACCTGGTAATCCGTTCATATTTGTTACAAAATTCTCATAAACATTTGTCGTTAGTAAATGTTTGCTACGTTTTTATTTTAAGTTTGTCAGCAGCTGTTTGTCAAAGCAGCGCTCGAAATAATTATAGCACATATTTATAAACAGAGTAAAACTTCTGCAACATTTTTTCTTCAACTGATGGCTTAAATTTTTTTTATGCACATTTTGACACCATTCCGCGCAAAGCATATTGCTCGGTTGTAACGTTTTGATTGATTTTAAGTGCATATACTACATTGTTGATCAGCTATCAAAATTTCGTATGAAATAAAATCCTTTACATGACAGAATTCCGCATGAAATACTGAACACTAAACCACACTTAAGAAATTTTAAAGCCAGGGCGTGATTAAATTTTAACTGCTACTGTTTATTTTTTGAGAATGGAAACATATTTACAATTTATTTTTGTTGAACTGTTGAATAAAAAATATTTGACTTGCACTTGAGACTATGTTGATTTTAAACTAAATGTTGCCCCCATATGTTGCTATACATTACGAGTACAGCCAAATTCATGGTCGCAGTAAAGTTTTTTGATTTATTGCAAAATTTTTATATATTAAATTAATATATTTACTATTTTCTCTTCAACTTCAAGTTATTTTTTTTTTTTTTTTTTTTGTTAAGTTCTTGAATTTTAACGGCAAATATGTTAAATAACTCAAGCGTATTAAACAGTCTACTTGTGTTACAATCAATTAAATTTTTACGCTTTATAATTAGAATAACATTAAGAGAAGTGCTGTCAATTAAAATGAATTAAGCAAATTAAAATCTCGTTTCATGGTTTTTGTTTGTTTATGATTTTAATAATTTCATTTAGTACTTTGTGATTTGATATTAATAATAAATTGAAAGCTACATTTTGACAACGAATTCTTTAAAGGTTTTTTGGGCTTATGTTTGCCAGATGTGACCGTACCTTAAGAGAGTATTTTGTGTTAAGTTTTTAATGTAATGAAATTATATATATGCATGTATGTATTTGCAATAATGTACAACTTATATTTAAAAAAAATCACTACAATTACAAAAAAAGAAATTGTATGCAAAAATGCAAGTTATACCAGTGCACTCAATGTTACTTTTTGGTATCTGGTTGTAACAGATCTGTCTATATAATTTCTTTACATGCATGTACATAAATACTTATGTTTCGGTATTTATTTATTCATATATCAATGTCATTTTACAAAGAAACAGACATTTAGTCGAACAGACTTTTGTTATAGACGGTAAGACTAAAGTTTTTTTGTTCACTTTGTAAACGGCTGTAATGAAATTTTCTTGTTTTTTACATTTATTTCTTTGTGTTGCTACTTTAAATCGTTTTAAACCAGCTAACTGCTATTAATGGCTTTGTATATTAGTTTTTCGTTTTTATATCTGTATTAATCGCAAGCTGAACAAAAGTAATAAGACAAGTGTTCAGGTACAAAACAAAAAACATTATTATTGTAAATATTATGCAAAATAATGCTTAATTACAAATATTAGAAAAATCATTAAGAGATAATTTGAGGAGTTTTTTTTCCAAATTTTTTGTGTTAAAATAAGATCAAGATTGGTTAGAATAAAAAGAGGAAATATTGTATAAATAAATATGAGTAAAAACGATCAATCAATTTTTAAAGTAGTGACAGCAATATGTTGATGAAGTTAAAATGATGCCAAAGCGGTGATTCAGTGTTTCGAAACAGACGTTGATTAAGAGAAGGGTGTGGAAATTTAGTCTGTGGCTCATGTTTTAGGGTTTTTAATCTTGATAATAAGTGCTTTGGTTTGAAAAATTTGTTTTATTTTCACTTTACTTTACTTTGCAACACGTTGGTACTTTTATGGAACTTGTTGCCTGTGAAGAAATGTTTCCACAAATTACATTTGTGAAATGTATATGCAAGTGCATACTTCGAGCAAAAGTGTTGCAAACCATACTAAACGTGTTTAATAAATTCAATTCATCAGCTCTTATAGCTGTTGTAGATGGTATAGATGATGTCGCTAACTTCCCAATAAACATGTTTCTAAGCAAATGTTTTTGTTAAAAATTTTTAACATTTATACTAACTGCAACAATTAAAACAGGCTAATACCTAGTGAATTGTGTTTATTTGTGCAGGGATCCTTTATATACATGTATACAAGTATGCTGCCGCAGCATGTTGCTACGATACAAATGTTTTTAAAACACAAAATAGAAAAATTCACAGAATTGGTTAAATTTTAACGTTTTCAAGATTTTAATTAAGATTTTTTTCTTCTTCTTCTGTTTTTTTTTTTAATTTTAAATATATTATTATACTTTAAAATTTAATACTCACATACCTTTTGAACTAGTCAAACTTTGACTAATATTATTCCAAAAATTCAGCCTACAGCCGAAGACCTTCATTTCTTTAACACGTTCCTTCATATTGCCCAGTACACTGGTTTCCGCGAGACTAACACACGGAATCATTTGACAACGACAATTTTATATTGAAATTATTACCAATTCACACAAAGACACTTATAAATTATTTAAAATTTTTAACAGATTGTTTATACATAAAATAAAACATTTAAGAAATTTAAGTACAAAATTTGTTTGAGCCTAAAAAAAGAAAATATAAATAAAAGAAAAAAAGAAATTAATAAAACAAAATATTTAAGTTTTTAAACAAAAAAGAGCCAACCTTTAAAAAATTGTTTTGGGATAAAACAATCAACTCGCTAATTTTCGCATAGCAACGAACATAAGTAATTTCTAAAGTAATTATTAAGCGATAAAATATTTACAAAATAAATCAAATAAGAATGAAACAATTGCAAATTATTCTATAAACAATTCAAAAATGGCATTTGTTTAATTTCAAATACTTCCTGAACAAAAATGTTGCATTGATCGATTATACTCTAAAATATATCATTAGAAACAATTTGCTGAGTTTGTAGAATATAAAGAGACTTTCGCTTAGAACTCCTTTAAAAACGTCCTGTCAACAGTGCTTTCCTATATACATACATATGTTGTTCGCCACAACATTGTTACGAATGTAGTTAATGCAATATAAATATTTTAAGCATGCCATTAAAATATTTTATTCATGGAAATATAAAATGTTTTAAATCAACAAAACGGAAAACGGAAAAAAATTGGGAATAATTTTAATTTGTCTTTCTATTTCGTTCTCCCAGCAACATGTTGCCAGGCTTGCAAAACAACTTAATAAATAAAATAGTGAGTTATTATACGTTTTTTTTATTACTACTAACAACTCTATTTTATATGAAAATTAACCAGTTTTAATAATTTTTAATTTATGAAGTGATTATTAGCAAATGTTCTTTTACAACTCGATTAAGATCAGGAATTTCTAATTGCTATCAATAACATTTCTCGTTCCTAAAACTCTAATAAATATCTTAATTTTATTATAAGAATTAGAAAACTACCACATCGTTTTGTTGTCAGCTGCAGCAGCAGCAGCAGATTGACTAGAAAAACAAAACTCAATTAACAACTAATCATGGCAACAATTTAGAAAATTTATTTTATTTATAATCTTAAGAAGAAAGACTGGTGTGGCCAAGTATGCATTTGAACCTGTTTCTCTTTAGTAACAAAACAATAATAATATTTTTCATAGTTATTATTTTAATATTAACCATAAATATGTACAATACAAATTACTTGTGTGCAATTACAATTATTCTTTGTGGTTAAATCTATGGTTATGGTAACAACAACAAAATACCCTATAACTTGGCTTAACTAGAAGATAACAACACCAACTAGCCAGATATTAGCTGGTAATAATAGTGTTTATGTAAAATTGAAATTAAAGAAATAAAGAAACATAGTAACGCCTAGATTTTTATTTTTTAAGAAATTTGAATGTAGAGTCAAAGACAGCAACAAAGCAAAACAAAAACCAGATCGTTTTGGGTTGAAACAAAAGCCTAAAAAGCAATATTTTGTTTTTTTTTTTTTTGTTTTTTAAAAATTACTTAGATTCAAACAGTTTTATAGTCGATGAAAAAGTGTTTCCTATGGTTAGAAAACATTAGCGGTATTCAGTGTTTGGTACAAATGATCTTGCGAAAGTGCAAATCGAAAATATTGCAGCTTTTTGATAGAAATTCAGAAAAAAAAACTTACAGAGTTGTCCTTAGATTTGATAAAAATAAAAAATGCTACAATATTTGGCAATTGCATTTTTGCAAGACCATCAGTATCAATAACTGAACATCGCACATTATATGACGTAGCAAGATAATTTTGCAAACATAAAAATGTCTTGACTAAAGCCCAGTATTCTGTTCAGTATTCCACGCGGAATGCTGCCAAAATGCATGTATAAAAAATTTGCGTAGAAAATTCGTGAAAAAATGTTGCAAGAGTAGTACTCTGTTTTTCGTGGCTAGCTTAGCAACATTTTAAAATACCTGCGAAATAAAGCACGATGCCTTTATTTCATACGGAATTTTGGCAGCTGAAAATACAATACAAATTTAAACACCACAATTTAAATGTCATATTTTCCAAGTGAAATAATCAATTTCGCTCAACATTTTTCACAAATTCGAACAGAGTAGCTGGCTCAAAAAAAAAAAGCGACATATGTAATTAAAAACTAAACAACAAAGGTTTGAAAAAAAATATTCACTCCCTGTTTAGTCCGAGAACTTTGTTAACAGTGCAACATTACGTTTTGTTCATATGTAAAATTTTACTATTTTGTTGTTTTAGATTTGTAAGCATGACATTCAGCTGTTTTTGCCGAAAATTTCATACGAAACAAAATTTTTTTTTTTTTGATAAATTTTATTATTTACTGAATCTTCAATTATACATTAAATTATCAATAAGTTTTTTAAATCTTAAATCTAAAAAATATTAAATATTAGTTTAGCCAATGCTAAACAAAATTTTTAATTTCAACGATTAATTTATGTTGTTTTACATCTCTCGTGTACGGCTGAGAAAAAGAGTATCCCTCCTTTTCAACCGGGTGTGGCGTCTATAAACAACAAATGAGGGTCGTTTTTATTCCGAAGCTGTCTTCAAATGTAGCTGATACATTTCACATTGTTTGCAAAGAGTAATACATTCTGAAAAATTGTCTTATCTTATTATTACTCCATGGAAACTTTATTAAACATATTTTGACAGCATTCTGCGAGAAATGTTGCATAGAAGTACCAGGCTTTAGTGCGGTTATCCTGATGGAATTTTATAAATATATAGAGAGTAACAATGATCATTTCTTAAGCAGTTTAATTAGAGTATGTTATAAAAATATTAAAATAAATTATAATAAAATAACTGTTTAATTTTGTGTGAAATACTGTACGGCCCTCCTTTTAAATAAAAATATTAAAAATGTGTACTTAACGTCTATAAGGGGAAGTAGCAGCTTATGCAATATTTAAAAGGGAATCTACCACAGAGCAATAATGATTTTTTTCATTGCTTAATGATTTTTTTCATAAATTTTAAACTTTCAATAGAAAAACAATATTTGTATCAAAATAAGTTGACGCTCTTTTAATCTGCTTAAATTTAATACAAATTGCGATTGTTAAAATGTGCAGTTAATTTCAAAAACTATGCAACATGTTGATGATATAAATACGTATGTATAATCTAGCATTACTATTTTTTTTTTTTAAGATTTCCAAAGTATGCATAATGTTATTCAGTTTTTAACAGAGGACTGTGGGAGAAATCTTAAAGATGTGGTTCAGGCAGTTGCTTTGTTTTAATCCTTTTTGTAAGTGTAATGTTGCGAGCATGTACGGGATAGCAAAAAATATGAGTTATTTTTTTCTTTGTGAAAAGTCCCATACATTTAAAAAAAAATTGATTTTGTTTTGTTCTGTCTAGTACATATTGAGCGCAACATTATTTCAGTATTTGAAACAAAACATATGTATATCTATGTATATAAACATGTTCTATACGTCTTGAATTGGACAAAAGTTTATTTCCAAATGAATGTATAGAAACAAAGAAGTTTTCCAATATCATCTAGTCCTTTGAAAATATTTTTCAATGTTTGTCATATTTTTCTATTAAAGTTTCAAGATTAATAATGTTGTAATGCTAAGCAGAAATGTTTAAAAGCCATGTTTACCTGATGTATATGAATAAAGGCTTAAATATTTTAAAAGAAGAGGCTGCACTGGTACAAATTCTTCTTTAAGTTTTGAAAATTTTTAATCAAAATTTAATAATTTGAAAGAATCTTATTTCAAAAATCTTTTTTTTTAAATGTTGATTAAAATAATTTAAACATATTTATTGAACAGCTTAAAAATTTTTTTAACGAAACTTTTGGTCAAGGTCAACAACGTGTATTCCATTATCCACAGAACAATTTGCGGCAATAATCGTACAATAATAAAATTATACCATAAAGCTTAATAAAAGCGTAGAGAAAGGATATGTGCCAAAAAAGAAACAAAAAACTAAAAAAAAAAAGAAAAAAATGCACATGCCAAAAAATCAAAAATATTGCAATGCCAAACGTAAATTAAATTGAAAGTTGTTCTCAATAAATTAATATAAAAAATGGAAACCAGGCTTTAAGAAGACAGCTGCAGGCAACACAGAGGCAGACAGAGAGACAGACAGACAAACGCACACTCTTATTTGACTACACGAAACGAAACTCAAAAGTGCGTTTATATAAATCAGGTCAAAATAATTTTATTAAGTTTTTTCTTTGCTTAAAGCTGATGTTTGAAGTGTGCAAAAGTAATAAAAGTAACATCCTTTTAAATTCCCCCTTTAAAAAATTATACAGTAGAAAATGGAAAGGTAACTTTATCAAACTGGAATCTGCCACAAAAGACAAATAAAACAATAACAAGTTAAGAAGAGAGTTTAGCACATGTTATTAAGGGCTTATTTAAGACTTTTTACATTTAAGACCGTCAAGGTTTTATGTTTCTTAAATCGTTTTTAAGTTGCATGCGTGTAAATCTGTTGTAAACATACACCAGAAGCAGCAACAGGAATCGTTATAAGCCACACATTCAATTTATGGTTGAAACAAAGTCAGCCAATCTCTACACACAAGCACAGTAGTGACTTTAACAATGAAAACCCTTTTCATAACGGCAATAAGTGGCGCAATTATGTTCATGTTTATGTTCAAGTCTCTCTTTCTCCTGTTGCCTCCACCACTTCCCTGTTTTCTACTCAGTCTGGATGAAGAAAGTAAGTCGCGTGCATTTGTAATTTTAATTGTTTTGTGACGTTGTGTCGTCCTCGCTTTGCCTAAAATCCAACTCAATATCTGTGCAAAAGCTAACAGAACAAAAAAGTTTTGCAATATTTTTGTATTTTCTTTTCTTTGATAAACATCTTAAAATTTATGTTAAATGTTGCAACAACATGCGGGTTAGGCTGATTTTTGGTTGTTTTTTTTTGCTTATTTTGAGAATATAATTTATGTTGCTTTCGTTAAACTGTGACCAATCATAAATTTTTAATCATATCTGAAACAACAAGAACAACAAGAACAACAAAAACAACTACAACATCTACAATTTAAAAAGTTTAGTACAAGTATGTGTTGTCAGACAGATTTGTATCTTTGAGTACCGTTATTATTATTTAGTGTTGCTACAAAATACATTTTTAGCAAATTATGAATACTAAAAACATTTAAAAAATACATGGAGAAAATCTTTAACACGCACTTAAGAAATGCAAAATAAAGGCCAAAGCAAAAAAAAAAAATATTAAAATTGATATTACTAAAGAATTCCAATTGCGTGTTGCCTTGTGTATAATGGCGGAGTTTTTAACTAATTGTTTTGAGTGCTGTTAAGAGCAACATGTTGCTAGCCAATTATGATTATTATAAGTAATTCGAGATGAAGCTTTTTAATTTATTTTCTAACAGGAAAAAAATATTTAAGGCAACTGTTGATAAGAAAAAATAAATATTGCAGGCTAAATAAACTAAAATGAATATACGTAGACTTATAAGATTGGTTTTTGCTTCAACTGCTTTCTTATAATGCAGAAAAGTCCAAAAAGTACTATCGTCACTGCCAAGAATCTTTTCGTATTTATACTTAAGCCTGGTACACTGTTCGAACTTGTGGAAAAAGTTGAGCAACATTGATTATTTCACTTGGAAAATATGGTGCATGTTCAGCTGTCAAAATTCCGTATGATGGCTTTATTTTGCAAGTTGTTTAAAATGTTGCCAGGAACGTTTCATATGTTTATCTACGAGAAAACAGAGCATTACTCTTGCAATATTTTTTCACAAATTTTCCACGCAAATTTTTTATACATGCATTTTGACAGCATTCCTCGAGGAATACTGAACAGAATACTGGGCTTTATGCTACAAAATGTATACAAACATGTGTACTGCAGCCGGCAACATTTTTAACATTGCAAAATAGTATAAGCTATTTTAGATGTAATGATGAAATTAGCTGACTACAAGCAACATTTGCAGACATGTTGCAGACATTAATTTTCGCGGTTTGCTAGTTTCTTCAAATTGTGCAGGCCAAGGACATACATACAGTCCTTGCCAAAATTACTTGTGCAGGCCCTTATTTCGCGACATGTTGATGTTGTTGATGGCAAACAAAAATATATAAAAACGCATTCAAGTGTTGTAAGAAACCATACACCATCTAATTGATTTATTTTCCAATTAAATATGTCATTGATTCCATCTCACTTTCCCATTTAGAGCAGCGTCATTTAAAGAGAATTTTCATTCAATTCCAATGTGTGTCGTCGCCTACTTCAAACTAATTAAGTGAATTTCTGTTGTTGTTTTTTCTGTTTTTGTAATAAAGATTTATTAACAAGTTTTGTGCTACAAAATATTTTATATTTAAATAATTTTTAATTAAAATGTTACAGCTGACACTCGTCTAGAAAAAGCCCTATAAAAGAAAGCAAATAATTGTCATCGTAAAATTCATGAGATTTTTTTTTTGTTTGTTGTGGGCATGTTATAGCGGTTCTTTCCACATAATTGTTGTTGAAGTTGTTGTTATTGTTAGGTTGTTTTTTAATGAAAGCAAACTAATGAAAATTGCCAGAGAATGTCTGTAAGTTGATTGATGAATCAATTTAATAAATAATAATGAACATATGTATGTACATGCATGCATATGAATCTACATACAAACGGTATACGAATGGCATACATGGCTCATAAATTGCAATCAAGTGGTGTTGGTAATAGTTTGGTTTGTAGCAGCTAGCTGCTGTGGAGATGTTTAAGCCACATTAACACCAGTAACATGTTGCTTAACCCAGCATGATTTTTAAAATGACAGCTGATAAAATTCACAAAATCGAAAAAAAGAGATATTTGAATATTTCAATATTTAGAAGTGTTTTCTGAATTTTATCGAAACATTTCTATTGTAAAAGTATTCGTAGCACGTTAATTATTTAACATATTTTTTTAGCAACAATGTTGCTTTTAAAATATACCGGAAAACAGTGTAGCACATTAGTTTTTATTGAATTTACAGGAGGACACTAAGAATGTTTATATGCAATATTTAATTTCAAATAAACCTTTTTATTGATTAGGTTAATCTAGCACATGTTGCTCGCAACATTAACGTTATGAAATATATATTAACTACATCTATGAACTTTTGCTGGGATTGTAAAAGATTTTTATTTCAATAAATGTTGTTGATTTAACAATAAACTAAACATTTTTAGGTCACATATAAAATAAACAAGCAAACGAACTCAAAATTATACAAATGATTTTTAAAACTTTTCTTTATTTCAATTAAATATTTTTAGCAAACATTTATGAGCAGAATAAAGAGAGATTTTTAAATGTTTTTTTTTTTTCGTTTTAACCCCATTTTAACCTGAATAGTAAAAAAGCTAAAGAAGATGTTAACGGAAGTTTTTTTTCCATACAGAAGAGATAGAAGATGCCTTAAAATTTAGAAAAAGTAATACAGAAACTTAAGCTATTTTTAAAAGCAAACAGCGAAAGTTTTTAAAAAGTAAAAAAAAAAACTAAAACAAGAAAGATTTATTTTTTTTTAATGTAAAGCAAACATATGAAAGCAACAAAAACTTTGTAGATAAAGATAAAACAAAGAAATTCAAAAGAACTTTTAAAATACAAACAGATTTTATTGTAGTTTATATCCGCTAAATTGATAACAAAACGCATCAACATCGAAGTTAAAGCAAATAAAAAAAAAAGTATTTTATAGGTCAGTGTTTCAATTTAATAAATTTTACGAAATCCATCACTTTATATATGAACTCGAACAGTTGATGATTGCTATCGAATAAAAAATAAAAACCTGTTTGCCCAGCCCTGCTAACTTAGAAAAGAAGTAAAAATGATAATACAAATGCGGCTGACTTCCAAAACGTTAATTGCTTTGTGTTTGAACAAAGCATCACATTTCATAACGCCGCAGTACAATAATTATACAATGTATACCATTTCAAAACACCGCCGCATAGTATTTTTAACGCAGTAAGAGAGCAAACAAGGCATCGGTTTTATAGTTGTTGCATTGTTTCCGAACTTTGCATATGGATGTGATTTAAATACAGTAGCAATACTGTATACAAACATTGTATATGAACGTTTTGGAAGTCAGCCTGTATATATTTATTAAAGCAGTAGAACAATTATATGTGTCTAGTAGATTAGCAACATTGTTTCCTTGGAATGTTGCAGAGTTTAGCATTTAATTACAAATCGTAAATAGAGCTGAATATATTGCTCTACAACATATTATGAAAATTATTAAAAATATTTAAGACCACTTTGATGGTACGAGGGCAGTTTCAGAATAATTTAGTCTAGCAAAGAGGAATACGCAGACAAACAACCTACTATCGTCATTGCAAAAACAAGGTCCGAACGAATTATAGAGCAAAAAACTTAATGGTGTTTTCTTTTCTACACACAAAATGGCACCTTATTGAAAGGTACATATATAAAATGCCTTGCCAACCTTGTAATAATGCAGCTTGTTATTTCACTAGAACTGAACACAACTTATGAAAAAGTGGAACGCCCTGTTTACAACAGCTGACAGCTAAGTTTTACAGGGCACTATCAACACTGTCGATTTTTACGGGGCAAAAAGTGCATTGCCTTCCACCCTTAGTGAGGGCAATTCTTTTATAATCAAACACACTGCCCTTTTAGAGAGCAAAACATTTTTAAGAAACGAACACCAAAGTACATTTTCTGCATGGAGATGTAGCATTTTTTTGTAGAAAGCACCATTAGTCTAGCAAAGAGGAATACGCAGACAAACAACCTACTATCGCCATTGCAAAAACAAGTTGCAAACAACTTATAGAGCAAAGAATTTAATATTTTCGTGGAACATATTAATCCTCTACGCTTCCTTACATGGATCTTTTTTGATACTTTCGTTAAATGGGCAAAAAGAACACGGCGATGTAGTGGGGTGCAATATTTAAAAATATTTGTAAGAAAATTCAGTTTCCATTAAGGGTTAAGGTTTGTAAAAATTTTACGATATTTTAGTACAAATTGTGAACAAATGCGAAATTAAATATAAAAGACTTTAACTTAGGTGATCTTAACTTAACTTTGTGATCTTGAGGTTAAGTATGGAAATTTTATGAAATAATTTAAAACAAATATTTTTGAAGAACATTTTGGCCACCTACACATACTCTTTTTACAGAAAAATGTTGTGAGTTTTTTAATCGATTCGAGAGCCGTAATAATACCTATTTACAGCAGCTTGGGAACGTCTGGTCATGTGACTAGTTTTGAGACATGTTCTTTCCTCTATAGTGAAACTAATAGAGCAAAAAATTTTACGTACAATGATCAATCTGTGTTCTTCGGAGTTTTAAGCGTTATTTATTATAAAACTAAAATAGCGTTATTTATTATAAAACAAAAAACAATCCTGAATAGATAAAAGAATTTTTCTATTTAAAAATCCTCCTAACTAAAATGTCATTATCCCGATTTCATCACACTCAACTACTGCAGTGCAATAAACAAAACTAATTTTATTATGAACTCTTCACAAAAGAGCAAAGACATAAAGATTAACTCCCCGTATAAATAAGAGAGACATCTCTTCAGTCAACCATTTATTTATTTCATTTGTAGGTATGCATGTTGCCAAAACATTGTATTGTCTTTTTTAGAGGTTCTTTAGCACTGGCGGCTTGCGATCCTTTACCTGTCCTAACAGTTTTTAGTTAATGCTGCCGTTGCTGCTGCTCTGTGACTTTCTAATTGTGACAGTCTTTTGACAGTTTATTGTTTCCTAGAAAAACCTTATACATACATTCAAAATATATAATAATTTTAAATAAAAGAATATAGTAGTTTTAGAAATAACAACAACAAAAAATATGTATACTGTTGTTGAGTTACGGGTTCGCCCCTGAATTCGTTGGTGGTTTTTTTCTGGAAGGTACTTTATTTTGTTTTTTTTTTTACGAAAAACTACAAACCGGCACAACAATAAAACCAAATAGAAAATAGCAAGCAATGACGTCTAGTCTGCAGCTCTATTATTCTGAAGTAACAAAAGTATTTTTTTTTTTTTTGTTGTTGCGAGTTTTTCATTATTGAAGATGATGATGACGTAGAAAACTAAACAAGAACATTTTTTTCAAGTTTCTCCATTTTTATTAAGATTAGAGTCTGCCACAGAATTGTTATTTGAAATTTATAACAAAAACACCGTTGGTTTTCCTTTCTGTTAGTTTTATGAGCCTTAAACTTAATGTGGCCTTAAAGAGCAACATTTACGCAAGACCTTTTTAATAGTTTGTTTTTTTTTTTTTGTATTTAGATGTGTGAGTGAGTGTGTACGTTCTTTTTTTAATTATTTGTGTTAACAAGTGAGTTAGAGTTTATTTAACTTGTAGGTACTTCTTTTTCATTTGTTTATTCGAATGCGCTCTAATTTTAAAGGAATACGAACGAATCTTGGTTCAAACAACAGATTTTTATCTAATTTCTTAAGAAATTATGCACATTAAAATGTGATAAGATTAAAAAAATAAAAATAGAAGGGACAAGGAATGATTCTCAGAGGTTAATGAATCTGTTTCGGGTTGAGTGTAAATGTGTACATGTGTGTGAGTTAATTTTGTAACATTTAGTTGTAAAGCAAACATTTTTACATGATTGTCATAAAATCGTTCCAAGTAAAGGGGGATATTTTTCTAACTTTATTACATGACACGTTATTAGGGGCATTCACGTGAAGGTGCAATTCATATGCATACATTTGTACAACTAGCACTTGGTAATTGACAACTTAAATATAATTTTACAATATGTAGTTTAAGCACACGAATATAAAAAAATATATAACTTTACGAAAAATCGCTTAATTTCATTGTGATGTTGCTAGCAACATTTCTCACTGTATGGAAAATAATTTGTATACCTCAGATTTCCTTGCAATCAATAAAATTCAATATTATTTGCTTCAATAAAAAATTCTTTGCAACATACTACTGTTGGATAAGGAAAATAAATGTCATCAAGGCAGGATCTCCTTAACTATCGATTTTCAAAACAAAACAATATATATAAAATACAACTAGTTATTTGTTAATTATTCGGCAAAAATTTATTTTAAAACATAAAATACAACCCTTAATAAAATTTCTTTTGATTTATATACATGTTGCTATTAACATTTATGCACCAGAAAGTACAATGGCAAACTACTTGTCTGAATTTTCAGAATGTGTAGAAATTTTCTTCGAATCCTAGAATTACAGTAAAAATTGTTTTCACTTCCAATTTTTATATATACAGTCTTAGCAACATTAATGTTTCTAATGAGTTCTCACTAAGCATATACCTTAATTACAATTGATATATACTCGTCAAGAAGGAAGGTTAGGTTAGGTTAGGAAGGGTATTGTGAAATACACATCCACTCGGAGACCCAATTGGGATTATTGTGATTCCCTTCATTTTTAATTTATTGACTAATTAGTCTCCTTACTGTCCAAGGAGTAACAAAGAGCCGTTATCATCCATCATTCAGCCATTTTATTTCCATGATAAAGCCCCTGATATCCTCAAGTTTGTACTTCGTGATATCACTAATTCCCTCATGGAAACGTCTGCTCAGCCATCTTTGCCTATGGCGTTGCAGCCTTGGGCAATGACAGATGATATGCTCTATAGTCTCTGGCTCCTCTTCATCCCCACACATCCTACAGAAATCCGGAGTGTCATTTTCTAAGACTACTAAGACTCTCAAAACTTTTCTATTCATACCCAGCAGTAGATCAGATTTACCTGAGTCTAGTTCTGTCCATATGGACCTCGAGACTCTACAATCTTCTCTATTCCTCCAGCAATTGTTAGTTCTGCTAATTACCCAATTACTGAGTCCCTTATAGTAGGTGAAGAAGGAATATTATTGTACATTATAAGTCACAAAGCGTGTTCATGCTTATACGACTGACAAAAAGTTTCCGCAAAGGTCTTCGCAATAATCTTCGTTTAATAATAGATATTATTGGAAGAAATCATTTATATTTTGCAAAAATTAATGTAAAATTTACAACTTAACTAAAGTGGATTGAAGAAACCTAAATAGTATTCTCAAAATTTCAAAACTTTATGCAGCATACTTCCCATTTCAACGCATATTGTGCATGTTGCCATCAGCACTTGGTATTTGCAACATTTCAACACGCAAATAATAAAACGTTGGCAAACAAAGCAAAAACTATATCCTTCAATCTAACGGTACGCATTTGTGGCTTTAAAAGTTATTTGAATAAGACAAAAACAGCAATAACAACAAAAACTAACAAGGCAGAGTGCAACAACCAACCAAGTAAGATTTTTCTTTCTAAATTTGTTTTATTTTTGGTTTCTTAATAAAAATCATTTTGTTTGTGTGTTTCATATAAAATTTATTAGCATTTGACTACAGGGTTTTGCTTTCTGCAGCTTCAAAACCAAAAGACTCTTGTAAAATCAAAAGAGACTGGTTAAAGAAAATGCATGGAAAAAAATATTTCTGGCAAACCAGACTTAAAGTAACAACGCTAACGTTCAAGAAATAAATGTACGGATTATAAGTAAGTATGAGTGAGTATGTGTACCTTTTCAGGTGATTGTTTTTAAGAGAAAAACATTTTTTGGGGGCAAAATCCACTAGAAGTGAGTCTTTACAGATGTGTACAACAAAGTGCAGGCACATCTTCGCAGTTGCTGCTTATTGTGTTTAACTGATCGCCAGGTTTGTTTAAAATTTTTATTTTTTTTTTTTTTTTTTTAATTTTTTTCGATGAAACTTTTGAGTTTTTGTTGCCTTGTTATATTTTGACCATTTTGCAAATGATTTTTTGCTTTTTTTAGTTTTATTTCATGCATTCATTGCTGTTTTATATCTGGAAATTTTAAACGAGTTTTTGGCCTGTGTTTTTTTTTTTTTTTTTTGTTCCTGCAGCTTGAGCGTTTCTTTTTGTTGTGGTTCCAAAAAATTGCTATGCCTGCGTTTCTTGTTGTTACTCTTTTGGGGATTTGTTGTGGACCGTTTTTTGTTGGTTTTTTTTCAAGATTTCTATACAAAAAGCTTTGATGTAAAACTAAGAAACTAAGAAAACTGGTTATTTTGGTCTACTGTTAATTGAGTTTTTTTTCCTTAGTATTTTTCCTATTTTTAGCAAATGGAAAAAATTTCATTAGAAAAAGTGTTGAATTGTGTTATTTTTCTTATTGTAATAAATGATTTTTAAAGTAAGATAATTAAATGAAAATATTTTAAATGAGTTTTTGTTTAATTCCAAACAAGGAATGTGTTGCAATGGCAACATGTTGCTAGAAATATTTACAAAATGCATAAAAAGTTTGTGTAATAAAATAAATTGTTTGATTCGGAAATTGAAATTTCGATTAATTAGTTTGTCAGAAAAGTTGTTTTGTACACAAGCAAAGTATTAATTGATTTTTAAGCATGTTGCTAGCAACATATCACAATCGATAAATACACTTTATGTCTCTATTTGGCACTACAAAAAGTAAGCAATAAATGATAATGGACAAGAAAATATATACATCAATTATTCCGATACGCTGATAAGAGAAAGAATTTAACAGATTTTTTTTGTGGAATCCATTTAAAATATAAAATTGGTACTGAATATTAAGCTTTCGCTAAGAATATTGCCAGCAGCTTAATAGAAACATATATATTTTAATATTGCTGATATTTAGCAAAGCAACATGTTTCAAAGTGGAATAAACTCTAATGGTGTTTTTTTTTCTACACACAAAATGGCACCTTGGAACGCCCTGTTTTTAACATCTGACAGCTAAGTTATACAAAGCACGATCAACACTGTCGATTTTTACGGGGCGAAAAGTGCAATGCCTTCCAGCATTAGTGAGGGCGATTTTTTTAGAATCAAACACACTGCCCTTTTGGAGAGCAAAACATTTTTAAGAAACGAAATATACGAAGTATATTTTCTGCATGGAGATGTACCATTTTTTTGTAGAAAAGAAAACACCATAAGTAATGTTGGCAATCTTTTGGAGTTGTTATGAATTGTACTTGTTTGATGAATTGTACTTTCTGATACTAGTTGATCAGAACATGACTGTGTCAGAAAGATAACTAATGCCCTTAATGGAAGCATCTACAATATTAATACAACCTATACGTGCTTGTTTTAATTACTTCTAAAAAACTTTTGTTAAAAGAGTGTCAGGTGTTTTCCAGTCATATTTATTTTAAGTACGAGAAACCATTTACATATGTGTATATGAGTATTTTTTAATATTTTTTTTTTTTGTTTGTTAAAGTCCTAAAATAATTCTGATTAAACTTAAAGCCAGCACCGCCAACTTCCATTCCATTTACTGTGACTTCTAGTCGTGTTTTAGAAATAATAAAAAAATATATATATTTTTATGTACACAAAGTGTCCGAATACTTTAACCAATATATTCTCTTATGTGTCGAAATAACTTATTATTGACAATTCATCATACGTGAGCTGTTACTTAATATACAACTACAATTCGTAGGTCTGTCTAAGTGAATAAGCGACAATGTACGTGACATTGTTAAGAAATGCTTCAACAAATTAAACAAATTAAAATAACAACAAAAGTTAAAAGAGCAGAGGGAAAAATCCACTTGGGTTTCAAATATTCATTCGTTATTGTAGAAATAGAATGTACGAATGAGAGTACCTTAAAAACTTGCATTTATCTTTTATTACCTGAAGTTGCTTTGGTATTAATTCCCATTTCTTTCTTTTCTTCTAATCCTATTTATTTTGTTTTGTTATGTTTTATAGTCACATTGTTGTTTTTATTTGAATGATTTAAATAATTTTAATTATTGAATTGATATCAAATACGATGGGATTTATGAATGGTTATAAAAATAAGGTTAAAATTATTACCTGTATAAATACGAAAATAAAAGTTAAATCATATGATGAGAATAATCCCACTGTAAAAGTGCAATTTCAAATTTAGAATATTTAAGTTTTTTTTTTTTATGAAAAGGATTTTGTAGTTTTTTAATATTCTATTGACTTGCTTCAAATGACAGACAACATGATCACAAAATAATTGAACATCAAAATTGCTTACTTATTTTTAAGCCGATTTAATGCAGCTCTAATTCATCCTTTAGCAACTTTTTATCAACATGTTTTTAAAAATTTAACTAATTATAAAAATTTTTATCAACAATTTATTTAGTTAAAGAATTCCAGGGGGGTTCCACGCGGAATGCTGTCAAAATGCATGTATAAAAAATTTACGTGGAAAATTCGTGAAAAAATGTTGCAAGAGTAGTTCTCTGTTTTTTCATTGATAAACATATGAAATGTTCCTGGCAACATTTTAAAATGCCTGCTAAATAAAGAACGATGGGTTTATTTCATACGTAATTTTGACAGCTGAGCATACAATACAAATTTATAAACCACATTTTAAATGTCATATTTTCCAAGTGAAATAATCAATGTTGATCAACATAATCCATTAATTCGGACAGAGTACTAGGCTTAAAATATCAAAAACTATGAAAAATATTTGCAAGATTTTTGCAATATGTATCTAGACCAATAATAATTTTGAGCAGATCTTCAGCAACATTAATTATTTCACTTGGAAAATATGACATTTAAAATGTGATTTATATTTAGCGAAAGTTAGAAGTTGCTGATCATGGCTGACTTCCAAAATGTCAATTGCTTTCTGTTTGAACAAAGCATTACATTTCATAACGCCGTAGTAAAATAATTATACAATGTATACCATTTCAAAACGCCGCCGCCAAGTATTTTTAACGCAGTAAAAAGACAATCAAGGCATCGGTTTTATAGGTGAAGCCTTACTGGGTGTCTCCATTAGCCATGAACTTGATATGAGCATCATTTCGGACATAGCATATGGCTAATGTAGACAGTACATGTCCATGTTTCGTCCATGCTCTGACATCAATGCCCGAACATATGGCGGGGCAACAATGTTCGCCATGAGGTTGGTCATTAAATGTAATTTTCTGTTTGACAGTTTGTTTTTTTTTTAGCTTACGAAAAACATGAAATATGTGAACGCTTTGTCAAACTAAAAATTTTGGTTAGTCAGCACATGAACATCTATAAGTATTCCCCACATACTAGAATATAGACATATAATAACCGTTGCTCTGCCGACGTTATGTTCATGTCATGTTCAAGCCGATGGCTGGTGAAAACGTGGGGCTAACACAACAGAGTACCACTCTAGCAACGTATTTTCACCAACTTTCCAAGCAATTTTTTTTAAATGCTTAAAACCTAGTACGTAGTTTAAATTTGTTAGAAATGTTGTGCAATATTTCTTTTGACATGTAACGATTATTTATTTTAAACACTTACTGACTTAAAATGTTTCAGATACATTTCATATGTTTTCAAGAAAACGATTGCAGAAGTAGTTATGCCACATTTTTGTATGAATAATTAATGGTGAAGCTATTCTCAGTTCTTATTGAGAAAAACCAATGAAATGTATTAAGCAAAATCAAACAATATGATCATCATTTATTTTTTGTGGAATGTTGAATATTGTATGTAAACTTAAAAAAAATACAACAAATGTACGTGGAACAAATTTAATAGAAAATTATTAGCCCCTAATTCATAAGCGAACGCAAACCGGGTTTCCTAAACAAAATTCATACATTAAGGCTACAATAACTTTGATAATCGTGTAGGAATAAGTGGGTTAAATTTCAGCAATATTCGAAGGTGTTGCTAGCTACATATGAATACTAACAATTAAAAATGTTTATTATGTTGCGACCAAGATATGTATGTATATAAACAAAATAATTGACTGAATTTGTAAAATATGAGTTCTTCTTAGTTCCCATATGACAAATTGTAATTTTATGATTATTTTCCTTAAATTGTCCGTGCAACATTAATGCAATAAATTTATTTCATGATTTTGAACTAATAAAATTAAATTAAGTAACAATTAAGTTGCAAAAGTTTGTTTCTCTAAACGATTTCTATTGATTTTGTTTTATTTTGCAAACAACTCAGTTTTGTAACAAAAACATATTTTAGTTATTTTTTGCTACAAAACAAAACGGCAATAAACTCTAACAATAAAAATAGAATTAGTATTTAGTATTGTTATGCTAAAATAACTAAGATTGTATATTTTTTTTAATTAGACAAACAAAAAAAAAATAAAAAAGTAATAAAAAAAGAAAACTATAAAAACTAAGGAGAAGACTAATAAGAATGAGAAGACAGAATGAATGTTGACACAATGAAAAGTTGAAATTAATTCTTTTGAAAAATAAATAAATTTAAATGAAAAAAAATATGCAATAATTTAATATTTAGTAAAATAACGGTACAACTAATCATTTGTTGTTCTAAAATCGAAATCATGCAAAACAGTACAAGGGCTTATAATTATGAATTTTTAAATGTTGCTGTCAACATTTTAGTAAGTCTAAAATTCGAAAAAGTGTATTTAACAAAATTTTAGTGGATCTGTGTGACATATGTACATTACATCCAAGACTTTCACTACATTAATGTTGCGATGAACACTTAAAACTACTTGAAAAAATATTTACGGAGCTTAGTAAACGTGAAACAGGTCTCAGCAAGATGCAAATCTGTAATAATTATCTCCTTTTTAAATTCCTTTGGCCTATTTTGTTTAACGCAATATCAGTGTAGAGAAAGTATTTGAAAAGAAAATTCAAGTCTTAAGTATGCTTTGAAGAGAGGTCAGTACCGGAAGTCTTAAAAGCGTATTTAACACATTTTTTCCCCAAATTTTCTTATCAAGCATGTTGTTTTCAACATTACCTACTGTTTGAAGTGGAACATGTGTCTTACACTTTCCAAAAGTCTAGTGAAGGCTTCTACTGTTTCAGATTGTTTTTTCAGCGGTCGTGTATTTCCAACATGTTGATGTACATATGTATGTTGTTTTCAACATTTTTGAAAATAACTAATATGTTTATAATTTCAAATATTTTTTTTTTTCGTTATGCCTAGTTGTATCTTGGAAAATTCACGCAGAATGATGGGAAAATACACGCATGTAAAAAAAAATTAGTATAAAAATTTTGCAGAAGTAGTCTCTGTCCATTTTGTAAAAAACATAAGATATGTATTTGCAACATTTTTAATCAACAAACCAAATAATAAAAGCGGCATTTTTGCCCGTGCAATTTTTCAGAGAGCATAATTTCAACGAATAAAGGCGACAAATTGTGCAAAACCACGATATAGCCAACATTATTATTATTATTATTTTTCATAAAATTTTTCATGTGAAATTTGACATGATTTTGCATAAAACAGAGGGGGTTACTCTGTGTTGCAAAACGAAACCAAATACTTTCGAATGGTTTTCTATGAAGCCTAGTACTCTATTGTAATTTGTGGAAAAAGTTGAGCAACATTGATTATTTCACTTTGAAAATATGACATTTAAAATGTGGTGTATAAATTTGTATTGTATGTTCAGCTGTCAAAACTGCGTATGAAATAAAGCCATCGTGCTTTATTTCGCAGGTATTTTAAAGTGTATCCAGAAACATTTCATATGTTTATCCTCGAAAAAAACAGTACTACTCTAGCAACATTTTTTCACGTATTTTCCACGCAAATTTTTTATACATGCAATTTGATAGCATTCCGCGTAGAATACTGAACATAATGCTGGGTTTTAGAAACAAAATACAGAGTAAAGCCTGATACTTTTGTGTTCAGTATTTCATGCATGTATAGAAAAATTTGCGATGAACGTTTGTGAAAACATGTTGCAAGAGTAGTACCCTGTTTTTTTTTTTTTTTGGCAGAAAAACAAATAAAATGTTTCTAGCAACAGTAGCTGTATGTTTATTTACTACGAGTATGACTAATCTGTCTCAAGTACTTACGCAACATTAAATGTTGCTGATAAAATTTAATTGAAACCTCAATGAACAAACTATTTCTACAACTTGTAGGAAAGTTCGAAAAAGTTTTTCATATCCTAAAATTCAATTGGAAATCTTAAAAACAAAAAAGTTCACTTTAGTGTTTCTTATTTGCAACATTAATGTTGCTAAAGTATTTGAAACAAAACAAATGTCGCCAATAAACATACATACATACCTTGAACATACGTAGATATGATTTCCAAAGACATGGTTAACATTCGTTTACTATCGTTAATGCAAGTGAAAAAAATATGTTATACGTTTTATTTAAGTAATTAATTTATAATTATTTAACACTTTACAATAACAAAAACTATATCCAAGCCGAAATACTTAAACAACTTTTTTTGTTGTCTCTAAATGAGGTTTAGCTTTTATTGTTTCACTTTTCTTCCATATTATTTTCTCTTATGAATACAAACAAAAAAAAACTTTTAAAACCAAAACGTATTTTGTCATTTTAATCGCTGCTAATTACTAAAAGCAATAACAAAAAAAAAAATAACGTTGTAATTAAATCAAAAATTGCAAGTTGTAAACAAAAACCCCGAAATTAAAACTGAAAATTATCTAATAACATATTAAATAAAAAAAAAACCAGCGTAACTTTAGAAAACTTAAGAAAACTGGGATGTGGCTATGGATGGCGGCAGAGTTGGTGAGGGGCTGTGGGCGGCATGAGGTTTATGATCAACTGACACGCTATTAAGTCATAAATTAAATAATAAATATTACATTGATAGCAAATAGAAAACTTGTAATATTTGTGTGACAATAAAACAAATACTTTCGTATTTGATAAATGATAAATAACTTTTTATAACAATAGTTTTTATAATCAAATTTTTATATAAAATCTTGGAAAGTTTTTTATTTGTGTGAAATTGTTTGTTTATCTATTTTGTAGATTTTATATTATTTGATTGATTGATTGATGGCATGTAAGTATATAAGTATGTTTGCATGAGAAAATGTTAATTTAACAAAAATGATATGAATTTATCAGTTCATTTGACAAGTCAAAATATGCAGATCAAATTTATTTAATGTGTATTAAGAAAATATATGCAACTGTTGCTGCCACCACCAAGTATTTGAAAAAATTTCATCCTCGTGTACTTAAACTTGTGAACAAATAATAACTTTTACAGCATAATTTTGTATGATCACTTATAATGATAGAATTCTCATATGGTTTCTTGTTAAAATTTTTATAAATATTTGAGGCTTACGATCATTATTGAGCTATTAGCAATTTGATACATAACTTACCCAGAAGTTATATAAAATGGCAAGCACAGTGGATGCTGCTGAAAATGGAAAACTACTCAAGGTATCGAATTCATTGACGATCAGGTTTTTGTTCATGATGTCTTGGTAAAATTTTTTAAAATTGTAATTAATATCTATTGTTCCTGCATGTCTAAAAGCCTTGTTGTTTCAGCAATAAAAACAGCGTGTTTATAACAAATACGGTTTGAAATTACAGTGCACTCGCGAAAATATGAACACCCCAAAAAATGAACACTTTTTATCTTCCATTGGCTACTCTAAAATATGAACTTAGTGCGAAAGGCCTTAAAATGTGAACAACTTATTTTTGCATTTTTTTACGGATTTTTATCGAAAAAGTGATGAAATCTTGGTAAACAGGGTTGCAGATAAATTCTGCTTTAATACAATAAACAATAATAAAAAGTTTAACATAATAAACTTTTGTTTTAATGGGAAAAATGTTTCTAAGGGGAAATTAGATGCCATTCGCATATATGAACAATCTTGCAAAAGTGAACTGGCATGGTTTTCATTAGTTCATATTATCGCAAGCCCACTGTATTATAAGTAGAGAAATAATGAAAAATTTTATTCCAACTTTACTGCCTATTTTTGAAAAAATTAAACAAATAATATTGACAAAAAAAAACCAAGTTTAGTATTTTATTATAATTTTCATCATAAATATTCACAAGAAATTTTTGTTTCTTAAATACCAAACATTTACGTTGGCTTCATTTCATAAATAATTATTTTTCTACTTTTATATTAACAAAATTCATCTCGACTAGTTTCTATTCGAATAATTTTATACTAATAACTTTATATTATAAAAGTTTCTAAGCATTAACTTTTTATGCAAAGAACTTTATACAAATGATTTTTATTCGAATAATTTGTCTCTAATATTATTATTCAAATAATTTTATTCGAATAATTTTTTTTTTTCGATTAGTAATTAATCAAATAAACTTTGTGTTTGTTTTATATATGTATATATATTGATTCCTATGGTTCCAAGTTGGAACAAAGGGCCGTAACGAAATTCTTTCATCGGGATCTGTCCTGTGCGATTAGTCTGATCTCAGACCAAGTTCTTCTTGTTTTGCTAATTTCGGATTCTAGTTGCCTTCTCCAGGTGTTAGCGGGTCTACCTCTTCTTCTGCTGCCATGAGGGTTGTGTTTGTTTTAATTATCTTCAAACATTGTTGTTTTTAGTTGCTTTAAGACTTCCCAAATAATTGTACTCGTATGTATTTGATCCTCAAACTGGAGATTCATTTCTACGGTTGACGATAAAAATTTCGTTTTGCAAAACAGGAGACCACGAATTATTGATACAAATATCGATATCTTTTTTTAATTATTTTATTCGCAAACCTTTGTGTAAATTGTTTATTTTCGAATAATTTTATTCGAATAATAATTAGTCGATTACAATTTATTTTTGTTTCAATAATTATTAAATATTGAAGATTCGCCACCAAACTGGATATGCACATTTTGCGTTTTTTTTTGAAGAAATAATTATTGATCTTGATTGATCTCATCATCATGCTTGAAAAGTTGTCAAACTTATTTACTTATACACACACTCTTGAGTATGAATTGAAAAATAAAGTCACTATGACAATTTTTATTGGCTGAATTTGTACAAAAACAATAAACTAAAACTTTAAATTTTTTTTCACAAAATTTTTTTGCAACACAAAGATTTCTAAGCAAATTCAGATCATCTTGTAAAGAAAGTATTTTCGTACATTTGAAAACTGCTTTTGTATCCTAATTAAGAATTTTAAATTAATTAAAATTAATATGGGTTTAATGTAAGAATTTTCCCTTTTATTTTTTTGTATTTTAACTTTTAAACCGGTAATGATGCGTGTGAGAGATTCGAAGTCCTTAATTTGGTTACTTGGGGAATTTTAATTGTAAAAACTACCAGGAATATATTTTCTTCTTCTTTCTGGTTTACGAATCTTTCAGTATTAAATATTTTAATCATTTTCATATTTGACAGCTGGTATGGGATCAAAATGTCGTTTGTTGGGATAAAATTAAATGATTTATTTTATTCACCGCAAGAGAACATTGAAATATTTCACATAATTTCTTAAGTTTCAATCATGTTTGATTTATAATTTTATGAAATTTGTTAAAATTTTAAGAGATTTTCATCATCAACTTAAAATGTAAAAAATATCTGCTGACAAAAATAAACTCCGAATGCTGGAAATTTACAAAAAACATGGACTTATTCCGAATTCTTTTTTACAGCTTGAGAAATTATAATTTTATAATTTTGAATATTTAAATTTAGTCTCTTTCATCAAAAAACAAGTTAAATTTATGTTAAATTCATAAATTGTTTGCTTTGTAAATATTTGATCGAAAAATGAATGTGTTTAATTTATTAGTTCGGCTTGTTAAAATAATTGTTGGCTCTTTTTTGCAATTAAAAATATATTAAAATCGTGTTTAATATTTACTTTTAATTTGTTGTTCCTCTTTCCGAAGAAGATTTCTGAAGGAAATTGTTGATAATCCGGTTTGTTAGATGTTTTTTTTTTTGTTTCGTTGTTTGTTGTCTTCTTAAGTATTTTTTTTTTATTAGACAAAAAAAGAAACCGAAAACATTTAACACTTTTTCAAACGATTTCTTGCTTAAAACAATTTGAAACGAGTTTTTCCTCTATTTTTTTTTTATAAATTATTTTCTAAGTAATAATTTATTTAAAATTAAATTTTTTTCAAATTGAGATCATTATTTTACATGCAGTGATTTTGACTGCTTGTCTCCTCAAACAATCAATCAATATGACAATTTTTATTAGCTTAATTTGTACGAGAAGAATAAAGTAAAACTTCACATTTTCACTTAATTTTTTTTCAACACAAATATTTTTTATTTACTCAAAATTCTCAAAACTATTTGTGTTAGATGGCATTTAAAAATAAAACAAAAGGCACAGGAATTTCATATTTTTTATTTTTCTTTGAAGTAAAATTTTGTTTAAGTTTTAAAAATTTAAATAAAATATAAAACAACGCAACATAGAACTTAAGTTGTAAAATTACAGTGGGGTAAATAGAGAATTAATTAACCGAAACTAAAAAATTTACAAAATTTACTTCTATTTACGCGCTTACACACGATTGCATACGTTCAACTCTCGCAGCGAACTGAAGTGTTTGGTTTAATTTTTTATTAAAACTCGAACAAACAATTGATCGTTTAGTAGAGGATTATGAACACCAACCAAATAATTATACGCACACACATACACACGCAAACTCGATTTACACTCGCGGAGAATAAGCCGTCAAAAATAACAAAAATTAAAAATGTAAGAAGTAGTAGAATCAGCGTTGCCATAAAGACATATTTTCTTATCATGTTTTCACCAGATGTCACCGCATGATGAACCATGATCGTGAGAAATTTTAAATTTTATCTTTCGAACACGTATGTAACTGTATGAGCCTAATTATAAAAAGAGATAATGTTCAAGTTTGGACCAACGACCAAAATTCCACCGTTTTATCCGTAGCCGGTTTCTTAGGCAAACAAATAGATTGTGCATATCAAGAGAAAAATACCTATTCAAACATATATGTTACATAAATATTCGTTAAAAATTAGATACTTAAATGTGCATAACAAAAAATTGTGTGGCCTATTTACACATAAATACAAGATACATAGTAAGAACGGTAGTGATGTAGTGATCTCGTTCTACGTTTATTCTTAAAATAATAAGCTTTACTTTCTTAGGCCGTCCAGGTTAGGCCTGGAACTCCGAACAAATTTTAATTTTAAACTTCTCGAAACTCATTAGACTAAAAAAATTTATAAAATCTTTTGACAACTTTCGAATTTTCGGCATTTAACTCTATTTTTTCATCACGTTAACCGAATAAAGGAAATAACTTTAACAGGAATGTTGGGAATCAATTTAAAGAATTGTATCGAATTTTCTCCACAAAGAAATCATTAAATTTTTAATTGGAAAAAAAACCTAAAAAGCTTTCAAGAAAAGCGCATCGATTGTTAGGTCGTAGAGGTAGGTAATCCAATGTTGCCTTGACATAATGTCAAAAAAAATCACACAAATATGAGGGATTGAGTATGATTATTAGGCTGTATGAAATAATGAATTAAGTCACAATGAAATAGTTCCCAATGAAATGGGTCCTAAAAAAAATGAAAAAAGTCCAAAAAATTTTATCAAATAAATCCAAAAGAGAATGAAATTATTCCCAAACGTCAAATGAAATAAGTTTCAATTTTTGAAATAACTCCCACTTAAAAAATGAAGTCCCAATGAAATGAAACCCAAAAAATATAAAATAATTGCAGAGTTTTTTATGGGGTCATGAGATATGTGTGAAAAATTTCAGTAAATTTTATGTGACCGTAGCAGGTTTTCGAAATACCTTAAAGGCAAAAATTTCTTAAACGCTTAGCTAGCAAGATGGCTTTGAGGAGGTCTCCGGTGAGATATTTTTGAAATTTGCTTCACTTATGCACTGCGTAGGGGTGTTAGATTAGAGTGAACTAAGAAATGCAGAAAATTTTTAGTAAGTATCGCCGTTTCAGGATATACCATGGTGCAGAAAAGGCCGGCTATTCAGAAAGTTTTTAGTAAGTAGTTAATGTATGTAAATTTGAGTTTTCTTTAATTATGAAAAAGTTTTATATTGACCGATCGCAAAGGCTTTCAACTCTAAAGTAGATCGAAGTCGGTTCGTAACATGATTTATTTAGTGAAAGTGGTTTTGGAAATATTTCAGAGAAAAAATTTTTATGCAGCGCAGAAATTTTTGACTAACTCGTAATTATAGAACGTTACCCTTCCGCAATTAAATTAATTAACATTGTTTCTTTCTAAATGAGGAAGCTTTCTTAAATTTTTTTAAATAAATGATCACACTATGAAGTAGCTGCTTTAGAAATATATGAAGCTCCTTAGCAAATGTATTGAGCGTTAGTTTTACGAAAATCTTATGTAAATGAAAGTTTTATGATTTTAAAAATAAGTTAATATCAGTGAAAAACAGAAACGATATACAGACAATTGAAGACTCGATAAAGAGTGAGATCAACGCATTTCTAGGCAAAAGAATATCACTGTAATTATGTGTACAACACAAAATTTTGTTTTAATTTTTATTTTTAAATTTAATTTGATTATTTACAAAAGCTTTTTGGTAATATTTGAATTTTATTTGCACTTTTTTATGGGAGTGCCACAAAATCTCCAAAAAACAAAATCCCCAAGCTCAAAATCCCTAAAAACAAAATCTCCAAATTCAAAATCCCCAAAATCCAACTTTAGCGAAAGTGCCAAAAAATCCCCATACTGAAATTAAAACTCCAAAAAAATTTTATGATAAATTAACAAATATTTAGTAGGTACGAGCAAATGGAACAAAAAGTTAATTCATGAAAATATTATTGAAAACTAAAAATATTATATATAAAGTTAATTTTTGGTATTTAGCCATTGAATAAAAGTTATAATTCTATTTTGACATTTTGTTAAAATTCTTTTGAATATATTTTAGATATGTATCTTGAAATTTTGTAAACATTCTATTTGCATAGTGATAAACTATGTGAAATTGATTTTAAATACGTTATTTTTTCTTATTCACCTCGAGCTTTTAAAACTTTTTTAATGTGTTTACGGCGGTTTTTTGAATAGGTATATCTTATCTATATTGGTTTGGATTTCTATATATTTTTTTTTTTTATTTTTTATTTACATTTCAATTTAATTAAAATTCATATCATTTTCGCCTCTGCGCCTTTAAGGCATTGATAATTATTTTATCAGAAAGAATTACAAACATAAAATCCCCATTTTCTGTGTGAAATACATTTAAACTAGGTTAAAAATTTGAGGATTTTTTTTTTGGGGATTATGTGGTACATCCCCTTTTTATACATATATTAAAATCAGTAATTAAAAAACAAAGAAATACTTCAAAACACTGGCTTTGAAAGCTGAATCTCCAGCGACACCTAGACTTTGAGCATTTGCTTATTCCAGGCACACTCTACTATGTATAATTCATTAAAAATTAACAATATTTAAATTTAAATTCACCAAATCTAACACGAAACCATTTTTAAAAATGTTAACCAAATAATACCACATTGACTGCGATCTACCGAAAGCGGCAACATTGTGTAGAATAACAAGGCAACAACTTATGCATAAGTTGAGTAGCTGTTGAGTTCAATAGAGTACTACTTGTATTTAGTAGTAAACAATAGCGTACTTACTAATAATAAAAGAGTACCACCAGTATTTATGCAACAACAGCAACAATATTGCGATCAATAACTAAAAGAGAGAAAGTTTCATTACTTTGCATTACATGGCAGTGTGACCATTTTAACATTTCTAGACCTAAATAAAAATGTTCAATTTACGTTTATCAGCATTTTCACGAGATAACTAATTTTGTTAACTACTTGAAAGCAGTTGGAAATAAAATAATTGAAATATTAATTCCTTCTAATCAGAAAGACTTTAAAATTGTCTCTATTACAAGGTACTTTTTATCAAGTACCCAATCGAGAAATTACTTTAAAATCCTTCGAAAATAATAACGAACAGAAGTCCTACCCCGCAATGATAACGTGTGTTAAAAAGAAATGTATGAAATCAAGTAGTCCCAATACCTATGTGCAACTCTTGAAACTCTGGTCACATTGTTTCCCATTCACTATATTTTATAAGTTTATTATTTGCTGTGCTCTTAAAAGAAATTTTCTTTCATATAATTTTTATTGGTTTATTAACTCTAATAGATCGATAACAACAACCACAACAAGAAACACAGTGTGTGTACTCAACTCTCTTTTATTGTTGTCTTATATTTTGCTTCTACTTTTTTCTGTATATTCTATGGATGAAGGAACAAAAACTTTAAAGTTTTTTCCACTTCCTAGCGATTTTTTCATCCATATTGTTTGTAGTTTGTTTATTTGTGTTTTATCTTTATGTATTTAATTTAGCCTAAACTAATATGTATCTTTACAAAAAAAAAATATTTTGTATCGTATGAAAGGAAATATAGTTAAATGTTCGATATTTTTTTATGCTGATGACATGCGTGTAAGTTTAGATGTCTTTGGTTGAGGCAAGCATGCCCTACATTACAAAATTGATGAAACACTGGGAATATTAGTGGTGTTGTTCAGTAAAATAATAGCAATAAACGGCATAAATTACCTAGAAATTAAATATTGATTAAAACTCTAATAACTTTGTTAATTTCAAATTGTACATCAACGACATTTGAGGAGTCGCAGAACAAAACGTACTTTTTCTCTCATTTAAAATTTATGATGAAATGTATTATGAAATTGATATTTATTTATTTCGTTTCCTTAAAAAATTTACAATGAACCTGGAAATGGTAACAAGTTTTTTAGATGCATCATACTGCCAGAAATCATCACATTAATCGTTAAAGATGTAAGATATCAAACCATTCTTATATTGAAAAAAAAGTACGTTTTGTTAAAAATAAAAGTAAAAAAGTACGTTTTGTGAAAAAAAAGAACAACAGCACGTTTTGAACTGAGTTTTTTTATATGAATCTTTTGACTAATTATTTTTAAACCTGATCCAATATAAAAAAATCATTGAAATAAAATATATATTTTTTCCCACTAATCACATGGAAGAGAGGGAGGGTGAAACGCAACATTCTCGAAGGCCAATAAACGAATAGTTGTATGGTTGAACTTAAGAACTATTTGCCAACGACGATAGATGTTTACTTGTGCAGGACCACAGAAAAGAAAACTTTAAGTTGGAAAGTTTTAAGAGAAGCTTTTCTTGCCGCTTAGAAAAGTTACATAATAGAGTGGAAGGATTCGAGACCTCTCGTGGCTTAAAAACAATTGATCAGTAGGGGACGGAAGAAATATGTTTCGTCACAGGAGGTGACTGTGACGGCAAGAGGAGACTGGGACGCCAGGAGGTGAATGTAACATCAGAAGGAGACTGGGACGCCAGGAGGTGACGAGTCAGCTTTTAGCTTAAACCTTGTGCCGCAGTATATTTTTAAACACTCACAGCATGCATTTTGCCAATAACTTTGAAATTTTTGTTATCGACATTATTCAAGCATAGAGCGACTCATTTTAGGCTGGAGAAAAAGTTCATCTCAAAACATGATATTTATGATAAAAAAAGCAATAATTGTTTTTGGGCCACCCGTTAAAGTGTAGCATAAAACATGATCCATTCAAGCCAATATATTTTTTTCAGTGATCTCTTTCTCTATCTCTCAATTGCACTCGAGAACCAAATGGATGATAACAGAGAGATTAAGTGTAGTCACTTGCAAGTTACTTATACTTATGCACATACATACATACATACATACACACTCATATAGTGTACCTCCTCTTCTACTCCAGGAATAATAAAAATTACACATGAGGCAAGATATTAAAAGACGAAAAATTATTTTTAACAAAAAAAAAAAAAAAAAAAAACACACATCTACAAAAAAAAAACGATCGATCGTTTTAAGTTTTGCCTGTTTCATGGCTGGAGCTCAGCACTACACATATGGTTGGATGGTTTCTTAAAGCCCACAGCCAATATCTAGTGTACATGCACAGACAGTTTCTTTCCTGCTAATGTTTAGTTTCTTTAAGAAACAAAAAAAAAAACTGAAAACAAAGAGCTCCTCATCATTAGCTACTGCAGAGTGGCAGCAAAATCGACAAACGTTTTCTACTTGTACTAGAAGCAAAGAAAAAGGCAAATAAACTGCATGAAGACGAAAAAAAATTATACCTCTAGGTTTTTGTCTGACTTCTTCCCTCAATCACTGACTGACAAACGGGATGGCTGGTTGGCTCGCTTTCATGCATGCGTTTGCATGCCTAAACAAAAAGCAACCAACAGTCTGTGTTTCGTATGTGTACGAGTATTTTTGACCATACACATACTTATATACATATATAATATACATAAACAAAAATAAACATGACCGTACAAGATTTAACACGTTCACTACTGGCAAGTCTTTTAGTTCAACAATGAGCCCAAAAAAAAGCCAGAAGAAGTGCGAGGGCAAGTAAGGAAGCAGCAGCGAATCAATAAAGGAATAACGACTTCAACGTCTTTACGATTTTATTTATATTTTCAATTCGCATTTAGTTTCATGCAGCAAATTTTGCTGTTGATGATAAAATTAAAGGAAGTAAAAACCACACAGTCAAATAAAATAATAACAATTGGGGAAAACAAAACAAAAAATTAAAACAAAAATTATTAAAGGCCATCTCATGCATGATGATGTCTGTCTCTACGTCTGTCTTGCTTAATGCGCATTTGTTGAGTAAATAAAGTAAATAAATTGAGAATTTCACTGTCGCAAATATTTCCTTATAATTTGCAATTTATCCATTAAAAGGTGTGTACGTACATATGTTCCAGAATTGAGGGATTAATCAAACATGTCTAGACTTTTGATTAACAATAAAATTCGATGTGTAGAATAGAAAGTGGAAGTGAAAAATTTTATGGTTGATAGGCATACCACTAAATAGACGATTGATTATGGAACACACATAGTCCTAAACATTGTTGATAAATAATGACACAATTGCAAAAAAAAACAGAGAAAAAAGTTCATTGGTAGAAATTTACTTATCATCTAGATCTTCCAATGATGAAATAATTATTTTGATATTTATTCCAAAGCTTTACAAAGTCGCCTTTTGTAGGAAATTTTAACTGTTTCTCAGTTCCTTTGGGTCCCTGAACGCCCTTGATAAAGAAGCATGAAGTACAAGAAACATGAAGGACTCAACATATATCAGCTCAAAACCACTCAAATAAGGAAAAAAAAATTGTTTATATAATGAAAATATGGCAAAAGACAACAAAATTTAATAAATACTACCGAGTGGTTTTCATGATTTATTGTCGCTCTCTTAAACTTACCCGAAGCCAATTGAAAGAATTCATAAAATTATTTTTGTATGTACGTACCTGCAAAGATAAAAAGAGACAAAGAAAAATAATATTTTAATTAAAAGTTTCATCATACATTTAACGAATACAAATGAATAATTGTGTAATCAAGTCACAATACAGACACACTCACTCATTCACTCACAAACTGTAAGATTCTTTACAAAAATAACAAAACAAAAAAAAACCAACCTCAATTACAATAATGAAAAAATATATTGTAATCAATATCGAGAAGCATTAAATTCCACAATAAACCACAACGCACACCAAAATACGATCAAAATGGAAATATTACAAATGGCCTAAAGACACAGACAGTTTTCGTTTTGTATTGAAAATTCAAAACTGAACTGACAAAATTGTAAATGTGGAAGCAAATGGAAAAGCTACGACAACAACAAAAGAAGAAATGAAAAATCTGTGTATAATTAAATCTAAAAATTACACCATTTTACTGACGACCATTTCTACGATCAAATAATAAAAAAACAATTGAGGAAATAAGGAAGTTTTAAGCCAAAACAAAGGAAAAATAAAATAATTTTTAAAACTTACGAAAAATTACACACGCACACACACATGCACAATTTACCATTCAAAAATTTTAGTACGTAAACAAAAAACGAAAAATAAATATTCAATAATACTGGACAGTTCTGTGCAACAAAATAGAAAATTCTGATCGCTTTTAATATATAGAAATTCTTCAAAAACTATATTTCGACAACAGCGCCATCTATCGGCACCAAAAGTAGCCTAAGATAGTAACAACCACATAAACTCGCAATTTTCTCACCAAAAAGGTTTTGCTCTAAAACAAAACGATGTAGAGAGATTAATAGACGAGCTAATTCAATTAAAGGAGCTGATACCAAATAGGAAACTTGCACTGATCGTATTTTGGCAAACAAAAATAAGTGAAAACAACAAAACAGTATAAGACGGTTAGCAGAAACACCGGCGAAGTAAAACAATTAATAAAATGCCTGCTAATATAGCTTAACAAAGTTAATGCGTCTACCTAACACCGGAGGCGCCTCAACCCTGCTATAAAAATTAACATAACGCGCAAAGCAGAGTTGTAAAAGAGTTAAGCCTTATACATTTTCATCATTTACATCTATCTTCTCTACTCTATCCCTCTCTCTGAGTTCCGGCACAATGCACTGCATACGTAGGGGCCATCCCCTGAGTGCTGGTCCTAATTAAAAAAAAAAAAAAAAAAAAAAAATAAACTACTGGAATACCGACAGTTAAGAGTGGATCTTGAAAAGATAATTTCGAGTTTCTCGAAAATGTTGGAAGTTTAGACGAAAGTGGAATGTAAGGATCGTAAAGTAATTAAGGAAAAATCTATTTTACTCTATAGATTGACGATCGTAAGGCTGTGAATCCATTAATCCGGACGAAATAACAAAGAGATATCAGTTGACGGCAGATTCTGATACTATTTAAGTGAAATAGTAAGGAACTGGACTAAAGTAAACAAGGAAGAGTAGTTAATCTTTGAAATTCGAACAATTTAGAATGGGACTTGAAAAGATCACCCAAATCACGAATCACAGATTTCTGTTAAACGTTGGAAGTTGGGACATATGATAGATACAACGACAGATAGCCAAGCGAATAAGTAGCATTTAGATAGATTTGGAAACTCTTAGCCATCTTATTACGAAAGAGGAAGACCCAATGACTAGAACCGGTGCAGGCTAGTGGACAACATTTTACAGATAATTAACTAAAACGTAATGGTGATAAAAAAGCAGGATCTGCAGCGTTATATCGCAGTTAAAGGATTGTTCACGTCAGCAGTAGATTAACTGGAGGAAACTGAAGGAGATGATTATGGATGCTCCTCCCTGAGATGAAGATTTTGTTCTCTGATTTAGATCGGCTGTGAAATAAGAGGTAATGTAGTCCGGAGGATGGTAATTGAATGAGGAATAAAAGGACATGTAAAAGGGTGAAAGTGGCGATTAAGAACGATAATTTTGCAAATTTTGATGTAGCTCAGCGGTTAATTAGGAGCGAGAACTCTAGTTCGAATACCGTGCAGTTTGGTGAGCACACCGTATAGAAAGTAAGCAAAGAGCTGACGTCGATGGGATTTGATAACCGTTAAACTGGTCTAACTAAATGGGAAAAGGATAACTAAAAGAACTTAAAATGAGACGGAAAAATATTAGCTGGCTTAGATCGAGTGAAAAATTAGTCCAGCTGCAGGAAATGGATGTGGAAAACTTTAACGTGACATTGTGACGACGTGAAACGAAAAAAAGGTTCCCAAAGTAAATATCAACTCATCTGCGCAACAAATCGGTACCTCACACCACACCGAAATTATAAGTGTCTTTAAAGAGATTTTGGTTCTAAGGATCTAAAAACAAGTTTTGCTGCGAAAGGAGCAGAGTGCTCATTCGGTTTCTGTGTAGGCTTATGGACAAAAAGAAATTTTAACACTACTTTACAATGGGGGCAGAGATATTAATTATTACGATAATTCCAGTCAAGAATGCTTCCAGCGGCAAGGATTCATTTAAGACATACCATCACAAGGATTGAAAAGCTGTCGAGAACAATTCAAATTAATTTATATCTTTTATACTCAAATAAACGTATATCTTTAGAGAGGCAGAGAGCTCTCGCCCGAAATAGAAAACAGCTGTAAAAACATTTAAGGGCGATCGTTCTCAAAGCTTAGAAGAACATCGTCCATCAAAGAAAGAGTTATAATTCGGACGCCTCGTAAAGTAGTTGAGAGCTACAATGCACAATAATAGAATTTGATAACGAAATAGATGAGGGATCTATCAAAAAGCTTTCTATATCAGAATCTAGAAATGTTCCGCGAACTTCTTATTCACTTTTGAAGAAAAGGGTATAATAGAGAATTGCATGCATGCAAGCTCGAATGGTTGTTAAGAAGATGTTTGAAACTTCAAATATCATGTGACAGAGATGACAGTCCATAAAGTTTGATGTGGACCAAATTGAGATGACAGCGCAATTTCTGTGTAAATTTTCAGGCCTAAACTGAAGGAGACTGCGAGGAAAGTAGTAAATACTTTTACTATTTTGAAGGACATTATTTTTCCCTTTCCTCAATTCGAACCACTGAATTGAATTTTAAGTCATTTATATTTAGAAAAATTAAACCGACAAAACAGCAAAAAAGTTACGATGAATAAAATATGTTTTCTTAACAAAAAAAAGCTAATAGAAGTAACCGCCTTTATTTAACACTTTGTTGCAATTCGCATTTTTTGTTTGTTTTTTTTTTTTTTTTGCAAAAATTTGACCGAAAAAAATAATTCAAAGCAATAAAATGTTTCCAGCCGTACAACAGCAGAAAAAAGAGAAAAAAATTAAACGAAGAAAAATATTTCTGAATAAAACAATTTCTTCTGGTACATTATCGGTGGATGATGTTAAGGAAGATGGCTGCGTGACAGTCAGGCTCATTGGCTCTTTGCTTGATTGCAGCAGCAATTGTGTGTGCCTGATGTTTGCTGCATGCACATGCGAGTGCATAACATATGTATATCAACTGACTGACCATGGGCCACCTTTAATAAAAAAAAAAACGCAAGAAATGAAATAAAAAACCAACCAGCAGCAATTTAACTCAAACAAATAGAAGTCATTAGGAAATTGTTAAAAAATTTCCGCAGCTCACAAGCAAAAAACAAAAGCAAACAAAAAATTGCACTCAAAACAAGACAAAAAGCAATTCCAAGTGTTTGAATTGTGTAAGAGAAGACAGCAAAAAACGAAACGAAATGAAATAAAATAAACTATTAGTTGCCACCACCATCATCAGCAACAATTTTAGTCAAAGATGTGAACAATAAACAGATTGTTAATGCCCTCCTCAGAGTTTGCTTCGAATTGTCAATACTTTATTTGATGCTTTTTTTTTTTGTTCTTGTTATTGTTGTTTTCTTGCAACGCAATGTTGCACTGTACAATTACATTTTTCTTTAAATTTTTATCATTTATTTGTTTAAATGGATTGGGTTTTTTTTTTTGTTTTTCTTTTGTTTTTTGTTCCTTTCGTGTGAGAGTAAAAAAGAAAATGTTGAAATAATTTTTAAGGATGTCTTGGTTAAAATGTTGACAATTTTTTTTTATATTCGAAATAATGTGGGTTCATGCCCCAAAAACAAATACTGTGACATATTATTTGTACAGATATCGAAGAAGACAATTACTAACGCTGACTGGAGATTGTTAAAACATTAAAGTAGAATTGATGCCGGCATTATTGGCAAAAAGCTAATGAACGAATGATACACATGGTAAACAAATTTGGAGCAATTGTAATGATGGTTGGTTGGTTGCTTCCTTGACAATCCAACGACAAATTATTTGCAGCAAACTTTTTCGTTTATATTTAAGTTAAGGAAGATAATGAGAAAGTAATTTATATAAAAATATATGTATACAGTGAATTCGCGGTAATGCCGTCTGGACGCGTCCTTATGCCAAGTCTGCACACCTTTACTTGCAGGATATGCAAGAATTACAGAATTTGATAGATCCTGAAGTTTACGGAAGATTTTCGGAAGTATTTTTCAAAGTTAGACGTTCAGAAAAGTTAAGTTGTGGAACTTCAACGGACATGGTAATCGAGCAGTCTATGATGAAAGCTATAAAGACAGATGGAGGTATTGATGAAGTACAAAAGAGAGCGTCATAAGTAAATGAGTTTATAGTATCCATGCTATGAATTTAGTTTGTGAAAAGTTAAAAGATCTTGCTAATGTTAGGATGGATACGACCGAGCAGCATGTTAATATAAGTGACTCACGAGTAAAAGAAGATGCCAAGGACATACGAAAACTTTTAGAGTGGTTCTCAATTCATGATCCTTTTCCAGAGGTTGATAAAATTGTTTCCATTGTGAGCGGTGTCGTCGGTAGGGTTGCCATTCGTACTGATTTTACCAGTACACGTACTGGTTTTTATTCAATGTACTGGGGTATGCATAACACCTAAATCAGTACGCAAATGTACTGCTTTTTTAAAATTTTGCCTCCAAATAATTTTACTTGTTTAAAATTGGTTTACTTCCCTTATTACTTTTGATTCGTTATGAATCACCCAGTTAAAATTCAGTCCTACGTTTTATTTTTGTTTACTCTTAACTTACCATATACTTTGGATTCAAATAAATAGAAGTGTCATTACTGCTTTTCAAAAGAAAATGCTGCTTTTGCGAAAAAGAGAAGAGCATAAAAACACTCGCATAATTGTTTGCTTCACTTGTCTTCGTTTTGAACAACTGCCAACGTTAAAACTTCTTGGGGTTGGTAATAATCAAGGAAACCAAACATATGCTCTAAAAAAGTGTTTTATGCGTAAAAAACTGAAAATATGACCTGAAAATTCCAAAAAATATGCTCCAAAAACTAAAGATGCCATATTTGGTATTAAAAAAAACACATTTTTATTCAAAAATTTCATGTAAAATAAGATAAAATAAACAAAACAAACAACAATACAAACAAAACAGAATATACACAAAAAAGACCTGTGGCACTCGGGGACTGCCGCGGTATAGCTATTGCATAGCATTTTTTATCAACTTATGCAATTATATTATTACGTTTTGTCTAATGACTCCGTTGTTTTTCTGGCAATACTGTATGTTAATGAAATCAAAATCAATAGGATACTTTAGAAATTAACATACATTGGGCGATTTAAATACTTAAAAAAACAAAAGACTTAGGAAACAAACTTAGTGTCAGGTTTTTTCGTTTCAAAAACAAAAGACTTAAGAAACAAAATTACTGTCAGTTTTTTTCGATTCAAAAACAAAAGACTTAAGAAACAAACGTTTCAAAATTTCTTGATTCGGTCGCCTCATAGCCCGCGATAGAAGCTATGCAATAGGTTAAACATTTTAAGGGGTTTTAAAATTATAACCTATGACAATATGGCTAGGTAGGAGACCTCGTGAATACCCTCATTATATTAACAATAATTTGTATGAATTTAGAATTTTTTGTGCATTTACAACAAATGTGCCGATCAATGACATTACTTCTACCTATTTTTTTAATAATTTGACGTAATGTTTTTGTTATATGTATTTTGTTAAGTTCTTGTCTTAAAAAATAGAAAAAAGAATTATTTTTAATGTATAATTTTCTTTTTGTTTTAATAATCGTTTAAAACTTATGAATTCAATAAAATTTTGGGTCAAAATTTGTGTACTGGTTTTTTTTGCGAATGTACTGGTATTTTTCTTACGATGGATGTACTGATTTTTTCAACTTCAAAAATGGCAACCCTAGTCGTCGGTGATGATAAAATTAATTTTTGTAAAGCTCGTGAAGTTCGACTTGCTTCTATAGCAAAAATGAAAGGACTGACATTCAACAATATTAAATTAAAACGCGCCGACCTTTGTCCTCTTTTAGCTACGACTAGTACCATAAAAGTTCATGAAGAAAAAATAACTGTTGATCCTATATTATTATTCCAACGCATGAGTATTACTGCGGCATTTCAAGATGAAATAGAAAACAATTTTGAATATAAGCTCCCTACTCTTTAACGTTGTTTGATGAGGTCGGAATGCGTAAAACACAGAAATCTGCCATTTACGATTGTTTTTAAAAGGTAAATGCTGATATTAACAACACTACATCATTGACGGAGGATATTTACTACATCGCGTTGTGTGGTATAGCGAAGAAACGTTCAACGTAAACTTAGATAAATATGTTCAGTATGTACGTCGACATTTTGGCTCCAGAGTTACTGTCGTATTTGATGGCTATAATGATTACACGAAAAATATCAAAGCTTCAGAACAACATCGTAGAACTGTTTTCCTTATTAAAATAATAAAACTTTCTTCTTTAAAAAAATCCGTAGAGATATCTTATTAATTTTGTTCTATTTTATTAGGTATTTATTAGGCACTGTTTTCTCTGTGTGATGTTAGGAAATACAAATTTGATGTCATCAGAACGTCATGGTACGTCCGGAATGCTTATTTATAACACTAAGTTGTACTATCTGGCTGAGGGGTACTGAAAAATTTTTATAAAATTTACGTCTGTTGGGATTCGAACCAAGGAGCTTCGGTTTTGTAAATAGGCACTCTAACCACCTCACTACTACAACTTGCTACATGTTACCAGCCAGTTTAAGAAGGTGATTTACACGTGATCATACACGAACCTAATGAAATCAACAAGGAATACCTTTTTGAAAAAAATCAATAAGATGGCCTAATGAAATCAATAAGAAATCCCATTTTTATACAATTAATATGAAAACCTAACAGAATCAAAAAGTTTTTCTCTATGGATTGTTTTCTTGGTGCCAAAAATAACGGAATCTGGGTAAAAAAAAAATATTGTGAATAACAAGTTTTCTTCTTGATTTTATGTATTTTCCTTCTTGATAAAATAAAAAAGATTTACCACATAAAAATAATTTCTTCGGAAAAATCTTTCCTTCTTTCTGCTGGGATATCCCTTAGCCTAAAAACGTATCATAGAGAAAATCTGCTTGATTCTATTATGCAGTTTTGGCTCTGTGATCGCTTGGCGGCTTAAGAATTAAAAATGAAACAAAAATTTTCCATTAATAAATTTTTCCCTTTATTTTATACCGTATCTTAAATTATGACGTTACAGACATTTGAAAGCATTTTTTGCAGTGCAATTAATTCGCCTTGATTACGAAGTAAAAATATATTAAAAAAATATCTGAAAAATAAGAAAACAAAAAACACCTCTGACAGAAGTTTCTAAATTTGTAAATACAATCATTCAAATTATTGAACATGAAAATGACATGAATCGAAGAAACTAAGTGGAAAAAACCAAAAAAAAAAAAAAAAAAAAAAAAAAAACTTTAAAAGAACATTCACTTGCGTCAGAAGCAACAGCAGGCAGTCAAGTTAGCCGGCTAAAAAGGCAACAGAAGACAGAATCAAATCCATCCGGCCGGCCAGTCAAGTCTATTTGGATTCAATTGTCTGTATAAGACGCATGTTATAAAACTTTAGCTGCTACTTTTTTTTCCATATGATTTGTTTGTTTTATTTCTCTCTTTATTATTCCTTCAGTTTGGTTTATTTAATTTTTTTTTTTTTTTTTGTGAAACAAGAACTGCACCTTTTAAGCCAAGTTTTCAAAGGTTCTACGTCATTGACTTCTGCTTTTTTTTTACTGCGTCTTGTTGCTTTTATGGTTAAATATTAAATTCGATTTATATTTAACGAAAAATAGTGTGTCTTAAATGTTTTGTTCAATTCTATTGAAGTGTATTTAAGGAAATGTGGCTTGAAAATTTCCCAGCAAATTATTTAATTTAAATTTTTGGCAAATTGTTAATGTTGTTTATTGCACGTTCAGAAAAAAACATTTTTAATTATTTTCTACATATTTTCTACATATTTCTTAAAAAATTATAATTTAACCGAGATTTGTAAGACATCTGAGTCTTTTCCTATTTTTCTGTCTACACTTAGAACTGTAAAAAAATACATTTTATATCTCTTTTTTTACGTAAAAATATGATATTTTAAAAAACTTAAATTCAAAATTCGAAAAAAGGCCACTTTTACTTCAACCGACATAATTTTATAGGGTCGTATTAAGTGAAGACTTTTTTGCTAGACTTTTTTAGTTAATGGACGATTGGCATAAAAATAAAAATTAGTTTAACCGTGTAGTGACCGTGCAGCCAATTCATATTGATTGAATAGGTACCTCACTGAAAAATTTTTTTGCCGTTTGTCCGTTAATTTAATTAAATGGGAGTTAAAAGGCCCCTGCGTAAATTCCCAATAATTCTAAAAATCACATATATTGGATTATTTCGAAATTAGATTTTGTTTTCGATCTTTCGAAGAAAAATTTTAATTTGAAAAACCAAGTTTTATATATTTTGTCATTTCAATAGAGTTGAATTTTATCATTTCGTATTTTTCGAAATTTCACTTTGTTCATGTAAATACCCCGTAAGTGTAAAGAAACTTCTAAATAATTGATAATTTTTTTTTAAATTCGAACTACATAATTAGCAATTTTTTCTAAGAACAATTTTAATTTAAGTAATTCAAATTGTATATTTTTTGCGATAGAAAAATATAATTTTAAGTTTTCCATTAATTCGGAATTTCGAACTTAATATCCAAATTCTCGAAGTAGGTAATATACGAATACATATATATTTGCAGTAAATATGCCAGCCACCTTCAACATATTTATATGTAAGAAATATGCGAAACTTAGGTTTGTTCGAAATTTCGAAGTTAATTTCGAAATTCGAAAATAAATCTATTTCTTCTCCCCAAATACTACGACATAATTTTGTAAACTATAACACGATTATTGAGCTAATCAAAAATTCAAATTGAATTTCGATCTTGCGGGAATTTGTCTTAATACACAGAGCAAAGCTGAATTCCTATTCTTTAAAACACCTTTTCACATTTGACTTAAGTCTTGCAGTAGAACAAGAAATAAAGTAAAGCCCTTCTTTGGTTTAAATTAATATTTAATATTTTGCTGGGTTGCCTCTTAACATCAAGACACAAATCTGTCTTTCGAATGTGCGTTTAGGTTTCGTTAATACATAATTCTTTAAATTTCTTTTTTTAGATTATATAGATTTTTTTTTCTTTTGTTTTTTTGAAAGTCAAGGTAGAATTCCCACGTTTAGGAATCATAGCAGCACTCATCATTAATCATTTAACTTTGTTTCTTCTTCATTTATTTGTTTATTGTTGCTGCTGCTTTTGTTGGGCTTCTCTAGTTTTTTCCTTTAAAACAAAAATTCACTTTTGGTTGAGAATGGAAATAAAACTTATTTTTTGTTTAAAGAGAAACGAAAACGAATCATAAGAGACACCAGCTTTGCGTAGGTTTTCATCTATTTCTGCTGATCCCTGTAAACCTCCAGTGTGCTTGATCTTTATATTTAATTACTCGTTTATCTTTAAATGATCCACATGGCAGCCGTCTGGCTAGCCAATCATTCCAGCTAACAAATGGACGCTTCCCCATATTTAACTTCAAGTTAAATGTAAATTATGTAGAAAACTTTTCTTTCCCAAAAATTTAAAATAAAAACCACAAAAAAAAATTAATATCAAGTTTTCTTGTTAACAAACCATAAAATTTTACAATAGATATTCTTATTAAATCATAAAACTGTTAAGGATAATTTTGCTGATCACATCTAATCGACCATGATCACAAACAACATTGAACGCATGAACACATCTCCTCGTATAGTTTAGTAATCACACATACACATATACACTCGTACATACTGTGAATGTGAATGTTTGTTTAACATAATAAATTTTCTAGATCATAATCTTGTTAATCTCCCTCCATTCAACCATGTTCTTTCTGAGTTCTCGAAGTAAAAATTTTATTTAAATACAAAGTGGAAATTAAAAGGTCACTAGTCACTATTGCCTGCACCGCGGTAAAATTATGTCGTTAAATTCAAAAGACAATAATGTAAAAATTAAATACAATAAAACCTAAAAAGGCACGAGTTGACACTGTGAATACTTAATCTTTAGCCAAGTTTTTTTGGTAGTAACACTGTGAATATGTTTAGAAAATAATAATGTGTAAATAATCAACATTTTTATTGATTTTTTTATTCATTTATTTTTTTTCTTGAAAAGAACTTTTTTCTTTATATGAAAGTTGTGTGTGTGTGTGTGTGTATGTGTGCACGTGAGCATTTGAAGAAATCAAACAAAAGAAATTTGTTTTGAAAATTTTTGAATTGCATAATTTCCGAATAACGATAATTTGATATCAGAGAGGCGGAATGTATTTCTACTACAACTCCTAAAGGGCTGTGCACATTGTACGTAACGCTGTTTTCAGAGATTTGCAAAATTTCTAATCCGTAACAAATCCTTAACCCCTCCTCCTTGTAGCGTTACGTAATATGTGCACAGCCCCTAATTGAAAATCGCCCAAGAATGAAATCAAGTTGAAAAAATAAATTAATCTCAGAAATAAGTTTAAAAATCTCCCATTTTTATCACTTTTTTTTTTATTTAAAAACAAGTTTTGCAGAGTGTTTACGAAACTTGTGCCCTGGTTGTAAAACAAAAATAAATTTAAAAATCTTCCATTTTTTTATCACCTTGTTTTTGGATTTTTCTATTTATGGTTAGTTGACTCCAACCGGTTGCCATTAGTTCTGAAGTATTTTCTTCATGCGTATGAAATTAAATTAGTGGTTTCTTAAATATATGTATGTTTAAAAAATGCGTGAGTCTATACTGCGAGCTTTAAGTACTATAAATAATTTGCACAATGTTGTTAACATAGATTTTTCTTTGTCTGAGAATAATTATCGGATGTTGTTAGAAAATAAGGAGTTATTAAATGTATTTTTAAATTAAAACTTATTAATTCTAGTTCCACGAAAAAAAATCTTCAGGTTATGACCTTAAATATGAATTTAAAAAAGTATTCGCTTTAGAAATTTTATCAAGCACTTCTCAGCTACTAAAACCACTTATTTATAATGAAGATTTACACTATAACGAACACAAAATATTACAATTCATTTGGGATATTCATATTGAATAAGAACAATTTTGCTATTGTTGTTTGTATAAGTTTTTGAAAACTGTTGTACTTTTGTTTGTATAATTCTTAGTTCTTGCTTGAGAGTTTGTGATGAGTTGCCATTAGCAACCAGCGAAATGCAGCAATAAGCTAAACAAAACACAACAAATCAATGAAATTGCGAAAATGTTTTAACTCCATGTAATTTTAACTGAATGTAATTTTAAACATGAATATAATTTCAGCTTAAGTTCAATACTTGAGTTAAATTAAAAAAAAAAAAACTATTTTCTTAATGACATTTTTAAGAAGTAATTTGGTTTTATCACAAAACTTAAATTTCATAAATAAACTGCATGTGAGACAAAATTTTAAAGAACTGGGCAAAAAAAAAAATTATAAAAATTTATTTCAACCTACACGACTGAACGAACTTTAGGCAGATAAAAAATTATTTTCGGATTAGCAAATTTATTATTTTGGTTTGGCTTTGACAACCTACTTCATTATCAATTTCCGACCATCAATTATTACAAACATCTTTATTTATTATCTGCGAATATTTTACTGATCGTGAGTGTTTTTTTTTTTCTCCAAATATACTTTTTGCTTAAAATATCCACACCAAATTTGTCCAGTTCAAATTTATCTCATTTCTTATCACATCAATTTATTAATGACGTTTCTAAACAAAATAAAACACCATTTTTTTCAATCTAAATAGTAAAACAGAGTAACGATTTTTAAGGTTATCGAACTAAATTTTGATTAGCAAATTTTGAATGTTTACATGGCAAAATGCTAATTAATGATGATGATGATGATGATGAGATCTGCTAACATGTTTCAGAAGATAAAGAAAAATAAACAAAATCACAAGTTCAATATACAACTATAAAATTTCCCCAAAGGTTAAATCTAACAGCTAAAATATTTTAGACATAATATGATCTAAAATATCTAATTCGTCAGAATTTGTTTAACAAAAACACCAAATTCTTACTTTACTTCGTACACAATCATAATTTTTAAAGCCAAATAAAAATCAACGATCCATCAATTGTTGACACCAAAACAAATAAATAAATCTTAGATTTGACTACAACAAAAAATGTTGTATTTCATTAATCATACAAATACAATTTAATGTCAACAACATTTAAGTGATTTTTTTTACTTCATCATGTTGTTAACTTTAACTACAACTCTTAAGTACAAGAACAATTAATGGGGCCAATAAGTAGCTGGAGTTTTAACAAATAAATTTATAATCGAACTGCCAAACTATAAAATCATCTATTCATCCATCCATAAGCCTTGAGAGTTTTGAAATCTATGAGATCATGATAACATCTAAAAAATGAAAAGAAACAAATCATAACCAAAGAAACCATTAACAAAAGATCAATTAGGCCTGATTAAAATATTGATTTTTGGATGAGACAAATCCAAATGAAATATAAATTGAAATCTGATTGTTTTCTTTTTTTTTTTGTTTGTGTACTGGACAAGATATTCTTTGAAAAGAAATAACAATTAAGGAGAGCAAGTAGAAAAGTTTTTATATTTTAACTAACGTACTGTTTCCACAAGACGGACGAATGATTTTATTGTAAAAGTTTTATGAAAAGCACTCAGTTTTTATGATTTCCATACAAATTTTACACTGAAATCATTCGATTGTCATGTGGAAACAGCACCTAAGTTTGCAATTGTAGACGACATAATATTTGATAAGTTTTGCTTTAAGCAATCGAACCTTAAAGCAACAACAAGCAAAACACATCTCATTTGTTTTGTGTTAAGCAGGTTTATATGCCGGCATTTTATAGACACTTAAATCAACAAACCATCAGTAGACTTTAAATATATTTTTTTAAAAGTTGCGAAATCTCCTTAATTATGCAAAAACATTTTAACAGCATTTGAGAATTACAAAAAAAAAAAAATAAACTTACGAGGCGTAGAAACTTATCAAAATGCAGAAAAAATAAATTTGAGATTGAAGTCTACTGATGAGTTGACATAATTGACATAAAGCAGGCTTAACATACAACAAATTTAAACGTTTTTAATAAATTTTTAATTTTTTAAATCCAAATTTATAAGAAAAAATTCAAATTGGCAAAAAAAACAAGGATTCTCATTTTATTAACACGCTTTATTAGATCGAAATTTATATTTATCGGCAATACAAATTTGGTGATAACAAATATTTCTCGATACATTTTTAAATTATTCGATAACAAAAATGTGTAGTATTTTTAATTTTATTTGTAACTCAATATTTTTAATAATACACAGAAAAGTTATCGATAAAAACTTTTATCTCTTAAAATTATCATGTTTGTTTATAACAAAGACTTGATTTCAATAATTTGCTATCGATAAAATTTTATATATCTCAATATCTCTGTATATAAAATTTTATCGATAGCAAAAATTATCTATGGAAAAGTTATCGATAAAAATATTTTAGTACTTATTTTTTTTTTATTTTAGCGGTACTCTAAATTATTAATAATAGTAATTTTTTATGCATTAAAATTTTTGGATTATAAAACTTACACAGAAAAGTTATCGATAATAATTGTTACCTGTGAAAATTTTCGTAGAAATAAGTGTTCATGTTTTATAATTTGTATAAAGAAAACTTGAAGAGATATTTAAAATTTATTGATAACAATAATTTTTAGTTTTTGTTTTTTTTTATTTCAGGCTTCAAGAATATTAAGCAAACAACGAGTAAAAAAGAAGTTGGCGACAAGAATATAGTTTTTTTTGCACCATTTCCTGTTCCACTCTTACAATAATCAAAATTAAAAAAACTTTAATCTGAATTAACAACCAATTAACTCAATTTATCGAAAATCTCTTCATTAAATATTTTTAAAATTTTAATAAAAACCTTTTACAAACTCTTCAATTTATGCCACATCATTTTTGCATAATCATGATCAAGTCAGAAGGCAGAAAAAGAACGAGACTCAGTAATAAGAGACAATGCAACTGCATGAATTTTAGGCAACGAAAACGAAAATTCGAAGTCATCATGATTGTCAGTTGTTTTTTTTTTTTTTTTTTTTTTTTTCAATACAATTTGATTTTACTAATTTTTATTACGACTACGTTTATTAAAGAACTTAAAATGTAATAAATACAATTATTTGTGATTTAAATTAAACAGGCCAGGCCGATTGTTCAAAAACATTTTATTCCCTTCAATCGTTTGCAAGTGAAAGTGTGATCCTTTTTTATCTATAAAATGCGGGTAATAATAAATAAAAACAGCATTCGAATTCCCATGAATATTTTTTTTTTCTATTAAAATATCTAACACCCACCCTGAAAATGGAAAATTATTGCTTTTAATGCAACCGAATATATTTAACATAAATAGAAACACTGACAGCCACAGCAGCCAACCATGTGTAATTTAATTCATCACACAGCTTGTTCGCTGTCACATGATCATCCCGGTTCTTCTTGATCTATAGACACATTTATAGATTATCAATGAATTTTTTTTTTATCTATAGTTGAAACATTTATCATTAAAATGCCTTTTGGTCGTACGAAAACGTCTCTCGCATACGTTCAATTATTTATTTATTATCTTTTGTTTAACTTGTGTTGTCTTGAACACATCCCCGACTTAAATCAACCAACCATTCGACTGACGACAGTCATAGTCTTTATAATCGCTTTTCCATTATTGTCAACATTGTTGGGCTGTCTACAGTCAGCAGTGCGCCTGCCTGCATCTGGTTTTAATTTTCATATTTATATTCTTTCAACATCTGCGTGTTGCATGAAGTACACATCTCACACGAAAAATAATTAATTAATTTCAATTATTTACTTGAAAAAGTCCTCCGGGAAATGACAAAAAAAACAAACATAATTCAACAAGAGTCGTATGTAAATTAAAGAAAAAATAAACATAGATTTTCTATAAAATGCAAAAGTTATTAAAGTAATTAAATGATCTTTAAAAAATTTCTAAAAATTTTCAAGAGATAAAATTATGCCAGTGTGAGTGTGATCTTTGTTTGTTTTTTAAAGTGATTTTACAACTGGACTGGAAAAATGTTCGCTGATTAGAGTTCCCATTAATAGTGACCTTTTTGGTTATCTGTTATCGGAGCCTTATTTTTTATGAGTTGAACTTTATCGATTTTCAGTATTTCATTCTTTCAGCTGGTGTAAAAATATTTTTTTATCATCCATAAGCAGAGGGTCAAATCAAACTTCAGAGTTCTATCAAAGTAACGTTAATTAAGCTCATAAAATATGTGACTAATTTTCATGTAAAAATTAAAAAAAAAAATTATCGGTAACGTTCAATACACCTTTTAAAATATAATATATATATAGAAAAGAGTTGCGTGAGTGACTGACTCATTCATCATCGCCCAGCCCATACCACTGAACCTAGAAACTTGAAATTTAGCATGTAAGTTCCTTTCACAGAGTGTAGATCCACTAAGACGGGATTTTTGGAAGCGTCCCAAAAGGGAATATTTTTAAAAATGGTCCCAGGAATATGAAATTTGGAATGTAGGTTCCTTTCAGAACGTAGACTCGAACCAATATATGAATTTTTAGAAATTCGCACTTTAAGGGGGTAAAAATGGGCAAAAGCGTCCCAAAAGGGAATATTTTTAAAAATGGTCCCAGGAATATGGAATTTGGAATGTGGGGTAATTTTGTTATTTATTTTTTACTTTAAAAATTACAGGTAACGAAGTACCGGGCGGGTATGCTAGTCGCTAAATAAATTCTGCCTAATAAATAAAATAAAAATAAACAGCACTTGAGAAAGAACGGTAACGTTCAATATATAAAATTAGTTTCCATTTTAGTTTAACACTAAAATAAAAAAATTTCAGGATATATTGAAAACGAAAAATGTAGATTTCATATAAAAAGCATTTCTAATAGGCCTGGATCTTGCTTAGACTTTTGACGAATAGTTTACGTATTTTCGCTACCCTAGATCAACGTCTAACTCTATATAAAGGGTGGGCAAATTTAAGATTAGCAATTATGACAAATTCAGTTTTATTGATGCCAATTTAAAGTAGAAATATGGGAATTAATAATGGAATATGATGTCGGACAAATGTCCACCGCTCTTTTCACAAAATTTTTAACCACATTTTGCAACAAAGCTTCGCTTATCTCGTCAATGCAGTGCCGAATTTAATTTTTCAGAGAGTAAGTTGTTCGTGGTTACTTCACAAGAACGAGGCGGCCAATTAAAATTGCCAAATTCAGAAATTACGAGACCGGGAAATTTCTCATACAATAACTGATATGTTTGGCCGGTTGTCTGACTTGTGCCGCCGTCTTGCTTAAAACCAAAGATTACTGATGTAAACATTAGCCAATTGTGGCTACAAAAATTCGATTATCATGGTTTGGTAGCGCAGATAATTCACTATGAAGGAGTTTCCTGGCTCATTTTCGCTAAAATACGTGCCGATGATGCCACCTGAATACAAACCGCATACGGTACAGCGGCTACGTTTGCGTCACTACGGCCACTACGAGCGTATTTTTTAGTTTTATGTCAGGAAGAGTATCGAAAGCCTCAAATTTAGCGATTAAATTACTCAAAGCGGCCTCCTAAAGAGCCTGATTACGAGGAAAAGCTGCTCGAATTTTACGAAGTTAAATTTTTACCATTTTGACAGTAAGTGCCTGTTCGCCGATATCGAAGAAGTTCTTTCTTCCGAGCAATTACATTTGAAACAAAAACAAATTAAAAAATTTTGTTTTTGTTTCAAATGTAATTGTTCGAAAGAAAGAACTTCTTCGATATCGGCGAACAGGTAGTAAATTTTCATAATTTAAATTCTTTGTTTAAGAGTGTAGCGTTCCATGGTTAAAATTTCCCAACTTTTTACTAAATAAATGTCAAATGATGACAGCTCAACTCTTGTCATTTCATCATTTGACAGCCAATTTACTTACTAACCTCAAATTTACCCACCCTTTACATTCGTATTTCTTACATTTTAATAGTTTTAAAATGTTTATTATATCATGTATGATTTTCTTAATTGTATTTAATAATTTAAAATATAATTTTTAAAAGAAAACGTGAATTCGGTCCGACAACAATAAAAAAGGAAACGTAACAGCACACCGTTTTCGAACAGCGCAAGCCCAACTAGCTTTCAATGACGAACACACGATAAATAATAAAAAAAAAAATTATAACAAATTGATTACCATGAACTTTTCTTGCCCAATTATTTCGCTTGACAATACTCGTAACAGTTCAATTTTGACTTTAATCATATAAATAAGTCATATACATAAATGTATTTCATACTAACAGACGTCTGTATTAGAAAATTAAATGCAGCCTTCTTGCTTCGATCAGCATACTTTTTCAAGTTTATGTAACTGATCTCTCTGTATTTGAAATATTTTTTTTAAACAGTCACTCGCTCACCGCTTACTTTTAATCAAAATTCATTTGTCATGTCATATGCATTTTCAATAACCAGTCAAATTATACAAAATTTAACATTAGCCACGATTCTTAGATGACTGTCATAAAAATGTTGAAAAATGAAATAAAAAAAAAAAAACATTTTCAATTAATAATTTTGTCTAATCATGATGTTTGCCTCAAACAAAATATTTGGCTTATTTAAAAATTGCATATTTTACTATTGAAAAGTTAACAAAACGATCAACAATTAACTTAAGCAACAGTAGCGAAAACAGACTAAAGAAAAATATTAAATAAAAAAATTAAAAGAGTCAAGGGTACGTTTGGTTATAAATGAAAAATTTCAAAGAAATAAGTTTAATTATAAAAATAAAATTTTGAGAAAAATGCAAAAATTGAGCACACAAATAAATTTTCAGCACATTTTACTATTGAGCAAAAGCTTAAACTTAAATAACTCGAAGTAATTTAATCAGACTATAAATGAATTCAAGTAAGTAATTATTCTGCATATTTGTAAATATCAGAAGTTTTAGCAAAACAAAAAAACTTTGAACCACAAGACTTGCAGAAATACACTGATCGCATATGTTGTTGTCAGAAACAAAAATGATTGTTTCTCAAACACCAATGGTGTTTTCTTTTTTAGAAAAAAAAAATGTAGAAAGTCTACTTTGGTGTTCATTTCTTAAACATTTTTGCTCTCTAAAAGGGTGGTGTGTTTTGTTCTAAAAAATCACCCTCACTAATGGTGGAAGGCATTACACTTTATGCTCCGTATAAATCGATAGTGTTGAGAGTATCTTGTTAAACTGATGACAAGGCTGTTAAAAACAGGGCATTTTAATTTTTAAAATATTGTGTTTTGTTCTAGTAAAATAACAATTTGCATTATTACACGGTTGACAAGACATTTTATACATGTACCTTTCAACAAGGTGCCATTTTGTGTGTAGAAAAGCAAACACCTTAAGTTCCAATAATATTTCCGCTAACAAGCTAATCTCACTTGCAAGTGGCATCTTTTTTTATAGTCATAACTTCGATGACAGTGATTTCGATGGTACACCAAGTGTCTTCGTTTCTCACCATATGACTCTAGTCATCATTGCAACAATAAGTATTTCCAGCAATGATAGAAAAACTATTATATATATCATTGATGCTATGACAATTGTCTTCGCTTTTCACCCCACTATGACACTTGTCATCTTTAAGATGTCCTGCATGTTTCAGAAGAGCTCTGTAAATATTTTTACTTGAAAGTTCTTGAATCAAATAATGGAATTTATTTAATTGTATTAAACTGTCAGATTGGATATAAAGAAAATCTTAGAAACAAAATTAAAACTTTATTTTTTGTTGAAAATTAAATAGTTGTCACACTTTTAAATAAAAGAATACATACATATGTATGTATGTTATAATTTTTGAATAAAAAACGCCATGAAAAAAATATGTTTAAAAATCATGGTAAAAGGAAATTAATACTTTTCTGGAAAGTGATAGATATTTTCACGGAGTGGTTACCTGATATCGTCTTAATAAATATCGTGATCGATATATTCATTATTTGGGAGTAATCAAATGTGACCGATGACTAATTAAGTGTCATCAATATGAAATTGAATTGTATCATGTCATTACGTTCGTTTAATTGTTTTTTTCAAGGCGAATTCAACCAGGTGGTAGCGTTACGACAGCTGACTTTTTTTTCCTTACTTATTTTTTAGTTGAAAATGTCAAAGAGCTCTTTCCTAGTTATATTTTTGACAACTTCAATTGTTTAGGCATTACTTTTTCTCGTGCTGCCAAGTTCTTGTTTTCTTCTGCTGCCACCTGGTTTAATTCGCCTTGGTTTTTCTTGTACATGTGAGCTGTTCTGAAAGCGTACAATTACAGGATATAAAAGGGTTTCCAATAGGGATGATATGATTTTGAAGTGACGTTTCGGCCATTTGTAATTTGTCATAATCTGTCATTTGTTTTTCATTGTATTCAGTAGTGTTTACAAAGAAAGATATACGCAAGAACTACGTTTCCAAATTATTCACTTTTATTATCAAAATAATCGTTCTCCAGTTGCAACTTTTCGTGCGCTTTTGCCATTTTATGGTCGTAATAATCGTCCAAGTGTGCTCGGTATTCGTCGAATTGTTGAAAATTTTGAGCTAACATTTTATTTAAATAATGTTCGAGTGTCTTATTGGTGTCTAAGGGCCGCTCGAAGTACTGTGTGGTGGAAACATCGGTCCGTACTTCTTTGGATGTGAACCGTCACTGTCAATGGAGAGCGGTATAGATCTATGATAACGGATTTGCATCCGTATAAAATTGTTCTTGACAACATTTGGTTCCAACAAGATGGGGCTACGTGCCACACAGCAAATGCAACAATTGAATTAATGCTAGAAAAGTTTGGAGATTCGATTATTGTAAGAAATTGTGATATTGAATGGCCTCCAAGAAGTTGTGATTTAACACCATTAGACTATTTCTTGTGGGGTTATTTGAAGTCATTGGTCTTTCAAAATAAACCAGACTCTCTTCAAGCTTTACAAGTCAATATTGAACGTGCCATTCATGACATACGACTTGATTTGGTGGAAAAAGTGCTCGAAAATTGGGTTCATCGAATTCGTTTCTGCAGAAGAAGTCGTGGAGGCCATTCGAATTGTACTTCTCATTAACTGCCTGTTCGCCGATGTCGAAGTAGTTCTTTCTTTCGAACAATTACATATAAAATAAAAACAAAATTTTTGAATTTGTTTTTATTTCAAATGTAATTATTCGAAAGACAGAAGTTCTTCGTTATCGGCGAACAGGCACTAAATAAAAAAAATTTTGAATTTCATTAACAATAAGTGTGTTATATTTTAAAGAAATCATATCACTATTATTGGAAAACATTTTACAATGACTTTTGTCATAGTCAGGATGACATATGGAAATATATTCCGAAATTTTTTTTTAATTTCTTATTTTTTTTTCATTCAATTTGCTAAAGATATATTTAGTTCTTCTTTTGAAACATATTTTATCTGGTAAAACTTTTTATATTCACTATACAAAGTGACATTAAATTTAAGTCATTGTAGTAATTTCATAGGTGACATTTGAAATGTGAAAATAGTCCATGATCACAATTGTCATTATATTGATGTCAGTATTATTCGCCTGGTGGTTGACTTTTGCAATTTAACCGATTTAGCATTTTTTATGACAGGGTGTCATCAATCTAAAGGGCAGAATATCTCCACTATCAGAGCTCATTATCTTAATTATTTTTAGTGAAAAATCCTTAATTAAAGTAATATACTATTACTATTTATACAAAACTAGCTGAGCGCCCCGGCTTCGCACGGAAGCTATGTATTTACTTTTATAAATTCGATTTACCTAGTCAAAGCACATCACGACTTTCACGAAAAGTCATAACTTCACGAACCCGTCGATTTCGTGCAAACTTTAGATAAACCATCTACACGACCACTCGAAGAAACCCTAAAAATTTAATCGAATTCGGTTTGACCGTTCGTGAGTTATAAAGTCACAACACACTTGCAACAATTTCATATATATATATATATAGATTATTGGTATATAAATATACTTATAATTACAGATCTAGATATTTACAATGTTTACTAAATTTTATTGTAAAGTTTAGTAGATTTTAAAACCAGTGATATTTGTTTAATGGAATTTTCTGTTGGTGAAGAAAGTAATGTGATGGAGTTTACTTGTGAGAAACTATTTTGTCTGTGGTGTTTGAATTTTGGGCAAATACTCGTAGAAAGAGTATGTGATATAGTAAGCAGACTAGTATTATCACAATCGCAAACGGGAGGGTTAGTCCCTTTAATTATGTGATTGTCGGTAATTATAGTGTGACCTAAACAGAGTCTTATGAATTTTATAAAAAAAAATTAAAATTGTGTAAATTTTGATGAACTCTACGGGAATTTGGCCATTTGTGGGCACATTTTTGTTTGTCACTCATTTGGACCAGTGGGAAATTAATGCCAAGGGTCCATACTTATTGCATGAAAAAGTGTAAATATTGCTGTGGTTGGCGGTAATTAATTTGTACTAAATATTTGTTTGATTCCAAATATTTCGTAGGTAATGATGTTTAGTAACCTCTTTCAGTCTTACTAAAAAGAGGGAGTTGCATTTAACCAACTTGCTCAGTGTTAATACGATCACGATAAAATTTGTCAAAACATTAAAAGAAGAGATGTAGCGAATCCACCGGAGTACTGAAAAATGACATGACTTAAATTTAATAAAATTGTTTAAGAATTCTCAAAAAATGTTGCATGCAAGAATTGCACATTTTTTATAAAAACAAAAAAATACCATCCTATAAAATTAATTTCAGTTATTATATAATTTTTCGGATCAGCTTGGGTCAATATCGCTTTTAATTAATACGAAAAATTTCTGAAAAAATCGACGTGTTTCACTTTCGCATTTTTCTTTCAAATCACTAACTTTCGTCAAATATGGCAACAGTCTCACTGCACAAACAACATTAAGTTTTTAAGAGTCTTTTATACAAACTTCAACTTAAGAGTTATGCCCATCGCCAGTCTTTTTGCTGTGCCACATGCTTTTTAGTTTTTTTGCTCTCTGCTCTTAAAGCTTGTCTTTTATTGTTTTTCTTTCTTTTTTTTTCCTAAATATAAAACTAGTTTTTCAGGTGTTTATTTTTTGGCTTATAAACATACGAATACGTTGAAACTTAAATTTTTTTGCATATACTTTTTTTTGTTTTAGCTTTTTTTTACACACTATATTTTTGAAAACTAGTTATAAAAAAAAAGTAAACAATATCACTTGTAGTAAATACATTAGAAACAACAACAAGAGAAAAAAGACATGAAAAACAAACAGCAGCAACAGCAGCAATTCAACGAAAATTGAATTATAACAATAAAGCACACGTGCATTGAACTTGTAGTTAAATTGAGTAAAAGGTACGAAAGTAAGTAATCGCTTGTAATTCAAGCATACAAACTTACAACGAACACGTCGTACTTGCATGCAGTTTTTTGTACGAGTGAGTACATGTGTACTTATGTGCTTGCATACTTGTAATTTATAGCAGCATGATGATGAACGAGTATTAAATGACAATTTTCTTTACTTCATTCAGTTTGTGTGACATATTGAATTACTTGTATTTTATTTTTTATATGTTTGTTTGTTTGTTTTAATTTTTTTAAGGTTTGTCAGAAAAATCATGATCATCTAAAAAAAAAAAATGCAAAAGTATTTTAAGACGGAAGAACTAAAAATTTGGAGAAAAAATTTTAAGCTTGAATGTGCAGTCCAAATTAAACGAACTTGACGGACAACGATTAAAATGTCTAAGATTTAATCTATAGTTGGTAATCCATACTTTTAGGCATAATATCCGTTTATCTTATAACTCTACCTCCGAAGCTTTTTCTTCAGTAAATGTTGCTTTTGTTGTTAGATACAGCAACTATTACAATTTTTTTTTATATTCAAGTGTTCAATTTATTTGCTTATTCAGTTTAAATATATAACAACTGGACTTAAATGCCTTTCCAACGATAAATATATAACAACTGGACTTAATTACCTTTCCAACGATATGTACTTTGCATTTACATGGCGTTATAAAAGACATTTTCAAAGCAACATTTGCATTAGAGCCCACTGCGCGATTCGCAAATACTCTCTTATATACTAGAAGTAATAAATTTGACTTCTTCGGGCGAATATATATAGATATCAGATGGGTATTTTTTTTTTAATTTCGAACTACAGTAGAATAAGAATTCCTTTCAGAAGTAAATCTTAAAATATAAAACAACGTAAACCCGACGAACACTTACAATTCGTGAACGGCTCAATCCATTTGGTTGAAATTTGGTAGTCGGTTAGGATGTGACCCAGATTAAAATATAGAAAACTTTTTAAGGGGCAAAAAGGCAAAAATTTGTAATTTGGTACTTTTTATTTTTGTACAACACAATCTTCTATCTTCTTATATATATAAAAGAGTTGCGTGAGTGACTGACTCATTCATCATCGCCCAGCCCAAACCGCTGAACCTAGAAACTTGAAATTTGGCATATAAGTTCCTTTTACAGAGTGTAGATCCACTAAGACGGGATTTTTGGAATTTTTGGGAGGTAAAAAAGGGTAAAAACGGCCGAAATATGACATTTAAAAAAAAAGTCTTTAAAAAAGGTCCCAGGAATATCAAATTTGGAACGTTGGTTCCTTTTACGACATAGACTCGAACTAAAATATAAATTCTTAAAAATTCGCACTTTAAGGGAGTAAAAAGCGTCCCAAAAGGGAATATTTTTAAACATGGTCCCAGGAATATCAAATTTGGAATGAAGGTTCATTTCAGGACGTAGACTCGTACCAAAATATAAACTTTTAAAAATTCGCACTTTACGGGGGTAAAAAGCTTCCCAAAAGGAAATATTTTTAAACATGGTCCCAGGAATATAAAATTTGGAATGTAGGTTCCTTTCAGGGCGTAGACTCAAACCAAAATATAAATTTTTAGAAATTCGCACTTTAAGGGGGTAAAAGGGGCTAAAAGCGTCCCAAGAGGGAATATTTTTAAAAATGGTCCAGGAATATGAAATTTGGAATGTGGGGTCTTTTAAAAGGCAGATTCGAACCGAAATATTCTTAGAAATTTGCGCTTTAAGGAGCTAAAAAGGGGAAAATATGGCCCAAAAAGGGAAATTTTTAAGCATGGCCCCAGAAATACTCGTATGAAAGTTTGAATGTAGGTTTTAAAGGTTACCCCTTTAAACGGCAAAAAAAAAAAGAAAGAAAATTTTAAAAGTGATCCCATGAATATTTTTTTTTTTTTTTTTTTTTTATTATTATTAGCATAAATGCTTATGTTCTTTGAAAACATGAAATACTCATATATGTTATTTATATTTTACTTTAAAAATTACAGGTAACGAAGTACCGGGCGGGTATGCTAGTATTTTATAAATTAATAAAATTTATGGCGGCGCTGAAATGAAGAATAATACTGGTTCTTTTTTCACATATGGTACCCTTTTACATTTGGTGCCTTTTTTTAATTTTGGTACTCTTAATGGATTTGAATGAAATTTGGTAGACGAGTTCAGGGGTAAAAAACACAAAAATTTGTAGTTTTGGTAATTTTTATTTTTGTACTAATATTTTTTTAAATGTTTTATAAATTAACATACTTTATGGGAGCGATGAAATGAAAGAAAAATTTTTCCTTTTATTTTTTTAATTATTTTACTTTTTTACTTCTGGTACATTCTTACTTTTGGTACGTTTTCTCTTAAGAAATTCTCTTGGTGGATTTGGATCAAATTTGGTAGATGGCTAACATGGATACTTTTTAAGGGCAAAAAAACGGGGGACAAATCCGTACTTTTGGTACTTTTTTGTTTATTTTTATTTATTTATTTTTTTAATTATCTTTGTGAAGTGTTAAATGAAAAAAGAAAAAGTTGGCACTTTTGGTACCTTTTTGTTTCTTCGAACAATTTGGTATACAGCCAGTCTATGCTTTCGTTAACATGTAACGTGAGCGAAGTCACGGGTAAAAACTAGTTTTTTAAAAATTAATACTGATATGATATAAAGGTCTCAGAAAAAAATTTTTTATCAATATTTTCTGCTAAAAATTCACACTAAATCCTAAAGAAATTCCGCAAAATCCCTGATTTAGGCTTTTTTAGTAAATCATCATCACCAGTTGTCGCTCTGCTACATCGACTTTGACATTTTAGAAATATAAATCCACAACTGCAGCAGTATTGGCTGTTTTACCATGACTATGTCGTCGTTTTGCCGACCTAGCCATCAAAATCAAAATGAATCATTAAAAAGAATATCGTATACGATCGCTTTTTATCCGCAAAGACCAACTTCTTTCCCTTCACTAAAAAAAAGGTTTCAATTTATTGAACAAATCTGTAACAGAAATGTTTCATTTATGAACAACACCCAAACGACAACAGAGTAATTTTAAAGTTTTAATTAAGAACACAACATCACTATTTCTTTGCAACAATTTCCATACTGTCTGCTATTTCGATTCAACACACATGTACGCAATCCAAAATAAATTTTAAACGATTAAATCTGTGTAAAATTAAATTTCACACATTCTGTTGATTTACAAATAAGAAAAAAATGCATCATAATAAAAATTAAACTTCACAAATCATTTAATTTAAAACAAACAGACCCAACAAATCATCATACTCAAAACACGAGACTGTGTTTATTTGTGCGTCCATTAAAAAGCACGATCGTTTAAAGTAAGACGCATCTTGATGCAACAGCAACATACTGCATAGAAGAAAACTGGGCGTAACGGTTACGCAAGATTGAATACTTTAACAGTTCGTTAAAAATTTAATGCTAAATTTTCAAGGAAAATAAAGAAATCCAACAACAAGAATAAAAACAGTAACAATCTGGCAGAGGTTTAATATTTTCTAGAAAAACAAAATTCATTCGAATATTGAAAGTTGTCTATCTAACTGTTAAGAAGTTGAAAAGAAAAAGGAAATCGTTTAAATTAATTCAACTTTTTTCTAATTAATTCCAAAGGAAAAAGAAAATTTGCTAAATTATTTAGCAAATACTTGGGAATTCATTTCATTTTGTCCCAAACAAAAAGTGTTTGACAACTCCTTTTACAAAAAACAAAAACAAGTGACACAAACAAGAAGAAAATGTTGCCAGCCACTAAAAAAAAGACACCATTAAAATAATGTGTGCAACGCTAAAAAATAAAAGTAAAATGCGAGCAAATACGAAATTATCATCATCGTCATCATCATCATCATCATCATCATCATGACAGTTTTGTGGTATTTAAGTGTTGTTAACATGAAAAAGAAGAAGTCGAATCAAGTTGAGTCGAGTCGAGTCGAGTAGTGACAACGACATAATTCCCTTTTTGCAACATCAAAGCTGTGGTGCAAAAACAAATGGGGAGCCAAGCAGAATGAAGAAGAAAAAAAATAAACAAAGGAAAAATTAAAGGAAAACTAACAGAATGAACTAAATGTTTAATGAAGTTTGTGGTGACAATGATTTATAAGAACATTGCACTTTGCAGCAACATCATGTGCATGTTTGGGTGTTTTGAATGCACCCATATTTTATGAACACAAAGTTCTTGTTCTCGGTCTTGTTCTTCTTCTGCATGGACATGCATAGCAAGCAAAACAATAAATAGATATTCATTTTCATAAAAAGACTGCAAGTTAAGGCAAATTAAGGAGTTCACCACTCAGTTGGGGCCAAATTGACGACTAGAGAAATCTTAAATTAGAATATTGTTCAGTTTCATTCAAATACGAGATGGCATATACTTACATATAGTATATAAGTATGTGTGTATTTACTCGTATGTATGTATAAAAAACTCATTCAGTTACCCGATTTTTTTGTCCTTACTTTTGGTCGGGAATTGATTCCTTATACCAAAATGTTACATCAACTAAATGGGAAGTTTAACTACAACTTATCATTCCTGTTCACTTCATCTTTACCTAAATAATACTTTCTCTGTCATAGAAAATATTACAATTCTTTCAATAACTCTGTATTAAATTTTAATAATAAAAACTTTGTCCTGAAAAATTATCAAAGTACTAAAGCATTCCCATCACAGTCCTCCTTAATTAAGGAGTGTTACTTTTATATGTTCTAGTATTTCATTTACACAAAAATTGACATGAAGAACAAAAATTGTTTAACTATTTATAAAGGCTAAAAACAAAAACAACAACCTCAATAACAAAGTAGGGGAGCGTTTAATGTGTTTTTTATGGAAAATTGTTTAATAATGAATCATGCGTCTCTTTTTCTTTAAGCATTTGAAAAAAAGGGGGAGTTATTACAACAAAGCAAATATGTACTTAAATATTAAAGTATGTGCTTCAACTTTACAATAATTATAAATAATTGTAGTTTTTTTTTTATATTTACATTAAAAGAATTTTTATATAAATAAATCCTGTCACAATTTTTCAATTTCAAAAAAAAAAATAAGCCTTCATTAACACACAAAAAAATGCCAACAAGACGGAGAGGGCCCTTAGTAAAGTTTGGTTAGTTTATGTGTCATCGGTAAACATACTCTGTGTACAGCAGGGTTGCAAATGTAAATACCAACAAACAAATCTATGTGAAATTTAACAAGTAAACAAAAATTGGAATTTAGTTATTTTTTTTCTTTTCTGGTAGAAAGAGAAAAATTTAAATCAAACAAATCGTAAATTATTTGTTCCTTTAAAGAAAATATTTTCATTTTATTTCTTTGTTTTACTTTTTGCTTTCCTGTGGCGTACTACGTACAAGTGTTGAAAATTCTAATAAAGAAGAGAAGAGTAGAAAAGAAAAGAAATCAAATTGTCAATAAGTGGATGCATACTAGATGCTGGTTGAGAAGCAGTTTAGTCTGTGCCTCTACTGTTTGAAAACCAAAGAAAACAAGTGTTAAATTTAAATTGCAGTCATTTTTCTTCTTTTTTTTTCTCTCTAGTTTTATTTAAAGAAGTAATTTTTATAAAAACACAAGAAGAAAAAAAAACAAAATAGGAGGATAAATAAAATGTGTGAAAACAATAACATATTAATGCACTCAAGGCACGTTTTATGGTTTTTGTTTTCGAATAGAACCGAAACAATTGCCACAAATCACTGACAATTTCTTGACATTTAAGTATCTTTTTACAGTTTGTCTGCTGCCACAAATGATTTGCAGTTGCAGAAATAAAAGAGAAATAATAAGAGACAAAAATTATGCATTAAGTAGTCCTTTTCTATGGACATATTGTGTGTGTGTATCATGTTGATAATATTTTGACATTTGCTATGAGTACTTTTATAAATGCACTTCTCAGGAATTTGTCTGTTAGAAAAAAATGAAGGATTTATACCAGTTAAATAACTATGATGTCATAATTTTTCATACCCTTCACGAAAAACTGTAAAGGAATTTATAGGTTTTTCTTTAATTTATGTATGTGTGTGTGAGGTAACATCGAAATTTTTTATTCGTTAAAAAGATCTATTGATGCCATTCTGTGTGCAATATAACAACGTTTAAATGTCCGATATAGCTTCTTGGCCCACCCCACGCATCCGGAATGTCTAATTTTCCATGACCCTGGCGCATAAATCAGGCTGAGTTTAACTGATGGGTTGTATTGGCTTTGACGACGGCTGTGGTTTGTGGGTTATTCGCATACAACTGCGACTTCAGAAAACCCCACAAGAAAAAGTCAGATGGGGTCAACTCCCACGATCTTGGTGGACATTTCACATCACCTCCACGTGAGATGAACAAGTCCTCAAAAAGCTCGAGCAGAATATCCCATGTGGTATAAGCTATGTGGCACGTAGCGCCATCCTATTGAAAGAAGTTGGTAATCATCGACTTATAGTGCTCGCCGTTGAAAGTGATGGCCTGGACAACGTCGTTGTCAGAACAATATTGACCGAATATGGCGCCAGCCCAAAATTGACACCAGCAAGTAATTCTTTTGGTAAGCATTGGACACGTTAAGTGGATTTGTAACGTCCCATATTCGAAAATTTAGTTTGTCCCGAAATTGGTCTAATTGCTAAAGATGATTTTTCGATAAAAATCAGGATAAATTGTGGTATGGCGGTTTAGCTTCAGTTCCAGGGTCTTGAATTTTGTACGGGTGCACACGGCGCAAAATTCAATAAGTTGTGGTCTGCGAAAGGCCGAGCTCTTGTGAATGACGCAAAGTCGATTTCCTCATATGCTCCTGCACACGCTCACGGACAGCGGCATTCTCTTCTGCAGATCATGGGTTTCGTCAACGTACTTGTGTTTGTCGATCGATTACTAAACCAGTGGACCCAAATTTCTCCACGACGTAGCGAATAGTCGATTCGTAAGGACGATTATGGCGAACGTAAAATGAACAGAACAACTACTTTGATAAAACAATTTTATTATTTGTACGTGTTGTCGAAGGCTTGTATATCCGTCCATGCTGATTTGGAAAAACACACTGAATAAATGAGAACTAATTTGACAGACGATCTCTCCACTAGCTTATGGACAAATTTTGCGTTAGGTTATGCTGGGTACCATGACATTGCAATATTGAGGAAAACGAAATCGCTGATGAGCTGGCAAAAATAGGGTCAGCATTAGACGTGGCAGTTAGTGACAGGTCGGTTAAACCTCCAACCGGTTATTAATACAGAGAACTCAGTAATTGGGTGAATATCAGAATCAATCATTCCTGGAGGAATAGAGAAGATTGTAGAGTATCGAGGGCCATATGGACAGAACTAGACTAGCAAGGTTTTGAGAGTTTTAGTAGGTGCGTTGACAAGCCATTGCTCGGTTAGAGCGAGGACAAGCATATGGGAAAATGCCACTCCGGATTTCTGTAGGATGTATGGGGATGAAGAGGAGCCAGAAACTATAGAGCATATCATCTGTCATTGCCCAAAGCAGCAACGCCATAGGCAAAGATGGCTGAGCAGACCATGTTCTATGAGGGCATTAGTGATATCGCGAAGTGCAAACTTGAGGATATCAGGGGCTTTATCATGGGAATTAAGTGGCTGAATGATGGATGGTTAGGGCTCTTTGTTTCTCCTTGGGCAGTAAGGAGACTAATTAGTCAATAAATTATAAATGAAGAAAATCACAATTGATACAACAGGTTCTCCGAGTGGATGTGTGCATCACACTACCATTCCTTACCTAACCTAAGACCCTTTATATTCTGGATCTTTAAAGAATAAGCCATGTCCGTCTGTCCGTCTATCTGTATTTGAAATCAGTTTTCTGAACCCGCCAGAAGAGTTGTAGAATTGGCTATTGAGCTGATGTGTCAGAATTTACTTTCAGACGATTCGTATTCAAAATCAGCAAAATTAAAAAAATTATCCGATATGTATGTACATGAACATATGTATGATGTATGTATTACCGTTTCTGCTTTAACAAACACAATCCGCGAATCGATGAGCTTGTCTGCGGTAAAGACCAAGGATACTTCGCCATAATCGAAACAGAAATCTGTATATAAAATACTCATATACTCCTTATTTATTTTAATTTCCTTTTTTCTTCCTTTTTACCACCAAAATGCGATCAAAATAATTTGTTGGCGTTTATTAGAAGTATTGTAACTTGGCCTTGTTTTAACGAACAATCAAACAAGAATAGAGGTATTCTCCAGAGGTAACGGATCTTATTAAGGGGTATTTAAAGATTTGCGGTTAATTAATCTTGGAAGAGTTCTAAGCAGTTCCCATTAAATCCATATTTCTACTATCAAATAGTTTGTTGTCTTCTTGATGCCTCCAAGAGAAATCTATATGCATACATACATACATACATACATACATACATATAAAATAAAAAAAAATAAAAACATTCCATCACGCAACATTTATTTATTGACAACTCAAACATGTATGTACGTATGTATGTATGTACAAAAGTTCTTTTTCATCAAAAATTTTCAAATTTTCTTTTTTATTAAATATTTTTGTTCTTCGTTTTTATCCATTATTTTTTTCTAACATGCAAACGTACATACATACATATTTTCATGTCATTGTTATTTTTGCTGCCGTTGTTGGTGCAAGGATAATTTTCGTTTATTCTTTGTTTATGAATACTGGAACAAGTATGTCGCCGATACATGCTCGTTCATCACAAACAATACAACAATGTAAGAGTACAGTATATATGCATGTACATATGTATGTAAGTATTTTGAACCTGACATCTTTACCAAGTTCTTTCTATGTATATGTTGTAAGTAAATAAATGTTTCGTTTTCTTTTCATCATCGTCGTCATCTTGAAACATGTGACAATTGTCGATTGCATGTTTTAAATGCACATTGTTTTAGTACGTTTATTTGGTTGCAGTTTGAAATACACACATACATACATATGTGATATCTTTCGAGTACTTTCATTGTTTTGAAAATAAGAAGTGGGTACTTAAGTATGTGCAAACGTATATGTGTGCGCCTGTTTGAAATGTATGGAAAATTTCGTAAAAATTGTATGTAATACAAACAATACTACAAGACAAATGTAATTTGCAATGTCAAATGACGTGAGTGGCAATCTAAATACGTCTGGCTAAATTGACAAGTTTTAAAATTTGAAATGAAAAACTCTTAAGAACAAGGATGTACATTTGTTTGAATATATACATATATGTACAGTACAAGCTCGGTATTCGCGACGGCTTCATTTTTAATATTGCAGGTTCTATAATTGCGACAGTTTACGAAAAGCGGGTTCTATTTTCGTGACTTTTATCTGTTTTTTAAAACTTGAAAAAACCAAAAGCGGGAAATCCCCATCTTTTTGTATATTAACCTCTTTGGGTGCTTTTGGTCTTTTTTTTTTTTTTTTGTTGTTTCAAAATGCAAAAAATGCCAAATATCCATACTTTGCCGATTTCCGGCCGAAAAACATTCGCAGAGCCCCAATGCTTGATGTGAATCAATGCTTTCTGTAGCAACATCGATCTTCAATTTTGTCAGTCCTGTCATTTGTTGTTTAAGTACTTTTCTTAATATGGGAAAAGTTCAACATATTTTAAAGCCAACGATTTTTCAAAAATTAGGAAATTTAAGACATTTTTAAAGTGGAGATTCCATAAATTCAATTTCCGTGAATTACAAGTTGCAAAAAAGTCTTCGGTTTACCGCAGTATAAAGCAAGAAAAATCATTAAAAAAGTTCGTACGTACAACAGAAAGTGGCCCTGGCAAACGTTGCACCTTAAAGAAAGCTGAGTACCCAAGAATGGAAAAAAATGCTTAATAAATGGTTTGTAAAACAAAGGCAAAAATTTTCCAAAATCAGCAACGATTTTACGATCAAAAAAGCCAGTCAATTGCATTCCCAAATTTATCAAACAAATTTAGGTTTCATTGTCCGTGAAGGATGGTTGAAGAAATTTAAGCGATAATTGTGGGTTAGGTCTGGTTTTTAATTAGTCGCGCAAATCGAGCTTGAACTGTATGTTTTTTTTTTTTTTTTAAATTAATGTAAGTGTCAATCTAGTTGTAAAGGTTGTTCTAGAACTTAAATAAAAGTAAATGTGGCTCAATATTATTATTGTTGTCACTGTTTTCCTTCTGGGCTTTAAAGCCACTCCCAAAAATTTTAAGTTTTGACTGAACACCAAAAGCACAAAGTGTACACGAGACATGAAGTAATTGTATGTTGCATGTGCGCCGCTGTCCTATTTCAAGCGACTTTAATTCACTTCCATATATTTCTATTGAAGCACAAAGAAGTTCTTTGAAAGAACTAAACTTTAATATTGTAGTCGATAGTTTTTCTCACGAATGTGAATGTGGCATGCAATGCCACCTTGTGGATAGCGAATAATACGATATCATGAAACACATAAAAAAATTTGGATACCTGAAAAATTTTAAGGTATTTAAAATTGTACTGTGGTCAAAACTACATACATACAATCTACATATGAGGGATTTTGGGGCAATGTGACCAAACGATGGGTTGGCACAATTTCTGAGGTATTTTCCAAGTGTTATAAAACAAACAAATATTCAGGAAAATTGTAAAAGGAGTTAAAGCGTCTGATTAATTATCTTCATTTTCCATTCGGTTTCATTCGCTGAGGTCAGCAGGTTTAGACATAGTGGAAAAAACGCCAAGATTACCCATATCTGACCATTTTTAATTAAGTCATGTTTTCCAAGTTTTATAAAAAAACTCACAAAGACAACTCAGGAAAACTGTAAACGCAGTTTATTAGCCTCGTTGATCATCTTCATTTTCCATTCGGTTTCATTTCCTGATGTCGAACGGTTTGCTCACAGTGAACATATTTGTAGAAAGAGTAAAAAATTTGGTATGATTTCGGTACATTTTATATAGAAAACAAATATCGGATGTGCTATGTTTTAAAACGTATTTAACTCGACGTATTTCTCTTCACATACATACATAAATCCGACCGTCTAAGAAAATTATTCTCAAAATCGAATAAAAATCTATTGAGCGAATATATTGAAATTACACTAAACAACAATGAATCTGCGGTCATTAAGTTCAATTCGCGTTAAAGTTTTTAAACCAAAAAAAAAAAAAAAAATCATTTACACGGTAGCAGAACGAACTGCAAAATAATTGCGTTTCTTTTCTAAATGAAAACAAACACGCCATGATGCCAACCGTAATGATGATGAGTGTGAATGCCATGACCAAAGTGATATATGTTGAGACGGGCCAAACCAGCCAAACAAACTCAATTTCTTTTAAGCCAAAAATGAGAAGAAAGAAACAAAAAAATTAACCACGAAAGAAACAAATAAATTTGATTCTTTACACACTTTGCTACCGTTTCGTTTTCTTTCCCCAAAAGACACTGCTGCAACACATATCAACGACAACACATCAGGAGAAACACTGCAAATTGTTGGTTGCAACACTAGCAAGACTCCATATGGATAAGCGATGAGTGCCTATATCATGCTGCTGATGCTGCTGCACTAAGAATGGATAATGGGAAATTATTTACGGCTAGAAATATTTAGATTTCTTTATAATTTATTTAATTTTATTTTACTTCTTTTTTTTCGTTAAACCGAATTGCAGATGAGGAGTTCTTTGATAAATGAAAGAAATAGAAAAATGTGAGGGACCAAGCAAGACATGTCTTAGCATGTAATATTGGAAAAGTAAGAAGAATAAAATTTTTTCTTAGAGAAATTCGTTGCGGTCATAAATTTAGGAATTGTGAGTTTCATTTAGATTTTTTTTTTCTTTCTTTCTATTTCCAATTTGTAATAAAGTGCTAGAGATATATTTTGTTGGTGAACTTTTCTAGTAAAATGGTCTAGAAGACTATAGGAGACACTCTACTAAATTAAAAATGAATAGTAATGATATAAAAAAATTTGTGAGTTTAAAAAAATCATACAGATGTCACGGAACGTTTTGCTAATTATTTGAATTCTTGAATATTTTCGTACCTTAACGAGAAGAAGGAAATAAATAGAGGTTTCATTTTAAACTCCACTGGAAAACGGAAATATTTTTATTGTATTATTGTTTCTGCAGCATTAAACCTTATAAGAAGTTGGGATGAAAAATGGATTTTTGATAATTATGTCAAACAAAATGGACTTCAATAACAAAAGCCATTGAACCGATTAGAAAATCAACCCAACTATGCGAAAAATTTAAGCCCCCTATAATCCTACTCTAGTTTAAATGCTTTGCTTTAATAATTCTCGGTTATTGCTTGAGAAGTTTTGTAGTATAATTAAGTTGTGAATTTTTTATTGGAACTGAGTGAATTTTAATCAAAGAAATTTTAATTTATCAGGATTAAAAATTTTTTATAAATTAAATTACTATTTAAATTAGAAAGAAAAATCTAGAAGCTCTTAATACTTGAACAGACAATGAAATATTAGGCTGCGCGGAGGGTTGAACTGACATCATGATGTTTCGAGACTAAGCACAGTCTCATTATCAGAGTTGTCTACCGCTTAGACCTCACTGCCACCACAGCAGCTGCAATCATACTAGTTAAAGATCCTCTATCATTAATTGAATCTGCTGAGTTACATGTAAGTTTATACACAACAGCTGTATCATTTTTAATGGGTTGGAACTTTACTATACTTTTCAAAGTCTATTTTGTTCAAGTTGAGCTTGATTCTAGTGTTTCTCAATTCATTCCTAGGTGGCAGTGTTCGGATACCAATACTCTAGTAGTATAAGCAAATGTTATAATTTTTAAAAACATAAATTATTGAGTAATTAATAACACTGTGATAGTCGCAAAAATGAACTTCGATGAATGCTTTACGAACTATTAGGGGGGAGTAACCTGAGTGCGAAAGAACAGTTGGAAGTGTTAGATTGGCTCCAGTTTTTGAGAAATCGGTATATATCCATTTTTCAAGGAAACTTAAACTAATGCTAATATTTTTCCTTATTAACTGGAATATCAACAATGTCTAATACTTTCTGAATACAATTTGATGATATTTAGCCCCATAGAATTACTGGTCATGGATTAATAGAAACTTTGAGTTTGTTTTAGTTTAAATAAAAACTCAAACTTATAGACAAACCGAGTAGATCTCCGAGAATCGTATACCTACTTCAGCTTAACATACACAGACGTCATAAGGGGTACTAAATTAAATTCATAGATTCTGCATAATATTGTTGTAAGTTGTAACAACACAAATAATGACAGGAACAAATGATGATTGTATTGAAGTTAGAAGAAGAAAAAAGAAAAACAATATTTTTTTTTGTGATGAATGGCACGCATTTCCTGCTTAAGGAAAATAAGCACAAATTATTCCAAAAGATATGAATAAAAACAAAAACAAAGAAAAACATAAATATGTAGATGAAGCCTTCGAACATAAAATACCAAGTCAATGACAATAGTTTTTAAGTTAATTAGAATAATTCTTCAAAACAAAAAATGTATGTATGTATGTTGTTTTCTTAAAAGATGTGTTTAGAAATCAATTATTGACAATTTGAAAGAAGAAAATCATTCAAGTGGCAGATAGATTACAAAAGCGGATTTCAACTTTTGTAAATCAATCATAGACAAATCAATTAGACACAACACAAGACATTATTAGATACATATTTCTGTTCACTTACTTGGATTATTGTTAGTTTCACGCCAATGTGTTGCCGCTTGACAGCCAAATGTTGAACGACTGATGCCTTTACAACAGGACCATCGCTTGCCAGACCAGAGACCAGGATGAAAACGATATGACTTGGGGGTGTTTGTATCTTCACAAACTACAAAGGAAATGAAAAAAAAAAAGAAAAATAGAAACAAATGGGAGTAAATACAAACTTAATTTAACTTTAAATTATTATTTGATAATAAACTTATTACATTTTTCTAATCAGCAATTTTCCTACAAAAGAAAAAAATAACCTGCTAAATTCATGATCAAAATCTTAATACGTGTTAAAAAGTTAGCCACAAAATTTCCAACACATTTTTTCCACACAAACTCCAACCAATTGCCAAGGCTTAACCAGTATTATACGGTTTTTTTTTTTCTTTTGTTTTTCTTTTGCTTTTTAATTTAAAGAAATTTGTGCGGGACTTATATTTATTAGAAATTTCGCAACAAGATTTTTGCGGATAAAAAATAGGTCAACACTTTAACGAACAGTTCAAATTTGCCACAATAAAAAGTCAAAAGATCACGACATGATGGAGGAGAAACCGCAAAACATAAAAAAATATAGAAACTATTTTCAAGTTACTCGAAAAATAGTAGAAAAAAAATATATACATATATGAATATGAAAGAACAGGCAACAACTTGGAAACAACCTTAATAAGTCGTAACAACAGGCCTGCAATAAGAAACCGTTAGTAGTGAGACATGTAGAATCTCAAAAGGAATAGTTTTAAAAGAGTGTATTCTTTAAATTTTATTAAAAATTAAAAAAAAAAACAAGTAATAGTGCTTTATTCGGCTGTGCCGAATTTTTTACACCATTCATCAATACATAAATATTCGATTCAGTGAATATAATAAAATATAAATACATGGTGTATCATTTCACATTTTTTAGAAATTATTTCACATAAAAATTTTGAAATTTTTATTCTTTAATCTTTTGAACTATACATTAAGAGTGAGATTTTAGGTAGCCGATCAGAGATTTACAGAACTTTAATCTGCATTAACTGTTTTGAGGATGAAAATTAACTACAAATACTTGAAAGTTTAAACGGCCAATGTTGGTTGGTTAAACTTGCTGAAATATGGTAGCACAACAACATGGATAAAAAGCATGGTCTGAAAATCACTTTTTTGTAAAGTGATTTCAAATCACTAAAAAGTTGTTCTGGGCGCACAAATGTTTAAAATTTCGTGATTTAAAACCGGTCAGCTAACAGCATGATAATAATTTTTCTTTAAAATCTGCCATAAAATTATCACGCACACTTAAAATGATTTGTTCTTTATCAGTTTTTGCAATAAAGTTAATTATTTTACTTAGAAGGACCTACAAAATTTACAAATTAAGGGACGCTGTATTTTTTGCGGCTCATTTTTAAATTTTGCTTTTAGATCAATTATTGCTAACGAAATTGCTCCAGGCATTTTTACGATATAATTACAAAAACTTTAACTTTAATTCGTAAATTTATTATATTTTTGTGATAAATTTCTTAACGATACAAAATAAATGTTTGTAAACAGAAAAAATCAGCTGTTTGCTCGTGATTTAGAACAATGAAATCAAAACTAAAAATGAAAAATCTCGTGCTTTTCAGAACACCTCAATATCACTTCCGAGATTTTAAAAACGTTCGTGATTTGATATCACCGTGATTACAGAACATGCCTGTATAAAAATATAAGAACCTAAATAATAGATTTTTTTTAATTTCATTGTTTTTTTAATAAAAAAAAAAAACTTAATAAAATTAAAAAGGGTGGAATTTCTTTTTCTTTTTCATAAAATGCAGTGTTGCTTTGAAAAAAACATCCCATTTGGTGTATAGTGTTGCCAATTTTTAGTCTTCAGTATGGCCATTTTGCACGGTAAAAACATCAAACACAATTAAACTCGATTAAATTTATATTTAGATTAACATAAACGTAGTTTGAAACTACGTTTAAACTCTATCCTAAAAACTCACTCTAAAAGATTTTGTGAAATCATGAAATTTGTTCTAAACTTTCAAGTTAATGAAACAATTCCAATAAAACTTTTTTGAAATACATATTCGTAAATTTTTACCTATAAAGTGTGGGCAAATTTGAGGTTAGGAAGTAAATTGGCTGTCAAATGATGAAATGTCAAGAATTGAGCTGTCATCCTTTGGCATTTATTTAGTAAAAAGTTGGGAAATTTTAACCATGGAACGCTACACTCTTAAACAAAGAAATTTAATTGTGAAAATTTAAAACAAATACATGATCAGTGTACGATCGTATAGTGGTTTCTGAGAGAGAAAGAAGTTCTATTTAACACAAGTTGTATGGAATTTGCAGTTCTTATAAAACTGTACAGCCAATTGATTGTGTATAATAGTCAGAAATGTGTTGAAGATTTCAATGATTTAATTTAGTAGTTAATTTCAAGAGCCACAATAAATTAAAACAAAGTAATTTAAAGCCTTTGAGCTAAATTTACGTTGTTTGAACTTCGTGTATAACTTCGAATTTTTATCTCTTTTATACCCTTCTTTTAAATTCAATTAACTTTTCTTAATTTGTTTTTCTATGCGCACAAAACTTTTTTAAAAATTTGCTTCCTTTCATTTCTTAATTAAAAATCCCTTTTGTTAAGCAGCAACTAATTTCGTTTGACATCTGCACACTGATGCCTAAATCTATAATAAAGATCTCAAATATCAACAGCACACATATTTCCTTTATGAAGAACTCATGCAGTTGTTGATCCTCCACTTGAAAGAATTCTTTACACACTTAAGCAAAGAAATTAATAGCCCCCCTCCGCTCGCTATCAAACTTACCTTGTCTTATGGCACATATCCAATCTAAACGTTCTTTATCACTACTCGCTACCAAGTACAAAGTATATTGAGGAACAGTTCGTTGAGATTGATCATCGGAGGATTCACAATAGCCTACTTGAAAGGGAAAACCCTAAAGAAACAAATGAAAAAAAATTATTATGAGCAAAGAAATTATAAAAATAATAATATTATGGTAAAAAAAAAACGAAATAAAAAAAATCTTTCATAAAATAAATACATCGTATACTCACATCCGGTGCAAAAGGATCACCGCCCTCACCATTCACTGTTGCTATTTCAACAAGTCTAACACCTTTCACGGGTATACGACCACGTTCGCGACGACGCTGCAAGAAAAAAGAGGCAAAGAATAAAAAAAACAGTAGAATTGAATTCATGATTGCAACCAAAAAAAAAAAAAATTAAAGCGAATAAATTATAAAGAACTGGTAAACAAAAGAATAAGGCACAAAAAGGAATTTTGAGCAAAATTTATACTTAAAAAGAGTTATGAAAAATATCATGTTTGTATGTAAAGTATGTTCAAGAAGAAGATTTTAGTGGCAAGGAATTTTTTTTTGTTAAATTCCCGCTATCAAAAATAGGAAGTTATTGATTTCGAAAAACGAATTTTTCGTTTGCAGGTCATGGGAATCAATTGTGGCTGTTTTTACGATGATATCCGTATAGATGTACGAGTATATATTTGTGTGAGTATATATGAAACTCCTAACAACTTAAAAATGCCTTAACCGATCGCAACCAAATTCGCGACATTCTAAAGGCATTGACCACTAGCAGTAAGATAGTGAACCGATTCAGTTCCATAGATATCGGTGTACAAAAATTTATAAAAAAAAAATTTTATATTTCGTATAAAACTACTTGTGAAATGGCTTTTTAAGAATTACTATTTTTATAACCTAAAAGACACCTTCATGGAGAATACATTGGAAATAAGGCGTGAGCTTATCGAGAAGTTCCAGAGTTGACCAACAAGGTTAACCTTACCGTATCCGACATTTTTTTAACCACGATCTTAACATATTTTTTAGCGAGACATTGAAATTTTTATGAAAAGTTATTTTCTATAAGAAACAGAAAATATTTCGAAAATAGAAAACGATTCGATTCACAAAATCAATGTTTTATATCTTGTTAGGGTGTTTTTCATAGAGTGAAACAAGTTTAAATCAGAATAAAACAAGGATATATATTTTTAATATCAATCAAACGGGCTTTATTGGAAAGAAAATTTTATGAAATTAATGTTTAAATATGATTTCTGCCATGTGGCCGCCACTTCTGGCGCGTAGAAGGCGCAATCTGGAACACCAATTTTCAACAACTTTTCGCAACATTTGTGGCCGTATTTCGCCGATAACTCTTCGAATGTTAATTTCCAGGTGCTCAATTGTTTATGGTTATCGACGTAGACAAGTGGCTTAAAATAACCTCGAAAGAAAATAATTTAATGGGGTCAAATCACACGATCTTGGTGGCCAATAAATTGGGCCATTACGTGCAATTATTTTTTCATCAAAAGTTTCTTTGAGTAAATCAATTGTAGCGCCCTCTGTGTGGCATGTGGCTCCGTCCTGTTGGAACCATATATCAGTAAGATTAATGCCACGTAATTGAGGTACGAAAAAATGTCGAATCATGTTCCTATACCGTTCACCATTAACAGTAACATTCTGACCATAATCGTTTTTGAAGACATATGGGCCAATGAGTCCGCCAGCCCACAAAGCGCTATAAACAGTAATTTTCTGTGGATGTAATGGTGTTTCGAAAAAAGCTTGTGGATTCTCCGCACTCCAAATGCGACAATTCTGTTTATTTACGTACCCATTCAACCAGAAATGGGCTTCATCGGAAAATAAAATTTTGAAAATCAGTTTGACGAATAGAACAATTATTTTGATTAAAAATTTCAACAATTTGCACGCGTTGCTCTGGTGTAAGTCGATTCAAATAAAGCATTGATGACAACTCAAGGTTATGACAGCCTAAAAAAAACACGCTGTATTTGATTTTAAAGAAATTGATTGATTCAATGTACGTTTGCGTTGTTTCAACGTAAATATTTATTAAAATTCAGTGTAAGAGCTTTTATTTACACCATTCGTTGTTTTTTGTTGTGTCGATAGTTTCTTTTATTGCCATTTCTTTAAAGTTGAGCACTGAAGAGTCTAAAAATAAAGACAACGAAGTTTTGAAATTTCCGAAATTTACTTTTAACATTTTAGTAAATATTATATGGACAGATTATTTTTGACGTAAGAGAGATTTAAGGTACAAGCAAGCTTTATAACATCCGGTTTCGTTGGACATGTTAAAAAATACTACCTGTGAAAAAGTACGAAATGTATCCTTCACCAAATTTTTGGTTTTGAAAGATTTTTCGCGTTCTGTTTGAGTTAGAAGTTGTGGTTCCTTCGAAGATCTACATATAATATAATTGTTTTCCTCATAATCGAAAAAAAGTTTTCTGGAATATCACGCAATTTCTTCGTGAACACCCTTCAAATAAACACCAATAACAACAACAAAAAATTACCCACGAATTATCCAGACTTAAGACGCAAATAAGTGTAATATATGGTTTTTTATATCCATTCACTTTTTCTTATTTATTTATTTTTATTTTTTTTTTTTGAGGGGGCACTTTTTTAAGTTCTTAACTTAAGTTTCCTCAAGTGTTTAAAGTTGGCAGAAGAAGAAAAAAATTCAAACTCAAAACAAATAAAGGAAAAAGGTTGACAGTTTTTTTCTTCCACACAAACCAAGCGAGCGATACACAGATACATACGTACATACAGGCGCACACACTAAAAGTTATGTCAAACGAGGTTTAAAGTTTCCTTTTATGTTGAATTGTGTGTTTGTAATGTTTCATAAAATATTAAAAAGCTTGAGGGAAAATAATTCCTCAGCGTGAATTACAAGTGTTAACAAGTATAATATTTAGACATTTCTCAACTTATTTAGTTCTTCTTAAAGTGGTTTTTATTGTTGCATAAATAGGTTACCACCATACATACAACAGTTGTCAGCACACACATGTTGCTTGGTTACCCTGACGTTACTAGACTTGCAACATTTTTTTTAAGGTTTCTTAAACAGTTAAGTGCAAAGTTTTTTAAGGGATTTAATTTAAATGCCACTAAACAGCAATAGAACAATAAACTAAAAACAAAACATGGTTTCTATTTTATTAATGAGCATGTAATGCAGGGATAATCGTATGAAACATTCAAGAAAAACGCTCAAACAAAAGAGAAATAAAAATTTAAAGGCCTCTAAGCTGATAATGTTTTAAGAAAACACTGAAATTCAACAAGGGTATATGTGTCTATTTAGACTTTACAACAAATTTGTTTAAAAAATAAAAAGGTTGTAATATATGATTCTGGTAAAGGACACCAAAATAGAATGTACGTCTGCGGTAGGTGACATGGTTAACACTTTAATGCAAAACAGCATGAGAAAGTTTCTGGGATGACCCACAAGATAAAATGTAAATAGGTATGGAATACACTTTTTACACGCATAAAATTTAACCGCTAAAGTATTAATAAAGACCATATAATTTTGGTCGATAGTCCACTCCTATATCGTAGCGTTTACTGCTAATGAGTTTAAGCTACACTTATATTCTGGTTTAACTAATCGCACATTGAAGCGAACGCTTGTTTAAGGCCGTGATTCACTACTCAATCGTACGATCTGTCAAATATGACATGTGTGCTGAAAAAGTATAGAAGTGTGGACTAAAAATGCAACTGTGTGGCAGATGTATTTTGTGGCAAGTCGTGTGATTTGCAAAAATTTTTTTAAATTATGATAAAATTATAGTTTTTATGCGATCAGAGGAGTATTTTTGTCAACTATCTGAGAATTTTATTAGCGTTTAAAATACATATATTAAAAATATTATTATTATTATTAAAAAAAATTATGTTTTGCCATCATTTCTGTGTGTAGTGTGGCACCTACAACACTATTTTGAAACGATTTTTTTATAGTCGGTTAGATTTTTGTAATGTTTTCATATGAAAATTTAAATTTGCATTTTTTTAAGTTCCAAGATTATTACAAATATCCCACCTTTTCTGCATGATAGTCGACCCCCTGGACTACCATTTGTATATAGTGGGATATTCCTATACATCACCGTTTTTTCATAATATCCACTAATATTCATCCGAAATGAGTTTAATCAACTTTTACAGCAACTGTTAAGTGTTTAACTTCCCGTAGAGATCATCAAAAATTTACATAAATTTAACTTTTAAATCTTATAGAAAAATTCTCAAATACAATTAAGAAATCGGACTAACGTAGTCTATAAACATGGACCCTTGGCTTTAATTTCCCATTGGTCTAAATGAGTGACAAACAAAAATGTGCCCACAAATGGTCAAATTCCCGTAGAGATCATCAAAAATTTACATAAAATTAATTTTTAAAATCTTATAGAAAAGTTCTCAAATACAATTGAGAAATTGGACTTATGAAGTCTATAAACATGGACCTTTGGCTTTAATTTCCCATTGGTCTAAATGAGTGACAAACAAAAATGTGTCTACAAATAACCAAATTCCCGTAGAGATCATCAAAACTTTACATAAAATTAATTTTTAAAATCTTATAGAAAAGTTCTCAAATACAATTGAGAAATTGGACTTATGAAGTCTATAAGCATGGACCCTTGGCTTTAATTTCCCATTGGTCTAAATGAGTGACAAGTAAAAATGTGCCCACAAATAACCAAATTCCCGAAGAGATCATCAAAACTTTACATAAAATTAATTTTTAAAATTTTATAGAAAAGTTCTCTAATACAATTGAGAAATTGGACTTATGAAGTCTATAAACATGGACCTTTGGCTTTAATTTCCCATTGGTCTAAATGAGTGACAAACAAAAATGTGTCTACAAATAACCAAATTCCCGTAGAGATCATCAAAACTTTACATAAAATTAATTTTTAAAATCTTATAGAAAAGTTCTTAAATACAATTGAGAAATTGGACTTATGAAGTCTATAAACATGGACCTTTGGCTTTAATTTCCCATTGGTCTAAATGAGTGACAAACAAAAATGTGTCTACAAATAACCAAATTCCCGTAGAGATCATCAAAACTTTACATAAAATTAATTTTTAAAATCTTATAGAAAAGTTCTCAAATACAATTGAGAAATTGGACTTATGAAGTCTATAAGCATGGACCCTTGGCTTTAATTTCCCATTGGTCTAAATGAGTGACAAGCAAAAATGTGCCCACAAATAACCAAATTCCCGAAGAGATCATCAAAACTTTACATAAAATTAATTTTTAAAATTTTATAGAAAAGTTCTCTAATACAATTGAGAAATTGGACTTATGAAGTCTATAAACATGGACCTTTGGCTTTAATTTCCCATTGGTCTAAATGAGTGACAAACAAAAATGTGCCCACAAATAACCAAATTCCCGAAGAGATCATCAAAACTTTACATAAAATTAATTTTTAAAATCTTATAGAAAAGTTCTCAAATACAATTGAGAAATTAGACTTATGAAGTCTATAAACATGGACCTTTGGCTTTAATTTCCCATTGGTCTAAATGAGTGACAAACAAAAATGTGCCCACAAATAACCAAATTCCCGTAGAGATCATCAAAACTTTACATAAAATTAATTTTTAAAATCTTATAGAAAAGTTCTCAAATACAATAGAGAAATTGGACTTATGAAGTCTATAAACATGGACCTTTGGCTTTAATTTCCCATTGGTCCAAGTGAGTGAGAAACAAAAATGTGCCCACAAATAACCAAATTCCCGTAGAGATCATCAAAACTTTACATAAAATTAATTTTTAAAATCTTATAGAAAAGTTCTCTAATACAATTGAGAAATTGGACTTATGAAGTCTATAAGCATGGACCCTTGGCTTTAATTTCCCATTGGTCTAAATGAGTGACAAACAAAAATGTGGCCACAAATAACCAAATTCCCGAAGAGATCATCAAAACTAAACATAAAATTAATTTTTAAAATCTTATAGAAAAGTCCTCAAATACAATAGAGAAATTGGACTTATGAAGTCTATAAACATGGATAATTTCCCATTGGTCTAAATGAGTGACAAACAAAAATGTGCCCACAAATAACCAAATTCCCGAAGAGATCATCAAAACTTTACATAAAATTAATTTTTAAAATCTTATAGAAAAGTTCTCTAATACAATTGAGAAATTGGACTTATGAAGTCTATAAGCATGGACCCTTGGCTTTAATTTCCCATTGGTCTAAATGAGTGACAAACAAAAATGTGCCCACAAATAACCAAATTCCCGAAGAGATCATCAAAACTTTACATAAAATTAATTTTTAAAATCTTATAGAAAAGTTCTCTAATACAATTGAGAAATTGGACTTATGAAGTCTATAAGCATGGACCCTTGGCTTTAATTTCCCATTGGTCCAAGTGAGTGAGAAACAAAAATGTGCCCACAAAAAACCAAATTCCCGTAGAGATCATCAAAACTTTACATAAAATTAATTTTTAAAATCTTATAGAAAAGTTCTCTAATACAATTGAGAAATTGGACTTATGAAGTCTATAAGCATGGACCCTTGGCTTTAATTTCCCATTGGTCTAAATGAGTGACAAACAAAAATGTGCCCACAAATAACCAAATTCCCGAAGAGATCATCAAAACTATACATAAAATTAATTTTTAATATCTTATAGAAAAGTTCTCAAATACAATAGAGAAATTGGACTTATGAAGTCTATAAACATGGACCTTTGGCTTTAATTTCCCATTGGTCTAAATGAGTGACAAACAAAAATGTGCCCACAAATAACCAAATTCCCGTAGAGATCATCAAAACTTTAAATAAAATTAATTTTTAAAATCTTATAGAAAAGTTCTCAAATACAATAGAGAAATTGGACTTATGAAGTCTATAAACATGGACCTTTGGCTTTAATTTCCCATTGGTCTAAATGAGTGACAAACAAAAATGTGCCCACAAATAACCAAATTCCCGTAGAGATCATCAAAACTTTACATAAAATTAATTTTTAAAATCTTATAGAAAAGTTCTCAAATACAATTGAGAAATTGGACTTATGAAGTCTATAAACATGGACCTTTGGCTTTAATTTCCCATTGGTCTAAATGAGTGACAAACAAAAATGTGCCCACAAATAACCAAATTCCCGTAGAGATCATCAAAACTTTACATAAAATTAATTTTTAAAATCTTATAGAAAAGTTCTTAAATACAATTGAGAAATTGGACTTATGAAGTCTATAAACATGGACCTTTGGCTTTAATTTCCCATTGGTCTAAATGAGTGACAAACAAAAATGTGTCTACAAATAACCAAATTCCCGTAGAGATCATCAAAACTTTACATAAAATTAATTTTTAAAATCTTATAGAAAAGTTCTCAAATACAATAGAGAAATTGGACTTATGAAGTCTATAAACATGGACCTTTGGCTTTAATTTCCCATTGGTCTAAATGAGTGACAAACAAAAATGTGCCCACAAATAACCAAATATCCGAAGAGATGATCAAAACTTTACATAAATTTAATTTTTAAAATTGTATAGAAAAGTTCTCAAATACAATTGAGATCTCGGACTTACGTAGTCAATAAGTATGGATTCTTGGCTTTAATTTCCCACTGGTTCGAATGAGTGACAAACAAAAATGTGCCCATAAATTGCAAAATTCCCGTAGAGATCTTCAAAAATATACATAAATTTTAATTTTAAAAATTTTTTAGAAAAATTCTCAAATACAATTGAGAAATCGGACTTACGTAGTCTATAAGTATGTATTCTTGGCTTTTATTTCCCACTGGTTCGAATGAGTGATAAACAAAAATGTGCCCACAAATGGTCAAACTCCCGTAGAGATCATCAAAAATTTACATAAAATTAATTTTTAAAATCTTATAGAAAAGTTCTCAAATACAATAGAGAAATTGGACTTATGAAGTCTATAAACATGGACCTTTGGCTTTAATTTCCCATTGGTCTAAATGAGTGACAAACAAAAATGTGCCCACAAATAACCAAATTCCTGAAGAGATGATCAAAACTTTACATAAATTTAATTTTTAAAATTGTATAGAAAAGTTCTCAAATACAATTGAGATCTCGGACTTACGTAGTCAATAAGTATGGATTCTTGGCTTTAATTTCCCACTGGTTCGAATGAGTGACAAACAAAAATGTGCCCATAAATTGCAAAATTCCCGTAGAGATCTTCAAAAATATACATAAATTTTAATTTTAAAAATTTTTTAGAAAAATTCTCAAATACAATTGAGAAATCGGACTTACGTAGTCTATAAGTATGTATTCTTGGCTTTTATTTCCCACTGGTTCGAATGAGTGATAAACAAAAATGTGCCCACAAATGGTCAAACTCCCGTAGAGATCATCAAAAATTTACATAAAATTAATTTTTAAAATCTTATAGAAAAGTTCTCAAATACAGTTGAGAAATTGGACTTATGAAGTCTATAAACATTGACCTTTGGCTTTAATTTCCCATTGGTCTAAATGAGTGACAAACAAATATGTGCCCACAAATAACCAAATTCCCGAAGAGATCATGAAAACTTACCCACATATGGCTAAATTCTCTCAGAGATCATACAAGTTATCTTAGTTAAGATACATTTATATCAACTAGCAAAGATGTAAAGCAAAAAGTTCCATCGAGCTATGTTGGCAATGTCCCGACTAAACATTTTTAACTTTTGAGATAAATATGTCATGACGTAAGCTCTTACGTAAAACATATTTAACTCGGCATATTTATCTTCACACACATGTATGTATTTAACTCCCTTCCATAATGATTTTCTTTTAAGGAAGTGTTTGTACCATATTTTCGAATTTTAGATGACAGAATTGCGAAACAAAATTTAAATCTTTCAATATTGAAAATTGCAAAACATTTGACGGATTTATGAACAAAATTGTCACACTTGACTTCGAGTTATTTTTAATTTTGGCTCTTAAATCTCCATTTTTCTTGTCAAATAAACTAAACTACATTATGGTTGTATTTATTAGGTTTTTTTTTTTTTGTAGTCTGCATATGAGAAGAGCATGATTAATGCAACATTAATTGACTTTCACTTCCTTTCAGTTTCAATTTACGAATAAATTTATACAAACAGACGAAAAAAAAACATTTACTTTAAAATGTCTTCAAACATACTCGTACACACGATTAGTCGTGATGATGTTGATTTAATTCGGTTATCAAAGAATTAATGGGAATATATTAAAAAAAAAAAGTTAAATACCAAAAATTGTATAAAATGTGTGTTAAATTTTTTACACAATTTCTTCTTGAGTGCATGTTACAGAAACGACAACAGCGATTAAATTAAATAATTTACGAGTATGTTTGGTTTTTTTTTCTTTTATTTTAGTTTGATTACCGTGACTCAAAATAAAGTAAACTTAATTGAAGCGAATTCTTTTTTTTTTTTGTGAAATTTCACAATCGTAATACAGTGTCGGTTAAAAGATTTCGACCGGCCATGTTGCAAAATCGGAAGTGGTTTCAATTTTGAAAATTTTTTGATTATTTAGAAACGAAAAAAACCAAAATGTTATTGGAAATCAACCCCACTTTTAAGTTAAAATGGAATTGGAAATAATTTTTTCTAAAACTTCACTTGCTGCCACCACCAAAACGTGCAGTAAAATATTTTATCATAAGCTTGGCATGTTTCCAAAAAAGCTTAGTGTAAGCTTTGCTAGTAAAAACAAACGCAAGAGTATGCACAACTTTATCACTGTAAAAACGGAATACAAAATAAATGGAATATGAAGACTGTAAATCAAAAGCGATTGTAATAAAAATACGGAATTGAAACCCTTCCGATCGAAATTTGTGACTTTCCCGAGAAAAATTTAATAATTTTATTAAAAAACCAGGATGCTACATCGTGTAAATAAAACATTCTCCGTACGCTGTGACAGTTTGTATGGACCGTAGTCTTGTACATCAAGAAATATTTAGTAAGAACCCAGCGGCGAAATTTGCATACCACATCACATCTCTTCAATGAAGTTTGTCACACTTTGTATTCAATGAATTCTAGCTTACAATGTGTGTGAAGTAGTGGGCAATACGCTTTCTACTTTCCCACGAAGTAATCTAGATTGTGTATAGACTGTCTACTGCCTACTTACAAAGTATGTGAAACAGTAATGAGTTTTTATATTTAGTGAATGAACACTTCACTATCCTGCTTACATTGTGTGCAAGTGGTAGGCGTTCACTCCAGAAATGCGGCAATGCATTCGAAAAAGTATACTAGGTTGTAATTGAGATGGTGTGCGTTACCGTCTTACATGTGTGCATCACATCATTGCTTCTGTAATCGAAAAATTCGCCCCTGGGAAGTTGTTATTAAATGAATTCCAATGAACTCATTTAAAGTTTTCTATCTACTCAGCATCAATTAAGAACGATTTGTTTTTGCCACTACTGCCACACTATTTTGTTTAGGCGCATTAACGACAATCTCACACACACACATGATCTAATATCCCCTCTTAAAAGCTTGTTAAGCAATTTTTGAAATTTCCTCAATTTCCTTTTCTTATTATTTATTGAATGTAAGAGTATAAATTTGCCTTAAGTTGCCTACGAAAAACAACAAAACCGAACTACATACAAACATATACTTACATACTCCAAATAACATTTTGAAAACTCAATTACTTTTAAAACAAATTTTTTTGCTCTTTTATTTTTTAACGCGTTTTAAACAACATCTCATGTAATCTATCAGTATCCGCGGTAAGCACATTCGCAACTGTAAGTAACAACTACAAATTGAAAAACTACAGAGAAGAAAATTTCTTTGACAACTTGGTTGACATTTACGCCACACAACCGGCAAACATACAAAACAAAAATAGTGTGTTAAAATAAATTTGAGATATTGACGAATTGAAAAATCATTTAAAATAAAAAAACAAATATTCTGATGGCGTAAGTGGGTAAAAAAATATTGCCGGTGTCTGTTTAACTGTGAAAACTTTTTTGTTAACAGGAAAACAACCAAAATAAAATGAGAAAAATGAATTATTGTACAAAAACAATTTAGTGGAAAATTAAAAAAAAATCAAATAAAAATTTTAAATTTTATTGCAATTATTTTATGACTTGAAGGCAAGAACTCTAAAGAATAGAATTTTATACACTCGAGAATAATTAGTTGATTGATATATTTTCCACTTGCAGCCATAGAAAAAAAATAAATAATTTAATAAAAAACAGATGTGGCTGAGTTGCCTAACGCGAAATTTTGCAATCATGTGTGTTCTATGTTCAATACCAAGAGTGGGCAAAAATAAATTTAAAATTTTTTTTTTTTTTTTAACTAGGACCATCACTCAGGGGATGACCACTACGTATGCAGTGCATTGTACGGGAACTCAGGGATTGGGTAGAGAAGATAGATGTTGAAAATTTAGAAGGCTTAACTCTTTCATAACTCTGCTTTGCGCGTTATGCTAATTTTTATAGCCGTGTTGAGGCGCCTCCGGTGTTAAGTAGACGCATTAAATTTGTTAAGCTGTATTAGCAGTCATTTTATTAATAGTTTTACTTCGCCGATGTTTCTGCGAACCGACGAAAGAGGGAGATGTTGTGTACATTACCTTGGAACAGCATCAATCGCTTTCGGAACAGTTTCTTAGTGACCAGTGCTATGCCTTCATCACTTAAATAGTCCGACAACAATTAATACAATGTCTCACTAATGTACATTAGAGAAATTATTGATGTTGAATGGCTTGCTCTGACCAGGTTTTGAACCCAGGCCCCAAGTCATTGTTCGCTTAAGCTATGTTCAGACGATTGGCAGATCTTACAATATTGTCAGAAAAATGTTCAGAAAAAGTCTGACAACCGACTGAACTTACAATTTTTGTCTTGCAACGTTGCTAGAAAAAGCATTGTTATTCATAATAATATTGTCAGACATCTGACAATCGTGTGAACACTCTACTTTGCCATTGTCAGATAATTGTCAGACATTGCAAGCACTTTTTTATTGGCAGATGTGTTTAAATTAATGCATCTCACAATGGCACCATTGTCAGAAAATTTTTTTATTGGCAACGCTGTCCATAAATACGATTATTAAAAAACAACAATTATTATTTAACAACGCATCTGGCAATTTTGCTACATAACAATCTGACAACCGTGTGAAATGACAACTTTGTTGGCAGATAAATTTGATGTCTGACAATTGTCTGACAATGAAATTGTAAGGTTTTCTTACAATCGCCTGAACTGACAATTTACCTTTTGGTAACAATTTTTTATTGTCAGTACGTTGTCAGCATACATATTGTCATATCTTACAATATTGTAAGTCGTATCGTATTGCGTTGTTAAAATAAGTTTTTGTTGTACGGATCACGAATTTAATGTGTATGAAAAACTCTTATAAAAATTAACTAGATTTTGCCACATAATCGAATTAATAAGAAAATGTAGATCCAAGCTTTTTTTTCTACAGTTTTTTTTTTTTTCAATTATTCAAAATGGTTCACATTTCAAATTACAAAACTTTCCATGACTAAGTGCATTTTTCTATAAATTCATTATTTAATGTAATAAAACTAAACTTTAAATTATTTGTATTTATGTGTGTACACAATTCAAAATGGTCATAATTAATTGAATCCTTTTAAATACGATATTCGACACACATACAAAATTAATAAATTATCCGTCAACAAACAACAAAAGAAACATTTTTCTACAGAATTACCGAAAGCGAAACCAATTGAAAGTCGTGTAAAGAAATGTAGATTAATCAAAAGAAACGAAGAAAATAATCAAATCAATTGAACGGATTTGGCTTTTAAGTGGCACGAAACCCCACTGAATGGTCAAAATGAGGGGAACATACATACATAATATGAAAGGCACAAAAATAAAACGACCTTATCAAAATGAGAGAGAAAAAAAAAGCAAAACGAAGAAAATAAACGATCGCTGGTATGGTGAGTGAATGTGTAGAATTTAAGGGAAATGTGGCCAGAGAAGACAATAATAATCGGAAGATAAAACACAGCCGCTTATTTGTTGACCAAACACAGCATGTTCTGTTTTAACAAAAGGGTTTCAATTAAATGCAACAGGAATCCAATATATAAATTTTAAGAATAACGATCATGATCATTCTTGTGGCAAGCATAGGCATGATGATGTCGACGCTGATGATGATGATGATGATGATGTGATCAATTATTGTAAATTTTTTTTTTAATTCATTCCTGTTTTTCTTTATTAATCCATTGTAAAACATTGATGATTAATGAGTCACGAATATGTAACATACACGTTACACGTTACAACGTTAGGATCGATCTCACATACGTTGTTATTTGGAATTTAATTTTTTTTTTTTGTTGAATTGTTGTCTTTTATAACAAGTCCGGTCTGAGTTCGCCTGATTGTCTGCTAAACGAAAGAAAATGGGTCTCTTAAATATGAAATTCTGTAATTGAATTAATTCTGTTTTGTTTCTGAATTGTTTTTTTTTTTCTTTCTCATTTTCAATAAAACTCTGCTGAGAGGCGTTAAAATATTTGAGTGGTTTGTAAAAAACGAATATAAAACAAAAAGTTTTGAATAAAACTTCTGTTAACAACAGCCACTATGATGCATTCTGCTTAATAATTGATAATAAAAAACAAAATAATAAGAAAACAAAACTTAAATCTTGAGATTTTTCATGTTGATTTAAAAGCTTTCCAAAAAGTAGGTTAGAATTTTATCAATATTTTTTTTTATATGTTTTTTACATCAAATGTTTTCCTTTACACCCTGAAGAGATTTTTTTCTGTGGGTTTCTAAATTACGTTTAACAAATAAAGATGCATAAAAAGGTGTTTCAAAATACATATATAGATCAAAGATCTTAAAAATTGCCATGTATTGTATTTGTTTGCTAAAAAAATAAATAAAGTTACTTATACGTCGGTTAGTTTTTCTTAACGCCAACCCGGTTATTTTGAGGTTAGTTTGCTTTAGCAATTCATCTTCGTTTACAAAGTATTTAAACATAAAATACATGCATCTCGGCAACAATGTAAAAATAAAAAAAACAACAGGGTTTTTGTTTGTGTAAAATGAATTTACAATTGTCCCAAACACGTTGCTAAAGTGTTCGAGCTACCTAAACTCTTTTATCAGTTGATTCACAACAGCATATAAAGGCTTCACGTTGGTAGACACGAAGTCCGTCCGGCGCAAGCACCGGAACAAGCATCAGTCTTTAAACCAACACCTCTCCCAGCTTTTGGTAACAACCACAACCACCACATGTACTCCCGAAGGAGACCTCAACCAACAACCGGCCGCGGAATCATGCCACCAGGAGGTAGATGCGGCGGCTCATTCGTACTTCACACCGCAAATCGTGTGACCAATGTAGGTCATCACTGCTACCCTCCGGTAAACAATCTCCCATGAGAGCTTGCCGGTCCCCGTGCCACCAGTTAACTACTGGTGTAGCTTCGAAAGTAAATCCCGAAGGATTAGCTTTCTATTGGTTTTGGTCATGGGCTAGACCTTAGATACCCTTACACCTTCTATATAGACTTACGTGGCATGCCACTTCCTTCATTATAAAATATATACACATTCCGTTGCTCTGTTAATTCAGAGATTGTGTAGTGCATATAAGTTTTATGGGTAACTGACAAAAGGTTATGTCTATAAAAGTCAAATTATCCTATACCCCGGGATGCATAACATCTTGGTGTCAAAATTCAACAAGATGAAGCTATCTACCCCCGGGGGGAGTTCTAAGTGACAGGAAGAGACAACTGCTTGTTTCAGTAAAACAAGCCGATCTGCCCAAAATTGCGGCATAATCGCTGATAAATTTTTATTATGACCGCCGCCATCGACTTACTTACGGTGCACCGTTTTAAATTTGTGGACACCACCGCCGCGGAAAATATATATATGAATATTCAGCTATGTTTTTGCTGCCAGAATACGTGCCAGCTGATACGCTCTTAAAGCCCTTAAAAATTATTTTCCTGGAAGGAATAGTTTCCAAGAAAAAATCGTTTTGAAGAACGTCAATCAAAGATTATTCTGTTTAAGACAAATTAATTGTTACAGTATAATTATTTTTTTAAAATGTTAATTATTTTGTTTAAAAAAGTTATAAAACTTTTATTAAAATATTTATTAAATGTCTCACAAAGGTTCTATGTTTTCTCAAAACAGTTTACATCTTTATTAAATTTCTCACAAGCAAGACAACCAGACAGACAAGAAAGACACTGCTTCTACTTTATCACACATTTAATTGGATTAAAAATATAATAATTATTAAAAAAAAACGTACATCCTGTCCTGTGGCTTTTGTCTTTTTTTTTTTGGGATAGTGTCTCATTCATTATTGTGTTTTTAAAAATTCAGCCAAAAAAAGATTTTTTTTCCCAGGCCTGCAACAATTTTGCAGCCAAACTGTTGCTGCTACTTCTGGTGGTGTTGTTTGTTGTTTTCAAGTTTCATCAGCCAAGGAAACTAAGAACAACAATAGCATTTTCCTTTTCTAGTTGTATTTCCCAGTCGTTGGTTTTGTAGGTGACGCCTACAACTATTTTGAATATGAATTCTAGGAAGAGAATCATACAAATTTCTAGTTGTTAAAGAAAAATCAGCCAACCATTGAAATTTTTACTATTCAAAGTCAAGTTTATAAGTTTCCTTTTTTCCCACTTTTTATTAGTTTTTTTTTTTATTTATTTTAATTTCAAAACGTTCTCAAAATTAATCCAGACGCATAATTGAAGTTGTTTGATTGTTTGTTTTTCTTTAATTTTATTCAAATTTGTTTGTTTACCAAGAATTCACTTCGTCACTGTTGTCGTCGTATAATTAAAACTAAAATTATATTCATCTTCGCCATAGACATTGAGGAAGGAGGATTGAAATTTTCTTAGCAGGTGTTTGTATTTTATTATTCTTCCTTTCTTTTCTAAATTTATATTACCATTAATATCGGTATCAATTTACATTGAAATTTGTTCGCGCTATTTAGTAGAGCAGACAGACAGACGTCTTGTATTGTGGGAATTTTTTCTTATCTTTAAAAATTATTGTTGAAAGTTTTTATATGAATTTATATGTATATAGTTACAACATTCTAGTACAAAACGTAATGCAATACCAGTTGAGTTTATCTAAAACAATAGTTCTTTATACAGTTCAAAACGGACAGCCGAAATAGCTCAGTTGGGAGAGCGTTAGACTGAAGATCTAAAGGTCCCCGGTTCGATCCCGGGTTTCGGCAAATATTCTTTTTCTTTTTTAATTTGTATTTTTTTTCCTGCAATCAAAAAAATTTATAAAAAAAAAAAACGGTTTTATATGGAGATGCTAAGAACGAGGGCAACCGCAAATACACAATTGCATGGTTTTTTCTTTTATTGTGCAATGAATCTAAATCTTAATTAAATATTTATACGTTTCAGAACTGCTTTTTTTGAATTTTGGCATCAATTTTGTTTATGCATATTTTTGCATATTTTATTCTATGTAGCATAATTTTTGCTTATTTCCGACTAAACAGCATATTTGAGAGCATTTTTCTTTAGTTTTGCTAGTATACAGTAGACACTCGTAAGTTAGAACCACATTCTTCCCGGGGTAGTTCTAATATTCGAGAAGTAATAATTTCCAAAGGTTTCTTTTTTAAATAAAAACCAATATAAAAGTGCATTATCGTTTAGAAAATATACAAAAAAACACTTCTGCATAGATTTTTTAATTGCCAATTTCAGCCACACAGTGTGTATATTTACACGAATCCGTTCGAGCTGTTTTACCCCCCTAATAACTTTCCTCCTCTTGATCATAATGTAATGAAACTTGAAACAGAGGTGACCTCACAGGTTAAATTTGAGAGTTCTACCGTAAAAGCTTCACGAGATATTAAGGTGTGAAAAGTCCATATTTTAGTACATATTCACTGACTCACTGACTCATCAATATTATTGGGCACTTACAGTAAAGCTAGAGAGCTGAAACTCGGTACACAGGGAGGTCCTGGTGAGAAATCAACCAGAAAAATCTGAAAACGGGTACTTTCCAACTGGGGGGACTAAAAACATAAATGTGAAAATAAGGCCAAGTTCCTATCCAAAAAATTTCGGCCGTAAAAAGTACTGAGATCAAAATAAGCACAAAGTTTTTGATAGGTACAATACCATCCCATTTCTTCTTGATATGAGCATAAATAAGAGCTTTTGAAATTCTACTTATTATGAGTTTTAAAGAGTTTTCTTGATTTATATTGAATTTGAATTTTCACATGAGTGTGTTTCTGAAATCAATTTGTAAAAATGGAAAAACTTTAATGATGGTCCGCTGAAAATAAACAAAAACCTTCAAGAGAAAGAAACTTTTGTTCCAAGAGAAATTGTGGTTGAATTCTTTTACCCATGAATGGAATAAACATTTTAAATATTTTAACAAAGAAAATATTAAAAGAAAATGGAAAAAGTCACTACTGCAATCTTTGAAGTTTTTATTTTATTTTTTTTAATCACATGTGGAAGTTAGTTTTGCCGCCCCGCGCCGCGTGTCACTGCTTCTTACTTATTTGCATTTGCGGTATTTCTCGCAAAAGTTTATAAAACTTCAATACTTTCTTTTTTTACCCTTTATGGTGTTTTCTGTATTGAATTTGGAAAAAAAATTTAAACTAGTTCCTTTTAGATAAACAGACTAAAAGTCAAAGAAATTTACAATTACAGCGCAAAGTCTGGGGTTGTGGCCTTTGCTACGAGGGAGATCATGGAAATCACATGGATAAAAATTACCTTATTAACGCTGGACAATTCAAAGCAGCCAAAATAAAAGGTTTTCCAATAAGAGTGATATGATTTATTTTAAAACAAAACACACTTATTGTTAAGGAACTTCAAAAGTGTTTTTAATTAAGTTTTAAATAAAACGTCATTCAAATGGCCTCCACGACCTCTTCTGCAGGAACGAATTCGATGAACCCAATTTTCGAGCACTTTTTCCACTAAATCAAGTCGTATTGACTTGTAAAGCTTGAAGAGAGTCTGGTTTATTTCGAAAGACCAATGACTTTAAATAACCGCACAAGAAATGATGTTAAATTAGCAACTTCTTGGAGGCCATTCAATATCACAATTTCTTGAAATAATCGAATCTCCAAACTTTTCTCGAAATAATTCAATTGTTGCATTTGCTGTGTGGCAAAATCAGCGAATTCTCGACGTTTACGGTGGTCCAAAGGCTTCAGTTCTTGAGTGAGCACAATTTTATACGGATACAAACCCAAATCTTTTCTCAAAATCCGCCAGGTTGTGGTTTGAGACAGTCCCAATTGTTGAGAACGTCTGGGAATCGACAAATTGCTGTCTTCAGCAACACTTGCCTGTACGGGAGCAATATTTGCATTTATTCGAGCGGTTCTTTGTCTTATTGGCACTTGAACATTATGTAAAGAAAATGTAAGCTCAAAATTTTCAACAATTCGACAAATAGCGAGCACACTTCGACGATTATTACGACCATAAAATGGCTAAAGCGCACAAAAAGTTGCAATTGGAGAACGATTATTTTGATTAAAAAAACTGAATAATTTGTAAACGTTGTTCTTGCGAATATCTGTCCATGATGAAATTGAAAACACTACTGAATACAATGAAAAACAAATGACAGATCATGACATATTACAAATGGCCGAAACGTCACTTCAAAATCATATCATCCCTATTGGAAAACCTTATATTTGTGAAAATTTCCCTTAGTTTGTGGCTTTTCTTGCCCATTTCTTGCTAAATGAGCGGCGGTTCACTATAATAATCACATTCCGTTATTGTAATTATTTATTTATGTGCAACTATTGTACCCGCGGAGTTCGTTAGAAAATGTTGAATTTATCTTAGAGGTTCCATATGTCAATAAGATGAATATTTGAAATTTAATGGAAATGCACTGAATGTAAGATTACAATAGACGATTAGGTGCAGTCTCTTAAATAGTACCTACTTTCACATGGTTAAAAAAAGTAGCTTTATTTTTCGTTGTTCAGTAGTTCTGGAACCGTCCTCGTGTTTTACAAAACAGTTTTAGTCTCCTAATACAGACAATCTTAATGTAAGCAAATCGAGTACCACCAAGTACCCAAATAACTCGAGAAATAATAAAAAAAAACGAGACTGCTCATACATTACAGCAACAAACACATGATGATGTACATACATATGTACAACAACAAATCGCTAAAAATGGAACAAAAGTCCATTAAAAAAAAATTAAATAAAACGACCTAAAACATAAAAAAAAGAATTAAGAAAACTATGAAGAAAACAAATAAACATATTTAGGTTAATCCGGAAAGTTTACATACAAATAAAAAAATAAATAAATAAGCGAACCGAATAAACAAATAGAATTCATGATAAAATGAAATAAAGACATACTGTGCCTGCCTGCCAGCTTGCCAAACAGTTCTACCAACGCTATTCGGATTGGATTGGTTTGGAAAAGTAGGAATGAATTTTTCAAAGCTTCAACATAAAGCGGCACAAATAATTGACAAGCAACAAAAATCAAAAAGATAAGCCAAACAAATATTTAATGTTTTGTTTTGTTTTGTTTTATGTCTTTTTTTTACGACAGTGTCGAAAATAGAGCAGGAAAGAGGAGTAAACAATATCTAACAGCAACGCAGTAGGGTTGAATTTTTGAGATATTGAGCCTTTGCTATAAGAGAGTAATAACTCACAAAATTTCAAACAAATATATTCTACTGTTAAGAGACGAATAAGCTGAATTTTATCTTTTTCTGTTCTTATTTCCATAATTCTCATTTGTTGTTTGAGAGTATTTTTAAGCGTTCGAAATCCTTTTTAAACCTATCGAAAAGTTGGCCTCTTTTCAATTTAATGAGAAATTAAAATCATTTCAAAATTTTCAACTTGTTTTCTGCAAAACAAGTTTATTCAACTTATAACTGTCTTGCAGCAAGGGCTCTATATGTACTATAGAGATAAGTAAAATAAAAAAAAAAGTTATGATGAAGTTCAACAAAGTTCTCAAGTGCAATAATTTGCAAAAAGAAAAATTAATTGTAATATAAACAACTTGTAGTACGGATTAGTGCAACAACAAACTACTAGAAAATGTTGCTACAATTTCAAGGCATCATATAAATCGGGAAACAATTTTAGACATACAAAATTTCTAGTGAAAAATTCAATAATATTTTCTGCTAAAAATTTTACTAAAATTCACTGGTGTTCGTTCATTTTTTTTTTTTTTTTTGTTGAAAGATTTTTAAAAATTTTCTGGTCAAATTTATATAAAAGTTTTACCAAAGAAATTTTTAATCAAAGAAATTTTTAATCAAAGAAATTTTCAATTTTACTAAATTTAAAAAAAAAAATTTACTAAATTTTGGGAAAATTTAAAAAAAAAATATAAAATTTTTACAAAAACTTGATCATGCCACAAAATCTGAGCTGTTTGTTTGTTGCCAAAAAATGCACATTAAGCAGCAACTCAACTTGGTATTTTTGAAAATTTTCAATTTGTATCATATATTTTAAAACAAACAATAACTCACACACACAAATGTGAACAACACACCATTTCGTTACTCATAATTTACTATGAATGATTCGAATAAAATTTATTCATCTAATTTGATTTATTAATCTGATAAAATTGTTTTCGTTGTTTAGAGAGAGAAAAAAATTAAAAACAATAATGCCTTGTTTATTTTACAAAAAAAAAACGAAAACGAAAACAAATTAAAGATCTTGGTTAAATCTCTCAAGTGTCGAAAATGTTTTAAAGTGGACACTTGAGAAGCGTGTGATTGAGTCTGCTGAAGCATTGGAAAAGTGTTCAAAAAAAGTTGAACGATTAAGTGAGAAAAATTTATTTATTTTATTAAGAAAGACAGCTTTCAATTGACAGCATTATTATAAAAATAAAAATATGTGTGTTTTATGTTGTTGATTGGTGTTTGTTTGCTTGTTTGTTGGACGTTGCAGGAAATATGAAAAAGGGGTGGCTGGCTAAAGTGGAATATTTCGTACGAATAAAGTTTTTTTCTCTTTATTAGATGTTTTAAATTACTTTTTTTTGCTTATAAAGGAGGAAACTGTTAATAGTGTTCCAGGAATTTGTTTTGTATGATTTTAAATTTTCAAAAAGAAAAGTTAAATAGTGCGTAACTATTAAATTGTATCTAAAAGGGTGGTTCAAAACTTAAAAGCAAACTCTTTTTCTCCCGCACATATATATACATATATAGATATACAAATGTAAGTATCTACATATCGTCACTTTAATATATAAAAGCCGTTTCTTATTTGATTTTTCTTAATTTTTCTACTGGTGTATTTGATTAGGTAAACCTTTAATCTATCCATATGTATTTTGATGTAACCATAGAAAAAAAAACTCTATTTGAAAAAAAAGTAAGTTAGGACCTTTCTCAATTAAGGTAGCGAAATGTACTTGCAAGTATTTATTTAACATCTGATATAATAGAAAGAAAAACATTTTCTTCGTTATCAGAGCCTATTTCACGTGAGTAGACATCAAATTTAAAGAAAATTAAACTGAAACGACGGGCATCAGCATGCACATTCATGCATGCATATATTTCTTTGCTGTTCTAACATGCAAAAATATACTGCAATAGAAAACTATACAACAACAACCACATGACATACATATGTATGCTGCAATTCAATACACAGACTAATCTATACAATTTTTATAGACGAATGAATGCAGGGAAGTAAAGTTAAATTTTACCCTTAAGCTGAAAGTCCGTACGTAGCACACGGACGCATATTATATGTTTGAAGCTTTTTATGCATTCTATGCTTTTTTTAATTTCAAGTTATATAGTAAACATTTTCTGCAGGAGTATAAACATCAAAACGGCTATCAAAAACAGCTGTTCGCTTTGAATGACGCGTTGATGTTTACAACAGTAGAAAGAAGATTTACTTCAATCCGCTCTTTGCATTTAAGTGTTCTATACTTTGTGTTGTGTAACTTGTGATATAAAATTACACTGAATAAACTTTATTGACAGTCTCGTAAAAAGCGGTGACGTGTAGAATACGTGTTATGTATCTCCACCTTTAAGGAAACCAGAAAGACGCATTAGGTTTCTGGATGAACTAATTTCAACCTCTTCAGTTACTATGTTACTCTCTCTCTCAATCTCTCTTTTAACAGCAGAATATTTTTCATTATTATATATAATACCTTCTGCCGAAGTTGCCAGAATAGGAATGAATGGTACAATAGAACTTAGAAAAAGATCTACACCAGCATCTTTGGAAAAACAAATTAATTTCTTTTTTTTTCCAATTGGTGACCAAAGTATTTTATAATAATAATTATTTTGCAACGGGCTAAATGGTCATAAAATACAACCAATTTATTTTATTTTTGCTCTACGTTTCGTTGGCTTTTTTACAGCATCTTCAGGAGCTTTTTTATATATATTAAAAATCAATTAGTTTCTACATTGAATTCATAAAATAATCCATTTTTTAAAAACTGGACTTCACGACAATTAATTGAAAATAAATAATAAAATGATCACAATGCAAAAATAATTACAGAAAACCTTAACTCTAATATCAGTAATAATAAATTGGTTTTATGTTATTTATGTTATTGACATTTAGCCCGTTGCAAATTAATTTAATTAATTTATTTTCGAAAATTTATTTGAAACATAAATTTTTGAAAATATTTCGACAAAAATTGTTAAATATATTTTTTGAAATTATTTAAAACAAAATTTTTATTTATTTGTAATGGGTTAGCTAATCTACATAAGAGGTTTTACAATAAGCGTGAAAATGGTTTGTGACCGTCAAACCATCCATTTTATTTATTTGTTTAGCTTATCTTCCAGTAAACAACTAATAAGTTAAATAAAATCGGTCATTATTGGATTTTTTACGTCTAAAAATCAAGCGATCGACATCGTTTGACATCGTGAGCCAGGCAGTAAGTTCTAAATAAAACGTCATTCAAATGGCCTCCACGACTTCTTATGCAGGAACGAATTCGATGAACCCAATTTTCGAGCACTTTTTCCACTAAATAAAGTCGTATGTCATGAATGGCACGTTTAATATTGACTTGTGAATCTTGAGGAGAGTCTGGTTTATTTCGAATGACCAATTACTTCAAATAACCCTACAGGAAATAGTCTAATGATGTTAAATCGCAACTTCTTGGAGGCCATTCAATATCACAATTTCTTGAAATAATCGAATCTCCAAACTTTTCTCGCAATAATTCAATTGTTGCATTTTCTGTGTGGCACGTACTCCCGTCTTGTTGGAACCAAATGTTGTCAAGATCAACTTCTTCCAATTTCGCTCTCCATTGACAGTAACGCTGTTACCAGCTTGATTTTCGTGGATTTTCTTCGCACCAGAATCGACAGTTTTGTTTGTTTACCGCACCACTCAGAAGAAAGGTTGCAATTGCAGAACGATTATTTTGATAATAAAACTGAATAATTTGTAAACGTTGTTCTTGCGTATATCTCTCCATGATGAAATTGTAAACACAAATGACAGATCATGCCTTATTACAAATGGCCGAAACGTCACTTCAAAATCATATCATCCCTATTGGAAAAACTGCATTTTGTTGCTTGCTAATGCCAAATCATCAGTAAATCCTTAAAAAAATTCTCAAATCGGAGTTGAGAAGTACAAAAACACGATAGTTTTTAAGAAACTCACAAACAGAACAATAAATAATGTTTGTGTTATATTTTCTTTGTAAAGCTTCGTTCACATTTATTAAATATTTGTCCTAGAAAACGTAACCACTAGTTTATTCAAAAAAGTATTTTTATACAGTTTTTAAAAAATTCAAACCCAAAATTAAAAGAATATTGGAATTAAAGGAAATAAATTATTAATTTCGTTGTTGTTTACGATTTTTTTTTCTCGAAAAATATTTATGTATATGTGAACGTAGCTTAAGTAACTTCAAATATTTCCCCAATTTGCAAAGAATTTGTTGACAAACAGTACATTTCAATGAAACTGCACACATTTGCAGAAGATTTCTTTCCAGAATTGCTCATAAGCAACTTAAACAAAATTTGTATATAAATTAGCACTGCATTGCCTTTATGGGGTTAAAAAAAACATATACACATTTTCAAAAAGCAGTTTCTACAGAAATAAATAAATAAATGCTTGCAGATTTCATTAAATTCATATTGTGTAAAAAGATTTGAAATGAAAATCTAAATTATTTATAGAAAACCATTAAATGGGACTGAACGAATGTACAAGATGCTGTAGGAGACCAAACTAGAAATTTCTGTGTAAAATAGTATAACCAATAATTGTTCAACCATATTTTGTGGCAAATTAGCATCAATGCCATTGAGAAAAAATAGAAACGCCAAACAGCTTTGTAAGAATATTTTTTCTTTCCACTCTATATTTATTTAGAACGAGTGCGCCCATAACAATTTTACATAATAAAATATTTTATTTTACAGAAAATCTTACAACAAAATTTTTTAACAACATGTCATATTCAGAGTTTCTATTGGCACACATCCGTTTTGAAATTGTAAAGGAAGACAAGAACTAACAAAAACATTTTTCAAAGGAATCAGAAAAAATGACATCCATCATGTTTATTTGTAATTCATGTAATAAAATAGGAAACAAACGGAGTCATAAAGGACGATGGCTGACGTCAACGAAAATACAAATTTTACATGAAATTTTAATAAAGGGATGAGGATTTTTCGAAAATTTTTTGAAATGACTTTTTAGTTTGTTACAAAGTTTTCTTTACTGAATGAACGTCAGTGAAAATTTTCATTAAATTTTAATGAACATTTTCATTTAAACAACGTATGCTTAAATTGATGCAACACCTTTTTTAAAAAAAATTATGAATCAAGCGTTTATCTTTCTTTACAAATTTAAAATAAATCTGCAGCTATTTAAAAAATTTTTTAATTATAAGGCTGACCCCACACTAACGAAAGACAAAACGTTTTCGTTTTATATGTAAGTCAAACATTGATGCTAAACCACACCAAGAAAAAAACGTTTTTGACTTAAAAGACAAGCGGTAATCGGTCAACAATGCCACAATGTTTTTATGTATTTTTTCGATTTTTTTAGGTGGTTAATTGGTGTTGGTTGCATAATAAGAAAGCACGCAATTATGTGCAACGAAGTTCGCTTCAGTCTGTTTTGTCTTACTCTGTGTAGGTAGGTTGTGTCAAACCAAATGTATTTTCTGCAACCATATTCATGGCGCAGTAAATCAAACAAGACAGTTTTGCGTTTGTGTTGTTTGATGTGGATTGTATCATAAGATCTAATGTTCTGTTGTCGTATTATTCAGAAAAAGTGTTTTTTTTGACGTCGGTGTGGCTTTAGCCTAAAATTTAACACATTAATGATGATGAATGTACATCAGTGCGATGTCATGGCTAAATACGTTTGTCACCATATTGATGTCACACTTCTGATCGAAAGGCGTCATCATGCTGAAAATTTACTTTTCCATTAGTGTATAGATTAATTACATATGTATGTAGAAATGCATAGTAAAAAATGTGTAGCAAGTTTCAAACAAGCTTATAGATGAAGTTTAAAATGTTTCCCAGGTTTTTTTTCTCTCAAAAATTATTTCTAAATTAAAATTTGTTTATTTTATCTATTTATGGAAGAATGTGTCATAGAAAATTAGTCCATCATAGTCAAATTTCAAACACCATTTTCCAAAGAATGTTAGATGACAAAGAAAAATGAGCTGAAAACAAAACATTGATTAATCCATCAAAAATGTTAAATTATTTTACAAAAAAAAAAAACAAACACACATGAGAATCCAAAATAAAACCTTTTTTCTTCAAATATTATTTGTAGACCTAAAACAACATCGTTTTTTACAATCAACCAACAAAAATTAACCATAAAAGTTAAATGGAAAAAAGTATTTACTGGCGATAAGAGCTGAGAATTTATACGAATGTCTGTCATTTTTTTATTTCAAAATGTAAAAAAAAAATATAACTAAAAATATCTAAAACTCAAAACAGCTGTATTTGTTACAGTTGAACAGAACAATAAACATCAGATGCACACTGAGAAACAACGGTTTCTGCCGGGTTTCAAATTCTTTGTCTCTTAATTTATTATGCGTAGAAGAGTTTTCGACCGACCCCCTTTCAATATTCACAATCATAAAATTCTTATCTCCCACAACAACAAGATCTACACAAAAAATATATAAAAATAAAATAGAATTCGTTATAAAAATTATCGATCGTGCATTCGTTTACCATTAAATAGTATTTAAAAATTATCAGCCACTCAAGTAGTTCATTCAAATAAATGAAATTACTATGTTAGAAGAGGAGAGAGTGCGTTCAAAACTTCAACACTAACCACATACATACATACATACACACATAAATAGTCTTCTATAATTTTTGTGCATTTGCTGTCGAGTGCAATGGTTGAAATTGTTGATGACCCTTTTATTTCCATTCCGTTTGAGCCGTGGCGGCCTCATTTCCTGTAGGCATACAATTCAATTGCATTTCTTCAAGTTTTATAATTCTTTTTCTCAATATTTTAAGAGTTTAATCGTTTATTTGAGTCATTATTTCTCAATTTTATGTAATAGTGGATAATTTTGTATGGCGGGTATGGTTGGATATTTATTGACGTTTGTCGTTTTTATTGTTATAAAGGGAAGACAACGAATCTAGACCAAATATATAATATAAATTTGAATTACATATGTATATTTTATTAGAAGTTTGGGTATCTTTCCCCTTCATGTTATGCCCGCCCATAAATTCATACAAAAGCATTTTAATAATTTATGAATAAAATTCGTTGCATCAAAAATGTCAAAACATGAGAGCCTGCCAGACAAAGTTCATCCCCTTCTTAACCAAAAAAAAAAAAAAAAAAAAAAAAAAAACCATTAATAACAAAAAGGTGTACAAAATGTTTATTCATGAGCAATTTACATAGATCACAAGCAGACGACATAAACAATCGTTTCTAATCTCTAATGAAGTATTTAAAGCACGATTATCGATTGTGTTAAAAACATATTTTTGAAGTGTGTAAAAGAGATAAGGGTTTATTTTATTTGATTAAAAGCATAAGCATAAAAATACATTTTAAAATAAAATTGTTATTTCTTACTAAAAATAGACAGGGGAAATTTTAAATACCGACCACCTATCAAAATGTGTACATAAATCTGCACCTTTTATGTTCACAACATACTTTTTATTCGAATGTGTACCTACTTATGATGTTATTTTTAAAGAATAAAACAAATAGGTACATACTACTTATTTAAGTATGAATGTACATACATATTTGATGGCACTTAAGTACATATTTTAAAATTTGTAATGCAAAGATTTTATCACTTTTATCTTTTATTTTATATTAAAATAAAGTATGTACGTGGGTTTTTACCTATGAAACATTTTTCTATTCTACTTTTTTTAAGAATAATAAATAATTTTTTAAAATAAAAAGGGGTATGTTAAAATTATTTCATTCAAAGGCTTTATATAACATAATAAAAATGATTTTAGTGGATAGATATTCATTTCAAAAATTCTTCAGTGGGGAACGACAAAATTTTTAACCTTTGTTCACGTTTTAAAGTAATCAATGTCAAAAAAAAAAAAAACTACGGGTAGCACTCCGGGAGTGCCGACAGAAGTGAAAACGTTTTGTGATTACAACAATACACGTGCTATTGCCAAAAAAAAAATTATGCGTAGATATAAACAATTATATAAATACATGCAACAAATTTAACCACTTATTAAGGCGTATGCAACAGGTGAGCTTACTAGCACAGCTGACTGAGCTCGCTTTATAGCAAATTTTCATACAAACTGATATAGTTTGAAGAGAGTATATACAAAATGGTTACAGTTTGATACTCATACGTATTAAAATGCTTTTAATTTGTTTGTGTGTTTTGATATGAAGCGAGTGCTTTATACCAACAAAATACATGTTGTTTTTGGATTGTTGTACTTGTTGTTGCATACCTGCTAGTTTTGCCATGCCACTTATTGTAAACGCAAATGCAAACTGCGCCCGAGAAGTTAACAACCTAAATTTTTTTCGGTCAAAATGACGAGAGCGCCATCTTTGTGTACTCTTCTTAATCAGTTTCACTCAAATTGACGAGTGCGCCCTCTTTGGTGCACCAAAAAATCAGTGTTTTTCTCATATATGGCAACATCACGCTCGCTTTGAGCAAAAAAATTTAGGTGTTGGGCCTTACTACGGTTCTCGATTCGACTTCGACAATTGTAATAGATTAAAGAAAAATGTTGTGTGTTCTTTTAATCTAGTACAACAGTCGAAGTCGATTCGAGAACCGTAGTAAGGCCCAACACCTAAATTTTTTCGCACAAAATGAAGCGAGCGTAATGTTAAAAACTATGACAGTGTCGCGAAATCAGAGATTTTAGCCCACCCAAAACCTCCGTACCGCGCCAATAGAAGTTTTCACTTCAAAAATACATATGTTCACGTTTCTGCGAGTTCACTGTACATTGTTTTCCATAAGTTCGATTTGAATAGCCAATTTCTATGGTTATGGTTAAGTCACGGCCGATTGAACCTTATCATGTGAAAAAATATCTTTAATGTGGTAGAAGTCTTGTAAAAATCGGTTGTATAATGTGTGCATGAAGGGCAGCACAAAAAAAAACTAATTGCCTATTAATTATATAGAGATAGATTATATTTCGGTTAAAAAATCATTAATTAGACGCATGCATTTGCCTGCAAAAAAATAAACTCAAACGGCAAATAAAGCCGCTGATTGCCGCCCGCTGTCGCGTGAATTATTTCATTCAAAGGCTTTGAAAAATAGTTCACGTTTTAGAGCCTTTACTTAACCTTTATTCACGTTTTAAAGTAGTCAATTTAAAAAAATTTTTTCATATTTTTGGGTAGTTCATGGTACTGGATGTTCACGTTTCTGCGAGTTCACTGTAGTACTAATTTTTTCATAATTTCCCATTTAGTTTTATGAGATTTTTTTTTTACCTTTTTTTAATGACAATCTTTAAGATTTTGACGATTTTATTTTGAAAATTTTACGATTTTTTTCGCAAAAAAAAAAAATTGGCATCCCCTATACCTAAAATACAATATTTCAGTGCCTACAATTTAAGACGAACTAGTAAAAAAAAGAGAGTGAAATTGGGAGAAAAATCTGTAAATAAATAAATTTTTAAAAACATAATATTTTTAAAATAAGGTAATGCTCCAAAAAAAAAAATAATCATTTTTTATATTTTATAGCATGCTATATAAAAATTGTATAAAAAATTTATAGCATGCTACAATCAGACTAATGCCTTTGCCATTCACAAACGCACATACGACACTAAAAAATGCTAATCAGATTAATTTAATGTGAGACTGAATTGCTGTTTTCGTTAGTTTACGAATGAGTACATCATAACAAAATAAAACAACAATCATTTTATTTAGCGTAAGAGAGCCCCACTGGTGTGTATAAAATTTTATTGAATTTGTTTACATTTAATTTGGGGGGTCGTTTGTTTGTGTGTTAAATTTAGCAAAGTCTGTGAAGAGTGGTGGTAGTTTTCTAAATGTATTTGTGTTTATATGTTGAATTGTTTGACTTAACAGTATGTGCCCGGGTAGCTCAGTCGGTAGAGCATTGGACTTTTAATCCAAGGGTCCAGGGTTCAAGTCCCTGCTCGGGCGAGTTAATTATTTTTAATAAAATTTTCTTTTAAATAAAATTATCAAGACCGGTTGTAATATTTGTTTAAATTTTTTTTTCTCAAATTTAGTTGTTATCCAACACATTTCCTGCGGTTATTTGTTTAACTAACACAATGTCTCACAATGTAATAAAATGTTTGGCAAATAATAATTAACTTAAAACAGAAAATGTCATCATATTTAGTCCTCAACCTAGAATTAACAAACAAACATTTACGAAACTTGGTTGTGTATATTTCCTTGTATCTACATTCTATAATTTAATCGTTAAGAAAATTCATAAAGGCCAACAACAAGCAAACCATGGGAAATAGCCTAAAGGTTTATACAGCGTACAGAATTAAATACTTGTAGCATATCATACTGACTGCATGAATGAAAATATTTCATTCATACTAAAATCAAATATTAACAAAATCGATGTTAAAAAAATATTAGTGAAGAAGAATCTGTAGATGAATTAAAACAGATGAAACAAACGAGCGAACGGCAGACACAGACCAGCCATTTAATATGTCAAGTTTAAAATTGCTTCACAATATTTGCTGCAAGATGTTGTGAGAAAGGGAAGTAAGATAACAAGCAAGCAACAATTGATGCGAATGGTTCATTCATTCAATGTTTTATGAAATTTTAATTCCAATTTTAAATTTCCTACAATATTTTGACTTTAAAGTATTATATAGTATGTAGCATGGCGTAATAATCCAGGTGGCAGCGCTACGACAGCTGACTATTTTTTGCCCTATTTATTTTTTGGTTGAAAATGTCAAAGAGCTATTTTCTGGTTATATTTTTGACATCTTCAGTTAGTTTGGCTTTACTTTTTCACGTGCTGCCAAATTCTTGTTTTCTTCCGCTGCCACCTGGTTTAAAACGCCATGGTATGAAGAATGCAAAGAATTTTCAGGGATGGGGAATTACATACTAACCAACTTATAATACTTCTCATATTCTATTTCGAAAACTACTCATAAATATTAAAACTCATTAAATATATTCGAATTATTCCTAGTAAAACATACGCTTATAGCAATACTTAGTAGTTGTGGGCTAAGCTAATCTACTTATATATGGGTACCTCCATGGTGTCGAACGTGACAGTCGTATGCGTTCAAAATGCCAAAAAAAAAGTAATCAATAAATATTTTTAGATTCCTTTTCACCTTAAATTATAGCGTTTAGGGAGCACTGTTATCTCTGATAAAGCAGATACCGTGCGCACTTCCAAGTCAAATATAATGGCAAAAAAAGTAGCGGTTCGAACGTGACGAAAATAAATGTAATTTTCGTGACCTTATATAAAAAGGCGCACTTCAGCGATTCCTGATGGAATTTTTTAACCAAACTTCTTTCAGAATTTTACATATCAATGGTAATTTAAATTGATTTTGGTTTAATTCAAAAATCGTCTGTATTTTTTTTTTCTTTTAAGCCACAATCTGGTTCCATACATGAGGTTTCGAACGTGACATTTTTCCTATAATAATTAAACTGAATAATGATTAGTAATTTGGAGACAAATTTATTCTTAATAGAAAAAACTAGATATTATGAATATAAATTAAATTAATATCTTGAGCAAATATGCAGTGTGACGTGCTTTATTTTGATCACCATCCCATGAAAATGAGTGCAGTTAATGTATACCAGGAATTTTTTTCACTTCCTTCTATTTATTAAGTAATTAAAGGGAAAACTCTTCTATTTGGTCAGACGAGATGTAATAAACATTATGCCGAGCATATTCGAAAAACGAAAAAGCATCAGGTAAAAGTATATTTTTGGATCTAGTAATTTGCCAACTTTTCACTCATCTATATGTATGCAAACAATAATACTTGTATGCAGTAAGTAAGAATTTATTTTAACAAGCAAAATTGATACTTACGGTGGTGAACGTGACCAACTTTAAAATAGACAAATATAATTGAAATGTTATTTCTTAACAATTTACTATTTGTTGATTAATTATATATTAAAAACTTTGTTTAAATTGATATTTTGTCACACCTCCTACTTGCAGTTGTGACGCAGTGGTAATAAACGATCTTATTCAAGGATGAGCGTGACTCTACTATCAAGTCGGGGTGATAACTGCCCATTTTTACAACTTTGTTAAGTAATTTTTTATACAAGTAAGAACTTTTATCTTGTCATTATATTTGCTTAAGCGAAAAAACTTATAATTAAAAAGATAATTAATTATATAATGTTAATGAAAGTTAAGCCTCATATATTTTGCACTATTGTGGCAATAAAAAATGTACCACCTTTTAAATATTTCTCTATACCAATATCTATCGTAAAATAATCACTTTTTAATAACTTTAAATTTTTGAAACTGACGGAAATGCCCATTTTCCAATAAGAGTGATATGATTTCTTAAAAAAAATATATACACTTATTGTTAAGGAAATTCAAAAGTTTTTTATTTAATGTGAAGTACAATCGATACAATTAAGTTCGAAATAAAACATCATTCAAATGGCCTCCACGACTTCTTCTGCAGGAATGAATTCGATGAACCAATTTTCGAGCACTTTTTCCACTAAATCAAGTCGTACGTCATGAATGTCACGTTCAATATTGACTTGTAAACCTTGAAGAGAGTCTGGTTTATTTCGAAAGAACAATGACTTCAAATAACCCCACAAGAAATAGTTTTAATGGTGTTAAATCACAACTTCTTGGAGGCCATTCAATATCAAAATTTCTTGAAATAATCGAATCTCCAAACTTTTCTCGCAATAATTCAATTGTTGCATTTGCTGTGTGGCAAAATCAGCAAATTCACGACGTTTACGGCTTCAGTTCTTGAGTGAAAACAATTTCATACAGATGCAAACCCAAATCCTTTCTCAAAATCCGCCAGGTTGTGGTTTGAGACAGTCCCAATTGTTGAGAACGTCTCGGAATCGAAAAATTGCGGTCTTCAGCAACACTTGCCTGAACGGCAGCAATATTTGCATTACTTCGAGCGGTTCTTTGTCTTATTGGCACTTGAGAATTATGTAAAGAAAATGTAAGCTCAAAATTTTCAACAATTCGACGAAAAGCGAGCACACTTGGACGGACGATTATTAAGATCATAAAATGGCAAAAGCACACGAAAAGTCGCAATTGAATAACGATTATTTTGATAATAAAACTGAATAATTTGTAAACGTTGATCTTGCGTATATCTCTTCATGATGAAATTGTAAACACTACTCAATACAATGAAAAACAAATGACAGATCATGACATATTAAAAATGGCCGAAACTTCACTTCAAAATCATATCATTCCTATTGGAAAACCTAACATATGCCAGCATATTAGTTCAACTCACCGTAAATAGAAACACATTATTAAAATTTTTTTCAAAATTTAGTATTGATTGTGTTTCGTTAATTGCAAGCGTAAATAAAAAAAATGTTTGACATATCGCGAATTGTATATTACAGGCATACCTTCCCTTCTTTCTTGACTGTGTTAAAAACTAATTTGAAAAATAATTAACCATAAATTGATTATGGCTTTTGTGAAATACTACAACAACACGGAACCATATCCATTTGAACTTCAAGTTTATAGGTATCGGTTTAGTCACAGGGTGGCTCAAAAAGTTGTACACAAAAGACAAAGAGAAAGAATAAGAATAAAAACTATTAATCAGTACACCGTATTTCTGTAACTTGTAAGAAGATCTCACATCGAAAAAATATCAATAATTATACTTGTCAGTCGATATTTTATAGGCCGATTCATAGAATATTAGTTTGCATTTTTATACGAAAAACTCTGCAAACCTGTCATATAACCGATCTAATTTTTCTTTTTTGGAAAATCGAAGGCAATTTGTTCCCCTAAAAATAATGATTTTTAAATAACTCCTGAATTCATAATATATGAAATATTTTATGGATACCTCTGTTCGAATTTTATTTTTTCTTTATGAATTGCGAGTATACGAACAATGAACAATTTAAAAACCGATCAGTATAAAATTGTAAATGTAACTGAATAGTACATATTCATTTATTTTTATATATATTTTTTTCGTAGGACCCAAGTTGATTATGAATTGGAATTTTTTTTAACAGTTTCATACGAACAAACCTCTCTTATAACAGAAATTTTTCAAACACCCTATTTTATAAATAAACTTTTTCTTAGAGAATTTAAGTGTTTCAGCCTCCACACAAAAGGCAGAAAAAAGAAGAGTTGAACAACTTGCAACAACGGCAAGTGTATGAATAATTCGCTACAAGCAAAACAAACACACGAACAAGTAACTCACTAGAAATGCAACAACACGAAGGAAACTAACAACCAAAAACAATAGAGCAAAAAAAATTCCAAGCAACACATCATTTATTAAATATATGAGATTTACAACAATCAATGAATGAGTGTACGTTAGAGTATGAAGCACTTCCAATACAACTGTCTGAATGAATGAATGAGTAAGTGAATGACTGACTGACTATACGCGTAAAAACTGTTGCTTGTGGCAAACAGCACAATATTGCTCGCAATTTTTGTTTATCTCATGTCAAAGTTACTCCGATTATTGCTGGCATTTAATGTTGCAAATAAAACATACATTTTCAAGCGATGACTATGTTACGCCCCAAAATTATTACATACTTGTATTCGATGGTTAAAGCATGAGAAAAATTTATCTAGTGAAACAGTTTTTAGCCAACAAAAATTCATGCAATCAAACCGGAAATGGGGTGGATGCCAAACTGATTGAATCAACTTATGCCACTTACAAACAATCTTTTGATGTTCAGTGTTGCACTTTAAGCCATTCTTATTAGTGTGTGTGAACGAGTGGTAGTAGAAATGTTATTTATATCTTTTCGTATGTGCCACATACAAGAAAAAGAAGCACAACACTTAATGCAAAATTGTTGCAGCAGGAAAAAATATGTTGACAACAGTTTGAAAGATTCTAAGAAATTTATGTATGCATGTTGTTTGCTTGTTTCAAAATATTGACTCATTTCTTTTGTCCGTACTACATATGGAACCAAGCACATACAAATGTATGTATGTGTGTATGAATGCATGTATGGGAATGAACGACTGTTTACATTTTTAATGGTTTATAGATTTGTGAAAATGATCTGACAAAATATCGACAGTTAAATTATTCATATTTTACTACCAACATATTTTTAAGATTCTAAATTTTCTTACCAGTTCCTTGATTTATAAGATATTGAAAATGCGTCAAAATTTTTGCTTACCTAGAGGAAGAAGAAGAATAAAATTAGTAAATATTAAATCGGGAATGAAGAAAATATAATCCGCACAAAAACACAAATGTAAAAATAAGGCCAAGTTCCTATTCAAAATATTTCGGCCGTAAAAAGTACTGAAATCAAAATAAGGACCAAGTTCATTCCAAGAATTCTTTCACATATTTCACGGCAGTGCGCCAGGCCAAGTTCCGGCCACACAGTGTTTATATTTACACGAAACCATTCGAGCTGTTTTACCCACCTCAAAACTTTGCTCCTCTTGATCATAATATAATAAAACTTTCTCATCAGGAACTACCTCTGTACCAAATTTCAGCTTTCTAGCTATACTGGAAGTGCCCCATACAAAGAAGGGGCACCCAGGTCCCCCTGGGAAGAAAGTGCCCGTTTAAAAATTATTTTTGTTAATTTCACACCTAGACCTACCTGTGTACCGAGTTTCAGCTTTCAAGCTATACTGGAAGTGCCTAATAATATTGATGAGTCAGTGAGTGAATATGTACTAAAATATGGACTTTTCACACCTTAATATTTCTGGAAGCTTTTACGGTAGAACTTTCAAATTTAACATGTGAGGTCACCTCTGTGAGAAGCCTTTATGTTTAAACTTTCATTATATTATGATGAAGAGGAGCAAAGTTATGAGGGGGGTAAAAACAGCTCGAATGGTTTCGTGTAAATATACACACTGTGTGGCCGGAACTTGTCCTGGCGCACTACCGGCCGCCTAGATAGTTGAAAAAGAATGCAAATTATTTAGAATTATATATTAATCAATAATTTATAAACTTTATACCGCATGTTTTTAATCGGGATTACAGGATGACCTCGAATGATACTCCAAATAGTTAAACACTGCGCGCGCTCCGCCCAATATCTCGAAAATGGTTCAATATATAAAAAAATGTTTAAAAAAAGTATAGAGAATTTAATCCTCTACAATATTTATTATAAATATAAATAGCATAAAACCCATAGGAAACGAGATATTTGCAACAAATGTGTAAAAAATCTATTTTTTGACCTTTGACCTTGGGATATCTGAAGACGCGGACACCCTACGAAAGGTAGGTTTTGAGACAAGTTTTAGGATACCAGAATAAAGGTTCATTTAAATTTATAGCCGAGCATCTCGCATTCCGACATTCTTGCCTTTATTTGACTAATGTTCCTGTGCTATAAGGTCGTACATATTCAGTAAAGCCAATAAAATACGACTATAACACGCCCATGAAGTTTGACTTGGTACCAACTTTTTTCGTTTAGCTTTTTTTTTATTTTGTCGATTATTTTTCGTTTTGTAAAATTTTGAAGTTTTGATGTTATTTTTTCGATTTGAGGATCTTTTATGTTTTTTAATTCTACGGCATTTTTTGTTTTAAGGATTTTACATGTTGTGAATGAATCAAATCTTAAATTGAGAAATATTTGATCAAACTACTTTATAATATTTTCCATATGCAATACAATAAGACGTTAGAAGTTGGACTGATCCCCACCACCTTGGGAATGTTACGTGACTTGTTTTGTTTCCGTTCAATTTCCCTTAGGTTTCTAAGATTTTTAAAATTTTAAGCGTATTTTGCTCGAGTTGAATTTTTATTTTAAATAAACAAAACCACATACATACATTCGTACCGAGAATAAAACAACGATCGATGTGCAGTCAATATGAAGATCAAAGATATATAAAAAAAATTGGATATTGTACGATAATAGATTTTCAAATTGAAGAAATTAACTTATTCATCAGATCATTCATACTTGATCAGATACGATTACATACTTCAAAAGTTAAAAAAAAAAATATTTCTTAGCAAAATTCCAGATTCCAGAAAATTACATTCAATCTTTGACTTATTTTCATTTTACTTCTCAACAAGCGATTAATCAATCAAGAAACTTAAATAAAAACAACAAATACAAAATGACCTTAATATCGAAGACAATGGCTCTGAGGTAGGGCAGTTGATTGCAGCGACAGCAACAGCACAACCAACAACAATAAAAATAATAATTCCTGAAAATATTTTTGTTTCTCTTAATTTCTTATTTTTTATCAAATGTCAAATTGCAACTAAAACCGTTAAAACATTTATTTTACACACGATCAAATGAGAAGAAACACTGTTCTGCGGGACCCGAATTAACCTCAATGTAACAGAAAACAAAAACAAAAAAAAGATTAATTTCTCCGTCGTATAATAAACGACAGAAAATTCCTTGAAATCTTTTTCGATATTAATAAAATAAAGAAGAATGAATGCATGCAGTTGAAAATAAAGTTTCTTTTTGGTATTTCATGTTAAAATAAAAACAAATTAAAAAAAAAAATACCAAGAAATTTTGGAAAACGTAGAGAGAACTTAAAAAACAATCAAATAATTTGTAACACAAACAAACAAACATATGTACAGCTATTAAACATTAAATAGATGTGTTGAATTTTTTTATTGGTTGTTATATTCTGTCGGCCATTAACAATAATATTCCAACAAACTTGGCCATCAAGAAGAATTAAAGAAAAAAAATAATAATAAAAAAATAATAATAAAATTATAATAAAAAATTTTAAACATAAAAATGTAATCAATCCAATAAAATTTTTTGACTAACACTCTCATGAACAGATATACGCTGAAAAATATGGACATTAACTTTGCTGATGACTTAAATTAGTTTGTCATAATATTGGTGACACTCAATGAAGAAGAAGAAGAAGAAGATGTTCAAATCCTGCTTGATGGCAGTACCGAACAGTTAATCAATTGCTTTTACATTCATTTCATGACAGTACTGTCATGACATTAATTTACTTTCACTAATACGAGTACATGAACATTTTTTCAATTGTCAGGATGACTATCTTGAATATTATGAAGACGGTAAGTAAGTCGGACAGTGATTTGACGTATTTCGGCTATAATTTGAAGCTTTGTGGATAAATGAAGAAAAATTAAAAAAATTAACAACTTATTTTAATGAAAGATATAATGATCATTAGTTTTACTTCATTTAGTATAACGATTTGTCAAGACTCCTACGTCACAAGGGCAACTAGCAGCTTTTTTTTTTAAATACCATGCTTGTTTTGGTGCCATGTTTTCATGCCACTTATTGTGTATTGTCATGACAGCATTATCATGACACCATTGTTATTTGAAAACGCATTGTTCGGGGAAGGAGGGATAAGGATTTTTTATAATGTTAACAATTTAGGTATATTCGAAATTTTCCAGGACCGTTACAAAAAGATTAGGCTTTGCGTACTATGTGAACACTGCATTTTATTCAGAAAGGTGCAACAAATTCGTTGCAGTCCAATAGACACAAATAAAAAGATTTAAGTTCCTATTAAATCCGAATAGAAATTAAGTCACCATCCATGTATGTGTCTGTTTGTTTGTATGTTTGGTTTTACATTCAGTTTGAATTATGACCTGACGCTATTTTACTGTTAAAATGAAATTCACACACACAAAAACAGACATGTAAATTAAATAAATCTCATACAACAAACTTTTTGTCACACGTTCATACCAAATCAAAAATTTTGTTTTTTTTTTATTAAACTTATTTGTAAAATGAAGAACTCGTAAATTAACAACACGTTTTTTTTAAATGTTTTTTTGTTGTTCTTTTTCCCAAAAACACATTCATACAAATATGGAACGATGTAAAAATAAACGATAAAAATTAAAAAATCATAATTATTTTCATCATTTACCATCGACATTCCGGATGATCGTGTTGTGACTGATCAATTAATTTCTTTGGTTAATAAACATGATGATTCATGATCGATAAACAATCATGTGGTTAAAAAATAAATGGAAAATAGAGAGAAATTTTTAGAAATTAAATATTGCCAGAAATTAGTGGAGGCCAAACGATCAAAACTGAATCTTTCTTTGAATAGACATTTGTAATACCTATTATGATTTAATTGGGAATGGTTTTGACATACATACATACATAATGATTATAGTGCAGTAAATGTAATATGTATTTGTATAAACACAAAAAAAAAATGGAAACACTTTTTTCTTGTCTTCAACTCGCGTGAAGAAATCATACAGTTTAATCATACTCCAGTTATCATACTTTTTTGAAGGGTTGATAAAAAAGTAGAAAAAAAGTATTAAAAACCGCAATAACACAAGAAAATGCTAACTTTTGCACCCTTAATATCAAAGTATGTATGTTGCCAGAAAAAAGTATGTTATCTCATTTCCACTAAATTCCCCACCCAAAAACCACCGCAATTACCAAAAGTTGTTTACAAAAAAGTATGTTAATTTTAACCAAAAAAAAATGTATACTCTTTAGAGTGCACCGAGTGTACTGCAATGTGTTTTGTAAAAATCATTTTATAAAACGGCTCAAACAAAATGTTGCAGATAAATTCGAATGGGGTTGTATAGCTAAATGTGGCCCAAATCCGACACCCAACTTTCATTAAAATCTATTTAGCCATTCATCGGGTAAACTACTTATATGTAGTTTGAAAATTTTCAAAATTAGCAAAAAAACAGGGAAAAGTGTTACGTCTGTAAAACGTGCACAAAATTGAGAAATTGTTGTCGATAAGGGACCCGCATACAATTTTTTGGGTGGAAATGTCACGTTCTAAAATACTTTCATTTAGAAGTTATTCCCAGCAAACATTTGTGCAATTAACAAAATTTGCTGAAACATTTTTTGCTTATAAAACGAGAAATTGCTCGAACAGTTGAAAAACTAAAAACACCAATCGATAGAGCGTGAAAAATCAATAAAAACTGTATGCTGCCTTTTTCGAACATAAGCTCTCCATCAATCCAAAGAAATATGCTAGTTTTTTTCTTTTCAAGTCTTTTTCATAATTAACGCACCACCCTCTTATATACGAGATAACAAAACTTTTTAGCTGAATTTGTTTCCATAATAGCAATAGCAAAGTAAAAGCCTGAAGCTGTACGCATTAAACTGTTGCAAAAAAAAGTCTTTTCACAAACAATTCAATTTTATTACACATAAGTTAATGTCTGTTGCATGCTGTTGGTACATTAAATGGATGTTTTTGAAAAATGATGATGATCTATGGCAACTTTTCTTAAGATTATAGAAAAACAAAGAAGACTATTTAGTGATGTCTTCAAAAAAACTTTAACAAAAAGGAACATAGAATTTCAATACACATACTTTATAAAGGATTAAAAATTCCGAACAAATAATTACAAAAAATAGCGAATTACACAGAGAACAAATATAAAAATAGATGTAAGGATTTTAGTAGTAAAAGAACGGATTACAAATTGTACACTGTGGATAAAGATATAATTTATTTACTTATAAGGACAATTAGAAAAAAAAAATTATATTAAAAGTATGTACATATGTGTGTGAAGATAAATGTAACTAGCAAAGATGCAATCCAAAAATTGTAGCCGACCCCGTTAACAGAGCACTGTTAAATATTTAACAACTACTAGATACTCATTTAGGATGAAGAATTAATTTACTTTGACTTGAACGGTTCTTAAGAACATTTTCAAACACATTGAAAATTTTTTGAAAAGAGAATTTTTTGATAAGAAAATTAAGTGGTGACACAAAATAAATACAGTAAATCTCGTCTATAGCGAGCTTTGAAGACAGTGAAAAACAGCACGTGGCACACAATTGCATGATTTTTAAGCTATTGCATAGCTTCTATCGCGGGCTTTGAGGCGACCGAATTAAGAAATTTTGAAAAGTTTGTTTCTTAAGTCTTTTGTTTATGAAACGAAAAATGCTGACACTAAGTTTGTTTCTTAAGTTTTTTGTTTTTTGAAGTGTTATGTATGTATATAAAAGAAAGTCGAGTTAGAACGGCTGAACTGATTTGGCTGAAAATTGGTGGGCAGGTAGCTTAGAACCAGGAGAAGGACATAGGATACTACCTAGGGGACTAGGCTGCCCCTTCTTTGTATGGGGCACTTCCAGTATAGCTAGAAAGCTGAAATTGAAATTGAAATTGCATAAGTTGATAAAAAAAATGCTATGCAATAGCTTTACCGCGGCAGTCCTCGAGTGCTACACTTCTTTTTTTTTTATTTAAAAAATTAAACTAACTTTCATAATATCCATATTGTGCTCGTAAAAGTCTTTTAATTAAAAAAATGTTTATAAGAACTCTCTATCGATTCTCCCAGTGCATTTCAAATACAAAAGCCTCAACATTTTAACACTTTAACTGACGATGTGTGTAGCACATATAAACAACAACAAACATCAGACAGACGCTGATATTGTTGCAGATGACGATTCAGAAATAATGCTGGCAGCAGACAGCTTCTTCTTTACCCACTGCATCTTCCACATGTGATGGCAGTTATTTAGGTTGTATGTCAATCTGACAGGCAACATATAAAATACGATAACAAAACAAAATAATATTCCGTCTATAAAAAAGCTGAGCTGATCACTACAGCACGCTGCATCAGCATCGTTTGCTGCCAGCGACATCGCTGAGGACGACGACTACACGGTTTTCAATAGCGTGCGTCTGGTTGTTTTTCTTTTTGTGTGAAATTTTAACAGAACTTAGCTGTTGGAAGTTTATACTGATGAAGATTAAATGATGTGCAATATTCTTTTGTTCTCGCAATAGAATCAATGTAAAAAAAAATAAAAAACAGAATTGTGAATAATGAAAAATGCTAAACTTTATTTTTATGCCGCTTTTATATGCTGTAATAATTTCTGATTGTTAATTTAAACCAAATTAGTTCTGGTTGAATTTAAAAACTGAAAAGAGGAAAATATTAAACGCAAAATAAGCAGCCATTTAACAACTAAAAAGTTTGTTGAACGTCTGATGAATGATGAGGTTCACGGAACTAAAATGTTGTTATTTATTAAAAACTTCTAGTAGGAGTATAATGTGAGGTATGGAGCACTACGAGAGCAGCTTAAGGCTATTAAGTATTTTAATTTTTTTTTTTTCAAAACATTTAAATTAAACAATTACTATTTTTAGAATAACTAATCATGATTATAAAATGCCAAATACAAAGAAAATATTGCAACTGAATTATGTGGAGTCATAACAATTTTTATTTACCACCCATTTAACTTTTTTTAGCCAAAGCAACCAACAATTATTATTCCTATAAAATGTAAAGAAAGAAAATAAGTAAAGTGTTAAAATGAACATTTTTAAATTGTTGCCCCATAAATTCTGGTCTCTAATAAGTACTTATTATTAGAAAATATTTTAACATTTATTTTTATGATGATTCAACACCATCACTTAACAACCAGCAAATACCCAGAGTTGCAGCACAGGAGCAAAAGAAACAACAACAAACCACATCATTTGGATTAAGCGACTGAACGTATTTTTTGGCGCACACAAGGGAAACATATTTTTAGGGATTAAATTTGCAATAAAAGTCCTTTTTATAAAAGCTTTAAATATTTCTTCGCACAACATCTTAAATAATTAAGAATTTTGTGGTTTGCCACAAGAAAATTTTCCGAAATAAAAGAGGATAAAATAAAAACGCACAACGGCTTTTATGCCACATTAATCGGTTGAGTAGAGTGTATTTTTTTAATATGAGATCTATAAAACAAGTAAGAGTGCTATATTCGGCTTTGCTATGTTTATGAGTTTTTATTAGTGTAAATACAGTGAACAAAAGGCACGAACATAACACAATACCGCCGACGTCGAATCGTCGGTTAGCAGAAACATCGGCGAAGTAAAACAATTAATAAAATGCCTGCCAATACAGCTTAACAAAACACTGCTATAAAAATTAACATAACGCGCGAAGCAGAGTTGTAAAAGAGTTAAGCCTTCTACATTTTCAACATCTATCTTCTCTACTCTATCCCTCTCTCTGAGACCTGGCACAATGCACTGCATACGTAGGGGTCATCCCCTGAGTGCTGGTCCTAATTAAAAAAAAAAAAAAAATGTTGATATAAATGAACAAATTTTCAAGTTGATAAATTACATCAGAAAAGTATTTTATCAGAAACAATATAAAAATGACAAAACTTAAAAAAATCCAATGTTTATCATCATTCCTGAAGATGGCACATAGTTGAAACCGATTCGATTATAATCTTGAATTTGATTAGTTTTTAGTGTTTGTGTTAAGTTTTGGGTTTAAGTGTGTTCCAACATATACAGTAAAATTTTATGGCCAACCTTTTTGTAGAATATTTTATAACCGCCTTTCCCCTTTTTTGGGGTGTTTTTTACTATTTCTTAGAATAAAGCTAAAAAATGCCATTATGCGGGGGAGTAAGAGGTTTAATATATTCTACAAAAATATTTGCCATAATATTTTCTATAAAGTTGCTGATGTAGGGTATATCTCAGATGTTAAAAAAACATAGTTTTATACAGCGATATGCTGCAAGAACAGGCCAGAACTGGGAAACTTTAACCGCCTCTAAAATAAAATTCCGATGCTCTTCCAGTATCAATCGTCGAAATCCCGTAATTTTATAAAAAGCTTGAAATTGTTGTAAAGTGTTATTAATCAAATTTGACGGGGAATTCGAAAAACTGTCGGAAAAATATCAATTAAGGAAGTATTTAAATATTTATCAGCCCTTTTGCCTCCGCCAAACTTCTTGTCATTTAAATTGAGAGATTAATATTATGACAAATGGTTACAAATTAGAGGAAAACTGACATTGATAAAAAACACTAAATGCTTTTTTTAAAGTTTGTTATTTGTATTTTGTATTTTTAATTATAAGAAATTGAATAATACTTTCAATCTATGATGACAAAACTTGTTTGTTCTTGATGACAAAAGGATCAGATTGATGTGTTTTGTCATGGGCTCAAAAGCTATTAATATTAAATTATATGGCGGTTTGTTTTTGTGCGTATCGAACTCATTAACGTTAACACAATAACAGCAGTCTGCTAGAACAGTTTGCTGCAAAGTTTTATTTTAACGTTTTTGGAACTATCTAGCCTCTTCTGGGTTCCTTTATAAAAATTATTTAAATTAAATGATTGAAATTATGAATTTAATTCGATGTCTCATAATTAGTATTATTTTATTAGCAATCAGTCCCATTGTGCATTATCCTACTAATATTATAAATGTAAAAGTTTGTATGTTTGGATGTTTGTTTCAGTGTAACGCGAAAAATGCTTAATGGATTTGGTAGCCGGATAGCAAATGAGCCAGATTAAAATATAGCATTCTTTTTTAGGGATAAAATTAGCACAAGTTGGTACTTTTGGTACTTTTATCCTTTTGACTATTATTTTTACATTAACAAATAGTGTACCATTTATTTTCCTCCCGGGGGGTACGTTTTGTAATCTAGGTGATATCCACACCTTGGTGCTGTGCCTGCTGGGGAAAAGGGTAATTGACTTTTCCAGACATTACCTTTGGCCAATTACCCATAAAAATTATGTAGAGAATGTTGAGCCTAAAATGAACTCACATTGCGATGTGATATTTCGAGATTCATATCTGTGCTTTCGAGGATGCGTATGCATTGGCATATTCCTTCTCCTTGAGAATGGATCTTCTGACAGGCATCGCAGTACCTTCGTTGATGGCACGATTCCGTTACCGGTTATTTTTGAGGTCTTCTTCGGGATTACACGTAGTGGCCGTAGTTGCTACCAAAAGCTGGGAGAAGTATTGGCTTAAGTGCTGATTCTCGACTAGTGCAAGTGGCTGGATGGACTTCTGTCTACCTTTGTTAAGCCTCTGTGCTGTTGCAAAACAACAGATAAAAGACATTAGATAGCTCGGACACTTAGCATGGGGGTGGAACATGCATATGAAGTTTCCACCTGATGTTACCCTCGAGGTCACACTTGCGAACCCTCGGGTGTGCTTGTTAACATATAAAGAGTGTTTTTTATAGAGTGACACAAGTTTAAATCATAATAAAACAAGGAAATGTATTTTTAACATCAATTAAACGGGCTTTATTGGCAAGAAAATTTTATGAAATTAACTAGCTTATCCCGGTGTGCTTCGCTACCCCCCTCGTTATAAAATAAAATTAAAAGTATTTATATTAAAATTGTGTAAATTTTGTTAAGCTCTACAGGAATTTGGCAATTTGTGGGCACATTTATTTTTGTCACTCATTTAGACCAATGGGAAATTAAAGCCAAGGATCCATACTTATAGACTATGTAAGTCCGATTTCTCAATTGTATTTGAGAATTTTTCTATAACATTTGTTTGTCACTCATTTGGACCAATGGGAAATTAAAGCCAAGGATCCATACTTATAGGCTATGTAAGTCCGATTTCTCAATTGTATTTGAGAATTTTTCTATAACATTTGTTTGTCACTCATTTGGACCAATGGGAAATTAAAGCCAAGGATCCATACTTATAGACTATGTAAGTCCGATTTCTCAATTGTATTTGAGAATTTTTCTATAACATTTGTTTGTCACTCATTTGGACCAATGGGAAATTAAAGCCAAGGATCCATACTTATAGGCTATGTAAGTCCGATTTCTCAATTGTATTTGAGAATTTTTCTATAAAATTTTAAAAATTAAAATTGTGTAAATTTTGTTCAGCTGTACGGGAATTTGGCTATTTGTGGGCACATTTATGTTTCACTCATTTGGACCAATGGGAAATTAAAGCCAAGGATCCATACTTATAGACTATGTAAGTCTGATTTCTCAATTGTATTTGAGAATTTTTTTATAAAATTTGTTTGTCACTCATTTGGACCAATGGGAAATTAAAGCCAAGGATCCATACTTATAGACTATGTAAGTCCGATTTCTCAATTGTATTTGAGAATTTTTCTATAAAATTTTAAAGATTAAAATTGTGTAAATTTTGTTCAGCTGTACGGGAATTTGGCTATTTGTGGGCACATTTATGTTTGTCACTCATTTGGACCAATGGGAAATTAAAGCCAAGGATCCATACTTATAGACTATGTAAGTCCGATTTCTCAATTGTATTTGAGAATTTTTCTATAACATTTGTTTGTCACTCATTTGGACCAATGGGAAATTAAAGCCAAGGATCCATACTTATAGACTATGTAAGTCCGATTTCTCAATTGTATTTGAGAATTTTTCTATAACATTTGTTTGTCACTCATTTGGACCAATGGGAAATTAAAGCCAAGGATCCATACTTATAGACTATGTAAGTCCGATTTCTCAATTGTATTTGAGAATTTTTCTATAACATTTGTTTGTCACTCATTTGGACCAATGGGAAATTAAAGCCAAGGATCCATACTTATAGACTATGTAAGTCCGATTTCTCAATTGTATTTGAGAATTTTTCTATAACATTTGCTTGTCACTCATTTGGACCAATGGGAAATTAAAGCCAAGGATCCATACTTATAGACTATGTAAGTCCGATTTCTCAATTGTATTTGAGAATTTTTCTATAACATTTGTTTGTCACTCATTTGGACCAATGGGAAATTAAAGCCAAGGATCCATACTTATAGACTATGTAAGTCCGATTTCTCAATTGTATTTGAGAATTTTTCTATAAAATTTGTTTGTCACTCATTTGGACCAATGGGAAATTAAATCCAAGGATCCATACTTATAGACTATGTAAGTCCGATTTCTCAATTGTATTTGAGAATTTTTCTATAAATTTGTTTGTCACTCATTTAGACCAATGGGAAATTAAAGCCAAGGATCCATACTTATAGGCTATGTAAGTCCGATTTCTCAATTGTATTTGAGAATTTTTCTATAAAATTTGTTTGTCACTCATTTGGACCAATGGGAAATTAAATCCAAGGATCCATACTTATAGACTATGTAAGTCCGATTTCTCAATTGTATTTGAGAATTTTTCTATAAAATTTGTTTGTCACTCATTTGGACCAATTGGAAATTAAAGCCAAGGATCCATACTTATAGACTATGTACATAAGTCTGATTTCTCAATTGTATTTGAGAATTTTTCTATAAAATTTGTTTGTCACTCATTTGGACCAATGGGAAATTAAAGCCAAGGATCCATACTTATAGGCTATGTAAGTCTGATTTCTCAATTGTATTTGAGAATTTTTCTATAAAATTTATTTTGTCACACATTTGGACCAATGGGAAATTAAAGCCAAGGATCCATACTTATAGACTATGTAAGTCCGATTTCTCAATTGTATTTGAGAATTTTTCTATAAAATTTTAAAGATTAAAATTGTGTAAATTTTGTTCAGCTGTACGGGAATTTGGCTATTTGTGGGGACATTTATGTTTGTCACTCATTTGGACCAATGGGAAATTAAAGCCAAGGATCCATACTTATAGACTATGTAAGTCTGATTTCTCAATTGTATTTGAGAATTTTTCTATAAAATTTGTTTGTCACTCATTTGGACCAATGGGAAATTAAAGCCAAGGATCCATACTTATAGACTATGTAAGTCCGATTTCTCAATTGTATTTGAGAATTTTTCTATAACATTTTAAAGATTAAAATTGTGTAAAGTTTGTTCAGCTGTACGGGAATTTGGCTATTTGTGGGCACATTTATGTTTGTCACTCATTTGGACCAATGGGAAATTAAAGCCAAGGATCCATACTTATAGACTATGTAAGTCTGATTTCTCAATTGTATTTGAGAATTTTTCTATAAAATTTGTTTGTCACTCATTTGGACCAATGGGAAATTAAAGCCAAGGATCCATACTTATAGACTATGTAAGTCCGATTTCTCAATTGTATTTGAGAATTTTTCTATAAAATTTTAAAGATTAAAATTGTGTAAATTTTGTTGAGCTCTACGGGAATTTGGCTATTTGTGGGGACATTTATGTTTGTCACTCATTTGGACCAATGGGAAATTAAAGCCAAGGATCCATACTTATAGACTATGTAAGTCTGATTTCTCAATTGTATTTGAGAATTTTTCTATAAAATTTTAAAGATTAAAATTGTGTAAATTTTGTTCAGCTGTACGGGAATTTGGCTATTTGTGGGCACATTTATGTTTGTCACTCATTTGGACCAATGGGAAATTAAAGCCAAGGATCCATATTTATAGGCTATGTAAGTCCGATTGCTCAATTGTATTTGAGAATTTTTCTATAAAATTTTAAAGATTAAAATTGTGTAAATTTTGTTCAGCTGTACGGGAATTTGGCTATTTGTGGGCACATTTATGTTTCACTCATTTGGACCAATGGGAAATTAAAGCCAAGGATCCATACTTATAGACTATGTAAGTCTGATTTCTCAATTGTATTTGAGAATTTTTTTATAAAATTTGTTTGTCACTCATTTGGACCAATGGGAAATTAAAGCCAAGGATCCATACTTATAGACTATGTAAGTCCGATTTCTCAATTGTATTTGAGAATTTTTCTATAAAATTTTAAAGATTAAAATTGTGTAAATTTTGTTCAGCTGTACGGGAATTTGGCTATTTGTGGGCACATTTATGTTTGTCACTCATTTGGACCAATAAGAAATTAAAGCCAAGGATCCATACTTATAGACTATGTAAGTCCGATTTCTCAATTGTATTTGAGAATTTTTCTATAACATTTGTTTGTCACTCATTTGGACCAATGGGAAATTAAAGCCAAGGATCCATACTTATAGACTATGTAAGTCCGATTTCTCAATTGTATTTGAGAATTTTTCTATAACATTTGTTTGTCACTCATTTGGACCAATGGGAAATTAAAGCCAAGGATCCATACTTATAGACTATGTAAGTCCGATTTCTCAATTGTATTTGAGAATTTTTCTATAACATTTGTTTGTCACTCATTTGGACCAATGGGAAATTAAAGCCAAGGATCCATACTTATAGACTATGTAAGTCCGATTTCTCAATTGTATTTGAGAATTTTTCTATAACATTTGTTTGTCACTCATTTGGACCAATGGGAAATTAAAGCCAAGGATCCATACTTATAGACTATGTAAGTCCGATTTCTCAATTGTATTTGAGAATTTTTCTATAACATTTGTTAGTCACTCATTTGGACCAATGGGAAATTAAAGCCAAGGATCCATACTTATAGACTATGTAAGTCCGATTTCTCAATTGTATTTGAGAATTTTTCTATAACATTTGTTTGTCACTCATTTGGACCAATGCGAAATTAAAGCCAAGGATCCATACTTATAGACTATGTAAGTCCGATTTCTCAATTGTATTTGAGAATTTTTCTATAACATTTGTTTGTCACTCATTTGGACCAATGGGAAATTAAAGCCAAGGATCCATACTTATAGACTATGTAAGTCCGATTTCTCAATTGTATTTGAGAATTTCTCTATAACATTTGTTTGTCACTCATTTGGACCAATGGGAAATTAAAGCCAAGGATCCATACTTATAGACTATGTAAGTCCGATTTCTCAATTGTATTTGAGAATTTTTCTATAAAATTTGTTTGTCACTCATTTGGACCAATGGGAAATTAAATCCAAGGATCCATACTTATAGACTATGTAAGTCCGATTTCTCAATTGTATTTGAGAATTTTTCTATAAATTTGTTTGTCACTCATTTAGACCAATGGGAAATTAAAGCCAAGGATCCATACTTATAGGCTATGTAAGTCCGATTTCTCAATTGTATTTGAGAATTTTTCTATAAAATTTGTTTGTCACTCATTTGGACCAATGGGAAATTAAAGCCAAGGATCCATACTTATAGACTATGTACATAAGTCTGATTTCTCAATTGTATTTGAGAATTTTTCTATAAAATTTGTTTGTCACCCATTTGGACCAATGGGAAATTAAAGCCAAGGATCCATACTTATAGGCTATGTAAGTCTGATTTCTCAATTGTATTTGAGAATTTTTCTATAAAATTTGTTTGTCACTCATTTGGACCAATGGGAAATTAAAGCCAAGGATCCATACTTATAGGCTATTTCTCAATTGTATTTGAGAATTTTTCTATAAAATTTTAAAGATTAAAATTGTGTAAATTTTGTTGAGCTCTACGGGAATTTGGCTATTTGTGGGCACATTTATGTTTGTCACTCATTTGGACGAATGGGAAATTAAAGCCAAGGATCCATACTTATAGACTATGTAAGTCAGATTTCTCAATTGTATTTGAGAATTTTTCTATAAAATTTGTTTGTCACTCATTTGGACCAATGGGAAATTAAAGCCAAGGATCCATACTTATAGGCTATGTAAGTCCGATTTCTCAATTGTATTTGAGAATTTTTCTATAAAATTTGTTTGTCACTCATTTGGACCAATGGGAAATTAAAGCCAAGGATCCATACTTATAGGCTATGTAAGTCTGATTTCTCAATTGTATTTGAGAATTTTTCTATAAAATTTGTTTGTCACTCATTTGGACCAATGGGAAATTAAAGCCAAGGATCCATACTTATAGGCTATGTAAGTCCGATTTCTCAATTGTATTTGAGAATTTTTCTATAACATTTGTTTGTCACTCATTTGGACCAATGGGAAATTAAAGCCAAGGATCCATACTTATAGACTATGTAAGTCTGATTTCTCAATTGTATTTGAGAATTTTTCTATAAAATTTGTTTGTCACTCATTTGGACCAATGGGAAATTAAAGCCAAGGATCCATACTTATAGGCTATGTAAGTCTGATTTCTCAATTGTATTTGAGAATTTTTCTATAAAATTTGTTTGTCACTCATTTGGACCAATGGGAAATTAAAGCCAAGGATCCATACTTATAGGCTATGTAAGTCCGATTTCTCAATTGTATTTGAGAATTTTTCTATAACATTTGTTTGTCACTCATTTGGACCAATGGGAAATTAAAGCCAAGGATCCATACTTATAGGCTATGTAAGTCCGATTTCTCAATTGTATTTGAGAATTTTTCTATAAAATTTGTTTGTCACTCATTTGGACCAATGGGAAATTAAAGCCAAGGATCCATACTTATAGGCTATGTAAGTCCGATTTGTCAATTGTATTTGAGAATTTTTCTATAAAATTTGTTTGTCACTCATTTGGACCAATGGGAAATTAAAGCCAAGGATCCATACTTATAGGCTATGTAAGTCCGATTTCTCAATTGTATTTGAGAATTTTTCTATAACATTTGTTTGTCACTCATTTGGACCAATGGGAAATTAAAACCAAGGATCCATACTTATAGACTATGTAAGTCCGATTTCTCAATTGTATTTGAGAATTTTTCTATAAAATTTGTTTGTCACTCATTTGGACCAATGGGAAATTAAAGCCAAGGATCCATACTTATAGGCTATGTAAGTCCGATTTCTCAATTGTATTTGAGAATTTTTCTATAAAATTTGTTTGTCACTCATTTGGACCAATGGGAAATTAAAGCCAAGGATCCATACTTATAGGCTATGTAAGTCCGATTTCTCAATTGTATTTGAGAATTTTTCTATAAAATTTGTTTGTCACTCATTTGGACCAATGGGAAATTAAAGTCAAGGATCCATACTTATAGACTATGTACATAAGTCTGATTTCTCAATTGTATTTGAGAATTTTTCTATAAAATTTGTTTGTCACTCATTTGGACCAATGGGAAATTAAAGCCAAGGATCCATACTTATAGACTATGTAAGTCCGATTTCTCAATTGTATTTGAGAATTTTTCTATAACATTTGTTTGTCACTCATTTGGACCAATGGGAAATTAAAGCCAAGGATCCATACTTATAGACTATGTAAGTCCGATTTCTCAATTGTATTTGAGAATTTTTCTATAACATTTGTTTGTCACTCATTTGGACCAATGGGAAATTAAAGCCAAGGATCCATACTTATAGACTATGTAAGTCCGATTTCTCAATTGTATTTGAGAATTTTTCTATAACATTTGCTTGTCACTCATTTGGACCAATGGGAAATTAAAGCCAAGGATCCATACTTATAGACTATGTAAGTCCGATTTCTCAATTGTATTTGAGAATTTTTCTATAACATTTGTTTGTCACTCATTTGGACCAATGGGAAATTAAAGCCAAGGATCCATACTTATAGACTATGTAAGTCCGATTTCTCAATTGTATTTGAGAATTTTTCTATAAAATTTGTTTGTCACTCATTTGGACCAATGGGAAATTAAATCCAAGGATCCATACTTATAGACTATGTAAGTCCGATTTCTCAATTGTATTTGAGAATTTTTCTATAAATTTGTTTGTCACTCATTTAGACCAATGGGAAATTAAAGCCAAGGATCCATACTTATAGGCTATGTAAGTCCGATTTCTCAATTGTATTTGAGAATTTTTCTATAAAATTTGTTTGTCACTCATTTGGACCAATGGGAAATTAAATCCAAGGATCCATACTTATAGACTATGTAAGTCCGATTTCTCAATTGTATTTGAGAATTTTTCTATAAAATTTGTTTGTCACTCATTTGGACCAATTGGAAATTAAAGCCAAGGATCCATACTTATAGACTATGTACATAAGTCTGATTTCTCAATTGTATTTGAGAATTTTTCTATAAAATTTGTTTGTCACTCATTTGGACCAATGGGAAATTAAAGCCAAGGATCCATACTTATAGGCTATGTAAGTCTGATTTCTCAATTGTATTTGAGAATTTTTCTATAAAATTTATTTTGTCACTCATTTGGACCAATGGGAAATTAAAGCCAAGGATCCATACTTATAGACTATGTAAGTCCGATTTCTCAATTGTATTTGAGAATTTTTCTATAAAATTTTAAAGATTAAAATTGTGTAAATTTTGTTCAGCTGTACGGGAATTTGGCTATTTGTGGGGACATTTATGTTTGTCACTCATTTGGACCAATGGGAAATTAAAGCCAAGGATCCATACTTATAGACTATGTAAGTCTGATTTCTCAATTGTATTTGAGAATTTTTCTATAAAATTTGTTTGTCACTCATTTGGACCAATGGGAAATTAAAGCCAAGGATCCATACTTATAGACTATGTAAGTCCGATTTCTCAATTGTATTTGAGAATTTTTCTATAACATTTTAAAGATTAAAATTGTGTAAAGTTTGTTCAGCTGTACGGGAATTTGGCTATTTGTGGGCACATTTATGTTTGTCACTCATTTGGACCAATGGGAAATTAAAGCCAAGGATCCATACTTATAGGCTATGTAAGTCCGATTTCTCAATTGTATTTGAGAATTTTTCTATAAAATTTGTTTGTCACTCATTTGGACCAATGGGAAATTAAAGCCAAGGATCCATACTTATAGGCTATGTAAGTCTGATTTCTCAATTGTATTTGAGAATTTTTCTATAAAATTTGTTTGTCACTCATTTGGACCAATGGGAAATTAAAGCCAAGGATCCATACTTATAGGCTATGTAAGTCCGATTTCTCAATTGTATTTGAGAATTTTTCTATAACATTTGTTTGTCACTCATTTGGACCAATGGGAAATTAAAGCCAAGGATCCATACTTATAGACTATGTAAGTCCGATTTCTCAATTGTATTTGAGAATTTTTCTATAAAATTTGTTTGTCACTCATTTGGACCAATGGGAAATTAAATCCAAGGATCCATACTTATAGACTATGTAAGTCCGATTTCTCAATTGTATTTGAGAATTTTTCTATAAAATTTGTTTGTCACTCATTTGGACCAATTGGAAATTAAAGCCAAGGATCCATACTTATAGACTATGTACATAAGTCTGATTTCTCAATTGTATTTGAGAATTTTTCTATAAAATTTGTTTGTCACTCATTTGGACCAATGGGAAATTAAAGCCAAGGATCCATACTTATAGGCTATGTAAGTCTGATTTCTCAATTGTATTTGAGAATTTTTCTATAAAATTTATTTTGTCACTCATTTGGACCAATGGGAAATTAAAGCCAAGGATCCATACTTATAGACTATGTAAGTCCGATTTCTCAATTGTATTTGAGAATTTTTCTATAAAATTTTAAAGATTAAAATTGTGTAAATTTTGTTCAGCTGTACGGGAATTTGGCTATTTGTGGGGACATTTATGTTTGTCACTCATTTGGACCAATGGGAAATTAAAGCCAAGGATCCATACTTATAGACTATGTAAGTCTGATTTCTCAATTGTATTTGAGAATTTTTCTATAAAATTTGTTTGTCACTCATTTGGACCAATGGGAAATTAAAGCCAAGGATCCATACTTATAGACTATGTAAGTCCGATTTCTCAATTGTATTTGAGAATTTTTCTATAACATTTTAAAGATTAAAATTGTGTAAAGTTTGTTCAGCTGTACGGGAATTTGGCTATTTGTGGGCACATTTATGTTTGTCACTCATTTGGACCAATGGGAAATTAAAGCCAAGGATCCATACTTATAGGCTATGTAAGTCCGATTTCTCAATTGTATTTGAGAATTTTTCTATAAAATTTGTTTGTCACTCATTTGGACCAATGGGAAATTAAAGCCAAGGATCCATACTTATAGGCTATGTAAGTCTGATTTCTCAATTGTATTTGAGAATTTTTCTATAAAATTTGTTTGTCACTCATTTGGACCAATGGGAAATTAAAGCCAAGGATCCATACTTATAGGCTATGTAAGTCCGATTTCTCAATTGTATTTGAGAATTTTTCTATAACATTTGTTTGTCACTCATTTGGACCAATGGGAAATTAAAGCCAAGGATCCATACTTATAGACTATGTAAGTCCGATTTCTCAATTGTATTTGAGAATTTTTCTATAAAATTTGTTTGTCACTCATTTGGACCAATGGGAAATTAAAGCCAAGGATCCATACTTATAGGCTATGTAAGTCCGATTTCTCAATTGTATTTGAGAATTTTTCTATAACATTTGTTTGTCACTCATTTGGACCAATGGGAAATTAAAACCAAGGATCCATACTTATAGACTATGTAAGTCCGATTTCTCAATTGTATTTGAGAATTTTTCTATAAAATTTGTTTGTCACTCATTTGGACCAATGGGAAATTAAAGCCAAGGATCCATACTTATAGGCTATGTAAGTCCGATTTCTCAATTGTATTTGAGAATTTTTCTATAAAATTTGTTTGTCACTCATTTGGACCAATGGGAAATTAAAGCCAAGGATCCATACTTATAGACTATGTACATAAGTCTGATTTCTCAATTGTATTTGAGAATTTTTCTATAAAATTTGTTTGTCACTCATTTGGACCAATGGGAAATTAAAGCCAAGGATCCATACTTATAGGCTATGTAAGTCCGATTTCTCAATTGTATTTGAGAATTTTTCTATAAAATTTGTTTGTCACTCATTTGGACCAATGGGAAATTAAAGTCAAGGATCCATACTTATAGACTATGTACATAAGTCTGATTTCTCAATTGTATTTGAGAATTTTTCTATAAAATTTGTTTGTCACTCATTTGGACCAATGGGAAATTAAAGCCAAGGATCCATACTTATAGGCTATGTAAGTCTGATTTCTCAATTGTATTTGAGAATTTTTCTATAAAATTTGTTTGTCACTCATTTGGACCAATGGGAAATTAAAGCCAAGGATCCATACTTATAGGCTATGTAAGTCCGATTTCTCAATTGTATTTGAGAATTTTTCTATAACATTTGTTTGTCACTCATTTGAACCAATGGGAAATTAAAGCCAAGGATCCATACTTATAGACTATGTAAGTCCGATTTCTCAATTGTATTTGAGAATTTTTCTATAACATTTGTTTGTCACTCATTTGGACCAATGCGAAATTAAAGCCAAGGATCCATACTTATAGACTATGTAAGTCCGATTTCTCAATTGTATTTGAGAATTTTTCTATAACATTTGTTTGTCACTCATTTGGACCAATGGGAAATTAAAGCCAAGGATCCATACTTATAGACTATGTAAGTCCGATTTCTCAATTGTATTTGAGAATTTTTCTATAAAATTTGTTTGTCACTCATTTGGACCAATGGGAAATTAAAGCCAAGGATCCATACTTATAGGCTATGTAAGTCTGATTTCTCAATTGTATTTGAGAATTTTTCTATAAAATTTGTTTGTCACTCATTTGGACCAATGGGAAATTAAAGCCAAGGATCCATACTTATAGGCTATGTAAGTCCGATTTCTCAATTGTATTTGAGAATTTTTCTATAACATTTGTTTGTCACTCATTTGAACCAATGGGAAATTAAAGCCAAGGATCCATACTTATAGACTATGTAAGTCCGATTTCTCAATTGTATTTGAGAATTTTTCTATAACATTTGTTTGTCACTCATTTGGACCAATGCGAAATTAAAGCCAAGGATCCATACTTATAGACTATGTAAGTCCGATTTCTCAATTGTATTTGAGAATTTTTCTATAACATTTGTTTGTCACTCATTTGGACCAATGGGAAATTAAAGCCAAGGATCCATACTTATAGACTATGTAAGTCCGATTTCTCAATTGTATTTGAGAATTTTTCTATAACATTTGTTTGTCACTCATTTGGACCAATGGGAAATTAAAGCCAAGGATCCATACTTATAGACTATGTAAGTCCGATTTCTCAATTGTATTTGAGAATTTTTCTATAACATTTGTTTGTCACTCATTTGGACCAATGGGAAATTAAAGCCAAGGATCCATACTTATAGACTATGTAAGTCCGATTTCTCAATTGTATTTGAGAATTTCTCTATAACATTTGTTTGTCACTCATTTGGACCAATGGGAAATTAAAGCCAAGGATCCATACTTATAGACTATGTAAGTCCGATTTCTCAATTGTATTTGAGAATTTTTCTATAAAATTTGTTTGTCACTCATTTGGACCAATGGGAAATTAAATCCAAGGATCCATACTTATAGACTATGTAAGTCCGATTTCTCAATTGTATTTGAGAATTTTTCTATAAATTTGTTTGTCACTCATTTAGACCAATGGGAAATTAAAGCCAAGGATCCATACTTATAGGCTATGTAAGTCCGATTTCTCAATTGTATTTGAGAATTTTTCTATAAAATTTGTTTGTCACTCATTTGGACCAATGGGAAATTAAATCCAAGGATCCGTACTTATAGACTATGTAAGTCCGATTTCTCAATTGTATTTGAGAATTTTTCTATAAAATTTGTGTGTCACTCATTTGGACCAATGGGAAATTAAAGCCAAGGATCCATACTTATAGACTATGTACATAAGTCTGATTTCTCAATTGTATTTGAGAATTTTTCTATAAAATTTGTTTGTCACTCATTTGGACCAATGGGAAATTAAAGCCAAGGATCCATACTTATAGGCTATGTAAGTCTGATTTCTCAATTGTATTTGAGAATTTTTCTATAAAATTTGTTTGTCACTCATTTGGACCAATGGGAAATTAAAGCCAAGGATCCATACTTATAGGCTATGTAAGTCCGATTTCTCAATTGTATTTGAGAATTTTTCTATAAAATTTTAAAGATTAAAATTGTGTAAATTTTGTTGAGCTCTACGGGAATTTGGCTATTTGTGGGCACATTTATGTTTGTCACTCATTTGGACGAATGGGAAATTAAAGCCAAGGATCCATACTTATAGACTATGTAAGTCAGATTTCTCAATTGTATTTGAGAATTTTTCTATAAAATTTGTTTGTCACTCATTTGGACCAATGGGAAATTAAAGCCAAGGATCCATACTTATAGGCTATGTAAGTCCGATTTCTCAATTGTATTTGAGAATTTTTCTATAAAATTTGTTTGTCACTCATTTGGACCAATGGGAAATTAAAGCCAAGGATCCATACTTATAGGCTATGTAAGTCTGATTTCTCAATTGTATTTGAGAATTTTTCTATAAAATTTGTTTGTCACTCATTTGGACCAATGGGAAATTAAAGCCAAGGATCCATACTTATAGGCTATGTAAGTCCGATTTCTCAATTGTATTTGAGAATTTTTCTATAACATTTGTTTGTCACTCATTTGGACCAATGGGAAATTAAAACCAAGGATCCATACTTATAGACTATGTAAGTCCGATTTCTCAATTGTATTTGAGAATTTTTCTATAAAATTTGTTTTTCACTCATTTGGACCAATGGGAAATTAAAGCCAAGGATCCATACTTATAGGCTATGTAAGTCCGATTTCTCAATTGTATTTGAGAATTTTTCTATAAAATTTGTTTGTCACTCATTTGGACCAATGGGAAATTAAAGCCAAGGATCCATACTTATAGACTATGTACATAAGTCTGATTTCTCAATTGTATTTGAGAATTTTTCTATAACATTTGTTTGTCACTCATTTGGACCAATGGGAAATTAAAACCAAGGATCCATACTTATAGACTATGTACATAAGTCTGATTTCTCAATTGTATTTGAGAATTTTTCTATAAAATTTGTTTGTCACTCATTTGGACCAATGGGAAATTAAAGCCAAGGATCCATACTTATAGACTATGTACATAAGTCTGATTTCTCAATTGTATTTGAGAATTTTTCTATAAAATTTGTTTGTCACTCATTTGGACCAATGGGAAATTAAAGCCAAGGATCCATACTTATAGACTATGTACATAAGTCCGATTTCTCAATTGTATTTGAGAATTTTTCTATAACATTTGTTTGTCACTCATTTGGACCAATGGGAAATTAAAGTCAAGGATCCATACTTATAGACTATGTACATAAGTCTGATTTCTCAATTGTATTTGAGAATTTTTCTATAACATTTGTTTGTCACTCATTTGGACCAATGGGAAATTAAAGTCAAGGATCCATACTTATAGACTATGTACATAAGTCTGATTTCTCAATTGTATTTGAGAATTTTTCTATAAAATTTGTTTGTCACTCATTTGGACCAATGGGAAATTAAAGCCAAGGATCCATACTTATAGACTATGTACATAAGTCTGATTTCTCAATTGTATTTGAGAATTTTTCTATAAAATTTGTTTGTCACTCATTTGGACCAATGGGAAATTAAAGCCAAGGTTCCATACTTATAGGCTATGTAAGTCTAATTTCTCAATTTTATTTGAGAATTTTTCTATAAAATTTGTTTGTCACTCATTTGGACCAATGGGAAATTAAAGCCAAGGATCCATACTTATAGGCTATGTAAGTCTGATTTCTCAATTGTATTTGAGAATTTTTCTATAAAATTTGTTTGTCACTCATTTGGACCAATGGGAAATTAAAGCCAAGGATCCATACTTATAGGCTATGTAAGTCCGATTTCTCAATTGTATTTGAGAATTTTTCTATAACATTTGTTTGTCACTCATTTGGACCAATGGGAAATTAAAACCAAGGATCCATACTTAAAGACTATGTAAGTCCGATTTCTCAATTGTATTTGAGAATTTTTCTATAAAATTTGTTTGTCACTCATTTGGACCAATGGGAAATTAAAGCCAAGGATCCATACTTATAGACTATGTAAGTCCGATTTCTCAATTGTATTTGAGAATTTTTCTATAAAATTTGTTTGTCACTCATTTGGACCAATGGGAAATTAAAGCCAAGGATCCATACTTATAGACTATGTAAGTCTGATTTCTCAATTGTATTTGAGAATTTTTCTATAAAATTTTAAGGATTAAAATTGTGTAAATTTTGTTCAGCTGTATGGGAATTTGGCTATTTGTGGGCACATTTATGTTTGTCACTCATTTGGACCAATGGGAAATTAAAGCCAAGGATCCATACTTATAGACTATGTAAGTCCGATTTCTCAATTGTATTTGAGAATTTTTCTATAAAATTTTAAAGATTAAAATTGTGTAAATTTTGTTCAGCTGTACGGGAATTTGGCTATTTGTGGGCACATTTATGTTTGTCACTCATTTGGACCAATGGGAAATTAAAGCCAAGGATCCATATTTATAGGCTATGTAAGTCCGATTTCTCAATTGTATTTGAGAATTTTTCTATAAAATTTTACAGATTAAAATTCTGTAAATTTTGTTCAGCTGTACGGGAATTTGGCTATTTGTGGGCACATTTATGTTTGTCACTCATTTGGACCAATGGGAAATTAAAGCCAAGGATCCATACTTATAGACTATGTAAGTCTGATTTCTCAATTGTATTTGAGAATTTTTCTATAAAATTTGTTTGTCACTCATTTGGACTAATGGGAAATTAAAGCCAAGGATCCATACTTATAGACTATTTAAGTCCGATTTCTCAATTGTATTTGAGAATTTTTCTATAAAATTTTAAAGATTAAAATTGTGTAAATTTTGTTCAGCTGTACGGGAATTTGGCTATTTGTGGGGACATTTATGTTTGTCACTCATTTGGACTAATGGGAAATTAAAGCTAAGGATCCATACTTATAGGCTATGTAAGTCTGATTTCTCAATTGTATTTGAGAATTTTTCTATAAAATTTGTTTGTCACTCATTTGGACCAATGGGAAATTAAAGCCAAGGATCCATACTTATAGACTATGTAAGTCCGATTTCTCAATTGTATTTGAGAATTTTTCTATAAAATTTTAAAGATTAAAATTGTGTAAATTTTGTTCAGCTGTACGGGAATTTGGCTATTTGTGGGCACATTTATGTTTGTCACTCATTTGGACCAATGGGAAATTAAAGCCAAGGATCCATACTTATAGACTATGTAAGTCCGATTTCTCAATTGTATTTGAGAATTTTTCTATAAAATTTTAAAGATTAAAATTGTGTAAATTTTGTTCAGCTGTACGGGAATTTGGCTATTTGTGGGGACATTTATGTTTGTCACTCATTTGGACCAATGGGAAATTAAAGCTAAGGATCCATACTTATAGGCTATGTAAGTCTGATTTCTCAATTGTATTTGAGAATTTTTCTATAAAATTTTAAAGATTAAAATTGTGTAAATTTTGTTCAGCTGTACGGGAATTTGGCTATTTGTGGGGACATTTATGTTTGTCACTCATTTGGACCAATGGGAAATTAAAGCTAAGGATCCATACTTATAGGCTATGTAAGTCTGATTTCTCAATTGTATTTGAGAATTTTTCTATAAAATTTTAAAGATTAAAATTGTGTAAATTTTGTTCAGCTGTACGGGAATTTGGCTATTTGTGGGCACATTTATGTTTGTCACTCATTTGGACCAATGGGAAATTAAAGCCAAGGATCCATACTTATAGACTATGTAAGTCTGATTTCTCAATTGTATTTGAGAATTTTTCTATAAAATTTTAAAGATTAAAATTGTGTAAATTTTGTTCAGCTGTACGGGAATTTGGCTATTTGTGGGGACATTTATGTTTGTCACTCATTTGGACCAATGGGAAATTAAAGCCAAGGATCCATACTTATAGACTATGTAAGTCTGATTTCTCAATTGTATTTGAGAATTTTTCTATAAAATTTGTTTGTCACTCATTTGGACCAATGGGAAATTAAAGCCAAGGATCCATACTTATAGACTATGTAAGTCCGATTTCTCAATTGTATTTGAGAATTTTTCTATAAAATTTTAAAGATTAAAATTGTGTAAATTTTGTTCAGCTGTACGGGAATTTGGCTATTTGTGGGCACATTTATGTTTGTCACTCATTTGGACCAATGGGAAATTAAAGCTAAGGATCCATACTTATAGGCTATGTAAGTCTGATTTCTCAATTGTATTTGAGAATTTTTCTATAAAATTTGTTTGTCACTCATTTGGACCAATGGGAAATTAAAGCCAAGGATCCATACTTATAGACTATGTAAGTCCGATTTCTCAATTGTATTTGAGAATTTTTCTATAAAATTTTAAAGATTAAAATTGTGTAAATTTTGTTCAGCTGTACGGGAATTTGGCTATTTGTGGGCACATTTATGTTTGTCACTCATTTGGACCAATGGGAAATTAAAGCCAAGGATCCATACTTATAGACTATGTAAGTCCGATTTCTCAATTGTATTTGAGAATTTTTCTATAAAATTTTAAAGATTAAAATTGTGTAAATTTTGTTCAGCTGTACGGGAATTTGGCTATTTGTGGGGACATTTATGTTTGTCACTCATTTGGACCAATGGGAAATTAAAGCCAAGGATCCATACTTATAGACTATGTAAGTCTGATTTCTCAATTGTATTTGAGAATTTTTCTATAAAATTTGTTTGTCACTCATTTGGACCAATGGGAAATTAAAGCCAAGGATCCATACTTATAGACTATGTAAGTCCGATTTCTCAATTGTATTTGAGAATTTTTCTATAAAATTTTAAAGATTAAAATTGTGTAAATTTTGTTCAGCTGTACGGGAATTTGGCTATTTGTGGGCACATTTATGTTTGTCACTCATTTGGACCAATGGGAAATTAAAGCCAAGGATCCATACTTATAGACTATGTAAGTCTGATTTCTCAATTGTATTTGAGAATTTTTCTATAAAATTTTAAAGATTAAAATTGTGTAAATTTTGTTCAGCTGTACGGGAATTTGGCTATTTGTGGGCACATTTATGTTTGTCACTCATTTGGACCAATGGGAAATTAAAGCCAAGGATCCATACTTATAGACTATGTAAGTCCGATTTCTCAATTGTATTTGAGAATTTTTCTATAAAATTTTAAAGATTAAAATTGTGTAAATTTTGTTCAGCTGTACGGGAATTTGGCTATTTGTGGGGACATTTATGTTTGTCACTCATTTGGACCAATGGGAAATTAAAGCCAAGGATCCATACTTATAGACTATGTAAGTCTGATTTCTCAATTGTATTTGAGAATTTTTCTATAAAATTTGTTTGTCACTCATTTGGACCAATGGGAAATTAAAGCCAAGGATCCATACTTATAGACTATGTAAGTCCGATTTCTCAATTGTATTTGAGAATTTTTCTATAAAATTTTAAAGATTAAAATTGTGTAAATTTTGTTCAGCTGTACGGGAATTTGGCTATTTGTGGGGACATTTATGTTTGTCACTCATTTGGACCAATGGGAAATTAAAGCCAAGGATCCATACTTATAGACTATGTAAGTCTGATTTCTCAATTGTATTTGAGAATTTTTCTATAAAATTTGTTTGTCACTCATTTGGACCAATGGGAAATTAAAGCCAAGGATCCATACTTATAGACTATGTAAGTCCGATTTCTCAATTGTATTTGAGAATTTTTCTATAAAATTTTAAAGATTAAAATTGTGTAAATTTTGTTCAGCTGTACGGGAATTTGGCTATTTGTGGGCACATTTATGTTTGTCACTCATTTGGACCAATGGGAAATTAAAGCCAAGGATCCATACTTATAGACTATGTAAGTCTGATTTCTCAATTGTATTTGAGAATTTTTCTATAAAATTTTAAAGATTAAAATTGTGTAAATTTTGTTCAGCTGTACGGGAATTTGGCTATTTGTGGGCACATTTATGTTTGTCACTCATTTGGACCAATAAGAAATTAAAGCCAAGGATCCATACTTATAGACTATGTAAGTCCGATTTCTCAATTGTATTTGAGAATTTTTCTATAAAATTTTAAAGATTAAAATTGTGTAAATTTTGTTCAGCTGTACGGGAATTTGGCTATTTGTGGGGACATTTATGTTTGTCACTCATTTGGACCAATGGGAAATTAAAGCCAAGGATCCATACTTATAGACTATGTAAGTCTGATTTCTCAATTGTATTTGAGAATTTTTCTATAAAATTTGTTTGTCACTCATTTGGACCAATGGGAAATTAAAGCCAAGGATCCATACTTATAGACTATGTAAGTCCGATTTCTCAATTGTATTTGAGAATTTTTCTATAAAATTTTAAAGATTAAAATTGTGTAAATTTTGTTCAGCTGTACGGGAATTTGGCTATTTGTGGGCACATTTATATTTGTCACTCATTTGGACCAATGGGAAATTAAAGCCAAGGATCCATACTTATAGACTATGTAAGTCTGATTTCTCAATTGTATTTGAGAATTTTTCTATAAAATTTGTTTGTCACTCATTTGGACCAATGGGAAATTAAAGCCAAGGATCCATACTTATAGACTATGTAAGTCCGATTTCTCAATTGTATTTGAGAATTTTTCTATAAAATTTTAAAGATTAAAATTGTGTAAATTTTGTTCAGCTGTACGGGAATTTGGCTATTTGTGGGCACATTTATGTTTGTCACTCATTTGGACCAATGGGAAATTAAAGCCAAGGATCCATACTTATAGACTATGTAAGTCTGATTTCTCAATTGTATTTGAGAATTTTTCTATAAAATTTTAAAGATTAAAATTGTGTAAATTTTGTTCAGCTGTACGGGAATTTGGCTATTTGTGGGCACATTTATGTTTGTCACTCATTTGGACCAATGGGAAATTAAAGCCAAGGATCCATACTTATAGACTATGTAAGTCCGATTTCTCAATTGTATTTGAGAATTTTTCTATAAAATTTTAAAGATTAAAATTGTGTAAATTTTGTTCAGCTGTACGGGAATTTGGCTATTTGTGGGCACATTTATGTTTGTCACTCATTTGGACCAATGGGAAATTAAAGCCAAGGATCCATACTTATAGACTATGTAAGTCTGATTTCTCAATTGTATTTGAGAATTTTTCTATAAAATTTTAAAGATTAAAATTGTGTAAATTTTGTTCAGCTGTACGGGAATTTGGCTATTTGTGGGCACATTTATGTTTGTCACTCATTTGGACCAATGGGAAATTAAAGCCAAGGATCCATACTTATAGACTATGTAAGTCCGATTTCTCAATTGTATTTGAGAATTTTTCTATAAAATTTTAAAGATTAAAATTGTGTAAATTTTGTTCAGCTGTACGGGAATTTGGCTATTTGTGGGGACATTTATGTTTGTCACTCATTTGGACCAATGGGAAATTAAAGCTAAGGATCCATACTTATAGACTATGTAAGTCTGATTTCTCAATTGTATTTGAGAATTTTTCTATAAAATTTTAAAGATTAAAATTGTGTAAATTTTGTTCAGCTGTACGGGAATTTGGCTATTTGTGGGCACATTTAAGTTTGTCACTCATTTGGACCAATGGGAAATTAAAGCCAAGGATCCATACTTATAGACTATGTAAGTCTGATTTCTCAATTGTATTTGAGAATTTTTCTATAAAATTTGTTTGTCACTCATTTGGACCAATGGGAAATTAAAGCCAATGATCCATACTTATAGACTATGTAAGTCCGATTTCTCAATTGTATTTGAGAATTTTTCTATAAAATTTTAAAGATTAAAATTGTGTAAATTTTGTTGAGCTCTACGGGAATTTGGCTATTTGTGGGGACATTTATGTTTGTCACTCATTTGGACCAATGGGAAATTAAAGCCAAGGATCCATACTTATAGACTATGTAAGTCTGATTTCTCAATTGTATTTGAGAATTTTTCTATAAAATTTTAAAGATTAAAATTGTGTAAATTTTGTTCAGCTGTACGGGAATTTGGGTATTTGTGGGCACATTTATGTTTGTCACTCATTTGGACCAATGGGAAATTAAAGCCAAGGATCCATACTTATAGACTATGTAAGTCTGATTTCTCAATTGTATTTGAGAATTTTTTTATAAAATTTGTTTGTCACTCATTTGGACCAATGGGAAATTAAAGCCAAGGATCCATATTTATAGGCTATGTAAGTCCGATTGCTCAATTGTATTTGAGAATTTTTCTATAAAATTTTAAAAATTAAAATTCTGTAAATTTTGTTCAGCTGTACGGGAATTTGGCTATTTGTGGGCACATTTATGTTTGTCACTCATTTGGACCAATTGGAAATTAAAGCCAAGGATCCATACTTATAGACTATGTAAGTCTGATTTCTCAATTGTATTTGAGAATTTTTTTATAAAATATGTTTGTCACTCATTTGGACCAATGGGAAATTAAAGCCAAGGATCCATACTTATAGGCTATGTAAGTCTGATTTCTCAATTGTATTTGAGCATTTTTCTATAAAATTTGTTTGTCACTCATTTGGACCAATGGGAAATTAAAGCCAAGGATCCATACTTATAGACTATGTAAGTCCGATTTCTCAATTGTATTTGAGAATTTTTCTATAACATTTGTTTGTCACTCATTTGGACCAATGGGAAATTAAAGCCAAGGATCCATACTTATAGACTATGTAAGTCCGATTTCTCAATTGTATTTGAGAATTTTTCTATAACATTTGTTTGTCACTCATTTGGACCAATGGGAAATTAAAGCCAAGGATCCATACTTATAGACTATGTAAGTCCGATTTCTCAATTGTATTTGAGAATTTTTCTATAAAATTTTAAAGACTAAAATTGTGTAAATTTTGTTCAGCTGTACGGGAATTTGGCTATTTGTGGGCACATTTATGTTTGTCACTCATTTGGACCAATAAGAAATTAAAGCCAAGGATCCATACTTATAGACTATCTAAGTCCGATTTCTCAATTGTATTTGAGAATTTTTCTATAACATTTGTTTGTCACTCATTTGGACCAATGGGAAATTAAAGCCAAGGATCCATACTTATAGACTATGTAAGTCCGATTTCTCAATTGTATTTGAGAATTTTTCTATAACATTTGTTTGTCACTCATTTGGACCAATGGGAAATTAAAGCCAAGGATCCATACTTATAGACTATGTAAGTCCGATTTCTCAATTGTATTTGAGAATTTTTCTATAACATTTGTTTGTCACTCATTTGGACCAATGGGAAATTAAAGCCAAGGATCCATACTTATAGACTATGTAAGTCCGATTTCTCAATTGTATTTGAGAATTTTTCTATAACATTTGTTTGTCACTCATTTGGACCAATGGGAAATTAAAGCCAAGGATCCATACTTATAGACTATGTAAGTCCGATTTCTCAATTGTATTTGAGAATTTTTCTATAACATTTGTTTGTCACTCATTTGGACCAATGGGAAATTAAAGCCAAGGATCCATACTTATAGACTATGTAAGTCCGATTTCTCAATTTTATTTGAGAATTTTTCTATAACATTTGTTTGTCACTCATTTGGACCAATGGGAAATTAAAGCCAAGGATCCATACTTATAGACTATGTAAGTCCGATTTCTCAATTGTATTTGAGAATTTTTCTATAACATTTGTTTGTCACTCATTTGGACCAATGGGAAATTAAAGCCAAGGATCCATACTTATAGACTATGTAAGTCCGATTTCTCAATTGTATTTGAGAATTTTTCTATAAAATTTGTTTGTCACTCATTTGGACCAATGGGAAATTAAATCCAAGGATCCATACTTATAGACTATGTAAGTCCGATTTCTCAATTGTATTTGAGAATTTTTCTATAAATTTGTTTGTCACTCATTTAGACCAATGGGAAATTAAAGCCAAGGATCCATACTTATAGGCTATGTAAGTCCGATTTCTCAATTGTATTTGAGAATTTTTCTATAAAATTTGTTTGTCACTCATTTGGACCAATGGGAAATTAAATCCAAGGATCCATACTTATAGACTATGTAAGTCCGATTTCTCAATTGTATTTGAGAATTTTTCTATAAAATTTGTTTGTCACTCATTTGGACCAATGGGAAATTAAAGCCAAGGATCCATACTTATAGACTATGTACATAAGTCTGATTTCTCAATTGTATTTGAGAATTTTTCTATAAAATTTGTTTGTCACTCATTTGGACCAATGGGAAATTAAAGCCAAGGATCCATACTTATAGGCTATGTAAGCCTGATTTCTCAATTGTATTTGAGAATTTTTCTATAAAATTTGTTTGTCACTCATTTGGACCAATGGGAAATTAAAGCCAAGGATCCATACTTATAGGCTATGTAAGTCCGATTTCTCAATTGTATTTGAGAATTTTTCTATAAAATTTTAAAGATTAAAATTGTGTAAATTTTGTTGAGCTCTACGGGAATTTGGCTATTTGTGGGCACATTTATGTTTGTCACTCATTTGGACGAATGGGAAATTAAAGCCAAGGATCCATACTTATAGACTATGTAAGTCAGATTTCTCAATTGTATTTGAGAATTTTTCTATAAAATTTGTTTGTCACTCATTTGGACCAATGGGAAATTAAAGCCAAGGATCCATACTTATAGGCTATGTAAGTCTGATTTCTCAATTGTATTTGAGCATTTTTCTATAAAATTTGTTTGTCACTCATTTGGACCAATGGGAAATTAAAGCCAAGGATCCATACTTATAGGCTATGTAAGTCCGATTTCTCAATTGTATTTGAGAATTTTTCTATAAAATTTGTTTGTCACTCATTTGGACCAATGGGAAATTAAAGCCAAGGATCCATACTTATAGACTATGTACATAAGTCTGATTTCTCAATTGTATTTGAGAATTTTTCTATAAAATTTGTTTGTCACTCATTTGGACCAATGGGAAATTAAAGCCAAGGATCCATACTTATAGGCTATGTAAGTCCGATTTCTCAATTGTATTTGAGAATTTTTCTATAACATTTGTTTGTCACTCATTTGGACCAATGGGAAATTAAAGCCAAGGATCCATACTTAAAGACTATGTAAGTCCGATTTCTCAATTGTATTTGAGAATTTTTCTATAAAATTTTAAAGATTAAAATTGTGTAAATTTTGTTGAGCTCTACGGGAATTTGGCTATTTGTGGGCACATTTATGTTTGTCACTCATTTGGACAAATGGGAAATTAAAGCCAAGGATCCATACTTATAGGCTATGTAAGTCCGATTTCTCAATTGTATTTGAGAATTTTTCTATAACATTTGTTTGTCACTCATTTGGACCAATGGGAAATTAAAGCCAAGGATCCATACTTAAAGACTATGTAAGTCCGATTTCTCAATTGTATTTGAGAATTTTTCTATAAAATTTTAAAGATTAAAATTGTGTAAATTTTGTTGAGCTCTACGGGAATTTGGCTATTTGTGGGCACATTTATGTTTGTCACTCATTTGGACAAATGGGAAATTAAAGCCAAGGATCCATACTTATAGACTATGTAAGTCTGATTTCTCAATTGTATTTGAGAATTTTTCTATAAAATTTGTTTGTCACTCATTTGGACCAATGGGAAATTAAAGCCAAGGATCCATACTTATAGACTATGTAAGTCCGATTTCTCAATTGTATTTGAGAATTTTTCTATAAAATTTTAAAGATTAAAATTGTGTAAATTTTGTTGAGCTCTACGGGAATTTGGCTATTTGTGGGGACATTTATGTTTTTCACTCATTTGGACCAATGGGAAATTAAAGCCAAGGATCCATACTTATAGACTATGTAAGTCTGATTTCTCAATTGTATTTGAGAATTTTTCTATAAAATTTTAAAGATTAAAATTGTGTAAATTTTGTTGAGCTCTACGGGAATTTGGCTATTTGTGGGCACATTTATGTTTGTCACTCATTTGGACCAATGGGAAATTAAAGCCAAGGATCCATACTTATAGACTATGTAAGTCTGATTTCTCAATTGTATTTGAGAATTTTTCTATAAAATTTGTTTGTCACTCATTTGGACCAATGGGAAATTAAAGCCAAGGATCCATATTTATAGGCTATGTAAGTCCCATTTCTCAATTGTATTTGAGAATTTTTCTATAAAATTTTACAGATTAAAATTCTGTAAATTTTGTTCAGCTGTACGGGAATTTGGCTATTTGTGGGCACATTTATGTTTGTCACTCATTTGGACCAATGGGAAATTAAAGCCAAGGATCCATACTTATAGACTATGTAAGTCTGATTTCTCAATTGTATTTGAGAATTTTTCTATAAAATTTGTTTGTCACTCATTTGGACCAATGGGAAATTAAAGCCAAGGATCCATACTTATAGACTATGTAAGTCCGATTTCTCAATTGTATTTGAGAATTTTTCTATAAAATTTTAAAGATTAAAATTGTGTAAATTTTGTTGAGCTCTACGGGAATTTGACTATTTGTGGGGACATTTATGTTTGTCACTCATTTGGACCAATGGGAAATTAAAGCCAAGGATCCATACTTATAGACTATGTAAGTCTGATTTCTCAATTGTATTTGAGAATTTTTCTATAAAATTTGTTTGTCACTCATTTGGACCAATGGGAAATTAAAGCCAAGGATCCATACTTATAGACTATATAAGTCCGATTTCTCAATTGTATTTGAGAATTTTTCTATAAAATTTTAAAGATTAAAATTGTGTAAATTTTGTTGAGCTCTACGGGAATTTGGCTATTTGTGGTGACATTTATATTTGTCACTCATTTGGATTAATGGGAAATTAAAGCCAAGGATCCATACTTATAGACTATGTAAGTCTGATTTCTCAATTGTATTTGAGAATTTTTCTATAAAATTTTAAAGATTAAAATTGTGTAAATTTTGTTCAGCTGTATGGGAATTTGGCTATTTGTGGGCACATTTATGTTTGTCACTCATTTGGACCAATGGGAAATTAAAGCCAAGGATCCATACTTATAGACTATGTAAGTCTGATTTCTCAATTGTATTTGAGAATTTTTCTATAAAATTTTAAAGATTAAAATTGTGTAAATTTTGTTCAGCTGTATGGGAATTTGGCTATTTGTGGGCACATTTATGTTTGTCACTCATTTGGATTAATGGGAAATTAAAGCCAAGGATCCATACTTATAGACTATGTAAGTCCGATTTCTCAATTGTATTTGAGAATTTTTCTATAAAATTTGTTTGTCACTCATTTGGACCAATGGGAAATTAAAGCCAAGGATCCATACTTATAGACTATGTAAGTCCGATTTCTCAATTGTATTTGAGAATTTTTCTATAAAATTTTAAAGATTAAAATTGTGTAAATTTTGTTGAGCTCTACGGGAATTTGGCTATTTGTGGTGACATTTATGTTTGTCACTCATTTGGACCAATGGGAAATTAAAGCCAAGGATCCATACTTATAGACTATGTAAGTCTGATTTCTCAATTGTATTTGAGAATTTTTCTATAAAATTTTAAAGATTAAAATTGTGTAAATTTTGTTCAGCTGTATGGGAATTTGGCTATTTGTGGGCACATTTATGTTTGTCACTCATTTGGACCAATGGGAAATTAAAGCCAAGGATCCATACTTATAGACTATGTAAGTCTGATTTCTCAATTGTATTTGAGAATTTTTCTATAAAATTTGTTTGTCACTCATTTGGACCAATGGGAAATTAAAGCCAAGGATCCATACTTATAGACTATGTAAGTCTGATTTCTCAATTGTATTTGAGAATTTTTCTATAAAATTTGTTTGTCACTCATTTGGACCAATGGGAAATTAAAGCCAAGGATCCATACTTATAGACTATGTAAGTCCGATTTCTCAATTGTATTTGAGAATTTTTCTATAAAATTTTAAAGATTAAAATTGTGTAAATTTTGTTGAGCTCTACGGGAATTTGGCTATTTGTGGGGACATTTATGTTTGTCACTCATTTGGACCAATGGGAAATTAAAGCCAAGGATCCATACTTATAGACTATGTAAGTCTGATTTCTCAATTGTATTTGAGAATTTTTCTATAAAATTTTAAAGATTAAAATTGTGTAAATTTTGTTCAGCTGTATGGGAATTTGGCTATTTGTGGGCACATTTATGTTTGTCACTCATTTGGACCAATGGGAAATTAAAGCCAAGGATCCATACTTATAGACTATGTAAGTCTGATTTCTCAATTGTATTTGAGAATTTTTCTATAAAATTTTAAAGATTAAAATTGTGTAAATTTTGTTCAGCTGTATGGGAATTTGGCTATTTGTGGGCACATTTATGTTTGTCACTCATTTGGACCAATGGGAAATTAAAGCCAAGGATCCATACTTATAGACTATGTAAGTCCGATTTCTCAATTGTATTTGAGAATTTTTCTATAAAATTTTAAAGATTAAAATTGTGTAAATTTTGTTGAGCTCTACGGGAATTTGGCTATTTGTGGGGACATTTATGTTTTTCACTCATTTGGACCAATGGGAAATTAAAGCCAAGGATCCATACTTATAGACTATGTAAGTCTGATTTCTCAATTGTATTTGAGAATTTTTCTATAAAATTTTAAAGATTAAAATTGTGTAAATTTTGTTGAGCTCTACGGGAATTTGGCTATTTGTGGGCACATTTATGTTTGCCACTCATTTGGACCAATGGGAAATTAAAGCCAAGGATCCATACTTATAGACTATGTAAGTCTGATTTCTCAATTGTATTTGAGAATTTTTCTATAAAATTTGTTTGTCACTCATTTGGACCAATGGGAAATTAAAGCCAAGGATCCATATTTATAGGCTATGTAAGTCCCATTTCTCAATTGTATTTGAGAATTTTTCTATAAAATTTTACAGATTAAAATTCTGTAAATTTTGTTCAGCTGTACGGGAATTTGGCTATTTGTGGGCACATTTATGTTTGTCACTCATTTGGACCAATGGGAAATTAAAGCCAAGGATCCATACTTATAGACTATGTAAGTCCGATTTCTCAATTGTATTTGAGAATTTTTCTATAAAATTTTAAAGATTAAAATTGTGTAAATTTTGTTGAGCTCTACGGGAATTTGGCTATTTGTGGGGACATTTATGTTTGTCACTCATTTGGACCAATGGGAAATTAAAGCCAAGGATCCATACTTATAGACTATGTAAGTCTGATTTCTCAATTGTATTTGAGAATTTTTCTATAAAATTTGTTTGTCACTCATTTGGACCAATGGGAAATTAAAGCCAAGGATCCATACTTATAGACTATGTAAGTCCGATTTCTCAATTGTATTTGAGAATTTTTCTATAAAATTTTAAAGATTAAAATTGTGTAAATTTTGTTGAGCTCTACGGGAATTTGGCTATTTGTGGGGACATTTATGTTTGTCACTCATTTGGATTAATGGGAAATTAAAGCCAAGGATCCATACTTATAGACTATGTAAGTCTGATTTCTCAATTGTATTTGAGAATTTTTCTATAAAATTTTAAAGATTAAAATTGTGTAAATTTTGTTCAGCTGTATGGGAATTTGGCTATTTGTGGGCACATTTATGTTTGTCACTCATTTGGACCAATGGGAAATTAAAGCCAAGGATCCATACTTATAGACTATGTAAGTCTGATTTCTCAATTGTATTTGAGAATTTTTCTATAAAATTTGTTTGTCACTCATTTGGACCAATGGGAAATTAAAGCCAAGGATCCATACTTATAGACTATGTAAGTCCGATTTCTCAATTGTATTTGAGAATTTTTCTATAAAATTTGTTTGTCACTCATTTGGACCAATGGGAAATTAAAGCCAAGGATCCATACTTATAGACTATGTAAGTCCGATTTCTCAATTGTATTTGAGAATTTTTCTATAAAATTTTAAAGATTAAAATTGTGTAAATTTTGTTGAGCTCTACGGGAATTTGGCTATTTGTGGGGACATTTATGTTTGTCACTCATTTGGACCAATGGGAAATTAAAGCCAAGGATCCATACTTATAGACTATGTAAGTCTGATTTCTCAATTGTATTTGAGAATTTTTCTATAAAATTTGTTTGTCACTCATTTGGACCAATGGGAAATTAAAGCCAAGGATCCATACTTATAGACTATGTAAGTCCGATTTCTCAATTGTATTTGAGAATTTTTCTATAAAATTTTAAAGATTAAAATTGTGTAAATTTTGTTGAGCTCTACGGGAATTTGGCTATTTGTGGGGACATTTATGTTTGTCACTCATTTGGACCAATGGGAAATTAAAGCCAAGGATCCATACTTATAGACTATGTAAGTCTGATTTCTCAATTGTATTTGAGAATTTTTCTATAAAATTTGTTTGTCACTCATTTGGACCAATGGGAAATTAAAGCCAAGGATCCATACTTATAGACTATGTAAGTCCGATTTCTCAATTGTATTTGAGAATTTTTCTATAAAATTTTAAAGATTAAAATTGTGTAAATTTTGTTGAGCTCTACGGGAATTTGGCTATTTGTGGGGACATTTATGTTTGTCACTCATTTGGATTAATGGGAAATTAAAGCCAAGGATCCATACTTATAGACTATGTAAGTCTGATTTCTCAATTGTATTTGAGAATTTTTCTATAAAATTTTAAAGATTAAAATTGTGTAAATTTTGTTCAGCTGTATGGGAATTTGGCTATTTGTGGGCACATTTATGTTTGTCACTCATTTGGACCAATGGGAAATTAAAGCCAAGGATCCATACTTATAGACTATGTAAGTCTGATTTCTCAATTGTATTTGAGAATTTTTCTATAAAATTTGTTTGTCACTCATTTGGACCAATGGGAAATTAAAGCCAAGGATCCATACTTATAGACTATGTAAGTCTGATTTCTCAATTGTATTTGAGAATTTTTCTATAAAATTTGTTTGTCACTCATTTGGACCAATGGGAAATTAAAGCCAAGGATCCATACTTATAGACTATGTAAGTCCGATTTCTCAATTGTATTTGAGAATTTTTCTATAAAATTTTAAAGATTAAAATTGTGTAAATTTTGTTGAGCTCTACGGGAATTTGGCTATTTGTGGGGACATTTATGTTTGTCACTCATTTGGATTAATGGGAAATTAAAGCCAAGGATCCATACTTATAGACTATGTAAGTCTGATTTCTCAATTGTATTTGAGAATTTTTCTATAAAATTTTAAAGATTAAAATTGTGTAAATTTTGTTCAGCTGTATGGGAATTTGGCTATTTGTGGGCACATTTATGTTTGTCACTCATTTGGACCAATGGGAAATTAAAGCCAAGGATCCATACTTATAGACTATGTAAGTCTGATTTCTCAATTGTATTTGAGAATTTTTCTATAAAATTTGTTTGTCACTCATTTGGACCAATGGGAAATTAAAGCCAAGGATCCATACTTATAGACTATGTAAGTCCGATTTCTCAATTGTATTTGAGAATTTTTCTATAAAATTTTAAAGATTAAAATTGTGTAAATTTTGTTGAGCTCTACGGGAATTTGGCTATTTGTGGGGACATTTATGTTTGTCACTCATTTGGACCAATGGGAAATTAAAGCCAAGGATCCATACTTATAGACTATGTAAGTCCGATTTCTCAATTGTATTTGAGAATTTTTCTATAAAATTTTAAAGATTAAAATTGTGTAAATTTTGTTGAGCTCTACGGGAATTTGGCTATTTGTGGGGACATTTATGTTTGTCACTCATTTGGACCAATGGGAAATTAAAGCCAAGGATCCATACTTATAGACTATGTAAGTCCGATTTCTCAATTGTATTTGAGAATTTTTCTATAAAATTTTAAAGATTAAAATTGTGTAAATTTTGTTGAGCTCTACGGGAATTTGGCTATTTGTGGGGACATTTATGTTTGTCACTCATTTGGATTAATGGGAAATTAAAGCCAAGGATCCATACTTATAGACTATGTAAGTCTGATTTCTCAATTGTATTTGAGAATTTTTCTATAAAATTTTAAAGATTAAAATTGTGTAAATTTTGTTCAGCTGTATGGGAATTTGGCTATTTGTGGGCACATTTATGTTTGTCACTCATTTGGACCAATGGGAAATTAAAGCCAAGGATCCATACTTATAGACTATGTAAGTCTGATTTCTCAATTGTATTTGAGAATTTTTCTATAAAATTTGTTTGTCACTCATTTGGACCAATGGGAAATTAAAGCCAAGGATCCATACTTATAGACTATGTAAGTCCGATTTCTCAATTGTATTTGAGAATTTTTCTATAAAATTTTAAAGATTAAAATTGTGTAAATTTTGTTGAGCTCTACGGGAATTTGGCTATTTGTGGGGACATTTATGTTTGTCACTCATTTGGACCAATGGGAAATTAAAGCCAAGGATCCATACTTATAGACTATGTAAGTCTGATTTCTCAATTGTATTTGAGAATTTTTCTATAAAATTTGTTTGTCACTCATTTGGACCAATGGGAAATTAAAGCCAAGGATCCATACTTATAGACTATGTAAGTCCGATTTCTCAATTGTATTTGAGAATTTTTCTATAAAATTTTAAAGATTAAAATTGTGTAAATTTTGTTGAGCTCTACGGGAATTTGGCTATTTGTGGGGACATTTATGTTTGTCACTCATTTGGACCAATGGGAAATTAAAGCCAAGGATCCATACTTATAGACTATGTAAGTCTGATTTCTCAATTGTATTTGAGAATTTTTCTATAAAATTTGTTTGTCACTCATTTGGACCAATGGGAAATTAAAGCCAAGGATCCATATTTATAGGCTATGTAAGTCCCATTTCTCAATTGTATTTGAGAATTTTTCTATAAAATTTTAAAGATTAAAATTGTGTAAATTTTGTTGAGCTCTACGGGAATTTGGCTATTTGTGGGGACATTTATGTTTGTCACTCATTTGGACCAATGGGAAATTAAAGCCAAGGATCCATACTTATAGACTATGTAAGTCTGAATTCTCAATTGTATTTGAGAATTTTTCTATAAAATTTGTTTGTCACTCATTTGGACCAATGGGAAATTAAAGCCAAGGATCCATACTTATAGACTATGTAAGTCCGATTTCTCAATTGTATTTGAGAATTTTTCTATAAAATTTTAAAGATTAAAATTGTGTAAATTTTGTTGAGCTCTACGGGAATTTGGCTATTTGTGGGGACATTTATGTTTGTCACTCATTTGGACCAATGGGAAATTAAAGCCAAGGATCCATACTTATAGACTATGTAAGTCTGATTTCTCAATTGTATTTGAGAATTTTTCTATAAAATTTGTTTGTCACTCATTTGGACCAATGGGAAATTAAAGCCAAGGATCCATACTTATACAGCCCAATTACGAATATTCCCTAGGAATTTCTCTCCCACGGAAAATATTTTTCTCGAGAAAAAATTTCCCCAATTATAATTTTTTATATGTAAATAAAAGGAAAAAGTGAAAAATCTCATGCGGAATTTATATTCATAATAGGAGGAATGGGAAATGCGAAAAAATTCCCACGGAATTATTATTCGTGATTGGGCTGATAGACTATGTAAGTCCGATTTCTCAATTGTATTTGAGAATTTTTCTATAAAATTTTAAAGATTAAAATTGTGTAAATTTTGTTCAGCTGTACGGGAATTTGGCTATTTGTGGGCACATTTATGTTTGTCACTCATTTGGACCAATGGGAAATTAAAGCCAAGGATCCATACTTATAGACTATGTAAGTCTGATTTCTCAATTGTATTTGAGAATTATTCTATAAAATTTGTTTGTCACTCATTTGGACCAATGGGAAATTAAAGCCAAGGATCCATACTTATAGACTATGTAAGTCCGATTTCTCAATTGTATTTGAGAATTTTTCTATAAAATTTTAAAGATTAAAATTGTGTAAATTTTGTTGAGCTCTACGGGAATTTGGCTATTTGTGGGGACATTTATGTTTGTCACTCATTTGGACCAATGGGAAATTAAAGCCAAGGATCCATATTTATAGGCTATGTAAGTCCGATTTCTCAATTGTATTTGAGAATTTTTTTATAAAATTTGTTTGTCACTCATTTGGACCAATGGGAAATTAAAGCCAAGGATCCATATTTATAGGCTATGTAAGTCCGATTTCTCAATTGTATTTGAGAATTTTTCTATAAAATTTTAAAGATTAAAATTGTGTAAATTTTGTTCAGCTCTACGGGAATTTGGCTATTTGTGGGGACATTTATGTTTGTCACTCATTTGGACCAATGGGAAATTAAAGCCAAGGATCCATACTTATAGACTATGTAAGTCTGATTTCTCAATTGTATTTGAGAATTTTTTTATAAAATTTGTTTGTCACTCATTTGGACCAATGCGAAATTAAAGCCAAGGATCCATATTTATAGGCTATGTAAGTCCGATTTCTCAATTGTATTTGAGAATTTTTCTATAAAATTTTAAAGATTAAAATTGTGTAAATTTTGTTCAGCTGTACGGGAATTTGGCTATTTGTGGGCACATTTATGTTTGTCACTCATTTGGACCAATGGGAAATTAAAGCCAAGGATCCATATTTATAGGCTATGTAAGTCCGATTGCTCAATTGTATTTGAGAATTTTTCTATAAAATTTTAAAGATTAAAATTCTGTAAATTTTGTTCAGCTGTACGGGAATTTGGCTATTTGTGGGCACATTTATGTTTGTCACTCATTTGGACCAATGGGAAATTAAAGCCAAGGATCCATACTTATAGACTATGTAAGTCTGATTTCTCAATTGTATTTGAGAATTTTTTTATAAAATTTGTTTGTCACTCATTTGGACCAATGGGAAATTAAAGCCAAGGATCCATACTTATAGGCTATGTAAGTCCGATTTCTCAATTGTATTTGAGAATTTTTCTATAAAGTTTGTTTGTCACTCATTTGGACCAATGGGAAATTAAAGCCAAGGATCCATACTTATAGACTATGTAAGTCAGATTTCTCAATTGTATTTGAGAATTTTTTTATAAAATTTGTTTGTCACTCATTTGGACCAATGGGAAATTAAAGCCAAGGATCCATACTTATAGACTATGTAAGTCCGATTTCTCAATTGTATTTGAGAATTTTTCTATAAAATTTTAAAGATTAAAATTGTGTAAATTTTGTTGAGCTCTACGGGAATTTGGCTATTTGTGGGGACATTTATGTTTGTCACTCATTTGGACCAATGGGAAATTAAAGCCAAGGATCCATACTTATAGACTATGTAAGTCCGATTTCTCAATTGTATTTGAGAATTTTTCTATAAAATTTTAAAGATTAAAATTGTGTAAATTTTGTTGAGCTCTACGGGAATTTGGCTATTTGTGGGGACATTTATGTTTGTCACTCATTTGGACCAATGGGAAATTAAAGCCAAGGATCCATACTTATAGACTATGTAAGTCTGATTTCTCAATTGTATTTGAGAATTTTTCTATAAAATTTTAAAGATTAAAATTGTGTAAATTTTGTTGAGCTCTACGGGAATTTGGCTATTTGTGGGCACATTTATGTTTGTCACTCATTTGGACCAATGGGAAATTAAAGCCAAGGATCCATACTTATAGACTATGTAAGTCTGATTTCTCAATTGTATTTGAGAATTTTTCTATAAAATTTGTTTGTCACTCATTTGGACCAATGGGAAATTAAAGCCAAGGATCCATATTTATAGGCTATGTAAGTCCCATTTCTCAATTGTATTTGAGAATTTTTCTATAAAATTTTACAGATTAAAATTCTGTAAATTTTGTTCAGCTGTACGGGAATTTGGCTATTTGTGGGCACATTTATGTTTGTCACTCATTTGGACCAATGGGAAATTAAAGCCAAGGATCCATACTTATAGACTATGTAAGTCTGATTTCTCAATTGTATTTGAGAATTTTTCTATAAAATTTGTTTGTCACTCATTTGGACCAATGGGAAATTAAAGCCAAGGATCCATACTTATAGACTATGTAAGTCCGATTTCTCAATTGTATTTGAGAATTTTTCTATAAAATTTTAAAGATTAAAATTGTGTAAATTTTGTTGAGCTCTACGGGAATTTGGCTATTTGTGGGGACATTTATGTTTGTCACTCATTTGGACCAATGGGAAATTAAAGCCAAGGATCCATACTTATAGACTATGTAAGTCTGATTTCTCAATTGTATTTGAGAATTTTTCTATAAAATTTGTTTGTCACTCATTTGGACCAATGGGAAATTAAAGCCAAGGATCCATACTTATAGACTATGTAAGTCTGATTTCTCAATTGTATTTGAGAATTTTTCTATAAAATTTTAAAGATTAAAATTGTCTAAATTTTGTTGAGCTCTACGGGAATTTGGCTATTTGTGGGGACATTTATGTTTGTCACTCATTTGGACCAATGGGAAATTAAAGCCAAGGATCCATACTTATAGACTATGTAAGTCTGATTTCTCAATTGTATTTGAGAATTTTTCTATAAAATTTGTTTGTCACTCATTTGGACCAATGGGAAATTAAAGCCAAGGATCCATACTTATAGACTATGTAAGTCCGATTTCTCAATTGTATTTGAGAATTTTTCTATAAAATTTTAAAGATTAAAATTGTGTAAATTTTGTTCAGCTGTACGGGAATTTGGCTATTTGTGGGCACATTTATGTTTGTCACTCATTTGGACCAATGGGAAATTAAAGCCAAGGATCCATACTTATAGACTATGTAAGTCCGATTTCTCAATTGTATTTGAGAATTTTTCTATAAAATTTTAAAGATTAAAATTGTGTAAATTTTGTTCAGCTGTACGGGAATTTGGCTATTTGTGGGCACATTTATGTTTGTCACTCATTTGGACCAATGGGAAATTAAAGCCAAGGATCCATACTTATAGACTATGTAAGTCCGATTTCTCAATTGTATTTGAGAATTTTTCTATAAAATTTTAAAGATTAAAATTGTGTAAATTTTGTTCAGCTGTACGGGAATTTGGCTATTTGTGGGCACATTTATGTTTGTCACACATTTGGACCAATGGGAAATTAAAGCCAAGGATCCATACTTATAGACTATGTAAGTCCGATTTCTCAATTGTATTTGAGAATTTTTCTATAAAATTTTAAAGATTAAAATTGTGTAAATTTTGTTCAGCTGTACGGGAATTTGGCTATTTGTGGGCACATTTATGTTTGTCACTCATTTGGACCAATGGGAAATTAAAGCCAAGGATCCATACTTATAGACTATGTAAGTCTGATTTCTCAATTGTATTTGAGAATTTTTCTATAAAATTTGTTTGTCACTCATATGGACCAATGGGAAATTAAAGCCAAGGATCCATACTTATAGACTATGTAAGTCCGATTTCTCAATTGTATTTGAGAATTTTTCTATAAAATTTTAAAGATTAAAATTGTGTAAATTTTGTTGAGCTCTACGGGAATTTGGCTATTTGTGGGGACATTTATGTTTGTCACTCATTTGGACCAATGGGAAATTAAAGCCAAGGATCCATACTTATAGACTATGTAAGTCTGATTTCTCAATTGTATTTGAGAATTTTTCTATAAAATTTGTTTGTCACTCATTTGGACCAATGGGAAATTAAAGCCAAGGATCCATACTTATAGACTATGTAAGTCCGATTTCTCAATTGTATTTGAGAATTTTTCTATAAAATTTTAAAGATTAAAATTGTGTAAATTTTGTTGAGCTCTACGGGAATTTGGCTATTTGTGGGGACATTTATGTTTGTCACTCATTTGGACCAATGGGAAATTAAAGCCAAGGATCCATATTTATAGGCTATGTAAGTCCGATTGCTCAATTGTATTTGAGAATTTTTCTATAAAATTTTAAAGATTAAAATTCTGTAAATTTTGTTCAGCTGTACGGGAATTTGGCTATTTGTGGGCACATTTATGTTTGTCACTCATTTGGACCAATGGGAAATTAAAGCCAAGGATCCATACTTATAGGATATGTAAGTCCGATTTCTCAATTGTATTTGAGAATTTTTCTATAAAATTTGTTTGTCACTCATTTGGACCAATGGGAAATTAAAGCCAAGGATCCATATTTATAGGCTATGTAAGTCCGATTTCTCAATTGTATTTGAGAATTTTTCTATAAAATTTTAAAGATTAAAATTGTGTAAATTTTGTTCAGCTGTACGGGAATTTGGCTATTAGTGGGCACATTTATGTTTGTCACTCATTTGGACCAATGGGAAATTAAAGCCAAGGATCCATATTTATAGGCTATGTAAGTCCGATTGCTCAATTGTATTTGAGAATTTTTCTATAAAATTTTAAAGATTAAAATTCTGTAAATTTTGTTCAGCTGTACGGGAATTTGGCTATTTGTGGGCACATTTATGTTTGTCACTCATTTGGACCAATGGGAAATTAAAGCCAAGGATCCATACTTATAGACTATGTAAGTCTGATTTCTCAATTGTATTTGAGAATTTTTTTATAAAATTTGTTTGTCACTCATTTGGACCAATGGGAAATTAAAGCCAAGGATCCATACTTATAGGCTATGTAAGTCCGATTTCTCAATTGTATTTGAGAATTTTTCTATAAAATTTGTTTGTCACTCATTTGGACCAATGGGAAATTAAAGCCAAGGATCCATACTTATAGACTATGTAAGTCAGATTTCTCAATTGTATTTGAGAATTTTTTTATAAAATTTGTTTGTCACTCATTTGGACCAATGGGAAATTAAAGCCAAGGATCCATACTTATAGGCTATGTAAGTCCGATTTCTCAATTGTATTTGAGAATTTTTTTATAAAATTTGTTTGTCACTCATTTGGACCAATGGGAAATTAAAGCCAAGGATCCATACTTATAGGCTATGTAAGTCCGATTTCTCAATTGTATTTGAGAATTTTTTTATAAAATTTGTTTGTCACTCATTTGGACCAATGGGAAATTAAAGCCAAGGATCCATACTTATAGGCTATGTAAGTCCGATTTCTCAATTGTATTTGAGAATTTTTCTATAACATTTGTTTGTCACTCATTTGGACCAATGGGAAATTAAAGCCAAGGATCCATACTTATAGGCTATGTAAGTCCGATTTCTCAATTGTATTTGAGAATTTTTCTATAACATTTGTTTGTCACTCATTTGGACCAATAGGAAATTAAAGCCAAGGATCCATACTTATAGGCTATGTAAGTCCGATTTCTCAATTGTATTTGAGAATTTTTCTATAACATTTGTTTGTCACTCATTTGGACCAATGGGAAATTAAAGCCAAGGATCCATACTTATATGGCTATGTAAGTCCGATTTCTCAATTGTATTTGAGAATTTAAAGATTAAAATTGTGTAAATTTTGTTGAGCTCTACGGGAATTTGGCTATTTGTGGGCACATTTATGTTTGTCACTCATTTGGACCAATGGGAAATTAAAGCCAAGGATCCATACTTATAGGCTATGTAAGTCCGATTTCTCAATTGTATTTGAGAATTTTTCTATAACATTTGTTTGTCACTCATTTGGACCAATAAGAAATTAAAGCCAAGGATCCATACTTATAGGCTATGTAAGTCCGATTTCTCAATTGTATTTGAGAATTTTTCTATAAAATTTTAAAGATTAAAATTGTGTAAATTTTGTTGAGCTCTACGGGAATTTGGCTATTTGTGGGCACATTTATGTTTGTCACTCATTTGGACCAATGGGAAATTAAAGCCAAGGATCCATACTTATAGGCTATGTAAGTCCGATTTCTCAATTGTATTTGAGAATTTTTCTATAACATTTGTTTGTCACTCATTTGGACCAATGGGAAATTAAAGCCAAGGATCCATACTTATAGACTATGTAAGTCTGATTTCTCAATTGTATTTGAGAATTTTTCTATAACATTTGTTTGTCACTCATTTGGACCAATGGGAAATTAAAGCCAAGGATCCATACTTATAGACTATGTAAGTCTGATTTCTCAATTGTATTTGAGAATTTTTCTATAACATTTGTTTGTCACTCATTTGGACCAATGGGAAATTAAAGCCAAGGATCCATACTTATAGGCTATGTAAGTCCGATTTCTCAATTGTATTTGAGAATTTTTCTATAACATTTGTTTGTCACTCATTTGGACCAATGGGAAATTAAAGCCAAGGATCCATACTTATAGGCTATGTAAGTCCGATTTCTCAATTGTATTTGAGAATTTTTCTATAACATTTGTTTGTCACTCATTTGGACCAATGGGAAATTAAAGCCAAGAATCCATACTTATAGGCTATGTAAGTCCGATTTCTCAATTGTATTTGAGAATTTTTCTATAACATTTGTTTGTCACTCATTTGGACCAATGGGAAATTAAAGCCAAGGATCCATACTTATAGGCTATGTAAGTCCGATTTCTCAATTGTATTTGAGAATTTTTCTATAACATTTGTTTGTCACTCATTTGGACCAATGGGAAATTAAAGCCAAGGATCCATACTTATAGGCTATGTAAGTCCGATTTCTCAATTGTATTTGAGAATTTTTCTATAAAATTTTAAAGATTAAAATTCTGTAAATTTTGTTCAGCTGTACTGGAATTTGGCTATTTGTGGGCACATTTATGTTTGTCACTCATTTGGACCAATGGGAAATTAAAGCCAAGGATCCATATTTATGGACTATGTAAGTCCGATTTCTCAATTGTATTTGAGAATTTTTCTATAACATTTGTTTGTCACTCATTTGGACCAATGGGAAATTAAAGCCAAGGATCCATACTTATAGGCTATGTAAGTCCGATTTCTCAATTGTATTTGAGAATTTTTCTATAACATTTGTTTGTCACTCATTTGGACCAATGGGAAATTAAAGCCAAGGATCCATACTTATAGGCTATGTAAGTCCGATTTCTCAATTGTATTTGAGAATTTTTCTATAAAATTTTAAAGATTAAAATTCTGTAAATTTTGTTCAGCTGTACTGGAATTTGGCTATTTGTGGGCACATTTATGTTTGTCACTCATTTGGACCAATGGGAAATTAAAGCCAAGAATCCATACTTATAGGCTATGTAAGTCCGATTTCTCAATTGTATTTGAGAATTTTTCTATAACATTTGTTTGTCACTCATTTGGACCAATGGGAAATTAAAGCCAAGGATCCATACTTATAGGCTATGTAAGTCCGATTTCTCAATTGTATTTGAGAATTTTTCTATAACATTTGTTTGTCACTCATTTGGACCAATGGGAAATTAAAGCCAAGGATCCATACTTATAGGCTATGTAAGTCCGATTGCTCAATTGTATTTGAGAATTTTTCTATAAAATTTTAAAGATTAAAATTCTGTAAATTCTGTTCAGCTGTACGGGAATTTGGCTATTTGTAGGCACATTTATGTTTGTCACTCATTTGGACCAATGGGAAATTAAAGCCAAGGATCCATACTTATGGACTATGTAAGTCCGATTTCTCAATTGTATTTGAGAATTTTTCTATTAAATTTGTTTGTCACTCATTTGGACCAATAGGAAATTAAAGCCAAGGATCCATACTTATAGGCTATGTAAGTCCGATTTCTCAATTGTATTTGAGAATTTTTCTATAAAATTTGTTTGTCACTCATTTGGACCAATGGGAAATTAAAGCCAAGGATCCATACTTATAGGCTATGTAAGTCCGATTTCTCAATTGTATTTGAGAATTTTTCTATAAAATTTGTTTGTCACTCATTTGGACCAATGGGAAATTAAAGCCAAGGATCCATACTTATAGACTATGTAAGTCCAATTTCTCAATTGTATTTGAGAATTTTTCTATAACATTTGTTTGTCACTCATTTGGACCAATGGGAAATTAAAGCCAAGGATCCATACTTATAGGCTATGTAAGTCCGATTTCTCAATTGTATTTGAGAATTTTTCTATAAAATTTTAAAGATTAAAATTGTGTAAATTTTGTTGAGCTCTACGGGAATTTGGCTATTTGTGGGCACATTTATATTTGTCACTCATTTGAACCAATGGGAAATTAAAGCCAAGGATCCATACTTATAGGCTATGTAAGTCCGATTTCTCAATTGTATTTGAGAATTTTTCTATAACATTTGTTTGTCACTCATTTGGACCAATGGGAAATTAAAGCCAAGGATCCATACTTATAGGCTATGTAAGTCCGATTTCTCAATTGTATTTGAGAATTTTTCTATAACATTTGTTTGTCACTCATTTGGACCAATGGGAAATTAAAGCCAAGGATCCATACTTATAGGCTATGTAAGTCCGATTTCTCAATTGTATTTGAGAATTTTTCTATAACATTTGTTTGTCACTCATTTGGACCAATGGGAAATTAAAGCCAAGGATCCATACTTATATGGCTATGTAAGTCCGATTTCTCAATTGTATTTGAGAATTTAAAGATTAAAATTGTGTAAATTTTGTTGAGCTCTACAGGAATTTGGCTATTTGTGGGCACATTTATGTTTGTCACTCATTTGGACCAATGGGAAATTAAAGCCAAGGATCCATACTTATAGGCTATGTAAGTCCGATTTCTCAATTGTATTTGAGAATTTTTCTATAACATTTGTTTGTCACTCATTTGGACCAATAAGAAATTAAAGCCAAGGATCCATACTTATAGGCTATGTAAGTCCGATTTCTCAATTGTATTTGAGAATTTTTCCATAAAATTTTAAAGATTAAAATTGTGTAAATTTTGTTGAGCTCTACGGGAATTTGGCTATTTGTGGGCACATTTATGTTTGTCACTCATTTGGACCAATGGGAAATTAAAGCCAAGGATCCATACTTATAGGCTATGTAAGTCCGATTTCTCAATTGTATTTGAGAATTTTTCTATAACATTTGTTTGTCACTCATTTGGACCAATGGGAAATTAAAGCCAAGGATCCATACTTATAGACTATGTAAGTCTGATTTCTCAATTGTATTTGAGAATTTTTCTATAACATTTGTTTGTCACTCATTTGGACCAATGGGAAATTAAAGCCAAGGATCCATACTTATAGGCTATGTAAGTCCGATTTCTCAATTGTATTTGAGAATTTTTCTATAACATTTGTTTGTCACTCATTTGGACCAATGGGAAATTAAAGCCAAGGATCCATACTTATAGGCTATGTAAGTCCGATTTCTCAATTGTATTTGAGAATTTTTCTATAACATTTGTTTGTCACTCATTTGGACCAATGGGAAATTAAAGCCAAGGATCCATACTTATAGGCTATGTAAGTCCGATTTCTCAATTGTATTTGAGAATTTTTCTATAACATTTGTTTGTCACTCATTTGGACCAATGGGAAATTAAAGCCAAGGTTCCATACTTATAGGCTATGTAAGTCCGATTTCTCAATTGTATTTGAGAATTTTTCTATAACATTTGTTTGTCACTCATTTGGACCAATGGGAAATTAAAGCCAAGGATCCATACTTATAGGCTATGTAAGTCTGATTTCTCAATTGTATTTGAGAATTTTTCTATAACATTTGTTTGTCACTCATTTGGACCAATGGGAAATTAAAGCCAATTGTATTTGAGAATTTTTCTATAACATTTGTTTGTCACTCATTTGGACCAATGGGAAATTAAAGCCAAGGATCCATACTTATAGGCTATGTAAGTCCGATTTCTCAATTGTATTTGAGAATTTTTCTATAACATTTGTTTGTCACTCATTTGGACCAATGGGAAATTAAAGCCAAGGATCCATACTTATAGGCTATGTAAGTCCGATTTCTCAATTGTATTTGAGAATTTTTCTATACATTTGTTTGTCACTCATTTGGACCAATGGGAAATTAAAGCCAAGGATCCATACTTATAGGCTATGTAAGTCCGATTTCTCAATTGTATTTGAGAATTTTTCTATAACATTTGTTTGTCACTCATTTGGACCAATGGGAAATTAAAGCCAGTGATCCATACTTATAGGCTATGTAAGTCTGATTTCTCAATTGTATTTGAGAATTTTTCTATAACATTTGTTTGTCACTCATTTGGACCAATGGGAAATTAAAGCCAAGGATCCATACTTATAGGCTATGTAAGTCCGATTTCTCAATTGTATTTGAGAATTTTTCTATAACATTTGTTTGTCACTCATTTGGACCAATGGGAAATTAAAGCCAAGGATCCATACTTATAGGCTATGTAAGTCCGATTTCTCAATTGTATTTGAGAATTTTTCTATAACATTTGTTTGTCACTCATTTGGACCAATGGGAAATTAAAGCCAAGGATCCATACTTATAGGCTATGTAAGTCCGATTTCTCAATTGTATTTGAGAATTTTTCTATAACATTTGTTTGTCACTCATTTGGACCAATGGGAAATTAAAGCCAAGGATCCATACTTATAGGCTATGTAAGTCCGATTTCTCAATTGTATTTGAGAATTTTTCTATAACATTTGTTTGTCACTCATTTGGACCAATGGGAAGTTAAAGCCAAGGATCCATACTTATAGGCTATGTAAGTCCGTTTTCTCAATTGTATTTGAGAATTTTTCTATAACATTTGTTTGTCACTCATTTGGACCAATGGGAAATTAAAGCCAAGGATCCATACTTATAGGCTATGTAAGTCCGATTTCTCAATTGTATTTGAGAATTTTTCTATAACATTTGTTTGTCACTCATTTGGACCAATGGGAAATTAAAGCCAAGGATCCATACTTATAGGCTATGTAAGTCCGATTTCTCAATTGTATTTGAGAATTTTTCTATAACATTTGTTTGTCACTCATTTGGACCAATGGGAAATTAAAGCCAAGGATCCATACTTATAGGCTATGTAAGTCCGATTTCTCAATTGTATTTGAGAATTTTTCTATAACATTTGTTTGTCACTCATTTGGACCAATGGGAAATTAAAGCCAAGGATCCATACTTGTAGGCTATGTAAGTCCGATTTCTCAATTGTATTTGAGAATTTTTCTATAACATTTGTTTGTCACTCATTTGGACCAATGGGAAATTAAAGCCAAGGATCCATACTTATAGACTATGTAAGTCTGATTTCTCAATTGTATTTGAGAATTTTTCTATAACATTTGTTTGTCACTCATTTGGACCAATGGGAAATTAAAGCCAAGGATCCATACTTATAGGCTATGTAAGTCCGATTTCTCAATTGTATTTGAGAATTTTTCTATAACATTTGTTTGTCACTCATTTGGACCAATGGGAAATTAAAGCCAAGGATCCATACTTATAGGCTATGTAAGTCCGATTTCTCAATTGTATTTGAGAATTTTTCTATAACATTTGTTTGTCACTCATTTGGACCAATGGGAAATTAAAGCCAAGGATCCATACTTGTAGGCTATGTAAGTCCGATTTCTCAATTGTATTTGAGAATTTTTCTATAACATTTGTTTGTCACTCATTTGGACCAATGGGAAATTAAAGCCAAGGATCCATACTTATAGACTATGTAAGTCTGATTTCTCAATTGTATTTGAGAATTTTTCTATAACATTTGTTTGTCACTCATTTGGACCAATGGGAAATTAAAGCCAAGGATCCATACTTATAGGCTATGTAAGTCCGATTTCTCAATTGTATTTGAGAATTTTTCTATAACATTTGTTTGTCACTCATTTGGACCAATGGGAAATTAAAGCCAAGGATCCATACTTATAGACTATGTAAGTCTGATTTCTCAATTGTATTTGAGAATTTTTCTATAACATTTGTTTGTCACTCATTTGGACCAATGGGAAATTAAAGCCAAGGATCCATACTTGTGGGCTATGTAAGTCCGATTTCTCAATTGTATTTGAGAATTTTTCTATAACATTTGTTTGTCACTCATTTGGACCAATGGGAAATTAAAGCCAAGGATCCATACTTATAGGCTATGTAAGTCCGATTTCTCAATTGTATTTGAGAATTTTTCTATAACATTTGTTTGTCACTCATTTGGACCAATGGGAAATTAAAGCCAAGGATCCATACTTGTAGGCTATGTAAGTCCGATTTCTCAATTGTATTTGAGAATTTTTCTATAACATTTGTTTGTCACTCATTTGGACCAATGGGAAATTAAAGCCAAGGATCCATACTTATAGGCTATGTAAGTCCGATTTCTCAATTGTATTTGAGAATTTTTCTATAACATTTGTTTGTCACTCATTTGGACCAATGGGAAATTAAAGCCAAGGATCCATACTTATAGGCTATGTAAGTCCGATTTCTCAATTGTATTTGAGAATTTTTCTATAACATTTGTTTGTCACTCATTTGGACCAATGGGAAATTAAAGCCAAGGATCCATACTTGTAGGCTATGTAAGTCCGATTTCTCAATTGTATTTGAGAATTTTTCTATAACATTTGTTTGTCACTCATTTGGACCAATGGGAAATTAAAGCCAAGGATCCATACTTCTAGACTATGTAAGTCTGATTTCTCAATTGTATTTGAGAATTTTTCTATAACATTTGTTTGTCACTCATTTGGACCAATGGGAAATTAAAGCCAAGGATCCATACTTATAGGCTATGTAAGTCCGATTTCTCAATTGTATTTGAGAATTTTTCTATAACATTTGTTTGTCACTCATTTGGACCAATGGGAAATTAAAGCCAAGGATCCATACTTGTAGGCTATGTAAGTCCGATTTCTCAATTGTATTTGAGAATTTTTCTATAACATTTGTTTGTCACTCATTTGGACCAATGGGAAATTAAAGCCAAGGATCCATACTTATAGGCTATGTAAGTCCGATTTCTCAATTGTATTTGAGAATTTTTCTATAACATTTGTTTGTCACTCATTTGGACCAATGGGAAATTAAAGCCAAGGATCCATACTTATAGGCTATGTAAGTCCGATTTCTCAATTGTATTTGAGAATTTTTCTATAACATTTGTTTGTCACTCATTTGGACCAATGGGAAATTAAAGCCAAGGATCCATACTTGTAGGCTATGTAAGTCCGATTTCTCAATTGTATTTGAGAATTTTTCTATAACATTTGTTTGTCACTCATTTGGACCAATGGGAAATTAAAGCCAAGGATCCATACTTATAGACTATGTAAGTCTGATTTCTCAATTGTATTTGAGAATTTTTCTATAACATTTGTTTGTCACTCATTTGGACCAATGGGAAATTAAAGCCAAGGATCCATACTTATAGGCTATGTAAGTCCGATTTCTCAATTGTATTTGAGAATTTTTCTATAACATTTGTTTGTCACTCATTTGGACCAATGGGAAATTAAAGCCAAGGATCCATACTTATAGGCTATGTAAGTCCGATTTCTCAATTGTATTTGAGAATTTTTCTATAAAATTTTAAAGATTAAAATTGTGTAAATTTTGTTCAGCTGTACGGGAATTTGGCTATTTGTGGGCACATTTATGTTTGTCACTCATTTGGACCAATGGGAAATTAAAGCCAAGGATCCATACTTGTAGGCTATGTAAGTCCGATTTCTCAATTGTATTTGAGAATTTTTCTATAACATTTGTTTGTCACTCATTTGGACCAATGGGAAATTAAAGCCAAGGATCCATACTTATAGGCTATGTAAGTCCGATTTCTCAATTGTATTTGAGAATTTTTTTATAACATTTGCTTGTCACTCATTTGGACCAATGGGAAATTAAAGCCAAGGATCCATACTTGTAGGCTATGTAAGTCCGATTTCTCAATTGTATTTGAGAATTTTTCTATAACATTTGTTTGTCACTCATTTGGACCAATGGGAAATTAAAGCCAAGGATCCATACTTGTAGGCTATGTAAGTCCGATTTCTCAATTGTATTTGAGAATTTTTCTATAACATTTGTTTGTCACTCATTTGGACCAATGGGAAATTAAAGCCAAGGATCCATACTTATAGGCTATGTAAGTCTGATTTCTCAATTGTATTTGAGAATTTTTCTATAACATTTGTTTGTCACTCATTTGGACCAATGGGAAATTAAAGCCAAGGATCCATACTTATAGGCTATGTAAGTACGATTTCTCAATTGTATTTGAGAATTTTTCTATAACATTTGTTTGTCACTCATTTGGACCAATGGGAAATTAAAGCCAAGGATCCATACTTATAGGCTATGTAAGTCCGATTTCGCTATTGTATTTGAGAATTTTTCTATAACATTTGTTTGTCACTCATTTGGACCAATGGGAAATTAAAGCCAAGGATCCATACTTATATACTATGTAAGTCCGATTTCTCAATTGTATTTATGAATTTTTCTATAACATTTGTTTGTCACTCATTTGGACCAATGGGAAATTAAAGCCAAGGATCCATACTTATAGACTATGTAAGTCTGATTTCTCAATTGTATTTGAGAATTTTTCTATAAAATTTTAAAGATTAAAATTGTGTAAATTTTGTTTCTTATGTGCACCCTCCACACAGACCCCAATCACCCCTAAAAATTTCATTGAAATCGGGCAAGCCGTCTAGGAGGAGTATGCGCACAAGAAGTTTTGCACTTAATTTTATATATATAGATGTTTAAATATTATTTCTGCAATGTGGCCGCCACGGCTGGCGCATAGAAGGCGCAATCTGCAATTCTGTTCAATTGTGCGTGGTTTATCGACGTAGGCAAGTGACGTAACACAACCCAAAAGAAAATAATCTAATGGGGTTAAATCACACGATCTTGGTGTTCTTCGAATTAGCCGCTCTAAAGGACGATTATGTACGCCATAAAATGCAAGAAGTGCACGATGAGTTTGACGAATAGAACAATTATTTTGATTAAAAATTTCAACAATTTGCACGCGTTGCTCTGGTGTAAGTCGATTCATAATGAAATTTCAAAGCAAACTAAACAAAAAGCTGTTAAATGGGTGCTCAAATAAAGCAGTGATGCCAACTCATAGTAGTGACACTCTATAAAAAAACACCCTATAACTTTCATAAGGTGTGAAGAGCACTGTGGGCTTAAGCCGAAAGACATGTTCCAACAATAATCTATAACACATCTGTACCTTCGCGGGAGTGAAATGAGAAAAAGCTGGTACTTTTGGTAGTTTTCTCTTTTAGTACTTTTTCTCCTTTCGATGTACATATTTGGTATACAGATACTGCCTACATTAACATGTAACGTGAACAAAGTCGCAATCATTCTAATCAATAAAACTTTTAAAAATTAATCACAAATAAATGTTGCCATAAAAAATTTGTTATTTTTTAGTGAGTGAAGGGTATGTTATGTTCGGAATAGAGGCTTCAAAAACACATTCTTAGCTGAAGTGTCATAAAATAAGCTCTTAAAGATGAAACAAAAAAACAAATAGAAAGGATAAACATTTGCGATATGAGCCGTTTATTTTGAAAGTGGCATAAGTCACTTTTCCAAAAAAATCGAGTTAATGGAAAAACTAAATAAAATTGAACGGTAGCTATTCATTTGTAAAAAATTTCCAATCAACAAAAAAAAAGTGACTTATGCCACTTTCAAAATAAACGGCTCATATGTTTAGAAGGTATTAAAATCAAGCACTTACTAGTTTCTTTAACACTTTAATGACATGTTAACAACTTGTTCTTGTTTATTACTCATCTATTTAGAAGTTGGAAGAAATGTAGGAACAAATTTTATGATTTTATTTTCTTTTTTTGAACAACTTTTTAGAATGCTGTTTAATAAATAAAACGTTATAAATATTTTATGCTTTTAAGTTGCCACATTATTACGTGATTTCTTCGATTTTGAATTTTTTTTTTTTTAAGCAACTTTAATGATCGCAATCGTTTACGGATTTCTAAAATTTCAATTTCCTTTAAAGCATTCCAAAGGTAATAAAAGCAATAAATAATTCTCTCAATTTTCCAACAACACTTTTGTTCGTTTAGATCATAAAGAAAATTTTTTTTTTTTTTTATAAAAATTATTAAACAACAATAGCAAGCAGCAAATGGTATTTGGAACTTAACCAAGAAAACATTCTTCATGCTTTAGAAAAACCAAATGTTTTTCAGAATTTCAATGTGTCAACCCAAATTGATTGAACGACAAGCTAATAACAAAAAAAAAAAACAAGAACCAAAACAAATATTCTAATCATATTCGTGCCACACACAACAGCTACTACAGCACCACTACTACAGAGGTACAGCGCATCGCTATTGCGGTTATTAGTGTTACAACATCTGATCGATCTTTTATTTGCCGCAAGTTCTCTTTGCTATTTTTTAATTAAATTTTTTTTGTTCTTCTTCTTCTTCTCATTTCATTGTTATAATAAATACGTAAATACGTGTTTTAAATGTTTAAGTACATTTTTCTAAACATTCAACTTAAAGGTACTTTTGTACGTACGAGTGTAATAAAATAAAAAGATCCATTAGTTGTGGTGTTGTTTAGCATTTTCGATTGTGGACCTCCCAGTAGTTGCACGTGTATGTGTGTTTGTGTGTGTGTAAATTACCAGAGAATTTGTTAAAATGCTTTTTGTATGCAAACATGTCATATGGCTTTAGTTTCCATAAAATCTAACCACATTTATTATGATTATAATGTTACATTTGGGGAATGAATCATAATTACTCTTAAAAATGAAATCGGGTTTTGGGAATATGATGGGAGGAGGAATGCAATTAAATTAATGTTACATTCAGTTTTATTCACGTTGTTAGCAGCAGAAGCATGAGAAGAAAAAAAGATTTTAATTTATCTTTACAAGAGTACGCAGGTATTTCTATTGACAATAAAATGATATAAAATTTATGATAAACTAGTTCGAATCGTGGTACGGAATGTCGTCCCAATTTATTATGGCGGCAACACTGTATATTTAAAATTTTTAAGAATATTGTGAAAGATTTTTTCGCAACATATTTTATTTTAAAATTTAAAACCTCGGACATGACGCGTGAATCGTAACAGGGTTCTGTTAAAATTTTAACATGACTCTGTTAGATATTAAAAAATTGATTTTTTTTATTAAAAACTTAATAATTGCCACATTTTACAATTCAATAAATATTCAAACAATAGAAATAAGTAATTTACGACCTAATTTTTGAATAGATTTTGTTATGAAAAGAAAATATTTAGTAAATAACGGATTTAAGTGCCTTTTAAATATGAATAATGGAAAAAGGACATTGGTGCTTTTCTCGAAATTGGTGGGAGAAGGATGAAAATTTTTTTTTAGGAAGAGAGTCTATATTAGCGTCTTAATGAATGCCTAGTAGTCAAAAACTTTAACATTTCGTTTTCGAAAAAAGGACCAATGTCCTTTTTTATTAAATTTTAAATATAATTTTTTCAAAATCGCTCTTAAATTTCTAAATAAAAAACAAACAAACTTTTTGACTACAATGTATTCATTACGACAATAACTTAACGGACTGACCCACGATATCGACCGATCGATAATGCTTGAATTGTAAACCAAAAAGAACTGATTTGAAACCTTCCAACCTTCAATTTTATTTATTTGATTAGCTTTAGTGCCGGTGCCAGTAAGCAAATCATAAGTTAAATAAAATCGATTATTAGTAGAACGAAAGTTAGTTTTTTATGTCTAGAAGTCCAGCGATCGACATCGTAACCGATCGTAAGCAAATTTGCGAGATAATAAATCGCATCATTAATAACTACATCAAATCATTAATAACTACAAAAGATTTTATCAATCCGATTTTCAATATTTGTTTACATTTTCGGGCTGCGTCCAATGCTGTAAATTTTATTAAAATCACCTAAAATTTTAGTAGAGCCATATTTGTTTTTATCTAATTTTGCTATTTCCAATATCCCACCATTTGTAAAAGGTTTTCCAATAAGAGTGTTACAATCGATATAATTATGTACTAAATAAAACGTCATTCAAATGGCCTCCATGACTTCTTCTGCAGGAACGAATTCGATGAACCCAATTTTCGAGCACTTTTTCCACTAAATTAAGTCGTATGTTTTGAATGGCACGTTCAATAGTGACTTGTAAAGCTTCAAAAGAATCTGGTTTATTTCGAAAGTGCAACGACTTCAAATAACCCCACAAGAAATAGTCTAATAGTGTTAAATCAGAACTTCTTGGAGGCCATTCAATATCACAATTTCTAGAAATAATCGAATCTCCAAACTTTTCTCGCAATAATTCATTTATTGCATTTGCTGTGTGGCACGTAGCCCCGTCTTGTTGGAACAAAATGTTGTCAAGATCAACTTCTTCCAATTTCTTCCATAAATAGTTGGTTAAATCCACCAGGTTGTGGTTTGAGACAGTCCCAATTGTTGAGAGCGGCTGGGAATCGACAAATTGCGGTCTTCAGCAACACTTGCCTGAACGGCAGCAATATTTGCATTACTTCGAGCGCTTTTTTGCCTTATTGGCACTTGAACATTATATAAAGAAAATAAAAGCTCAAAATTTTTAACAATTCGACTAATAGCGAGCACACTTGGACGATTATTACGACCATAAAATGGCAAAAGCACACGAAAAGTTGCAATTGGAGAACGATTATTTTGATATAAAAACTAAATAATTTGTAAACGTTGTTCTTGTGTATATCTCTCCATGATGAAATTGTAAACACTACTGAATACAAGGAAAAACAAATGACAGATCATGACAAATTACAAATGGCCAAAACGTCACTTCAAAATCATATCATCCCTATTGGAAAACCTTTTATGTAATGGAATATTCCTACACGTCATAATTTTGCAAAAAATAAGCACAATTCTTCATCTAAAATGAGTTTCATCAACTACTATTACGACTGCTAAGTTTTTAACAGTCCTCTGTTAACTCCAATATCGTATAGAAATAAACTTTTGGTTTGAGAGATACATAAGTATGAGTGTTGAAAATTGTGTTTATTTTTAATTACTGTAAAACATCTTGGTAAATTCATTTTTAGACTTGAAAGGTAAATTTTACATAAGGGCCCAGTTTAGGGCGAAGTTCTAGGGATGGCCTACCGTATTTCATACTTTTTTAATGTAAATTTATACCACTTTCCAAATAAATGATTATCAGTAAAATTTTATTTATACCGTTTTCACTTGAAAAGAGAAATATGTAGCTCATGTTACCCGTGCCATAGTAACGAATCGATCGGCACCTAAATCTCCAAAATCCGTACGGTTTCAACGTATTAGTCTTGGCACTGATATAGACTGATGTTTTTGCATTAATTCATTAAAAATTTAATTATTGAATTAAAGCCTGGCTTGAAAATTTATTGCGAATAACCGATCGCGATTATCAATTCGGAAACAAACAAAAAACCTACATACATACATACTAAGTCGACATATATCACGTGCCTTAAATACAAAAATCCTACAGGCTGTTTATTAAAGGCAGTCAAACAGGGTATGATTGATGGCATTTCATTGCCTGTTTAAAAGCCAACACATGCACCTTTATAAAGTGCCAAATAATTGCGGTCATACAATGTTTCAATCACTTTTAATGAAGAACAAACAGATAAAGTCAAATAAAACTAAAACCCACATATTGAAATTTTGTAACAACAGATGTCAAGTGATTAAAATTGCATTTTTACCCAAAGAACAAAAAATAAAAATTCTCATATCGATACGTACACACAACAACAACAACCACAACAACGAACATTTGAACAAAAACCACGAAATAATGTATCTATAGTTTAAAAACAAAACACAGCAACAGAGCAGTAAATGCAATTATCTCTTATACAACAAATAATGAGTTAAAAGGACAACAATATGACGATTTAATGGAGCAAAAATGTTTAACAAAATAATGCTGGTTAGTGGTTTAAAGCAGAATCGAATTAAGACAGGAAACTTGAGCAATATTGATTATTTTGTGAACAAAACGTATATTTATAGTCTAAATACTTAGTAGTGCAACATAATGAAGGCAATTGTGTGTATAACAAATAAGTGTGCTGCTAATAGTGGTTTATGACAGAAATTTAAGAAAACAGATGCTAATGAATGCATGAAGAATGAGATCAAAGCCTGGTGGCACATATTACATTGTTGCAGGAAAACAAAGGCATTTAACAATAGGCTTCGTTTAGTCTGCAAAATGTGAGTCAGACAAAAATGTTTATAAGTATTTTTTTAAATTTTAATTATGTCGCGATATTTATTTGCTGAAGACAAATTGCAATAACTAAATATATAATTTGTTAGTTTATTTGTAATTTGTCTATTTTTAGTTTTAAAATATTTTTATTTCTCAATTAAGTCATGAATTTTTATTCGAACTGAGTGATGTTTAATCAAAGAAATTTTAATTTGTCAGGCTTAAGTTCGTTTCCTCTAAATTTAATTTTTATATAAATTAAATTATTATTTGTAATAGAAAGAAAATTCTAGAAGCTCGTAATAATTGAAAAGACAACGAAACATTAGACTGCGCGGAGGGTTGAACTGACATCATGATGTTTCAAGACTAACCACAGTCTCATCATCAGAGTTGTTTACCATTTTTTATTTCTTTTTGTTCGTTATGTTAATATTCGGATTTTAGTTCTGTATTTTTTCCGTTGGCTATATTTCAACTTCACAGTTATTCTATCTTTTTCAATTCTGCGATGTTTTCCTTAGTTCCTGCCTTTCTTAAGGAGTTTTAACGTTTATTTAAATTTTTGAGGTTTTTGTCGTATAAGCGATTATTTTTTTTCTTTAGCTGTGGCTTTCGTTTTAACGTATTTTTATTTTGGGGGTTTTGGCGTTTTATTTTCATTTTGGTAATTTTTTTATTCCGGTATTTTTTTCAGTTTCGCGATTTTTTCGATATTTTAAAATTTTATGATTTTTTTTTGTTTTTGGTGTTTTGTTTGGTATAAGCGATTTTTTTTTTTATTTGGAACCTTTCACTTATTATGTATGTAACGTTGTTTTCAGAAATTTCATACTACGGATTGTCCCCCGGAGGATACGTTTTACATCTTGGTGATATCCAAAGCTTGATGCAGTGCCTTCTGGGGAAACGGGAAATTGTCTTTTCTAGCCCTTTCCTTTGGCCAATTACCCATAAAACTTATATGTTACTGCCCAATCTCTGAAACAACAGAGCAACGGATATCCATACATATAAGGTAGAAAAAGGACGTAGGCAATCTATGCTAGTCTCGCAGAAGGTGAAAAGGACACCTAAGGTCTCCCTTTATACCAAAGTCGATAGAAAGCTTATCCCTAGGGTTTTCCTTTCGAAGCTTTGCCAGTAACCTAACACTAGTACAATTGGTGTAGAGAGTGGTGTTCTTATATTGAAATCACTAAGCGATGCGATAATACAAGATGCTTATCTGTCCTCTGGGGAATGGGTATGCCTATTGGCATACTCCTTCTCCAATGCTGTCGCCATTGTACTTTCCTCGGTGGAGGCATGATTCCGTGACCAGTTATTGGTGAGGTCTCTTTCGGGAGTACACGTGGTGGCTGTATATTAAGTATGGATCCTTGGCTTTAATTTCCAATATGTCCAATTGAGTGACAAACAAAAATGTGCCCACAAATGGCCAAATTCCCGTAGAGATCATCAGAAATTTACATAATTTTAATTTTCGAAATTTTATAGAAAAATTCTCAAATACAATTGAGAAATGGGACTTATGTCGTCAATAAGTATGCATCCTTGGATTTAATTTCCAATTGGTTCAAATGAGTGACAAACAAAAATGTTCCCAGAAATGGCCAAATTCCCGTAGAGATCATACAAAATTATCTTAGTTAAGATACATTTATATCAACTAGCAAAGATGTAAACCAAAAAGTTCCATCGAGCTATTTTGGCAGTGTCCCGACTAAACATATTTAACTTTTGAGTTAAATACGTTATGACGTAAGCTCTTACGTAAAACATATTTAACTCGGCATATTTATTTATCTTTTTAGAGCAGTTTATCAATCGCTGTCGAAATAGTTTTTAGTGACTAATGCTATTTTTGAAAAGTTTTTAGTACGAAATTACCACTCTTTTGAATATTTGAATTACCCCTGGTTACCTTTTGTGATTATTTTCGCTTTGCCGATTTTTAGCGGTTTTTTTCCCCCTTTTTTTTAAAGTTTAATAATTTTTTCCGTTTTGACGATTTTCTGGTTTTATAACTTTTAGGAATAACCTTTAATTATAAATTGTGTTTGATATTGTGATTTCTAAATTAATAGACAATTGAGAAAATTTTCAATATCTCATTGTTACGTTTCATAAAATTCGGTTTGTTTTCAAAATTTAATCGCCTGATTGAATATCCTTTTAATTTATAAAAATTTTATTGAATTTTAGTATTCATCAATATCTGTTTGTATATGTTTTTAACGATTACATTGATTACGGCATTGTCATCATTGTCATGACAAGATGACCAACTGATATAAATGTCGAGATCGCAATATTCACAAGTGTGAAAGATTACAAAACGAAGACACATGTCATAGAACCGATATCAAATTACATTGCACTTATGAACAAACAAAATAGCAATCACAAGTTACATACCCTCATTACAAGCCAAAAATTTTATAAAAAAGAAAATCGTATTTTACATAATTTTTTTATAAACATATTTTATTACCCTTCACTCCATAAGAACTGTCACAACATGAATTTCATATAATTTATAAATTTGGCGCCAAATTTTTTGCTAAAGAAAGATAAGTAAAACAAACATACATACATATGTACATACATATACATATAAGAAATAAATAAATACAAAGTGATATTTTACCGTTTTTTTTTCATTTCGAATTTTATAGGTTAGATGCAAAAAAAGCTTTATGAATCACTTATCGAAGAAGAGAAATGAGCATGATTTATGGTTTGTGGATTTTAGAGGCAGACCACACACAAAAACTAAATATTCCTACATTTCGAAAGCAAAGCATATTTTTCTTTCTTTTTTTTTCTTTCTTTCTTTTTTTCTATATTGAAGACAACAAGCATCCAGAGATAAATAAGCAATCGTGTTAATAATTTTGCTAATTTGTCAGCGTGGCAGGATTAAATAAGAATTGTTGGTCTCGGATACAAAGAAAAAATGTGTTAAGAATATTTCCATTGAATAAAAGTGAAACATTCACAGATTAAAACAACTTTAGTATTTAAATCAAGGTGTCAATATTTAACGTCTGTAACATGCATTGATTTCAATGAATCAGTTAAGTTTTTCGGTTTAAAAGGAAGAAAACAAAAAAAAACAGATTATAAAATTTCGAACGCATAAAGATGAATAAAATTTAAGAGGATTATGAGTTTTATTTTTAACGGGAAGCGAGATGGTATGCATGTATTGTAAAATGCATTTAAGAGAATGTTTAACATTTACTATTTTGTACTAAATTGTCCGACCAGATTGTATTAATTAGGACACTTCAAAATGCTAAATGGAGAGAAAATAATTTAAAACAAACCTCAGTAGCAGTGTATTGAATTGTGAACCCTATGCCCATAGGTTCAATACTAGGGCACCGTCATATATTTAATAATTTATTTCTGAAAGTTTCATATTCGGGGTGTTCACACTGTTATCATATCAGTCATATTGTCATAATGTCTTATTATTTTACAATAGTTTAAAAAAATTGTGGTTGTGCTTCAAACAAAAAAGTCATATAATAATTAGACATTTTGAGGTATGTTTATGGTTTGTCATAAAATAACAGTAGAAATCTTAGTCGAGCAGCTGCAACTCCTTATTTTTTAAATAACACAAGAATGAAAACAAGGCAAATTCATTACCAGGTATATGCACGACCAAGGCGAATTAATTATAAGGTGGATGCAGTAGCGAATTCACGCGAATTTATACATTACCTACACAGTCAAATTTGTTACATATTATCCCGCGCCATTTTAATGTATATAAAAACGCCAGTCTATATAACTGTTTTTCGTTGGCAATTATTTCAGTTCATAAGTAGGCCATCAGCCATAATTTGTGAAAAATGTTCCCTCTGAGCCGATTATATTCAAAATCTCTTAGATCAAATGAGAATTACAATTATTGAATAAGCTATGAATCGATATGAATCTATTAATTTTTTTTTAACAACTTTTACAAAACTTTGAAAATATTTTCAAATAAAACGACTAATAAGGAAGTCCGTCACATATACTGGAAAAGGATGGCTGTAATTAAAGATAAAAGTTTTAGCAGGTTACAGATATTTGAGTGAAAATATCTGGTTTATTGAAGTCTGAAAAATATTTGTTTAACTTAAATTATTTCTTTTTATCCTTAATATTTTTCATACAGCAAAGAAATGTTGGATATTTCTTTTAAATACATAAATAAAATATTTATTAGATTTTTTCGCTTATTAATAAAAAAAAAAGTTAGCTTTCCCAAGTGGTTAATTTGAAAGTTTTCCTTAATCCAAATACAATTTATTTGCACAAACTTACAATTGTTTAATATCGACAACAAATTGCTCTGCCAAATAGGAACAATAAATAACTCATGTAATTCTAGAAAAACTTCCCATAAATTGAGAAAGCAAAGCTATTTTTAATATGGGGAAAAAAAGGAACAACAACAAAAATAGCTGTTTATCAAATTTTATTCCAAAAAAATATAAAAAAACAAAAGAGGACAGTGCAAACGTTGCACAAACACATGCAGGAACTTAGCGGGAGCTGCAATGAAGCAGGACAATAATAAATATTTGCATTAACTGAAGTTTCGAATAAAAAGTCGTGCCAATATTATCATCCCAGCACAAAATCGGCAAAACTATTAAGTAGAACCAAAAACTCGGAGAAATAACAAAAAATATTTAAAAAAAAAATAAATAATTCTAGCAAATAAGAAAGACTGCGAAACAGGCGTGCGACTGCCTAATTTGCAGCACAAATATGTGTTTGTGAAAAGTTTCATAAGAATCGTTTTAGTAGAAGCACTTGAAAGAGAATATTCACTTTGTGTGAGTGTGGCACTGCCCTCTTTTGTAATCGTTATGCGGCTTTGCACATATTACGCTTTTACGCTTCAAATAAGGGAGGGGGTTACCCATTTGTTGAGGATAGCACATTTTACACTAAAAAAAAATGTGTAAAAAGCATTACGACGGGGGGAGGGGAGGGTATGAAATCTCCGAAAACAGCGTTCCGTAATATATAACTGGCCCCTATGTTGTGCTGGTACAGGAACTTAATGTGAGAATACAAAGTTTCGTAAGAATCGTTTTATTAAAAGTATTTAAAAAGAAATAATTATTTTGTGAGGGCGTGGTACCGCCTTGTTTCAAATAAAGAAAATATGTGCTCATAATAAACAAAAAACCAGATACGAATTGATATTTTTCCTTTTTGAAGAAAAAATGTTCTAATCCGTGAAAACCAGGGATGGAAATCATGATTTAATCTTCTTGTCATCCATATGAACCAATGACGAGGTATCATTCGTTCCCTATTGTAAAATAATAAGACATTATGACAATATGACTGATATGAATACAGTGTGAACAGCCCAGTTATCTTTAAAAAAAATCAAAATATATAGAAAAGGCAAAAAAAAAGTAAAATAATGTGGTGTAGTCGAAAATATGTAAAAGTAAAATATGCACTAAAGACTGTATGCCTAAATTCTTTAAATGTTCTCAAACGTATTAGTATTTTACTTGGGTCTACATTCTTCGCACAGTAAAAAAAAATGAAATTGCTATACGTACTATAAGTACTTTAAAAAAAAAAAACTTTTTAAAAAAAAAAAATTTTTTTAAAAAAGTTTTTAAAAATTTATTTAAAAAAAGAAATATACTATTATATTTTTTAATTATGTATTTTTTATGTTGTTGCTTTATAAATGTCGTTTTTTTAATAAAAATTTTTTTTTTTTTTGATAAATTTTATTATTTATTGAATCTTCAATTATATATTAAATTATCAATAAGTTTTTCAAATCTTAAATCTAACAATATTAAATATAAGTTTAGCCAATGCTAAACAAAATTTTTAATTTCAACGGTTACTGAAAAACGGAGAGCGCGACGAGAATGGCAACGTTACAGATCCCCTCAGTTAAAGTTAATGGTACCCGACACCATTCTTCACTCCCCTCTCACCACAAACTAACCACTTTCATGAAAGAAAACTTTCACGTGTGAACCCAGACAAAAGGAGGGAAACTCTTTTTCTCAGCCGTACACGAGAGATGTAAAACAACATAAATTTTGATAAAATAAAAACTTCTTCCAATGGCAAAAATCGTTGGTGCTTGCTATTCTTTACCTTTAGCCTTTTTATTTACAAAATGTTAACAACGGAGAACTGCAAACACACAGTTTAACCACTTCAGCCAGCGATATGTGCAGATTTGTATAAATAAAACAACACTTTAATGGGAGGCTTATACCAAACAAAAAAAAAAAACAGACAGGCACAGCACATAAATAATGGAAGGATATCCAAACGGAAGGGATCAATAGAAAAATGGGAGACGAAAAAAATCGTATAGAATGATTGAAATAGAGGCCGAAATGGAAATGAAATAAAAAGAAAACTAGTATAAAATTAAAGGATAATCTAGGATAACCAGGCAAAGGGTAACCATCCAGTAAATAATGTGGTACTATAAATTTTAAAGTGAAACAATTGAAAAAAAAAATTTGATTGCAACTCACCTAAATTGTATGTTGTAGTGCAGTAATAGATACTTATTAGATACATCGATGTCCTTTTTGTTGTTGTCTTTCCTTAAACAAGTGTTTTCGTAATGCCTGATTTAAATATGTTATTGGTGTCGCTGTTAAATTTCAAACAAACAACACAAAAACCCACTTGGCGTTAAACTGATGCACTCAAGTGGAAGGGATGTTCTCTATTCCTTTTTTTTTTGGTTTTCTTTTTTTTTTTTTTTATTAGCACCAGAATTATAAAACAAAGAACGACTATTACCACAACTTTAATGGTAAGGAAGTGAAGAACAGCAACAATAGCAATGTTTTAGAACAATTTACTGTTGTAGTTTTTACTGCTGTTGTTGGCCGTTTAGGAAAGTGACACAAAAAAACTTGCCAGTACACATTTGGCAGTTTGGGAGTTGTAATCCTTTAATTTCGTTTAAAATATGGAAGGAAAGCAAAAAGTTTTTCCAATTTCTTTTACAGCCGGGCAAAAGAGTGTGTGTGTAGAAAATCACACACGTCCTGGCACAAAAGTTCAACACAAACTTATGGCTCCCCGGCAAACACTCGCAACACACATACACAGAAACACACCAATGTATGAGCGTAGCCAGATTGTTCGGATTTTAACTACATGAAATTTTTCGTTATTTTCCGGCTGTTGACAACAAAAGGGTGGGTCGCTTTCTTTTTAATTGCTGAATAGGTAGTTTATTTTATGCAAAACTTTATTTTAACTCTTTATTTTATATGTACATATTTTGAGTTTAATAAATTTTATAAATTTTTACTTTTATTTTTCTAAAATTGTAATTGATTTTTTAAAGTAAATGTTGTTTGTATATTTTTTTTTAGAGAACAAAATTTGGGTGGAGTTACTAAGGAACTTTTGTTTTTTGAATATTTTTAAGTATATTTTTTTAATAATTCTTTGTAATTTTTAAGTTTTCTTTTGCAAATTTGAGAAAATTTTTATAACACTTTTAGGTTCTTTTTATTATAATTCATATTACTTTAATTTAATTTCAAGAAAATATTTTCCAAACAGAGTCCAGAAGTTATTAATGCTCATGCAAGCAGCAACAACAAAAACATCAATTGTATTAAGGATAATGTCAAACAGGAAGCACAACAAGGGATGAAATAGTTAGACACTGACATGTGTATGTATACAAACAAACACAAACCAGCACATACATGAATAGGCGGCACTCACACCAATACACGACTGAACACTAGCAACTCCAAAAGCACAACAACAACAACAACAAAAAATGAGTTGTTAAAAGAAATTAAATATTATGCCCGGCTAGTTTTAATGCAAAATGGTACTAGACGAAAAATGCATAAATTAAGTTGCCACAAATGGCAGGAAAATCTCTTTTATTTTAACAGATTTGATATTTATTAATTATTTTTTATTTTTAATATCAACTATTTTCTTCTTTTATACTCAATGAGATTTTCACATATGTTTAATTTGTATAGAAAGCAAATATCAAAAATTTTATATTTTGCTTGAAAATTTATCCACGACCGCTTTTCTATGATGCAAACAATATCCCAGTAACCGTCATACTAAAGCCGAAAAACATCATTGTCGTTCGTATTGGTGGCGGTTAGTGAACTTCTTTTTTAAAGCTGTAAGTAATAATGTACATACATATGTAGATGTAGTCTACACCCCTACATACATTCAAATATATCAGGTTCACTATGTCTGTCAGTTTGTCGTTCACATTCGTTTCTAGTTCGTTTGATAGCTACCATCCCATGGCTGGGAATTCAAAAAGGACTTCATATATCCAAATATATAATACATGTATTTATGTACATATACATATATGTGTGTATGTGTATGTGTGCGTATTAGGGGTGGTTTGCCTGACTTTTATTAAAAGTTTAGTTTCTAGAAAGCGGTGGGGGGTGTGGGGGGGTGGGTTTTAGATTTTACGAACAGGTGTAGAGATTTTTCATTCCAGTTAGAAAGTCAGTCACGAAAATTTACTCAAATTTATTTTTGTGAGGCTGCGAGAATGAAAAATGAGTAGAGAAAAGTTTAGTGTCATTTTGCAAATAAGAGAAAAAGACCACTAATGGAAGAGAATTTTAAAAAGAATAATAAAGGGTTTGTCCTTTAGCATGTAGACAGAACCGTTTAATTTGAAAGCAACGTAAGTCAGATGATTGATGTAAACCCTTTCAAGTATGTATAATTACATGTATAGAATATACTTTAGTATATATAGTATATACTTTTTTTCGGAGATTTTAGAATTCTGTCGATCTTTTTTCCAAAGGGTGGTGAAATTTGAGGTTAGGAAGTATATTGGCTATCAAATGATGAAATGACAAGAATTGAGCTGTCATCCTTTGAAATTTATTTAGTAAAAAGTTGGGAAATTTTAACCATGGGACAGACGCAACACTCTTGAACAAAGAATTTCAATTGTAAAAATTTATTATAAAAATGGCGAAAATTTTACTGTATCATTCCGTAAAATTGGAGCAGCATTTGCTCGTACTCAGGCTCCTTCTGAGGCCACTGTGCGTAATTTTATCGCTAAATTGGAGGCTTACGATACTGCTGCTGACAATAGACCAAAACAAAGCGCTCGAAGTGGCCGATGCAAACATAACCGCTCTACCTTATGGTGCCGTTTGTGGTCAGGCGGCCTGGCCTCATCGGCCCGTATGTTTTCGAAAATGAGCAAGAAAACTGTGCCACGCTACCAAACCATGATAAACGATTTTTTGTGGCCAATATTTGGCTAATGTTGACATCAGTGACCTTTGGTTTCAGTAATATGGCGTCGCAAGCCAAAAAAAACCGACCAAACAATTCAGTTATTGCATGAGAAATTTCCCGGTCGCGTAATTTCTGGATTTGGCAATTTTAATCTTGTGATTTAACGCCACTGGATTATTTTCTATGGCGACATTGGAAAGGCCGGGCTTACGTGAACTAGCTACGAACAACTCACGCTCTGAAAAATGAAATTCGGCACTGCTTTGACGACATAAGCAAAGCTTTGTTGCAAAATGTGGTTCTGCCGAATTGCTAGACGTGGACATTTGCCTGACATCATATTCTATTATTAATTCCCATATTTCTACTTTATATTGGTATTAATAAAACTAAATTTGTCCATAAAAAATGAGTTTTTTTTTTGCCCACCCTTTATTTCTTTGTTTTTTTTTTTTTCTATTGCCAATTCAATACATTTGCTAGGACATGTTTCTATGACAACAATTATCAGGCATATGCTGTCGTAAATTAAAACCAATTTTATATAATGAAATCCTTATATGGCAAAATAATTGCTGCCAGTTAACAAATATGTGTGTATCTAACTGAAGCCAAAAGTCTTAGAAATAAAAACAAAAACTCTCTTAAAAGTTTTCCGGTAAACATCCAATTTACGCTCAATTATACTTGAATAAAGAAACACATGCGTAATAATTGCAAATGGCCAAATAGTGAATGTGAAAATTAAAATGAACAAAATCAAAACATTCTCGGCCATAAGCCACAGATAGAGAAGAAGCGAAGAAAGGGGCCTTGAAAACACCAAAAAAGTGGCCCACACTGTTCCAGCTTTCATGAGACAAAATGAAAAGGAAGTTATTATACCAAAACATTGGAGATTGGAATTAAGGCTTTTGAAATACAGACAAAAGACGAACAACTAATGGTGCACACACAACATCCTTGTTGAATCACATAACGATGATGGTGTAATAAAATCGACAAAGGTATTGCATAAATACTCGTATATTTGAATGCGGCAGTAAAACGGTCCAACACCACCAGTAGTACACAACAAAGCCGGCAAGTGTAGACCATAATGTTCGAATTTTATAAGCATGAGAAGAAGAACTCGAGAATTGAAAGAGAAGAGAAGGTATTTTGTAGCCGGTATTTTGAATCTAAATTAAAAAAATACTCGCATTTCTATGTTAAAACTTAATGCCTGCATTAAACGAAATACGAGTATTTTTTATAGTCAGAGTTATTGTGTACATATGCATATATGAATGTAAACGTTGTTAGATGCGTATGAATATAATTTCGAAAGTGTTGACAACAGTAACAACGGCAAAAACGGAAAATGTGAATACAATATGCAAAATGATGACATATGGAAAATGTAAAGGATGCTTTTTTCCATCAGTCCATTTAAAAATATGAATTATATAGAAAAAGAGATTAGAAAAACAACAGCAATAGGAGGAAGAAACTTTAAAACACCAGCCACAAAAATGAAAATATTATTCCCCACAATTGTAAAATACAAGAGATGGATGGCATTTGTGATTTCTCTGCTTTTCTTCAAGTTGTTGTCACCAACTCGAACAATTGGTCACAGATAAGGCTACATAATGATTCTAATAAAATAAAAGACAAGCAACCGAAATGCAAACAATCGTACTTGCAGTGAAGAATGTTGTGTGGCAAGTACTATTTTCAAATAATTCCTTGCAGAAACTTTTTAAATTAAATTTAATAATAAGTTTTAGACATTGATCGGTAGCAAAGTAGCTACCACAGAACAAGAACATTCAGTTTGAATGTAGAACAATCTATTACTGAAATGGTAACGCCATATAAAAGTGACAAATACCTTTCATATTTAGTTCTAGAATTCGAACGGATTGATATTTCGGCGTAACTAGTCACATGATCTATCTTGTGACATATTTTACTCCAACATGCGTGGTGGCACTCGGATAAGACATTCATAAATTTTTGTGTAAATAAAAACTTTAAAAATACTGAAATTCTTTTCAAAAAAATACTTTTTTAAGAAATGAAAAAATTGCTTTTAATAAAAAAAATATTTTGCAACATAAGTTAAGGGTGAGCAAATGTGAGGTTAGGAAGCAAATTGGCTTGAAAACTCACTTGTTTTTGACAAACTGCTCCATCTTTAAATATGAATGGTATAGATATTGAGGAATCAGAAGCTCTTGATGTTCTTGGCATGAAAATACATTGAGATGTTCCATGGAATGATCACATTTTTCATGTCTCAGAAAAAGCATTCAAGTGCCTCGGCTTTTTAAGACGGTGTCGGACATACTTCAATCCATCTGATCTCCTTAATATTTATCCGACCTTTATCCGACCGAAAATGGAATACAACTCTCATGTATGGGCCGATGCTTCAAAATCTACTTTGAAGTTACTCGACCGCTTACAGGATAGGGCGAAGATGGTTATCGGTGACAGTAGGGTAGCCAACTCTATCGACTCACTGGAGCATCGACGCAATGTTGGGTGTGTTTCGTTATTCTATCGCTACTACAACGGAATGTGCTCCAATAAAATCAGGGAACTTGTTCCCGAAACCCGTCAGTTTTCACGTACAACACTCTCTTCATCAAGAGCACATCCCTTATGGTCGAAATGCCAGTGAACCGCACTACGCATTACAGAGAGAATTCGTACTTTGGCCGTACTGTTCGTATGTGGAATAAACTCCCCGCAGAGCTCTTTCCTGCCACTTTCAGTGTGTCAGGGTTCAAATCGAATGTCCACAAACACTACTCCATTTATCCTCCTTCCCAAAACCTATTTTCCTAGTTCCGGCTCAATGCTTTGCATTCGTAGGGGTCATCCCCTGAGTGCTGGTCCTAATTAAAAAAAAACTCAGTTTTATTGATACTATTGTAAAGTAAAAATATGGGAATTAATAATGGAATACGATGTCGGGCAAATGTCTACCTCTAGCACGTCGGTAGATGTCCGCGCTTTTCACCAAATTTTGAATCACATTTTGCAACACAGCTTCGCTTATCTCGTCAATAGAGCGCCAAATTTCATCTTTCAGAGCGTCAATTGTTTGTGGTTAGTTCACGTAAGCCCGTTCTTTCAAATGGCCCCATAGAAAATAGTCCAGCGGCGTTAACTCACAAGAACGAGGCGGTCAATTGACATTGCCAATTCGAGAATTTAGGCGACCGGGAAATTTCTCATGCAATAACAGAATTGCTTTTCCATTTGTGTGGCTTGCGGCGCCAAAGGTCACTGATGTCAACATTTGCCAATTGTCCACAAAAAATCGGTTATCACGGTTTGGTAGCGCAGAGAATTCGAAAAAATACGAGCCGATGATGCCGCCTGACCACAAACCGCACTATACTGTACAGTGGCTATGTTTTCATCACTTAGTCTCGAATTTAGCGAAAGAAGGCCCTTATTACGAGCAAAAGCTGCTTGAATTTTACGAACTAATATACTAAAAATTTTTACCATTTTGATAGTAAATTTTCACAATTAAAATTCTTTGTTTAAGAGTGTAGCGTTCCATGGTTAAAATTTCCCAACTTTCTACTGAATAAATTTCAAAGGATGACAGCTCAATGCCTGACATTTCATCATTTGACAGCCAACATACTTCCTAACCTCAAATTTGCCCAACCTATACCCTAAAATATTTCTTTATAAGGAAATCAGAATTAATAGGAATAATGGAAGAAGAAAAAAATCTGGAAACTGTGATGAATAATTGGGCTGACTATGTAACTTTAAAAAAAAAGTTCTCTTTTCAATAAGAACCATTAATGTAGCTTTAAAAATTGCCTTTGTATGATCAAAAAGAGTACAATTTTCACTTAAATTAAAGAGCAATTATTTTTTTAAAGAAATTGTTTCGGAACGAAGTTAAAAAAAATAGTTTTTTAAAGAAATTTCCTGCAAAAGAAATTTACATTTTCGTCAAACAGTGAAATTCGCGACTATTTTATTGTATCACCACTGTGTTTTCGTTGGATGCCAACAAAGGGAAATACGTTTTAATATCAACTGCAATCACAATGTTTTTGGGGCTAGATCCTCTGAGGTAAAAATAAATAATTTCTCATTTATAAATTTTTTATTTTATTTACGCCAGCACTTAGAGGATTATCTCCACTTATGCATTGTGCCGGAACTTGTGAAAAGTACAAGGGTGGAAGAGATAGCTAGTGAAAATATAGAAGAAAGCAGAATTCTTTGACAGCTCTTTTATAGCGCTTTTTTTTTCTCTTAATTTTAGGACAATGTTGCAGCGCCTCTGGTGATAATTAGACGCATTAGTTCCCCAGTGCTATGCCACCGCCATCACTTAAAAACCCCCAACAGCAATTAATATATGTAATGCACAAACTAATGCATATTAGAGAAATTGATTATGTTGACTGACTTGCACAGATCAGGAATCGAACCCAAGTTCTTGGTTATACTTTTTTTTGTCGTCAAGATAACTGCCATTCCATTTATTAAATAGTTTTTTTTTTTAGTTTTATGTTGCTACTAAATATATTTTTTATAAATTAGTTTTTTTGCACTTACCTCAACATTTTCCACATCAAAATATGACAACGTCTTTTTCGTCAACTCAAACCAACGTTGTTTATAGTTGACGGGAGTAAATCGCTTTTTGTTCTGTGCTCGTTTTATCATAAAACCACTCTTGACAAGGTCGTACAAACGTTCAGACATTTTATCCATTTTGCTTTGAATAGATTTACTCAAACGCATTGTTGTCGTTGAATTAGATGATTTTATACTGCCACTGTGTGTGGAACGATTCATTTTGTGGCTGTTTAGTGGACTAAAGTCGTTGGTTAATCGAAACTAGAAGTGGTTTGCAGAGAATAATGTCTTAAATATTTTTATTATTTCACATTTAATTACAGCATTTTTTTAGGAATATTTAAAGGAAACTTTCGCATGTCTAAGATCGCAGAATAAAAATATCTAAAACGAAAAAAATTTATATATAAAAAATATATTTATATGTTGTATGTTAAGCGAAAAAAATTATAAAATTAAATTAGCAAAATATTAGCAAAAAAAAAAATAGTTAAGAATGAACAGGACTATTAAAAAATTAATAAGTAAATTTTTGCTTAAAATAACATTCAAATTGTGTGATTATTGTCGGCACTTTTTTTAAAAGTCTTTTAAATAAAAAAAATAGATATACAAGGACATTAAAATTCATGTAAATTTTTGTTTGTTTTCTCTCTTGCCAATCGACGACGATTCGATCTTAAAAAACGTATAATTCACATGTATTTTGACGTTTAAATGCAGATTGTCTAGAAATGCTTTTGTCGTTGCTTTTTTTTTTTTGTTCAGTTTTATCTTTCCTCATTTATTTGTCTGTTGATGTGGTTCTCATTGTTCAAGATTCTCAGTGATCATCATGCTGATCGTTGTTTGATCACAACAACATACTCCTCCCACATGCAAGTTGTGAATTTTATTTATGCCTAAAATCTTTTTTATGTTATAGGAATACGTAGCATGTATAAAATAGATACACACAGATATACTTACATCCACATTTTGTTATTATAATCATCCATTCACTTTCTTTACGATCGTATTAATTTTGCCAGTTTAATTGTTAAGTGCATTTAAGAGGAACCCATGTATATAACATATGTGTGTATGCGAATATGAAGAAAAGAATATAGTTCGACTCGTTGAAGGACTACGATATAGTGATCGTACTCTTAATATGAAATATTTATCCTTAAAGATCGTTTCGTATGGAAGAGTAAAATATTGCAAGATAACAAGAAATATATATTGAATCACGCAAGAGTCACTCACTTAGGATATTTAATTTTAGAACTCGTCGTGTATTAAGTACCCTTTAATTAAAGGATCATAAAAATGAATTTGCATAAAAATCTGTTTCAGAAGCCTTGTGGATATTTTGTATTAAAAAACACAAAGTTCCGTTTTTGAAAATTAACTTTTTCAAAAAAAAAAAAAAAACGTTTTGAAAAGCGGATTTAATTAAAACATAAAACTTCTTTGCAAAAAATAGAATTTTTTTTAAAGTACTTTTTTTAAAACCAGTAAAGAACTTTTTTGGAATAAGGAAATGTTTAGAATAAGGAAATGTTTTAGCATTTGAAGTAATCTTGCTTGGTCTCATGTAGAAAGACCCTATTCCGCAATTTTTCTAAATGAGTTTTTAGTGATTTCAATACATTTCACACATCAAAGTTTCTCTTATGTTTTTGCTTTTCATTTTAAAAAATGAAACCTTAAAAAGGTACTCTTACAAAAAGTACGTTTAAAATATTATTTTATAAAAAAAATCTGATTTATATAAAACATGTTTTAGAAAAAGTACCTTCTGAAAACGTACCTTTAGAAAATACCTTTCAAAAACAGTATCTCTTAAAAAAATATTTTCCTTTTAAATAGTACCGTAAAAAGTAACTTTAAAAAAACACAAAAAGTATATTTAAAAAGAGCACTTTAAAAAAAAGGATTTAATAAAAAATTTTAAAAAACTTTAACAAAAAGTACCATTTAAAAAAAGTAGAGTGTCGCAACTTTGAGCTTTATTTGAGCACCTTTTTTAACAGCTGATATTTTTTTTTTTAGTTTGCTTCGAAATTTCATTATGAATCGACTTATACCAGAGCAACGAGTGAAAATTGTTGAAATTTTTAATCAAAATAATTGTTCTATTCGTCAAACTCATCGTGCAGCGCGCGCTACAATTGATTTACTTAAAGAAACTTTTGATGAAAAAATAATTTCACCTAATGGCCCAAATAATTGGCCACCAAGATCGTGTGATTTAATCCCATTAGATTATTTTCTTGCGGGTTATGTTGAGTCACTTGTCTACGTCGATAAACCACAAGCAATTGAACACCTGGAAATGAACATGGGCGAAATACGGCCGCAAATGCTGCGAAAGGTTGTTAAAAATTGGTGTTCCAGATTGCGCCTGCTACGCGCCAGCCGTGGCGGCTACATGGCAGAAATCATATTTAAACATTAATTTCATAAAATTTTCTTTCCAATAAAGACCGTTTCATTGATGTGAAAAATATATTTCCCTGTTTTATTATGATTTAAACTTGTGCCACTCTATAAAATACACCCTTTACATATCGACTCAAAACAACCTTAACTAACATTTTTTTTCTTAATAGAAATTTGTTCTTTGCGGGTTACGTTATATTTTTGCGGTTATAGATCGATATAATAAAATAGTTCCTTTAAAGGAAAATATCTCTTTTAAAATATACAATTTTGATAAAATAAATTTAAAAATTAGCTTTCGTTTTAAACAAAAAAGCAAGAAATATTGTATTTCACAAAACACTCGATCTATCCAAGTAAGTAGCGACATTGTAGTATGACAAACATCAATGATCACAGAGAAATAAAAAAAAGGGTCATCGTCTTCATGATGGCGTTGTGTTGATGTGCGATAATTTTCATGTTAAAAAGTAAAACTTAAAGAAGATTTGAAAAGATTTATATTTACGATACCGTAGTAAAGTCTTCTTTATTACTATTCTTTCTTTAATGTTTAACATGATTTCTGATCAGCAGAGACTTTTTTTGGTTTGAAGTCATATTTTACTTTATTTTGCAACATGCATTTTCAAAATTGTAATAAATTTTTATATGTATTGCAAATGAGTGCGGGACGTTTGCGAATATGAAGTTCGTAGCATGCGGCAACAAAACAAAAAATTATTTATTCACTAAACACACTTCATCTTAAATTGCTCTGACCTTTTCAGTTTGGCTTGTAAATGGGTTTTTTTACCATGCTGATTTTATGCTCTAGTATATTTGAAAAATAGAAACTCAAGGTCGTTTAGAGCACAACTCTGCTCTAAACGTCTTCAACGTCACTAGCAGCAAGTTTGCCACGAAACTAGTTTTAATATTTAAATGTTTAAGAGATTCTGCATTTAGTCGATTATTTTATTTCTGGTTTTCCTTAATTGGTTTTATAAATTGTTTTTTTTTTTTCTTTAGCTATTTTTGTTTTATCTGTAGCCGGTTCCAACACATGCTTGCTTAATCCCAAGAAGCTTAACATACATATTTTTAAATTATTTTTATTTTTCTTGATTAATTTTTTGTGTTAACCAGTCTTAAGTTGTCATTATAAGTCTTGTTTTAACTCGGTTTTACTGTTTAAATCCGCAATGTTTACAGTTTCAATTATTTTATTAACAGATCACAAGCCAACAACAACAACAACAAACATTGTCCGGTATGAACGTTTGTTAAAGAAGTACAGCTCAATTTTACGGCCATTTAACACAAATTAATTAAGGATTTAATTGTTAAGACAAACATGAAGCAAACATTGTTATGACAAACTAAAAATAAAGGCGAGAATTTAGAATCTTCTGCTGGCTATTCTGAGATCAATTAAGGGTTTTAACATCGCAAATTTATAAGGTAATTTGAAAAACATTTAAGAGCACGGCCTTAGTTGCCACATTTAATTTTGAAATGTGAACCTCTCACACGGTATATATTTTTAAGTTTTATTTATGCTTAGCTGCTCCCTCATAACTTTTATACTGTGTACGTATAATAATTAGGCAAAACGTTAAGATAAGCGTCAAAAAGGAAAAAATCGCTAAAACCGGGAAAAATGGTCAAATTGGAAATCGTCAATTAAACGAAAAACAAAAATTATCTTCCTTAAAATCTCCAAAATAAAAAAAAAATAGCCAAAACACGTAAAATGCTGTATAACTACATAAAAACGAAAAAATCACCACATCGAAAAAAAACAATGTATTAATAAATACGTGGTATCCTTATGAAACGTTTCGAGTGCATATTACAGTCGTCCTTTACCGAATTTCTTGTTTTCATCAAATTCAAATGGAATTTCTCATTAAAAAATTTTATTGCTTTTATCTTAGAGAAAAACATTTTCCTTTCAAAAATATTTAATGACGCTAGTTTTTTTAACTTAACAAATATTCGTAAAATTAAAGAATCGCAAGCATTGAATAAAATCAGAAATTATTAGTATACTTCTTAAATGAGGTATTCCAGTACAGGACTTGCAAAATATTAATTAAATAACAAAGTTATATTCACAGAAAAAAATATTTATTTTTTTTTTTTTCAATTAACACTTTAATTAAAAATATAAAAAAATTTTACTAAATATTTAATTTATTTAATTAAATTTTTAATTGTAATAGTTTTAGTTAATAAATGTATAAAAATTTAATTGATACTATTAATTTGTTTACTGGTGCAAATTTAATTAAATTTTTAATTGCTATCACAAATTTTTTAATTGAAATCAATTTTTATTTTCTTCTGTGTTTGCAGGTAAATATCAAATCATTCCCTATTCTAAAGCTGGTTCAAGTTTCATCTAAATCCAAGCAGCACTTTAGAAGTTCCAGATTTATTATCATTTATTTGGCAAAAGTCACCACCCAACACTGTAAAAAAAAAAAAGTCTGGCTTCGCTCGCCAACTGCTAGGCCCCAAGTTATCCTACGTCGGCGTCGTTGGCGTCTCTGTCGGTGGCGGCGTTTTATTCCATTAATACAGTGATTTCCATCACTTTATATTTAATTACGCCCTAATTTGTGTACCACTTGTAGGAAGATAAGTGATCTGTTGCACACATTTTCAAATTACTTCAAAAATATCTATTATGTGTTAGAAGTAAAAACAAATTTGCGATTCATGATTTCCAAATTGGCCATTGTACGAGTAAAGTGTCAATGGAAACAATACTAAAATCTCCATGGAAAACAAACAATTTTATATAATTAACTCGTGATAAACTTGATCAAAAGCAAATCAACGGTGTGTTATGAACGTAATTGATACAAACAGCAGCCATAGTTTTGAAATGAATTTTAAGATAATCAGCAAAAAAAAAATTAACTTAATTATTTACAAGTTATAAATATTCAATAAAACAAAAAACAAAAACTGTTGTAAACAAAAATTAAAATACAAAATTTTATACTGAAAATAATACAATAGCGGCTGGCCGGCCCTCCAAACGTAACGAATGGCTACAATAGAGTGTGACTAAAACAGCACGATGACTGCAGCCGTAGATCAATGCTGATGAAGGTGTACATTTCAATTAGTTTGGCAAAATTTGTATTACAATAAACAAACAAAAATTCAATTAAAAAGTTTTTATTTAATTTTTAGAAACAGGCGATTTAGCTAAAAAAAAATCTTTATCTGTTAATAATTAAAACAAAAAATTTGGATTATCTCAGGGAATTTTTTAAAAAATTAAACTTTATAAATATAGTATGTATACCACCCCGGGGACACGGTTGTGTACCGTGGTGACTAGCAACAGCTGAAGTCTGGTACTTTGCTTTCTAGGGAGAAAAGTAAATGACCTTTTCCAGACATCACCTTTGACCCATTACGCATAAAACTTATGTCGCTTACCCAATCTTTGAAACAGCAGAAGAACGGGCGTGCATACAAAATATACATAAAAGCAAGTACACTCCGGTTCACTTATTTAAAGGAACTAAAAATTCCATATTCAGTAGCCTGTATCTTTTGCAATTTTTAACCGATTGCAGAATTTTAAAATGGAAATGGAAGCTAGACATATTGAGTTATAAAAAAATCATGACAATAGTGGTTTCTTAACTAAAGGACTTTTTTCGAGCAATTTATAAAAAAAAGTCCAAAAATGTACTATTTTTTGGTTCACTTGAATAAAGGTACTTACATAATTTTAATTAGGACCAGCACTAAGGGATGACCCCTATGGATGCATTGCACTGTGCCGGAACTCAGAGAGAGGCATAATTCATTTTCAAAATTTTTGTAGAAAAATTCTCAAATACAATTGAGAAATCGGACTTACGTAGTCAATAAGTATGGATTCTTGGCTTTAATTTCCCACTGGTTCGAATGAGTGACAAACAAAAATGTGCCCATAAATTGCTAAGTTCCCGTAGAGATCTTCAAAAATATACATAAATTTTAATTTTAAAAATTTTTTAGAAAAATTCTCAAATACAATTGAGATCTCGGACTTACGTAGTCAATAAGTATGGATTCTTGGCTTTAATTTCCCACTGGTTCGAATGAGTGACAAACAAAAATGTGCCCACAAATGGCAAAGTTCCCGTAGAGGTGTTCAAAAATATACATAAATTTTAATTTTAAAAATTTTTTAGAAAAATTCTCAAATACAATTGAGAAATCGGACTTAAAGAGTCAATTACTACGGATTCTTGGCATTAATTTTCCATTGGTCCAAATGAGTGACAAACAAAAATGTGCCCACAAATTGCAAAATTTCCGTAGAGGTGTTCAAAAATATACATAAATTTTAATTTTCAAAATTTTTTAGAAAAATTCTCAAATACAATTGAGATCTCGGACTTACGTAGTCAATAAGTATGGATTCTTGGCTTTAATTTCCCACTGGTTCGAATGAGTGACAAACAAAAATGTGCCCACAAATGGCAAAATTCTCGTAGAGCTCATCAAAATTTACATAAATTTTAAATTTCAAAATTTTATACAAAAATTCTCAAATACAATTGAGAAATCGGACTTACGTAATCTATAAGTATGTATTCTTGGCTTTAATTTCCCACTGGATCGAATGAGTGACAAACAGAAATTGCCCACAATGGCAAAATTCCCGTAGAGGTGTTCAAAAATATACATAAATTTTAATTTTCAAAATTTTTTAGAAAAATTCTCAAATACAATTGAGATCTCGGACTTACGTAGTCAATAAGCATGGATTCTTGGCTTTAATTTCCCACTGGTTCGAATGAGTGACAAACAAAAATGTGCCCACAAATGGCAAAATTCTCGTAGAGCTCATCAAAATTTACATAAATTTTAAATTTCAAAATTTTATACAAAAATTCTCAAATACAATTGAGAAATCGGACTTACGTAATCTATAAGTATGTATTCTTGGCTTTAATTTCCCACTGGATCGAATGAGTGACAAACAAAAATGTGCCCACAATGGCAAAATTCCCGTAGAGGTGTTCAAAAATATACATAAATTTTAATTTTCAAAATTTTTTAGAAAAATTCTCAAATACAATTGAGATCTCGGACTTACGTAGTCAATAAGCATGGATTCTTGGCTTTAATTTCCCACTGGTTCGAATGAGTGACAAACAAAAATGTGCCCACAATGGCAAAATTCCCGTAGAGGTGTTCAAAAATATACATAAATTTTAATTTTAAAAATTTTTTAGAAAAATTCTCAAATACAATTGAGATCTCGGACTTACGTAGTCAATAAGTATGGATTCTTGGCTTTAATTTCCCACTGGTTCGAATGAGTGACAAACAAAAATGTGCCCACAAATGGCAAAGTTCCCGTAGAGGTGTTCAAAAATATACATAAATTTTAATTTTAAAAATTTTTTAGAAAAATTCTCAAATACAATTGAGAAATCGGACTTAAAGAGTCAATTACTACGGATTCTTGGCATTAATTTTCCATTGGTCCAAATGAGTGACAAACAAAAATGTGCCCACAAATTGCAAAATTTCCGTAGAGGTGTTCAAAAATATACATAAATTTTAATTTTCAAAATTTTTTAGAAAAATTCTCAAATACAATTGAGATCTCGGACTTACGTAGTCAATAAGTATGGATTCTTGGCTTTAATTTCCCACTGGTTCGAATGAGTGACAAACAAAAATGTGCCCACAAATGGCAAAATTCTCGTAGAGCTCATCAAAATTTACATAAATTTTAAATTTCAAAATTTTATACAAAAATTCTCAAATACAATTGAGAAATCGGACTTACGTAATCTATAAGTATGTATTCTTGGCTTTAATTTCCCACTGGATCGAATGAGTGACAAACAGAAATTGCCCACAATGGCAAAATTCCCGTAGAGGTGTTCAAAAATATACATAAATTTTAATTTTCAAAATTTTTTAGAAAAATTCTCAAATACAATTGAGATCTCGGACTTACGTAGTCAATAAGCATGGATTCTTGGCTTTAATTTCCCACTGGTTCGAATGAGTGACAAACAAAAATGTGCCCACAAATGGCAAAATTCCCGTAGAGCTCATCAAAATTTACATAAATTTTAAATTTCAAAATTTTATACAAAAATTCTCAAATACAATTGAGAAATCGGACTTACGTAATCTATAAGTATGTATTCTTGGCTTTAATTTCCCACTGGATCGAATGAGTGACAAACAAAAATGTGCCCACAATGGCAAAATTCCCGTAGAGGTGTTCAAAAATATACATAAATTTTAATTTTCAAAATTTTTTAGAAAAATTCTCAAATACAATTGAGATCTCGGACTTACGTAGTCAATAAGCATGGATTCTTGGCTTTAATTTCCCACTGGTTCGAATGAGTGACAAACAAAAATGTGCCCACAATGGCAAAATTCCCGTAGAGGTGTTCAAAAATATACATAAATTTTAATTTTCAAAATTTTTTAGAAAAATTCTCAAATACAATTGAGATCTCGGACTTACGTAGTCAATAAGTATGGATTCTTGGCTTTAATTTCCCACTGGTTCGAATGAGTGACAAACAAAAATGTGCCCACAATGGCAAAATTCCCGTAGAGGTGTTCAAAAATATACATAAATTTTAATTTTCAAAATTTTTTAGAAAAATTCTCAAATACAATTGAGATCTCGGACTTACGTAGTCAATAAGCATGGATTCTTGGCTTTAATTTCCCACTGGTTCGAATGAGTGACAAACAAAAATGTGCCCACAATGGCAAAATTCCCGTAGAGGTGTTCAAAAATATACATAAATTTTAATTTTCAAAATTTTTTAGAAAAATTCTCAAATACAATTGAGATCTCGGACTTACGTAGTCAATAAGCATGGATTCTTGGCTTTAATTTCCCACTGGTTCGAATGAGTGACAAACAAAAATGTGCCCACAAATGGCAAAATTCCCGTAGAGCTCATCAAAATTTACATAAATTTTAAATTTCAAAATTTTATACAAAATTTCTCAAATACAATTGAGAAATCGGACTTACGTAGTCAATAAGTATGGATTCTTGGCTTTAATTTCCCACTGGTTCGAATGAGTGACAAACAAAAATGTGTCCACAAATTGCAAAATTTCCGTAGAGGTGTTCAAAAATATACATATATTTTAATTTTCCAATTTTTTTAGAAAAATTCTCAAATACAATTGAGAAATCGGACTTACGTAGTCAATAAGTATGTATTCTTGGCTTTAATTTCCCACTGGTTCGAATGAGTGACAAACAAAAATGTGTCCATAAATTGCAAAATTCCCGTAGAGATCTTCCAAAAATATACATAAATTTTAATTTTCAAAATTTTTTAGAAAAATTCTCAAATACAATTGAGAAATCGGACTTACGTAGTGTATAAGTATGTATTCTTGGCTTTAATTTCCCACTGGTTCGAATGAGTGACAAACAAAAATGTGCCCACAAATTGCAAGATTTCCGTAGAGATCTTCAAAAATATACATAAATTTTAATTTTCAAAATTTTTTAGAAAAATTCTCAAATACAATTGAGAAATCGGACTTACGTAGTGTATAAGTATGTATTCTTGGCTTTAATTTCCCACTGGTTCGAATGAGTGACAAACAAAAATGTGCCCACAAATTGCAAGATTTCCGTAGAGATCTTCAAAAATATACATAAATTTTAATTTTCAAAATTTTTTAGAAAAATTCTCAAATACAATTGAGAAATCGGACTTACGTAGTCTATAAGTATGTATTCTTGGCTTTAATTTCCCACTGGTTCGAATGAGTGACAAACAAAAATGTGCCCATAAATTGCAAAATTCCCGTAGAGATCTTCAAAAATATACATAAATTTTAATTTTCAAAATTTTTTAGAAAAATTCTCAAATACAATTGAGAAATCGGACTTACGTAGTCTATAAGTATGTATTCTTGGCTTTAATTTCCCACTTGTTCGAATGAGTGACAAACAAAAATGTGCCCATAAATTGCAAGATTTCCGTAGAGATCTTCAAAAATATACATAAATTTTAATTTTCAAAATTTTTTAGAAAAATTCTCAAATACAATTGAGAAATCGGACTTACGTAGTCTATAAGTATGTATTCTTGGCTTTAATTTCCCACTGGTTCGAATGAGTGACAAACAAAAATGTGCCCATAAATTGCAAAATTCCCGTGGAGATCTTCAAAAATATACATAAATTTTAATTTTCAAAATTTTTTAGAAAAATTCTCAAATACAATTGAGAAATCGGACTTACGTAGTCTATAAGTATGTATTCTTGGCTTTAATTTCCCACTGGTTCGAATGAGTGACAAACAAAAATGTGCCCACAAATTGCAAGATTTCCGTAGAGATCTTCAAAAATATACATAAATTTTAATTTTCAAAATTTTTTAGAAAAATTCTCAAATACAATTGAGAAATCGGACTTACGTAGTCTATAAGTATGTATTCTTGGCTTTAATTTCCCACTGGTTCGAATGAGTGACAAACAAAAATGTGCCCACAAATTGCAAAATTTCCGTAGAGGTGTTCGAAAATATACATAAATTTTAATTTTCAAAATTTTTTAGAAAAATTCTCAAATACAATTGAGATCTCGGACTTACGTAATCTATAAGTATGTATTCTTGGCTTTAATTTCCCACTGGATAAAATGAGTGACAAACAAAAATGTGCCCACAAATGGCAAAATTCCCGTAGGGATCAACAAAAATTTACATAAATCTTAATTTTCAAATCGAAAAATTCGCCCCAGGGTACTATAAGGTTAGAGAAATGTTGTTTCTCGTAGCAGTACTCTGAGACCGGTTATTCGTGAGAGTGTACACGTGATGATGGCGATTTCTACCAAAGGCGCTGGGAGATTTGTTAGTAAAACGGTAGATACTCGATAAGTGCTAGCTGATTTGCATTAATAAAGAAATAAAAAGTTTCATAGAAATAATAGAACTACTCAACACTGTAGCAACAGTAATATCATTTGATTTGAAATCTGGAATGTGTGAAAAGAAAAATTTTACTAGCAAAGACTGAAACCAGAAATTATAGTTGAGCCAATTTTGGTGTTTATGATTTACTGAAAATTTTGTTAACGCGTTACTAAGGAGAGAAATGGGGGAGTGGAGGAAGGGGAGGTTATAATATAAAATCTCCGAAAATACCGATACGTAATATTTAATATGCGTCGATATAACACAAGCTCATTTTTAAAGTCTAAATCACAACTTCGGTAACACTGTAAACTTTAAATCAAGTTATTTATTTATTTATTTATTATTATTATCCAAACATTTTAACTTATTCCCTTCTTCTTCTAATGTTTCTTTCAATTTAAATGTAATTTTTTTTTAACTATTTTATCCACATTCTTATATTGCAGGAAATTATTATTTTTTTATACACAAAATTCTTTTTTTTTATTAAAAGTAGTGAAAATAATGATATAAATAAATAAAAAAAAAATATAAGATAAAATTTGTATGAGACCGGTTTAAAACTGTGATTGTTGTAGTTGCAAAAATTATGACAAAAGAAATGTAAGCTGATAAAATCTAGTTGATACGTTTTTATGATTTATTTCAGTCATTAAAAAACTGAATGTTGCAATGAAAACATATTTAATCTTATAAGTATTTTAGAAAATGTCGAAAATATTAAAATTTAATTTTACACGTGAGAGACAGACGTTTTTAATACAAAAAAAAATATTTTAACTTCAAGTTAAATGTTGCGATTAAAATTCTTATTGCATTTTTTATATAAAACTAAAATATTAAGAAATCACTTTGTGCCAATTAATAAAGTGCATATGTATGTATGTATGTCTAAATAATGAAAATGTAATAAAATGCGAAATATCATAAATCACTAATTCGTATTTAGTTTATAAGATCATTGTGTCATCTTGCCCTTTTTTGAGTTGTCAATGATTCAAATATAGAATTTTTCGTACCCCGATAATTTAAGAAATCAGTCGTTTCGTAAGCAAGGATATACTCATTTATCATTTCGACGTGAATATTTTCGCCCCTAGTATTTTGAATCTCCCTCAGATGACTACATACGTTTACAGTATATGTACATATTTTTAAACATCCCAGAAAAGGAAATTATCAGGGTTAATTGGGTCAAGGAAATCTAAAATAAATATGTCTTGGTTCAAATGTTTTTTTAAAACACAAAGGATTGTCAAACCAATTGACACATCGGCAATTCAGTTGAAAGGACTTATTATTCGAGGCGAATTGGGGACATGAACGATTAATTTCGGCACTTTAAATACGGATCTCTTTTCGATTTGAAAATAAATTTCTAACGAATTTTTTTAAATTCCACGAAGGCATTTATCATCACGAATTAGGGCGCCACCTGTCACCTGCCACCTTGTGTAATTAATTCGAATTGTTAGTTTTAACGATGTTAATCAATTACAATATAAAAAACTGGGGCCAAATATCGTATCGAATAACATTACGATACGTGTCGAATAAGCAAATTATGGCATACGATGCGTCAAATTACGATACAATTCATTCGATATCGTATGCGATAATAACAAAATGAAAAATTTCGATAAATTTTGATCGATATCGTATGTGGTGATTTGGCCCCTGGTTTTATAAAAATCAAGGCATTTTAAAATATGGTATATTAGATCTAATTTGCCTTAAAAATGTTACTGGTAAATCAGTTTGACATCTCGGTGATAAAAAACTGCAAGCGGTGAAAGTAGGCGAAAAAAATCACCTCCGACTCTCAAGGCTATCTGACATGAATTCATGTGTGTGCAGATCTCAAAAATTTTACTGAATAATTTTTATTTGATATCTGCGAAGATTAAGAATAAAGACAAGATCACCTGATATAACTTCGCCAGAAATTCAATCATATTTTAATATTCCCCTTAATTATTTCACATAAATTTTTTACGTTATTTTGATGCTAGTCATGTGCCTTGAAAGAAACTAAAATATGTATACCCACTAGTGATGTTACGAATACTCGTATTCGATTATTCGACTATTCGCCTATTTTAAAATATTCGTATTCGTCTTCGCCAAATTCAAGCGAATATTTCTCGAATAATTTGCACATACTTTAAAAAAGTACATAATATGTACAAAAATATATTAATTTTTAATAATTTTCATTTAAAGAAAATCCTTTATCTTTGACGCAAGATTATAAACTTCTTTAAAAACAGACACAAAAGTTAATGTCTTATATGAATGTAAGTATATTTATATCATATTAAGTTAGCAATCAATTCTTAGTAGAGGAATTTTAGACTTAAAAATGGAAGAACTGAAATTTAATATGTAAAAGTCCACCGACACAGGCGGCAGCGCCATATGTCCAAACATCACTGAATTACTAATTAAAAGCTCAAACAGAATAAGAAAACCGAAATCTGAAAGTATGTAAGTAAAATAATTTAAAAATATTCAGTAGTGGTCTTCAAATTCGGCATCTCAATGTCATAATATTGCTAAATACATTAAGTAGTGTGACGGTTTTTTTTTTCAAAGAGTGGGTGTTTTTTCAAATAAATTTGAAATATTACATGGATCTAAACCTTAAAAGTAATATTCGTATCCGTGAATACTAAAAATTATAATCGTAACATCACTAATAAACACATTCATACAGACTAACATAAGGAATTTAAATTTATAACTTTTATCTTTGCAAGCTGCCTTTGAGTTGGTTTTAATTAATTATATTTTTTCTCTCACTCTTCTTATCATTAATTTACAACCATTCCTTCGTATTAAAACGCAAAGTAGAATTTAAAATTTGCTAATCAATATGCATTACATGTCATAAATTTAATATACACAAACATACATACATACATACATCGATCCATACATAATTATATTAAAAATTCTATGTAAAATCATATGTAATGCCTGCCCCTCAGGCATATTTACGCCTTTAATTTGTTTTTCTTTTGTAATTTTGTTTTTTTTTTACATACGAATGTTGTTATTTTGCGTTCGTTACTCCATCATTTAATGATGGTACTATGTGTCATTAGCATCAGTTTTTCAAAACGTGGAGTATAATGAGAAATATTTAGATGCACGACTATTCTCTAAATATTGCAAAACAGCGATAATTCATTATTTAAATTATAAATAAAATTAAATAAATAATCGACTTTAATAAGTCACCAACTTGAACAAAGTCACCAACTCGAACTAACAGATGAGGAAATAAGTGTAACCAAGAATTAAAGTATGTGGCACTAATGTAGCTTATTTTTTTCAGAGTACGATTCTTCTAAAAAAAAAATATAATCGGTGAGGTAAATTCGGGAAACCTTACATTCGTCTAAAATACAAGCAAACTACAAACAAGATTAATTCGGTTGACCTTGCTATCTGTCACTATTCAAGTGTCAATATAACCTACTTTTGTATATAAATTTGACTGTTAAATTTATGTATGTTTAATCTGTTTCCCTATTAATTATTTACTTTTGGTGGCATAATTCTTCAGGCTTTCTCTTAAAGCATATCATATGATATGGGCACACAGATCCAATATGGGCGCAGTCTAAATTAGAAAATGTCTTCTTGCGATAACAGGTGTAGCTGAGCTACTGTCAAAATATATATATAAAAATGTTTAGTACAATTTTTATAAAAAATGTCAACAAATCTTATGCTTCAATTTATTTTATTTTGAAAGCATTGTGTATTTGACATTTATCTAACAGAATAGGCAAAAACGATTTTTGAAAAAAATCGAGTTACGCCTTTTTTATATTAATCCATCGATATGCATGCATAGGGGCAGATATGCCAAATGTTATTATTGTAATAACAATTGACACCACCAAGGCGAATTAACATTGAACACGACCTGTAAATTGAATTCGCCTTGATGTAAACGAACGCAATGTAGTAAAATTCGGTAAAGTTAAGTAAATACATACTAATTAAAATCTTTTGGGTAATCAAACGAACTTATTTTAATGAATGAGAAAACCTAACCTAAAAAATTGGAAAAAAAAACTTACGATATATGAAAAATATACGGATGCGTTTCTTATCTTTAAAAAATTGCTCAAGTTTAAAAAACTTAAGATATTTACTGAGTAAAAGATCAATAAATATTTTTATTAATAAAATACATGTATGTATATTAATTGTAATTTATGTAATTACTACGAACTGCTTATTGTTATTATTAATATTTGTTGATATTTGTTCTATTCAGCCGTGTAGTTGAATTCTAAAGGAATGTTTAGATATTAAAATTGTTTTCTTTGTTGCTTGAAATATGTTAACAATGTCTATCTATTTAATATTTCTCTGATTGTTAAATTTACGAACTTTAGCCTGTAAAAATGTCAACAAATATTATTAATAGAACAATTATAAAAACACCAAAATACTTTAAAAATTTAATGTTTGTTTCTTATTTGGAAGATTTCAAATAGCTGTTAAAAGCAAATCTTCATCCTCATCATTGTTATATGTATGTACGTACTAGTGGTGTCACGAGTACGAATACGAATATCTGTTACAATATTCGCCGAAAATTCGTAAAAAAATGTTGCAAGATCCAAGCTTTCGTGAATATGAACATATGAAATGTTCCTGGCAACATTTTAAAATATCTGCGAAATAAAGCACGATGGCTTAATTTCAACCGGAATTTTGACAACTGAACATACAATACAAATTTATACACCAGAGTACTAGGCTTTAATAACAATAAATTGAAAACAAACCTGTTACACTGCAATGGGTATTTAACATTTATTATGATATTGTGATGCCAAATTTACTTTTTACTTTCAGATTTCGTTTTTCCTAATCTTTGTTTGGGCTTTTAATTAGTAATTCAGTGATGTTTAAGCATATTTTCGCAAATGTCGCGAAATTTCACATACAGTTGAACTTATATAACTTAAAGTTCTATAACTTGAAGATTCTATAAATTGAAGCAAATCGCATGACAGCAGCGGCACTATAAATGTGCAAAGTTTTGAAAGCTTATTCCACAACTTGAAGTCTTCCTAAATTGAAGTTTCTTTTCTGGATAATGCTGATTCACATTACTTTACTGAAGTTTGATTACTAACTTAACATGATATGAACATATAGGACTTTAATTTTTAAATGCTAGTTGCAAAATATATATTTGTTTGTTTTTCTACGAAGATGATTATCTAAGACAACGACAAAGAGTTTTCTTCAAATAAAAAATTATTTAAAAATTAATATATTTTTGTACATTTTATGTACTTTTTTAAACTTTATGTATTTTTTTTTTAAGTATGTATTTATGTATTTATATCCGAAATATTCGCTTGAATTTGGCGAATACGAATACGAATATCTTAAAATCGAATACGAGTATTAGTAACATCACTAATGGCCACCATAACATTGTGCGAAATATATACACATTATTTTAAATATGGTCTGGAGAAAAAATCGTGCAAAAAAAGTAGTTTCTTCTTATTTTTAAACCGTGTTATTTCACAGTCGTGTAAAAAAATGCGTAGAAAAGTAATAAGTGTAAGATCTATACACCGCAGGGCATACTGAGAGCATAATCCTTAGTAGATTTGTTTGAATGTGACATAGTGTAAAAAAAATGACCCTATAATTAAGGTTGACACATGCTTTGATTAATATATGTTCATACTCGTATGTATGTATGTTTCTTATAAATAGTTATACGATTACAATGGAATATGAGCTCAAGTTTATATAAATTATTGATAAGCAGTTATTTAATTTGAGTTTGAACTGCGATTGTTTTTCCACATCAATTCTATTACAGCTGACGTAGTATAATTTTATACATTGGATTTAAGCAAATAAAGAAATTAAACGGCATTTTTTATTTTTTTTTTGTGATAACGAAGAAATGCATCTGCTCTTGAAAAGAAGAATATAATATTTATTGGAATGTAATGTTTTGTTACATTTCGATGGCTTAATATAGAAAGGTCCTATCTCAACTTTTAGCTACTTTACAGGAGTAGCAAATAAAACTCAATAAAATCTGAAAAAATAATAAAAATGTTTTTTTCTGAAGCAGATTTTTATTAAAACAGCCAACAAATTCAATTCAATTCAATTTTTTTTTTTAAATGAGTTAGGGTTTTTTAATTATGTACTGCAAATATGTTATTGGTCAACATAGGAAACTGAATTTTTTAAGGGAGGTGTATTTGAGTGTTGTCTACCAGAACATGTAAAAAAACCTATTTCGAAAAAAACCGAGATACAACCGAGATACAGCCATCGATATGTACTTACATTAGATATTTAATGACATGGTTTATATACATACATAATTTATTTTCATATTACACAAACACAATGCAGTTTTTTTAAACATTATTGGTGTTTTTTTTTCTAGAAACATATTGAATTTTTTTAAATTTTAATAAAAAAATTTGCAATTTACCATTCTTAGTTCGTAGTTAGTACAAGTTTATCTTCGTAAGGGATGGTATAATAATTTCCAATAAATTCACTATATATGTAGTATATGTATTTCGAAAAATCATTTTAATGTAAATTTTCAATGAAAATGATTATGACATCTGCATTTTGAAAAAAAGTTTTATTTCTGCACGTTTCAAATTTGTATGAAAAATAATGAAAGTTCGTTTTAAAACGAAGTATTAAAATCAAGCCCTTCTATTTAAAATGTTTTCAATTTTTATATCGATCTTAGCTATTTGATTCAATTTTGAAAGATAAGATAAAATCGGCTTTTTTCAAAAGTGCATATGTATGTATAATTTTTAATCAAGTATTGTTTTTTAACAAGATATTTTTTATGTGAAATGTTTAAAATTTTTCTCTTAACTTACGAAAATGAAGGCTTTTACTAGACGGACAAGACTTCAACTTCTCATTAGCAAAGCAACGGATCTTCTGGCTTCGCTCCTGCTCAATGTATAACCTTCGAACTGTAAACTTAAATCGAATAGCAGCTCTTTAAAGGTAGAATTAGTAAAATCATATTGTGATGTTGCAGATCAGCTGTTAAAATCCGTCGCATACATAAAACATGTTAGTTGTTAGAAAATACGTATTGGGTGAAAATTTAAAATTTTTACATTTAACATATGCTAGCAAATGACATTTCAACATAAGATTTAGCATACAATTCGTATAATTCGATATGTTTGTTAGGAAGGGAGGAAATTTGTTCAAAATGGCAACCGAATTTGAGAGTACTCTTTTCCATTATCAAAAGGACGTAGAATTCTGATAGAACAAAAATGGGTTGAAAGAGGATATTAGACGTGCCGACATTTTTCTTATTATCAGAGGTGCCATAAGTGTAAAATTCAATTAAATGACAAACCTAAGTGAAAATATAACAAAGGCCGTGTGAAATATACATACTTTTAAATTAACTCATTGTTATGTTAGCCTGTAAGGATATTTGTAATCCATTGGCGATTAAATAAATAAATAAATCATGATGAAAACACTGATACATGATATACCATGTATAAATGCTATCAAATTTAGCATTTGCTGAAAAGCTTGCATACGCTTTTCAACAAACAACATATGTATTTGTCAGTAAAAATATGGTGTCTACACGTTATGCTAAAATCCTCAACAAAAGTTTGTTGGATATGTGGTTAAACATACATAACCCTGGCTTAGTATAGAAAGTTCGTATCTCAACTTTTAGCTACTTTACAGGAGAAGGAAAAAACTCAATAAAATCTTTAGTTAGTTAGTTAATTTGGGCTTTTTTTAATTACTGTAAATCTGTTATTCGTCAACATACGAAACTGAATTTTTTAAGGAAGGTGTATTTTAGTTTTGTCTACCAGAAAATGTAAAAAAACCGATTTTGAAAAAAACGAGATACGACCTATGTTGGCACTGTAAACAAATTTTTCACCATAAATTTTCTGATTCAGCATATTGTGTAGACTGAGCTTAACGTCAAACTTTGACAAGAAGAACAATAAAAAAGCCCATACTCATACGTTTTAATTAACTAAGTATGCCTCAAAAGTTTTGCGGAACGATTGTTCTACAGCGAGACGATACCTACGATTTTACTAATTCTACCTTAAATAACGTATTATATTCGATTGGAATATCATATGCAACCTGTGTGGCTAAATCATCGGCACATTAATACTTGGACTGCGTATTAGAAATTCGAAGTAGAGAAACAGTGAAATGCAATTTCTATAGATACATATACATATGTATATGCGTGTTTATTTGAATACCACAATAGTCTCAAAATAACAAGAGCGAATATATTAATAGAAAATAGATTTATTCCGATTAAGCTATTCTCTTTTCTTTACTTTTTAGTTAATAACGACAACTTTTTAAGTAACATATTTAATGATTGCTATTGGAAACCAAACATGGAAAGCCAAATAAAAGAAATGCTAAATTGGCAAGAACAAACAAACAAATAAATAACAGGTAGGTATGATTAATTCCGATAACTTAATAAGGGGCTATTCACATACTACATACGTAACACTTCAGTTAAAATAGATTTGGGAAATTTCGTACTATTAAATTTTCAAAACTGGTATGTGGCATGGTCTAATAGTTGTTATTGGATCATGGTATGGGGGTGCGGTGCTTTGGTGTATGTATATAAAGCCCGAAAACAACGTAGCATAATGTGTGAATAGCCCCAAATAAGTTGGTAACCCTTTTAGTGTACGTCAGTATATTAAAAATGTACATATTTGGAAATACTTTCGATTTATGCATACGTACCACATAAGTAGATGTGTTTGTTAAGAATGGTTTTATTGATGGCACCAAATTTTTCGTGTTATTTTTTTTTAGTTGAAATTAATTTAATTATTTTATGTTCGTTAAGAGTTTTTGCACTTCACAAAACAAGAACAATCATAATCATTAAAAATATACTTGAGCGCGAACTTAGTTTGAACAACAATACAACTACAATTAGTTATTTTTGTATTGTTTAGCAACAACAATGGACAAATGTAAGAATCAAAATAAACAATAATAATGAATGGCACTTGGAAATTGATTTAATGGATTAGACAATTTTTTATATTTTTAATTTATTTTATTTATTTACTCTGCAGATCAAATTTTTACACGCATTCTTATTTTTTAATTTTTTGTTTTATATCTTTTTAATTTAATTCTGGAAATATTTTGCACTTCGTTTATGGCGTTTTTTTTAGTTTACACACACTCTTGCACTCATAAACAAACAATAACAACAACTTAAAAACTCTGATTGGATTCTTGTTTTGTCTGGCCTTATGTTTTATGATTTTTGTTGTTGTTGTATTCCTTACAGGAATTTTCTGTATGGTTGAGGGAAAACAGCAAAAATTCCGAAAGTGCATACGAAACCACTTGTAGCTTTTATATTAAATTACTTAAATATTGCATAGTACGGATTGTGATTTTATAAAAACTTTCATAAATTAATTATTGTTTAAATATTTTTACTTCATTTTTGAGGATTTTTTCATATTTTACACTCTTTTAATGCACTTAAAACTTTGTATTTAAAACACTACTCACTTTAAAATTCTATCTTCTACTATTTTTAATGTGCGCTCTTTTGTTAAGATTCATGGTTGTTATTTTTGTACTATAAAATACTACTAAAATTATTAATGCTTGCGAACCACCAATGAGTATTTATGCCGGTGGTATTGATGACACAGCTGTGGTGTTTTTTCGCCGGTTGGTGAAAACTTGGTGTTAGTACACTAGGTCCCCGACCAGAATTGCAATTTTATTGGCTGCAATTCTTTAAAATTCTGCTTTGAAATTGCATAAGTGGTTACATTATAAAAATCTAATTTTGCTATTTTTGTATATACAGCACCTCAGAAAAATTTATTTTCTTAAAAATATTTAATGCATCACATATTAATTTAATTTTCGTTTTATTTTGTTTTTCAATTAATTGAAGAAATTCCATAAAACGTCAAATAGAACCCAGTGCGAATTGCACTGCAAAAGAGAATTGCCGAGCACATGAAAATCTGTACCCCTCCCCAGGCTTATTAGTTAACGATTTTCATAGCAAAAATTTTACAAAATATTGGTGTTTATGCGTGGTTACATTTAAAAAAATACTTTAATATACATACGTATGTATATTCTGCTGGTTATTTAAAAAAACGTTTATATACCAAGGAAAAAAAATTCCAAGATTTTGTGTTTAATTATAAATACGAAATTCTTTTAATATTTATTCAAGTCACTGGATATCTGTTGCTGCAAAACTACATAAGCGCACGTATTGAACGAATAGGTTTATATTGAAATTTATGTTCATTTTCTTTGATTTGTTATTAGTATTGCAAATGTGTACTTTTGATGCAATATTTAATTTCCTAAGTTAAACGGCTATGATTTCGCCGTAAGTTCAATCAATTATTTGAAATTTTTACTTAGAAATGATTATTAGAATATTATATACATATGTATATATTTAACGACTACACTAGCACAACTCAATACTAAATTTTATAATTTGCGTACATATTTTTCATTATTTACATATGGAGGGGCACCAACTCAGAAAAACAAAGCTCTTTTTTTATCACGAGCAAACAATTTACTATTGGCAAAACATATCTATTAATTTTTTTAAAAGGGACATTTAATTAATTATAAAATATATATCACATACCTAGCTGTAGAAGAAATGGATACAAAGGCAGTTTTTATAAAATTCAAAAATATAATAGCGTGCTATCAAATCGAAAATGTATGTATGCTTAATTTCAGTTTATGCCTTAGAAATACATACATACATAGATGTTTGAAGTAAACACTACACTCTTAAAAAAAAAGTTAATGTAATACAATCTACTATTTATCATGATATTTGAAACTGATTTTCCAAGCTCCAACTAAATAACGAAACCAAATTAAGAATAAATCTACACCCATTTGAATCCACGACCAAATAGGTGTCAATTTTGAGCCTTCAATCTCTCGCCAGTTGACAGCAACCTCGCGCACTGGAATGTGAAGACGTTCGACTAAATAAAGCAGTTCAACATCAAATGCCCTGTTAGAATGTATATAAAATGTTTACAGCTTTTTATAAAAAAATTTTACTGTTAAACTTACCATCTTTCCACATGTAGACTTTTAAATAATTTATTTGCAGCTGATCTAGTTAAAAGTTTAAATCCACATTGTGTATCTTTTAAAGTCCTTACGGCAAATAGCCACACCAAAAAATGGAAACCATGCATCAGGAAGGTTCTAATATCAAAAAATATGTTAATCTTTAAATATGAAAAGTGGATTATTTTGTCTTAAGAAGAATTTGCTTAGATAAATTTTTAAAGAAACTCTTTCTACAAAAATATGTGCACTGTGATTTCTATACATACCTAAATGGACTTCTGGAAGCAATTGCTTCATTTTCCAAATGGGCTCTGGAACCAATTACGACAGCATCCTCTTTCCAATCATCGGCTATAGTCTGCATTACCTCTAACAATTTCTCGTAGTCCGAAAACTTAGTAGCACCATCAGCATCAGCAAATAACAGATAACGTCCTCGAGCACTTAACATACCCTTTAAGAATTCAAAACGGGAAGATATACGTTTAAAATAATATTAAACGCGCAAAAATTTAGAATTACCAATCGAACAGCACCACCTTTTCCACGATTTTCAATTAGTTCTAAGACACGTACTTTATTTACCGAATATTTTGTCGAGTACTGTAAAGCTATAGCTACTGTGTCATCGGAGCTGCCATCGCTGACAATTATAACTTCGTAGGAAAAACCAGAGCTTCTCGTTTTTGATTCTAAGAACTCTAGACATTCATCCAACATGATACCCACTAGAAAAAAGGAAAAAATTCGAAATTACTTGTATGACGATATATATTTATTTTCTTTGTTCCAAGCTTAAAATCTTCTTTTTGTTTTGCTTCTATTTTGTTACTCTTATGCGTTTTACATTGGGAGAATTATTTGGCCTGTTCGAGGAATTGCGCCACCACTATAAAATCTTCTTTCTTAGTAATATTTCTGAGGATCAATTTTACTTACTACGGTTTTCTTCATTGTACGCTGGCACTATCACACTCAAATCAACACTTGGCTCATCCTCTATACTGGGAAATTCAAAATTCTTCAATATATTTGGATCTAGAAAAGTCCTTTCCTGTTTGTGCCTTTTTATTAACGGTAGCGGTGTTGTTATTGACTTTTGAACTATAAACAACTAAAGCAAAATTTAATGATTAAATATATCAAAAATATTTGCCGGTTGCTAAAGAAGCTTACGACAAATTGTCCCTAGTCACAAACTTACCGATATTAAAAGGGCCGCAAATATAGCGGATCCAATAAAAAGAATAAACTGTAAATATTCTAAAAATGCCATGTTTAAATACTTTAATCGTACAATGTTAATTAATTAAAAGTAATCGGAATTTTTATGAAAAACGCCACGTATTTGATAAAAAGAAATGTTTTTCATGAGTAAATATAAATTTTTATCTCAAAAAATTAAAAATTGTGATGACAGGCTGTCATTTTAAGTTCGTTTAAAATTATGGTGTTATTGTGAATAGTCAGTTATCAGATTTTTACAGTCATGGCACGACGTATTTATACAGATAGTGTTGATGCTAATAGCAATAATAGCATTTAACTTTATTAAACAACCGTAAACATATACATATATATATATATATATATATATATCTTGGTAAATCGGCCGAAAATATTTTTAGAGATGTGCTATCAACCCCAATGATGTAGCATATTTACAGAAAGTTGGATATACCTCGGCTTTTACTCATCTAGTTTGTGAAATGTATGTACGTGTGAGCAGCCACATATTATCAATATATGTACGTATATTAATGTAATGTACTGACAATCCTATTATATGATTCTAGTACATTTTATAGATAACCATAACTATATTTCTTGGTTGTGCTATAGGTTTCCTATTATTTATTTCCTGTTATATTAAACATGTGGAACATAATATATAATAATGTGGCATCTCGCTTTTTAATGCGCGAACTCCAGAACTGTCTAATAATAGTCCGTTAAGTGCTCTTTTTACATTTCTCAATTACCGTAAATTGTATGTTTACCGTCCCATTTCATTCTCATGAAAATGTACAAGCAATCGCAATATATTAACGCTCCCAATATAAATAAAAGCAAGCCAATTTTCTAGATGTATACACAGCTGAAAAGAAAATATTTTAGTAGTGAATTATTTTAAATAAATGGTGTTTACAAATTAAAAGTTTACGATATATTAAAAAATCATATAAAGGAGTAATAAAATTTTAATAATTTGTTGGAAAATGAAAATGATTAATTTTTTCAAATTATTTGTGTTGATAACATTGTCATGTCTGACGGTGGCCTCCAAAGGTCATCTCATTGATCAAGCTTCTGTTGGAGAATTATACACATATAAAATTGAGCCTGTAATGTTCAATTGGACACGACAAGTATTTAATGAACAATTTCGATATACACCTTCTTTGAAATCGTACCCAGATCTACCTTCATGGATGCGCTACATGTACAGTCAGGAACACCATGCTGGTTTTCTTTATGGCACACCACCCTCAGAGTTGGCAGCTAAGACTATAACTTTGGAAATTATTGCTCTAAATAAACAAAATTATGAAACCAGGCGCTCCGATTTATTGATAACAGTTCAACACAAAGTTCATGTTCCCAATGTTATTCAAATGAAAATAGATAATTTAAATTGGGTGCATTTAATGGATCCCGGTAGAGTGGAGAATTTGCGCAATATTTTTCGTAACGATTTGTGGCCAGAGAGTGTTGATGACTTAAGTCTAGTTTTTATGGAGTCTGCAGTAAACATGGGAGGCCGTTTGCCTCTAAGTCCTCAACATCATGAGGGGTAAAAATTTGTAAACGTGCATACTATGTACTTGACTTTAGAGCTTTATTAACTTTTGTTTACTATTTTGCAGAGTAATTGTTCATTTGGGTAGTTTTGCAAAATTTTCCGAACGCCTTAAGCAATTGCAAGAGGAAATACGACCTCTTTACAAGCTATCATCTTGTAGTTATAAACGTACTTCGGTACAGAAAATTTTCGAGAACGTTGGGTTCAAACTCGATTGGTGTGCCTTTAAAATCGTTGGTGCTAAAATAGATCCCGAAATTTTACATCATACTCATGAGAGCACCACAAGCAATAAAATAAATACAAATATGAATGAAGGCGGACATTTGAAGAGACGGGAAGATCGTTGGCATGGGCTGTCCCAAACTGATGTTCCCATACGCAATTATATCGACGAGTTTGCATTTGCTTTTGCCATACCGGGTATGATATTTGGTGTACTATGTGGCATTCTTACTGCTAGCTTGTGCTTCAGACATAAAAAATTGTAAGTTCCAGCTGATGATACATATATGCCTTTTATATATATTTTTCTATTTTAATTGAGCTTTAAAATCAAAAATAAACTTAATATGTAAAATAGTCCTTAATATTTATTATCGCGCGAGAGTATTTTTTGTTTGTTGTCCGTTTTTTTATTTGTCAAGGCCATTTCAATAGGATTATATCTATTTTTTTAGTATATATTTATAATTTTAACTTGATTTTTTTACATGTATTTATGTTTATTCATATTTTATTTATAATTTATTTTAGAAATGATCCTCAATCGGAACACTTTTTCGATAATATTTTTCATATATGCGAAGAAGAATGTACTAATTCTACGCATGAATCAGAAGAGCAAAAATCAATGGAAGAAATTAAAAGTAAAAGGTGGAATATTTATTGGTTGATAGTTTTCACTTTGCTAATATTTAATAATAATTCTGTAGAATATATTCAAACTTTTTTTGTAAACTTATTATATTTTAGTGAAGTACAGTGCCATTTACACACTTCAATTAAGAAAATTAAATGAATATTTATTTCAGCTATAAGGAAACGTATCCCACTACATCATCCACTGTACAAATGGTTCAATATTCAGATACAAACTCGCAGCCCGTTACAACTCTTAAGAGTCTCAAGGATCCAAATTGTTTATTGGATAATGTAAGCATGCGCTCGCAAAGGTATAATATATAATTTTTAAGCATTTAATGTTTATAATTTGTCGTCCAATTTGTTTTTATCAAGCCCCAACAGCTACTATCAAGCTGAAAGCCCTTCTAACACCTACTTGCGTCCCAAACCACCACCATATAAGGGAGGGACCTTATCTCGCAGCGGCGTGGATATTTGACAACCAACTACACCACGTATTTTGTACTGTTAAGCCCATATAAGCTGATGTAAAACCATATTACCAAAGAAAATACATACATACATACATATTATTAACCAATCGCTAGTGCTGGAGTAAATTTAGTTTCAATATTGAAACAAAATTTAAAATTATTTATAATTAGAGAAATACGTGCAAACATACTTATGTACGTATGTAGTATATCAGCTTGTTATTGATTTGCTGCTAATATGTTCCATTCAGTAAGTTTAGCTGGCATGAATTTTCCCTGGATCAAACCAATAATAATAGTAAGAATTAATATTATTAAAAAAAACAATTTACTTGTAATCAGTTAGCTAATCTATATGCTGCATTTCATTGGTTGCTAGGAACCAACTCATCAGTAGATGTTTAATTAATATTGTGAACATATTAAATGATATTAACAAAGTAATGAATACTTTTATTAAAAAAATACTGATACTTTTGGTAAATTCTATATTTTCACTATTTAGAATAATGTTAAACAAATTTTATGGTGGACTTTATAGGTACTAGCTGACTTCGGATTTCTAGATGTAAAAAACTAACTTGTGTTTCACTAATCGATTTTATTTAACTTATTATTTGTTTACTGGCACAAAAGCTAAGCAAATATTTAAATAAAATGCATGGTGAGAAAGAAGATCGCAAATGAGTTGTTTTGCGTTTAAAATTTCAGCATTATCGACCGATAGATATTCTGGGGGCGGCCGGCACTAACATATATACACATACATACATATATTCACTATAAATTCTCAACCCACTAACGCACTTGCAAACTATCCTAGCTGCTCTAAATTATAAGTCTTCGTCTCCTAAGTATCAAAAGACGATGGCAAATATAGGGCTAGGGGGAATTAATCGACCCAAGTGAGCACTTCCTACGTTGAGAACTACCTCTCAACTTATAATGTATATTTATGTTCTAACATTTTAGTATGGCATCACTTTAGGTGGATCGTAATCGAATTAGTTTTTAATTCACAATAGATTCTCCCCAACAAACACACATCCATATAGTGCATGTGTGTGCATAAATAAAAAAGAAAGTTTGACCAGTGATAAGAAACTGATTGTTGTTTATAAAATAAAGTTTGATTTTTTAAGTAGCAAAAAAGAAAACCAGCAAACATGTTCACTAATTTTAAAAAATATTTGTACGAACTAATTGAGAAATATGATATTAATATAGTGAATACAATTTTTATTGGCTTTACTGTGATAATTGTGGTATTGGGCGGCCTAATGAATTTAGTTGAGCAAATTTTACCGACATTTATTAAACAATCATATCGTTATGGGAAACATAGTTATAAAGGTCCAGAAGATAAATTGGTTTCGAAAATGGAAGTACCAAAATCATGGTTTGCGCACTTTTATGTATTTGCTTTAAGCTGGTCCTTGTTAGCATTATATCTAGTGCTTAAAGGCATAATTATGCATTCCATAGCGCCTGAATATGTTTTAAACTTTCTAGATTTCGTAGCTGGTGGCGAAGCTAATCGCAAAGTGTTGGTTGATTCAAACAATGCTTTCGTTGCATGTGTTCTGATAACTTTACAATGTGCAAGGCGATTCTATGAAACTAACTTTGTCCAAATATTTTCCAAAAAGAGCAAAATTAATATTTCGCACTACTTGGTGGGTTATCTGCATTACTTTGCTGTCATATTGGCTTTACTCATTAATACCGAAGGTTTTGTCAGAGGTAAATTTAACTATTTTTATTTAAATTATTACTAATTTTGGAAAAAATTTTAGGTTCCATACCATCTTCTTTTAGTTTTGGCAAAATTTCAATAATGCAGTATATTTACATATTTCTGTTCCACTTTTGCTGGTCCCAGCAGTATAAAGCCAACATGATTTTAGTCAATTTACGTAAAGACCCCAGAACTGGACAAGTTGCCACGGAGAAACATCTGCTTCCTACAGGTGGATTTTTCAATTTCGTGTCATCTCCCCATATGTTCTTTGAAATTGCAATGTATTGTATATTGTTGGGTCTCTTAAGGGAGAGTTTTACATGGAAACTAGTGGTGTTGTGGGTCTTAAGTAATCAGGTTAGTGTCTGAGGTTCAAATTAACAAACACAATAAAATATATATATTTTTTTTAGCTTATGAACGCGTTGCTAACGCACAAATGGTATAAAGAAAATTTTAAAAATTATCCTACATTTAGGAAGGCATTGATTCCATTCATTTTGTAAATCAACGGCGAATTTTACAAATAATTTTTGTATTATGAACATCTATTATTAAAAAGTTTTACTTAATTAGTATTTTTTTTTACTGCACAAATTCCATAAACATTATTTTATTCTATTTAGACTAATCTACTCATTTTTTATCAAATAAAATAAATTAATGAAAACGTTTTTATTTCTTTAATTAACATGTTGTATACAAGCAACAATTCTAGTTTTTTAGAATTAGAAATTACATTTATCTCCACTGATTTGGAACTCATTATAAAGAATTATTTAAAAAGAAAACTGAAAGAAAAGTAAATATATTTATTATAAAAAAAAAAAACAGAAGATATATGTATATAAATACCTGTACGGATAACCCTGAGCTTTTGAACGGAATACCGATAGCAGAAATGAGAAGAAAATGGCTAAAAAGGCTAAACCAACAATAGCCATAATACGTGCCTTACGTTGATCAGTTTGGCTTCCAGCTTCCGTAAGCAAAAGCATACCAAAGAAAATTAAGGCATCTGGAGATTGCAAAATACAAAATATATGCATATGTCTATAAATTAATAATTTAAACTGAGGCTATAAAACACTCACTTAAACCGAAAACAATATAGGTCTCCACAACTAATTGACCTTGTGATGAACCATGTATGTAGGCAACACCACCATTTTGCGATTTATGCACCAGTGGAGGACCGCGGATATGATTCCACATTTGGCCCGATATCATTGTTAAGCAGAAAAACACAGCTATTGCCCCCCATATCGATTTGTTGTATAAAAATTCCAAGTTATTACGTCTCATATACAAGAAACCACCTACAAGAGCTGCTAAGGTAATCATTGCAACGGTGCCCGAATAATTTGGAGGACGGAACACACGTATTTTTACATCAGTGCGTTCTTCTACGAATTTCGCTATAGCTTCAGCAGCAAAACCTACACGATGTATGTCCATAGTGTCGCTGCCTTTCGGTTTGCCTTTAGCAGGGAAATGCATGAAAACCGGAGCAGTGTTCAAGCGTAACAATTGAAAAACATCTGAACCTTCATCAAAATCTACCATGGCTATAAATAGTTTGCTTGAGTAATCAGGTGAAAATCTATAGGACTGCGCGATAATTTGAAATTCATCGTGGGCATGTCTACATATTTGGCATTGACGTGATGGTGCTAATGCGGTCAACATGACAATCATTGAGTAATTACGCGGTGAGTTCTTTACATATTCTCTAAACTTTTGGCCATTAAAGCGCAACAGAGCCTTTTTATTATTCATATCCAATAAGTTTTGTACCTTTTCCGATACGGATAAGCCGGCCTATAAATATAAAAATAAATTTATTTACATTTACCGGTATACCACAGTGACGTGGCCTGATGAATAGCCAGTATTTTGTTAATAAAAATTATGTTGCAACCCTTCTTTATTTTACCTTTGGTTTACTTTGAGCCCTTGTGCTTAACATTAAGAACCCAGCCATTAATATCACTGCGAACAGCAATGTTTTACATAAAACTTTCATTCTGCTTTTTGCGATAATTAAAATTAAATAAATTTAACACAGATAAATCTGCCTGTTTTGTCAGGCTCCACTACAGAATAGCCAAAAAAGAAGAAAAACATTTGACAGATGTCAGTTCTGATTTGGAGAGTTGCCAGTGTTAATACCATAGTTCATCAGAAAAAGTGGAATTTAAAATTGAAATCCAAGACAAATGAATTCAACTCGTTATAAACAAGGCAAATTCATAACAGGTATAGTTGAAAACACAGCTGATCTACTTTTTTCTTGCATAGTGGAGGCTGCCATGTCAAAATTTGTACATGCCATTGCTTCATATTTTCCGGCGCCGTTTTTTTTTGTAATTGTTTATGCGTGGAGAATTTTGACAACATAGGATATGAATTCGCCGTTTCCAAAAACAATATGCCTGTTGTTTGTTTTGTCGTCGTGCATATACCTGGTAATGAATTTGCCTTGTGTATTTCCTTGTCCTTGCCATTGCATACTAGTATTCAATTCGCTTTGGTCGTAACTTAAGTCCAAGGAGAATTCATTATTAGCTGAATGCAGTGGCAAATTTATCCATATCCCACACTGTCAAATTTGGTACATATTTTCCGGCGCCATTGTATGTAATTTTTTATGCATGCAGAATTTTGACAGCGTAGGATGTGAATTCGCCGTATACACAAACGAAATGCCTGTTTGTTTTGTTGTAGTCGTGCGTCCAATTTGAGGGCCTCTTGAAAAAATGTCAGGCTCTTAAATTATTGTGATTGATTTCATTAACTAACAAAAAGTGATGCCAAGTCATAAAAGCATCGCATTATATTTTGTGATAATTTTCTGCAGGCTGCCGCATCGTTTTTATAGATTTTTATATTATACGTATTTTTTAAGAAAAAACCTTTTTAAAAATTAAGCATTTATATTTATTATATATTAATGCTTCGAAGAGGCTCTTAATATGAGTGATATTTTGAAAAGCTCCCAAGAGCGTTCCCGAAAGCGAAAACAATTGTTAGCACAGACGGTAAGAACCAAATGAACAAATATTTGTATTTTGCACAATTTAGTACATTTGTTTGTTATTTAAGCTCGGTCTATCAAGTGTGGATGAATTAAAGATAGCATTGGGAACTGGTAATGATTCCAACACCAGTGGTAGCATAAGTTCCGGCTGTTTTGGCACAAACGCTCTTAAAGGTGTTTCGTCCCATAATCGTGCCGGCCAAGACGATGAAGGTGTGGTAGCGAAGAAGACACCCGGAGAAATAATCTATAGGGACTCCTCAACATTTTTAAAGGTAAAGCTGAACGAGAAAAATATCATACATTCTATATGGCTATATAATTCTAGGGCACACAATCATCTAATCCTCATAACGATTACTGCCAACATTTTGTCGATACTGGTCAAAGACCTCAAAATTTTATACGTGATGTTGGCTTAGCCGATCGCTTTGAAGAGTACCCCAAACTAAGGGAACTTATACAGCTTAAGGACAAATTAATACAAGATACTGCATCGGCGCCGATGTATTTAAAAGCTGATTTGAAATCTCTAGATATTAAAACGTTGGGCACCAAATTTGACGTGATTCTGATAGAGCCTCCTTTAGAAGAATATGCTAGAGCAGCGCCCTCTGTAGCTACAGTTGGTGGTGCTCCCAGAGTATTTTGGAATTGGGATGAAATATTAAGTGGGTTAACAATTAATTTTACCTCAAATGTTATTATATGTATGTATATTTATTTACTAGATCTTGATGTCGGTGAAGTAGCTGCACATCGATCATTTGTTTTTCTTTGGTGTGGCTCGTCAGAAGGTCTGGATATGGGCCGTAATTGTTTGAAAAAGTGGGGTTTTAGACGTTGTGAAGACATTTGCTGGATACGTACCAATATTAATAAACCTGGGCATTCTAAACAACTAGAGCCAAAAGCTGTCTTCCAACGTACCAAAGAACATTGTTTGATGGGCATTAAGGGCACTGTAAGGCGATCTACTGATGGTGATTTTATTCACGCTAACGTTGATATTGATTTAATAATATCCGAAGAAGATGAATTTGGGTCTTTTGAAAAGCCCATTGAAATTTTTCATATTATTGAACATTTTTGTTTGGGTCGTAGACGTTTACATTTATTTGGACGAGATTCCAGCATTAGACCGGGTTGGTTAACTGTTGGCCCTGAACTAACAAACTCAAATTTTAATGCTGAACTATATCAAACTTATTTTGCTGAGGCACCAGCTACAGGATGCACTACACGTATCGAATCATTAAGACCTAAAAGCCCCCCCGCTAATAGTAAAATTATTAGAGGCCGAGGGCGTGGTTTCTCCAGAGGACGTGGGCGCGCCCGATAAAGATGTTTTTCTATCGCCTTTTAGTTTTAATAAGGTACTTTTTTATTAGTATTCTTTACTCCTTCGTATAATCTTTTGTAGTTCTCATTTTGTCATTTTTAATCGTAGCAGTTTTATTCATTATGATAAAAGTTGTATACCCAAAATGTAATTACAAAAACTAATTAAATAAATCATTTCAAAGATTAAATTAAAGGTTTTTATATCGGATAATTTGAAACTCACAGCTTCTGCAGCATTTGCAAAAATAACGAATACTAAAAAACAGACGATACAAAACTCCAAGAATATTTCAAGATCTATAAAAAGCTTAAAAGAAAAAGTAAAAAATTAAATTAAAAAAAAAAAACGAGAAGAAAAAAATTAGCTAGCGACAAAATCGCCAAATCGAAGCGGAACCTTCCTTAAATAATTTCTAATTTTATATAATTGAGCCATTGCGTTTTGGCAACCTAAATTTTAATGTCATTGCTAAATTAATGCAAGATTTTATTACTGAAAACAAGTATAAGATACGTTTGATGTCTACTCGATACTTTTTAATACCATTTTCCGCAATTTAAGAGGCTTTTCGAACGCAGTTGGAGTGTGGCATAAAGCTTAGAATTTTGACAATTTATGAAGGGTAGACATGGAGAGTTTAAAACACTGCGAAATATGTGAACATAAAAGTACTCAGATTGCAAAGAGGTTTTCATATAAATTTTCCACTTACCTTTTCTCAATCTTACTCTATTTAGTATATCTGTTCGATAATGCTATTTCACATCAATATTGAGTAGGTATCTGCTAGAAAATAAACGCATTTTAGAATAGCACGAAATAAATAAAAGAAAACAAAACACCTTTTCATTAATTTTTATTATACATCTGCAGACTGTGATGTTTGTTTAAATGAGACATATAAGCATCCAATTCATCTTCGGATTCTTCATCAGTTACTTTTTTATTACGTGAAAGAAAATTATAGTTTTTCTCTTCCTGACTACTGTCGCCATCACTTTCTTCGAAATACTTATCTTCTTTGTCTTGATTTATTAAATTTAGATCATCAAATTGTGTATTATCATCGACGGTGGAATAATCAAAATCTTTATCTTGACCTGTTAAAAATTGTTCATGCATTTGACTAATAAATTCTTGGCGAAGTAATTCTCTTTCATCTGCCATTATAAGATCCAAAACAGGTGGGGACTTTACTTTATTTTCTTGCGATTTATCAGTTTGTTGCAGTTTACTCGATGAGCAGGCAATTTGTTCGTTGTCAAAATTGCCCCACTGCTGGCGACAACTTAAGGGAATTTCGTCATCGTTCTCTATGTTATCTGCAATACTTTTTTCTGTGGTATCATCAGATGGAGGTGATGACAAAACTTCCTGAACATGTGAATTTGTAAACTCATGATTCTGCGCCTTCTCCATTATTTCATTCAACTGTTTTTGTTCCAAGTTATGCATTAAAATACCTGAAAATGTTGTATTACGTACATCGTAGCTATCACGTTGTTGTTTTTCTTTCTTGCTTAAATATTGCCCTACTAGCTCTTGATACAGTTCAGGTTGTCGCTTCATCATCTCCTGCTCACTGAAGTATTCACCTTCTCTAATTAATTTCTGCAAAGCTGTGTATCGTCTATTCTTGATATCTCTCTGACGAGTTCTCAATTTATTTTGATAGTCCTTTACCATAAGGTGCATTTCTTCGTCGCTATCTGCTATTGATAGTCTTGCAAAATTTCGTAAATGGCTTTCATCCATATAATTTCCGAAACGTATTAGAAATGTTTGCGGATTTCTTTGGTAGACATCTAAAGCTACTTTAAATTTTTCTGATTCTTGTAATTCTGGTTCATTACGTTGTTGGGATTTAAAAATTATCTTCGAATTGCGACTTAAATATTCCATTAAGTTCATAATTTCCTCGGGAATAGTTGAATTCGTCGAAGATTTTTTTGTTTCCTCTTCTGTTGTTTCCTCTATTGCGGTCGTCATTGACAGCAAACTTTTAAGAAAAGAATTATTTTTTCGGTTTGTAATTAATTTTTTTTAGTTCTATTTAAAAAAGCTAACTTACTTCCTTTATTTAAATGATTTAATGTTTAAGATTGCAAAAAAACCTCAGTGCCTTGCAAGGGTATTAATCCCTGGTATCTTGAAATGTTTTATATTTGCCAGGTGTTGCCAAAGTACATTTATACAAGTATATGCATCTCGGCAACAACTTCAAAAATAAAAAAACAGGCTTTGTGTTTTTGTGGGAAATAAATGTACAATTGTCAAAAATAGCTCAGAAGCAGAGCTGTAAAGGAATGATTCCTTTTTGAAAGAATCTACGAATCATAAACGCTTTTGAAATTTTTGTTAAAACATTCCAGAGTTTTTTAATAATGATCCTAATCCTATTGAAAACAGTGAATTAAAAATTGATTTTCTTTAAATCACCAATAAATTCACTCAAAATTTAATTAAATTAATGTTTATTGATAGGTGTTACCTTCGGGCTAGTAATGGTCATTCCAAAATTTAAATAAAACAAAAACTAATTGATTTTATTTTCAGCACCCAACGTTTGTTTGTTTCAAACTTCTGCAGGGGTATTTTTCATTAGCTTAATCTAGCAACAAAACACAATAATTTAATAAATTTCATATCAAATAATTAGTAGGTATAATATTTTGAATATGACTTGAATTAAAAACAAAATTTTAATCATTCCTTTACAGCTCTGCTCAGCAGAACTTAAAGAAAATTGTGCAGAAAGAAAATGAAAAATTTTTGACAATAGGCAATGAAAATATGTATTAAAAAAACACGGCCAGCTGTGCTCTTGCAGAAATATACTTTGGGTGCTGCCAGTCGTAATTTTGCTTATTGACTATTGTGATTTCCTAACTTCTTGCCAACTGAAGTATTAAAATCGGAGTAAAAACTAGATTGCCTGTTTGCAGAAGACGTTTTAAAATTTTAATCGCATATTTATGAAGAAGGATTTTGTATTTTCATCTTTTGTAGTCTTCTATAAACAAGCAGTATGAGTTACAAAAAAACACTTCTTTCACAATTAATTATTTGTAAAATGGTCATTCCCAAAACCCCTCAATAGTGAATAAAGTTGTAATGTATTAATATGCTTTGTTATCGTAACGTTCTGACTTTAACAATCGGTATTAGTGTATTTTATTGGTTTATAAATAACAATATTATATATTAATGTAAGAACTAATAAATCCACCAAAGTTAAAAGCACAAAATCCTTTGTATTACATATTTTGGCAAAACAAATAAAATGAAATGCAGTAACTGATAAATTTAAATCATATGTATGTATGTACATATAATTTATCAGTAATCCAATTATATAAATAAGTATGTATTTGCAGCAAGACGTGGTAACCTACACACATATGTATGTACATATAGCTAGTCATGACGGGATGTAATAAGGAATTATTAAAAAATGTTTTTACTCCAAAACATAAAATCTAATCAAATGTTAATGCAATAGAAGTAAATGGAAGTATAGGGCAAGTGGGCTCCAATTGCAATGCCGTTGCCATACAATCAGCCGAGGATGGATATTCTCCTAAGGATTCCAATACTTTGCCTAATGTAAACCTTTAAAAATAGTAACGGAATTATCCCTTAAAGTTTTAAACAATTTAATATTTTAAAGGTACTTACCAAATTTTTGGACAATGCGGATCCAATTTTGCAGCGTCTTTTAGAATTTTCTCTGCCAAACGAGGTTCACCCAAAACATGATGAGTTTCTCCTAAGGCCCTTAAAGCATCAGTATGATTAGGATTAGCGGCAACAGCATTAAGAAAGCACTGTTTGGCCTCATTCCATTGTTCTAAATAAACGCAAACTTGACCCCTCTAAACATGTAATTATTACAAAGTTAATTAATTAATATACTTTTTGTCAAATGCAAGGTAGAATAAATTTTTGTTATGCCATGGTCAAATGTTAAAATTGAGTCAATCAGTAACAGAACTTTGAATTTATTTTTAATATGTTTTCAATTATTATTAAAATGAGTTTCAATTAATTTTGTTGCGAAAATTTTTCACCAACCTAATGTTATTGTGTATCTATTTGTATATTTTATTTTATTTTAGTGATTGACACCATCGTTCCTAAATGTAGTACTCCGCTGCAGTGCATAAAAAATCTTTTTTCACATTGACTCAAATATAATAAATAAAAAATAAAAATTTATTTCCTGTGCTCCCACTGATACATATAAAAACGTTTAAATACTACATTTTCGAAAGACTGGAAATGACCAATTCTATTCGCACACAGTTGTTAAAGTTCAAGTTGCGATAAAAGTTCTATATTGGTAAAATTCAATTACATACATACATAATTAATTGAAATAAATTTATATTTTTTATGTGTATGCGAAATTTTAGCAATAATTAATTAATAGGAAATTTGAAAATATATCATACCATATACATTATTTGATGAGATAGAGGGTAAATTGTTGAAGCCTCGTGTATACAATTCAAAGCCTCAGCTGGTTGCTCAATATTTAAATAAACGTCAGCCAAAAGAAGCCAAATCTAGAAAAGCTGTTTTATTAAAAACAATCAAATTTTGAAAACCTAACTTTTTCGAACCTTTATTTGTATCATCCATGGCCTCTGAGGTCCAGGGCGCGGTGTAAACGAACTCAATGAACTAGCTGCTTCACTTAAAGCTTGTTCGACACGGGATACTGCCGCCAGAGAAGCCGCATAAACAGAATCTTTAAAATTAAAAATCCAAACACAAAGTTTTCAATGCCATACACTACTTTAGAAGCATGAAGTCAAGAAAATAAAATATTCAATAATCAAGTTGAACCAAAATGCAGACATTTAAAAATATGCATACAAACGAAATTTTAAGAAGGAAACAAAATTAAAGTTACTGTTTTATTAATATTTTTTTTAAACAAGTGTTTTGCAATTCCTACTCAAGTAAAAACTTTGTTTTAAATGGAATTTGTATTAATGTGTATATTTTTAAAAATTCAATTTTTAGTTCATACTAATCCCCGCTTATAGAACTCAAACTATCGATTTGAGTGGAAATTCTGCATGAAGTGAAAATAGTTTTTTGAGTAGTTTTCATAAAATTTTTCTACTCAAGTCTTTAATTTGGGATCTATAAGCAGGTGGTGAATAAAAATGTATACAAGCAAAAAACACAGTAGTGTAGCCTTTTGATATTACTCAACTAGTAATTAGAATAGTTAAGAAAGTGTTATTAAGTTTAAAATTGAATTGAGTAAAAAAAAAAACATTTCTTAGTGTTGTAATTGGCTTAATAAACTTACAATTTTTTTTATTTGTTCATTTCACATGATCCAATATTTCGTATTTAATATAATAGAAAAATAATTATTGTTTTTTTAAAAGAAGACAAAAGTTACAATATTAAATTTATATAAAATTTGAGATCAAAGAACATTCTATTGCATATATGCAATAGATGAAAATTTTCATGAAAGATAAATAAATGGTTGGGTATTTGAAATAATTTTTTAATGAATATGATATTTTTCCGAATGTTTAAAAATGTTTTCGTAAAATAGTCTTTACTACCTGTAAATACATACGGTCGACGTGAGTGAAAAGTTTGTACGAAAATTAATCAAGTTTGAGTAATTTTCGTATACACTTTACATTCAATTTTAGAAATCAATTGTTTTAATTTAAGTGATGTTTCCATATAACGGAGGAATGATTTGAGTGTAAAATTTGTATGGAAATCATTCAATAAACGGACTGTTCATAAAAATTTTGCACCTAAATCATTCGTCCGTTATATGGAAACAGCACATTATTTTTAATGTTTAGATTATATTTTGATGATTGGTTTTTTATATTGTCATTTGTAAGTGTGAATAAGAAATTAACGTTCGACTAACAGCCCTATTCTCCCAAGATAATTTTCTTTACAAAAATAAATAAAAATGTTACCTAAACAAGTAGGTAACAAAGATTTATTTAAAAAATCTTTATTACCAAAATGCCAGAATAATAATTAATAAGTGTAAAAAAATATTTGCAATAAAACTTACTTGAGTCCCTATCGGACATTTGAGAAGACGGCACGTGTAGAACAATACTCTTGGTATCCGAATGTTTTTCTTCATTTTCCATATTAATCTGACCTTCGTATAGTTCTCGCCAAATTGCTAACATACGCTGAACGGTCACTAAAGCAACTTCTGCGTCTTGCAAGTGTAATTGTAGGTGGGCTTTGACATGTAACAAATTTAAATTATCTGGAAATTCCTCTAAAGCGTCTTCTGCGACAATTAAAGCTTCTCGTGGGCGGCGAGATGCCGTCAAAAGTAAAGCAAATAAATGTAAGCTAGGTGCGTGTTCAGTTCGTAAGGCTAATGCAAAACGTATGTGTGTTAAAGCTTCTGGAATGTTGTTGAGAAGAGCATATTGCAAGGACAAATAATATTCACATAAATGATCGTTGCCATCATTTTGAACGGCTTTCTCAAGAGCTTCCAGAGCTAGCTTGTGGTAAATTTCTCGTTCAGCTTTTAGCATACTTTGTATGGCTAGTTGTTGATAACCTATACCTACATAGAGTTGGCAACGGGAAGGTCGTAGAAATTTAGTTTCTCTCTTCAAGGCCTGCTGGGCAAATTCTAAACCTTCTTTTATGAGGCCCAATGATTCGTAGCAAAGTTTGGCAGCTAGAAGACATGGTAAATGATCACCAGGGTTAAGTTTCATGGCTTCCTGTAGAACTCTTAAGGCGTGCATATGCTTGCCAGCAGCCATGAGAGATATTCCATATTGGCGCCATACATGTTGTTCGCCAAACGAGAATTTTAATGCCTTTTCGAATGATTCGTTTAATAGCTGTATGAGACCCCAACGAACTGTAGCTAATGTTAGTAAATCATATACGGCGGTAGCATTACCCATAGCATGTGTTCGAGCAACTCGAAATTCAGGACTTTGAGACAAAACCGTATCTCTCACAGCTAAAGCTTCCGCAATTAATAAAAGCAAAATAGTTTCTTCCTGTTGATTACGGGGCACAAATTGATTCCTGGCAGAATATTTTCTAGGTTTCCACAACTTTTTTGCTGATCCAGTGGATTTTAAGGCAGAGCTCGTTCCGTGCTTTTTTTGAAATGGTGGGGTGTAAATAGTACCTGATACTCCTCTCAAAAGTACTTCAGCCAACTGCCTGGCCAATGTCAAACGTAAAGACTGCGTAGTTTTAGTTTCGATGGCATTTAACATGATTCGGTAACAATCAACAGCTTCTTGGAGTTTACCAGCCTTGATTAGTACTATTGGTGCTCTCTGTAGAGCCGTTTCTAATATGGCCCCCATACGCCTGTTTTGTTCTAATGGATTTGCTGGTATAGTAGAACTAATAGCCATATTACTAGCAGATGGCTGAACACTGGCGTTAATAGCCAACGTAGAACCACCTGTGTTGTTAGCAGTAGCGGAAAATGTAGCAATATCCTGTTCCTGAAGGTATAATAAGCCCAAATCCGTTGCACGCTCAAAGCATGAAATCTGTTAGCACAAATTTGATAAGATATAATGACAATAAATATTTTTAACATTTACTGTACTCATCTTACCATCTCTGTTTCCTTTTCAGTTTTTTTAAACTTAGATGACGGTTTCGACGTCTGGTTTTCCAAGCAGAGGCCCTTAATAGCATACGATTCTGCCAAGATTTTTAAACTTCGCCTACAATAAAATACGTAGAAAAATTAATAAATATATCGACCAATGATTTTTGTTTTTTTTTTTTGGCTCACAATGTTAGTTCTTTTTCGGCCAATGTATTCAATTCGGCTTTTACAAAGTTTTCCAAACTTTTTTCATATTCACCGCAAGCATAACAAAGTTTTGCAAGAAGCAAGTAAGCATCCAAAGCAATACCAGCTTTTTGGCCATTTTCACCAGTAACTATATTGAGATATCTTCTCGCATCTTGTAGACCGTTTTTCGCTTTGTTGAAGTTACTTTCAATTGGTGGACTATCTTCCAGATAGCTTTCCAATCTAGCTTCGCCCACTAAAAAGTGAGCTAAGCACTCTGGTGCAAGGAGAAACAAAATATAATTAATACATAAGCAGCCTTGAGTTTTTTTCATTATAGCATTGCTCCTTACCATTGTTAGGAGATCCAGTTTTTAATTCATCAGTAAGTTCAATTACTTTTTGCCATTTGCCTTCACTGCGGCAACTTTCAATTAATGCCTCTACTTTTGTCGTATTACGCATCCTTACGATTAATTTTAATACATTTAATTTATTATGACGTGATTCACAAGCTCTAGCAAAAGTTTTTCAATTCTCCTGAGAGAATAGCAAAAAATTCACTACTAAAATTTTGACTGTTAAACTATTAAAATTAAATGGTATAGTACATTTTCGATTTTTGCAGTTACTGTTTTCTCCCATGAAATCAATTAGCAATACAAAGTGAACCCAAATCGATTTATTTTTACTGAATACGAGTTCACACCAGATGATCCCGAGAGTCCAGATGATTATTTTCGCCTTCTATGGCCACTTGTATTCTGCATTTCAAATGTCAGTTGTCAAAACACATTTTTGAGTACATGAACACAAGGCGAGGCATTTTAATTTTTTATTGGTTCATTTCAAGGCAAATTCATTACAGGTAGTGTTAATACTACCACAAGTACAACATTACAACAACATTTGACATAGGAGCCCCTAGGCTTGCATGTACAAATTTTGACACACGAGCCTCCATTATGCAAGAAAAAAGTAGATCAGCTGTGTTTTCAGCTTGACCTTATTAATGGACCTTGCACAAAATTAAATTTTTAGCCCAAAAGTTTGTGTAAAATTGCTGTGAAAGTACACAAAAAAAAAAAAATTCTCTCTTTGATTAAGGTACGGTCACATCTGGCAAACATTTGCCCAAAAAAAGCGTAACAACAAATACTAATGAAAATACTTTTGATTAAGATACCTGTTTATTACGTTAAAAAGTTTCCTACATAATTTCTAGAAAATGTAATAGAATCTTATCTTATTAGATGCTGTTTAACTTAATAAATAAATGCATAAATCAAAAAGGTTTTCATTGGTATTTACTGGTTACGCTTTTTTGAGGAAATGTTTGTCAGATGTAACCGTACCTTTAGTATTTCACTTTTTAGGATATTTTAGTTAGTACGCACATACATATGTATGTTTGTACCTCCAAACATACATATTTTGCTTTGCATTACGACAGCTGTTCATTACGACCGGGTTTTCAGTTATTCACATTGCGGTGGCAAATAGTTCAATTTGTTTTATAATTTGCCGAGTGAACATAAAGAAAATTTATTCTTAGTCATTCAATATACAATATTATTATTTTGCATACAATGTCGATTATTGGAAGAAATTAACTTTGACTTTTCCGCGGGCACGTAGAAAATAAATTCATTGCATGGAAAGCTAAAAAACGAGAAACTTCCTCAATACATACACACATATGTACATACATACTTAAATAGTTATGGAAATGTAAATACATACTTATATTGTAGAATTAGAGTTTGAAGAATTTTAATTAATTTCCTTGTATTCTCTTAAGTTATATTGAAGAAAATGTAAAAGAATGGAGTTTTCGTTGGAATTGGACAGAGTTTTGCTCTACTGGTGTAAGACCATTTGCCAGTGATTCAAATGATTTGCTACCTTGTTTCCAGGAAATATTTTTACAATTGCCGATTTATACACTGTTTGCTGCGGTTTCCGCATATCACTTTGGTGTGTACTCTCGATGTGTAGCACGAGATCGTACGCAATTGCGGGCCATATATTTCCGTGCAGTTTCCAGTATTCTGTTGGCTTCTATGTCAGTATTTAAACTTTTTGAATTTTACCATTTGGGTGTCCGATTGTATGCGGCCGATATACTTGTTGTGTGCACGGAATGTGTTATGTGGGTGGTACATAGTGGTAAGTTTCTTATTTATTTTTTTGTTTTATAAAAATAACTATACTAAAGTAATGATTTTAAATCATAATTTTCTTTTAAAATTACAAAATTGTAACCTTTTGCGCTGATGCACGTATTTCACCATTTGACAAATTTATTCTATATATCGTTACTTAAAACGCAAAAAGTCTACCCTAACAAAAAATCTGAAATTTATGTTTTCATAAATTTCGGTGCATATCAAAATCACTATGAAAAAAAAAATTCAAAATAAAAAAATAAAAATAAAAACGAAGTAGATCGACTTAGTAAATTATTTTTTTTTTATTTTTTTTTTTTTATTTATTCATTTATTCATTAGTAATACATATAGCCTATTGGCCAATTTCATTCGTATTACAGGTATAATGCCTCCAATATGGAGAGTAAACTTATCACACTTCACTTAATTTTCTTTTCATTTTGTAACAACAGGCATAATACACACATGCTCTAAGAATTTAATGTGTCTCAGTTTACGACTCGCAAGATACGTCACAAATTCAAAATTACCTTTAGGATGTATTTTGTTTGTCCTGTAAAATAATGAAAATTTTAGTTAGGGCGTTTTTCGTTTCATTCAACGATATACATACATATATGTACATACATACATATTTATGTATGTAAAAACTAAATAAATCTCAGTAGTTATTCTTCTTATTCGCTATTATGCATGGGGTTCACAAAACATGCAGATTTTGTCATCATTTGAATAGAAATTAATCATAATTTATTTTCTTTATTTCGCAAATTTACTTTATGTGCATGCATAAGTACATATGTACAAAAAATAAACCACTATGTATATCAGTGAGCTGCAACAAGTATGATCGAGCCTGCTAATTCCCTAACGTTAAATTTTAAGAACAACACAAACTAGTATTATTCAATTTTATACTCGTTCGTTTTTATGCACAAGCATAAAATTCATTAATAAGTGTAAATCATTTCGATCATTTTATGCGAATGTGCATGATCTGATTGCGTGATACAATGAATATAAGGCACATGCAGAAATACAAAAAACACCATTTCTATGTACATATTTTGTTGGTGGGAAATTTGATTTCGGAAGTTAAAAGTATAAATATGTATTTGCATGTTTCAAACATATAAATAAAAATTATTTATTCAAATACGAGTACCAAATTACTTTATTAACAACTGAATAAAACACTTGTTCCGCTAACAACACGTTGGCCTCGATTCAAAATGAGTTTCATACTCTTAACGACACAGTCAGTCAGTCATGTTAGCATAAAACAACAAGTGAATAAGACTGAATGTTTGAAACGAACGGTTGCGTAAACAAGTGTTTTTTAATTTTGAACAAAAACGATTAGATCATATAAATCAACTTGCATAATTAAGTATACCCGAAAAATAAGCACGTGCTGCAGCTCACTGATGTAAGTATATGTACATAAATAGTTTATCTTATCATTACTGTCGTAAGGGATTTCTATACTAAATTAAAATGAAACCTAACATGTATTTAGATTTTATTAAGAAAACAAAGTTATCCTACAAACAAATGGAAGATATCACCGAAAGCAATAGTATACCAATATCTCGAAATTGTCATCTAGAGGACAATAATCGTAGTAATATTTTTATTTTTTTATTTTTATAATAAAAAAAATTACCGCCATATTAAATTAATTTTTATTATGTGTACTTTAGGGCTATAACCAAATTTTGCGCATGGTACCACGAGGTGGGCAATGATCTTTTATTAATGAAAAACATTATCTTCGATTATTTTGCATAAAAAACTTCACGCACCAAATTCATTTCCTAAAGCAACACAAAAATTTTTTTTTGCAAGTTATTTTATTCCATATCACAAATCTTTCATAGATCATTAAATCTTCCAATTATTATCTTTTGAGTAGGAATTTTTTTCAATTATTGGACTAATTCTATCTCTATATTTAAATAAATTCTTACGCCACCTCATTGCATACAAATACAAATTTGAAACTTCGTTGCTTCATTTTCCTTCACTGCGGCAACTTTCAATTAATGCCTCAACTTTTGTCGTATTACGCATCCTTGCGATTAATTTTAATACATTTTATTTATTATGACGTGATTCACAAGCTCTAGCAAAAGACAATTCACTACTAAAATTTTGACTGTTAAACTATTAAAATTAAATGGTATAGTACATTTTCGATTTTTGCAGTTACTGTTTTCGGCTTAAATCTAGTTTGGCGACGTTGCTCCAAAAAAAAAAAAAAAAAAAAATATATAGGGCGATAGAAAATCAATAAGTAAGACGAAAATTTAATCTAGTAACTTTCCCGGAAACGCATAGTTTTCGAGTTATTGATTTCTGAAGTTTTCATATAAAACTGAATATCCAATATATTTCTGAATGAATTCGGTCAAAAACAAAAACAATGTTGTAGAAAATTAAAAATAAGAAAATATTAAATTAAAAAATTGGTGGCGATCCTTATTTCAAGAGTTATGTGCATTTAAAGATAAGATATTTTTAATTTCCAAAGAACGTGTAAACAGCAAGAGAATTAATCAGTAATGCTAAACGTATTTATTTACATAGCGTAGACCGATATTGATCTATGTTTAGGTTTTTCACACTAACAATTTTAGATATCATAAAATAAGCAAATATCAAGGACAGTGTTTGCTGGCTTGCTTCTTTGTTGCGTTGGTACAGACTTGTTAATCAATTAAAAATATCTTTTCATTCTTTACCCTACGTCTTGACGAGCAAATTATTTGTTATAATAATGAACAAAACGTCTGCAGAGCTGTTACCTACAATCTGTTAGATCTTTGTTGTGGAGAGAACGGTCAGTGATTTTGTTACACTACCTCATATTATTTTAAGGTGGAGTGGCAGAGACAGCAAATAGCTTTTGTTTGTTGTCTCGTATTTTCATATTGGAAAATGACCTTTGATGTCTGACATCGTTGTTCTGATAATTGTTTTAACAACGATGTTATAAGTTTAACAAAACACTAATATCTGCGATCCAGACGAGCAAAATTTTTCTCCTGATAAATGTTATAAGAAATAACTTTCTCGTCAAGACGGGGGGTTATCTACTAATTCTAAACAAAGCAAATAGATTTTATGTATTTGTTTTTGTTTTGATCTCTATTTTCGCTATATTCATGGTTATCGGTTTTATAAAGATATATAATTACATACATACATTTGTATGTAAACAGTTTCCAGCCTATCCCACAACTCTTCATTACGACCGGGTTTTCAGTTTATGCACATTTCGGTGGCAAATAGTTCAATTTGTTTTATATTTTGCCAAGTGAACATAAAGAAAATTTATTCTTAGTCATTCAATATACAATATTATTATTTTACATACAATAATTATTATTGGAAGAAATTAACTTTCGACTTTTCTGAGGGCACGGAGAAAATAAATTCATTGCATGGAAAGCTAAAAACGAGGAAGTTCCTCAATACATTCATACATACTTAAATAGTTATGGAAATGTAAATATATTGTATATTTAGAGTTTGAATAATTTTAATTAATTTCCTTGTATTCGTTTAAGATATATTAAAATAAATGTAATAGAATGGATTTTTCGTTGGAATTGGACAGAGTTTTGCTCTACTGGGGTAAGACCATTTGCCGGCGATTCATATGATTTGCTACCCTGTTTCCAGGAAATATATTTACAACTGCCAATTTTTATACTGTTTGCTGCGGTCTCCGCATATCACTTTGGCGTGTACTCTCGATTTGTAGCACGAGATCGTACGCAATTGTGGGCCATATATTTCCGTGTAGTTTCCAGTATTCTGTTGGCTTGTATGCCAATATTTAAACTTTATGAATTTTACCGTTTGGGTGTCCGATTGTATGTAGTCGATATAGTTGTTGATTGCGCTGCATGTGTTATGTGGTTGGTACATAGTGGTAAGTTTTTTTTTTTATTTTTTTCTTTTATAAAAATAACTAAAGTAATGATTTTAAATCATAATTTTCTTTTTAAAATTACAAAATTGTAACTTTATGCTCTGATGCATATATTTCACTATTTGACAAATATATTCTATATATCGTTACCTAAAACACAAAACGAACTACCTAACAAAAAATTTGAAATTGATTTTTTCATAAATTCCGATGCGAATCAAAATCACTGAAAAAAATTCAGAATAAAAAAAATATTAAAAACGGAGTAGATATAGCTAGTAAAATCATAATATGCAGTGTGTGTAAAAAAATGTATAACTTATTTACAAAAGCGAAAAATTTTTTGTCGGAATCCATTAGCTTAGAAGCTTCAAAGCTCCAAGATAAAAATATTTTCCTTTGTATGTAATAAATATAGACGAAATGCATATCATATGAAAAAATTCTTTAACAAATCTTCGAAGTCAATATATTCTATGCAGATTAATTCCTACTTTTTTCTGAAAAAATTTATATGTACATATATGATGTGAACCTTGGCAATCCTGCAATAAAAATCATTTTGACAGTTCTCCAAAAATTAATTTATCGGATTTCGTTATAGATGAAGAATTTTGAGTTTAAAGTTATAAAAAAATAGTGCGTGCAAAAAAATAATTATTATTATATTAACCGTGTGTGAAGTGTCTTTAAAAGCTTTAAGTGCAAAAAAAAGTTGCTCAAAAGTTTGAAGCAAATTGTAAACAATAAGTGCGCAGGGGACAAATGCATGCATAACGATGGAAAAAAAATCAAGTGAGAAACTGTGATCACAAAAAGCTTTGGATAAAATTTTGCAATCGGCGGGACACTATTAAGATCCTTAGGGAGGGAATTCGATCGTTACATTTTAAGCAGGACGATTTAGAAAGAAATTTAAAATATGAAATGGATAAGTTAGAATAATTTTGGTATGTGCCGTTCTTTATTTGCTAATTGCGCATGGGATTTAGTAATAGAACAACTCTAAACTTGAAATCAGCAGCAGTCCCGACAATAGAAGCCAAGAAAAAAACCAGCACTGACACAAACGAAGACAGTTTGCAACTTCATATAAAAATTTTAGAAGTCCAAATGTGCATATCACACTTTATCAACAAGAGGGTAATAACTCAAAATTTGCTTTGGAAGTCTGAACCCATCATACGGCAAAGTTCTGAAAAACGCAAATCGCTTAAAATTAGCGTTTTCCATCTGAAAATGGACCACGCTCCTTTCTAGGAAAATTAAAAATCGTAATATAGTCTTAACTACTGAACACAGTTTCGAAAAATAGTAAATCGTACCGTTTTCAGAACATGACGACTCGAAAGATATGTCACAAATTCAAAATTACCTTTAGGATGTATTTTGTTTGTCCTGTAAAATAATGAAATGTTAATTAGGGCGTTTTTCGTTTCATGCAACGATATATATGTATGTAAAAACTAAATAAATATCAGTAGTTATTCTTCGAATATCGCTATTATCCATGGGGGTTCACAAAACATGTAGATTTTGTCATCATTTGAATTGAAATTAATCATAATTTATTTTCCTTATTTCGTAAATGTACCTTAGTGAATGTATAAGTTTAAACATACATACGTATGTACAAAAAATAAACAAATATACATACATAAATAGTTTATATTATCATTATTGTCGGAGGGGATTTCTATAATAAATTAAAATGAAACCTAACATGTATTAAGATTTTATTAAGAATACAAAGTTACCCTGCAAACAAATCGAATATATCACCGAAAGCAATAGTATACCAATATCTCGGAATTATCATTATTTTTATAATCTAAAAAAAATGCCTGTTCACCGATATCGAAGAAGTTCTTTCTTTCGAGCCATTACATTTGAAACAAAAACAAAAAATTTCATAATTTTTCTTTGTTAGAAATTTGTGCACGTTGATTATATTATGAATACTCATGGGGAAATTGGGCGGGATCATACCAGTGGGCGTGGCAGCTCCCATACAAAGTGAATATTTAGCTCATAAAGAAAATTAATATTAAATATCTAGGGCTCTATATTAGCTATATACATAGCCTTCAAATTTTGTACGAGTCCATCAATCTATATATATAAAAATGAATCCCTTTTTTCCTTGGTCACGGCATCACGCGTGAATGGCTGAACCGATTTGGACGATTTTTTCTTTCTAATGATCGCCATGGTCCAACTTTTTTCGATTTACCTAAAATCAGAAAACGGCTCCATCGATTTGACTAATTCTTCTTTCAAATGTTCGTATTAATCCATTTTAAGTTTTCATCGAACGAAAAATTTGCCACGCCTACTTTTACGCACGCCCCTTTTTAGGAAAATTAAAAATCGTAATTTAGTCTTAACTACTGGACCGATCGTCATTAACTTTTCACAATAAGGTATTCTTACGAAAAAATAAATTCTTGACTATATAAAGTATTGATTGGGCAAAGGAGCGTACCACCGCCCATATAACAAAAAAATTTAAATCGCCATATTATGGGCATTTTTTGACCTACGTCGATGATATTTGGTACATATGGTATTGGCATAATTTGGAATACGTACCAGGAGAAAAGTGGGTGGGACCACGCCCCTTTTAAATAAAATTAAAAATCGTAATATAGTCTTAACTACTGGACCGATCGTCATTTAATTTTCACAATAGGATATTCTTACGAAATAATAAATACATGACTATATAAATACTTTCAGTTTTATTTTATAACGATGGGGGTAGCGAAGCACACCGGTTTAAGCTAGTAGTATATAAGTATGGATCCTTGGCTTTAATTTCCCATTGGTCAAAATGAGTGACAAACAAATGTTATAGAAAAATTCTCAAATACAATTGAGAAATCGGACTTACATAGTCTATAAGTATGGATCCTTGGCTTTAATTTCCCATTGGTCCAAATGAGTGACAAACTTAAATGTGCCCACAAATAGCCAAATTCCCGTAGAGCTGAACAAAATTTACACAATTTTAATCTTTAAAATTTTATAGAAAAATTCTCAAATACAATTGAGAAATCGGACTTAGATAGTCTATAAGTATGGATCCTTGGCTTTAATTTCCCATTGGTCCAAATGAGTGACAAACTTAAATGTGCCCACAAATAGCCAAATTCCCGTAGAGCTGAAAAAAATTTACACAATTTTAATCTTAAAAATTTTATAGAAAAATTCTCAAATACAATTGAGAAAACGGAATTAGATAGTCTATAAGTATGGATCCTTGGCTTTAATTTCCCATTGGTCCAATTGAGTGACAAACAAGTGTTATAGAAAAATTCTCAAATACAATTGAGAAATCGGACTTACATAGCCTATAAGTATGGATCCTTGGCTTTAATTTCCCATTGGTCCAAATGAGTGACAAGCAAATGTTATAGAAAAATTCTCAAATACAATTGAGAAATCGGACTTACATAGTCTATAAGTATGGAGCCTTGGCTTTGATTTCCCATTGGTCCAAATGAGTGACAAACAAATGTTATAGAAAAATTCTCAAATACAATTGAGAAATCGGACTTACATAGCCTATAAGTATGGATCCTTGGCTTTAATTTCCCATTGGTCCAAATGAGTGACAAACATATATGTGCCCACAAATAGCCAAATTCCCGTAGAGCTGAACAAAATTTACACAATTTTAATCTTGAAAATTTTATAGAAAAATTCTCAAATACAATTGAGAAATCGGACTTACATAGTCTATAAGTATGGAGCCTTGGCTTTGATTTCCCATTGGTCCAAATGAGTGACAAACAAATGTTATAGAAAAATTCTCAAATACAATTGAGAAATCGGACTTACATAGTCTATAAGTATGGATCCTTGGCTTTAATTTCCCATTGGTCCAAATGAGTGACAAACTTAAATGTGCCCAAAAATAGCCAAATTCCCGTAGAGCTGAACAAAATTTACACAATTTTAATCTTTAAAATTTTATAGGAAAATTCTCAAATACAATTGAGAAATCGGACTTACATAGTCTATAAGTATGGATCCTTGGCTTTAATTTCCCATTGGTCCAAATGAGTGACAAACAAATGTTATAGAAAAATTCTCAAATACAATTGAGAAATCGGACTTACATAGTCTATAAGTATGGATCCTTGGCTTTAATTTCCCATTGGTCCAAATGAGTGACAAACAAGTGTTATAGAAAAATTCTCAAATACAATTGAGAAATCGGACTTACATAGCCTATAAGTATGGATCCTTGGCTTTAATTTCCCATTGGTCCAAATGAGTGACAAACAAGTGTTATAGAAAAATTCTCAAATACAATTGAGAAATCGGACTTATATAGTCTATAAGTATGGATCCTTGGCTTTAATTTCCCATTGGTCCAAATGAGTGACAAACAAATGTTAATGAAAAATTCTCAAATACAATTGAGAAATCGGACTTATATAGCCTATAAGTATGGATCCTTGGCTTTAATTTCCCATTGGTCCAAATGAGTGACAAACAAATGTTATAGAAAAATTCTCAAATACAATTGAGAAATCGGACTTATATAGCCTATAAGTATGGATCCTTGGCTTTAATTTCCCATTGGTCCAAATGAGTGACAAACAAATGTTAATGAAAAATCTCAAATACAATTGAGAAATCGGACTTATATAGCCTATAAGTATTGATCCTTGGCTTTAATTTCCCATTTGTCCAAATGAGTGACAAACAAATGTTATAGAAAAATTCTCAAATACAATTGAGAAATCGGACTTATATAGCCTATAAGTATGGATCCTTGGCTTTAATTTCCCATTGGTCCAAATGAGTGACAAACAAATGTTAATGAAAAATTCTCAAATACAATTGAGAAATCGGACTTATATAGCCTATAAGTATGGATCCTTGGCTTTAATTTCCCATTGGTCCAAATGAGTGACAAACAAATGTTATAGAAAAATTCTCAAATACAATTGAGAAATCGGACTTATATAGCCTATAAGTATGGATCCTTGGCTTTAATTTCCCATTGGTCCAAATGAGTGACAAACAAATGTTATAGAAAAATTCTCAAATACAATTGAGAAATCGGACTTACATAGCCTATAAGTATGGATTCTTGGCTTTAATTTCCCATTGGTCCAAATGAGTGACAAACAAGTGTTATAGAAAAATTCTCAAATACAATTGAGAAATCGGACTTACATAGCCTAAAAGTATGGATCCTTGGCTTTAATTTCCCCTTGGTCCAAATGAGTGACAAACAAATGTTAATGAAAAATTCTCAAATACAATTGAGAAATCGGACTTACATAGCCTATAAGTATGGATCCTTGGCTTTAATTTCCCATTGGTCCAAATGAGTGACAAACAAGTGTTATAGAAAAATTCTCAAATACAATTGAGAAATCGGACTTACATAGTCTATAAGTATGGATCCTTGGCTTTAATTTCCCATTGGTCCAAATGAGTGACAAACAAGTGTTATAGAAAAATTCTCAAATACAATTGAGAAATCGGACTTACATAGTCTATAAGTATGGATCCTTGGCTTTAATTTCCCATTGGTCCAAATGAGTGACAAACAAGTGTTATAGAAAAATTCTCAAATACAATTGAGAAATCGGACTTACATAGTCTATAAGTATGGATCCTTGGCTTTAATTTCCCATTGGTCCAAATGAGTGACAAACAAATGTTATAGAAAAATTCTCAAATACAATTGGGAAATCGGACTTATATAGCCTATAAGTATGGATCCTTGGCTTTAATTTCCCATTGGTCCAAATGAGTGACAAACAAATGTTATAGAAAAATTCTCAAATACAATTGAGAAATCGGACTTATATAGCCTATAAGTATGGATCCTTGGCTTTAATTTCCCATTGGTCCAAATGAGTGACAAACAAATGTTAATGAAAAATTCTCAAATACAATTGAGAAATCGGACTTATATAGCCTATAAGTATGGATCCTTGGCTTTAATTTCCCATTGGTCCAAATGAGTGACAAACAAATGTTATAGAAAAATTCTCAAATACAATTGAGAAATCGGACTTATATAGCCTATAAGTATGGATCCTTGGCTTTAATTTCCCATTGGTCCAAATGAGTGACAAACAAATGTTATAGAAAAATTCTCAAATACAATTGAGAAATCGGACTTACATAGCCTATAAGTATGGATCCTTGGCTTTAATTTCCCATTGGTCCAAATGAGTGACAAACAAGTGTTATAGAAAAATTCTCAAATACAATTGAGAAATCGGACTTACATAGCCTAAAAGTATGGATCCTTGGCTTTAATTTCCCCTTGGTCCAAATGAGTGACAAACAAATGTTAATGAAAAATTCTCAAATACAATTGAGAAATCGGACTTACATAGCCTATAAGTATGGATCCTTGGCTTTAATTTCCCATTGGTCCAAATGAGTGACAAACAAATTTTATAGAAAAATTCTCAAATACAATTGAGAAATCGGACTTACATAGTCTTTAAGTATGGATCCTTGGCTTTAATTTCCCATTGGTCCAAATGAGTGACAAACTTAAATGTGCCCACAAATAGCCAAATTCCCGTAGAGCTGAACAAAATTTACACAATTTTAATCTTTAAAATTTTATAGAAAAATTCTCAAATACAATTGAGAAATTATGCTTACATATTCTATAAGTATGGATCCTTCGCTCTAATTTCCCATTGGCCCAAATGAGTGACAAACTTAAATGTGCCCACAAATAGCCAAATTCCCGTAGAGCTGAACAAAATTTACACAATTTTAATCTTTAAAATTTTATAGAAAAATTCTCAAATACAATTGAGAAATCGGACTTACATAGCCTATAAGTATGGATCCTTGGCTTTAATTTCCCATTGGTCCAAATGAGTGACAAACAAATTTTATAGAAAAATTCTCAAATACAATTGAGAAATCGGACTTACATAGCCTATAAGTATGGATCCTTGGCTTTAATTTCCCATTGGTCCAAATGAGTGACAAACAAGTGTTATAGAAAAATTCTCAAATACAATTGAGAAATCGGACTTACATAGCCTATAAGTATGGATCCTTGGCTTTAATTTCCCATTGGTCCAAATGAGTGACAAACAAGTGTTATAGAAAAATTCTCAAATACAATTGAGAAATCGGACTTACATAGCCTATAAGTATGGATCCTTGGCTTTAATTTCCCATTGGTCCAAATGAGTGACAAACTTAAATGTGCCCACAAATAGCCAAATTCCCGTAGAGCTGAACAAAATTTACACAATTTTAATCTTTAAAATTTTATAAAAAAATTCTCAAATACAATTGAGAAATCGGACTTACATAGCCTATAAGTATGGATCCTTGGCTTTAATTTCCCATTGGTCCAAATGAGTGACAAACAAATTTTATAGAAAAATTCTCAAATACAATTGAGAAATCGGACTTACATAGCCTATAAGTATGGATCCTTGGCTTTAATTTCCCATTGGTCCAAATGAGTGACAAACAAATGTTATAGAAAAATTCTCAAATACAATTGAGAAATCGGACTTACATAGCCTATAAGTATGGATCCTTGGCTTTAATTTCCCATTGGTCCAAATGAGTGACAAACAAGTGTTATAGAAAAATTCTCAAATACAATTGAGAAATCGGACTTATATAGCCTATAAGTATGGATCCTTGGCTTTAATTTCCCATTGGTCCAAATGAGTGACAAACAAATGTTAATGAAAAATTCTCAAATACAATTGAGAAATCGGACTTACATAGCCTATAAGTATGGATCCTTGGCTTTAATTTCCCATTGGTCCAAATGAGTGACAAACAAGTGTTATAGAAAAATTCTCAAATACAATTGAGAAATCGGACTTACATAGCCTATAAGTATGGATCCTTGGCTTTAATTTCCCATTGGTCCAAATGAGTGACAAACAAGTGTTATAGAAAAATTCTCAAATACAATTGAGAAATCGGACTTACATAGCCTATAAGTATGGATCCTTGGCTTTAATTTCCCATTGGTCCAAATGAGTGACAAACTTAAATGTGCCCACAAATAGCCAAATTCCCGTAGAGCTGAACAAAATTTACACAATTTTAATCTTTAAAATTTTATAGAAAAATTCTCAAATACAATTGAGAAATCATGCTTACATATTCTATAAGTATGGATCCTTGGCTTTAATTTCCCATTGGTCCAAATGAGTGACAAACAAGTGTTATAGAAAAATTCTCAAATACAATTGAGAAATCGGACTTACATAGCCTATAAGTATGGATCCTTGGCTTTAATTTCCCATTGGTCCAAATGAGTGACAAGCAAATGTTATAGAAAAATTCTCAAATACAATTGAGAAATCGGACTTACATAGTCTATAAGTATGGAGCCTTGGCTTTGATTTCCCATTGGTCCAAATGAGTGACAAACAAATGTTATAGAAAAATTCTCAAATACAATTGAGAAATCGGACTTACATAGCCTATAAGTATGGATCCTTGGCTTTAATTTCCCATTGGTCCAAATGAGTGACAAACATATATGTGCCCACAAATAGCCAAATTCCCGTAGAGCTGAACAAAATTTACACAATTTTAATCTTGAAAATTTTATAGAAAAATTCTCAAATACAATTGAGAAATCGGACTTACATAGTCTATAAGTATGGAGCCTTGGCTTTGATTTCCCATTGGTCCAAATGAGTGACAAACAAATGTTATAGAAAAATTCTCAAATACAATTGAGAAATCGGACTTACATAGTCTATAAGTATGGATCCTTGGCTTTAATTTCCCATTGGTCCAAATGAGTGACAAACTTAAATGTGCCCAAAAATAGCCAAATTCCCGTAGAGCTGAACAAAATTTACACAATTTTAATCTTGAAAATTTTATAGAAAAATTCTCAAATACAATTGAGAAATCGGACTTACATAGTCTATAAGTATGGAGCCTTGGCTTTGATTTCCCATTGGTCCAAATGAGTGACAAACAAATGTTATAGAAAAATTCTCAAATACAATTGAGAAATCGGACTTACATAGCCTATAAGTATGGATCCTTGGCTTTAATTTCCCATTGGTCCAAATGAGTGACAAACAAGTGTTATAGAAAAATTCTCAAATACAATTGAGAAATCGGACTTACATAGCCTAAAAGTATGGATCCTTGGCTTTAATTTCCCCTTGGTCCAAATGAGTGACAAACAAATGTTAATGAAAAATTCTCAAATACAATTGAGAAATCGGACTTACATAGCCTATAAGTATGGATCCTTGGCTTTAATTTCCCATTGGTCCAAATGAGTGACAAACAAGTGTTATAGAAAAATTCTCAAATACAATTGAGAAATCGGACTTACATAGCCTATAAGTATGGATCCTTGGCTTTAATTTCCCATTGGTCCAAATGAGTGACAAACTTAAATGTGCCCACAAATAGCCAAATTCCCGTAGAGCTGAACAAAATTTACACAATTTTAATCTTAAAAATTTTATAGAAAAATTCTCAAATACAATTGAGAAAACGGAATTAGATAGTCTATAAGTATGGATCCTTGGCTTTAATTTCCCATTGGTCCAATTGAGTGACAAACAAGTGTTATAGAAAAATTCTCAAATACAATTGAGAAATCGGACTTACATAGCCTATAAGTATGGATCCTTGGCTTTAATTTCCCATTGGTCCAAATGAGTGACAAGCAAATGTTATAGAAAAATTCTCAAATACAATTGAGAAATCGGACTTACATAGTCTATAAGTATGGAGCCTTGGCTTTGATTTCCCATTGGTCCAAATGAGTGACAAACAAATGTTATAGAAAAATTCTCAAATACAATTGAGAAATCGGACTTACATAGCCTATAAGTATGGATCCTTGCCTTTAATTTCCCATTGGTCCAAATGAGTGACAAACATATATGTGCCCACAAATAGCCAAATTCCCGTAGAGCTGAACAAAATTTACACAATTTTAATCTTGAAAATTTTATAGAAAAATTCTCAAATACAATTGAGAAATCGGACTTACATAGTCTATAAGTATGGAGCCTTGGCTTTGATTTCCCATTGGTCCAAATGAGTGACAAACAAATGTTATAGAAAAATTCTCAAATACAATTGAGAAATCGGACTTACATAGTCTATAAGTATGGATCCTTGGCTTTAATTTCCCATTGGTCCAAATGAGTGACAAACTTAAATGTGCCCAAAAATAGCCAAATTCCCGTAGAGCTGAACAAAATTTACACAATTTTAATCTTTAAAATTTTATAGGAAAATTCTCAAATACAATTGAGAAATCGGACTTACATAGTCTATAAGTATGGATCCTTGGCTTTAATTTCCCATTGGTCCAAATGAGTGACAAACAAATGTTATAGAAAAATTCTCAAATACAATTGAGAAATCGGACTTACATAGTCTATAAGTATGGATCCTTGGCTTTAATTTCCCATTGGTCCAAATGAGTGACAAACAAGTGTTATAGAAAAATTCTCAAATACAATTGAGAAATCGGACTTACATAGCCTATAAGTATGGATCCTTGGCTTTAATTTCCCATTGGTCCAAATGAGTGACAAACAAGTGTTATAGAAAAATTCTCAAATACAATTGAGAAATCGGACTTATATAGTCTATAAGTATGGATCCTTGGCTTTAATTTCCCATTGGTCCAAATGAGTGACAAACAAATGTTAATGAAAAATTCTCAAATACAATTGAGAAATCGGACTTATATAGCCTATAAGTATGGATCCTTGGCTTTAATTTCCCATTGGTCCAAATGAGTGACAAACAAATGTTATAGAAAAATTCTCAAATACAATTGAGAAATCGGACTTACATAGCCTATAAGTATGGATCCTTGGCTTTAATTTCCCATTGGTCCAAATGAGTGACAAACATATATGTGCCCACAAATAGCCAAATTCCCGTAGAGCTGAACAAAATTTACACAATTTTAATCTTGAAAATTTTATAGAAAAATTCTCAAATACAATTGAGAAATCGGACTTACATAGTCTATAAGTATGGAGCCTTGGCTTTGATTTCCCATTGGTCCAAATGAGTGACAAACAAATGTTATAGAAAAATTCTCAAATACAATTGAGAAATCGGACTTACATAGTCTATAAGTATGGATCCTTGGCTTTGATTTCCCATTGGTCCAAATGAGTGACAAACAAATGTTATAGAAAAATTCTCAAATACAATTGAGAAATCGGACTTACATAGTCTATAAGTATGGATCCTTGGCTTTAATTTCCCATTGGTCCAAATGAGTGACAAACTTAAATGTGCCCACAAATAGCCAAATTCCCGTAGAGCTGAACAAAATTTACACAATTTTAATCTTAAAAATTTTATAGAAAAATTCTCAAATACAATTGAGAAAACGGAATTAGATAGTCTATAAGTATGGATCCTTGGCTTTAATTTCCCATTGGTCCAATTGAGTGACAAACAAGTGTTATAGAAAAATTCTCAAATACAATTGAGAAATCGGACTTACATAGCCTATAAGTATGGATCCTTGGCTTTAATTTCCCATTGGTCCAAATGAGTGACAAGCAAATGTTATAGAAAAATTCTCAAATACAATTGAGAAATCGGACTTACATAGTCTATAAGTATGGAGCCTTGGCTTTGATTTCCCATTGCTCCAAATGAGTGACAAACAAATGTTATAGAAAAATTCTCAAATACAATTGAGAAATCGGACTTACATAGCCTATAAGTATGGATCCTTGGCTTTAATTTCCCATTGGTCCAAATGAGTGACAAACATATATGTGCCCACAAATAGCCAAATTCCCGTAGAGCTGAACAAAATTTACACAATTTTAATCTTGAAAATTTTATAGAAAAATTCTCAAATACAATTGAGAAATCGGACTTACATAGTCTATAAGTATGGAGCCTTGGCTTTGATTTCCCATTGGTCCAAATGAGTGACAAACAAATGTTATAGAAAAATTCTCAAATACAATTGAGAAATCGGACTTACATAGTCTATAAGTATGGATCCTTGGCTTTAATTTCCCATTGGTCCAAATGAGTGACAAACTTAAATGTGCCCAAAAATAGCCAAATTCCCGTAGAGCTGAACAAAATTTACACAATTTTAATCTTTAAAATTTTATAGGAAAATTCTCAAATACAATTGAGAAATCGGACTTACATAGTCTATAAGTATGGATCCTTGGCTTTAATTTCCCATTGGTCCAAATGAGTGACAAACAAATGTTATAGAAAAATTCTCAAATACAATTGAGAAATCGGACTTACATAGTCTATAAGTATGGATCCTTGGCTTTAATTTCCCATTGGTCCAAATGAGTGACAAACAAGTGTTATAGAAAAATTCTCAAATACAATTGAGAAATCGGACTTACATAGCCTATAAGTATGGATCCTTGGCTTTAATTTCCCATTGGTCCAAATGAGTGACAAACAAGTGTTATAGAAAAATTCTCAAATACAATTGAGAAATCGGACTTATATAGTCTATAAGTATGGATCCTTGGCTTTAATTTCCCATTGGTCCAAATGAGTGACAAACAAATGTTAATGAAAAATTCTCAAATACAATTGAGAAATCGGACTTATATAGCCTATAAGTATGGATCCTTGGCTTTAATTTCCCATTGGTCCAAATGAGTGACAAACAAATGTTATAGAAAAATTCTCAAATACAATTGAGAAATCGGACTTATATAGCCTATAAGTATGGATCCTTGGCTTTAATTTCCCATTGGTCCAAATGAGTGACAAACAAATGTTAATGAAAAATCTCAAATACAATTGAGAAATCGGACTTATATAGCCTATAAGTATTGATCCTTGGCTTTAATTTCCCATTTGTCCAAATGAGTGACAAACAAATGTTATAGAAAAATTCTCAAATACAATTGAGAAATCGGACTTATATAGCCTATAAGTATGGATCCTTGGCTTTAATTTCCCATTGGTCCAAATGAGTGACAAACAAATGTTAATGAAAAATTCTCAAATACAATTGAGAAATCGGACTTATATAGCCTATAAGTATGGATCCTTGGCTTTAATTTCCCATTGGTCCAAATGAGTGACAAACAAATGTTATAGAAAAATTCTCAAATACAATTGAGAAATCGGACTTATATAGCCTATAAGTATGGATCCTTGGCTTTAATTTCCCATTGGTCCAAATGAGTGACAAACAAATGTTATAGAAAAATTCTCAAATACAATTGAGAAATCGGACTTACATAGCCTATAAGTATGGATTCTTGGCTTTAATTTCCCATTGGTCCAAATGAGTGACAAACAAGTGTTATAGAAAAATTCTCAAATACAATTGAGAAATCGGACTTACATAGCCTAAAAGTATGGATCCTTGGCTTTAATTTCCCCTTGGTCCAAATGAGTGACAAACAAATGTTAATGAAAAATTCTCAAATACAATTGAGAAATCGGACTTACATAGCCTATAAGTATGGATCCTTGGCTTTAATTTCCCATTGGTCCAAATGAGTGACAAACAAGTGTTATAGAAAAATTCTCAAATACAATTGAGAAATCGGACTTACATAGTCTATAAGTATGGATCCTTGGCTTTAATTTCCCATTGGTCCAAATGAGTGACAAACAAGTGTTATAGAAAAATTCTCAAATACAATTGAGAAATCGGACTTACATAGTCTATAAGTATGGATCCTTGGCTTTAATTTCCCATTGGTCCAAATGAGTGACAAACAAGTGTTATAGAAAAATTCTCAAATACAATTGAGAAATCGGACTTACATAGTCTATAAGTATGGATCCTTGGCTTTAATTTCCCATTGGTCCAAATGAGTGACAAACAAATGTTATAGAAAAATTCTCAAATACAATTGGGAAATCGGACTTATATAGCCTATAAGTATGGATCCTTGGCTTTAATTTCCCATTGGTCCAAATGAGTGACAAACAAATGTTATAGAAAAATTCTCAAATACAATTGAGAAATCGGACTTATATAGCCTATAAGTATGGATCCTTGGCTTTAATTTCCCATTGGTCCAAATGAGTGACAAACAAATGTTAATGAAAAATTCTCAAATACAATTGAGAAATCGGACTTATATAGCCTATAAGTATGGATCCTTGGCTTTAATTTCCCATTGGTCCAAATGAGTGACAAACAAATGTTATAGAAAAATTCTCAAATACAATTGAGAAATCGGACTTATATAGCCTATAAGTATGGATCCTTGGCTTTAATTTCCCATTGGTCCAAATGAGTGACAAACAAATGTTATAGAAAAATTCTCAAATACAATTGAGAAATCGGACTTACATAGCCTATAAGTATGGATCCTTGGCTTTAATTTCCCATTGGTCCAAATGAGTGACAAACAAGTGTTATAGAAAAATTCTCAAATACAATTGAGAAATCGGACTTACATAGCCTAAAAGTATGGATCCTTGGCTTTAATTTCCCCTTGGTCCAAATGAGTGACAAACAAATGTTAATGAAAAATTCTCAAATACAATTGAGAAATCGGACTTACATAGCCTATAAGTATGGATCCTTGGCTTTAATTTCCCATTGGTCCAAATGAGTGACAAACAAATTTTATAGAAAAATTCTCAAATACAATTGAGAAATCGGACTTACATAGTCTTTAAGTATGGATCCTTGGCTTTAATTTCCCATTGGTCCAAATGAGTGACAAACTTAAATGTGCCCACAAATAGCCAAATTCCCGTAGAGCTGAACAAAATTTACACAATTTTAATCTTTAAAATTTTATAGAAAAATTCTCAAATACAATTGAGAAATTATGCTTACATATTCTATAAGTATGGATCCTTCGCTCTAATTTCCCATTGGCCCAAATGAGTGACAAACTTAAATGTGCCCACAAATAGCCAAATTCCCGTAGAGCTGAACAAAATTTACACAATTTTAATCTTTAAAATTTTATAGAAAAATTCTCAAATACAATTGAGAAATCGGACTTACATAGCCTATAAGTATGGATCCTTGGCTTTAATTTCCCATTGGTCCAAATGAGTGACAAACAAATTTTATAGAAAAATTCTCAAATACAATTGAGAAATCGGACTTACATAGCCTATAAGTATGGATCCTTGGCTTTAATTTCCCATTGGTCCAAATGAGTGACAAACAAGTGTTATAGAAAAATTCTCAAATACAATTGAGAAATCGGACTTACATAGCCTATAAGTATGGATCCTTGGCTTTAATTTCCCATTGGTCCAAATGAGTGACAAACAAGTGTTATAGAAAAATTCTCAAATACAATTGAGAAATCGGACTTACATAGCCTATAAGTATGGATCCTTGGCTTTAATTTCCCATTGGTCCAAATGAGTGACAAACTTAAATGTGCCCACAAATAGCCAAATTCCCGTAGAGCTGAACAAAATTTACACAATTTTAATCTTTAAAATTTTATAAAAAAATTCTCAAATACAATTGAGAAATCGGACTTACATAGCCTATAAGTATGGATCCTTGGCTTTAATTTCCCATTGGTCCAAATGAGTGACAAACAAATTTTATAGAAAAATTCTCAAATACAATTGAGAAATCGGACTTACATAGCCTATAAGTATGGATCCTTGGCTTTAATTTCCCATTGGTCCAAATGAGTGACAAACAAATGTTATAGAAAAATTCTCAAATACAATTGAGAAATCGGACTTACATAGCCTATAAGTATGGATCCTTGGCTTTAATTTCCCATTGGTCCAAATGAGTGACAAACAAGTGTTATAGAAAAATTCTCAAATACAATTGAGAAATCGGACTTATATAGCCTATAAGTATGGATCCTTGGCTTTAATTTCCCATTGGTCCAAATGAGTGACAAACAAATGTTAATGAAAAATTCTCAAATACAATTGAGAAATCGGACTTACATAGCCTATAAGTATGGATCCTTGGCTTTAATTTCCCATTGGTCCAAATGAGTGACAAACAAGTGTTATAGAAAAATTCTCAAATACAATTGAGAAATCGGACTTACATAGCCTATAAGTATGGATCCTTGGCTTTAATTTCCCATTGGTCCAAATGAGTGACAAACAAGTGTTATAGAAAAATTCTCAAATACAATTGAGAAATCGGACTTACATAGCCTATAAGTATGGATCCTTGGCTTTAATTTCCCATTGGTCCAAATGAGTGACAAACTTAAATGTGCCCACAAATAGCCAAATTCCCGTAGAGCTGAACAAAATTTACACAATTTTAATCTTTAAAATTTTATAGAAAAATTCTCAAATACAATTGAGAAATCATGCTTACATATTCTATAAGTATGGATCCTTGGCTTTAATTTCCCATTGGTCCAAATGAGTGACAAACAAGTGTTATAGAAAAATTCTCAAATACAATTGAGAAATCGGACTTACATAGCCTATAAGTATGGATCCTTGGCTTTAATTTCCCATTGGTCCAAATGAGTGACAAGCAAATGTTATAGAAAAATTCTCAAATACAATTGAGAAATCGGACTTACATAGTCTATAAGTATGGAGCCTTGGCTTTGATTTCCCATTGGTCCAAATGAGTGACAAACAAATGTTATAGAAAAATTCTCAAATACAATTGAGAAATCGGACTTACATAGCCTATAAGTATGGATCCTTGGCTTTAATTTCCCATTGGTCCAAATGAGTGACAAACAAGTGTTATAGAAAAATTCTCAAATACAATTGAGAAATCGGACTTACATAGCCTATAAGTATGGATCCTTGGCTTTAATTTCCCATTGGTCCAAATGAGTGACAAACTTAAATGTGCCCACAAATAGCCAAATTCCCGTAGAGCTGAACAAAATTTACACAATTTTAATCTTTAAAATTTTATAGGAAAATTCTCAAATACAATTGAGAAATCGGACTTACATAGTCTATAAGTATGGATCCTTGGCTTTAATTTCCCATTGGTCCAAATGAGTGACAAACAAATGTTATAGAAAAATTCTCAAATACAATTGAGAAATCGGACTTACATAGTCTATAAGTATGGATCCTTGGCTTTAATTTCCCATTGGTCCAAATGAGTGACAAACAAGTGTTATAGAAAAATTCTCAAATACAATTGAGAAATCGGACTTACATAGCCTATAAGTATGGATCCTTGGCTTTAATTTCCCATTGGTCCAAATGAGTGACAAACAAGTGTTATAGAAAAATTCTCAAATACAATTGAGAAATCGGACTTATATAGTCTATAAGTATGGATCCTTGGCTTTAATTTCCCATTGGTCCAAATGAGTGACAAACAAATGTTAATGAAAAATTCTCAAATACAATTGAGAAATCGGACTTATATAGCCTATAAGTATGGATCCTTGGCTTTAATTTCCCATTGGTCCAAATGAGTGACAAACAAATGTTATAGAAAAATTCTCAAATACAATTGAGAAATCGGACTTATATAGCCTATAAGTATGGATCCTTGGCTTTAATTTCCCATTGGTCCAAATGAGTGACAAACAAATGTTAATGAAAAATCTCAAATACAATTGAGAAATCGGACTTATATAGCCTATAAGTATTGATCCTTGGCTTTAATTTCCCATTTGTCCAAATGAGTGACAAACAAATGTTATAGAAAAATTCTCAAATACAATTGAGAAATCGGACTTATATAGCCTATAAGTATGGATCCTTGGCTTTAATTTCCCATTGGTCCAAATGAGTGACAAACAAATGTTAATGAAAAATTCTCAAATACAATTGAGAAATCGGACTTATATAGCCTATAAGTATGGATCCTTGGCTTTAATTTCCCATTGGTCCAAATGAGTGACAAACAAATGTTATAGAAAAATTCTCAAATACAATTGAGAAATCGGACTTATATAGCCTATAAGTATGGATCCTTGGCTTTAATTTCCCATTGGTCCAAATGAGTGACAAACAAATGTTATAGAAAAATTCTCAAATACAATTGAGAAATCGGACTTACATAGCCTATAAGTATGGATTCTTGGCTTTAATTTCCCATTGGTCCAAATGAGTGACAAACAAGTGTTATAGAAAAATTCTCAAATACAATTGAGAAATCGGACTTACATAGCCTAAAAGTATGGATCCTTGGCTTTAATTTCCCCTTGGTCCAAATGAGTGACAAACAAATGTTAATGAAAAATTCTCAAATACAATTGAGAAATCGGACTTACATAGCCTATAAGTATGGATCCTTGGCTTTAATTTCCCATTGGTCCAAATGAGTGACAAACAAGTGTTATAGAAAAATTCTCAAATACAATTGAGAAATCGGACTTACATAGTCTATAAGTATGGATCCTTGGCTTTAATTTCCCATTGGTCCAAATGAGTGACAAACAAGTGTTATAGAAAAATTCTCAAATACAATTGAGAAATCGGACTTACATAGTCTATAAGTATGGATCCTTGGCTTTAATTTCCCATTGGTCCAAATGAGTGACAAACAAGTGTTATAGAAAAATTCTCAAATACAATTGAGAAATCGGACTTACATAGTCTATAAGTATGGATCCTTGGCTTTAATTTCCCATTGGTCCAAATGAGTGACAAACAAATGTTATAGAAAAATTCTCAAATACAATTGGGAAATCGGACTTATATAGCCTATAAGTATGGATCCTTGGCTTTAATTTCCCATTGGTCCAAATGAGTGACAAACAAATGTTATAGAAAAATTCTCAAATACAATTGAGAAATCGGACTTATATAGCCTATAAGTATGGATCCTTGGCTTTAATTTCCCATTGGTCCAAATGAGTGACAAACAAATGTTAATGAAAAATTCTCAAATACAATTGAGAAATCGGACTTATATAGCCTATAAGTATGGATCCTTGGCTTTAATTTCCCATTGGTCCAAATGAGTGACAAACAAATGTTATAGAAAAATTCTCAAATACAATTGAGAAATCGGACTTATATAGCCTATAAGTATGGATCCTTGGCTTTAATTTCCCATTGGTCCAAATGAGTGACAAACAAATGTTATAGAAAAATTCTCAAATACAATTGAGAAATCGGACTTACATAGCCTATAAGTATGGATCCTTGGCTTTAATTTCCCATTGGTCCAAATGAGTGACAAACAAGTGTTATAGAAAAATTCTCAAATACAATTGAGAAATCGGACTTACATAGCCTAAAAGTATGGATCCTTGGCTTTAATTTCCCCTTGGTCCAAATGAGTGACAAACAAATGTTAATGAAAAATTCTCAAATACAATTGAGAAATCGGACTTACATAGCCTATAAGTATGGATCCTTGGCTTTAATTTCCCATTGGTCCAAATGAGTGACAAACAAATTTTATAGAAAAATTCTCAAATACAATTGAGAAATCGGACTTACATAGTCTTTAAGTATGGATCCTTGGCTTTAATTTCCCATTGGTCCAAATGAGTGACAAACTTAAATGTGCCCACAAATAGCCAAATTCCCGTAGAGCTGAACAAAATTTACACAATTTTAATCTTTAAAATTTTATAGAAAAATTCTCAAATACAATTGAGAAATTATGCTTACATATTCTATAAGTATGGATCCTTCGCTCTAATTTCCCATTGGCCCAAATGAGTGACAAACTTAAATGTGCCCACAAATAGCCAAATTCCCGTAGAGCTGAACAAAATTTACACAATTTTAATCTTTAAAATTTTATAGAAAAATTCTCAAATACAATTGAGAAATCGGACTTACATAGCCTATAAGTATGGATCCTTGGCTTTAATTTCCCATTGGTCCAAATGAGTGACAAACAAATTTTATAGAAAAATTCTCAAATACAATTGAGAAATCGGACTTACATAGCCTATAAGTATGGATCCTTGGCTTTAATTTCCCATTGGTCCAAATGAGTGACAAACAAGTGTTATAGAAAAATTCTCAAATACAATTGAGAAATCGGACTTACATAGCCTATAAGTATGGATCCTTGGCTTTAATTTCCCATTGGTCCAAATGAGTGACAAACAAGTGTTATAGAAAAATTCTCAAATACAATTGAGAAATCGGACTTACATAGCCTATAAGTATGGATCCTTGGCTTTAATTTCCCATTGGTCCAAATGAGTGACAAACTTAAATGTGCCCACAAATAGCCAAATTCCCGTAGAGCTGAACAAAATTTACACAATTTTAATCTTTAAAATTTTATAAAAAAATTCTCAAATACAATTGAGAAATCGGACTTACATAGCCTATAAGTATGGATCCTTGGCTTTAATTTCCCATTGGTCCAAATGAGTGACAAACAAATTTTATAGAAAAATTCTCAAATACAATTGAGAAATCGGACTTACATAGCCTATAAGTATGGATCCTTGGCTTTAATTTCCCATTGGTCCAAATGAGTGACAAACAAATGTTATAGAAAAATTCTCAAATACAATTGAGAAATCGGACTTACATAGCCTATAAGTATGGATCCTTGGCTTTAATTTCCCATTGGTCCAAATGAGTGACAAACAAGTGTTATAGAAAAATTCTCAAATACAATTGAGAAATCGGACTTATATAGCCTATAAGTATGGATCCTTGGCTTTAATTTCCCATTGGTCCAAATGAGTGACAAACAAATGTTAATGAAAAATTCTCAAATACAATTGAGAAATCGGACTTACATAGCCTATAAGTATGGATCCTTGGCTTTAATTTCCCATTGGTCCAAATGAGTGACAAACAAGTGTTATAGAAAAATTCTCAAATACAATTGAGAAATCGGACTTACATAGCCTATAAGTATGGATCCTTGGCTTTAATTTCCCATTGGTCCAAATGAGTGACAAACAAGTGTTATAGAAAAATTCTCAAATACAATTGAGAAATCGGACTTACATAGCCTATAAGTATGGATCCTTGGCTTTAATTTCCCATTGGTCCAAATGAGTGACAAACTTAAATGTGCCCACAAATAGCCAAATTCCCGTAGAGCTGAACAAAATTTACACAATTTTAATCTTTAAAATTTTATAGAAAAATTCTCAAATACAATTGAGAAATCGGACTTACATAGTCTATAAGTATGGAGCCTTGGCTTTGATTTCCCATTGGTCCAAATGAGTGACAAACAAATGTTATAGAAAAATTCTCAAATACAATTGAGAAATCGGACTTACATAGCCTATAAGTATGGATCCTTGGCTTTAATTTCCCATTGGTCCAAATGAGTGACAAACATATATGTGCCCACAAATAGCCAAATTCCCGTAGAGCTGAACAAAATTTACACAATTTTAATCTTGAAAATTTTATAGAAAAATTCTCAAATACAATTGAGAAATCGGACTTACATAGTCTATAAGTATGGAGCCTTGGCTTTGATTTCCCATTGGTCCAAATGAGTGACAAACAAATGTTATAGAAAAATTCTCAAATACAATTGAGAAATCGGACTTACATAGTCTATAAGTATGGATCCTTGGCTTTAATTTCCCATTGGTCCAAATGAGTGACAAACTTAAATGTGCCCAAAAATAGCCAAATTCCCGTAGAGCTGAACAAAATTTACACAATTTTAATCTTGAAAATTTTATAGAAAAATTCTCAAATACAATTGAGAAATCGGACTTACATAGTCTATAAGTATGGAGCCTTGGCTTTGATTTCCCATTGGTCCAAATGAGTGACAAACAAATGTTATAGAAAAATTCTCAAATACAATTGAGAAATCGGACTTACATAGCCTATAAGTATGGATCCTTGGCTTTAATTTCCCATTGGTCCAAATGAGTGACAAACAAGTGTTATAGAAAAATTCTCAAATACAATTGAGAAATCGGACTTACATAGCCTAAAAGTATGGATCCTTGGCTTTAATTTCCCCTTGGTCCAAATGAGTGACAAACAAATGTTAATGAAAAATTCTCAAATACAATTGAGAAATCGGACTTACATAGCCTATAAGTATGGATCCTTGGCTTTAATTTCCCATTGGTCCAAATGAGTGACAAACAAGTGTTATAGAAAAATTCTCAAATACAATTGAGAAATCGGACTTACATAGCCTATAAGTATGGATCCTTGGCTTTAATTTCCCATTGGTCCAAATGAGTGACAAACTTAAATGTGCCCACAAATAGCCAAATTCCCGTAGAGCTGAACAAAATTTACACAATTTTAATCTTAAAAATTTTATAGAAAAATTCTCAAATACAATTGAGAAAACGGAATTAGATAGTCTATAAGTATGGATCCTTGGCTTTAATTTCCCATTGGTCCAATTGAGTGACAAACAAGTGTTATAGAAAAATTCTCAAATACAATTGAGAAATCGGACTTACATAGCCTATAAGTATGGATCCTTGGCTTTAATTTCCCATTGGTCCAAATGAGTGACAAGCAAATGTTATAGAAAAATTCTCAAATACAATTGAGAAATCGGACTTACATAGTCTATAAGTATGGAGCCTTGGCTTTGATTTCCCATTGGTCCAAATGAGTGACAAACAAATGTTATAGAAAAATTCTCAAATACAATTGAGAAATCGGACTTACATAGCCTATAAGTATGGATCCTTGGCTTTAATTTCCCATTGGTCCAAATGAGTGACAAACAAATGTTATAGAAAAATTCTCAAATACAATTGAGAAATCGGACTTACATAGTCTATAAGTATGGAGCCTTGGCTTTGATTTCCCATTGGTCCAAATGAGTGACAAACAAATGTTATAGAAAAATTCTCAAATACAATTGAGAAATCGGACTTACATAGTCTATAAGTATGGATCCTTGGCTTTAATTTCCCATTGGTCCAAATGAGTGACAAACTTAAATGTGCCCAAAAATAGCCAAATTCCCGTAGAGCTGAACAAAATTTACACAATTTTAATCTTTAAAATTTTATAGGAAAATTCTCAAATACAATTGAGAAATCGGACTTACATAGTCTATAAGTATGGATCCTTGGCTTTAATTTCCCATTGGTCCAAATGAGTGACAAACAAATGTTATAGAAAAATTCTCAAATACAATTGAGAAATCGGACTTACATAGTCTATAAGTATGGATCCTTGGCTTTAATTTCCCATTGGTCCAAATGAGTGACAAACAAGTGTTATAGAAAAATTCTCAAATACAATTGAGAAATCGGACTTACATAGCCTATAAGTATGGATCCTTGGCTTTAATTTCCCATTGGTCCAAATGAGTGACAAACAAGTGTTATAGAAAAATTCTCAAATACAATTGAGAAATCGGACTTATATAGTCTATAAGTATGGATCCTTGGCTTTAATTTCCCATTGGTCCAAATGAGTGACAAACAAATGTTAATGAAAAATTCTCAAATACAATTGAGAAATCGGACTTATATAGCCTATAAGTATGGATCCTTGGCTTTAATTTCCCATTGGTCCAAATGAGTGACAAACAAATGTTATAGAAAAATTCTCAAATACAATTGAGAAATCGGACTTATATAGCCTATAAGTATGGATCCTTGGCTTTAATTTCCCATTGGTCCAAATGAGTGACAAACAAATGTTAATGAAAAATCTCAAATACAATTGAGAAATCGGACTTATATAGCCTATAAGTATTGATCCTTGGCTTTAATTTCCCATTTGTCCAAATGAGTGACAAACAAATGTTATAGAAAAATTCTCAAATACAATTGAGAAATCGGACTTATATAGCCTATAAGTATGGATCCTTGGCTTTAATTTCCCATTGGTCCAAATGAGTGACAAACAAATGTTAATGAAAAATTCTCAAATACAATTGAGAAATCGGACTTATATAGCCTATAAGTATGGATCCTTGGCTTTAATTTCCCATTGGTCCAAATGAGTGACAAACAAATGTTATAGAAAAATTCTCAAATACAATTGAGAAATCGGACTTATATAGCCTATAAGTATGGATCCTTGGCTTTAATTTCCCATTGGTCCAAATGAGTGACAAACAAATGTTAATGAAAAATCTCAAATACAATTGAGAAATCGGACTTATATAGCCTATAAGTATTGATCCTTGGCTTTAATTTCCCATTTGTCCAAATGAGTGACAAACAAATGTTATAGAAAAATTCTCAAATACAATTGAGAAATCGGACTTATATAGCCTATAAGTATGGATCCTTGGCTTTAATTTCCCATTGGTCCAAATGAGTGACAAACAAATGTTAATGAAAAATTCTCAAATACAATTGAGAAATCGGACTTACATAGCCTAAAAGTATGGATCCTTGGCTTTAATTTCCCCTTGGTCCAAATGAGTGACAAACAAATGTTAATGAAAAATTCTCAAATACAATTGAGAAATCGGACTTACATAGCCTATAAGTATGGATCCTTGGCTTTAATTTCCCATTGGTCCAAATGAGTGACAAACAAGTGTTATAGAAAAATTCTCAAATACAATTGAGAAATCGGACTTACATAGTCTATAAGTATGGATCCTTGGCTTTAATTTCCCATTGGTCCAAATGAGTGACAAACAAGTGTTATAGAAAAATTCTCAAATACAATTGAGAAATCGGACTTACATAGTCTATAAGTATGGATCCTTGGCTTTAATTTCCCATTGGTCCAAATGAGTGACAAACAAGTGTTATAGAAAAATTCTCAAATACAATTGAGAAATCGGACTTACATAGTCTATAAGTATGGATCCTTGGCTTTAATTTCCCATTGGTCCAAATGAGTGACAAACAAATGTTATAGAAAAATTCTCAAATACAATTGGGAAATCGGACTTATATAGCCTATAAGTATGGATCCTTGGCTTTAATTTCCCATTGGTCCAAATGAGTGACAAACAAATGTTATAGAAAAATTCTCAAATACAATTGAGAAATCGGACTTATATAGCCTATAAGTATGGATCCTTGGCTTTAATTTCCCATTGGTCCAAATGAGTGACAAACAAATGTTAATGAAAAATTCTCAAATACAATTGAGAAATCGGACTTATATAGCCTATAAGTATGGATCCTTGGCTTTAATTTCCCATTGGTCCAAATGAGTGACAAACAAATGTTATAGAAAAATTCTCAAATACAATTGAGAAATCGGACTTATATAGCCTATAAGTATGGATCCTTGGCTTTAATTTCCCATTGGTCCAAATGAGTGACAAACAAATGTTATAGAAAAATTCTCAAATACAATTGAGAAATCGGACTTACATAGCCTATAAGTATGGATCCTTGGCTTTAATTTCCCATTGGTCCAAATGAGTGACAAACAAGTGTTATAGAAAAATTCTCAAATACAATTGAGAAATCGGACTTACATAGCCTAAAAGTATGGATCCTTGGCTTTAATTTCCCCTTGGTCCAAATGAGTGACAAACAAATGTTAATGAAAAATTCTCAAATACAATTGAGAAATCGGACTTACATAGCCTATAAGTATGGATCCTTGGCTTTAATTTCCCATTGGTCCAAATGAGTGACAAACAAATTTTATAGAAAAATTCTCAAATACAATTGAGAAATCGGACTTACATAGTCTTTAAGTATGGATCCTTGGCTTTAATTTCCCATTGGTCCAAATGAGTGACAAACTTAAATGTGCCCACAAATAGCCAAATTCCCGTAGAGCTGAACAAAATTTACACAATTTTAATCTTTAAAATTTTATAGAAAAATTCTCAAATACAATTGAGAAATTATGCTTACATATTCTATAAGTATGGATCCTTCGCTCTAATTTCCCATTGGCCCAAATGAGTGACAAACTTAAATGTGCCCACAAATAGCCAAATTCCCGTAGAGCTGAACAAAATTTACACAATTTTAATCTTTAAAATTTTATAGAAAAATTCTCAAATACAATTGAGAAATCGGACTTACATAGCCTATAAGTATGGATCCTTGGCTTTAATTTCCCATTGGTCCAAATGAGTGACAAACAAATTTTATAGAAAAATTCTCAAATACAATTGAGAAATCGGACTTACATAGCCTATAAGTATGGATCCTTGGCTTTAATTTCCCATTGGTCCAAATGAGTGACAAACAAGTGTTATAGAAAAATTCTCAAATACAATTGAGAAATCGGACTTACATAGCCTATAAGTATGGATCCTTGGCTTTAATTTCCCATTGGTCCAAATGAGTGACAAACAAGTGTTATAGAAAAATTCTCAAATACAATTGAGAAATCGGACTTACATAGCCTATAAGTATGGATCCTTGGCTTTAATTTCCCATTGGTCCAAATGAGTGACAAACTTAAATGTGCCCACAAATAGCCAAATTCCCGTAGAGCTGAACAAAATTTACACAATTTTAATCTTTAAAATTTTATAAAAAAATTCTCAAATACAATTGAGAAATCGGACTTACATAGCCTATAAGTATGGATCCTTGGCTTTAATTTCCCATTGGTCCAAATGAGTGACAAACAAATTTTATAGAAAAATTCTCAAATACAATTGAGAAATCGGACTTACATAGCCTATAAGTATGGATCCTTGGCTTTAATTTCCCATTGGTCCAAATGAGTGACAAACAAATGTTATAGAAAAATTCTCAAATACAATTGAGAAATCGGACTTACATAGCCTATAAGTATGGATCCTTGGCTTTAATTTCCCATTGGTCCAAATGAGTGACAAACAAGTGTTATAGAAAAATTCTCAAATACAATTGAGAAATCGGACTTATATAGCCTATAAGTATGGATCCTTGGCTTTAATTTCCCATTGGTCCAAATGAGTGACAAACAAATGTTAATGAAAAATTCTCAAATACAATTGAGAAATCGGACTTACATAGCCTATAAGTATGGATCCTTGGCTTTAATTTCCCATTGGTCCAAATGAGTGACAAACAAGTGTTATAGAAAAATTCTCAAATACAATTGAGAAATCGGACTTACATAGCCTATAAGTATGGATCCTTGGCTTTAATTTCCCATTGGTCCAAATGAGTGACAAACAAGTGTTATAGAAAAATTCTCAAATACAATTGAGAAATCGGACTTACATAGCCTATAAGTATGGATCCTTGGCTTTAATTTCCCATTGGTCCAAATGAGTGACAAACTTAAATGTGCCCACAAATAGCCAAATTCCCGTAGAGCTGAACAAAATTTACACAATTTTAATCTTTAAAATTTTATAGAAAAATTCTCAAATACAATTGAGAAATCATGCTTACATATTCTATAAGTATGGATCCTTGGCTTTAATTTCCCATTGGTCCAAATGAGTGACAAACTTAAATGTGCCCACAAATAGCCAATTTCCCGTAGAGCTGAACAAAATTTACACAATTTTAATCTTTAAAATTTTATAGAAAAATTCTCAAATACAATTGAGAAATCATGCTTACATATTCTATAAGTATGGATCCTTGGCTTTAATTTCCCATTGGTCCAAATGAGTGACAAACAAGTGTTATAGAAAAATTCTCAAATACAATTGAGAAATCGGACTTACATAGCCTATAAGTATGGATCCTTGGCTTTAATTTCCCATTGGTCCAAATGAGTGACAAACAAGTGTTATAGAAAAATTCTCAAATACAATTGAGAAATCGGACTTATATAGCCTATAAGTATGGATCCTTGGCTTTAATTTCCCATTGGTCCAAATGAGTGACAAACAAATGTTAATGAAAAATTCTCAAATACAATTGAGAAATCGGACTTACATAGCCTATAAGTATGGATCCTTGGCTTTAATTTCCCATTGGTCCAAATGAGTGACAAACAAATGTTATAGAAAAATTTTCAAATACAATTGAGAAATCGGACTTATATAGCCTATAAGTATGGATCCTTGGCTTTAATTTCCCATTGGTCCAAATGAGTGACAAACAAGTGTTATAGAAAAATTCTCAAATACAATTGAGAAATCGGACTTACATAGCCTATAAGTATGGATCCTTGGCTTTAATTTCCCATTGGTCCAAATGAGTGACAAACAAGTGTTATAGAAAAATTCTCAAATACAATTGAGAAATCGGACTTACATAGCCTATAAGTATGGATCCTTGGCTTTAATTTCCCATTGGTCCAAATGAGTGACAAACAAGTGTTATAGAAAAATTCTCAAATACAATTGAGAAATCGGACTTACATAGCCTATAAGTATGGATCCTTGGCTTTAATTTCCCATTGGTCCAAATGAGTGACAAACAAGTGTTATAGAAAAATTCTCAAATACAATTGAGAAATCGGACTTACATAGCCTATAAGTATGGATCCTTGGCTTTAATTTCCCATTGGTCCAAATGAGTGACAAACAAATGTTATAGAAAAATTCTCAAATACAATTGAGAAATCGGACTTACATAGCCTATAAGTATGGATCCTTGGCTTTAATTTCCCATTGGTCCAAATGAGTGACAAACAAGTGTTATAGAAAAATTCTCAAATACAATTGAGAAATCGGACTTACATAGCCTAAAAGTATGGATCCTTGGCTTTAATTTCCCCTTGGTCCAAATGAGTGACAAACAAATGTTAATAAAAAATTCTCAAATACAATTGAGAAATCGGACTTACATAGCCTATAAGTATGGATCCTTGGCTTTAATTTCCCATTGGTCCAAATGAGTGACAAACAAATTTTATAGATAAATTCTCAAATACAATTGAGAAATCGGACTTACATAGCCTATAAGTATGGATCCTTGGCTTTAATTTCCCATTGGTCCAAATGAGTGACAAACAAATTTTATAGAAAAATTCTCAAATACAATTGAGAAATCGGACTTACATAGCCTATAAGTATGGATCCTTGGCTTTAATTTCCCATTGGTCCAAATGAGTGACAAACAAGTGTTATAGAAAAATTCTCAAATACAATTAAGAAATCGGACTTACATAGCCTATAAGTATGGATCCTTGGCTTTAATTTCCCATTGGTCCAAATGAGTGACAAACATAAATGTGCCCACAAATAGCCAAATTCCCGTAGAGCTGAACAAAATTTACACAATTTTAATCTTTAAAATTTTATAGAAAAATTCTCAAATACAATTGAGAAATCGGACTTACATAGCCTATAAGTATGGATCCTTGGCTTTAATTTCCCATTGGTCCAAATGAGTGACAAACAAATTTTATAGAAAAATTCTCAAATACAATTGAGAAATCGGACTTACATAGCCTATAAGTATGGATCCTTGGCTTTAATTTCCCATTGGTCCAAATGAGTGACAAACTTAAATGTGCCCACAAATAGCCAAATTCCCGTAGAGCTGAACAAAATTTACACAATTTTAATCTTTAAAATTTTATAAAAAAATTCTCAAATACAATTGAGAAATCGGACTTACATAGCCTATAAGTATGGATCCTTGGCTTTAATTTCCCATTGGTCCAAATGAGTGACAAACAAATTTTATAGAAAAATTCTCAAATACAATTGAGAAATCGGACTTACATAGCCTATAAGTATGGATCCTTGGCTTTAATTTCCCATTGGTCCAAATGAGTGACAAACAAATGTTATAGAAAAATTCTCAAATACAATTGAGAAATCGGACTTACATAGCCTATAAGTATGGATCCTTGGCTTTAATTTCCCATTGGTCCAAATGAGTGACAAACAAGTGTTATAGAAAAATTCTCAAATACAATTGAGAAATCGGACTTATATAGCCTATAAGTATGGATCCTTGGCTTTAATTTCCCATTGGTCCAAATGAGTGACAAACAAATGTTAATGAAAAATTCTCAAATACAATTGAGAAATCGGACTTACATAGCCTATAAGTATGGATCCTTGGCTTTAATTTCCCATTGGTCCAAATGAGTGACAAACAAGTGTTATAGAAAAATTCTCAAATACAATTGAGAAATCGGACTTACATAGCCTATAAGTATGGATCCTTGGCTTTAATTTCCCATTGGTCCAAATGAGTGACAAACAAGTGTTATAGAAAAATTCTCAAATACAATTGAGAAATCGGACTTACATAGCCTATAAGTATGGATCCTTGGCTTTAATTTCCCATTGGTCCAAATGAGTGACAAACTTAAATGTGCCCACAAATAGCCAAATTCCCGTAGAGCTGAACAAAATTTACACAATTTTAATCTTTAAAATTTTATAGAAAAATTCTCAAATACAATTGAGAAATCATGCTTACATATTCTATAAGTATGGATCCTTGGCTTTAATTTCCCATTGGTCCAAATGAGTGACAAACTTAAATGTGCCCACAAATAGCCAATTTCCCGTAGAGCTGAACAAAATTTACACAATTTTAATCTTTAAAATTTTATAGAAAAATTCTCAAATACAATTGAGAAATCATGCTTACATATTCTATAAGTATGGATCCTTGGCTTTAATTTCCCATTGGTCCAAATGAGTGACAAACAAGTGTTATAGAAAAATTCTCAAATACAATTGAGAAATCGGACTTACATAGCCTATAAGTATGGATCCTTGGCTTTAATTTCCCATTGGTCCAAATGAGTGACAAACAAGTGTTATAGAAAAATTCTCAAATACAATTGAGAAATCGGACTTATATAGCCTATAAGTATGGATCCTTGGCTTTAATTTCCCATTGGTCCAAATGAGTGACAAACAAATGTTAATGAAAAATTCTCAAATACAATTGAGAAATCGGACTTACATAGCCTATAAGTATGGATCCTTGGCTTTAATTTCCCATTGGTCCAAATGAGTGACAAACAAATGTTATAGAAAAATTTTCAAATACAATTGAGAAATCGGACTTATATAGCCTATAAGTATGGATCCTTGGCTTTAATTTCCCATTGGTCCAAATGAGTGACAAACAAGTGTTATAGAAAAATTCTCAAATACAATTGAGAAATCGGACTTACATAGCCTATAAGTATGGATCCTTGGCTTTAATTTCCCATTGGTCCAAATGAGTGACAAACAAGTGTTATAGAAAAATTCTCAAATACAATTGAGAAATCGGACTTACATAGCCTATAAGTATGGATCCTTGGCTTTAATTTCCCATTGGTCCAAATGAGTGACAAACAAGTGTTATAGAAAAATTCTCAAATACAATTGAGAAATCGGACTTACATAGCCTATAAGTATGGATCCTTGGCTTTAATTTCCCATTGGTCCAAATGAGTGACAAACAAGTGTTATAGAAAAATTCTCAAATACAATTGAGAAATCGGACTTACATAGCCTATAAGTATGGATCCTTGGCTTTAATTTCCCATTGGTCCAAATGAGTGACAAACAAATGTTATAGAAAAATTCTCAAATACAATTGAGAAATCGGACTTACATAGCCTATAAGTATGGATCCTTGGCTTTAATTTCCCATTGGTCCAAATGAGTGACAAACAAGTGTTATAGAAAAATTCTCAAATACAATTGAGAAATCGGACTTACATAGCCTAAAAGTATGGATCCTTGGCTTTAATTTCCCCTTGGTCCAAATGAGTGACAAACAAATGTTAATAAAAAATTCTCAAATACAATTGAGAAATCGGACTTACATAGCCTATAAGTATGGATCCTTGGCTTTAATTTCCCATTGGTCCAAATGAGTGACAAACAAATTTTATAGATAAATTCTCAAATACAATTGAGAAATCGGACTTACATAGCCTATAAGTATGGATCCTTGGCTTTAATTTCCCATTGGTCCAAATGAGTGACAAACAAATTTTATAGAAAAATTCTCAAATACAATTGAGAAATCGGACTTACATAGCCTATAAGTATGGATCCTTGGCTTTAATTTCCCATTGGTCCAAATGAGTGACAAACAAGTGTTATAGAAAAATTCTCAAATACAATTAAGAAATCGGACTTACATAGCCTATAAGTATGGATCCTTGGCTTTAATTTCCCATTGGTCCAAATGAGTGACAAACATAAATGTGCCCACAAATAGCCAAATTCCCGTAGAGCTGAACAAAATTTACACAATTTTAATCTTTAAAATTTTATAGAAAAATTCTCAAATACAATTGAGAAATCGGACTTACATAGCCTATAAGTATGGATCCTTGGCTTTAATTTCCCATTGGTCCAAATGAGTGACAAACAAGTGTTATAGAAAAATTCTCAAATACAATTAAGAAATCGGACTTACATAGCCTATAAGTATGGATCCTTGGCTTTAATTTCCCATTGGTCCAAATGAGTGACAAACATAAATGTGCCCACAAATAGCCAAATTCCCGTAGAGCTGAACAAAATTTACACAATTTTAATCTTTAAAATTTTATAGAAAAATTCTCAAATACAATTGAGAAATCGGACTTACATAGTCTATAAGTATGGATCCTTGGCTTTAATTTCCCATTGGTCCAAATAAGTGACAAACAAGTGTTATAGAAAAATTCTCAAATACAATTAGAAATCGGACTTACATAGCCTATAAGTATGGATCCTTGGCTTTAATTTCCCATTGGTCCAAATGAGTGACAAACAAGTGTTATAGAAAAATTCTCAAATACAATTAGAAATCGGACTTACATAGCCTATAAGTATGGATCCTTGGCTTTAATTTCCCATTGGTCCAAATGAGTGACAAACAAATGTTATAGAAAAATTTTCAAATACAATTGAGAAATCGGACTTATATAGCCTATAAGTATGGATCCTTGGCTTTAATTTCCCATTGGTCCAAATGAGTGACAAACAAGTGTTATAGAAAAATTCTCAAATACAATTGAGAAATCGGACTTACATAGTCTATAAGTATGGATCCTTGGCTTTAATTTCCCATTGGTCCAAATGAGTGACAAACAAGTGTTATAGAAAAATTCTCAAATACAATTAGAAATCGGACTTACATAGCCTATAAGTATGGATCCTTGCCTTTAATTTCCCATTGGTTTAAATGAGTGACAAACAAATTTTATAGAAAAATTCTCAAATACAATTGAGAAATCGGACTTATATAGCCTATAAGTATGGATCCTTGGCTTTAATTTCCCATTGGTCCAAATGAGTGACAAACAAGTGTTATAGAAAAATTCTCAAATACAATTGAGAAATCGGACTTACATAGTCTATAAGTATGGATCCTTGGCTTTAATTTCCCATTGGTCCAAATGAGTGACAAACAAGTGTTATAGAAAAATTCTCAAATACAATTAGAAATCGGACTTACATAGCCTATAAGTATGGATCCTTGCCTTTAATTTCCCATTGGTTTAAATGAGTGACAAACAAATTTTATAGAAAAATTCTCAAATACAATTGAGAAATCGGACTTATATAGCCTATAAGTATGGATCCTTGGCTTTAATTTCCCATTGGTCCAAATGAGTGACAAACAAGTGTTATAGAAAAATTCTCAAATACAATTGAGAAATCGGACTTACATAGTCTATAAGTATGGATCCTTGGCTTTAATTTCCCATTGGTCCAAATGAGTGACAAACAAGTGTTATAGAAAAATTCTCAAATACAATTAGAAATCGGACTTATATAGCCTATAAGTATGGATCCTTGGCTTTAATTTCCCATTGGTCCAAATGAGTGACAAACAAGTGTTATAGAAAAATTCTCAAATACAATTAGAAATCGGACTTACATAGCCTATAAGTATGGATCCTTGGCTTTAATTTCCCATTGGTTTAAATGAGTGACAAACAAATTTTATAGAAAAATTCTCAAATACAATTGAGAAATCGGACTTATATAGTCTATAAGTATGGATCCTTGGCTTTAATTTCCCATTGGTCCAAATGGGTGACAAACAAGTGTTATAGAAAAATTCTCAAATACAATTAGAAATCGGACTTATATAGCCTATAAGTATGGATCCTTGGCTTTAATTTCCCATTGGTCCAAATGAGTGACAAACAAGTGTTATAGAAAAATTCTCAAATACAATTTGAAATCGGACTTATATAGCCTATAAGTATGGATCCTTGGCTTTAATTTCCCATTGGTCCAAATGAGTGACAAACAAGTGTTATAGAAAAATTCTCAAATACAATTAGAAATCGGACTTATATAGCCTATAAGTATGGATCCTTGGCTTTAATTTCCCATTGGTTTAAATGAGTGACAAACAAATTTTATAGAAAAATTTTCAAATACAATTGAGAAATCGGACTTATATAGCCTATAAGTATGGATCCTTGGCTTTAATTTCCCATTGGTCCAAATGAGTGACAAACAAGTGTTATAGAAAAATTCTCAAATACAATTAGAAATCGGACTTATATAGCCTATAAGTATGGATCCTTGGCTTTAATTTCCCATTGGTTTAAATGAGTGACAAACAAATTTTATAGAAAAATTTTCAAATACAATTGAGAAATCAGACTTACATAGTCTATAAGTATGGATCCTTGGCTTTAATTTCCCATTGGTCCAAATGAGTGACAAACAAATGTTATAGAAAAATTCTCAAATACAATTAGAAATCGGACTTACATAGCCTATAAGTATGGATCCTTGGCTTTAATTTCCCATTGGTCCAAATGAGTGACAAACAAGTGTTATAGAAAAATTCTCAAATACAATTAGAAATCGGACTTACATAGCCTATAAGTATGGATCCTTGGCTTTAATTTCCCATTGGTTTAAATGAGTGACAAACAAATTTTATAGAAAAATTTTCAAATACAATTGAGAAATCAGACTTACATAGTCTATAAGTATGTATCCTTGGCTTTAATTTCCCATTGGTCCAAATGAGTGACAAACAAGTGTTATAGAAAAATTCTCAAATACAATTAGAAATCGGACTTATATAGCCTATAAGTATGGATCCTTGGCTTTAATTTCCCATTGGTCCAAATGAGTGACAAACAAGTGTTATAGAAAAATTCTCAAATACAATTAGAAATCGGACTTATATAGCCTATAAGTATGGATCCTTGGCTTTAATTTCCCATTGGTCCAAATGAGTGACAAACAAGTGTTATAGAAAAATTCTCAAATACAATTAGAAATCGGACTTACATAGCCTATAAGTATGGATCCTTGGCTTTAATTTCCCATTGGTTTAAATGAGTGACAAACAAATTTTATAGAAAAATTTTCAAATACAATTGAGAAATCGGACTTATATAGTCTATAAGTATGGATCCTTGGCTTTAATTTCCCATTGGTCCAAATGAGTGACAAACAAGTGTTATAGAAAAATTCTCAAATACAATTAGAAATCGGACTTATATAGCCTATAAGTATGGATCCTTGGCTTTAATTTCCCATTGGTCCAAATGAGTGACAAACAAGTGTTATAGAAAAATTCTCAAATACAATTAGAAATCGGCTTTATATAGCCTATAAGTATGGATCCTTGGCTTTAATTTCCCATTGGTCCAAATGAGTGACAAACAAGTGTTATAGAAAAATTCTCAAATACAATTGAGAAATCGGACTTACATAGTCTATAAGTATGGATCCTTGGCTTTAATTTCCCATTGGTCCAAATGAGTGACAAACAAGTGTTATAGAAAAATTCTCAAATACAATTAGAAATCGGACTTACATAGCCTATAAGTATGGATCCTTGGCTTTAATTTCCCATTGGTCCAAATGAGTGACAAACAAATGTTATAGAAAAATTTTCAAATACAATTGAGAAATCGGACTTACATAGCCTATAAGTATGGATCCTTGGCTTTAATTTCCCATTGGTCCAAATGAGTGACAAACAAGTGTTATAGAAAAATTCTCAAATACAATTGAGAAATCGGACTTACATAGCCTAAAAGTATGGATCCTTGGCTTTAATTTCCCCTTGGTCCAAATGAGTGACAAACAAATGTTAATGAAAAATTCTCAAATACAATTGAGAAATCGGACTTACATAGTCTATAAGTATGGATCCTTGGCTTTAATTTCCCATTGGTCCAAATGAGTGACAAACAAATTTTATAGATAAATTCTCAAATACAATTGAGAAATCGGACTTACATAGTCTATAAGTATGGATCCTTGGCTTTAATTTCCCATTGGTCCAAATGAGTGACAAACAAATGTTATAGAAAAATTCTCAAATACAATTGAGAAATCGGACTTACATAGCCTATAAGTATGGATCCTTGGCTTTAATTTCCCATTGGTCCAAATGAGTGACAAACAAATGTTATAGAAAAATTCTCAAATACAATTGAGAAATCGGACTTACATAGCCTATAAGTATGGATCCTTGGCTTTAATTTCTCATTGGTCCAAATGAGTGACAAACAAGTGTTATAGAAAAATTCTCAAATACAATTGAGAAATCGGACTTACATAGCCTATAAGTATGGATCCTTGGCTTTAATTTCCCATTGGTCCAAATGAGTGACAAACAAATTTTATAGAAAAATTCTCAAATACAATTGAGAAATCGGACTTACATAGTCTATAAGTATGGATCCTTGGCTTTAATTTCCCATTGGTCAAAATGAGTGACAAACAAATGTTATAGAAAAATTCTCAAATACAATTGAGAAATCGGACTTACATAGTCTATAAGTATGGATCCTTGGCTTTAATTTCCCATTGGTCCAAATGAGTGACAAACTTAAATGTGCCCACAAATAGCCAAATTCCCGTAGAGCTGAACAAAATTTACACAATTTTAATCTTTAAAATTTTATAGAAAAATTCTCAAATACAATTGAGAAATCGGACTTAGATAGTCTATAAGTATGGATCCTTGGCTTTAATTTCCCATTGGTCCAAATGAGTGACAAACTTAAATGTGCCCACAAATAGCCAAATTCCCGTAGAGCTGAAAAAAATTTACACAATTTTAATCTTAAAAATTTTATAGAAAAATTCTCAAATACAATTGAGAAAACGGAATTAGATAGTCTATAAGTATGGATCCTTGGCTTTAATTTCCCATTGGTCCAATTGAGTGACAAACAAGTGTTATAGAAAAATTCTCAAATACAATTGAGAAATCGGACTTACATAGCCTATAAGTATGGATCCTTGGCTTTAATTTCCCATTGGTCCAAATGAGTGACAAGCAAATGTTATAGAAAAATTCTCAAATACAATTGAGAAATCGGACTTACATAGCCTATAAGTATGGATCCTTGGCTTTAATTTCCCATTGGTCCAAATGAGTGACAAACAAGTGTTATAGAAAAATTCTCAAATACAATTAAGAAATCGGACTTACATAGCCTATAAGTATGGATCCTTGGCTTTAATTTCCCATTGGTCCAAATGAGTGACAAACATAAATGTGCCCACAAATAGCCAAATTCCCGTAGAGCTGAACAAAATTTACACAATTTTAATCTTTAAAATTTTATAGAAAAATTCTCAAATACAATTGAGAAATCGGACTTACATAGTCTATAAGTATGGAGCCTTGGCTTTGATTTCCCATTGGTCCAAATGAGTGACAAACAAATGTTATAGAAAAATTCTCAAATACAATTGAGAAATCGGACTTACATAGTCTATAAGTATGGATCCTTGGCTTTAATTTCCCATTGGTCCAAATGAGTGACAAACAAGTGTTATAGAAAAATTCTCAAATACAATTGAGAAATCGGACTTACATAGCCTATAAGTATGGATCCTTGGCTTTAATTTCCCATTGGTCCAAATGAGTGACAAACAAGTGTTATAGAAAAATTCTCAAATACAATTGAGAAATCGGACTTATATAGCCTATAAGTATGGATCCTTGGCTTTAATTTCCCATTGGTCCAAATGAGTGACAAACAAGTGTTATAGAAAAATTCTCAAATACAATTGAGAAATCGGACTTATATAGCCTATAAGTATGGATCCTTGGCTTTAATTTCCCATTGGTCCAAATGAGTGACAAACAAATGTTAATGAAAAATTCTCAAATACAATTGAGAAATCGGACTTATATAGCCTATAAGTATGGATCCTTGGCTTTAATTTCCCATTGGTCCAAATGAGTGACAAACAAATGTTATAGAAAAATTCTCAAATACAATTGAGAAATCGGACTTATATAGCCTATAAGTATGGATCCTTGGCTTTAATTTCCCATTGGTCCAAATGAGTGACAAACAAATGTTAATGAAAAATTCTCAAATACAATTGAGAAATCGGACTTATATAGCCTATAAGTATGGATCCTTGGCTTTAATTTCCCATTGGTCCAAATGAGTGACAAACAAATGTTATAGAAAAATTCTCAAATACAATTGAGAAATCGGACTTATATAGCCTATAAGTATGGATCCTTGGCTTTAATTTCCCATTGGTCCAAATGAGTGACAAACAAGTGTTATAGAAAAATTCTCAAATACAATTGAGAAATCGGACTTATATAGCCTATAAGTATGGATCCTTGGCTTTAATTTCCCATTGGTCCAAATGAGTGACAAACAAATGTTAATGAAAAATTCTCAAATACAATTGAGAAATCGGACTTATATAGCCTATAAGTATGGATCCTTGGCTTTAATTTCCCATTGGTCCAAATGAGTGACAAACAAATGTTATAGAAAAATTCTCAAATACAATTGAGAAATCGGACTTATATAGCCTATAAGTATGGATCCTTGGCTTTAATTTCCCATTGGTCCAAATGAGTGACAAACAAGTGTTATAGAAAAATTCTCAAATACAATTGAGAAATCGGACTTATATAGCCTATAAGTATGGATCCTTGTCTTTAATTTCCCATTGGTCCAAATGAGTGACAAACAAATGTTAATGAAAAATTCTCAAATACAATTGAGAAATCGGACTTACATAGCCTATAAGTATGGATCCTTGGCTTTAATTTCCCATTGGTCCAAATGAGTGACAAACAAATGTTATAGAAAAATTTTCAAATACAATTGAGAAATCGGACTTATATAGCCTATAAGTATGGATCCTTGGCTTTAATTTCCCATTGGTCCAAATGAGTGACAAACAAATGTTATAGAAAAATTCTCAAATACAATTGAGAAATCGGACTTACATAGCCTATAAGTATGGATCCTTGGCTTTAATTTCCCATTGGTCCAAATGAGTGACAAACAAGTGTTATAGAAAAATTCTCAAATACAATTGAGAAATCGGACTTACATAGCCTATAAGTATGGATCCTTGGCTTTAATTTCCCATTGGTCCAAATGAGTGACAAACAAGTGTTATAGAAAAATTCTCAAATACAATTGAGAAATCGGACTTATATAGCCTATAAGTATGGATCCTTGGCTTTAATTTCCCATTGGTCCAAATGAGTGACAAACAAGTGTTATAGAAAAATTCTCAAATACAATTGAGAAATCGGACTTATATAGCCTATAAGTATGGATCCTTGGCTTTAATTTCCCATTGGTCCAAATGAGTGACAAACAAATGTTAATGAAAAATTCTCAAATACAATTGAGAAATCGGACTTATATAGCCTATAAGTATGGATCCTTGGCTTTAATTTCCCATTGGTCCAAATGAGTGACAAACAAGTGTTATAGAAAAATTCTCAAATACAATTGAGAAATCGGACTTATATAGCCTATAAGTATGGATCCTTGGCTTTAATTTCCCATTGGTCCAAATGAGTGACAAACAAATGTTAATGAAAAATTCTCAAATACAATTGAGAAATCGGACTTATATAGCCTATAAGTATGGATCCTTGGCTTTAATTTCCCATTGGTCCAAATGAGTGACAAACAAATGTTATAGAAAAATTCTCAAATACAATTGAGAAATCGGACTTACATAGTCTATAAGTATGGATCCTTGGCTTTAATTTCCCATTGGTCCAAATGAGTGACAAACTTAAATGTGCCCACAAATAGCCAAATTCCCGTAGAGCTGAACAAAATTTACACAATTTTAATCTTTAAAATTTTATAGAAAAATTCTCAAATACAATTAGAAATCGGACTTACATAGCCTATAAGTATGGATCCTTGGCTTTAATTTCCCATTGGTTTAAATGAGTGACAAACAAATTTTATAGAAAAATTCTCAAATACAATTGAGAAATCGGACTTACATAGCCTATAAGTATGGATCCTTGGCTTTAATTTCCCATTGGTCCAAATGAGTGACAAACAAGTGTTATAGAAAAATTCTCAAATACAATTGAGAAATCGGACTTACATAGCCTATAAGTATGGATCCTTGGCTTTAATTTCCCATTGGTCCAAATGAGTGACAAACAAATGTTATAGAAAAATTCTCAAATACAATTGAGAAATCGGACTTACATAGCCTATAAGTATGGATCCTTGGCTTTAATTTCCCATTGGTCCAAATGAGTGACAAACAAATGTTATAGAAAAATTCTCAAATACAATTGAGAAATCGGACTTACATAGCCTATAAGTATGGATCCTTGGCTTTAATTTCCCATTGGTCCAAATGAGTGACAAACAAGTGTTATAGAAAAATTCTCAAATACAATTGAGAAATCGGACTTACATAGCCTATAAGTATGGATCCTTGGCTTTAATTTCCCATTGGTCCAAATGAGTGACAAACAAATTTTATAGAAAAATTCTCAAATACAATTGAGAAATCGGACTTACATAGTCTATAAGTATGGATCCTTTGCTTTAATTTCCCATTGGTCCAAATGAGTGACAAACTTAAATGTGCCCACAAATAGCCAAATTCCCGTAGAGCTGAAAAAAATTTACACAATTTTAATCTTAAAAATTTTATAGAAAACTTCTCAAATACAATTGAGAAATCGGACTTACATAGTCTATAAGTATGGATCCTTGGCTTTAATTTCCCATTGGTCCAAATGAGTGACAAACAAGTGTTATAGAAAAATTCTCAAATACAATTGAGAAATCGGACTTACATAGCCTATAAGTATGGATCCTTGGCTTTAATTTCCCATTGGTCCAAATGAGTGACAAACAAATTTTATAGAAAAATTCTCAAATACAATTGAGAAATCGGACTTACATAGTCTATAAGTATGGATCCTTGGCTTTAATTTCCCATTGGTCCAATTGAGTGACAAACAAGTGTTATAGAAAAATTCTCAAATACAATTAGAAATCGGACTTACATAGCCTATAAGTATGGATCCTTGGCTTTAATTTCCCATTGGTCCAAATGAGTGACAAACAAATTTTATAGAAAAATTTTCAAATACAATTGAGAAATCGGACTTATATAGCCTATAAGTATGGATCCTTGGCTTTAATTTCCCATTGGTCCAAATGAGTGACAAACAAATGTTATAGAAAAATTCTCAAATACAATTGAGAAATCGGACTTACATAGCCTATAAGTATGGATCCTTGGCTTTAATTTCCCATTGGTCCAAATGAGTGACAAACAAATTTTATAGAAAAATTCTCAAATACAATTGAGAAATCGGACTTACATAGCCTATAAGTATGGATCCTTGGCTTTAATTTCCCATTGGTCAAAATGAGTGACAAACAAATGTTATAGAAAAATTCTCAAATACAATTGAGAAATCGGACTTACATAGTCTATAAGTATGGATCCTTGGCTTTAATTTCCCATTGGTCCAAATGAGTGACAAACTTAAATGTGCCCACAAATAGCCAAATTCCCGTAGAGCTGAACAAAATTTACACAATTTTAATCTTTAAAATTTTATAGAAAACTTCTCAAATACAATTGAGAAATCGGACTTAGATAGTCTATAAGTATGGATCCTTGGCTTTAATTTCCCATTGGTCCAAATGAGTGACAAACTTAAATGTGCCCACAAATAGCCAAATTCCCGTAGAGCTGAAAAAAATTTACACAATTTTAATCTTAAAAATTTTATAGAAAAATTCTCAAATACAATTGAGAAAACGGAATTAGATAGTCTATAAGTATGGATCCTTGGCTTTAATTTCCCATTGGTCAAAATGAGTGACAAACAAATGTTATAGAAAAATTCTCAAATACAATTGAGAAATCGGACTTACATAGTCTATAAGTATGGATCCTTGGCTTTAATTTCCCATTGGTCCAAATGAGTGACAAACTTAAATGTGCCCACAAATAGCCAAATTCCCGTAGAGCTGAAAAAAATTTACACAATTTTAATCTTTAAAATTTTATAGAAAAATTCTCAAATACAATTGAGAAATCGGACTTACATAGTCTATAAGTATGGATCCTTGGCTTTAATTTCCCATTGGTCAAAATGAGTGACAAACAAATGTTATAGAAAAATTCTCAAATACAATTGAGAAATCGGACTTACATAGTCTATAAGTATGGATCCTTGGCTTTAATTTCCCATTGGTCCAAATGAGTGACAAACTTAAATGTGCCCACAAATAGCCAAATTCCCGTAGAGCTGAAAAAAATTTACACAATTTTAATCTTAAAAATTTTATAGAAAAATTCTCAAATACAATTGAGAAAACGGAATTAGATAGTCTATAAGTATGGATCCTTGGCTTTAATTTCCCATTGATCCAATTGAGTGACAAACAAGTGTTATAGAAAAATTCTCAAATACAATTGAGAAATCGGACTTACATAGCCTATAAGTATGGATCCTTGGCTTTAATTTCTCATTGGTCCAAATGAGTGACAAGCAAATGTTATAGAAAAATTCTCAAATACAATTGAGAAATCGGACTTACATAGCCTATAAGTATGGATCCTTGGCTTTAATTTCCCATTGGTCCAAATGAGTGACAAACAAGTGTTATAGAAAAATTCTCAAATACAATTAAGAAATCGGACTTACATAGCCTATAAGTATGGATCCTTGGCTTTAATTTCCCATTGGTCCAAATGAGTGACAAACATAAATGTGCCCACAAATAGCCAAATTCCCGTAGAGCTGAACAAAATTTACACAATTTTAATCTTTAAAATTTTATAGAAAAATTCTCAAATACAATTGAGAAATCGGACTTACATAGTCTATAAGTATGGATCCTTGGCTGTAATTTCCCATTGGTCCAAATGAGTGACAAACAAATTTTATAGAAAAACTCTCAAATACAATAGGGAAATCGAACTTACATAGTCTATAAGTATGGATCCTTGGCTTTAATTTCCCATTGGTCCAAATGAGTGACAAACATAAATGTGCCCACAAATAGCCAAATTCCCGTAGAGCTGAACAAAATTTACACAATTTTAATCTTTAAAATTTTATAGAAAAATTCTCAAATACAATTGAGAAATCGGACTTAGATAGTCTATAAGTATGGATCCTTGGCTTTAATTTCCCATTGGTCCAAATGAGTGACAAACTTAAATGTGCCCACAAATAGCCAAATTCCCGTAGAGCTGAAAAAAATTTACACAATTTTAATCTTTAAAATTTTATAGAAAAATTCTCAAATACAATTGAGAAATCGGACTTACATAGTCTATAAGTATGGAGCCTTGGCTTTGATTTCCCATTGGTCCAAATGAGTGACAAACAAATGTTATAGAAAAATTCTCAAATACAATTGAGAAATCGGACTTACATAGTCTATAAGTATGGATCCTTGGCTTTAATTTCCCATTGGTCCAAATGAGTGACAAACTTAAATGTGCCCACAAATAGCCAAATTCCCGTAGAGCTGAAAAAAATTTACACAATTTTAATCTTTAAAATTTTATAGAAAAATTCTCAAATACAATTGAGAAATCGGACTTACATAGTCTATAAGTATGGATCCTTGGCTTTAATTTCCCATTGGTCAAAATGAGTGACAAACAAATGTTATAGAAAAATTCTCAAATACAATTGAGAAATCGGACTTACATAGTCTATAAGTATGGATCCTTGGCTTTAATTTCCCATTGGTCCAAATGAGTGACAAACTTAAATGTGCCCACAAATAGCCAAATTCCCGTAGAGCTGAAAAAAATTTACACAATTTTAATCTTAAAAATTTTATAGAAAAATTTTCAAATACAATTGAGAAAACGGAATTAGATAGTCTATAAGTATGGATCCTTGGCTTTAATTTCCCATTGATCCAATTGAGTGACAAACAAGTGTTATAGAAAAATTCTCAAATACAATTGAGAAATCGGACTTACATAGCCTATAAGTATGGATCCTTGGCTTTAATTTCCCATTGGTCCAAATGAGTGACAAGCAAATGTTATAGAAAAATTCTCAAATACAATTGAGAAATCGGACTTACATAGCCTATAAGTATGGATCCTTGGCTTTAATTTCCCATTGGTCCAAATGAGTGACAAACAAGTGTTATAGAAAAATTCTCAAATACAATTGAGAAATCGGACTTACATAGCCTATAAGTATGGATCCTTGGCTTTAATTTCCCATTGGTCCAAATGAGTGACAAACAAATGTTATAGAAAAATTCTCAAATACAATTGAGAAATCGGACTTACATAGCCTATAAGTATGGATCCTTGGCTTTAATTTCCCATTGGTCCAAATGAGTGACAAACAAATGTTATAGAAAAATTCTCAAATACAATTGAGAAATCGGACTTACATAGCCTATAAGTATGGATCCTTGGCTTTAATTTCCCATTGGTCCAAATGAGTGACAAACAAGTGTTATAGAAAAATTCTCAAATACAATTGAGAAATCGGACTTACATAGTCTATAAGTATGGATCCTTGGCTTTAATTTCCCATTGGTCAAAATGAGTGACAAACAAATGTTATAGAAAAATTCTCAAATACAATTGAGAAATCGGACTTACATAGTCTATAAGTATGGATCCTTGGCTTTAATTTCCCATTGGTCCAAATGAGTGACAAACTTAAATGTGCCCACAAATAGCCAAATTCCCGTAGAGCTGAAAAAAATTTACACAATTTTAATCTTAAAAATTTTATAGAAAAATTCTCAAATACAATTGAGAAAACGGAATTAGATAGTCTATAAGTATGGATCCTTGGCTTTAATTTCCCATTGATCCAATTGAGTGACAAACAAGTGTTATAGAAAAATTCTCAAATACAATTGAGAAATCGGACTTACATAGCCTATAAGTATGGATCCTTGGCTTTAATTTCCCATTGGTCCAAATGAGTGACAAGCAAATGTTATAGAAAAATTCTCAAATACAATTGAGAAATCGGACTTACATAGCCTATAAGTATGGATCCTTGGCTTTAATTTCCCATTGGTCCAAATGAGTGACAAACAAGTGTTATAGAAAAATTCTCAAATACAATTGAGAAATCGGACTTACATAGCCTATAAGTATGGATCCTTGGCTTTAATTTCCCATTGGTCCAAATGAGTGACAAACAAATGTTATAGAAAAATTCTCAAATACAATTGAGAAATCGGACTTACATAGCCTATAAGTATGGATCCTTGGCTTTAATTTCCCATTGGTCCAAATGAGTGACAAACAAATGTTATAGAAAAATTCTCAAATACAATTGAGAAATCGGACTTACATAGCCTATAAGTATGGATCCTTGGCTTTAATTTCCCATTGGTCCAAATGAGTGACAAACAAGTGTTATAGAAAAATTCTCAAATACAATTGAGAAATCGGACTTACATAGCCTATAAGTATGGATCCTTGGCTTTAATTTCCCATTGGTCCAAATGAGTGACAAACAAATTTTATAGAAAAATTCTCAAATACAATTGAGAAATCGGACTTACATAGTCTATAAGTATGGATCCTTGGCTTTAATTTCCCATTGGTCCAAATGAGTGACAAACTTAAATGTGCCCACAAATAGCCAAATTCCCGTAGAGCTGAAAAAAATTTACACAATTTTAATCTTAAAAATTTTATAGAAAAATTCTCAAATACAATTGAGAAAACGGAATTAGATAGTCTATAAGTATGGATCCTTGGCTTTAATTTCCCATTGGTCCAATTGAGTGACAAACAAGTGTTATAGAAAAATTCTCAAATACAATTAGAAATCGGACTTACATAGCCTATAAGTATGGATCCTTGGCTTTAATTTCCCATTGGTCCAAATGAGTGACAAACAAATTTTATAGAAAAATTTTCAAATACAATTGAGAAATCGGACTTATATAGCCTATAAGTATGGATCCTTGGCTTTAATTTCCCATTGGTCCAAATGAGTGACAAACAAATGTTATAGAAAAATTCTCAAATACAATTGAGAAATCGGACTTACATAGCCTATAAGTATGGATCCTTGGCTTTAATTTCCCATTGGTCCAAATGAGTGACAAACAAATTTTATAGAAAAATTCTCAAATACAATTGAGAAATCGGACTTACATAGCCTATAAGTATGGATCCTTGGCTTTAATTTCCCATTGGTCAAAATGAGTGACAAACAAATGTTATAGAAAAATTCTCAAATACAATTGAGAAATCGGACTTACATAGTCTATAAGTATGGATCCTTGGCTTTAATTTCCCATTGGTCCAAATGAGTGACAAACTTAAATGTGCCCACAAATAGCCAAATTCCCGTAGAGCTGAACAAAATTTACACAATTTTAATCTTTAAAATTTTATAGAAAACTTCTCAAATACAATTGAGAAATCGGACTTAGATAGTCTATAAGTATGGATCCTTGGCTTTAATTTCCCATTGGTCCAAATGAGTGACAAACTTAAATGTGCCCACAAATAGCCAAATTCCCGTAGAGCTGAAAAAAATTTACACAATTTTAATCTTAAAAATTTTATAGAAAAATTCTCAAATACAATTGAGAAAACGGAATTAGATAGTCTATAAGTATGGATCCTTGGCTTTAATTTCCCATTGGTCAAAATGAGTGACAAACAAATGTTATAGAAAAATTCTCAAATACAATTGAGAAATCGGACTTACATAGTCTATAAGTATGGATCCTTGGCTTTAATTTCCCATTGGTCCAAATGAGTGACAAACTTAAATGTGCCCACAAATAGCCAAATTCCCGTAGATCTGAAAAAAATTTACACAATTTTAATCTTTAAAATTTTATAGAAAAATTCTCAAATACAATTGAGAAATCGGACTTACATAGTCTATAAGTATGGATCCTTGGCTTTAATTTCCCATTGGTCAAAATGAGTGACAAACAAATGTTATAGAAAAATTCTCAAATACAATTGAGAAATCGGACTTACATAGTCTATAAGTATGGATCCTTGGCTTTAATTTCCCATTGGTCCAAATGAGTGACAAACTTAAATGTGCCCACAAATAGCCAAATTCCCGTAGAGCTGAAAAAAATTTACACAATTTTAATCTTAAAAATTTTATAGAAAAATTCTCAAATACAATTGAGAAAACGGAATTAGATAGTCTATAAGTATGGATCCTTGGCTTTAATTTCCCATTGATCCAATTGAGTGACAAACAAGTGTTATAGAAAAATTCTCAAATACAATTGAGAAATCGGACTTACATAGCCTATAAGTATGGATCCTTGGCTTTAATTTCCCATTGGTCCAAATGAGTGACAAGCAAATGTTATAGAAAAATTCTCAAATACAATTGAGAAATCGGACTTACATAGCCTATAAGTATGGATCCTTGGCTTTAATTTCCCATTGGTCCAAATGAGTGACAAACATAAATGTGCCCACAAATAGCCAAATTCCCGTAGAGCTGAACAAAATTTACACAATTTTAATCTTTAAAATTTTATAGAAAAATTCTCAAATACAATTGAGAAATCGGAGTTACATAGTCTATAAGTATGGATCCTTGGCTGTAATTTCCCATTGGTCCAAATGAGTGACAAACAAATTTTATAGAAAAACTCTCAAATACAATAGGGAAATCGAACTTACATAGTCTATAAGTATGGATCCTTGGCTTTAATTTCCCATTGGTCCAAATGAGTGACAAACATAAATGTGCCCACAAATAGCCAAATTCCCGTAGAGCTGAACAAAATTTACACAATTTTAATCTTTAAAATTTTATAGAAAAATTCTCAAATACAATTGAGAAATCGGACTTACATAGTCTATAAGTATGGAGCCTTGGCTTTGATTTCCCATTGGTCCAAATGAGTGACAAACAAATGTTATAGAAAAATTCTCAAATACAATTGAGAAATCGGACTTACATAGTCTATAAGTATGGATCCTTGGCTTTAATTTCCCATTGGTCCAAATGAGTGACAAACTTAAATGTGCCCACAAATAGCCAAATTCCCGTAGAGCTGAACAAAATTTACACAATTTTAATCTTTAAAATTTTATAGGAAAATTCTCAAATACAATTGAGAAATCGGACTTGCATAGTCTATAAGTATGGATCCTTGGCTTTAATTTCCCATTGGTCCAAATGAGTGACAAACAAATGTTATAGAAAAATTCTCAAATACAATTGAGAAATCGGACTTACATAGCCTATAAGTATGGATCCTTGGCTTTAATTTCCCATTGGTCCAAATGAGTGACAAACAAATTTTATAGAAAAATTCTCAAATACAATTGAGAAATCGGACTTACATAGCCTATAAGTATGGATCCTTGGCTTTAATTTCCCATTGGTCAAAATGAGTGACAAACAAATGTTATAGAAAAATTCTCAAATACAATTGAGAAATCGGACTTACATAGTCTATAAGTATGGATCCTTGGCTTTAATTTCCCATTGGTCCAAATGAGTGACAAACTTAAATGTGCCCACAAATAGCCAAATTCCCGTAGAGCTGAACAAAATTTACACAATTTTAATCTTTAAAATTTTATAGAAAACTTCTCAAATACAATTGAGAAATCGGACTTAGATAGTCTATAAGTATGGATCCTTGGCTTTAATTTCCCATTGGTCCAAATGAGTGACAAACTTAAATGTGCCCACAAATAGCCAAATTCCCGTAGAGCTGAAAAAAATTTACACAATTTTAATCTTAAAAATTTTATAGAAAAATTCTCAAATACAATTGAGAAAACGGAATTAGATAGTCTATAAGTATGGATCCTTGGCTTTAATTTCCCATTGGTCAAAATGAGTGACAAACAAATGTTATAGAAAAATTCTCAAATACAATTGAGAAATCGGACTTACATAGTCTATAAGTATGGATCCTTGGCTTTAATTTCCCATTGGTCCAAATGAGTGACAAACTTAAATGTGCCCACAAATAGCCAAATTCCCGTAGATCTGAAAAAAATTTACACAATTTTAATCTTTAAAATTTTATAGAAAAATTCTCAAATACAATTGAGAAATCGGACTTACATAGTCTATAAGTATGGATCCTTGGCTTTAATTTCCCATTGGTCAAAATGAGTGACAAACAAATGTTATAGAAAAATTCTCAAATACAATTGAGAAATCGGACTTACATAGTCTATAAGTATGGATCCTTGGCTTTAATTTCCCATTGGTCCAAATGAGTGACAAACTTAAATGTGCCCACAAATAGCCAAATTCCCGTAGAGCTGAAAAAAATTTACACAATTTTAATCTTAAAAATTTTATAGAAAAATTCTCAAATACAATTGAGAAAACGGAATTAGATAGTCTATAAGTATGGATCCTTGGCTTTAATTTCCCATTGATCCAAATGAGTGACAAACAAGTGTTATAGAAAAATTCTCAAATACAATTGAGAAATCGGACTTACATAGTCTATAAGTATGGATCCTTGGCTTTAATTTACCATTGGTCCAAATGAGTGACAAACAAGTGTTATAGAAAAATTCTCAAATACAATTGAGAAATCGGACTTACATAGCCTATAAGTATGGATCCTTGGCTTTAATTTCCCATTGGTCCAAATGAGTGACAAACAAGTGTTATAGAAAAATTCTCAAATACAATTGAGAAATCGGACTTACATAGTCTATAAGTATGGATCCTTGGCTTTAATTTCCCATTGGTCCAAATGAGTGACAAACAAATGTTATAGAAAAATTCTCAAATACAATTGAGAAATCGGACTTACATAGTCTATAAGTATGGATCCTTGGCTTTAATTTACCATTGGTCCAAATGAGTGACAAACAAGTGTTATAGAAAAATTCTCAAATACAATTGAGAAATCGGACTTACATAGCCTATAAGTATGGATCCTTGGCTTTAATTTCCCATTGGTCCAAATGAGTGACAAACAAGTGTTATAGAAAAATTCTCAAATAAAATTGAGAAATCGGACTTATATAGCCTATAAGTATGGATCCTTGGCTTTAATTTCCCATTGGTCCAAATGAGTGACAAACAAATGTTAATGAAAAATTCTCAAATACAATTGAGAAATCGGACTTATATAGCCTATAAGTATGGATCCTTGGCTTTAATTTCCCATTGGTCCAAATGAGTGACAAACAAATGTTATAGAAAAATTCTCAAATACAATTGAGAAATCGGACTTATATAGCCTATAAGTATGGATCCTTGGCTTTAATTTCCCATTGGTCCAAATGAGTGACAAACAAATGTTAATGAAAAATTCTCAAATACAATTGAGAAATCGGACTTATATAGCCTATAAGTATGGATCCTTGGCTTTAATTTCCCATTGGTCCAAATGAGTGACAAACAAATGTTAATGAAAAATTCTCAAATACAATTGAGAAATCGGACTTATATAGCCTATAAGTATGGATCCTTGGCTTTAATTTCCCATTGGTCCAAATGAGTGACAAACAAATGTTATAGAAAAATTCTCAAATACAATTGAGAAATCGGACTTACATAGCCTATAAGTATGGATCCTTGGCTTTAATTTCCCATTGGTCCAAATGAGTGACAAACAAGTGTTATAGAAAAATTCTCAAATACAATTGAGAAATCGGACTTACATAGCCTAAAAGTATGGATCCTTGGCTTTAATTTCCCCTTGGTCCAAATGAGTGACAAACAAATGTTAATGAAAAATTCTCAAATACAATTGAGAAATCGGACTTACATAGCCTATAAGTATGGATCCTTGGCTTTAATTTCCCATTGGTCCAAATGAGTGACAAACAAATTTTATAGAAAAATTCTCAAATACAATTGAGAAATCGGACTTACATAGCCTAAAAGTATGGATCCTTGGCTTTAATTTCCCCTTGGTCCAAATGAGTGACAAACAAATGTTAATGAAAAATTCTCAAATACAATTGAGAAATCGGACTTACATAGCCTATAAGTATGGATCCTTGGCTTTAATTTCCCATTGGTCCAAATGAGTGACAAACTTAAATGTGCCCACAAATAGCCAAATTCCCGTAGAGCTGAACAAAATTTACACAATTTTAATCTTTAAAATTTTATAGAAAAATTCTCAAATACAATTGAGAAATCATGCTTACATATTCTATAAGTATGGATCCTTGGCTTTAATTTCCCATTGGTCCAAATGAGTGACAAACTTAAATGTGCCCACAAATAGCCAAATTCCCGTAGAGCTGAACAAAATTTACACAATTTTAATCTTTAAAATTTTATAGAAAAATTCTCAAATACAATTGAGAAATCGGACTTACATAGCCTATAAGTATGGATCCTTGGCTTTAATTTCCCATTGGTCCAAATGAGTGACAAACAAATTTTATAGAAAAATTCTCAAATACAATTGAGAAATCGGACTTATATAGCCTATAAGTATGGATCCTTGGCTTTAATTTCCCATTGGTCCAAATGAGTGACAAACAAATGTTATAGAAAAATTCTCAAATACAATTGAGAAATCGGACTTATATAGCCTATAAGTATGGATCCTTGGCTTTAATTTCCCATTGGTCCAAATGAGTGACAAACAAATTTTATAGAAAAATTCTCAAATACAATTGAGAAATCGGACTTACATAGCCTATAAGTATGGATCCTTGGCTTTAATTTCCCATTGGTCCAAATGAGTGACAAACAAGTGTTATAGAAAAATTCTCAAATACAATTGAGAAATCGGACTTATATAGCCTATAAGTATGGATCCTTGGCTTTAATTTCCCATTGGTCCAAATGAGTGACAAACAAATGTTATAGAAAAATTCTCAAATACAATTGAGAAATCGGACTTATATAGCCTATAAGTATGGATCCTTGGCTTTAATTTCCCATTGGTCCAAATGAGTGACAAACAAATGTTATAGAAAAATTCTCAAATACAATTGAGAAATCGGACTTACATAGCCTATAAGTATGGATCCTTGGCTTTAATTTCCCATTGGTCCAAATGAGTGACAAACAAGTGTTATAGAAAAATTCTCAAATACAATTGAGAAATCGGACTTACATACCCTAAAAGTATGGATCCTTGGCTTTAATTTCCCATTGGTCCAAATGAGTGACAAACAAATGTTATAGAAAAATTCTCAAATACAATTGAGAAATCGGACTTACATAGCCTATAAGTATGGATCCTTGGCTTTAATTTCCCATTGGTCCAAATGAGTGACAAACAAATTTTATAGAAAAATTCTCAAATACAATTGAGAAATCGGAGTTACATAGTCTATAAGTATGGATCCTTGGCTTTAATTTCCCATTGGTCCAAATGAGTGACAAACAAATGTTATAGAAAAATTCTCAAATACAATTGAGAAATCGGACTTATATAGCCTATAAGTATGGATCCTTGGCTTTAATTTCCCATTGGTCCAAATGAGTGACAAACAAGTGTTATAGAAAAATTCTCAAATACAATTGAGAAATCGGACTTACATAGTCTATAAGTATGGATCCTTGGCTTTAATTTCCCATTGGTCCAAATGAGTGACAAACAAATGCTATAGAAAAATTCTCAAATACAATTGAGAAATCGGACTTACATAGCCTATAAGTATGGATCCTTGGCTTTAATTTCCCATTGGTCCAAATGAGTGACAAACAAATTTTATAGAAAAATTCTCAAATACAATTGAGAAATCGGACTTACATAGTCTATAAGTATGGAGCCTTGGCTTTGATTTCCCATTGGTCCAAATGAGTGACAAACAAATGTTATAGAAAAATTCTCAAATACAATTGAGAAATCGGACTTACATAGTCTATAAGTATGGATCCTTGGCTTTAATTTCCCATTGGTCCAAATGAGTTACAAACAAGTGTTATAGAAAAATTCTCAAATACAATTGAGAAATCGGACTTACATAGCCTATAAGTATGGATCCTTGGCTTTAATTTCCCATTGGTCCAAATGAGTGACAAACTTAAATGTGCCCACAAATAGCCAAATTCCCGTAGAGCTGAACAAAATTTACACAATTTTAATCTTTAAAATTTTATAGAAAAATTCTCAAATACAATTGAGAAATCATGCTTACATATTCTATAAGTATGGATCCTTGGCTTTAATTTCCCATTGGTCCAAATGAGTGACAAACTTAAATGTGCCCACAAATAGCCAAATTCCCGTAGAGCTGAACAAAATTTACACAATTTTAATCTTTAAGATTTTATAGAAAAATTCTCAAATACAATTGAGTAATCGGACTTACATAGCCTATAAGTATGGATCCTTGGCTTTAATTTCCCATTGGTCCAAATGAGTGACAAACAAATTTTATAGAAAAATGCTCAAATACAATTGAGAAACCGGACTTACATAGCCTATAAGTATGGATCCTTGGCTTTAATTTCCCATTGGTCCAAATGAGCTACAAACAAGTGTTATAGAAAAATTCTCAAATACAATTGAGAAATCGGACTTACATAGCCTATAAGTATGGATCCTTGGCTTTAATTTCCCATTGGTCCAAATGAGTGACAAACAAGTGTTATAGAAAAATTCTCAAATACAATTGAGAAATCGGACTTACATAGCCTATAAGTATGGATCCTTGGCTTTAATTTCCCATTGGTCCAAATAAGTGACAAACAAATTTTATAGAAAAATTCTCAAATACAATTGAGAAATCGGACTTACATAGTCTATAAGTATGGATCCTTGGCTTTAATTTCCCATTGGTCCAAATGAGTGACAAACAAGTGTTATAGAAAAATTCTCAAATACAATTGAGAAATCGGACTTACATAGCCTATAAGTATGGATCCTTGGCTTTAATTTCCCATTGGTTTAAATGAGTGACAAACAAATTTTATAGAAAAATTCTCAAATACAATTGAGAAATCGGACTTACATAGTCTATAAGTATGGATCCTTGGCTTTAATTTCCCATTGGTCCAAATGAGTGACAAACAAGTGTTATAGAAAAATTCTCAAATACAATTGAGAAATCGGACTTACATAGCCTATAAGTATGGATCCTTGGCTTTAATTTCCCATTGGTTTAAATGAGTGACAAACAAATTTTATAGAAAAATTCTCAAATACAATTGAGAAATAGGACTTACATAGTCTATAAGTATGGATCCTTGGCTTTAATTTCCCATTGGTCCAAATGAGTGACAAACAAGTGTTATAGAAAAATTCTCAAATACAATTGAGAAATCGGACTTACATAGCCTATAAGTATGGATCCTTGGCTTTAATTTCCCATTGGTCCAAATGAGTGACAAACAAATGTTATAGAAAAATTCTCAAATACAATTGAGAAATCGGACTTACATAGCCTATAAGTATGGATCCTTGGCTTTAATTTCCCATTGGTCCAAATGAGTGACAAACAAATGTTATAGAAAAATTCTCAAATACAATTGAGAAATCGGACTTACATAGCCTATAAGTATGGATCCTTGGCTTTAATTTCCCATTGGTCCAAATGAGTGACAAACAAGTGTTATAGAAAAATTCTCAAATACAATTGAGAAATCGGACTTACATAGCCTAAAAGTATGGATCCTTGGCTTTAATTTCCCATTGGTCCAAATGAGTGACAAACAAATGTTATAGAAAAATTCTCAAATACAATTGAGAAATCGGACTTACATAGCCTATAAGTATGGATCCTTGGCTTTAATTTCCCATTGGTCCAAATGAGTGACAAACAAATTTTATAGAAAAATTCTCAAATACAATTGAGAAATCGGACTTACATAGTCTATAAGTATGGATCCTTGGCTTTAATTTCCCATTGGTCCAAATGAGTGACAAACAAATTTTATAGAAAAATTCTCAAATACAATTGAGAATTCGGACTTACATAGTCTATAAGTATGGATCCTTGGCTTTAATTTCCCATTGGTCCAAATGAGTGACAAACAAGTGTTATAGAAAAATTCTCAAATACAATTGAGAAATCGGACTTACATAGCCTATAAGTATGGATCCTTGGCTTTAATTTCCCATTGGTCCAAATGAGTGACAAACAAATTTTATAGAAAAATTCTCAAATACAATTGAGAAATCGGACTTACATAGTCTATAAGTATGGATCCTTGGCTTTAATTTCCCATTGGTCCAAATGAGTGACAAACAAGTGTTATAGAAAAATTCTCAAATACAATTGAGAAATCGGACTTACATAGCCTATAAGTATGGATCCTTGGCTTTAATTTCCCATTGGTCCAAATGAGTGACAAACAAATTTTATAGAAAAATTCTCAAATACAATTGAGAAATCGGACTTACATAGTCTATAAGTATGGATCCTTGGCTTTAATTTCCCATTGGTCCAAATGAGTGACAAACAAATTTTATAGAAAAATTCTCAAATACAATTGAGAATTCGGACTTACATAGTCTATAAGTATGGATCCTTGGCTTTAATTTCCCATTGGTCCAAATGAGTGACAAACAAGTGTTATAGAAAAATTCTCAAATACAATTGAGAAATCGGACTTACATAGCCTATAAGTATGGATCCTTGGCTTTAATTTCCCATTGGTCCAAATGAGTGACAAACAAATGTTATAGAAAAATTCTCAAATACAATTGAGAAATCGGACTTACATAGCCTATAAGTATGGATCCTTGGCTTTAATTTCCCATTGGTCCAAATGAGTGACAAACAAGTGTTATAGAAAAATTCTCAAATATAATTGAGAAATCGGACTTACATAGTCTATAAGTATGGATCCTTGGCTTTAATTTCCCATTGGTCCAAATGAGTGACAAACAAATTTTATAGAAAAATTCTCAAATACAATTGAGAAATCGGACTTACATAGCCTATAAGTATGGATCCTTGGCTTTAATTTCCCATTGGTCCAAATGAGTGACAAACAAATTTTATAGAAAAATTCTCAAATACAATTGAGAAATCGGACTTACATAGCCTATAAGTATGGATCCTTGGCTTTAATTTCCCATTGGTCCAAATGAGTGACAAACAAGTGTTATAGAAAAATTCTCAAATACAATTGAGAAATCGGACTTACATAGCCTATAAGTATGGATCCTTGGCTTTAATTTCCCATTGGTCCAAATGAGTGACAAACAAGTGTTATAGAAAAATTCTCAAATACAATTGAGAAATCGGACTTATATAGCCTATAAGTATGGATCCTTGGCTTTAATTTCCCATTGGTCCAAATGAGTGACAAACAAATGTTAATGAAAAATTCTCAAATACAATTGAGAAATCGGACTTACATAGCCTATAAGTATGGATCCTTGGCTTTAATTTCCCATTGGTCCAAATGAGTGACAAACAAATGTTATAGAAAAATTTTCAAATACAATTGAGAAATCGGACTTATATAGCCTATAAGTATGGATCCTTGGCTTTAATTTCCCATTGGTCCAAATGAGTGACAAACAAATGTTATAGAAAAATTCTCAAATACAATTGAGAAATCGGACTTACATAGCCTATAAGTATGGATCCTTGGCTTTAATTTCCCATTGGTCCAAATGAGTGACAAACAAGTGTTATAGAAAAATTCTCAAATACAATTGAGAAATCGGACTTACATAGCCTAAAAGTATGGATCCTTGGCTTTAATTTCCCCTTGGTCCAAATGAGTGACAAACAAATGTTAATGAAAAATTCTCAAATACAATTGAGAAATCGGACTTACATAGCCTAAAAGTATGGATCCTTGGCTTTAATTTCCCCTTGGTCCAAATGAGTGACAAACAAATGTTAATGAAAAATTCTCAAATACAATTGAGAAATCGGACTTACATAGCCTATAAGTATGGATCCTTGGCTTTAATTTCCCATTGGTCCAAATGAGTGACAAACAAGTGTTATAGAAAAATTCTCAAATACAATTGAGAAATCGGACTTACATAGCCTAAAAGTATGGATCCTTGGCTTTAATTTCCCATTGGTCCAAATGAGTGACAAACAAATTTTATAGATAAATTCTCAAATACAATTGAGAAATCGGACTTACATAGTCTATAAGTATGGATCCTTGGCTTTAATTTCCCATTGGTCCAAATGAGTGACAAACTTAAATGTGCCCACAAATAGCCAAATTCCCGTAGAGCTGAACAAAATTTACACAATTTTAATCTTTAAAATTTTATAGAAAAATTCTCAAATACAATTGAGAAATCATGCTTACATATTCTTTAAGTATGGATCCTTGGCTTTAATTTCCCATTGGTCCAAATGAGTGACAATTTTAAATGTGCCCACAAATAGCCAAATTCCCGTAGAGCTGAACAAAATTTACACAATTTTAATCTTTAAGATTTTATAGAAAAATTCTCAAATACAATTGAGAAATCGGACTTACATAGCCTATAAGTATGGATCCTTGGCTTTAATTTCCCATTGGTCCAAATGAGTGACAAACAAATTTTATAGAAAAATTCTCAAATACAATTGAGAAATCGGACTTACATAGCCTATAAGTATGGATCCTTGGCTTTAATTTCCCATTGGTCCAAATGAGTTACAAACAAGTGTTATAGAAAAATTCTCAAATACAATTGAGAAATCGGACTTACATAGCCTATAAGTATGGATCCTTGGCTTTAATTTCCCATTGGTCCAAATGAGTGACAAACAAGTGTTATAGAAAAATTCTCAAATACAATTGAGAAATCGGACTTACATAGCCTATAAGTATGGATCCTTGGCTTTTATTTCCCATTGGTCCAAATGAGTGACAAACAAGTGTTATAGAAAAATTCTCAAATACAATTGAGAAATCGGACTTACATAGTCTATAAGTATGGATCCTTGGATTTAATTTCCCATTGGTCCAAATAAGTGACAAACAAATTTTATAGAAAAATTCTCAAATACAATTGAGAAATCGGACTTACATAGTCTATAAGTATGGATCCTTGGCTTTAATTTCCCATTGGTCCAAATGAGTGACAAACAAGTGTTATAGAAAAATTCTCAAATACAATTGAGAAATCGGACTTACATAGTCTATAAGTATGGATCCTTGGCTTTAATTTCCCATTGGTCCAAATAAGTGACAAACAAATTTTATAGAAAAATTCTCAAATACAATTGAGAAATCGGACTTACATAGTCTATAAGTATGGATCCTTGGCTTTAATTTCCCATTGGTCCAAATGAGTGACAAACAAGTGTTATAGAAAAATTCTCAAATACAATTGAGAAATCGGACTTACATAGCCTATAAGTATGGATCCTTGGCTTTAATTTCCCATTGGTTTAAATGAGTGACAAACAAATTTTATAGAAAAATTCTCAAATACAATTGAGAAATAGGACTTACATAGTCTATAAGTATGGATCCTTGGCTTTAATTTCCCATTGGTCCAAATGAGTGACAAACAAGTGTTATAGAAAAATTCTCAAATACAATTGAGAAATCGGACTTACATAGCCTATAAGTATGGATCCTTGGCTTTAATTTCCCATTGGTCCAAATGAGTGACAAACAAATTTTATAGAAAAATTCTCAAATACAATTGAGAAATCGGACTTACATAGCCTATAAGTATGGATCCTTGGCTTTAATTTCCCATTGGTCCAAATGAGTGACAAACAAGTGTTATAGAAAAATTCTCAAATACAATTGAGAAATCGGACTTACATAGTCTATAAGTATGGATCCTTGGCTTTAATTTCCCATTGGTCCAAATGAGTGACAAACAAATGTTATAGAAAAATTCTCAAATACAATTGAGAAATCGGACTTACATAGCCTATAAGTATGGATCCTTGGCTTTAATTTCCCATTGGTCCAAATGAGTGACAAACAAGTGTTATAGAAAAATTCTCAAATACAATTGAGAAATCGGACTTACATAGTCTATAAGTATGGATCCTTGGCTTTAATTTCCCATTGGTCCAAATGAGTGACAAAAAAATTTTATAGAAAAATTCTCAAATACAATTGAGAAATCGGACTTACATAGTCTATAAGTATGGATCCTTGGCTTTAATTTCCCATTGGTCCAAATGAGTGACAAACAAGTGTTATAGAAAAATTCTCAAATACAATTGAGAAATCGGACTTACATAGCCTATAAGTATGGATCCTTGGCTTTAATTTCCCATTGGTCCAAATGAGTGACAAACAAATGTTATAGAAAAATTCTCAAATACAATTGAGAAATCGGACTTACATAGCCTATAAGTATGGATCCTTGGCTTTAATTTCCCATTGGTCCAAATGAGTGACAAACAAGTGTTATAGAAAAATTCTCAAATACAATTGAGAAATCGGACTTACATAGCCTATAAGTATGGATCCTTGGCTTTAATTTCCCATTGGTCCAAATGAGTGACAAACAAATTTTATAGAAAAATTCTCAAATACAATTGAGAAATCGGACTTACATAGTCTATAAGTATGGATCCTTGGCTTTAATTTCCCATTGGTCCAAATGAGTGACAAACAAATTTTATAGAAAAATTCTCAAATACAATTGAGAAATCGGACTTACATAGTCTATAAGTATGGATCCTTGGCTTTAATTTCCCATTGGTCCAAATGAGTGACAAACAAGTGTTATAGAAAAATTCTCAAATACAATTGAGAAATCGGACTTACATAGCCTATAAGTATGGATCCTTGGCTTTAATTTCCCATTGGTCCAAATGAGTGACAAACAAATTTTATAGAAAAATTCTCAAATACAATTGAGAAATCGGACTTACATAGCCTATAAGTATGGATCCTTGGCTTTAATTTCCCATTGGTCCAAATGAGTGACAAACAAGTGTTATAGAAAAATTCTCAAATACAATTGAGAAATCGGACTTACATAGTCTATAAGTATGGATCCTTGGCTTTAATTTCCCATTGGTCCAAATGAGTGACAAACAAATTTTATAGAAAAATTCTCAAATACAATTGAGAAATCGGACTTACATAGCCTATAAGTATGGATCCTTGGCTTTAATTTCCCATTGGTCCAAATGAGTGACAAACAAGTGTTATAGAAAAATTCTCAAATACAATTGAGAAATCGGACTTACATAGTCTATAAGTATGGATCCTTGGCTTTAATTTCCCATTGGTCCAAATGAGTGACAAACAAATTTTATAGAAAAATTCTCAAATACAATTGAGAAATCGGACTTACATAGCCTATAAGTATGGATCCTTGGCTTTAATTTCCCATTGGTCCAAATGAGTGACAAACAAGTGTTATAGAAAAATTCTCAAATACAATTGAGAAATCGGACTTACATAGTCTATAAGTATGGATCCTTGGCTTTAATTTCCCATTGGTCCAAATGAGTGACAAACAAATGTTATAGAAAAATTCTCAAATACAATTGAGAAATCGGACTTACATAGCCTATAAGTATGGATCCTTGGCTTTAATTTCCCATTGGTCCAAATGAGTGACAAACAAATTTTATAGAAAAATTCTCAAATACAATTGAGAAATCGGACTTACATAGCCTATAAGTATGGATCCTTGGCTTTAATTTCCCATTGGTCCAAATGAGTGACAAACAAATGTTATAGAAAAATTCTCAAATACAATTGAGAAATCGGACTTACATAGTCTATAAGTATGGATCCTTGGCTTTAATTTCCCATTGGTCCAAATGAGTGACAAACAAATTTTATAGAAAAATTCTCAAATACAATTGAGAAATCGGACTTACATAGCCTATAAGTATGGATCCTTGGCTTTAATTTCCCATTGGTCCAAATGAGTGACAAACAAGTGTTATAGAAAAATTCTCAAATACAATTGAGAAATCGGACTTACATAGCCTATAAGTATGGATCCTTGGCTTTAATTTCCCATTGGTCCAAATGAGTGACAAACAAATTTTATAGAAAAATTCTCAAATACAATTGAGAAATCGGACTTACATAGTCTATAAGTATGGATCCTTGGCTTTAATTTCCCATTGGTCCAAATGAGTGACAAACAAATTTTATAGAAAAATTCTCAAATACAATTGAGAATTCGGACTTACATAGTCTATAAGTATGGATCCTTGGCTTTAATTTCCCATTGGTCCAAATGAGTGACAAACAAGTGTTATAGAAAAATTCTCAAATACAATTGAGAAATCGGACTTACATAGCCTATAAGTATGGATCCTTGGCTTTAATTTCCCATTGGTCCAAATGAGTGACAAACAAATTTTATAGAAAAATTCTCAAATACAATTGAGAATTCGGACTTACATAGTCTATAAGTATAGATCCTTGCCTTTAATTTCCCATTGGTCCAAATGAGTGACAAACAAGTGTTATAGAAAAATTCTCAAATACAATTGAGAAATCGGACTTACATAGCCTATAAGTATGGATCCTTGGCTTTAATTTCCCATTGGTCCAAATGAGTGACAAACAAATGTTATAGAAAAATTCTCAAATACAATTGAGAAATCGGACTTACATAGCCTATAAGTATGGATCCTTGGCTTTAATTTCCCATTGGTCCAAATGAGTGACAAACAAATTTTATAGAAAAAGTCTCAAATACAATTGAGAAATCGGACTTACATAGTCTATAAGTATGGATCTTTGGCTTTGATTTCCCATTGGTCCAAATGAGTGACAAACAAATTTTATAGAAAAATTCCCAAATACAATTGAGAAATCGGACTTACATAGTCTATAAGTATGGATCTTTGGCTTTGATTTCCCATTGGTCCAAATGAGTGACAAACAAATTTTATAGAAAAATTCCCAAATACAATTGAGAAATCGGACTTACATAGTCTATAAGTATTGATTCTTGGCTTTAATTTCCCATTGGTCCTAATGAGTGACAAACATAAATGTGCCCACAAATAGCCAAATTTCCGTAGAGCTGAACAAAATTTATACAATTTTAATCTTGAAAATTTTGTAGAAAAATTCTCAAATACAATTGAGAAATCGGACTTACATAGTCTATAAGTATGGATCTTTGGCTTTGATTTCCCATTGGTCCAAATGAGTGACAAACAAATTTTATAGAAAAATTCTCAAATACAATTGAGAAATCGGACTTACATAGTCTATAAGTATGGATCCTTGGCTTTGATTTCCCATTGGTCCAAATGAGTGACAAACAAATTTTATAGAAAAAGTCTCAAATACAATTGAGAAATCGGACTTACATAGTCTATAAGTATGGATCTTTGGCTTTGATTTCCCATTGGTCCAAATGAGTGACAAACAAATTTTATAGAAAAATTCTCAAATACAATTGAGAAATCGGACTTACATAGTCTATAAGTATGGATCTTTGGCTTTAATTTCCCATTGGTCCAAATGGGTGACAAACAAATTTTATAGAAAAATTCTCAAATACAATTGAGAAATCGGACTTACATAGCCTATAAGTATGGATCCTTGGCTTTAATTTCCCATTGGTCCAAATGAGTGACAAACAAGTGTTATAGAAAAATTCTCAAATACAATTGAGAAATCGGACTTACATAGCCTATAAGTATGGATCCTTGGCTTTAATTTCCCGTTGGTCCAAATGAGTGACAAACAAGTGTTATAGAAAAATTCTCAAATACAATTGAGAAATCGGACTTACATAGCTTATAAGTATGGATCCTTGGCTTTAATTTCCCATTGGTCCAAATGAGTGACAAACAAGTGTTATAGAAAAATTCTCAAATACAATTGAGAAATCAGACTTACATAGTCTATAAGTATGGATCCTTGGCTTTAATTTCCCATTGGTCCAAATGAGTGACAAACAAATGTTATAGAAAAATTCTCAAATACAATTGAGAAATCGGACTTACATAGCCTATAAGTATGGATCCTTGGCTTTAATTTCCCATTGGTCCAAATGAGTGACAAACAAATGTTATAGAAAAATTCTCAAATACAATTGAGAAATCGGACTTACATAGCCTATAAGTATGGATCCTTGGCTTTAATTTCCCATTGGTCCAAATGAGTGACAAACAAGTGTTATAGAAAAATTCTCAAATACAATTGAGAAATCGGACTTACATAGTCTATAAGTATGGATCCTTGGCTTTAATTTCCCATTGGTCCAAATGAGTGACAAACAAATGTTATAGAAAAATTCTCAAATACAATTGAGAAATCGGACTTACATAGCCTATAAGTATGGATCCTTGGCTTTAATTTCCCATTGGTCCAAATGAGTGACAAACAAGTGTTATAGAAAAATTCTCAAATACAATTGAGAAATCGGACTTACATAGTCTATAAGTATGGATCCTTGGCTTTAATTTCCCATTGGTCCAAATGAGTGACAAACAAATTTTATAGAAAAATTCTCAAATACAATTGAGAAATCGGACTTACATAGTCTATAAGTATGGATCCTTGGCTTTAATTTCCCATTGGTCCAAATGAGTGACAAACAAGTGTTATAGAAAAATTCTCAAATACAATTGAGAAATCGGACTTACATAGCCTATAAGTATGGATCCTTGGCTTTATATTCCCATTGGTCCAAATGAGTGACAAACAAATGTTATAGAAAAATTCTCAAATACAATTGAGAAATCGGACTTACATAGCCTATAAGTATGGATCCTTGGCTTTAATTTCCCATTGGTCCAAATGAGTGACAAACAAATTTTATAGAAAAATTCTCAAATACAATTGAGAAATCGGACTTACATAGTCTATAAGTATGGATCCTTGGCTTTAATTTCCCATTGGTCCAAATGAGTGACAAACAAATTTTATAGAAAAATTCTCAAATACAATTGAGAAATCGGACTTACATAGCCTATAAGTATGGATCCTTGGCTTTAATTTCCCATTGGTCCAAATGAGTGACAAACAAATGTTATAGAAAAATTCTCAAATACAATTGAGAAATCGGACTTACATAGCCTATAAGTATGGATCCTTGGCTTTAATTTCCCATTGGTCCAAATGAGTGACAAACAAATTTTATAGAAAAATTCTCAAATACAATTGAGAAATCGGACTTACATAGTCTATAAGTATGGATCCTTGGCTTTAATTTCCCATTGGTCCAAATGAGTGACAAACAAGTGTTATAGAAAAATTCTCAAATACAATTGAGAAATCGGACTTACATAGCCTATAAGTATGGATCCTTGGCTTTATATTCCCATTGGTCCAAATGAGTGACAAACAAATGTTATAGAAAAATTCTCAAATACAATTGAGAAATCGGACTTACATAGCCTATAAGTATGGATCCTTGGCTTTAATTTCCCATTGGTCCAAATGAGTGACAAACAAATTTTATAGAAAAATTCTCAAATACAATTGAGAAATCGGACTTACATAGTCTATAAGTATGGATCCTTGGCTTTAATTTCCCATTGGTCCAAATGAGTGACAAACAAATTTTATAGAAAAATTCTCAAATACAATTGAGAAATCGGACTTACATAGTCTATAAGTATGGATCCTTGGCTTTAATTTCCCATTGGTCCAAATGAGTGACAAACAAGTGTTATAGAAAAATTCTCAAATACAATTGAGAAATCGGACTTACATAGCCTATAAGTATGGATCCTTGGCTTTAATTTCCCATTGGTCCAAATGAGTGACAAACAAATTTTATAGAAAAATTCTCAAATACAATTGAAAAATCGGACTTACATATTCTATAAGTATGGATCCTTGGCTTTAATTTCCCATTGGTCCAAATGAGTGACAAACTTAAATGTGCCCACAAATAGCCAAATTCCCGTAGAGCTGAACAAAATTTACACAATTTTCATCTTTAAAATTTTATAGAAAAATTCTCAAATACAATTGAGAAATCGGACTTACATAGTCTATAAGTATGGATCCTTGGCTTTAATTTCCCATTGGTCCAAATGAGTGACAAACATAAATGTGCCCACAAATAGCCAAATTCCCGTAGAGCTGAACAAAATTTACACAATTTTAATCTTTAAAATTTTATAGAAAAATTCTCAAATACAATTGAGAAATCGGACTTAGATAGTCTATAAGTATGGATCCTTGGCTTTAATTTCCCATTGGTCCAAATGAGTGACAAACATAAATGTGCCCACAAATAGCCAAATTCCCGTAGAGCTGAACAAAATTTACACAATTTTAATCTTTAAAATTTTATAGAAAAATTCTCAAATACAATTGAGAAATCGGACTTACATAGTCTATAAGTATGGATCCTTGCCTTTAATTTCCCATTGGTCCAAATGAGTGACAAACAAATGTTATAGAAAAATTCTCAAATACAATTGATAAATCGGACTTACATAGTCTATAAGTATGGATCCTTGGCTTTAATTTCCCATTGGTCCAAATGAGTGACAAACATAAATGTGCCCACAAATAGCCAAATTCCCGTAGAGCTGAACAAAATTTACACAATTTTAATCTTTAAAATTTTATAGAAAAATTCTCAAATACAATTGAGAAATCGGACTTACATAGTCTACAAGTATGGATCCTTGCCTTTAATTTCCCCTTGGTCCAAATGAGTGACAAACAAATGTTATAGAAAAATTCTCAAATACAATTGAGAAATCGGACTTACATAGCCTATAAGTATGGATCCTTGGCTTTAATTTCCCATTGGTCCAAATGAGTGACAAACAAATTTTATAGAAAAATTCTCAAATACAATTGAGAAATCGGGCTTACATAGTCTTTAAGTATGGATCCTTGGCTTTAATTTCCCATTGGTCCAAATGAGTGACAAACAAGTGTTATAGAAAAATTCTAAAATACAATTGAGAAATCGGACTTACATAGTCTATAAGTATGGATCCTTGGCTTTAATTTCCCATTGGTCCAAATGAGTGACAAACAAGTGTTATAGAAAAATTCTCAAATACAATTGAGAAATCGGACTTACATAGTCTATAAGTATGGATCCTTGGCTTTAATTTCCCATTGGTCCAAATGAGTGACAAACAAATGTTATAGAAAAATTCTCAAATACAATTGAGAAATCGGACTTACATAGTCTATAAGTATGGATCCTTGGCTTTAATTTCCCATTGGTCCAAATGAGTGACAAACAAGTGTTATAGAAAAATACTCAAATACAATTGAGAAATCGAACTTACATAGCCTATAAGTATGGATCCTTGGCTTTAATTTCCCATTGGTCCAAATGAGTGACAAACAAATTTTATAGAAAAATTCTCAAATACAATTGAGAAATCGGACTTACATAGCCTATAAGTATGGATCCTTGGCTTTAATTTCCCATTGGTCCAAATGAGTGACAAACAAGTGTTATAGAAAAATTCTCAAATACAATTGAGAAATCGGACTTACATAGTCTATAAGTATGGATCCTTGGCTTTAATTTCCCATTGGTCCAAATGAGTGACAAACAAATTTTATAGAAAAATTCTCAAATACAATTGAGAAATCGGACTTACATAGCCTATAAGTATGGATCCTTGGCTTTAATTTCCCATTGGTCCAAATGAGTGACAAACAAGTGTTATAGAAAAATTCTCAAATACAATTGAGAAATCGGACTTACATAGTCTATAAGTATGGATCCTTGGCTTTAATTTCCCATTGGTCCAAATGAGTGACAAACAAATTTTATAGAAAAATTCTCAAATACAATTGAGAAATCGGACTTACATAGCCTATAAGTATGGATCCTTGGCTTTAATTTCCCATTGGTCCAAATGAGTGACAAACAAGTGTTATAGAAAAATTCTCAAATACAATTGAGAAATCGGACTTACATAGTCTATAAGTATGGATCCTTGGCTTTAATTTCCCATTGGTCCAAATGAGTGACAAACAAATGTTATAGAAAAATTCTCAAATACAATTGAGAAATCGGACTTACATAGCCTATAAGTATGGATCCTTGGCTTTAATTTCCCATTGGTCCAAATGAGTGACAAACAAATTTTATAGAAAAATTCTCAAATACAATTGAGAAATCGGACTTACATAGCCTATAAGTATGGATCCTTGGCTTTAATTTCCCATTGGTCCAAATGAGTGACAAACAAATGTTATAGAAAAATTCTCAAATACAATTGAGAAATCGGACTTACATAGTCTATAAGTATGGATCCTTGGCTTTAATTTCCCATTGGTCCAAATGAGTGACAAACAAATTTTATAGAAAAATTCTCAAATACAATTGAGAAATCGGACTTACATAGCCTATAAGTATGGATCCTTGGCTTTAATTTCCCATTGGTCCAAATGAGTGACAAACATAAATGTGCCCACAAATAGCCAAATTCCCGTAGAGCTGAACAAAATTTACACAATTTTCATCTTTAAAATTTTATAGAAAAATTCTCAAATACAATTGAGAAATCGGACTTACATAGTCTATAAGTATGGATCCTTGGCTTTAATTTCCCATTGGTCCAAATGAGTGACAAACATAAATGTGCCCACAAATAGCCAAATTCCCGTAGAGCTGAACAAAATTTACACAATTTTAATCTTTAAAATTTTATAGAAAAATTCTCAAATACAATTGAGAAATCGGACTTAGATAGTCTATAAGTATGGATCCTTGGCTTTAATTTCCCATTGGTCCAAATGAGTGACAAACATAAATGTGCCCACAAATAGCCAAATTCCCGTAGAGCTGAACAAAATTTACACAATTTTAATCTTTAAAATTTTATAGAAAAATTCTCAAATACAATTGAGAAATCGGACTTACATAGTCTATAAGTATGGATCCTTGCCTTTAATTTCCCATTGGTCCAAATGAGTGACAAACAAATGTTATAGAAAAATTCTCAAATACAATTGAGAAATCGGACTTACATAGTCTATAAGTATGGATCCTTGGCTTTAATTTCCCATTGGTCCAAATGAGTGACAAACATAAATGTGCCCACAAATAGCCAAATTCCCGTAGAGCTGAACAAAATTTACACAATTTTAATCTTTAAAATTTTATAGAAAAATTCTCAAATACAATTGAGAAATCGGACTTACATAGTCTATAAGTATGGATCCTTGCCTTTAATTTCCCCTTGGTCCAAATGAGTGACAAACAAATGTTATAGAAAAATTCTCAAATACAATTGAGAAATCGGACTTACATAGCCTATAAGTATGGATCCTTGGCTTTAATTTCCCATTGGTCCAAATGAGTGACAAACAAGTGTTATAGAAAAATTCTAAAATACAATTGAGAAATCGGACTTACATAGTCTATAAGTATGGATCCTTGGCTTTAATTTCCCATTGGTCCAAATGAGTGACAAACAAGTGTTATAGAAAAATTCTCAAATACAATTGAGAAATCGGACTTACATAGTCTATAAGTATGGATCCTTGGCTTTAATTTCCCATTGGTCCAAATGAGTGACAAACAAGTGTTATAGAAAAATTCTCAAATACAATTGAGAAATCGGACTTACATAGTCTATAAGTATGGATCCTTGGCTTTAATTTCCCATTGGTCCAAATGAGTGACAAACAAATGTTATAGAAAAATTCTCAAATACAATTGAGAAATCGGACTTACATAGTCTATAAGTATGGATCCTTGGCTTTAATTTCCCATTGGTCCAAATGAGTGACAAACAAATTTTATAGAAAAATTCTCAAATACAATTGAGAAATCGGACTTACATAGCCTATAAGTATGGATCCTTGGCTTTAATTTCCCATTGGTCCAAATGAGTGACAAACAAATGTTATAGAAAAATTCTCAAATACAATTGAGAAATCGGACTTAGATAGTCTATAAGTATGGATCCTTGGCTTTAATTTCCCATTGGTCCAAATGAGTGACAAACAAATTTTATAGAAAAATTCTCAAATACAATTGAGAAATCGGACTTACATAGCCTATAAGTATGGATCCTTGGCTTTAATTTCCCATTGGTCCAAATGAGTGACAAACAAGTGTTATAGAAAAATTCTCAAATACAATTGAGAAATCGGACTTACATAGCCTATAAGTATGGATCCTTGGCTTTAATTTCCCATTGGTCCAAATGAGTGACAAACAAATTTTATAGAAAAATTCTCAAATACAATTGAGAAATCGGACTTACATAGCCTATAAGTATGGATCCTTGGCTTTAATTTCCCATTGGTCCAAATGAGTGACAAACAAGTGTTATAGAAAAATTCTCAAATACAATTGAGAAATCGGACTTACATAGTCTATAAGTATGGATCCTTGGCTTTAATTTCCCATTGGTCCAAATGAGTGACAAACAAATTTTATAGAAAAATTCTCAAATACAATTGAGAAATCGGACTTACATAGCCTATAAGTATGGATCCTTGGCTTTAATTTCCCATTGGTCCAAATGAGTGACAAACAAGTGTTATAGAAAAATTCTCAAATACAATTGAGAAATCGGACTTACATAGTCTATAAGTATGGATCCTTGGCTTTAATTTCCCATTGGTCCAAATGAGTGACAAACAAATGTTATAGAAAAATTCTCAAATACAATTGAGAAATCGGACTTACATAGCCTATAAGTATGGATCCTTGGCTTTAATTTCCCATTGGTCCAAATGAGTGACAAACAAATTTTATAGAAAAATTCTCAAATACAATTGAGAAATCGGACTTACATATTCTATAAGTATGGATCCTTGGCTTTAATTTCCCATTGGTCCAAATGAGTGACAAACTTAAATGTGCCCACAAATAGCCAAATTCCCGTAGAGCTGAACAAAATTTACACAATTTTCATCTTTAAAATTTTATAGAAAAATTCTCAAATACAATTGAGAAATCGGACTTACATAGTCTATAAGTATGGATCCTTGGCTTTAATTTCCCATTGGTCCAAATGAGTGACAAACATAAATGTGCCCACAAATAGCCAAATTCCCGTAGAGCTGAACAAAATTTACACAATTTTAATCTTTAAAATTTTATAGAAAAATTCTCAAATACAATTGAGAAATCGGACTTAGATAGTCTATAAGTATGGATCCTTGGCTTTAATTTCCCATTGGTCCAAATGAGTGACAAATATAAATGTGCCCACAAATAGCCAAATTCCCGTAGAGCTGAACAAAATTTACACAATTTTAATCTTTAAAATTTTATAGAAAAATTCTCAAATACAATTGAGAAATCGGACTTACATAGTCTATAAGTATGGATCCTTGCCTTTAATTTCCCATTGGTCCAAATGAGTGACAAACAAATGTTATAGAAAAATTCTCAAATACAATTGAGAAATCGGACTTACATAGTCTATAAGTATGGATCCTTGGCTTTAATTTCCCATTGGTCCAAATGAGTGACAAACATAAATGTGCCCACAAATAGCCAAATTCCCGTAGAGCTGAACAAAATTTACACAATTTTAATCTTTAAAATTTTATAGAAAAATTCTCAAATACAATTGAGAAATCGGACTTACATAGTCTACAAGTATGGATCCTTGCCTTTAATTTCCCCTTGGTCCAAATGAGTGACAAACATAAATGTGCCCACAAATAGCCAAATTCCCGTAGAGCTGAACAAAATTTACACAATTTTAATCTTTAAAATTTTATAGAAAAATTCTCAAATACAATTGAGAAATCGGACTTAGATAGTCTATAAGTATGGATCCTTGGCTTTAATTTCCCATTGGTCCAAATGAGTGACAAATATAAATGTGCCCACAAATAGCCAAATTCCCGTAGAGCTGAACAAAATTTACACAATTTTAATCTTTAAAATTTTATAGAAAAATTCTCAAATACAATTGAGAAATCGGACTTACATAGTCTATAAGTATGGATCCTTGCCTTTAATTTCCCATTGGTCCAAATGAGTGACAAACAAATGTTATAGAAAAATTCTCAAATACAATTGAGAAATCGGACTTACATAGTCTATAAGTATGGATCCTTGGCTTTAATTTCCCATTGGTCCAAATGAGTGACAAACATAAATGTGCCCACAAATAGCCAAATTCCCGTAGAGCTGAACAAAATTTACACAATTTTAATCTTTAAAATTTTATAGAAAAATTCTCAAATACAATTGAGAAATCGGACTTACATAGTCTACAAGTATGGATCCTTGCCTTTAATTTCCCCTTGGTCCAAATGAGTGACAAACAAATGTTATAGAAAAATTCTCAAATACAATTGAGAAATCGGACTTACATAGCCTATAAGTATGGATCCTTGGCTTTAATTTCCCATTGGTCCTAATGAGTGACAAACAAATTTTATAGAAAAATTCTCAAATACAATTGAGAAATCGGGCTTACATAGTCTTTAAGTATGGATCCTTGGCTTTAATTTCCCATTGGTCCAAATGAGTGACAAACAAGTGTTATAGAAAAATTCTAAAATACAATTGAGAAATCGGACTTACATAGTCTATAAGTATGGATCCTTGGCTTTAATTTCCCATTGGTCCAAATGAGTGACAAACAAGTGTTATAGAAAAATTCTCAAATACAATTGAGAAATCGGACTTACATAGTCTATAAGTATGGATCCTTGGCTTTAATTTCCCATTGGTCCAAATGAGTGACAAACAAATGTTATAGAAAAATTCTCAAATACAATTGAGAAATCGGACTTACATAGTCTATAAGTATGGATCCTTGGCTTTAATTTCCCATTGGTCCAAATGAGTGACAAACAAGTGTTATAGAAAAATACTCAAATACAATTGAGAAATCGAACTTACATAGCCTATAAGTATGGATCCTTGGCTTTAATTTCCCATTGGTCCAAATGAGTGACAAACAAATGTTATAGAAAAATTCTCAAATACAATTGAGAAATCGGACTTACATAGTCTATAAGTATGGATCCTTGGCTTTAATTTCCCATTGGTCCAAATGAGTGACAAACAAATGTTATAGAAAAATTCTCAAATACAATTGAGAAATCGGACTTACATAGTCTATAAGTATGGATCTTTGGCTTTAATTTCCCATTGGTCCAAATGAGTGACAAACATAAATGTGCCCACAAATAGCCAAATTCCCGTAGAGCTGAACAAAATTTACACAATTTTAAACTTTAAAATTTTATAGAAAAATTCTCAAATACAATTGAGAATTCGGACTTACATAGTCTACAAGTATGGATCCTTGGCTTTAATTTTCCATTGGTGCAAATGAGTGACAAACAAATGTTATAGAAAAATTCTCAAATACAATTGAGAAATCGGACTTACATAGTCTATAAGTATGGATCCTTGGCTTTAATTTCCCATTGGTCCAAATGAGTGACAAACAAATTTTATAGAAAAATTCTCAAATACAATTGAGAAATCGGACTTAGATAGCCTATAAGTATGGATCCTTGGCTTTAATTTCCCATTGGTCCAAATGAGTGACAAACAAATGTTATAGAAAAATTCTCAAATACAATTGAGAAATCGGACTTACATAGTCTATAAGTATGGATCCTTGGCTTTAATTTCCCATTGGTCCAAATGAGTGACAAACAAATGTTATAGAAAAATTCTCAAATACAATTGAGAAATCAGACTTACATAGTCTATAAGTATGGATCCTTGGCTTTAATTTCCCATTGGTCCAAATGAGTGACAAACAAATTTTATAGAAAAATTCTCAAATACAATTGAGAAATCGGACTTACATAGCCTATAAGTATGGATCCTTGGCTTTAATTTCCCATTGGTCCAAATGAGTGACAAACAAGTGTTATAGAAAAATTCTCAAATACAATTGAGAAATCGGACTTACATAGCCTATAAGTATGGATCCTTGGCTTTAATTTCCCATTGGTCCAAATGAGTGACAAACAAATTTTATAGAAAAATTCTCAAATACAATTGAGAAATCGGACTTACATAGCCTATAAGTATGGATCCTTGGCTTTAATTTCCCATTGGTCCAAATGAGTGACAAACAAGTGTTATAGAAAAATTCTCAAATACAATTGAGAAATCGGACTTACATAGTCTATAAGTATGGATCCTTGGCTTTAATTTCCCATTGGTCCAAATGAGTGACAAACAAATTTTATAGAAAAATTCTCAAATACAATTGAGAAATCGGACTTACATAGTCTATAAGTATGGATCCTTGCCTTTAATTTCCCATTGGTCCAAATGAGTGACAAACAAATGTTATAGAAAAATTCTCAAATACAATTGAGAAATCGGACTTAGATAGCCTATAAGTATGGATCCTTGGCTTTAATTTCCCATTGGTCCAAATGAGTGACAAACATAAATGTGCCCACAAATAGCCAAATTCCCGTAGAGCTGCACAAAATTTACACAATTTTAATCTTTAAAATTTTATAGAAAAATTCTCAAATACAATTGAGAAATCGGACTTACTTAGTCTATAAGTATGGATCCTTGGCTTTAATTTCCCATTGGTCCAAATGAGTGACAAACAAGTGTTATAGAAAAATTCTAAAATACAATTGAGAAATCGGACTTACATAGTCTATAAGTATAGATCCTTGGCTTTAATTTCCCATTGGTCCAAATGAGTGACAAACAAATGTTATAGAAAAATTCTCAAATACAATTGAGAAATCGGACTTACATAGCCTATAAGTATGGATCCTTGGCTTTAATATCCCATTGGTCCAAATGAGTGACAAACAAATTTTATAGAAAAATTCTCAAATACAATTGAGAAATCGGACTTACATAGTCTATAAGTATGGATCCTTGGCTTTAATTTCCCATTGGTCCAAATGAGTGACAAACATAAATGTGCCCACAAATAGCCAAATTCCCGTAGAGCTGAACAAAATTTACACAATTTTAATCTTTAAAATTTTATAGAAAAATTCTCAAATACAATTGAGAAATCGGACTTACATAGTCTATAAGTATGGATCCTTGGCTTTAATTTCCCATTGGTCCAAATGAGTGACAAACATAAATGTGCCCACAAATAGCCAAATTCCCGTAGAGCTGAACAAAATTTACACAATTTTAATCTTTAAAATTTTATAGAAAAATTCTCAAATACAATTGAGAAATCGGACTTACATAGTCTATAAGTATGGATCCTTGGCTTTAATTTCCCATTGGTCCAAATGAGTGACAAACATAAATGTGCCCACAAATAGCCAAATTGCCGTAGAGCTGAACAAAATTTACACAATTTTAATCTTTAAAATTTTATAGAAAAATTCTCAAATACAATTGAGAAATCGGACTTAGATAGTCTATAAGTATGGATCCTTGGCTTTAATTTCCCATTGGTCCAAATGAGTGACAAACATAAGTGTGCCCACAAATAGCCAAATTCCCGTAGAGCTGAACAAAATTTACACAATTTTAATCTTTAAAATTTTATAGAAAAATTCTCAAATACAATTGAGAAATCGGACTTAGATAGTCTATAAGTATGGATCCTTGGCTTTAATTTCCCATTGGTCCAAATGAGTGACAAACAAGTGTTATAGAAAAATTCTCAAATACAATTGAGAAATCGAACTTACATAGTCTATAAGTATGGATCCTTGGCTTTAATTTCCCATTGGTCCAAATGAGTGACAAACATAAATGTGCCCACAAATAGCCAAATTCCCGTAGAGCTGAACAAAATTTACACAATTTTAATCTTTAAAATTTTATAGAAAAATTCTCAAATACAATTGAGAAATCGGACTTACATAGTCTATAAGTATGGATCCTTGCCTTTAATTTCCCATTGGTCCAAATGAGTGACAAACAAATGTTATAGAAAAATTCTCAAATACAATTGAGAAATCGGACTTACATAGTTTATAAGTGTGGATCCTTGGCTTTAATTTCCCATTGGTCCAAATGAGTGACAAACATAAATGTGCCCACAAATAGCCAAATTCCCGTAGAGCTGAACAAAATTTACACAATTTTAATCTTTAAAATTTTATAGAAAAATTCTCAAATACAATTGAGAAATCGGACTTAGATAGTCTATAAGTATGGATCCTTGGCTTTAATTTCCCATTGGTCCAAATGAGTGACAAACATAAGTGTGCCCACAAATAGCCAAATTCCCGTAGAGCTGAACAAAATTTACACAATTTTAATCTTTAAAATTTTATAGAAAAATTCTCAAATACAATTGAGAAATCGGACTTACATAGTCTACAAGTATGGATCCTTGCCTTTAATTTCCCATTGGTCCAAATGAGTGACAAACAAATGTTATAGAAAAATTCTCAAATACAATTGAGAAATCGGACTTACATAGCCTATAAGTATGGATCCTTGGCTTTAATTTCCCATTGGTCCAAATGAGTGACAAACAAATTTTATAGAAAAATTCTCAAATACAATTGAGAAATCGGACTTACATAGTCTATAAGTATGGATCCTTGGCTTTAATTTCCCATTGGTCCAAATGAGTGACAAACAAGTGTTATAGAAAAATTCTAAAATACAATTGAGAAATCGGACTTACATAGTCTATAAGTATGGATCCTTGGCTTTAATTTCCCATTGGTCCAAATGAGTGACAAACAAGTGTTATAGAAAAATTCTCAAATACAATTGAGAAATCGGACTTACATAGTCTATAAGTATGGATCCTTGGCTTTAATTTCCCATTGGTCCAAATGAGTGACAAACAAATGTTATAGAAAAATTCTCAAATACAATTGAGAAATCGGACTTACATAGTCTATAAGTATGGATCCATGGCTTTAATTTCCCATTGGTCCAAATGAGTGACAAAAAAGTGTTATAGAAAAATACTCAAATATAATTGAGAAATCGAACTTACATAGCCTATAAGTATGGATCCTTGGCTTTAATTTCCCATTGGTCCAAATGAGTGACAAACAAGTGTTATAGAAAAATTCTCAAATACAATTGAGAAATCGGACTTACATAGTCTATAAGTATGGATCCTTGGCTTTAATTTCCCATTGGTCCAAATGAGTGACAAACAAATGTTATAGAAAAATTCTCAAATACAATTGAGAAATCGGACTTACATAGTCTATAAGTATGGATCTTTGGCTTTAATTTCCCATTGGTCCAAATGAGTGACAAACATAAATGTGCCCACAAATAGCCAAATTCTCGTAGAGCTGAACAAAATTTACACAATTTTAATCTTTAAAATTTTATAGAAAAATTCTCAAATACAATTGAGAAATCGGACTTACATAGTCTACAAGTATGGATCCTTGGCTTTAATTTCCCATTGGTGCAAATGAGTGACAAACAAATGTTATAGAAAAATTCTCAAATACAATTGAGAAATCGGACTTACATAGTCTATAAGTATGGATCCTTGGCTTTAATTTCCCATTGGTCCAAATGAGTGACAAACAAATTTTATAGAAAAATTCTCAAATACAATTGAGAAATCGGACTTAGATAGCCTATAAGTATGGATCCTTGGCTTTAATTTCCCATTGGTCCAAATGAGTGACAAACAAATGTTATAGAAAAATTCTCAAATACAATTGAGAAATCGGACTTACATAGTCTATAAGTATGGATCCTTGGCTTTAATTTCCCATTGGTCCAAATGAGTGACAAACATAAATGTGCCCACAAATAGCCAAATTCCCGTAGAGCTGCACAAAATTTACACAATTTTAATCTTTAAAATTTTATAGAAAAATTCTCAAATACAATTGAGAAATCGGACTTACTTAGTCTATAAGTATGGATCCTTGGCTTTAATTTCCCATTGGTCCAAATGAGTGACAAACAAGTGTTATAGAAAAATTCTAAAATACAATTGAGAAATCGGACTTACATAGTCTATAAGTATGGATCCATGGCTTTAATTTCCCATTGGTCCAAATGAGTGACAAACAAGTGTTATAGAAAAATTCTCAAATACAATTGAGAAATCGAACTTACATAGCCTATAAGTATGGATCCTTGGCTTTAATTTCCCATTGGTCCAAATGAGTGACAAACAAATGTTATAGAAAAATTCTCAAATACAATTGAGAAATCGGACTTACATAGTCTATAAGTATGGATCCTTGGCTTTAATTTCCCATTGGTCCAAATGAGTGACAAACATAAATGTGCCCACAAATAGCCAAATTCCCGTAGAGCTGCACAAAATTTACACAATTTTAATCTTTAAAATTTTATAGAAAAATTCTCAAATACAATTGAGAAATCGGACTTACTTAGTCTATAAGTATGGATCCTTGGCTTTAATTTCCCATTGGTCCAAATGAGTGACAAACAAGTGTTATAGAAAAATTCTAAAATACAATTGAGAAATCGGACTTACATAGTCTATAAGTATAGATCCTTGGCTTTAATTTCCCATTGGTCCAAATGAGTGACAAACAAGTGTTATAGAAAAATACTCAAATACAATTGAGAAATCGAACTTACATAGCCTATAACTATGGATCCTTGCCTTTAATTTCCCATTGGTCCAAATGAGTGACAAACAAGTGTTATAGAAAAATTATCAAATACAATTGAGAAATCGGACTTACATAGTCTATAAGTATGGATCCTTGGCTTTAATTTCCCATTGGTCCAAATGAGTGACAAACAAATTTTATAGAAAAATTCTCAAATACAATTGAGAAATCGGACTTACATAGTCTATAAGTATGGATCCTTGGCTTTAATTTCCCATTGGTCCAAATGAGTGACAAACAAGTGTTATAGAAAAATTCTCAAATACAATTGAGAAATCGGACTTACATAGCCTATAAGTATGGATCCTTGGCTTTAATTTCCCATTGGTCCAAATGAGTGACAAACAAATGTTATAGAAAAATTCTCAAATACAATTGAGAAATCGGACTTACATAGTCTATAAGTATGGATCCTTGGCTTTACTTTCCCATTGGTCCAAATGAGTGACAAACAAGTGTTATAGAAAAATTCTCAAATACAATTGAGAAATCGGACTTACATAGCCTATAAGTATGGATCCTTGGCTTTAATTTCCCATTGGTCCAAATGAGTGACAAACAAGTGTTATAGAAAAATACTCAAATACAATTGAGAAATCGAACTTACATAGCCTATAACTATGGATCCTTGCCTTTAATTTCCCATTGGTCCAAATGAGTGACAAACAAGTGTTATAGAAAAATTATCAAATACAATTGAGAAATCGGACTTACATAGTCTATAAGTATGGATCCTTGGCTTTAATTTCCCATTGGTCCAAATGAGTGACAAACAAATTTTATAGAAAAATTCTCAAATACAATTGAGAAATCGGACTTACATAGTCTATAAGTATGGATCCTTGGCTTTAATTTCCCATTGGTCCAAATGAGTGACAAACAAGTGTTATAGAAAAATTCTCAAATACAATTGAGAAATCGGACTTACATAGCCTATAAGTATGGATCCTTGGCTTTAATTTCCCATTGGTCCAAATGAGTGACAAACAAATGTTATAGAAAAATTCTCAAATACAATTGAGAAATCGGACTTACATAGTCTATAAGTATGGATCCTTGGCTTTACTTTCCCATTGGTCCAAATGAGTGACAAACAAGTGTTATAGAAAAATTCTCAAATACAATTGAGAAATCGGACTTACATAGCCTATAAGTATGGATCCTTGGCTTTAATTTCCCATTGGTCCAAATGAGTGACAAACAAATTTTATAGAAAAATTCTCAAATACAATTGAGAAATCGGACTTACATAGTCTATAAGTATGGATCCATGGCTTTAATTTCCCATTGGTCCAAATGAGTGACAAACATAAATGTGCCCACAAATAGCCAAATTCCCGTAGAGCTGAACAAAATTTACACAATTTTAATCTTTAAAATTTTATAGAAAAATTCTCAAATACAATTGAGAAATCGGACTTACATAGTCTACAAGTATGGATCCTTGCCTTTAATTTCCCATTGGTCCAAATGAGTGACAAACAAATGTTATAGAAAAATTCTCAAATACAATTGAGAAATCGGACTTACATAGCCTATAAGTATGGATCCTTGGCTTTAATTTCCCATTGGTCCAAATGAGTGACAAACAAATTTTATAGAAAAATTCTCAAATACAATTGAGAAATCGGACTTACATAGTCTATAAGTATGGATCCATGGCTTTAATTTCCCATTGGTCCAAATGAGTGACAAACATAAATGTGCCCACAAATAGCCAAATTCCCGTAGAGCTGAACAAAATTTACACAATTTTAATCTTTAAAATTTTATAGAAAAATTCTCAAATACAATTGAGAAATCGGACTTACTTAGTCTATAAGTATGGATCCTTGGCTTTAATTTCCCATTGGTCCAAATGAGTGACAAACAAGTGTTATAGAAAAATTCTAAAATACAATTGAGAAATCGGACTTACATAGTCTATAAGTATAGATCCTTGGCTTTAATTTCCCATTGGTCCAAATGAGTGACGAACAAATGTTATAGAAAAATTCTCAAATACAATTGAGAAATCGGACTTACATAGCCTATAAGTATGGATCCTTGGCTTTAATTTCCCATTGGTCCAAATGAGTGACAAACAAATTTTATAGAAAAATTCTCAAATACAATTGAGAAATCGGACTTACATAGTCTATAAGTATGGATCCTTGGCTTTAATATCCCATTGGTCCAAATGAGTGACAAACATAAATGTGCCCACAAATAGCCAAATTCCCGTAGAGCTGAACAAAATTTACACAATTTTAATCTTTAAAATTTTATAGAAAAATTCTCAAATACAATTGAGAAATCGGACTTACATAGTCTATAAGTATGGATCCTTGGCTTTAATTTCCCATTGGTCCAAATGAGTGACAAACATAAATGTGCCCACAAATAGCCAAATTCCCGTAGAGCTGAACAAAATTTACGCAATTTTAATCTTTAAAATTTTATAGAAAAATTCTCAAATACAATTGAGAAATCGGACTTACATAGTCTATAAGTATGGATCCTTGGCTTTAATTTCCCATTGGTCCAAATGAGTGACAAACATAAATGTGCCCACAAATAGCCAAATTGCCGTAGAGCTGAACAAAATTTACACAATTTTAATCTTTAAAATTTTATAGAAAAATTCTCAAATACAATTGAGAAATCGGACTTAGATAGTCTATAAGTATGGATCCTTGGCTTTAATTTCCCATTGGTCCAAATGAGTGACAAACATAAGTGTGCCCACAAATAGCCAAATTCCCGTAGAGCTGAACAAAATTTACACAATTTTAATCTTTAAAATTTTATAGAAAAATTCTCAAATACAATTGAGAAATCGGACTTAGATAGTCTATAAGTATGGATCCTTGGCTTTAATTTCCCATTGGTCCAAATGAGTGACAAACAAGTGTTATAGAAAAATTCTCAAATACAATTGAGAAATCGAACTTACATAGTCTATAAGTATGGATCCTTGGCTTTAATTTCCCATTGGTCCAAATGAGTGACAAACATAAATGTGCCCACAAATAGCCAAATTCCCGTAGAGCTGAACAAAATTTACACAATTTTAATCTTTAAAATTTTATAGAAAAATTCTCAAATACAATTGAGAAATCGGACTTACATAGTCTATAAGTATGGATCCTTGCCTTTAATTTCCCATTGGTCCAAATGAGTGACAAACAAATGTTATAGAAAAATTCTCAAATACAATTGAGAAATCGGACTTACATAGTTTATAAGTGTGGATCCTTGGCTTTAATTTCCCATTGGTCCAAATGAGTGACAAACATAAATGTGCCCACAAATAGCCAAATTCCCGTAGAGCTGAACAAAATTTACACAATTTTAATCTTTAAAATTTTATAGAAAAATTCTCAAATACAATTGAGAAATCGGACTTACATAGTCTACAAGTATGGATCCTTGCCTTTAATTTCCCATTGGTCCAAATGAGTGACAAACAAATGTTATAGAAAAATTCTCAAATACAATTGAGAAATCGGACTTACATAGCCTATAAGTATGGATCCTTGGCTTTAATTTCCCATTGGTCCAAATGAGTGACAAACAAATTTTATAGAAAAATTCTCAAATACAATTGAGAAATCGGACTTACATAGTCTATAAGTATGGATCCTTGGCTTTAATTTCCCATTGGTCCAAATGAGTGACAAACAAGTGTTATAGAAAAATTCTAAAATACAATTGAGAAATCGGACTTACATAGTCTATAAGTATGGATCCTTGGCTTTAATTTCCCATTGGTCCAAATGAGTGACAAACAAGTGTTATAGAAAAATTCTCAAATACAATTGAGAAATCGGACTTACATAGTCTATAAGTATGGATCCTTGGCTTTAATTTCCCATTGGTCCAAATGAGTGACAAACAAATGTTATAGAAAAATTCTCAAATACAATTGAGAAATCGGACTTACATAGTCTATAAGTATGGATCCATGGCTTTAATTTCCCATTGGTCCAAATGAGTGACAAAAAAGTGTTATAGAAAAATACTCAAATACAATTGAGAAATCGAACTTACATAGCCTATAAGTATGGATCCTTGGCTTTAATTTCCCATTGGTCCAAATGAGTGACAAACAAGTGTTATAGAAAAATTCTCAAATACAATTGAGAAATCGGACTTACATAGTCTATAAGTATGGATCCTTGGCTTTAATTTCCCATTGGTCCAAATGAGTGACAAACAAATGTTATAGAAAAATTCTCAAATACAATTGAGAAATCGGACTTACATAGTCTATAAGTATGGATCTTTGGCTTTAATTTCCCATTGGTCCAAATGAGTGACAAACAAGTGTTATAGAAAAATTCTCAAATACAATTGAGAAATCGGACTTACATAGTCTATAAGTATGGATCCATGGCTTTAATTTCCCATTGGTCCAAATGAGTGACAAAAAAGTGTTATAGAAAAATACTCAAATACAATTGAGAAATCGAACTTACATAGCCTATAAGTATGGATCCTTGGCTTTAATTTCCCATTGGTCCAAATGAGTGACAAACAAGTGTTATAGAAAAATTCTCAAATACAATTGAGAAATCGGACTTACATAGTCTATAAGTATGGATCCTTGGCTTTAATTTCCCATTGGTCCAAATGAGTGACAAACATAAATGTGCCCACAAATAGCCAAATTCCCGTAGAGCTGAACAAAATTTACACAATTTTAATCTTTAAAATTTTATAGAAAAATTCTCAAATACAATTGAGAAATCGGACTTACATAATTTCCCATTGGTCCAAATGAGTGACAAACAAATTTTATAGAAAAATTCTCAAATACAATTGAGAAATCGGACTTACATAGTCTATAAGTATGGATCCATGGCTTTAATTTCCCATTGGTCCAAATGAGTGACAAACTTAAATGTGCCCACAAATAGCCAAATTCCCGTAGAGCTGAAAAAAATTTACACAATTTTAATCTTAAAAATTTTATAGAAAAATTCTCAAATACAATTGAGAAAACGGAATTAGATAGTCTATAAGTATGGATCCTTGGCTTTAATTTCCCATTGATCCAATTGAGTGACAAACAAATGTTATAGAAAAATTCTCAAATACAATTGAGAAATCGGACTTACATAGCCTATAAGTATGGATCCTTGGCTTTAATTTCCCATTGGTCCAAATGAGTGACAAACAAATTTTATAGAAAAATTCTCAAATACAATTGAGAAATCGGACTTACATAGTCTATAAGTATGGATCCTTGGCTTTAATTTCCCATTGGTCCAAATGAGTGACAAACAAGTGTTATAGAAAAATTCTAAAATACAATTGAGAAATCGGACTTACATAGTCTATAAGTATGGATCCTTGGCTTTAATTTCCCATTGGTCCAAATGAGTGACAAACAAGTGTTATAGAAAAATTCTCAAATACAATTGAGAAATCGGACTTACATAGCCTATAAGTATGGATCCTTGGCTTTAATTTCCCATTGGTCCAAATGAGTGACAAACAAATGTTATAGAAAAATTCTCAAATACAATTGAGAAATCGGACTTACATAGTCTATAAGTATGGATCCATGGCTTTAATTTCCCATTGGTCCAAATGAGTGACAAAAAAGTGTTATAGAAAAATACTCAAATACAATTGAGAAATCGAACTTACATAGCCTATAAGTATGGATCCTTGGCTTTAATTTCCCATTGGTCCAAATGAGTGACAAACAAGTGTTATAGAAAAATTCTCAAATACAATTGAGAAATCGGACTTACATAGTCTATAAGTATGGATCCTTGCCTTTAATTTCCCATTGGTCCAAATGAGTGACAAACAAATGTTATAGAAAAATTCTCAAATACAATTGAGAAATCGGACTTACATAGTTTATAAGTGTGGATCCTTGGCTTTAATTTCCCATTGGTCCAAATGAGTGACAAACATAAATGTGCCCACAAATAGCCAAATTCCCGTAGAGCTGAACAAAATTTACACAATTTTAATCTTTAAAATTTTATAGAAAAATTCTCAAATACAATTGAGAAATCGGACTTACATAGTCTACAAGTATGGATCCTTGCCTTTAATTTCCCATTGGTCCAAATGAGTGACAAACAAATGTTATAGAAAAATTCTCAAATACAATTGAGAAATCGGACTTACATAGCCTATAAGTATGGATCCTTGGCTTTAATTTCCCATTGGTCCAAATGAGTGACAAACAAATTTTATAGAAAAATTCTCAAATACAATTGAGAAATCGGACTTACATAGTCTATAAGTATGGATCCTTGGCTTTAATTTCCCATTGGTCCAAATGAGTGACAAACAAGTGTTATAGAAAAATTCTAAAATACAATTGAGAAATCGGACTTACATAGTCTATAAGTATGGATCCTTGGCTTTAATTTCCCATTGGTCCAAATGAGTGACAAACAAGTGTTATAGAAAAATTCTAAAATACAATTGAGAAATCGGACTTACATAGTCTATAAGTATGGATCCATGGCTTTAATTTCCCATTGGTCCAAATGAGTGACAAACAAGTGTTATAGAAAAATTCTCAAATACAATTGAGAAATCGAACTTACATAGCCTATAAGTATGGATCCTTGGCTTTAATTTCCCATTGGTCCAAATGAGTGACAAACAAATGTTATAGAAAAATTCTCAAATACAATTGAGAAATCGGACTTACTTAGTCTATAAGTATGGATCTTTGGCTTTAATTTCCCATTGGTCCAAATGAGTGACAAACATAAATGTGCCCACAAATAGCCAAATTCCCGTAGAGCTGAACAAAATTTACACAATTTTAATCTTTAAAATTTTATAGAAAAATTCTCAAATACAATTGAGAAATCGGACTTACATAGTCTACAAGTATGGATCCTTGGCTTTAATTTCCCATTGGTCCAAATGAGTGACAAACAAATTTTATAGAAAAATTCTCAAATACAATTGAGAAATCGGACTTACATAGTCTATAAGTATGGATCCTTGGCTTTAATTTCCCATTGGTCCAAATGAGTGACAAACAAATTTTATAGAAAAATTCTCAAATACAATTGAGAAATCGGACTTACATAGTCTATAAGTATGGATCCTTGGCTTTAATTTCCCATTGGTCCAAATGAGTGACAAACAAATGTTATAGAAAAATTCTCAAATACAATTGAGAAATCGGACTTACATAGCCTATAAGTATGGATCCTTGGCTTTAATTTCCCATTGGTCCAAATGAGTGACAAACAAATTTTATAGAAAAATTCTCAAATACAATTGAGAAATCGGACTTACATAGTCTATAAGTATGGATCCTTGGCTTTAATTTCCCATTGGTCCAAATGAGTGACAAACAAGTGTTATAGAAAAATTCTAAAATACAATTGAGAAATCGGACTTACATAGTCTATAAGTATGGATCCTTGGCTTTAATTTCCCATTGGTCCAAATGAGTGACAAACAAGTGTTATAGAAAAATTCTCAAATACAATTGAGAAATCGGACTTACATAGCCTATAAGTATGGATCCTTGGCTTTAATTTCCCATTGGTCCAAATGAGTGACAAACAAATGTTATAGAAAAATTCTCAAATACAATTGAGAAATCGGACTTACATAGTCTATAAGTATGGATCCATGGCTTTAATTTCCCATTGGTCCAAATGAGTGACAAACAAGTGTTATAGAAAAATTCTAAAATACAATTGAGAAATCGGACTTACATAGTCTATAAGTATGGATCCTTGGCTTTAATTTCCCATTGGTCCAAATGAGTGACAAACAAGTGTTATAGAAAAATTCTCAAATACAATTGAGAAATCGGACTTACATAGCCTATAAGTATGGATCCTTGGCTTTAATTTCCCATTGGTCCAAATGAGTGACAAACAAATGTTATAGAAAAATTCTCAAATACAATTGAGAAATCGGACTTACATAGTCTATAAGTATGGATCCATGGCTTTAATTTCCCATTGGTCCAAATGAGTGACAAACAAGTGTTATAGAAAAATTCTAAAATACAATTGAGAAATCGGACTTACATAGTCTATAAGTATGGATCCTTGGCTTTAATTTCCCATTGGTCCAAATGAGTGACAAACAAGTGTTATAGAAAAATTCTCAAATACAATTGAGAAATCGGACTTACATAGCCTATAAGTATGGATCCTTGGCTTTAATTTCCCATTGGTCCAAATGAGTGACAAACAAATGTTATAGAAAAATTCTCAAATACAATTGAGAAATCGGACTTACATAGTCTATAAGTATGGATCCATGGCTTTAATTTCCCATTGGTCCAAATGAGTGACAAACAAATTTTATAGAAAAATTCTCAAATACAATTGAGAAATCGGACTTACATAGCCTATAAGTATGGATCCTTGGCTTTAATTTCCCATTGGTCCAAATGAGTGACAAACAAATGTTATAGAAAAATTCTCAAATACAATTGAGAAATCGGACTTACATAGTCTATAAGTATGGATCCATGGCTTTAATTTCCCATTGGTCCAAATGAGTGACAAACATAAATGTGCCCACAAATAGCCAAATTCCCGTAAAGCTGAACAAAATTTACACAATTTTAATCTTTAAAATTTTATAGAAAAATTCTCAAATACAATTGAGAAATCGGACTTACATAGTCTACAAGTATGGATCCTTGGCTTTAATTTCCCATTGGTCCAAATGAGTGACAAACAAATGTTATAGAAAAATTCTCAAATACAATTGAGAAATCGGACTTACATAGCCTATAAGTATGGATCCTTGGCTTTAATTTCCCATTGGTCCAAATGAGTGACAAACAAATTTTATAGAAAAATTCTCAAATACAATTGAGAAATCGGACTTACATAGTCTATAAGTATGGATCCTTGGCTTTAATTTCCCATTGGTCCAAATGAGTGACAAACAAGTGTTATAGAAAAATTCTAAAATACAATTGAGAAATCGGACTTACATAGTCTATAAGTATGGATCCTTGGCTTTAATTTCCCATTGGTCCAAATGAGTGACAAACAAGTGTTATAGAAAAATTCTCAAATACAATTGAGAAATCGGACTTACATAGCCTATAAGTATGGATCCTTGGCTTTAATTTCCCATTGGTCCAAATGAGTGACAAACAAATGTTATAGAAAAATTCTCAAATACAATTGAGAAATCGGACTTACATAGTCTATAAGTATGGATCCATGGCTTTAATTTCCCATTGGTCCAAATGAGTGACAAAAAAGTGTTATAGAAAAATACTCAAATACAATTGAGAAATCGAACTTACATAGCCTATAAGTATGGATCCTTGGCTTTAATTTCCCATTGGTCCAAATGAGTGACAAACAAGTGTTATAGAAAAATTCTCAAATACAATTGAGAAATCGGACTTACATAGTCTATAAGTATGGATCCTTGCCTTTAATTTCCCATTGGTCCAAATGAGTGACAAACAAATGTTATAGAAAAATTCTCAAATACAATTGAGAAATCGGACTTACATAGTTTATAAGTGTGGATCCTTGGCTTTAATTTCCCATTGGTCCAAATGAGTGACAAACATAAATGTGCCCACAAATAGCCAAATTCCCGTAGAGCTGAACAAAATTTACACAATTTTAATCTTTAAAATTTTATAGAAAAATTCTCAAATACAATTGAGAAATCGGACTTACATAGTCTACAAGTATGGATCCTTGCCTTTAATTTCCCATTGGTCCAAATGAGTGACAAACAAATGTTATAGAAAAATTCTCAAATACAATTGAGAAATCGGACTTACATAGCCTATAAGTATGGATCCTTGGCTTTAATTTCCCATTGGTCCAAATGAGTGACAAACAAATTTTATAGAAAAATTCTCAAATACAATTGAGAAATCGGACTTACATAGTCTATAAGTATGGATCCTTGGCTTTAATTTCCCATTGGTCCAAATGAGTGACAAACAAGTGTTATAGAAAAATTCTAAAATACAATTGAGAAATCGGACTTACATAGTCTATAAGTATGGATCCTTGGCTTTAATTTCCCATTGGTCCAAATGAGTGACAAACAAGTGTTATAGAAAAATTCTAAAATACAATTGAGAAATCGGACTTACATAGTCTATAAGTATGGATCCATGGCTTTAATTTCCCATTGGTCCAAATGAGTGACAAACAAGTGTTATAGAAAAATTCTCAAATACAATTGAGAAATCGAACTTACATAGCCTATAAGTATGGATCCTTGGCTTTAATTTCCCATTGGTCCAAATGAGTGACAAACAAATGTTATAGAAAAATTCTCAAATACAATTGAGAAATCGGACTTACTTAGTCTATAAGTATGGATCTTTGGCTTTAATTTCCCATTGGTCCAAATGAGTGACAAACATAAATGTGCCCACAAATAGCCAAATTCCCGTAGAGCTGAACAAAATTTACACAATTTTAATCTTTAAAATTTTATAGAAAAATTCTCAAATACAATTGAGAAATCGGACTTACATAGTCTACAAGTATGGATCCTTGGCTTTAATTTCCCATTGGTCCAAATGAGTGACAAACAAATTTTATAGAAAAATTCTCAAATACAATTGAGAAATCGGACTTACATAGTCTATAAGTATGGATCCTTGGCTTTAATTTCCCATTGGTCCAAATGAGTGACAAACAAATTTTATAGAAAAATTCTCAAATACAATTGAGAAATCGGACTTACATAGTCTATAAGTATGGATCCTTGGCTTTAATTTCCCATTGGTCCAAATGAGTGACAAACAAATGTTATAGAAAAATTCTCAAATACAATTGAGAAATCGGACTTACATAGCCTATAAGTATGGATCCTTGGCTTTAATTTCCCATTGGTCCAAATGAGTGACAAACAAATTTTATAGAAAAATTCTCAAATACAATTGAGAAATCGGACTTACATAGTCTATAAGTATGGATCCTTGGCTTTAATTTCCCATTGGTCCAAATGAGTGACAAACAAGTGTTATAGAAAAATTCTAAAATACAATTGAGAAATCGGACTTACATAGTCTATAAGTATGGATCCTTGGCTTTAATTTCCCATTGGTCCAAATGAGTGACAAACAAGTGTTATAGAAAAATTCTCAAATACAATTGAGAAATCGGACTTACATAGCCTATAAGTATGGATCCTTGGCTTTAATTTCCCATTGGTCCAAATGAGTGACAAACAAATGTTATAGAAAAATTCTCAAATACAATTGAGAAATCGGACTTACATAGTCTATAAGTATGGATCCATGGCTTTAATTTCCCATTGGTCCAAATGAGTGACAAACAAATGTTATAGAAAAATTCTCAAATACAATTGAGAAATCGGACTTACTTAGTCTATAAGTATGGATCTTTGGCTTTAATTTCCCATTGGTCCAAATGAGTGACAAACATAAATGTGCCCACAAATAGCCAAATTCCCGTAGAGCTGCACAAAATTTACACAATTTTAATCTTTAAAATTTTATAGAAAAATTCAAAAATACAATTGAGAAATCGGACTTACTTAGTCTATAAGTATGGATCCTTGGCTTTAATTTCCCATTGGTCCAAATGAGTGACAAACAAGTGTTATAGAAAAATTCTAAAATACAATTGAGAAATCGGACTTACATAGTCTATAAGTATGGATCCATGGCTTTAATTTCCCATTGGTCCAAATGAGTGACAAACAAGTGTTATAGAAAAATTCTCAAATACAATTGAGAAATCGAACTTACATAGCCTATAAGTATGGATCCTTGGCTTTAATTTCCCATTGGTCCAAATGAGTGACAAACAAATGTTATAGAAAAATTCTCAAATACAATTGAGAAATCGGACTTACATAGTCTATAAGTATGGATCCTTGGCTTTAATTTCCCATTGGTCCAAATGAGTGACAAACATAAATGTGCCCACAAATAGCCAAATTCCCGTAGAGCTGCACAAAATTTACACAATTTTAATCTTTAAAATTTTATAGAAAAATTCTCAAATACAATTGAGAAATCGGACTTACTTAGTCTATAAGTATGGATCCTTGGCTTTAATTTCCCATTGGTCCAAATGAGTGACAAACAAGTGTTATAGAAAAATTCTAAAATACAATTGAGAAATCGGACTTACATAGTCTATAAGTATAGATCCTTGGCTTTAATTTCCCATTGGTCCAAATGAGTGACAAACAAGTGTTATAGAAAAATACTCAAATACAATTGAGAAATCGAACTTACATAGCCTATAACTATGGATCCTTGCCTTTAATTTCCCATTGGTCCAAATGAGTGACAAACAAGTGTTATAGAAAAATTATCAAATACAATTGAGAAATCGGACTTACATAGTCTATAAGTATGGATCCTTGGCTTTAATTTCCCATTGGTCCAAATGAGTGACAAACAAATTTTATAGAAAAATTCTCAAATACAATTGAGAAATCGGACTTACATAGTCTATAAGTATGGATCCTTGGCTTTAATTTCCCATTGGTCCAAATGAGTGACAAACAAGTGTTATAGAAAAATTCTCAAATACAATTGAGAAATCGGACTTACATAGCCTATAAGTATGGATCCTTGGCTTTAATTTCCCATTGGTCCAAATGAGTGACAAACAAATGTTATAGAAAAATTCTCAAATACAATTGAGAAATCGGACTTACATAGTCTATAAGTATGGATCCTTGGCTTTACTTTCCCATTGGTCCAAATGAGTGACAAACAAGTGTTATAGAAAAATTCTCAAATACAATTGAGAAATCGGACTTACATAGCCTATAAGTATGGATCCTTGGCTTTAATTTCCCATTGGTCCAAATGAGTGACAAACAAGTGTTATAGAAAAATACTCAAATACAATTGAGAAATCGAACTTACATAGCCTATAACTATGGATCCTTGCCTTTAATTTCCCATTGGTCCAAATGAGTGACAAACAAGTGTTATAGAAAAATTATCAAATACAATTGAGAAATCGGACTTACATAGTCTATAAGTATGGATCCTTGGCTTTAATTTCCCATTGGTCCAAATGAGTGACAAACAAATTTTATAGAAAAATTCTCAAATACAATTGAGAAATCGGACTTACATAGTCTATAAGTATGGATCCTTGGCTTTAATTTCCCATTGGTCCAAATGAGTGACAAACAAGTGTTATAGAAAAATTCTCAAATACAATTGAGAAATCGGACTTACATAGCCTATAAGTATGGATCCTTGGCTTTAATTTCCCATTGGTCCAAATGAGTGACAAACAAATGTTATAGAAAAATTCTCAAATACAATTGAGAAATCGGACTTACATAGTCTATAAATATGGATCCTTGGCTTTACTTTCCCATTGGTCCAAATGAGTGACAAACAAGTGTTATAGAAAAATTCTCAAATACAATTGAGAAATCGGACTTACATAGCCTATAAGTATGGATCCTTGGCTTTAATTTCCCATTGGTCCAAATGAGTGACAAACAAATTTTATAGAAAAATTCTCAAATACAATTGAGAAATCGGACTTACATAGTCTATAAGTATGGATCCATGGCTTTAATTTCCCATTGGTCCAAATGAGTGACAAACATAAATGTGCCCACAAATAGCCAAATTCCCGTAGAGCTGAACAAAATTTACACAATTTTAATCTTTAAAATTTTATAGAAAAATTCTCAAATACAATTGAGAAATCGGACTTACATAGTCTACAAGTATGGATCCTTGCCTTTAATTTCCCATTGGTCCAAATGAGTGACAAACAAATGTTATAGAAAAATTCTCAAATACAATTGAGAAATCGGACTTACATAGCCTATAAGTATGGATCCTTGGCTTTAATTTCCCATTGGTCCAAATGAGTGACAAACAAATTTTATAGAAAAATTCTCAAATACAATTGAGAAATCGGACTTACATAGTCTATAAGTATGGATCCATGGCTTTAATTTCCCATTGGTCCAAATGAGTGACAAACATAAATGTGCCCACAAATAGCCAAATTCCCGTAGAGCTGAACAAAATTTACACAATTTTAATCTTTAAAATTTTATAGAAAAATTCTCAAATACAATTGAGAAATCGGACTTACTTAGTCTATAAGTATGGATCCTTGGCTTTAATTTCCCATTGGTCCAAATGAGTGACAAACAAGTGTTATAGAAAAATTCTAAAATACAATTGAGAAATCGGACTTACATAGTCTATAAGTATAGATCCTTGGCTTTAATTTCCCATTGGTCCAAATGAGTGACGAACAAATGTTATAGAAAAATTCTCAAATACAATTGAGAAATCGGACTTACATAGCCTATAAGTATGGATCCTTGGCTTTAATTTCCCATTGGTCCAAATGAGTGACAAACAAATTTTATAGAAAAATTCTCAAATACAATTGAGAAATCGGACTTACATAGTCTATAAGTATGGATCCTTGGCTTTAATATCCCATTGGTCCAAATGAGTAACAAACATAAATGTGCCCACAAATAGCCAAATTCCCGTAGAGCTGAACAAAATTTACACAATTTTAATCTTTAAAATTTTATAGAAAAATTCTCAAATACAATTGAGAAATCGGACTTACATAGTCTATAAGTATGGATCCTTGGCTTTAATTTCCCATTGGTCCAAATGAGTGACAAACATAAATGTGCCCACAAATAGCCAAATTCCCGTAGAGCTGAACAAAATTTACGCAATTTTAATCTTTAAAATTTTATAGAAAAATTCTCAAATACAATTGAGAAATCGGACTTACATAGTCTATAAGTATGGATCCTTGGCTTTAATTTCCCATTGGTCCAAATGAGTGACAAACATAAATGTGCCCACAAATAGCCAAATTGCCGTAGAGCTGAACAAAATTTACACAATTTTAATCTTTAAAATTTTATAGAAAAATTCTCAAATACAATTGAGAAATCGGACTTAGATAGTCTATAAGTATGGATCCTTGGCTTTAATTTCCCATTGGTCCAAATGAGTGACAAACATAAGTGTGCCCACAAATAGCCAAATTCCCGTAGAGCTGAACAAAATTTACACAATTTTAATCTTTAAAATTTTATAGAAAAATTCTCAAATACAATTGAGAAATCGGACTTAGATAGTCTATAAGTATGGATCCTTGGCTTTAATTTCCCATTGGTCCAAATGAGTGACAAACAAGTGTTATAGAAAAATTCTCAAATACAATTGAGAAATCGAACTTACATAGTCTATAAGTATGGATCCTTGGCTTTAATTTCCCATTGGTCCAAATGAGTGACAAACATAAATGTGCCCACAAATAGCCAAATTCCCGTAGAGCTGAACAAAATTTACACAATTTTAATCTTTAAAATTTTATAGGAAAATTCTCAAATACAATTGAGAAATCGGACTTACATAGTCTATAAGTATGGATCCTTGCCTTTAATTTCCCATTGGTCCAAATGAGTGACAAACAAATGTTATAGAAAAATTCTCAAATACAATTGAGAAATCGGACTTACATAGTTTATAAGTGTGGATCCTTGGCTTTAATTTCCCATTGGTCCAAATGAGTGACAAACATAAATGTGCCCACAAATAGCCAAATTCCCGTAGAGCTGAACAAAATTTACACAATTTTAATCTTTAAAATTTTATAGAAAAATTCTCAAATACAATTGAGAAATCGGACTTACATAGTCTACAAGTATGGATCCTTGCCTTTAATTTCCCATTGGTCCAAATGAGTGACAAACAAATGTTATAGAAAAATTCTCAAATACAATTGAGAAATCGGACTTACATAGCCTATAAGTATGGATCCTTGGCTTTAATTTCCCATTGGTCCAAATGAGTGACAAACAAATTTTATAGAAAAATTCTCAAATACAATTGAGAAATCGGACTTACATAGTCTATAAGTATGGATCCTTGGCTTTAATTTCCCATTGGTCCAAATGAGTGACAAACAAGTGTTATAGAAAAATTCTAAAATACAATTGAGAAATCGGACTTACATAGTCTATAAGTATGGATCCTTGGCTTTAATTTCCCATTGGTCCAAATGAGTGACAAACAAGTGTTATAGAAAAATTCTCAAATACAATTGAGAAATCGGACTTACATAGTCTATAAGTATGGATCCTTGGCTTTAATTTCCCATTGGTCCAAATGAGTGACAAACAAATGTTATAGAAAAATTCTCAAATACAATTGAGAAATCGGACTTACATAGTCTATAAGTATGGATCCATGGCTTTAATTTCCCATTGGTCCAAATGAGTGACAAAAAAGTGTTATAGAAAAATACTCAAATACAATTGAGAAATCGAACTTACATAGCCTATAAGTATGGATCCTTGGCTTTAATTTCCCATTGGTCCAAATGAGTGACAAACAAGTGTTATAGAAAAATTCTCAAATACAATTGAGAAATCGGACTTACATAGTCTATAAGTATGGATCCTTGGCTTTAATTTCCCATTGGTCCAAATGAGTGACAAACAAATGTTATAGAAAAATTCTCAAATACAATTGAGAAATCGGACTTACATAGTCTATAAGTATGGATCTTTGGCTTTAATTTCCCATTGGTCCAAATGAGTGACAAACAAGTGTTATAGAAAAATTCTCAAATACAATTGAGAAATCGGACTTACATAGTCTATAAGTATGGATCCATGGCTTTAATTTCCCATTGGTCCAAATGAGTGACAAAAAAGTGTTATAGAAAAATACTCAAATACAATTGAGAAATCGAACTTACATAGCCTATAAGTATGGATCCTTGGCTTTAATTTCCCATTGGTCCAAATGAGTGACAAACAAGTGTTATAGAAAAATTCTCAAATACAATTGAGAAATCGGACTTACATAGTCTATAAGTATGGATCCTTGGCTTTAATTTCCCATTGGTCCAAATGAGTGACAAACATAAATGTGCCCACAAATAGCCAAATTCCCGTAGAGCTGAACAAAATTTACACAATTTTAATCTTTAAAATTTTATAGAAAAATTCTCAAATACAATTGAGAAATCGGACTTACATAATTTCCCATTGGTCCAAATGAGTGACAAACAAATTTTATAGAAAAATTCTCAAATACAATTGAGAAATCGGACTTACATAGTCTATAAGTATGGATCCATGGCTTTAATTTCCCATTGGTCCAAATGAGTGACAAACATAAATGTGCCCACAAATAGCCAAATTCCCGTAAAGCTGAACAAAATTTACACAATTTTAATCTTTAAAATTTTATAGAAAAATTCTCAAATACAATTGAGAAATCGGACTTACATAGTCTACAAGTATGGATCCTTGCCTTTAATTTCCCATTGGTCCAAATGAGTGACAAACAAATGTTATAGAAAAATTCTCAAATACAATTGAGAAATCGGACTTACATAGCCTATAAGTATGGATCCTTGGCTTTAATTTCCCATTGGTCCAAATGAGTGACAAACAAATTTTATAGAAAAATTCTCAAATACAATTGAGAAATCGGACTTACATAGTCTATAAGTATGGATCCTTGGCTTTAATTTCCCATTGGTCCAAATGAGTGACAAACAAGTGTTATAGAAAAATTCTAAAATACAATTGAGAAATCGGACTTACATAGTCTATAAGTATGGATCCTTGGCTTTAATTTCCCATTGGTCCAAATGAGTGACAAACAAGTGTTATAGAAAAATTCTCAAATACAATTGAGAAATCGGACTTACATAGCCTATAAGTATGGATCCTTGGCTTTAATTTCCCATTGGTCCAAATGAGTGACAAACAAATGTTATAGAAAAATTCTCAAATACAATTGAGAAATCGGACTTACATAGTCTATAAGTATGGATCCATGGCTTTAATTTCCCATTGGTCCAAATGAGTGACAAAAAAGTGTTATAGAAAAATACTCAAATACAATTGAGAAATCGAACTTACATAGCCTATAAGTATGGATCCTTGGCTTTAATTTCCCATTGGTCCAAATGAGTGACAAACAAGTGTTATAGAAAAATTCTCAAATACAATTGAGAAATCGGACTTACATAGTCTATAAGTATGGATCCTTGCCTTTAATTTCCCATTGGTCCAAATGAGTGACAAACAAATGTTATAGAAAAATTCTCAAATACAATTGAGAAATCGGACTTACATAGTTTATAAGTGTGGATCCTTGGCTTTAATTTCCCATTGGTCCAAATGAGTGACAAACATAAATGTGCCCACAAATAGCCAAATTCCCGTAGAGCTGAACAAAATTTACACAATTTTAATCTTTAAAATTTTATAGAAAAATTCTCAAATACAATTGAGAAATCGGACTTACATAGTCTACAAGTATGGATCCTTGCCTTTAATTTCCCATTGGTCCAAATGAGTGACAAACAAATGTTATAGAAAAATTCTCAAATACAATTGAGAAATCGGACTTACATAGCCTATAAGTATGGATCCTTGGCTTTAATTTCCCATTGGTCCAAATGAGTGACAAACAAATTTTATAGAAAAATTCTCAAATACAATTGAGAAATCGGACTTACATAGTCTATAAGTATGGATCCTTGGCTTTAATTTCCCATTGGTCCAAATGAGTGACAAACAAGTGTTATAGAAAAATTCTAAAATACAATTGAGAAATCGGACTTACATAGTCTATAAGTATGGATCCTTGGCTTTAATTTCCCATTGGTCCAAATGAGTGACAAACAAGTGTTATAGAAAAATTCTAAAATACAATTGAGAAATCGGACTTACATAGTCTATAAGTATGGATCCATGGCTTTAATTTCCCATTGGTCCAAATGAGTGACAAACAAGTGTTATAGAAAAATTCTCAAATACAATTGAGAAATCGAACTTACATAGCCTATAAGTATGGATCCTTGGCTTTAATTTCCCATTGGTCCAAATGAGTGACAAACAAATGTTATAGAAAAATTCTCAAATACAATTGAGAAATCGGACTTACTTAGTCTATAAGTATGGATCTTTGGCTTTAATTTCCCATTGGTCCAAATGAGTGACAAACATAAATGTGCCCACAAATAGCCAAATTCCCGTAGAGCTGAACAAAATTTACACAATTTTAATATAAATACTTTTAATTTTGTTTCATAACGAGGGGGTAGCTAAGCACACCGGGATAAGCTAGTACTTTAATAAAATATAAACAATTTAATTTATGTAATCTTTCCCATTTCTTCTTTTTTTATTTTATTTGATTTTGCATATTTATGTGTGGTTAAATTTATTCAAAATACATGAATATTTGTTTTTGCTACTGACTATCGTAAAAAGAAGTGCAGTACTAAGTAACCAAGTACTTTAGAATTTCACAAGTCCAAAGAATTAATATAGCTGTGTTCGCGAACTCAATAATTTGTACGAATTTGTACAAATTATTACGAATTTTGTCTAAAAGTTATTTGCGTACTTTAAAAACCAAGTAACAAGAGAGAAAATGAGAGAAACTTGCAAGTTTTTACTGGATAAATTTTTGCCAGCAAGAATTATCAATCACAAAAAAACATATGATTGCTTAACATATGTTTATATTTTTGGTAAATGAAAATTTTTTTTTGGTGTAGAATTGTTTAAAAAATAAAAAATTGTGACTTTATAAATTAAATTGCATTTTAAGATCAAACTTTGTGCACAAATTAAAAAAAAAAATTATCAGTGAATAAAATATGGAAGAAAATAAAATCAGGTTCCTACAAAAAGATTGTGCATACGCCAAATTAGCTTTTGTATATCAGCTGCTCAAATTTACTTGATAATTGTTGCAAATTCCTGTTCGTGTACTTTTTACAATTTTTTCTTTTTGAGAGCGATTTTTTTCTTACTCTCTGCAATTTTGTTGCTTGATAATTTTTACTGGGAAAGTACGCAAACAGAGCTTATAACCAGTGTAGCCAGGTGTGGGGATTTTTCCCAAATTGGGGATTTTTGCTGATTTTTGGGGACAGATTTTCGTGGTGAGGGATTTGGGGATTTTTCATTTTCAGTATACCTATTATCAATTTTGCTTTATTTTACCATTTTCTTTCAACAATATATTTACATACACATATGTTTAAGTATCTTGGCGTTTTTCTTCTCAATATTTCGATTATTTAAAGGCGATGGTATTGAGGGTGTTGGTTTTTATAACAATTTGTTCAAAATTTTTAAAACCAGAATTTATTGAATTCGATATTGCCAAAATGGATGTACTAATTGACGATAAGGAAAGTAATTTGGATGTTGCTGAAATTGATGTTGGCATATAATGTTCAAAGGCATTAGAAGCAGAAGCAGTTCAAACAAATTTTTTTAGATTTTTTAACTGTACTAGCAAAAGAAATGCTTAAAATATTCACTAAGAATATGGAAAATTTTGAGTTATTTATAAATTTACAACTCGAAAGCATAGAAAAAAGAATACATTTGATTTCGTATATGGAATTTTAAAATATTCTATGGATTCAAAAGTTCTATTGAGCACATACGAATGCATAAACTTAAATAAATGAATGTAATAAAATTAATAAAAAACAATGTTTTTTATGATGCTTAATATACATATCTTTATTGGGGACAAAATTGGGAATTTCCAGTTTTAAAATGGGGATTTTTGGGGACAACACTCTTTAATTAGGGGACATTAGACAATATTTACCTGGCTACACTGCTTATAACAACTCCACAAAACTATAATAAATTTTATTTTCCATTAAAAGGCATGTATGTAGGTCATTGTTTCACAAACAAGTTCAATTTAATGTTAATTTACTTTTAGATTTGTTTTATTTTTACTTAAATTTTTAGTTTGATAAATATTTTAGTTTTCTTGTTTTACTAAACTTTACTGCGAAAAATTTCTGCAGTAAAAATTTGTTCTCAATTAAGAACTGTCACTTTACGCTCTCATTGTTCTCATTTACTGTATTTTGTGTTAACGAACGCAATTTAGTAAAATGCAGTTAAGTTCAGTAAAAAATAGTAAAAACTTTTGCGTACTCGAACACACTTAATGTAAACATATTGTCATTGCGTTAAGTTGTGGTTGATCTGTTGTTTTCGGCCACACATGACGATTTATTGGAGGCATTTAATAAGAATGGCTTCTCCTATTACAATTTACATTTATCATATGAATTTGGGTTTCAACAGGGAGGACCATTTTTGCGTGTCAGCGTAAATGATTTTCTTTCATGAAGCTCATAGCGAAATAAAACGCAAGCAAGTTTAATACATATTTACGTTTAAGTTTATTCTTTGTGTGTGCTTAATAGAATACAAGCAAGTTTAATGTTTACGTTTAAGTTTATTTTCTGTTTCATACTTTCATAATTTTAAGAACGATTTTTGTAAAGCTTATAAATAAAGATTTGATCTATTCAAGAACTCAAAACGTTTGGTCTATAGAACGGAAAAAAATATAATTCATGTACAATTAAAAAAGAATTTGTGTCGAATATTTTTTTTTCGAAATATCCCCTTTTGCTGCCAGTTTTTCCCCAAAACCCCTTTTGTGCCACTTTTAGAAAATGTTCCATGGTCGCTAGGCTCTTTGCAAACAAACGACTCAAATGTTTATTTAAAGAATATTAAGTTACATAGATATATTTATTACTTTTCGCTATAAATTTCTTTTCTATTTTAAGGTTATCTTCTTACATTCCGAAATTTCGGTGAACTTAGTAACAGAGGACCGTTAATCATGATAGTCATGTGGCTGGCAATATTCGTATTGGATGCAGTATGGCTACGTTCTAGTCGGCATTATGAATGGTGGCCTTGGAGTTTGGCTACACTAGTACTGGATATTTGTTATGGTTTGGCTTTAATACCGAAAGGAAAGGCTACCTACACAGGACAACGTTATCCAGAATTCAACACGGAAACCACATCACTTCTATCACCACGTTATACGCAATTCCATTTCGATTTTAATGAATTTCATTTAGGTCATGCTCAAGATGAAGCTAACTATTTTTCCAGATTCTTTTTTTATTGGGTAGGGCCGTTAATCAGAAAGGGCGTTGCTGGAAATTTGAAACGTATAGAAGATCTGTTTGATTTGCCAGACGCCTTAAATATTTCAATACTAAGTGAAAAGTTACAAACTAGTATATCAAGATCAAAAAGTTTATTTTGGGCATTGCACAAATCGTTTGGTAAAGAATTCTATTTAATTGGTATATTAAGACTAATAGCAGATATGTCAAGCTTTGCTGGTCCTTTGCTTTTGGGTGGTTTATTGCGACAAGAATCTTCTGGAACTGAAGCAAATGAAATGGATTTTAATTGGCTTCCTTACCTATATGCCTTAGGTTTATTTGGAACTCAGCTGATATGTAAGTGAAGAATATTTTTTTTATTGATTAAAAATTAAAAAGTTAAAAGTTTTTTATATTGTATGTATTTGCAGATACTTTTTGCTCTTGTCACTTTAACTGGCGTATGTCAATGATTGGCATGAAAATGCGTATTGGAATAGTTAGTGCTATCTATCGGAAAGCTTTAGAAGCCCGTGGATTAAATAATGCTCGTCCAGAAGTTTTAAACCTAATGTCTACCGACACCGATCGCATTGTAAATTCCTGCATATCCTTCCATTCATTTTGGAGTATTCCATTTCAATTATTCACTACACTGTACTTACTATATACTCAGCTAGGAGCTGCCTTTATAGCTGGTGCCATTTTTGCCACTGCACTTATACCTATTAATCGTTGGTTGGCCAAACGTATTGGTCAGTATTCGCGAGGTCTAATGACAGCAAAAGATGCTCGTATATCGGCCACAAGTGAAACAATTATAGGCGCTAAGCAAATTAAAATAAACGCATGGGAAGATATTTTCATTAAAAAAATATTAAATTTTCGTAAAGATGAAATTAAGTTTTTAGCAAAACGTAAATATTTGGATGCTTGGTGTGTTTATTTTTGGGCCACAACGCCAGTTTTAATGTGTTTTCTAACATTTGGTGTATCAGTTTGGATGGGCAATCCGTTGATTGCTTCTACTACGTATACAAGTGTGGCTTTGTTGAATTTACTTATTGGTCCATTAAATGCGTTTCCATGGGTGTTGAACGGTTTAATAGAGGCTTGGGTTTCCATAAAACGTGTACAAGAACTAATGGATGTAAGTTGTGTGTGTTTTTTTTTCTCTAATTTAAAATGCATTTTTAGATGCGTTTAATGGAACGCAGAGAATTGCTCGGTGCAAAATTTGAATTTATCCGGGGCCAAATTACGGTACTCGATATTAATCGAAATTTCAGTAACAATTTAAATGTAAATTTTGATCGACATCATCGTGTGTCGTAATTTGGTCTCAGGTGTGTGATAGAAATCGATTCGATTTGAAATGAAATCGAAGACTGAAATCGTATCAAATACTTTTAGGTGTGATGGAAATCGATCCCTTTTCCTTTGGTTTACAAATTAAATAAATATTTGACCCAAAATTATTAATTTTTTGCAGTTTTTTTCGGATCTTTTAATCCGTATTGCGTTCTATAGTCTTTTACATTTACCCACGATTTTGCGAATTTTCGCCATTTTCGTGATTTCTACAATTGGTCTTATATTCCGTAAAGTTATAGTGATTTTTAATCATAATTATATCTTTAAATTTTTGCAGTTTTTCTCAATGTACGTAAATTTTGTTAGTTAAGTTTTTGTCGATCTGACATCTTTAGGGAATTATAATACATACATACATATATAAATTAAAATTTTAGCAAGTTTTTGCACTTTCATAATTTTTGCGAATTTTTTCAGATAGCGAGCAACTTTAGCAAATTATAATCAGTTTGGCTATTCTTGCGAATTTTTTACATTTTTGCGATAATCTTAATTTTGACCAATTGAAAAAAATTTCAAGGCATGATATTGTTTTTTTTTTTGCAAATTATAAAGAATATAGGCATGGGGCAATATATTTTAACACAATTTATTGCAGACAATAGACAAATACTTAAAAAGTTTTTAAATCGGTAGCCATACTACGTTCGATTTGAAATACATAGTTAAAAAAAATTGAAATTTCGCATCACACCCTTTTTTGTTGAAGTTGTCATAGAACAAAATGAAAAATGAAATCGAATACTATTTTAAGTAAAATCGAAATGAAAACGATATTGAAGTGAGCATGACAACTTTATACGTTTTTGTATCGATTTAAATTCGAAAACATTACCATCACATACCTGCATATCAAATTTTATATTCAGATTCTAATTTAAAGTTAAAAAAACAGATTAATTTTGTTTAGTAAGAAATTAAATAAATAAACGTGTTTCAAAAACACGAGTTTGGAATCTTTTCAAACATGGTTGAATATTCTTCTTGCTTTGTTATGAGAGTTTTAATGAACAAATAAATAATCATGTTTCGAAGCATCGCATTGATTTAAAAACAAGCATTTTTGTTTCTTTCTCATTAAACAATTTCGTTACACACATTTTATATTTTTAGCTTAAAAATCTTGATTTTTCATCGTATTACAATCCGATAATAAAAGGAAACTCTCTGACATTTGCCGATGAAATACCAGCAGTGTTGCAGTTCAAAGACGCTACTTTTGAATATGATCTGGTAAATAACGATGAAGATGTGCAAGTAACAACATTTAGATTGGAAAAAGTGAATATGGAAGTTAAAAAGGTATTTTTATTAGTGCAATCAACGCCACTTCATAAAAGAATTAAGCTAATAAAAAATTTTAGGGTGAACTGGTGTGTATTGAAGGCCCAGTTGGGGCAGGCAAATCTAGTTTTATATCAGCTATAGTGGCTGGCATAAATTGCTTAGACGGTTCGATTTGTGTGCAAGATTTGACAACAGGTAGTACTACGTAAATTGACTTTGATCGTAAAAACATTCAAAGTTTTTTTTTTTTGGGATTTGACAGGATTTGGTTATGTGCCCCAAACTCCCTGGCTACAACGTGGCACCATACGTGATAATATTGTTTGGGGTAGCGTTTATGATGAAAAGTGGTATAAATCAGTGTTATTCGCTTGTGCTTTAAACGAAGATCTCTTGGCATTGGGTGGAGATTTGATTGGCGTAGGAGAAAATGGTCATACTCTGTCTGGTGGCCAAAGAGCTAGAGTTGCCTTAGCTAGAGCGGTGTATCAAGATAAAAGAGGTAAGCTGCAATTTTATTTTATTTCTTTTAAGTTTTACTTTTATCTTTTATTTGCAGTTTATTTAATCGATGATGTGTTAGCTTCCTTGGACGCTCATGTAGCAAGACATATTGTCAAACATTGCATATTAAACTTGTTAAAAAACAAAACAAGAATTATTGTGACGCGAAATGTTACATTATTTTATTATGCTAATCAGGTGAGAGACAAATTTGTTTATTAAATTAAAAAAAAACGAAATCTTTAAATCTACTTGAATTATTTTATAAAGTTTGTGGCATGAAATCGTCTTTATTTTCGAATTGGATGGGTTGGGAAATATTTTGGGGATTGAAATAGTATTTGCGGTCCATAAATTTTAAAAATCAGTTTTGAGTTGTGAAAGTTGTTTGAAATTTTGCAGCATTATCTCTACGGCATCTAATTCTGATTTGAAATTTTATCTTGCAGCACAAAAAGCTACATATTTAGATTTAACTAGATTTAAGTTTATTAAATAAAATACATATCGAGCCTTTGCCCCAATAGAGTCATAACTCGAAAAAAGAAATTTTGCAGAAAACAAGTTTGAAGTTGCGCATTCGCTAACAACTGAATTGTAAACGAAAATTTAGAATTTAAATGCATATTTCGAAAAAAAGAAGCACAATTAAATTCAAACGGAATCCAAAAAGATATAAAAAAATATCGCTCTAATAGCCTCCGCTCAATTCGAAATATGCCATATTCAGCTTTTAACAAATTCCACATTGAAAACCGCTGTCTTTAGAGAAAGAACACATTTTACGAAATGTACACTATTACACACCAACTTCTTTTCTTATTTCTTAGATTCTGCATATCGAAAATGGAAAGCTTACGATAAGCGAATATATGTCCAAAGGTATAAATTTAAGTTTAGAGGATTTCAATGATGACACTGATATAGAAAGGAGCGAGTCAATTAATTTGGATGAGTTACGAACAGCTCACGAACAGAAAAGCGAAGATAGCATAATGTTGCAGGTAATTTCTAAGCAAATTCGATCAAAACTGTTCGAAATTTCTTTTGAAGAACTACTGAAATTTCCGCCAATATGGCATATCCTAATTTTTTTTTAGCGGATTTGAAATATTTTAGAATATTTATTTTTCAGGAAACCAGAGAATATGGACATTTATCAATGAATGTATTTGCTTGTTATTGGAAAGCTGTAACAACACCTTTAGGTTTGATAGTTTTGCTATCGGTGTTTCTAATGCAAATAACGCGAAATTTATCTGATGCTTGGCTGGCCCACTGGGTAACAGACACAACATTGGACAACAACACAGATGCAACTAGTACGTTGGACCATCTAATACAACCAATGTGGGAAGAAGCTTCTAATAATTCCTTATCAGTTCATACAACAGCTTATTATTTAAGTATATTTGGTTGCTTGGCATTTACAAACTCCATAATGACTTTAGCTCGAGCCTTTCTCTTTGCTTATGCTGGTTTGAAGGCCGCCAAATACATACACGACACGTTGTTAAACAAAGTGATATTTGTAAGTATAATTGCGAAACAAATTACCAATTATGCACAATGAAATGTTATTTAATTAGCTAATTTGTTAATTTTAGGCCAAGTTCAGCTTTTTCGATGTTACATCAGTTGGCCGTATTTTAAATCGTTTTTCCTCGGACACCTACACTATAGATGATTCGCTGCCATTTATTTTAAATATATTATTGGCTCAATTGGTGGGTCTTATGGGATCAGTATTTATTAGTTTATATGCAATGCCTTGGTTAAGTTTAGTGATTATACCCATGGTTCCCATATATTTAAGCTTGCAACGTCGTTATCGCTATGCCTCACGCGATATTAAGCGTCTTTCCAGCAATGCCATGTCGCCGTTGTACACACACTTTACTGAGACTTTACAGGGTTTAATTACTATAAGGACAATGCGAGCAAGTGTTCGTTTTCAAGAGGACTTTCATGCCAAGTTGGAGGAAAGTATTAAAGCTCAACTTACCTCATCGGCGGCCCAAAATTGGCTTAGCATACGTTTGCAATTATTGGGAGCTGCATTAGTTGGTGGTGCCGGCTTTTTAGCGGCCATTACTTCGGCTCATACAACTAATCCTGGTTTAGTTGGTTTGGCCATTTCATATGCTTTAAGTATTACACACATTCTTGGAGGAGTTCTTAATGCTTTGGCTGAAACCGAACAAGAGTTAGTAGCCGTAGAACGTATAGAAAATTATTTAAAAATTGAAGGCGAAGAAAATGCTGAAGGATCCGTTAGTCCCCCCTTTGGCTGGCCTACACAGGGAGCTTTGAATTTCAAAAATGTCGAACTTTGCTACAGGGAATATTTGTCGCCAGCCATACGAAATATTAACTTAAAAACTGAAGCTTTTGAACGTTTGGCCATAGTGGGCCGCACAGGAGCAGGAAAAACGTCTATATTAGCGGCCTTAACGAGAATAGCACCTTTGAGCGAAGGAGAAATTACATTGGATGGTGTCAATTTAAAAACCTTATCATTAAGTATTTTACGTGAACGCATTGGTATAATACCCCAAGAACCCTTTCTGTTTGAGGGCACCGTTCGGGAAAATCTTGATCCTCGTTCATTATATTATGACTCTGAAATATGGCATGCAATCACTAGGTGTACATCGGCTACATTTTTAGTGCAATCTTTGGGCGGTTTAGATGGAAAACTCGATAGAGGTGGCACAAATTTGTCTGCCGGTCAAAAGCAACTGTTGTGTTTAGCACGAGTATTGTTGAAAAGTTCGAAGGTCATTTGTATTGATGAGGGCACATCGAACTTGGACAACGCTTCAGAATTTGCAATGCATCAAGCTTTGCGTTCCTCCTCCAAAAGATCTACCGTGATATTTATAGCACATCGCCTAAATGGTTTGCAAAATATGGACCGTATTGTTGTAATGGAACAGGGCGGAATAAAGGAACAAGGTAAGCCAAAAGAATTGGCTTCAGACAACTCCTCTCTTTTCTATAGTATGTTACAGGCTCAAAACATAAATATTGAGGAATTTATTAATGAAAAATAGTATTTTTTAGTTTTTCTTAAATTAGTTTATATACATACATACATACATACATACATACATACATACATACATACATACATACTACATGTCTGATTCGATATTAATTAATTTTAAATTGTTTATTGTTTTAAAATTTTCAACTACAAATTTTATAATAAATCAAATTTTTTTTTCCATATAATTCCAAAAACGATAAAAAATAATTCCTTCGAGATATTTGTTCTCTCCAAGCAAAACTTGATACGTACGCTAAAAGTTGTAAATATGTAATATTTAAAAAAAAAATTATTGAAAATTTTTGTGCATACTTGTTGTAGGAGAGAGACAAATAAATAAATAATTGCTTCAGTAATTTTATGCATATTGAATTAGTTTGATGTGAAGCCTTGTTTTTTTTTCAAACTAATCTTTATGTTCGACCTTTTCTGTGTTTTAAAAGTATCCTCTCATTTTAGAGTTTAAGTCATTTTTGTATAAACAACACTTATATTTTTCTATAAGACAGACTTCATCGTGCGTTACTACTTTTTTTACGTTTTAAAACAATTATTTCTAATATAGAATAAGTTTTTTTAAGAAAATATGTTTTAGTTTTACCACGTTACCAAATATATATATGTATGTGTCAGTTTCAGTTAAAAGGGATCTATGAATCAAAAAATCGATTTTTACTTTTTTGGTGATTCTTCAAATAGACAATACGCTCTTTCTAATGCAGCAAACCGCAGTTTTCTAAATGCATTACTTTTGTCAGAAAAGTACGCTTTAAAATACACCTTTGATAAGAAAAGAACACGATGTAACAAAATTTTTTGTAGTTGATCTAATTTACTTGAAACTCGCCTTTCCAAGTTTTCGGGACCGACGATTTCGAATCTGGTATTAAATTTTAAAAATCCTAAATGGTGGATAAGTTTTTTTAGATTCATAACCAGCTACCGCGAAAAACCATGTGTGACGAATTTCAAAAAATTCAATAATATTACAAAAAAAAAAAGTCCGCCATATTGGATCCGCAATTTTGAATTTTCAAAATCCAATACCAATACCAATTCGTAATCAGCGACCCCCAAAACCCCCTTATAATGGGTTTCGAGCTATAAAAGCGTTCAGGCGTTTCAAAATTAACTTGTTAACTTTAAAATAGTTTTTCTCCAAAACTCATTTCTTGCCCATAGGTCCCTTTTAACTGAAACTGACACATGTATAAAATTTTTTAAAATCACCAGCTTTTATAGAATTCAACAAACGTTTATTTATTTAACACAACTTACAAGACTACTTCGAATTTAAAAAAAAACAATCTGGAAATATAATCAAAAATATTCTAATTCTAATAATTTAATTTGGGACGTTGGTTAAAATTAATGTTTTATAATACTTAGCTAAATGTTTAAAACACATAAAAAGTTATAACAATACAATACATTACAAAGAATCTTTTGGGATTAACACGAACTTTTTTTAAAATGAATTGAAATTTTGGTATTTCTAATGAAACTTAAAACCTACAATAACAGTTTAGGATTTTATAATAAATTTGTATTATTTCATATTTCGTAAATGCATAAACATTTACATATCCATACATATGAACTTATTTACATAGATTTTTTTGCTTTAAAAATTTTTAAATTTTGTTAATATTTGTATTTACTTAATTACTTATTTTTTTGATATTTAAAACTTTGAATTCATTACATTTTGATTTAAAAAATAACTAGCTTTTATGACCTTACTAAATATATTGTTTTATAAAAAAAATATGAGCAGTATTAGAAAATTGAAAGGAAAAACACTAAAGATAATTTAAACAATCAAATCATTAGAAAGTAAATAGAAAATTTATAAAAATTATTACTACATATATGTATATAAAAACTATTAATCAAATTACTTACTCCAGTTAGGTCACACAAAGGAATGTTAAATTTTTAAGAACTTGTAATAATTTGTAATTTTTCTTAATAAAGATAAAATAAATACTTATCGGACTACTTGTTGAATTATTTATTGGGACAATTATTAATTATTTCTTTTGGATCACCTTTAATATGATCGAATTGAGAATTTTCAAATGCTGGATCACTTAATAATTTATTAAATTCATCTTCGAAAGCCGTAATTGATTTTTGCAAATTTGTATCATTTTTTATCTAAAAATATTAATTTGTTTTTTGGTTAAATTAACTTCAAATTTGTTTTTACGTTTAAAATTCTTAAAATGTATAAAGTTCTTTTATTAACCAGGGTCCAAATCGTTACATCCGTGAATTTTTTTTAGAAAACTGGATATTTATTTGTTATCAGGTAAATATTTTTCTAGTTTTCACATAAAATTATGGAATATGAGGGGAATTTTTACTAAATATATTAGTTTTTTTAAACACTGAACAAAATGCCTGTTTTTTTAGGTATAATGCTACCTAATTTATTATATCATGATTTTATCATATATTTTTAAAGTTATTTTTTAGAAGAAATTTTTATAATATCAAATCTCTTAAACCAATAAAATAAAAACGCTCTGAATTTTAAAGGCGATTTCCTTTTTCATAATTTGTGATATGTACATAAACATTTTTAGCCTATAAAGCTTATTCTTATGTAATTCGCAAGTTACAATATTTTTTAAAATTCTACATATGCTATCCTATCGAGCATAGCTGCAAATTAACAAAATTGTAAGTCTCGCGTGAAATCATCTCTATTATTCTTGATTCTCTTTTTATAGAATTAATGAATGGGCATGTATTTTGAAATAAGTTTTTGTTTTTTATAAATAAACACGTATGCATGGACATATAGAAATGTCGATATGAATGATAAATATGAAATAATTAATAGCAATATGAGTAAGTAATAATACTCAATCACTACGAATAATAAAAAAAATTAATAAAACACTTTATTGCCCCAAAACAAAAAAAAAAAAAAAAAAAAAAAAACAGTCCAGAATCCAAAAAAAAAGTTGGTATTAAAACATTTTAAAGCTTTAAAATTGGTTAAAGTCTTTTATTAGCATAAAAATTTTGTTTATGTTGTTACAATTGTTATACTTTATAATATTTTTCAAATGTATAAAATGTTAATGAATATATATTAAAAATATGAACATTAAAAATGAGAAGTAAAATAAATATGTAAGTATATACATTGTAATATATGTATGTATGTATATGTCTATTTCAATTTACATATGTATCTATGTATGTAATTGCAACATATAGTATTTAATTAGTTTAATTAGTTACTGTATTTTTATTATATATATTTTAAACAAAACTACTGCTGGGTTGATCCAAATATGCACACCTGGCACTAGGGGAAACTATAAGATTATTTGATGATACATCAGCTACATTGACATTGGTTAATTTAGAAGTGCAAATTGATGGTGGCGGCAATGATGATGTTTTTGTTAAATGGCTGATGTTTACACCCCAATTTGAAGGTTTTATGGGCAGTACTTTGGGTTTTGGAGGAAGAGGCGGTGGTCCTCTTAAAGATGAATTTAAATCTTCAAAACCCTCAATAGAATTATGTTCATCTTCAAGTTTCGTGGGCGATATAGAGAGTTTAGATTTGATAGGATTCATTATGGACAATCGTGGTGCGGGTTGCGGTGGTCTTTCCACAGGATTTATGGACAAGGAGATTTCATTATATGTATTATTGTTGTTATTTGAGCTCGATGACGAGCTATTTAAATGTTCAGTATTCTTAAGAAACTCTGGTAACTCAAAATTAATTTCGGTTCCACGTTGATCTTCCAAACGTGCCAACTGAGCCCGTTTTAAATCTTCCAGCAAATCATCTTGTTTCTCCCCCGCTTTTAACGGCAATTGCTGTTTAACGCCGGCTTTAATTTTTTCTTTAACATCAATCTTACAGTCAACTTGTATTGTACCGTGGGCGGCGGACATAGATTTTTTCGATTTAATTCGATTCATCATGGTTGTTTCACCATTTTTCGTACCACTACGTATGCGCTTAAGAAATGAAGAAGATTCCGACGGACATTCTTCAGATTTTAAGGAACACTGATCTAGTTTCGGCGATTTAGAAACAACGTCTTGATTTTTAACATCCATTAAATCACTAAAGACTTTATTGGTAATTTCGTCCAATGTGGATTGAGTTGCTTGCAATCCATTCACAATTGAGTTTTTCGGCTGAACATAAAGTTTTCTGTTTTGTATCGTCTGGGGTAGAGGTGGATAAGTTTTCTTTAAAATCACCTGTAAACGCTGATTGTCGACATGAGTTACAAGTTGAGTTAAATCAACTTTGTCTTGTGTCTCTCTCATTACAACCTCCACAACTTCTGGATTTATATTATATCTTTGTAATATTGGCCTAACTACTTCGTACAACTGTTTTTTGGGTTTGCTTTTTACCGATATTACCTTGGGTGTAGGTAAATCTAACTTAAAGGCAACACGTTGTTCTATTTCAATTTCTTTTCTTGATAGTTCTTGGGCAGAAGATTGCAAGTCAATTGATTTAAGAGGTGGCCCAGTAATGGAAACATCATAAAATTGATACTTGAGATTTCTTTTCTCAAAAAGCCTTTCCACTAGTGCGGCCACCGTTTCTCCTGGTTTTAATTGCGTAACCGAGGTGGCACCATCGGGAAATTTAATACGACAATAATTACAGTTCAATTCATTTACAGGTAAAGCATCAAATGAGGCCAATGATGACTTTGAGCCATGTATCGAAGCCGATTGCTTCCATAAGTTATCACTTACTTGTTGATTGTGTTGTGATTTAGGGGTTGAAATGGCAATATTTGTAGGTGCGTTATCATTGTTCGATTTGTCTATTGCTATTCTATCTCTGGATTTACTTCTTGCAAGGTTTGCTTTTCTATGCCAAGGCAATAGACTTCTACGTCGGCGCCCCTCTTCGGCGTTGCTTGCCGATTTCTTTAACTTTAATGAGGCACTTTCGGAAAAATTTGTCGTTTTAAGTAATTCATCTAAATTGTCACCATTAAAAGGCAAAGGTTTGCCTTTCTTTTCAGCCTGTAAGCATTGTTTGTATAACTCTGACTTTAAAAAACGTTGGTAACAGTCGAATTTCATTAAATTAAAAATTTGTTTTTGAGCTGGTTGGAATAAATCTTTTTCGGCTTTTCCTAAATTCTGCTCAACCAAACTGCGGGCCCTCGAATCAACATTAACTGGTTCATGAGAACCGTTTGTCAAATGTTTTGCGTATATAATTAAAGCTTCCGCTTGTCTTTCGGCTGGATTCTCAATATTTCTGAATCGTTCGCAAGCTGTCCAGAAGAAAATATTTTCCGCCGCATATTCAAGTTTTAAAAATTCTGCGAATGACTTTATGCCTGCCGGATCGGCTAATAATACTTCTATTGAAGAGCTCCAGGCTGTTGGACCTTTGGGAAGTGATTTATTTAAATCGTTCAAAGATGTTCCACAGTTTAGAGAGTTTCTGTCAATATCATTATTTGTCATAGAGCCAGATCGACAAAATGATTGAGCTGCGAAGCAGATCTCCGCTGCTTCTGGTGTTAAAGAAAACTGCAACGTATGTTTATCGGCTCGTGGTGTACGTAACGAAGTTTGTACCCACCCTCTTTCGAAGGGAGAATTTGAACTTTCAGTGTCGATTTTCGATAAGTCTGGTGTACTAGCTAGCTTATCGGGAGAAGATTGTATAACTTCAGCCGATTGGCAAGATAAGTCTTGTAAACTGTTCCAAGTATCACACTGCAACTTTAATGTTTTCTTCGTGTCTTCTTTAATTTTCGAGTGTAGGGATTTTTGATTTTCCTCAGCGACTAAGGATTGAGTATTCGTGGGCTTTTCTGTTTTTTTATTGGGTCTTAAAAATTGATGTTCGTCTTCTTTCACAGGATCTTGAGGATACAAAGAAATATCATCCATGGAGGCGTAACATTGCTGTGGTAATGATGCAAGTGTTTCTTGATCGTTATCACAATTTTCAGATTCTTGCTCCAAGAGATTTAACACATCATCACATGATCGAGAAGTTATTAAGCATCTAAGCGGACTGTTTAGATTATAGGGAATTTTCGGATCAGGCATTGCTCTAACTGTTAAGCGCTTGTTAGCCACTAATGAAGTTGAAGACATATCTTCTTGTATATCTTGTTGGCATATGTTGTGTGGTCGTTGACCGATACTCAATACCGCGGGAGACCGAGGGGTTGATGTCGATGGCTGTGAGAAATCTACAACAACTATACGATCAGTTATGTTTGAGCAGTCGTTATTATATCCAATACCAGAATCAGAATTAGATGTGGTAGTCGATATCTCGCTATGATTACTAGGCTGTGGCGAATGCGCTGTAGCATTCTGCCTGCCTCCAGCGTGCAAGTTTGGGTCATCTGACATAGATCGTTGCGTCGACGGCGGTATTATTCGCATGGTATACATACTTCTTATAAGGTTCACAACATATTCCGAGTTGTTTGGAAATTCTAGACATAAGCTCGATATAGGATCTTTGGTGCATTCTATACGAAATTCTTCTGCTTTGGCAACATGTTGAGAGTGGTCGCATAACTTAGTATCGACTACAAACACATGACATGAATTTGATATGGTGATGTGATCTATATTGGATGTATGTGATGTAGAAGCAATAGGATCTTCATCGTCATCGTTTTCTTCGGGCGTAGATGTATAAACTGTACTTGTTACCAAACCAAAAAATCGATTTTCACTCTCTGACGAAGAGCTAACATAGTTTAAGCGCGATGAGGCATACGTTGCCATTACATTTCCAGTATTCGAAACTAGTTTTAAACAATCGGGCAAAATAACCATTAATACGGTAGAAGGTGTACGTTTTTCTTGTCTCAACTTGCGTATGCACGATCGTACTGTCTGCAGTTTACTGCTGTGAGAAATTTGCTTTGGCATTTCTATAGTTCCCATATAGCCAACAATAGCTTTATACTCCAAAGCAGCACTAATTAGGGGAGCTCTTACCATAGCTCTGACATTAGCTACTGTAGAAGTAGATGCAGCTGATATAATTGGAGAGGGTATAGAACATTTTATTTCTTCACTTAATGGACGCTTTAGATTGAACTGAGCTGCTGAAGGCTTTTTCACTGTGATAGTTGGGCATTTCTTAAATGGTTGTGTAGTTCTGGGCAAAAGCAATAAGCTGTCATTTTTTTTCATGGGAGAATTTCTCATGCGCTGCTGCTTTGTTTTGTGATAGACATAACGAGGTCTATAAGGACCCAAGGATGGTATGGCTGGGGAGAAAGTAGCAGCATTTTCTTCGTCCGTACTATCAGAATAATAGTGTTCGGCTATTTGCATGCGTATACTGCCAAAAGAATTGCCTATAAGCTGTACAACAGTTTCATGGGGCAATTTAGAAACATTCAATCCATTGACCGATATCAAGCAATCACCAGCCCTTAGGCCAGCTTGATCGGCTGGTGAATTTGGAATAATACATGATAGACGGCACGGTTGTTGTCCAGATATGGTAAAACCGAAACCACTATAACCACGTCGTACTTCCACCGTACGCGTTCCATAATTCGGCCGTTTTTTACGCCTTCTTTGGGTGGGTGGTTGTGTTGTGTTTGAATTTGTTGCGCTTGACGTTGGTGTGGTATTGTGTTGATGATGATGATGCATTTTAATAATTAAAGACCGGATGGGTGACCAGTCAAAGTTCGTTTTTTATTCAAATATTAGGAAAATGTAAATTGTAACACAAAGTCAAACGTACTAAACTAAAACACAATTGCTGGAATTTTTGAAAATTGTTTTATTATTTTCTATTGTACAGTTGTTTGTTTGTTATTTTTCATTTACACAGGTACCAAAACACAATTACATACTAATTTCACTGTTTTTCGTTACATGAAGCTTAAAAAATGCTGATTGACTGCAGCTATCTATGCTGGTTGCGCTTGAATGTACCTATATGAATGTTGTTCTTGTGTATGGTATGTTGCTAATCCAGTTTGTACATATATCGACAATTTTTTTCTTGGATCTTTTTCCCTAATAAAATTTGAGGATCACTTTTCCTTTTTTAATTTATTTTATATTATTGAGCACGCTTGTTTTTATATATATTTTAACTTGTTGAATTAAAAATTATAAAATATGCCAACGCCTCTATTTTTATTTTTGTTTTAACCACTCACAGTTCCATTAATAAAATCTACTATGGATAAAATTGCTCGAAGTCTTCTTCTTTTTTTATAGAATTTATTCATAGCAAAATGACATTATAAGAAGATCGTTATCGATTAAAGTGAGAAGGATTATATATAAAAGATCGAAATTGGTAATCGATTACACACATATGAAACGGTTTGCAGCTAAAACGAACCCTTTCAAATAAAAAATTAATTTTTATATCTATTTGTGTCGAAGATTGTAATATGAAACAGCTAAATCTATATGTGCAGGATTTTATGGAGTATTTTGAACTGATTCAATCATATCGGATTCAATTTATAAATTTATGAACTTTGCATAGGTAATTTTAAATTTGGACTTACATTTGAAAAATCTTTCCCGAAATATATAATTTTTCTTACATCATGAACAACTTCATAAATGTGTTGATAACCACCAATTTGACATTTGAAAATGATGGAACGTAAATCTATAAAATCGTTATTATGTTTGGCCACGAAATCGGGAAACTGAAAAAATCAAGAAAAATATTTACCTTTTGAAATGTTTAATTTGAAAAAATATTGTTTTTATAGTATTTATATGAAAAACCATTGTTTTATTTCTTTTCTTTTTCACGCAAGCATATGTTTGTAGTTGATGTTGATATTTTATATACTACATACATACATACATACATATCTATATGATCAAAGCTCAAAACCTAAATTTTAAGATATCAGAAATACAAGAAGCTTACTTACATAATTTTCAGTAAATTGAATTTTGAAAAATAAATCAGCAGTTTTCATGGAGTTTAAACGCTCTATCATAATGTTCAGCTTCACCACAAATTCTTTGCCCAAAAGTCGGGGTGGAACATTTGGATCATAGTCTGCAGAAAATTCACTTAAATGTTCTTCCAAAACACGTAAACCAGAATTCATCCAATTAATTGCAATATTTTCTTTCATTTTCATTAAATCAGCGCTACCTGCTGTTCCATTGACAACGTTGGCACCAATATCAATATCTACGTTAGGTGTCCAAAATTCATTAAGACGTTCATCCATGTACTGCTCCAATGCTGCATTTGTTGAAGTTGTAAACAAATTGTTAGATGAAGCAGTAGCGGATGATTCTCCTGGCAGTATCGTATCTTTCTTAATTGGTGTGTATGTGCCAGTCTTAAAGTAGGTGCCATTAACAGTAGCCTGCCGCTGACTGCCTTCTGAATCTTCAACCATGGTGTAAATATAATTTTTATCTAATGAATTTTGGCTACATTTTTCTGCTGAAGTGTTCAGAAAGTCGAAAGATTCTTCCAACAGAGGATTTCCATGTTGTAAAATTCTAATAGGTGCATTTGTTGTAGTTACATTTCCATTACGATTGGACGCCGCAACTGTCGCGTTGTCAGTCTTCTGGTACACATTCTTCTGCGATTGCACCAAATTATCCAAGTTAACGAAAGATTTTATCAGATTCTCTATAAAATCCATTGTAGTATCTTGCCAAGCAGCAAAACTACTTTGAAAATCAGGACTTAAAGCAGATTTAACTTTGTTTAAACCTTCCGGAGTGTTGTAAACATAGCCCTTGATAATTATCCATGCATTAATTACACGCGTAAATACAAATATAAAATCCTTAACAGCCCAGGCAATTCCCTGGGAATTGATGTTAGGCAGAACACCATCTGGACGTATTAGGTCCTGCTTCATGCGTGCACAAAGGCTATCGATTTTTTTAAAACAGGGACGATTACGGTGAGTATATGCCAACTTTTCCGCAATTTCACTGCCCCGTAAAGCTAAGCGTGTTAATTCATTAAATTTGGCTTGAGACAATGTGACTGTGCCATTGCTACTAGGGGAAAGTGAATTTGTAGCATCACCGCCAGCCCCATTAACAATAATTGTTGAACTGTCTCTTTAGGAAATAAATATTTACATATATTAAACTCAAAAAAAGTTAGTGTGCATGAAAATAACTTACTCATTTGACACTAGGATCGGAGAGTTCCGCAGCGATGAATTTGATTCTAAAAAAAACCAAATTAATTTTATTTAATTTTTTATAAAACTACAGTTATACATGGCTGCCACACTTATAACATTTAAAAACAGATAGCAGGATCCAGTTCGATCAATAATTGCCTCACAAGACAGATTTGTTCATTTGGGGCCACACTATCATGATTTAATACTTTCTGAATGTTCTGCTAATAAACTCATACTCTTTGAAATTGTGACGAACACGCTTTCATTTTCTTTTTCAATGTGTAAGTAGGCATAAACGTTTGTTTGACAAGATGCGGTAATAAATAATATAGAAAGAAAGTTTATAAAAAATGTGGTACCTATGGGTCTTTTGGAAAAAGCAGTACAAGTTCCAACCGATTTTGAAAAAAACCAAATTATTATATAAAAAAATATTTAATCCAGAAGGAGTTAAACAATATATTTTGAATGGAACCAATGCATTAAAGATGCCACCAATGTTTAAAATAAATTTTATATTATTAAGTACTAAAATTGGCTTTCAAATCAAAAATGATTAAGAGGACGACGTTACATTTTCTATACTGAGTAATTGCTTTGTACCCATGCACAGAACATATTGGTTATATTGATTTAATAATTCATTAGAAGGGACTTCCTAATTATTCACAATAGACAGCCATGTATAATTCACTAATTTTTCCTATATAACAGTCAAAATAAACACCTTTTAACAGTATATTACATATAATAAAATTAAATTATCTTCACCATCCTTTTTTCCCTTTCAAATATTGTATTTGAAAAGTAATGGAACCAAGAATAATATTTCTACCTTACTTGAAATACTTTGTTTGCTGTTGGAAATTAGTATTTATTATAAATACATTTATCTTCTTTTTTATTCTGTTAATACTTTAAAACGGGTTTATTTCGCATAGTTCTCATTATGATATTAACGTTACCAATTGTACAAGAATTAGTTGTATTCGAGTTTGTCCGCAATAAATGAAGTTGAAATTGTTGTTGCAGCTGGCTAGATGTTGTCGCGACAGCTGACGACGAACTACTTGATGATGATGATGCCGGTGACACAGTACATGGCTGAGCACTTGCATTAGGTAAGCTTTGGTAAATGGGCACGGCCGCATAGGGCAAAGTGCCTGCTAATGCATAAGGCAACGGCATATTATGTGTTGGCAACACGGGCGACAAGAAAGTTGCAGTACCATAAGGCCATAGAGCATGCAATTCTGGAGAAAAAAATTTAAAAAATACCTTATACTGTTGATAACAATTTAATAAAGTTCTAACCTGGATTCATTATATTGCTCATGCGTAAACGTTCCATTTGCTGTTGTTGTAGTAAACTAATTGGTGCAATTGAATTGACCGAGTCGGCTAAAATAAGGTTATTAATGTTTTGGCAGTTGGAATTATTTAAATGAGATGATTGCTGAACAGTTGGGCTCCGAATATAACCACTTAAATTATTTACAGAATTAGTATGTTCTGTACTTGGACCGTTGCCTAATATTTTTCGTGCTTCTGTGAAAAATTAAAAAATCTTTTTAAAAGTCAGAAGAAAATCAAAGCCAACTAGATTTTGAATATACTGAGACTCATAACCTCAAAGTTGTTCATCAGTTAAAATTTATTAATATTAAATAATTTTTCTTTTATTTATATGATATACATACTAGTTTAATACTTACGTTTTTTCTGGTGAGATTGCTGATCATCCATGGTTTGCAATGTTTTATAAGAAATACGTTAATATATTATAGGAAAAGGAAATTATTTTTTAGTGCTGGTTTGTTGTAAGAGAAATATCAAATTTTGTGTTTGTTGTTTTTTCCCAATTGGTGCAAGGCTTTCCTTTTCCGCTTCTTTTTTATATAATATATATTAATTTTTATTAAAGTAATATAAAATATACTGCGGATTATTTTTAATACCAAACAATTAACAACATACTTCACTTAAACATTAATTAAAGAAATAAAATGAATTTAGCGTCTATTTTGTTGTGCGGATATTTTAATATGTATAAAAATTTTAAGAAATATGGCGGCAAATGTCACTTATGAATTGGCTCTCAAACTATGGTATATATTATTGTGAATTAGGATGTGGAAAAAATTCAATTTGAGCGCATTGTTACTTTTTTTTATGGGCTTTAAAGAACGGCAAGAAAAAAACAATCGTAATCGTACAAATCGTAGGGCCTTTTTGAAACGACATTCTGTAAAATTATATTGATACCTATAGACTCGGCGACATTATAGTGATTCACGTATATCTATTTTATTGTTATATTAGCTTAATATTCAAAGTGTATAATAGAAGTGTAAAATTTCCTACAATGGAAGTTCAATACGCCGTTGCTTTCCAACCTGTCTGACATGACTCATATCACATAATATTAATCAGATAAAATAGTGTGATTAAGTAATTTATATCATGGTGTAAAACACTTTGATTGATATCAAAGAAAATGTTAACAAAAGCTATAAAAACTGACTCAAAAGTAATAGGTTTGTAGACACTACTTTATCGAACATATAAACATAAACAAGATTTTTCGTATTAATATTCTGTGGTTCGAATAATCGATTGTTAGTTTTGTATTCTATTTACTAATTCATAATTCAAATTAGTTTTAGCCTCTGAAATCTTATTTAAATTTAATCAAATTTAAATTTTAATAGTTTTATTTTGGAAAAGAACAGTATAAATATTTATGTATGTATATTTTAGAAGGAATTAGTTAAAACTAAAGTTACGATGAAGTGGTCAACACTTTAGAAGGTTCGTTCCCATGTTTGACACGTTTCAAGGCAATGTAACATTTTTTCGTGCTCAAGTCATGATATCCCACTGGACCCATATCACAATCAGCGCATATTAGAAATTTCCGCTGTTCAATTGTATTGGAAAAGCCAATATTTTCAAATGTAAACATATCGTCAACCATCCAAAAATCTTCTAAGAGTTCCGATTCAATCGTTTTTACATCCTTGGCATTTTTCTGATGCATTAAAGGCAAATTAAGCTGGATATAAAATTTTGTTAATTTTTGGAACAGTTGACCAAAATCATACATACATACCTGAATTTTTTCGTAGATACCCTGCTGAACTTTTAACATGAGAGAGTTGCAAAAGCAACATCTGACATTTTGCTTGTTTTTATTATTGGATATTTCCGTGGTTATCGTATTTTCTTCGGACATGTTAAAATACTTTCAATAGTTCTTATTTATTAAGAATTTAGTAAATTCTATAAGATTTGTATAACATTTTTTAATGATAAAAACAAATGCTTCTTTTTGTAATTAGTAGACAGCCATTTTAAAATGAGCACACGCACACTAAATACAACGCAAGTGCTGCTAAGTTTATAAATTAAAAGACACAAATGTTCATAATTATATAAGTTTAGTATAATTAATAAAAAGTTTTTTTTTTAACTATAATGTGGATTGTCAGTACAAAATGCTCTCAATACCTACATATAAATACGGTGACCATTTTTTTCAACAAAAAAAAAAGTACACTCAAAATTAAATAAAAATTATTGGTATTAATTTAATTACATAGATATATTTTATATCAATAAAATAAAAATAGAATTCAAACAATGTAATATTACTGACTAGTACAAGTAGTTACATATGTATGTATTTATTTTGATGTTTAAAACAGAAATGAAATATGCCTAGAAGTTCACACGTCGTTAAAACAAAAAATTAATTCATTAATCAAAATTAACAAAGAAATTAAATTTAGCCAATAATACAAAAATAACAAAATTCAATAAATAAAAATAACTAAAAAGAACAGTTTAAGGATTATAATCCTAATAGATAACTAAATATTATTGATATTTTTCTGAAGAATATATTTTTTTTATTATATCAATGTTATTTGATAAAAACAATTTAAATTCTGCACAGTCCATTTGAAAGCCGGCAGAAAATTTGACACAATGAACATACACTTTTCAGTGTTGCCAGGCAATTCCTGTCTTGGGTGATTCTAAATTTATATTGTATTGAGTTTAAAATTTCGGTATTTTGAGAAAATAAAACAAAATAGGACAATTCATTTAAAAAAAGTACAATTTATTTTGTTTAAATTTTAAATTACGTTGTGTCAAAAAAGAGGACTGTCCTTTTAAAAAAGGACGGATGGTCACCGTACCTATAGGGGCTGTTCACATATTACGTAACGCTGTTTTCCGAGATTTTATACCCCACCTCCGTAGCGCTTTTTTATAATTTTTAAGTGCAAAATTTCCACTCCGTAACAAATCTTTAACCGCCCCCTTGGAGCGTTACGTAATATGTGCACAGCCCCTAAGTTGCTGGCGAAATTATTAACAACATGCATACATTCATACATACATAAGGAGCCTTTGCTGCAAATAGTAATAACACCAAAAAGTTGACTTTCTTGTAGTATAATGCAGAAATAATTTTCATATGTGTAAAAATTTTATCCAAATATATTATACATATACTAAACTTTTGAAATAAAAACAACCTTTTCTTTTACCATTAAGTTGTTAGGAATTCAAAATCTTAAATTCGTTTTCAGAAAAAATCCTTTTTTTATTTCTTTTGACTATTGCAGCAAAGGCTCGATACGAGTATGTAGTTTCGTATGGACCACTGAGTGTAACAAGTACAATTTAATCACGCTTTCGTTAGTTGTGTTCCCAATCGAGTTTCTTTCACCAACTAAAAAAATTAGTAACAAGTATACATATATCAGTCAATACGTTATACTTGGATTAATTTGTTTAAAAAATATGCGGTTTGTTTACGATCAATTGCTCACTTGTAATTTATAGTTGATAAAAGTTAGTGGGTCCAGTATTGGATTTGAAGTTGATGCTCTAGTTACTTATGTAAAAAGTTACGGAGCTGTCAAACTACTGTCGCATGAAGACATTTCTCAATAGCATTGAATCGTATAACTTGTTGTTTTGGGAATACGGGAGCTCCCTATAGTTCAAAGAATCTAAACGATTTTTTTTATTATTTTTATTAAATTTTTATTCAATATTTCCATTTATGACATTATGTATGTATGTATGTATATTCATTCGCTTTTTTTACTAATGAAATACATATTTTAGGTTTTATAAACTATTTTTTTTTTAACAAATTACATATTAATCTTAAGTAAAATTTTAAAAGAATTTGTTTAACTTTCAGCAGCTTATGCCTTTTGTATTTTAATTTATGCCAATAATGAAGGTTTATCAATAGCATGTTTTTTAATTTAATTTTATATATATATTGTTTTCGTTTTTGAAAAATTTCTTTTTGAATAATAACTAGCAAGGAGCGGGTGGAAAATTGTGAAGGTAAATTTAATATATGTATGTATGCATGTGTGTGTGATCTGTTGACATTTGATGGTCCTTCTACGTTGTCTCATTTAACAACATTTGATGTGATTTTATTTTTGTTAATATTTTTTTATTGGCAGTTGGTCAGTAACGAGTGAATTGTGGGGGAATTTGTTTAAATTTAAATTTTTATAATACATACATATCTTTTTTATTTTGGGTCTAAAGCCAGCAGAAAAGCGTTGCGTAATATGTAACGGAAAGGTTTTGTTATGATCTGCTTTCAAAAACTATTACGATCTTTTTTATAAGAATTTCTTTATTTATTCTTGTAAAAAGAAACATGTTGTAAAGCAATTAATATGTATGTATATAAGAGCTCACTGATCAAAGACTGTTATTCAACTGAGTGAGCCCCATATTCTATATTGATTATTTTACCGTTCATATTATTGTCTTTTTGACCCATAGTATTTAATAAATAGCAAAATACATAGCCTTGAATTATTCTTGGTTGCGCCAATATATTATACACCACCGTTCTAATGTGACATACATACAACAACTAGCAATTTCAAAGATTATATTGTACGTATATGGGCGCGCCACTTTAAACTTTGCCAATCATAACTCAAATTTGAAAAGCTGTTACAGTTAATGATTTTGATTGATCTTATTTTGTTCAATTGCTTGCTTCCTTCTTCTTTTATTTAAGAATTAATTAAAATTTATTTTGTAATGTTTTTTATTACATTTAATAGATTTTCTTATTTTTACATATAGAAATTGTTGTTGTTGTTTTTTTTGCATGTATCTAAATGTATGTGTGATTTTAATTTGTATGAATGTTAAAAAAAGCGATTAATATCTTTTATCGTCTAATTGTTAGTTGAATTTGTTTCTTCTGAAATTAAATTTTGCTCATGGCAAATTTCTTAAGGGACATTTTATTTCTATTAAATATTTTTGGTATTAGCTGTGTTTTTCTTTACTTACTTTTTATATACGTGCATACATATGTATGTATGTGATAGGCATACATATGCATGTATGTATTTTTGTGTATTTTTTGTTGTTTATAATTAATAATCAATTTTTTTAAAGTATTTTTTTTTTACTTTTAAACTTAAATTCAAAAAATGTTTAACGGTAGGCTACAATTTATTCGTACATTTTAATTTTCACATTATTTTCTTTAATACTTTCCGGGAGATTTATTTTTTATTGCATTTAATAAAATTAAAGTTTATTTTTCACACCTTCATTTAGTTGGATCTTACATTCGTATTATTTATTTTATGTTTAATTTTTCTTTTTAATATCAAACTTAAAGCTTATTTGTATGTATGTATGTAGACAGTGAGGGAGAGAGAAATATAGAAATAGACGGCGATGGTAAGTGACCGTGTAGGGGGGGATGGATAGAAATTTCTATAATTTTTATTTTAAGTTACAAAACGAAACAAACATAATCTTTGATGATGGGTATTTTCGTAAAAATTTGACACTAAATTCTAAAATTTAAGCTTTGAACATTTTTCTAACAACAAAAATATGTATTGTAAAATTATTATAAACTTTCACAAAAATTACAAAAAAAAAAAATTAAAGGAAAAATATTGCAAACTATAATAGTGGTAAAAAAGATGTGGGGTAACTAATAAAACGTTACCTTTTTATATATAAAGGTCTATCAGCCAATTGTTTGGATTTTTGATTTTTCTTTCTTTCGGAATAACACAATCTGGTAGACAATTTAACAAAACTTTGTTAGATTTTCTCAGAGACCAGTAAATTTTAGTAGAAATACCAGGAGCTACCCCTTCCTACTTGGAATAATAAGTTTTACTAATTTGTACAGAAATTTTAAAAAGAGACAAAGAGCGATTAGTTCAGTTGTGGCTAATTGGGAACACATTCTTCAATTTTTTATATTAATATTTTTCGATGAAAAAAAGGCAAATAAAAACAGCAGTCTATTTTCCTTAATCAGTTTGAAAGTAATTTTATCGGCGAAGACTTTCTTTATTATCGGTCGTAACACACAATCCGATCGGAATGGTTTTAGTTCTATATTATATCGTTTGTCTATTGAATACTGTCTTTAGATTTCGTTTATTTTGTATTTCGATCATACCTTAAGGCGTCATTTTAAACTTTTGTATGTTTACACGGAATGCTACCACTAAATCTTTTATTATAAATACTAGGAGGTTGGAGGCCTGGCTAATAGTATGCTCAGCTTTTTAATTATTAGTGCTAAAGAAGCTAGACAGGGAAAAGTAAAATCAACAAACAGTTAAAAAGGATGATTGAATTAAAAGAAAATAATTTGTTCTCAACTGATCACGAATATATTAAGAATTTAATAGAAAAATTTTATAAAATCGATTATCTTCCTTAAAAAATGTCGCATAATCAGAAAACAAAATATTGGTTTCAACTCTGTTGATAACATTGTTTTAAATGAAAATAAAATCAATAAAAATATTTGTTACTTCAATTAAAATATTAACTGAAAATAAACTTTTTAATTGAAAAAAAAAACACTAAAATAAATAAAAGTAGACTTAAAACTTACCTTTGGGGAAAAAGCATTTTAACAATTTATAAAATTTTCTAATAAAAAATAAATTTAAATTTTAACAAAATATCTAAGAGAAATTAAACAATATTTTTCAGTAAAAAAGCAACAGCTGCAAATAATGATGTGGCCATGGCTACCGCTGACAATCCTAGACCGGTGGCAGTATTACAGTTGTCAGTTTCACAAGAGCAGACTACTTGACGGCCACCAAAGCCAGCACGTTGATAGCATGCATTGTTGTTAGTTTGATTGTAGAAACCGCAGGTACGTATGACACGGCTATCGGGTGGTACTAATGGATAGAAAAATTTTGATTAGTTTTAAGTATTTTTGCTAAAAAATAAAGATGTTCTGTTTCTGTGTTCCAATACTGAATGGTAAAAATAGCACAAGTTTTTAATTGACATGGTTTTTAATGCAAATGTGCGATTAATCGATTAGGCTAACAAGTTTATAAATCAAAATTTTAATATTCAATTATTTGATTAATCAAAAGTTTTTTTCTATCCAAAATCCCTAATTACAAAAAAAAAAAATTCCTTGCATTAAAATATTTGCTTATTTCTAATTATTTTTGACCAACCAATTTGCTTAGTATCGAAACACATAAACACCCATCTTATTTAAGCCTTTTATTTTCATTTGAAAATTGAGAAAAAAAGAAACTTACAATTGTTTACTGAAAACTCAATAATTTGTGTTATTTTGCGACAATAAGTTGAAATACCACGACCCCTTGAAGAATAGTCCTCCTGGCAGTCTTTGAGTAGATTATCTGGTGGCATATCCAATGCACAATTTGCATCTTTATGACTGTTGCACACAAAACACTTGATAGCTGAACCTGCAAAGAAATTCAAATAAGTAGAGAGATTTATTATACAATTGTTCTGTGTACATACATACATATGTAAGTACTCGTAAATGTGTAAGTTCACACATCCATCATTTTCGTTTCAAAAAAAGTAAATTTTCAACAGGTTGTTCTTTCTTATTTAATTTTTGTTAAAAAACATATATTTTCTTACTGCAAAATTATATACTAGAAGTGTACTTTATTGGCCTTAGAAGTGCACTTATTCTTAAATGAGTTTCAATTCGTCTCAAGACACAATAATATTTACTGCAAATAATTTCTGATTAGTGGGGTAATGGAGGGGGTGAGGTGGTACATGTAACTAATGTCTTTTATTTGCAATGTAATTGGTTTGATTACACTATGCAACGGGTATAGTGACAAATATATCGTTACTCGTACATGAAAGGAGAAACAGAAAACATGAATTATTTTGGTGTGACCTCAAGTGGCGACCACTATTCGTGCAATGAATTGTTTTAGAGCTTAGGGAAAGGAATTGGGTAGAGAATTTATGTGGCTGTTGAAAATGTAGAAGAATGTTTAATTCTTTTATAACTCTGATATTGCGCATTTGGTTAATTTTTACAGCACTGTAGCAGCGTCTCTGGTGTTAACTATTCGCATTAAATTTCTTAAGCCATATGAGCAAGACTTTTATTAATTGTTTAAATTCGCCGATGTTTCTGTTTGTACACAGCGTACATTAGCTTGGAACAGTATCAATCGGTGTTGGAATAGTTTTTTAATGATCAGTGCAACAACAATTAATACAATGCCACACTAATGTTCATTAAAGAATTTTGTGATTTTTATGACGTGTCCTTACCTGGGATCGAACACAGGTCCTAAGTCATAGTTTACTTAGTCGATTTTCAAATCGATTTCCAAATTTTTATTAGTTTGGGTGTTTTGGGTTTTCGGTAACGATATGTTACTTTTAAAAGGTTTTCCAATAAGAGTGATATGATTCCTTTAAAAAAAAACACACACTTATTGTTAAGGAAATTCAAAAGTTTTTTATTTAATGTGAAGTACAATCGATACAATTAAGTTCTAAATAAAACGTCATTCAAATGGCCTCCACGACTTCTTCTGCAGGAACGAATTCGATGAACCCAATTTTCGAGTACTTTTACCACTAAATCAAGTCGTATGTCATGAATGGCACGTTCAATATTGACTTGTAAAGCTTGAAGAGAGTCTGGTTTATTTCGAAAGACCAATGACTTCAAATAACACCACAAGAAATAGTTTTAATCGTGTTAAATCACAACTTCTTGGAGGCCATTCAATATCACAATTTCTTGAAATAATCGAATCTCCAAACTTTTCTCGCAATAATTCAATTGTTGCATTAGCTGTGTGGCAAAATCAGCAAATTCACACGTTTACGGTGGCCCAATGGTTTCAGTGCTTGAGTGAGAACAATTTTATACGGATGCAAACCCAAATCCTTTCTCAAAATCCACCAGGTTGTGATTTGAGACAGTCCCAATTGTTGAGAGCGGCTTGGAATCGACAAATTGCGGTCTTCAGCAACACTTGCCTGAACGGCAGCAATATTTGCCTTATTGGCACTTGAACATTATGTAACGAAAATGTAAGCACACTTAGACGATTATTACGATCATAAAATGGCAAAAGCGCACGAAAAGTTGCAGTTGGAGAACGATTATTTTGCTAATAAAACTGAATAATTTGTAAACCTTGTTCTTGCGTATATCTCTCCATGATGAAATTGTAAACACTACTGAATATAATGAAAAATAAATGACAGATCATGACATATTACAAATGGCCAAAACGGCACTTCCATATCATATCGTCGCTATTGGAAAACCTTTTATATAAATTTGATTTTTTGATGAGTTTATAATTTTCCGCATACAAAATAATTCTGAAAAAAAAACCGAATTCAATAAAAAACCAAACCATAAATAGCAGCGACTCTATTGCAGCAAGAGGTCGTTATGAGGTGTCATGTAACTAATATATTTCCTTACTATTGATGCCAAATTATATCAGAGTCAAAACATCGAAAATGCATTTATCGGCTGGCGCTGTACACTTTTGTTGATTTTCGTTTTGATCTTTGGTCCATATTTGTTTGCTTATTAGAAAGTTAATAGAAAATATTTGAGTTTTTGCTAAATTTTATTTTTTGGGAAACGGTTTTATTTCTAGTTAAAACTATAAATATATGCATACATAATTATACATATGTATGTGTGTATATGGTAACTTACTCAAATTCATATGTATGTTGATTTTTTTTTTTTAATTAGGACCAGCACTCAGGGGATGACCCCTAAGTATGCAGTACACTGTGCCAAAACTCAGGAAGATGGATAGGGTAGAGAAGATAGATGTTGAAAATTTAGAAGGCTTAACTCTTTCACAACTATGCTTTGCGCGTTATTAATTTTTATAACAGTGTTGAGGCGCCTCCGCTGTTAAGTAGACGCATTAATTTTGTTAAGCTGTATTAGCCGGCATTTTATTAATTGTTTTATTTCGCCGATGTTTCTGTGAACCGACGAAGGAGGGCGATGTTGTGTATATTAGCTTCTAGTGACCAGTGCTTTGCCTTCATCACTTAAATAGTCCGACAACAATTAATAGAATGCCTCACTAATGTACATTAGAGAAATTAATGATGTTGATTGACTTGCTCTGGCCAGGGTTTGAGCCCAGGCCCCAAGTCATTGTTTGCTTAGTAGTCAAAGCGCTAACCACTTCAGCCAACACCACCCTATAATGATTTGTCATAATTTCAGATCAAAATCGATTTTTTACATGAAAACTTCAAAAATATTAAGAAGACAATTAATTTGAGTGCCACCAAATGCTTTCTGTGAAGTTAAACTTTCATTTTGGGTAGTAACACGTGTATGGACGTACACATAAGTATATAAATGTACTTATATACATAGATATCAAAGAACTATCCTGTCTAATACGCATGTACATACATACATACGCATGTACATATATGCATTCCTTACGAACGAACATGAAGTCATTTAGAAATTATAAAGAAATATATCTGTGTATCTGTTTAAACTTTGCAATTAATTTGTATGTGTCAAAATTTCAGACTTAGTGGGTTAATCAAATACATACATACTTGAATGTACATACTTTAATATATCTAAAGATTACTTGAATATGCACGTTGTAACATGACTAAACCAAACCCCATTTACATTCTTCTTCGTCATCTTATTTTTGAAGCAGCATAAAAAACATCTTTACTATTGAGTTAAGTTTGCTTTTTAGCCTCCTTTTTCTTCTCAAAGTCCTACTTTTTTTTTCCATTTAAAACAATAGAAGACTACTCTAAATGTCTTATGAGCCTTTTTTTAGAACGCTAGCCAAGAAAAGGAAAATGTTACTAATGGCTTGATACTATTTAGGATGTCGTCATAGTTGTGTTGGGGGAAAGATGTTCGTTTTTCTTCTGGTTTTATTGTTTTCAAAACACTATAATGAAATGCAAGCAGTAACAGAAATGAAAAGCGACAAGACGGAAACACAGACAGACAGTATGAAAATCATAGAAAATTGATTTCATCTAAAATGTTTTCATTTATCTACTGAAACTATAAAATCATACTGTTTCCTTTTTTCATTAGCTTAATTTACGTATGTATATGTATGTAAGTTAAGAAATCACTTTCGTCTAAATGCATAAACAAATTCAAATAAATTCTTTTGGGATCACATTGCAACACACGCTTAAAACATTCCCACATTTTATGCTGACACTATGTCTGCAACTTTAATAATATTAAAATATTAAAATATAAAAACGTTCCCACATTTATGCTGACAAGATGAAAATAAAAAGTTATTAATGCTTCTGGAAGAATAAGTTAGTCAGTTCTAAGTTAGACCTAAGCTTAACAAGTTGAAAAATAAAAATATATTTTTTTAACTAAAAACCCAACTTGAACTTTAATTGGCGCCCAACGTGGGGCCCCGCAAATTTTACACAATATTCTGAAAAAACCAAGTAAGAAGTGCTATCGCGGGTGTCCTCGAACAAAATTTACAAATAAGTATCCTAAAAATATAGGAAAAAAAAAAAAAAACGTGTAAAAAAGTATCCTTTAAATAACAGGAGAAACAAAAGAAGACAGTGAAAAATCGTAAAATATCCTTTAAAGAAAGAAGATAAGTAAAAACGTGGAAAAAATTATAATAAAGGAGAATAGTATTCGTATGAATTGAACATTTGTAAAGTGAATAACTGTTTGCATTAAAAATTGACGAATTCTTCAAGTGCGGTTAAATAAAAACTAAAGGCTTGTGAACAAAAAACTTAAAAAAATTTTTTGCAATAAAATTTTTGCTTGGAAAGCATTAATTTGCAGCCAAAAACGATAAAACAAAATTTTTTTTTCCTTTGAATAAAAATTCCCTACAAACCATTGAACTTTTGTGCGCAAAACTAAAGAATAAAAGAATTTTAAAAAAAAACTGAATCTTTAACTGCGTGAATTTATACAAAAACTGAAAAAGTGTCCGTTGTGGAAAACCTGAAGCTTTGAAATTCGTTCCAAAAAGGAGGCCAAACCAACCAAAGACAACTGCCAATTTCATAGCGAGGAATTTATTAAGTGACAACAACAGAAAGAAAGCCAAAGAGGGAAAATATCAGCAATCAACAATCAAGAGAAGGAAACAAGCAGCAAAGAATTTTACGTAAGATAGTATTAAGTAAAGCTAATTATTTAAATTTAGTTTTTACCAAATTGTGAAAATAATTATTTGAAATTTGCCCTTAAGAAAAAGTTGATAAAAGCTGATCAAACAGTGAAGCTAATTAAATTTTAATTCTAAGAAAATAAAACTTCCTTTAACGTTTTTTGAACTTTTTAATCGTGGATACTAAAATTGATGAGGAAGATTTAGAGCTTCTTCCGGGTGAAGAAAATTTCATTACTTGTTCATTGGAAGACATATTTAAGAAACTCAAAGTTTCTGAAGAAAAAATGGCAACTTCGGAATCCGTGAGTGTAACAAGCTTAATTTTGAGCCATGTTGCTCCTTTAAAGAGAACCATCGATGAACTAACTTTAAGGATACAATCCTTGACAGCCAGTGATTCAGTTAGGGAATATACTACACAAAATATAGACGACAGCATTCGTTGTGACGAGACATTAGATGTCATAAAGTCACTACCGTCATTTGATGGTAACGAATCTTCCTACGTTAGTTGGCGCGAAGCTGCCGTCAACTCTATGCATTTATATAAAAAAGGTAGTCGGCGTTATTACGCAGCTCTTTCTATATTGAGGAATAAAATAACAAATGAAGCGAACGACATGTTAACAAACCATGGTACCGTGCTTAACATGGATGCCATATTAGCTAGGTTGGACTTCGCGTATGCAGATAGGCGCCCTCTCCACCTCATTGAGCAGGAGTTGAGCGTGATGCGTCAGGGAATGCTTAGCATCATAGATTATTACAATGATGTCAACAAAAAATTGACGTCGTTAATAAACAAAACAATTATGACACACGGGTCTAATGAGGCTTTAACAAAAGAATTAAACAATAGAAACCGTCAATATGCACTAAGAGTTTTTATTACCGGTTTAAACGCTCCTCTAGCAGACATATTGTTCTCATTGTCTCCTAGTGATCTTCCAAATGCACTTGCCAAGGCGCAGGAATTGGAATCAAATAATATGAGAGCTAACTTCGCTCGACAATTTAATAAACCAAATTATACGTTTAATACTAACAACCAAAATAATCGTACCAACAATAACTTTCGAAATTACACTAATAATAAATTTCATAATCATTTGAGAGTAGGGAATCTTAACACAAGATCGGCGAATAATAATCATAATTTTCCCAAGCCAGAGCCTATGGACATAGGAAGTTCAGCTAATATAACTCGTGGACGGCAAAATAATTATAATAATTACCGACCGCAGCAACAGAATGGACCTTTTGGTTTTAATAACACCTTGAAGCGAGGAAATAGTGATCGTACTAATTATCAGCCACAGACCAAGGCTCAGCGTATTAATAATATATACGAAACTGCTTTTTTAGAAGAAACCCCGAACTCCCATACATCATTAAACAGGGAGCAACCGGGAGAAGATATAGAATTCTAATCGATAGTGGGGCAACTTGTTGCTACTGTTCCCCAAATACCTTCCAAAATAGGAAACGATTAGCAATAAGAAAAAGAGTAAAAACTGTAAACGGATATACAATGATAGAAAATTACTTCGAAGCTACTTGTTTGGGTTTAGGCAGATATTTTATGAGATAGGAAATTTAAGCGCAGATATCCTTATAGGATACAATTTTTTAAGGAGAGCTGGAATAATTTTGGATTTTAAGAAGGGTTTAATAATATGTGGAGCGAAATCGGAAAAGTTTCACAATTTTGAGGATTTGTTCGATCATGGTGATAAGGAAAATGAAAGAATCGAACTTAATAAATGTGTCATGAACGAAATTTCGTCACCTACAGAAGGTGATCAGGATGAAAAAGAAGAGTCAATTATACTCTTAAGAAATGAAATTATTAATGAAATTAGGAAATGTCATTCCAATATTAATATGACACTTCCATTTAGAACAGATGTGAAGGCGGAAATCCGTACAACTGCTGGAACTCCAATTTGGAGTAAGCAGTATCCCTATCCTTGTCCGCGAATGATTTTGTGAATAAAGAGATTGAAAGAATGTTAGGCGACGGAATAATCCGGCCAAGTAGAAGCGCGTACAACTCACCCATATGGGTCGTACCAAAAAAAGGCTCTAATAGTAATGGCACGCAAAAATTACGCCTAGTAATTGATTATAAAAAACTTAATGAAAATACAGTCGAGGAAAAGTATCCCATACCCGACTGTAGCGTAATACTTTCCAACTTAGGAAAGGCGAGATATTTCTCTACAATTGATCTCGAATCGGGATTCCATCAAATATCGATAAGGCAAACCGATATAGAAAAAACCGCGTTCTCTGTCAACAATGGGAAATATGAGTTCCTTAGAATGCCATTCGGCTTAAGGAACGCTCCTGGCATTTTTCAGAGGGCCATGGACGATATTCTCAGGGAATACGTCGGAAAATTCTGTCACGTTTATATGGATGACATCATAGTGTTTTCCAACTCAATCAGGGAGCATACAATGCACTTGAGAACAGTTGTGGAGGTATTGAAGGACGCTCATATGAAGATTTCGCTTGAAAAGTCAAAGTTTTATCAACGTGAAGTTGAATTTCTGGGATATATAGTCAGTAATAACATTATTAAAACTGACCCAAAAAAGTTGGAAACCATACAGGAATACCCCATACCCATTACCTTGAGGCAACTGAGAAGCTTCTTAGGAATGACTGGGTACTACCGCAAATTTATAAAGAATTATGCCCAAATAACCAAACCCCTAACAAACTATCTATCAGGAGAAAATGGTAGAATTTCTCAGAATATGTCAAAAAAAGTAAACATAACACTTAACAAGGAAGCAGTTGATGCATTTCAAAAAGTAAAAGAATTAATGATCGATCAATTAGAACTCGTTCAGCCCAATTATGATAAAAAGTTTATTCTGACGACAGATGCTTCTAGCGTGGCTATTGGCGGAGTATTGAGTCAGGACGGGAGACCGATAACCTTTGTATCGAAAACGCTTAACTCTACAGAAAAAAACTATGCTACCAACGAAAGGGAACTATATGCCATTGTATGGGCCTTAAAAACCCTCCGAAATTACCTGTACGGTGTAAAAAACCTAGAAATACATACTGATCATCAGCCACTGACATTTTCAGTCTCGGTCAGAAATCCGAACGCAAAGATGAAAAGATGGCATGCCCTTATTGAGGAGTTTGCCCCAAAAATTATATACAAACCAGGTACAGCGAATGTGGTTGCCGATGCTCTGTCCAGGCAGATTTTGAACCAGATTTCAGATGATAATAGCATCCACAGCACACAGCATTCAACGGAAAGTAGCGACAATTTTCATATACCTGAAACTAATAAGCCTTTAAACGAATTCAAACAACAAGTTCTCTTACTAAAAAACAGAATCACAATTCATGAGTCTATTATCACTTTCGGCAGAACTCGCCATATAATAGAGTTTGATACAAGAGAAAATCTCTTGACAATTCTCAAGGAATTTCTACAGCCAAATTTAGTGACAGCTATACACTGCACACAGGAAGACTTATATGAGTTTAAAGAAACAGTTAAGGACGTATTTACAAATAAATTCGTTTTCACAAAAATTTTCCCAAACGACATCACTAATTTAGATGACCAACACATTATAGTAGAGCAGACACATACACGTGCTCATAGAAGTTATAAAGAAAACTACAAGCAGGTATTCAAACTATATTATTGGCCAAAAATGATTAATTCATTTAGGGAATATATAAGACATTGCAATATATGCAATAAATCTAAATATGACAGGAAACCAATAAAACTTCCAATTGGTGAGGCACCAATTCCACAAACAGGGGGGGAATTCCTCCACATTGATATATTTTACGCGCAAAATTTAAAGTTTATAACATGCATCGACGCGTACTCAAAGTTTATGGTGATAAAACCTATTGAAAACAAATTGAATCTTGGCGAAAAGGTACTTGATATTTTACAAACATTTCCTGCAGCAAAAAAAATAACATTAGATAACGAACCAGGGTTCACAACTCCACAATTCAAATCCCTAATGCAGAGACTACAAATCCGGTTATATTATTGCGATCCGCGACACAGTTCGACCAATGGCCAGGTTGAAAGATCACATTCTACCATTGTAGAAATCGCACGTTGTATAAAGAATGAATATCACATAATAGATACAATTGAAACATTTTACAGGGCCGTGCAGCAGTACAACCACACGATCCATTCAGTAACAGATAAAAAACCCTTCGAGGTATTTTACAATAAAATAAGTCATGACGACTTACCGGATAGGTTACGCAAAGCCCAAGCAAAAATGCTTGAAAGAAATAAGACAACTCAAGTAAAAACCTACGAACCTAATCAAGAAATTTATGAAAAGCTAATGGGCAAGAGAGATAAGTTAGATTATAGGTATAAGAGACAGAAAGTAAAAGAGGATTTAGGTAATAAAGTCAGAGTATACAGTAGGAATAGGATAATACATAAGGAAAACATTAGGTCCTAATATACTAAACAAACTATAAAGATATCTAACAAAACTAATATTGAGCACATAATAACTAACGCTAATACATTTTAACAACTAACCAACGCAACTCATACTAATAATATTAATCTTAAACTAATTTTAGCAAAATGCTACTAAATATGATCATGATGATACTTTTCACTCATATGGTAGTCACAGAGATACAAATCCTAGATTACTCAAACGCAAATTTTATTCAAATTCATTTGGGCCTGACGAGGCTGAAAAACGGAAATTTTAAACTGATACATGTTCTTGAAATGAATAAATACGCAGAATTGGTAGACACTCTAAATTCCGAATTAATGAAATTACCAAAAGAAAATACTGCTTTTCCCTTTATATTAGAAGAAATTACACAGCTTAAAAGCCAAATAAAGAGAATGACCCCCAGAAAGAAAAGATCACTCGATATACTGGGAACCGCGTGGAAATGGTTGGCGGGATCACCGGACCATGAAGACCACAGAATCATTGAAGACCATATTAAAGGTCTATTAACCAATAATGAAAGGCAGAGAATTATAAATAAAGAAATTATCGAAAGAATTAACGGAATCACTAAAGTGACTAATAATATAATGAAATTCGTGAGTTCTTCAAAAGAAGTTCAAAAAACATTAGAGGATAATCTCACTAACAAAATACGAATATTAAAAGAAGAAATTACTAACATAGAATATGCCTTACAATGGGCCAAGGTAGGAGTTATAAACTCATTCATTTTGTCAGAAAAAGAAATTGAAGAAGCTAAAATATTTTTAGAGTCAGAATTATTCCCTTACAATAACTTGGAAGAAGCCTTAAGCTTTGCCTCAATAAAAATTGCATCTAATGAAAATGCCATAATATATATAGCAAACTTGCCGTCTATTGACAAGGTTATTTGTGAAAAGTCAATAATTAAGCCAATAAGAAAGAATAATACAATTATAAAAATGAACTATGAAAATATAATACAATGTAAAAATTTTACCTTTGCAATTAAAGATAAATGTATTGAGTTAAATAAATTATGTATTTGCGATAAGAAAAACTTAGTAGATTTAAGTGAAACAAAATGTATCCCAAATCTTTTAACCAGCCAGAAGCATGAGTGTACAATTGTCAATAATCAACATGTTCCGTCTGTCGAAGAATTATACGAAGGTACAATATTACTAAATAATTTTAAAGGATCTGTAAATGTTGAAGGATATGAGACTTACGCTTTATCTGGAACATATCTAATCCAATTTCATAACGAAACTTTAATTATAAAAAATAAAACTTATACTTCAAAAGAGAATGTTTTTGTAAAACCTCTTCCAGCCATTTTTCAGTATTCCTCTGGGAATCAGCCAGGCGAGGAAATATTGTCTTTGGAACTTATCAAGGAACTTAACGTAAATAATATTGAAGAATTAAAATCAATTGATACAAAAAGCAAGATCACAACCTCAATAAACTTTACTCTATCAATTCTAATGGTTGTGATAATATTATGTTGTTGCAAAAGATACAGGAATAGTTCCTCAGTGAATTTACCTTCTAATGTAAATACTACTTCACCAAGGGACAGTGATCCGAAAAACGAATCCTTGGAAATCCCACTTTATTAAGTAATTCAATTGGGGACAATTGATTTAAGGAAGAGGGGAGTTAAGAAATCACTTTCGTCTAAATGCATAAACAAATTCAAATAAATTCTTTTGGGATCACATTGCAACACACGCTTAAAACATTCCCACATTTTATGCTGACACTATGTCTGCAACTTTAATAATATTAAAATATTAAAATATAAAAACGTTCCCACATTTATGCTGACAAGATGAAAATAAAAAGTTATTAATGCTTCTGGAAGAATAAGTTAGTCAGTTCTAAGTTAGACCTAAGCTTAACAAGTTGAAAAATAAAAATATATTTTTTTAACTAAAAACCCAACTTGAACTTTAATTTGTATATGTTTTTAAAAGGATTCATTTAATGATATAAGACTTGCATAATATGCAATGTTGCATGACAGCATCGACTAATATGTAAATACATATTGGTACATATATATTTACGTGAAATTTGACCATTTTATTTTCATGTTGTATTGTAGTGTCGTAAGATCTGAATGTTTGTGCAAAATTTAAACAGATTTGGTCGAGAACAAGAAATTAAAAACAATATTTCTTTTGTATGGGCATGACGCATCCTACTTTTTAATAATTAAACTTTAGTGCTCTCATTTGTCAGACGAGCTCAATAAGTATGCGTGAAAAAAAAAGATTTATTAGAATCATGAAATTAAAAGTAGTTGAAGAAGAATATTTACTTATCAGGGGCGTGCACCCTTCCCATTTTTCTGAGTTTCAAATTAACTCATTAAAATATTCAGTTATTCTTTTAAAATTAATTTTGCGTGTGACGTTGCATTAGTTTCACTGTACATACTTCCAGTGATGCAATCCCTACTCAAAAATTTAATGAATGGTTTTTTTTGTGTTCATTTAATAAGAACTGCCCCCTTTGTTAGACATGTACATAATAGCTCTAACTACAGTGGGTGGTAATGATTTCATAACAAAACTAATAAAATTAAACACAATATGGTGTTTTTTTCCATAAAGCGTTTTTTCTTTCAACAGTTACGTTTTATTCAACAAAGTAATTTTTTTTTGTGTGAATAAGTAGCCTGTTACAAAAGGTACGTTTCATAAATTTTTCCATTTCCAGAAAGTACTTCATCCGATGTTTACGTCGAGTTTCCACAATCAAACTGTAAAATCGGCTGCCATAGACAAAAAGAGGTCTTAACTCGAAAATTCACACCTCCTAAATAAAATAACCAATACTTGTACATATGTATGTATGTATTTATTTATCATAGTACATATACGCACATCCTTAGGAAAACTTTTAGCATCTTATATAAGAATTTTCCAAAAGTTGGACGAATAATCTTAGTTCATCATTATAAGATTTTCTAGTTGCATCATTAAAAAAGCAAATCAACAAACAAACGAGCTTTTATAACTATTTTTGTAGTTGTAAGTTAGCAAAGTTATCAAAGAGGCGAAAGCAAATAACAAAGGAAAACTTTGGTCCACTTTTAAAGTTAAAGTTTTACAAACTAATCATTTAGTAATAAAATTTTAAAGATATCAACTAAATTTGAAGGTTTTTTTAATTAAATCAGAGAATGCCCGTAAAACCTTAAAAGCCTACTTAATCTTACGTAGTTACTTCATTATTTAATTAAATAATTTTAGAACGAACTAAACTTTCTGTATGAACAAATTGTAAATAATTTTTTGTGTGTTTAATTCATTTATTTAATTTGACATTTAATTAAACCTTATAATAAAAAAGAAAATTTTATTGTAGATTTTTATAAAAAAAACACAGACAAACAACTTAATAAAGTCACAACCAAATATTGTTTTGTAAAGCACAAAAGAAAGAAAATACTAGTAAAATATTGAACAAATAAAAAAATTTCACATTTCTTTCAGTGTAAACAACACAAAGAAACAACTTAAAATTATTAAATAAGAACGTGCTTGTACTTTTATGACACGGTGATACAGACACAAAATAAAGTGCCATTTTTTGCACAGATAAATAGATTTTAAATTGTCTATAATAATTGAATACAATGCCAAATTTTTATTTGTCGTACAGTATGTGTGTACGAAAGATAATTACAATATAGATAATTTAAAGTCTTAATGAACTTTACTTTAGTTTAGTTACAGAAAACAAAATTAACATTTTCATGTTATGAAAAGTTAAAATGCATTCAAAAGTTTTTCAAGATTAAGAATGCAAAAATAAAATATACACACAATAGCAATTGATACAAATAAAAGAAACTTACGTTGATACGGCTAAATAGTAAACTACATCACCATATATGTATCTACCCTGCAGTCGGCGTAGTTAGCGAATGACTAGCTATTTCGGTAACTACCAGTCGTTATCACTAACTACCAGCCTAACTACTAGCAACGCACTGACGATTTTAACATGGAGATGACCTTGACTGTAGTCAATTGACACGATCAGACCGATGAGATCACTGGTCAGCATAACCCAACTATTTCGCTAGTCATAATGTACCAGTTAGATCACTAATGATATTTCCTTAATGAAAATACTGTAGAAATTTTAATTTTTTGGATTTTTGTTTATTTATCAATAAAAAAAATAAATTTTAAATAATTAATTTAAAAATTAAATTTAAATAATTCATTTTTAATCTATAATAAAAACTTAAAATAAATTTAAAGTATTTTACATTACATAAAGGGTTAAAAAAATATATACAGTATATAAATATTATTTATTTGTTTTATATGTTTTTTTTTGCCACTGAATTTGCCTTTATCTCTCTTTTTTGAAGCTGAATAGCTCTTCTAAACTGGTCTTCATCCGGGCCAGGAAATTTTGAGTTTATTGGTATGGATTCTGAAAAAGGGATAAATAAATAATCTGGAAATGAAATATATTATAATATTTTAAATATATGTATATGATATTACCTACGAGGGCAGAGTACACATTTTCCAGTTCTTTTAATTTTATTTTTTTTTTTGCCATGGATCCCATCAATGTTGTAGGCCATGACAACATTATTACTTAAAATATATATTTTAAGTTTTTTTTTATTTAAAATCATAACACTTACATTTTATTTTTTTGTTGATTTTCTTTGGAATAATGACACAGTTTTTTTCAACTCGTAAAATAAATTTGAGGTTGAAGGCATTAATATTTATGCATGTACTGAGTGCGTGTACATGTACATACATGAGAGAGAGAGTCAAAAGGCGAACTCTTGCATTACTTGTGGCCACAGTAGTAGTTAGTCGATTTTTCGTTAGCGAAATACCTAACGATTTCGAGTCAATTTCTACTTTTAAAACTGCAAGGTATACACATACATATGCATGTGTGTATGCATGCTGTTTGCTTGTATGCTGTGATGGATTGTATAAGAAACTCGCACCTCAATGTTAGTTATAATAACATGTCTAAGTGGACCTCTAGGTTAAATTGAAGTTAACAAAGAATTTCGAAAATGATGCGATAAATGCAAACAAATTAACATGTCGTCTTACTTAAAGTATTCGTACAAAGTCAAATGTTATAAGGGGGTATCGTTAAATGCATGAAATGAAATTGTAACTAAACAAAAATTACAATTAAGAAAATTTACATAATTTATACTCGGGTAGGCCAATAAATCTTTGAAAAAACATACGCATTTCTTTCTTATTCGATAGCCAATTAAATATTTCACAATATGTTTGAATCTCATGAACGTTTTGAATGAAATTTTTGGGAATTACAGATGCGCGTAAGTGCGCATATTTTAACGTAGTTAAGCGGGGAATCATTTAAATGAACTTCGGAAAATGCGCACTTGATGAATTTATAAAACCGTCTTGTCAGATAATCTTTGATAAAAAAAAAAATGGTTTTTATTTGTGAATACAATTAACCAATTGATTTTCACGCTTTAAATAAAATTTATGCTTCTTTAAATATCTGTATTTGCGTATATACATACATATATGATTAGGCTTGCCAACCGTACTTTATAATTAAGTATTGTACGTTTTTTTGATTAATTGTACTCTATACTTTATAGAAACAATAAAGTACACTAAACTACTTTATTTCGCATGATTTGATTTATCTACAATTCAAAATAGATTCGTGTTATATTAGTCATTTGTTGACGTTTTTTTACAGTGGCGATTCTTTCTTAAGACTATGTCATGGCAATTTGGATATTTGGATATGAAACAAGCAAAAAAAATCAACCTTTTGTCTGCACTGGAACTGACCAGGGAAATTCACATTAATTTTTTATTATTTATCGATAAAGCCTTAAGGTACGGTCACATCTGGCAAACATTTGCCCAAAAAAGCGTAACCACTAAATACGAATTTAAAACTTTTTGATTTATGCATTTATTTATTAAGTTAAACAGCTTCTAATTAGATAAGATTCTATTACAGTTTCTATAAATTGTGTAGGAAACTGTTTAACGTAATAAACAGGTATCTAAATCAAAAGTGTTTTCATTGGTATTTAGTGGTTACGCTTTTTTGGGCAAATGTTTGACAGATGTGACCGTACCTTTAGAGTACCTGAATAAATGGTTCGATTTTAAAAATACAAACTGGTTATTTACAATTAGCAATAAAAATTTAAAGAGCAAAGTTGAATTTGATAATATTGTTGGCATAAACGAAAATTTAAATCTGCAAAAACTATGGAGAAATTGCGTCATTAAACAAAATTTATGATCAGATATACAGTTCTGAAGGTTTTGCGGAACTGTCTACAGCAAGTAAATGGCAGTTATTATTTAATAAGACTGATGATAATTTATCAAATTGGTATAAAGTAATTTTATTTTTAATTTCTATTCCTGCCACGTCAGCATTCACAGAGAGAGTTTTTTCTCTAATGAAGAGCAAATGGCGAGACGAAAGAAACAAAGCGTCTCTGAATCTGATAAAAAATGAATTAATTATTTACTTTAATTTAAATTTAGGCTGTAAAGATACTGTGATTCACAGTGTAGCCAGGTAAATATTGTCTAATGTTCCCTAATTATAGAGTGTTTTCCCCAAAAATACCCATTTTAAAACTGGAAATCCCCAATTTTGTCCCCAATAAATATATGTATATTAAGCATCATAAAAAACATTTTTTTATTAATTTTATTACATATGTACATTTATTTAAGTTAATGCATTCGTATGTGCTCAATGGAACTTTTGAATCCATAGAATATATTAAAATTCCATACACGGAATCAGATTAATTTTTTTCTATGCTTTTGAGTTGTAAATTTATACATAGCTCAAAATTTTCCATACTCTCAGTGAATATTTTAAGCATTTATTTTGCTAGTACAGTTAAATAATCTAAAAAAAATTTGTTTGAACTTCTTTTGCTTCTAATACCTTTGAACATTCTATGCCAACATCAATTTTAGCAACAACCAAATTACCTTCCTTATCGTAGATTAGTACATCCATTTTGGCAATATCCAATTCAATAATTAGTATAAAAAGGTCGATTAACTTATAAAATAATAAATTCTGGTTTAAAAAATTTTGAACAAATTGTTATAAAAACCAACATCCTCAACACCATCGCTTTGAAATAATCGAAATATGGAGAAGAAAAACGCCAAGATACATAAACATATATGTAAATATGTATATGTATGAAAGAAAATGGTAAAATAAAGCAAAATTGATAATAGGTATACTGAAAATGAAAAATCCCCAAATCCCTCCCCACGATAATCTGTCCCCAAAAACCAGCTAAAATCCCCAATTTGGGGAGAAATCCCCACACCTGGCTACACAGTCTGTGAAATTGCGAAATCTTGCGAAAAGCAATAAAAAATACGTTTTCAAATATAACAATAAAGAAAAATAAATTGTACTTTATTTTTATACAGTGTACTTTTTTTTCCTAACTTTTAACAACCAATGTACTTTAATTGCAAAAAAAAAGGTGGAAGCCCTAATTATTATCCCTAGAATAGGATTGAAAATTTACAAGTTTTTTTTATTTCACAGTTCTGGTAGTGTAAATTGAAGCACTGTTGAGTCGAATTGGGAGATCTACGGTGTGTGTCTGAAATTTCGAATTGTGAAAACGATAACTTTAATATACTTTTTTACGATGCTTCTTCAGTCGTTTTGTCCGGACGTTAATATGAAAAATAAACTTGAATTGTCATCTGTTGTTGGCTGCATAAAAAATGTCCCCAATAAGAAATTGAGTCAAACCAGAAAATAAAAATGGTTCAAAAGTTTTGTATGAAAAACAACAACACGAAATTAGGGGCTGTGCACATATTACGTAATGCTCCAAGAGGGGGGGGGTTAATAATTTGTTACGGATTGGAAATTTTGCACTGAAAAATTATTAAAAAGCGTTACAGGGGGGGGGGGTAAACTATCTCTGAAAACAGCGTTACGTAATATGTGCACAGCCCCTTAAGGGACATTTTTCCTATTTTTTGTGGCAATTTTTAATATTTTATTTGCAGACATTTTTCCTATTTTTGGGTAATTTTTAATTTTTCATAAATTGCACCAAAAAAAAAAAACAGGAAAAATGGCCCCAAAAATCGTGTTGTTGCTTTTAATACAAAATTTTGGCACCATTTTTCATAGCGGACATTTTGAATGGAGCCCCCAAATATTAGCAATGTAGATAAAGAAATTAAGAAATATCACGGTTAGGGGCTGTGCACATATCGAGCTCAAAAAAAGGAGTTTTGCAGAAAACGAGTTTGAGGTTGCGCATTCGCTAACAACTTAATGGTAAACGAAAATTTAGTATTTATCTTAAAAGTTCAGTATGCAAGATATTTGAATGAAATTTTTACACATTGTGAAGCGCGACATCATAATTAATGAGGCATTATTAACTCAAAAATCACAATTTTTACTTATGACTCTATTGCAGCAAAGGCTCGATATTTCGTAATGCTGTTTTCAGAGATTTTATACTCGCCCCCTTCGTAACGCTTTTTATTAATTTTTCAGTGCAAAATTTCCAATACATAACAAATCGTTAACCTCCCTGCTCAGGGCAAAATATGAACATAATGAATTTGTTTTTGAATCGCTTAAATGGTGAAGGAAGCGTATACATACCACTTTTCCCTAGCTTTTACTTTTATTTATATTAAATATTTTCTATAGACTTAAAGAACCAATAAAACCGTGCTTCCCGTTAAAAATGCGTTCATTATCCCAACATTAACTTTAATAATCATTTGTGAATAACGCAACTAGAATTTTATATAATTCCCAGATTGTGGAAATTGATGGTTTCCTGTGTAAACTTAAGTGCTATAAATTTTATCCATTCTGTAAAGGAAAAGCTTTTGCGATTGTTTTATAAGAAGTTAACCAGACACATCTGAAAAATCCCCCAGAAAATGGTTACAACAAACAATTTTGGTTAAGAAATACAACAACAACAGAAGAAAAGAAATTACTCAAATAAATGGTAAAGGGAGGACAACAAGAGGCTGTGTGCAATTGAATGTACACACATTCATGTTTATATAAAATAACGTAAGAGAAAACTGGAAAATATTAAAAGAAACTAGGAAAAAGAAAGGAAACGAAAACTAAACTGTTATTCAACCACAAGGATAAGAAACTCTTTACTCGTTTCTATTTATGTAATTACAAAAAATTGTATTAAAAAAATTTTTTTTATTGTAAATTTCAATATTATTAATTTTTATGACCCTCATAACTTTATTTCTGTTTGAATAGTAATAAAAATATGGTGGGGGATTTTATGAAATGAAAAGTGGGTGTTAAGAGGAAGCCAGGAAAATTTTGCTTGTGCTCCTTTTATAACCCATTTTATTATTTTGTTATGTAATATTCCAAAGCAAATTTTATTCGAATTCCTCATAAACGGCAAAAAGTTGGCATTTTGCTTGAAAATATTTGTTTTTAGCTTTTAATATACATATATCTTTTTAATAACTTTAATACTTTTTTTAATATATTTATAGTATGTATGTATGTATGTATGCATGTATCTTACCTTCTTGCACGGTTAACATCAATACCAAAACTGAGACCAAGATTAAAGACTGCATATTGTACATTTTTGGTAAAACTTTTTTTTTTACTTATATAATTTGGGGGTGTTTTCTATTTTGTATAAAATTCGAAAAAATTTTATTAAACAGTAAAATAAATTTTTATGCTCGATAGTTTTTTTTTGCACGTTTAAACTTTTTGTAAATTTGTTGAATTTAATGTTTTTTAGATATTAAATTAATAGTGACAAAATTACACATGCAGACGTAGAAACGTTATAAATCAATTTTTAATATAAATAAATTGGTTGCTTAAATATTTTTTACTTGTATCTTCGTTTTTTCTTTTGGATGTGTACATATAAGTATGTACGTATGTATGTATATAAAATTTTCAACACTTGCAAACGTCACAGAGTTTTCTTTTTCATAAAATATTTCTAAATCCGCCAGTTACTGTATAACCGAGATTTATGATATTCCTTAAATGGTATTGTTTATTATTAATTATTTAAAATAATTTATTTCAAACCGCCGATCGATGTGAAATGTTCAAATGACAAAGTGAAATAATTTCAAACATATATTCTCCAATTGCAATTTGGATACATAAATATACTACAGTTGTACTCGTAGTAGCAGTAGCAGCAGCACCACCGACACCATAGAAAAATATTAGATTTAACTTTTGTCTCCAATGTATTCATTCACTTATATTTTACATACAACAAATATTCCTCCCTAAAACTTTTAAAAATGAGAGTATGTGAAATAAAAGAATCAAAGAGCGGTATAAAAGAGTATATCGATGGCTTAATATAAGAAAGGGGTAACTCGATTTAATTTTTCTTTAAGTTTGAACTACAAATCGCAATAAAATCCGTAAATTTTAAAGTTCATATAAAAATGTTTTAGTGCAAATTTTTTAAAAAAAAGTCAACAAATCTAATGCTTCAATTTATTTTAATTTAAAAGCATTGTGTATATGACATTTATCTAACAGAATAGGTAAAAACGCTTTTTGAAAAAAATCGAGTTACGCCTTTTTTATATTAAGCCATCGATATGTACAAGTCCATATATACACACATGCATATACATATAAAAATTTAAACAAAAAGCTTTAAAGTTTCCATAAATGCTCGCAGTTGTTTGTTTTTGGTAGAAACGTTAGAAATTAAAGTTTCAAATATTTGCCATGATGTTTAAAAAAATACCAGTGGTGGGTCGCTCCTGTGAAAACTCTAATGATATAAAAAAGTCAAAGGCTGTGACTGATAAGTTATAGATGTACAGCCTATAAAATAAACAGAGATATAGAATAGTATGCCATTCACAGAAGAGATATTACACACTTTTCTATTAGAACTGAAAGGTGGTGCCCACAAACAAACTACACTTGAAGTAGTGATGGGATCGGGTGTAATAAGTTAACCATGCACGCTTCCGATAAAATAGTGTCTGTTTGAGCACACGCACATGATTATAACCAAAAATTATATAACGTCGAACATACGACCATAGCTGCCAGATTTGACGATAGTGGGTCATAAAAATTACATGGTGACAATGGGACGATTTATACCAAAATTTTGACGATTTTAAATAATTCAAGTTTGCAACATGTATTTGTACTATTAAAGCAACCTTGAACTGCTGAAAATTGTAATGAACAACTTTTTAAAAACTAGTTTGGTTAAAACTGAAAACTTTTATATAACTGATTATAAAAACAAAAACAATTTTTTAAATTTCGAAGACATTTATTAATTTTTATATAGAGCTTTGTGATCAAATATTATCAAGATTTGATTTTGAAAATAAATATAAAGCTCTTGGCCAAATTAATTAATTTAATATTATTAATAAAGAAAAAAATTTGGTTTTCTGAAATTATAAAAGGATTTGCCTAGAGCTAGAAACTGAGTTCAGACAATTAAAATTATTGTCTTGATAAAAACATATAACTATTGGATTTTTTTAAAAAAATATCAGAGATGCAAACGAGGGATTTTAGACTTTTCTTTCCGGTTTTGACTAAATTTATTACTAAAATCCTAGTTTTACAACATTCTTCAGCAAATGTGGAAAGAATATTTAGTCAGGTAAACATAAATAAGACTAAAGTAAGAAATTCATTGATAGCTATGATCTAACAGTTGTACATGAATTAATCAATATGTTTCATTGCAATATATATTTGTAATATATATATATATATATATATATATATATATATATATATATATATATATATATATATATATATATATGTGACCTGGTCTATGAAAAGGGACCTTAAACACCCCATTTACGTTTCAATCCAATTGTCAACTGAGTCGGTTGTTGTTCAAATCAAAGCGTGTCAATTGATTAGTTTGTCAGCTGTCGAGTTGGTTGAAGAAAAATCAAAAGATTTTGATTTTTCAAGTTGGCTAGCAAGTCTTTCAATTCGATTGTGCTGTGTGTGCTCGAGTCTCTTGATAAGCTGTCAAAATTTATGTGTATAGCATGATGAAATAATACAGGTGGTAGATTAGGGCAACAAATACATATAAATCAAGAAATTTTTGACATAAGGCTGGATAAAAATGCTAGAGCAAATTGACAGTTGAATGAAAATCTTTCAATTCAGTTTATGAAGTGTGTGGCCAAGAATCAATTCAATTGAAGGACTCAATTGTCAATTGAATTGAAACGTGTATGGGACGCATTACGTGTCAAAAAATCATTTTTCACTTTCTTGTCGATTCGGATAGAGTTTGGGACGCTCTTTCACGTGGTGAAATCCGAAAAATCATAATTTGCTTAAAAGTTTACTGAAAGTGAAGAGAAAGAAACTAATACGAAAAATACTGTTATTATTTCACTTCAATAGCTGATTTCTCGAAAACTTATTTTCGAACGTTAGGTCCTTTTTTATAGAGCAGCTCACATATATATATATATATATATATATGTATATATATATATATATATATATATATATATATATTTCAGTATTGAAAAACATGCAATCTGTTTACGTGTACCTTGTTCAATTGAACGATTCCATCAAATGAACTAAAGAAACTAGTTGAAGTTTTAACGGTTACTAGTTCAGTTGAACTATGAAAACATGAAGTAAAATCATGCTTGCATATTTTTGCTGAAATCACAATTTTATCCTCTACTTATTATTTCAGATATAATTGTCAAAAAGTTATTGTATAAGTTATGATATAACTAAAATTTTTATTGGTACTGAAGAACAAAACTAATTGTGTAATTAAATTCCAGTACATAATTTGTTTTTGTATGAATTTTCGTGATATTTTAATAATAACTTTTCATGTCCACAAAAAAACACATGATTTCAGCTTTTCAATTCAGACATAAACTACTTTTCTATAAACGAAAATTTAAGTTTGTATTGCATTGCACTATTTGATTCCCTTATGCTCCCACAGTGCAGACATATTTCACCATTCATTCATAGTTCAATTAAAAACAAAGAGCTATTGAACTAAAATACTGACCTAGTTCATTTGGCAAATATGAACTAGAATGTCCGCACAGTCAAATGAACTATGCGGAACAAGTCTATTTAGATGTGATTTTATTGTAACTTCTAATTGAAGTATCTGAGAGTTTTGTTATGTTTTGCCTCTAATAAAATATGTTTTGTTGGTAAAAAAATCGGTTTTTTCATTTGACGTTCTTATGACGATTTCAATAAGCTATATTGATGATAATGACGATATTTGCCCAAAAATATGACGATATTACCTCTAAAAAATCTGGCATCTATGCATACGACATCGAACATATGGTATGAACTAGATGTACGATGTCGATGTTTGAGATCTTAGGAAGGTATTCGAACCATTTATTCTATGATGTCTACATGGCTGTATGTACCTATATATATTTATATAGGGTAAGGTAAAGGCTTCTAAGCTCGGCAAAGTTAAAAGATACATATAGAATAAAGAAAAATTATATGTTATGATGTTTTTAAAGTTTTTTGAAAATCTATTTTGCTTGTGCTTTAGTAATTCGCAGATATTATTTGCGAGTTCATGTATGAGTTGATGAGTTTTGGAACTTTTCACACATGAATGGTAAATAAATAAGAATAACGATAATAACTGTCTGACATTCTAGTACAGTTAAAAAACACCCAATAATAATACCCAATAACCCACACAACATATTTTTACGGGTGTCTAGTTCAATGATGTTCAGCCCATACAACAATTGTTTGAAAAATATTCATACACATTTGTTACGCTCTTTTAAAAACTCATTCATTCATCGTTGAACAAGCGATGAAAACACATGCGTCGGAGTATCGTCATTTTTTTCAGGAATTTATTAAGCATTGTTGTTGGTTTTTGTTGAACAAAGCACAGTAAACACACATGATTCAATTACAATTGAACACACAAAAAACAAAGTAAAAAAATAAAAGCTACACGTCTACGAAATGAGATGTGAACGGTATTTTATGATAAATGATGCTTTTCATAACATTCAATGCCTTTTATGCTACAAAATATTTAAGGCTGGAAATGAAAACGTTTTGAAAAGACATTTTTATTCATATCATTATGAAATTTGTTTTAGGTGTTTGCCAATATGTTTGCTGGGAGTTAGGGTTGCGAGAGCGAGCGCTAATACATCTCATTTTTATTTTTGATCATCTAGACTCTAGTTTGTGGGATAAAGGATCCTACGTTCGGCATGCACCAGAGTCGGCATTTTTTTTTTTATTAAAAGTTAATTCAGGATTCAGTTTTTATTGAAAATACACTCTCCATGAAGTTTTTGAGTTGACTGAGATGAGTATTTTCATCTATTTGGATCGTCATTCAGTGGCAATTATAAGAAAACTTATATATTCAAAATTTAGTATTTTATTGTTAGAATGAATCTTAAGTCTAAATTATAAAATGTATTGTATAGTCTGTTTATAGTACCAATGTGTAAGTCTTATCTCTAGTGCAGTTTAAGTATAAATAGGACCTAAGATATTTACTTCGATTTCTTGTGTTAATTTAGGATTTATACCTTTCTTTATTAATACTTCTGAGTCTAGGCTGTGTATTATTTTGGCAATTGTTTTATCATGGTTATTGTTTTAATGTTTATTTAGGTATCAAAGACATTCGTTTATTATACCTGTTCAAGGTTGCTTGTTTATTACACATTGTAATACTATTTGTTTGTTTAGGATTATTGTTGTCTGTAGTAGTGATGTTACGAATATCAATTTTATTATTCGCCGAATAGAAATATTACTTTTAAGGTTTAGAGCTACTTAATATTTCAAATTTAATTGGAAAAAATCCCTCCCTTTATGTCAGTAACTAAAAATGGAAAAAAACTGTCACACTATTTAATGTTTTTTAATGCTTTTAAATGTTTTCTTATTACAAAATGCAATGCCGACTATTAGGTCAAAAAAGGCCGAATTTAGGAAAGGAAAAAGGAAAAAAAAAGTTAAACTGTCGACTACTGGTGCATTTACCCTATGTAAATAAGGAATTTTATTTAACAAATCTGAAATGTGTTTATTTTATAACAAATTTTTTTCCGTTAGAAAGGCAATATTCGTTTTAATAAAACTGTTGTTATCCGCAAAAAAAAAAAAATAATATGAACTTACTAGTTCCTCTTCGATGTTCGAAACTCATCAATTCTTGATGTTTTGAGGTCACTGAAATCTATTTTGACTATTTTCTCGGTGATGTACATACATACATACATACATCTGGATAGGTAAACTTCTCATATCTTAAAAATGGCTTAAATTGACTGACCTCTCTTAGAATTCATGAAAAAATGAATCGATTCGATTTAATAGATTTTGAGAACTTCGAAATTATGTTTTTATTTTAAAATAAATTTAAGCTACTAAAACTATCCAAAGCAAAATCTAATCAACACCTAAAGCCAAAAAATTAGCGCCTACTGCAGAAAGTTTGATTAAAATCGATTGATTCGTTGGCTAAAATATTCAAAAATTTCTTGTTAAATCGATTTTTAAGCCTTAGTTACATTTTAGGAAAACAACATTAAATGCAAGAAATTGTGATGAAAGCCGGTTAAGTGGTTTGAGAGATATCACTGTCGAAAACTTTTGAGTTTTAATTACATACCTACATACCATAATACTTGTCAAGTTGGTTTTCAGTGTTTAGACTTTAAAAAACTGCGTCAAGTCGGTTAAATAATGTAAGAAGTTATGCCTCACCTGTATAGCTCACGCACACCACGTGAATGGCGGCCATCTCGAATTGCAAGTAAGATACTTAATAATTTAAACTTAATAAGTTAAATGAGATAAACTTACGATGTATAGGTACACAGATATAAATTAAAGCTTTTTGAATGAGTTCAATTATCTTGGGGTTGGTAAATTAAACTTTTGCACCACTTCCCTACATTTTAATTGTGTGTCATGCTTTCTTGTTGTATCCTTCTCATAATATCCTGTTTGTGTGTGTGTGTCTATTGTATTTTCCTCTGATTTTGTAATTATTTTACAAATTGTACTCTCATTTGCTGTATTTTTAATATTTTCTTATTGATAACCCTTAAAGTTTCTCTTTTATTATTTTAGTTTTTCTGTGATTGTTCGGGCAAAGTATTTGCTCATTTTTACTTCTTTTATGTTGCAGTTGCTCTGGCTGGCAGCTATTATTTCTTTTGTCGTTTTTGATTATCGTGATTCTAACATCATGCTCAATGTAAGTCACTGGCCCAAGTTGAGGTTATTAAGGTGCATACACATATGTAGGCACAATGTATCTGTGTGAATTCATTACATATCTATGTATGTAAAGTTTGTTTGTTTTTTGCATATGATTGTGTATGTATACAACTTTTTAAATGTCAAATTGACATTGTAGATTTGTTTTATATTTGTCGTGTCGGCTTAGTTTATTCATTTCATTTTTTTGATTTTATTTTTATTGTAAGTTACTGAACATCAATGAGAAAATTAGCTAAGTTTTTTTCCAAACAATTATTGTCAGGAATATTTATGTACATATGTAGATTAAAGAAGGTTTAAAAGATTTTCAATATTAAAAATTTTGACAAACATATCAACATTTTGTCTACTAAAAAGTGATTTAATAATTTTTCATTTTCCATAAAATTTTCAAGGACTTTGATTGTCTACTTAAATATTATCATGCAGAGTGTACAATATGCCACTGATCTCACTCTTAAACTCTCAGCTCATCAAAAGATCTTTTATCTCCAGATTTTAAATTCCTCTTTTTATTTAATTATTATCTAGTCTTGATTTAATCTCTACAGTTTGGAAACATCTCTTTAAGATTTAATTAATAAAGTCCATTAAGTTGAAATAATTTATCATTACAACATTTCCAAATCTGAATAAAAAGCACAAATTGATTTAATTACAACCATGTGAGTACGTAGTATGCCCTCAATTTAACAAATTCAAGTAGAATCTGAAACTGTTGCTCAAATGATTGTCCAAGACTGACGTTATGAAACGTTAGACAAATATCAATTAAAATAAATCATAAATTTCCTGAGACATTTCTTGATTCTTGTGTTAATAAAAATTAATTTTTTTATTTATTTCTCTGTATCTTAGTTGTATATCTGACTATTATTTAATTTTATTATTTTTTTGTATGACGATCATCTTGAATTAACGTTGCAAAAATTAGTGTAAGGCCATAAATGAAGGTGCCGGTTTTTAAATGCGAGATTAAAATGGAAATGAATTAGAAGTAGATATAGATTGTTTTATAAAGCAAATATGTATGAATTTAATTTATCTTTGAGGAACAAAAAATTGTATATGGTGCCGCAAATGGCTTTGATCTCTTTAATTAGAGTTGAACATAGACATACAAAAGATTTATTTTTAACCCTTAAAGCAGTTTTAGGAAAAAACTTGTACAAAAACAACAAGACTGTCGATAATTAAAATTATATTTGTATGTATGTATATCATGTAATCCATGAAACTAAAAAAAAAAAAAAATCAATTTATCAGGCATGTCACAGAAACGAATTCCGATCAAAAGTGGAATTCAAACCGTATTTGCCTTCTTCAGAAAACGTAAGCCGACAAATTTTATCGATATGAAACCACTTTCAATTTTCTAAGTGGAATTGATTTTTAAGTAGTATAGATACCAAGAAACTGTTCAGAACAACTTTGTATGAATAAAAAATGCTATTGACTTAATAATTTTTAGAAAATGTATACATTTCAATCTTTAAAATAAATTTTATTACCAATTTAAGAGAAAATCATTTTAAGATGACGAAATAAACAAACAGTCGTAAACGTTTCATTGCCACCTTTTTATTTCGTACAAACCACTTTTTATTTAGTACAAAAAATAAGGAATTTTGCTTCAGTCCCTCTATTGCTGAAACGATGGATATGGCGGGCATTTTTATATTTTTTATGAATTTTTATATTTTTTATTTATCAAACACAAAACTATTTTTCAAATTTCTCTTTATTTTCTTTTTGTTTACAACAATCAGCTGCATGTATTTTTCATTAAGTTGCCATATTTAATGCAAAAAAATAACTTCTTAATTTTTTTTTTGATTTAATGAAAAAGAAAAATTTCTGAAGAAGCTAAAACGAAATTGATCGATTTGGTAATATGGAATGAAATCGATTTGGTAATACGGAATGAAATCGATTTCGATTTTATTCTGTGACATACCTGTATGTCTTGTGGGCTAACTAATCTATATGCTGGATTTCGTTAGTTGCTAATGCCAAATGACAAGAAAGAGAATGGCAGCGGTGGCATGACTAGTGGTATTGAGGCCTTTAGCTATTTTCCAATTCCAGTGAATGCGCCTTGATATCGAATAAATTTTTATACTTTCTTCGAAATTATTTTTATGTATTTAAAAATAAAACTAAGTTTCCAAGATGAAATTTTTTCTCTTTTCACGTATTTGCAATCGTGAACAACTCGCATGATAAAATTTTATTCACTCCAGAATAATAACGTCAAAATATGTTCACTTCAAAAAATTCCCCTTATCGTGAACAATTTTTTTCCCACGAGATTTTCCACTTTTCCCTTCAATTTATTCACTTTATTTATGATGGCGAACAGAAAAGAACATGTATTTCTATGTAATCAAAAGTGTTTTCATTAGTATTTAGTGGTTACACTTTTTTGGGCAAATGTTTGCCAGATGTGACCGTACCTTAAGTCATTGATGCAAACCAAGCCAGAAATTAAATCTTATTTACTACAGTGTATTCAATTGAAATTAAACATCTCAAAAGTGATTATAATGATCCATTATCGGATTTGTTGGATCTTATTACTGATTGGTGTTTTTAATTTCGATGTAATTTTGATCATCGTTCTGGACTTTAGACACCAGTAATATTTACGTGAATCGTAATAAATAACTAACACCCTCCTCAGTATGTAAATTTTTTAAGCTTAAGTGTTATTTTAATCCATTTGTCGCCGTTTCTGACGTTGTTCGTCTTTATATGTTTTATTTTTATGTTTTCCTTACGAATGTGTTCCTTCTTCCGTTTTATTGTCTCACAAAAGTAAATATCATTTTATTTAATTTTATTATTTCCATTTCATTTGTTTGAGGAGCATTTCTGATGTGAGATGAACGATAGACTGACTGAATGAATTTTAAATTGATGTCATTACCACTTTTATTTATTATTCAAAATTGTTGTTATAATTTGTTCGCATTATGATGGCTGATGCTGCTGCTGCTGTTTCTATGGTTGTTGTTTTTTGCGTATGTTTCTACAATTTATTTATACATATGTAAGTCAAGAAACTGAAGCTTAATTAATTTATTTTTTTGATTTGATAGATTTATTAATAAATATGACAAGAAATCTAAATTGAAGATGTTAATAGACGAAAAGGCATCGTTTAACCGACAACATTTGACTAAAATCAAGATATTTATGTTTAAGCGTATGAAAAATACAAGAGATATTTGGTTAATTAAAACAATTTCGAAGACATATTGTTGGAAATCGATTTTCGATAAATATTATATTGCTATCGATACAGATATTATATATTGGAATTTTTTGTTGATAATACCTATAATTGATAATTTGCTAAATAGAAAAATTTTTGTAAAACAATTTTTGATATCGATAACATATTTATGATTTATGTACATATATCTATGCACTCGTATGTATTTACAAAATATTTTGATTTCGTTAGATTAAATTTTTACGAAAACTTTTTGCATTTATTCAAAGAAAAAAAAAACAGAAAATAGTTTTTGTAACGATAAAGTTTTTCTAAATTTTCAAAATGTCTACTGATGATTTGTTATATGTAAGCATCAATGAAATGCAGCCATATAGAATTGCTTAACAAAACACAAATAAAAAGCTTTTAAAATTTCTTACATAAAACTTTTTCTATCGTTGACATTTTTAAAGAATATATTTTTTATAAATTTTATAGATTTAGCAATTTTTTTAACATTAAAAAAATTTCCATCGAATGCATAAAATTATGAAATACAGTGAAACTGCGATATAACGAATTCCAAGGATCTCCGAAAATAATTCGTTATAGCTATTGATTCGCTATAAATATAATCAGTAAAGCCTTAATATAACAAAACTTGAAGAATTTCGAAAGAAAATTTGTCATTCAGTTAATTTTATTAAGTTTTAATAAAATATTGATTCAAGATTACACTTTCACACACATTAAGAATTCCTTCTTTTAATAAGGGAACTTTACCATTTGGCTTAAAATTTTATTTTTACTGCGTTTTATAGAGGCTTTACTAATGCGCTTGTAATTGCATTTAAACTTCGGATTTACCATACAGGCTTTATACTGATTTCGTTATATTGAGGTATACAGCCGTTATATTGAGTTTTAGGTTATAACGAAGTTTGTTATATCAAAGTTTGACTGTATTTATATATAATACAGACTTTTACGTCTTATGCCTGTCTATAAAAGCGATCATCTGTCATGAGCTGGACTTTGTCTAAAAATTAATTTTCAAGTGCCGATGTGTGTAGTACCTTTAAGCAAATATGTTAATATAAATGTACACTGATAAGTACGTACATATTTTTTATACATATGCAATGACTTGTACTTGATAAAAATGTGTATCTATTTAAATATGTAGAGTGCGTACTTTTTTTGTAAGCGCTAATAATATCAGTTTAAGTCTCTATTATGCATAAATACATCAAATTACTTGTGTGAGCTAAAAAATAAAATAAATTGAATCGTAAGTTTATATTTAGAATTTTCTCATTTAAGTGCGAAATATAATTTTAGCACCCAAATGTTTGAAGGAAACAAAATTCGTTGCTCTTATTACGATTTGATGAATGTATGCCACAATAAATATTCAGTTTTAAGGAAAAGAAAAACAACAACTGGTTTTAAAGAAAATATTTGTTATCGAAAATATTATTCCATTAATAATTATGTTTTTATTATAAAGAAAATTTGTCGTCGTTAGAGATCTAAAAGATTTTTTGTCATCGATAAATTTTTCAAGAAGTAAAATTTTGCTATCGATAACTTTTCTGCATAGAAATATTTAGTTATCGACACACTGTTCAATTTATCAAAACTATATGCTTTCTGTAAACTTTTTATGTCCAAGACTTTTGCTGTGATAAATTTTCTAAAAATGAAATGTTTTGCTATCGATAAGTTCTGTGGAATTTAAAATTTTTCGAATTTTTATGGTTCGATAAATCTTTTATTTAAATGTTTGCTTCAGTACAACTTTTATATGATAAATTTTCTGTATAGAAAATTATAGTTGATAAATTTTCTTAATTGAAAATTTTTGTTTATCGGTTAATTTATTGATTAGAAAATTTTTACTGTGGATATATTTTATTTAAATATGTATACACAATTTTTGCAGTCGATAAATTTATTAAATATATGATATTATGAAATAATATTCTACATAGAAAGTTTTTCTGTCGATAAATTTTTTTCAATAGCAACTTTATAAATAGGAAACTTCTGTTATCGATAAATTACCCATATAAATTTGTTGCGTTTTACCTGGAGCCCCTACTATTGATGACTTTGCTATATATGAAATTTTGTTGTCGATAAATTTCCTAAATAGAAACCTATATGTAGACGCTTAGATAAATTTTCTAAATTATTTTTGCCAAAAAAAATTATTATATGAAAAGAACTTTTTTTTAACGGTAAGGTTTGGCGCGCTGGCTAATAATATTTTCTTACATAAAATATGTTAATTTTTCCTGCGAAAAAATGGATGTGGTAGCACTGACTAACAGAAGCTTTCAAAAGCTTACTGTATAAGTAAACCAATTAACAGCATAATTAGCTTTTTCGAACATCTAACTTTTATGAAGCTTTGTAAAAGCTAGTTATTTAAATACAACGCAAGGCACTGGTAGACTTTCTTACACCGTATTGTTGCAGATTGCAGGCGGTGTATTATACTGACACATACATACATACATACATACATACATACTATGTAAGTTTAAATAAATGGTAATCTTTTTAGAAATTCTAGTTTTTGTAATTTTTGGAGTGCGGGTTGAATTAACTCATCGCTTCTTCAAAAGTATATACAAAAACTACGATTGTTAACGGAAAATTTCTTACAACTTCAAACTTTATATATAGACACACACATACACACATATTGCAGGAATGTTAAAAACTCGAATTTACCCAAAATTTGACAGAGACCTGTTTTTGATTCAAAATTTGTATATCAAAAAATGTTTATATGTATATGTTTAGGCAACTTGGATGGCATTTACACTATGCATCTTTGGTACAGCTTGTTATTTTAAGTGAGAGTGTTGAAATGGAAATGTATGCATTTTATAATTCACCTCTCTCTCTCTCTCTTTCTCACTGAAAAAAGAGAGTTCAATGTAAGAATAATCCCAGCGTTTAATGTGTATCGCCGTACAAATCGCCGTATAAATCCTATAGTCCATTTCTTTTTAACAATTTAAAAGGAAAATGCAAACACTTGTGCACAAGCAATATATTCCTTCATAATAAGCAATACATTCCTTCATAATAAGAAGTGGTAGTACACATATGTATGTACGTGGTAAACAATGCCTAATTTTTGTGTGAGCTCAAATTACCTTCTCGTTTCCAAAGGATTCCATTGTTTTGCCCTGGAAAATAATACATTAGTCTTATTCACAATCTTGTGCAAATGGTCTTGCACCATTGCATTTGCAAAATGGTGTAGTATATTTTTACTCAACACTAACAAAATACAGAGAAATGCGCATGCTACATATTTGCAAATAAGCAACACTAAAAACCAATAGCTTATATTTACTCTACTTATGCAACACTTACATAATTGCAAAACGACAGCTGATACGTAGTGAACTAAGCCGCTTTTGCTTATTCAAATTTAAATAATTTTATTCAATATTATGAAACAAAAATATTTCAAGCAATAGGAAATCAACCAGAGAAACAAAAATTAATGACATAAAAAAATTTAATAACAAGAAGTACAAATTAACAAAACGCAAAACATAAAAAAAATTAAATTATTCAATTATTCAAATTAACTTAAATATATGTATGTATTATTTAAAATCCTGACTAACTAGCAAATTAATCCTCATTGTATAATAAAAATCAGAATTATTTGATTAAGCAAATATTTTGATACTTGAGTAATTTATTAGGGGCAATACTTGACTTCGTATTTAAATACTTCGTATTTAATTGTTTTTATTTAATTGTATTGAAAACTTGGTAGCACAACGTAATTTAAAAAATTTCCCACAAATTTCCCTAAAGAACAGGTGACTAGAACAAATAAAGAAAAATCCAAAAAAAAAATATTTTAATTTTAGCTAAAAATAAAAAAAAATTCACAACTTAATTAAAAATAATTAAGAACTGCTGAATTGTTTTAAGAGAATAAAAGCAAATTTCAGAATTATTAAAAGGACAATAGCGACAAAACGAGCCAAAATTGTATGCAACTTATCAGCAGCCACAAATTTTTGTATTGGCTCTGATTTAAATAAGAAGAACAAGCAGTCAAAAACAAATGGAAATTCGTAAAACTTACATACATATGTAGTATTTAAATGCACAATGTTGGCTATTTAATGTTGACTTAATTTTGCAGTAGAAAACTTAATTTTGTATATAAATAGCATTTAAAAATAAATGACATATAAATCAGCACTGAATTATTGGGCCATAGACATACATAATAAAATAATTTTTTATTTATCAATCATCTGTGAATTTTGTGTTTTGCAACAAGCATTGCAGCCTAACCCAACGATATGATTCACAATTGATATAATAAATTTACAATTTCATAAATTTGCAATCCTAAATGCACAAGATTGTGAATACGGCTATTATATATTCCATTACATATGTAATGATCAGTTTTTCCGCTGTGACGTTTAATGTAAATGCCGTATTCATACACATACGGGAAAAAACAGTGATGCCAACAATTCAGAGGCAAAACGGGTCAACCGACTTATCAAAAAGAGCTAAAAAGTGCTAAATTTAAAAATTGAAGATTTTTCAGTTTTTAATATACATATGAATGAATTTTATATTCAATTTGAACTTCATTAATTATTAATTAATAAAAATAATGAAAAAAAAAACAAATAAAATATAACAATTTGAAATAAAAGTATTTCACAGCAATTAATACAAATAATTATCAACATTAACAATATACACATTTACATATCTATGGCAAAAAGGAAAAAGTTCTTAAGTCGAGATAAGCTCATTTTGAGTTAATAGCACCATCGTATTCTCTATATTCAGAAGTATCTCTGGGTAAAGTTTTATTTATATTGAAAGATTTGTAACGAAGTTTTGGTACAATTATTTGCTGCTTTTCTTTTTTTAAATAAATATCCCATAATAACATCTTATTTTATCTTCTAACATATTAAATTTTAAATTGCATATACATATATGTTATAGTGGACAGAACCATATTTTAAAAAATCAAAAGAATCGAACAACGAATGATCAACTTTTAGTACAACGCGATTACATTTTTATCAAACCACGTAAACATTTAAAACTGCTTTTGTTGATAACTATAAAATGTGACTTAAGCACTTTTTCCTGATTGCCCCAGATATAAATACATTAAGTTAAAAATAAGAGCAAGCATTTTCAAAAATAGTAATATTTTCTTCTTTTGGCCATAGATTTGTTTTTATATAATACATATTTTGATTTTTGATATGTTTCGAGTGACATAATTTTTACAAATACGCTTGCTGGGAACTCGTAGTTTGAACAGCATGTGTTACACCTTTGTAAACAATATTTGATATCAATTACAAAAAAATATAGTTGCCAAAACTGTATGATAGCGAATAACGGGAAAATTTCTAGAAGATGCGACAAGTGCCAAACGCGCCGTTTCCACTTTTGAAAAGAGTCGTGTTATTTCTTTTTTTTTTTTAAAGAGCCGAAGGGAAAAAATTCGTGTTAGAAGCAAGAGCTAAATCTAGCTCCAAAATAGCTAAGTTGGCATTGCTGGGAACAGACTTATAATTATCAAAAATTTTATTTATCAACTTAAGGACGCTTCTTGAATGTTAGAATAAAATTTGTATTAAGTTTCCACTTGTTGAGGAAATTATATTAAATTTTTAAATAGTTTTTCGCAAACACACTTTATCTATTTCCTACTCAAATTGTCATTGACAGAGACCAATGAAAATATTTATTTCATATAAATATTATGAACTTGATAGAATAGATACGCAGTTAAATATTGCAAAGTAATTAAAAATTAAATATTCAAATTGAATAAGTAAACTAACAAAAAACAATTTAATCCTTATTTCCATATTGAGAGAAAAATATTTAAAAGAATTAAATCATACGATTAAAATTCTTAAAAGCTGTTTGGGTGCTGTTTCAATTAAAATACCGTGCTATATAGAAATACATACATACATATCTACACATGTAGGTGTGTACGAATTACACCAGGTCGCAAAGACCCACTGTGAGAAGACCTACCTAGAATTTTGTATTTCTATGCGGTAATTGTGGTCGGTTTGACCTCCAAAGTTTTTAGTAGATTTTACGAATTATTTGGTCATATTTATCGGGTTTTTTTTTTTGCAAGTCAGTCAATAGTATAACTACACAAGACAAATTTTTAATACAAAGTTGCTTAAAAAATTTCGCTTTTGTGGGATATTTTTTAGTATTAATTGTGAATAAGTACGAAATTAACACTTGAACATTTTAAACTTTTAACGATTTGTGGCGTTTGGTGTCTCAATACAATTTTAAAACGAGAGATTATTTTATACCGATAAGGGCAGCATTTTTGCATTTTTTAAACAAATTTGCAAAAAGACCCTTACAAAGAAGTGTTACAGGGTGAAAACGTTCCACGAAAATGTTTCTCAAAGTGATTTACATAAATATGTTGAATATTTTTTATACCTTAACGTATAGATTACAAGATTTATATGCATTGTTTTTACATAAATTAAAATAATATACATACATATATATGTATGTATTTAATTTTATTGTATGTAAATCTAAGTTGCTGTATGATCTAGAGTAAAATAAAAACAATTAAATTGCGTTTTTTAATTAAAGTTGTTTAAGACTTATCACTTGGTATTCGTAAGCCCTCATCTTTCTGCCTTTACAAGTTTACATAACATTCACTGCGATTTGAATATTAAAAAAACAGCACAATTTTTTCAAATCCATTTGAATTTTAAATGCACGTACGAGAACTTAAACCAGTTTTGAAATTCTTTTTTAATTTTTATATTGTTGTTGTTGTTATTTTATTAGAAAGACGTTGAACGATCCAAATAAAACAGATGGAAAGTGTTTATAGTTTAGTAATACTGTATTTTGTAAGATCAGCTTAAATCAGTTATAAAAAAAGGAAGGCATAAAATAACCATAATCATTATAATTTTGATATTAAATAATTATAAATTTAAAGAAATTTTAGAAATTATTGGTGACAATATTAAATATTTTTTCGAGTTTTAGTACTTTTTTCTTGTTTTGGAGATTTTAATTCTATTTCAAGGTTTGTTTGCAATTCGATAGATATTTTTTGTCGTTACAATTTCGTTAATTAGTATCTAGTAAATTTCAAACTTTTTTCTCAATTAAGCACTTTTGGTAGATTATCATAGTGTTTGCCACAAAATTAAGTAATTTTTATTTTATTTTTTGGGAAATTTTAATAACTTTTTAATTAATCCGAAAGTTTTTTCTGATTTTTAAGAATTTTACGCAAATTTTTTTCATGCTAGATTTTTATGAAAATGAATAAAATTTTACAGTAGATTTAAATCCATTTAAAGTGTAGCAGAAAAATTAAAAAAAAATCACTTATATCATTATCTACCAGTTTTTTTTTAGGTTAAGGCTCAACTTAAGCTTTGCGTGTACTCTGCTGACCGCATAAAAGATGATTTAAAGAACTACAAAATTTACTATAGTCTAAGAATTAAATTTAAAGTTTAGAAAAGTACTACTAAAATACGATTTAGAATCCATTTGAACAAGATTAAATTGTACACAACTGGTTTAAACCTGGCTCAACAAGTTTGAACCAGGTTATTTTTAAAATCTCGAAGGTTCTATATAAGAAAGTTGAGAATAAAATCGGCAATGATTCTGGTAGGCTTAATCATCATTAATTAACATACTTGATCGAAAAACATCATGTTATAAAACCGTGTGTGTGTGTGTGTGTGAGTGTGTACCAGTAGTATTAGCACAACAGCAGCAAATGATTATCGGCACACCACATTAAATATTTAATTCAATGATTAAGGAAATCACACACATACGTACACTTAGTAATAAGATGCGGTGCGATTAATTTTAATATAATAAATAAATTATTAATTTGTTTTCGCTGTATATATGTATTTTTTATTTTATAAATTTATGACATCAACTGCTGACGTCATAATTTTGTTATAATACCAAATCTTGCCGTTGTCGTCTTCATTGTATTTATCCAATATTTTCTAAATGCATTTTACCTGGTCACAAAATATTAAAATACCTAAATTTTTAGAAAGCATTAACAAGTTAGTTAGTTTGGGAGCATATTAATATTTGGGTTACACCTTTCATAAAACTGGAAATTTTATTTGTATGTGTTTTCATGTTTTCTGAGGAAATATTCTCATATTTGGGCGTCATACTGTACCATCATTTTGAGTAATTCCATTCATTGTTAATGAACTTTAGAAATCTTTTATTTTAGAATGTCTAAATAAAATATAACGAATATAAATACATGTATGTATATCATTAAAACGTGTAAAAGTTAAGACAATTAGCGATTACATGTAAAACTTAACAAACTGATAAACAACAATAAATTAAAGGTTTTCGTAATTATATGACTATATGTGTATGTAAATATGTATATATGTACATATATACAAAAATATTATATATATTACGTGTTAATATGATAAAAAATAACATCAACATAAAAATAAAATGGCACTGGAATATTTTTAAAATTTATTTTTCCCGTTCAATTTTTATGCCATGTATTAAATGCTACTATAAATAAATCGATTAGTTTTTAATGTTATTCAAAAAATCCGGCAAAGTTTTAATGCTATTCTAAGTAAATCAGTTAAATTTATATGCTATTCTAAATAATTGGGTTAAATTTTCCTGCTATTCTATATACCTAAATCGGTTAATTTTTAATGCTATTCCAAATAAACCGATTAATTTTAGTGCTTTTTTGATACTACATATGATATTTTTTATGGCTTTCTAAATGAACCGGCTAATTTTAAATGCTATTCTAAGTGATACGGTTAATAAGTAATGCTATTGGAAATAAATCGATTAATTTTAATGCTTTTCTTGATGAATCGGTTAATATTATATATAATTATAAATTGCCTGATTAATGTTTTTAAAAATCAACTAATTTTTTCGTTATTCTAAGTGAACCGATTTGATTTTTTTGATGTTCTAAATTTTTTATGCTATTTTAAGTAATCCGGATAATTTGTAATTGCTATTGTAATTGAACCTGTTAATTTTTCATTTGTCGTATTATATAAAATAAATCGACTTAATTTCTATGCTATTTTAAATAAATTCGCTATTTTTTTATAGTATTCTAAGTGAATCGAATAATTTTTTAACCTTCATACTATTTTAATATTGAATATTTTTTTCTTGCTATTAACCGGTTTATCTATCGTGATACATATTTCAAATTAATCGATTATATATTCTTTTAACCAGCGTAAAGAGTTTTCCGAATGAAGCAGCTCATTTTTCATACTATTGCTAATGAAACGATTCTTGTTTAATGCTACTACAAATTATTAATTTTTCCAAGCTATTCCAAATGAACCGATTCGTATGAAATTAGGCATTTCACTTTCGAGCCGCTGCTTGCTATTTAAAATATAGTGTTTTTTCGTGCTATTTTAAATGAACTAGTTAATTTTCAAGCAATGTTGAAATCGGATTCTTTCTTCTCTTGTTGCACATGTTTTATCCTATTTTATACGAAGAGTTTTATTTTAAATTAATCATTTAATATTTTGCGTTACTTAACAAAAAAAAAATCGCTTCAGTATTTATTGTTAACACTTAAACACATGTACCTACTCTTCCTACAAACTTAAATAGTTTTTACACAAAATACGTAAGTGATGACATTCAATCAAAACTATTGAAGTAAACTTCCGGTCTGCTTCGGAACATGAACGTATTTACAGTACAGGAGATGATACAGTAATCCAAAGTTTGCAATGTTTGCATAAATATTGCCAGACACACACATACATATGTACATTCAAGTGTATCTTCGTATGCCGGCCAGCCTAACTCCTCCTTCAATTGCTCTCTTTAAATAAATCGTTTTTTAATTGTTTAATTACTTTAGCCGTGACTCAAGCTGCCAAATATGTATGTTGTTACAAATGAAATAACTCGAGTACTTGATACTGATTTGGAATAGATTGATATTATCTGGTTTTAACCAAATATCAGCTAATAATGCGTTCAATACAAATCTATGTATTTTGTGACAGTGATTTCAGTGCAAATAGTAAAAAGGAAGAAGGAAGAAAGAAAATGAAAGCAGAAAGAACCGGCTTATAAAAATGAAATACGTATATACATATGTACATACATATGTATGTACAATGTACATAACAAAGTAAAAATAAAACCTGAACAAATAAAAATATTTGTTTGTCTCACTTAAATGACAAACAAAGAAACAAACTACCTGATTTCCAAAATATATTTAGAATCTAAATTTTAGATTGTTTCTATCGGTTACAAGAGTTTAAAAATACACTCTCTTATTTTTTAATTCAAATTCCATTAAAAAAATTTTTACAAAACCAAATCCAGTTTTTACTCAATTCTACTTCTTTTGAAAAGAGGAAATGATTATTTTGAATAAGTAATGAAAAACAATTCTTATCACACAATTGAAAATTCGAAAATAAGAAATTTCTTTGTAAAATTTTTTCAAAACTCAATTAGTGCACTAATAACTAGTTTGCAGGCTGGTTAATCTCTTTTTTTGTTTAACAACAAATTAATACAATTGTTATTTCTCTTTTACTCTAGCTTCTTTCTGGCAGATGATCGATTGCTCTTGGTCACTCTCTATTTATTAAAACGATCATATTGTTTGTTGTTCTTTTAGAAAATTTATTTACTTTTTCTGTTTGAAAATAATCTTTTTCAAAATTCAGATTCATTTGAACAGTTCGCCTGTCAAGTCGTGTTCGTGGTTTACCGTTGCTAACATTCGTAAGTCATTTGAAATATTATAAACTGCTAAGTTCGTAAAGAGCAGTTACTTCGTCTTAGTTCATGTGTATCATTGGATTTTGTGTGTAACTGTTAAATAAATACGGAAAACATAAATTCTTTTTAATCGTTTTAAACTTTAGTGCATCAAGTCTGAGATTTTAAATTGTGTGTGCAGTAATATCAACAACAACAACATCTTTAGCACTTTGACATAAAATTAAGAAAATTATTGGACAAAAGCGTGGTTGGTTTCAATTAAAATTCATAAAAAGTACGTTGACTGCATTTATAATTTACACTTGTGAAGACGATCTTTCACCAGTGTAAAGTTTACTTTATTTTTTGTTTATTTTTTATTCAAAATTTTCTTTTGTGTTGAAAGTAGTTTCTTTTTAATATAAAGTTTAATTTAACGTATTTTTTTTCTCATTGTGCGTGAGAACTTAGCTTTCTGTTTTTTAATTGCTTCATTAATTTTTAATGACTCGAAAAATCTAATGGAGTAAATATTGAATGTAATTATTAATGTATCATATGTACATATGTATGTATATATTATTAAATGTCCAACCAAGGAGATGGAATAAGGATTTTAGAATATGTGACGCGCAAAATAGAAAGGGACCTAAGGGTAAAAACCGGTTTTGTTCAACAGAGCCATTTTAAAGATTTAAATACATGTACTATATTTGGTGTATCTTCACTTTCATAAAACGCGTATATCTCTGGGAGGGAACACTTTTGGGGCATGGGATCGGTCTCATTCGATGCAAAGATATTGTCCACATCAAAAAAAAAAAAAAAAAATAAAACTGAAAATTGATTTTTTACCCTTAGGTCCCTTCCTCTATGCGCTGTCAAATATTATCTTGCAACATTTTCAAATAACTTATTAAACGACTTTAAAGATTTTACCACGATTGTGCTTGCATGTGCTTGTATGTACATACATATGTATGTATGTATGTATTTGTTAAAATTCATTTGAACCTTTCTACAATAATATCATCCGAATCAATTAAACGAATCGGATTAAATTTTTCGACAAGCCGAATGAAAACAATAAAACAAATAGTTTTTAAGCTATCTGTGATTTTTCTTAGTTCCTTAGAATATAGATCTCGTCCAATTATTTCTGAATATATGTATGTAACATTACGAACGTATATAACCAGTAAGGATTGAAAAATTATGGAATTTTAAAAATCATTTTGACAAACAAACATTTCAAATTATTAGAAAACTAAGTTTTCGAAAATTTTTCTCGATGGTAACAATCAAGGTATATTAATTATAAGGTAGTCGCATTAGCTAAAATTGACATCAGCTGATTGATTTTTTGTTGTCAAAACTTTGTTATGTTTTTATAAAAATATTGTGACATTTTTTTTTATTTAATTAAAATTTAAAAAAGTGAAAAAACAAGCGTGAAAAATTTTCAATATATAATTAAAATTAAAAATATCGGTTAAAATGCATGTATGTAGTGTCTGCAAAAAAAATTTGCAAAGGGGGAAGGAAAGTTGTTCCAAGTACCCAAATAAGACACATCCTGATTTTATACATACATCTATCAACACCTTTTTGTTTTCTGTAAATAATTTTAACTTATATTTTTATTTTATGCAATTGATTTTTTTTTTAATTTAATTTTTGTTTTGTTTACACATCACATTTTGACAACACCCAACAAAATGCCTGTTGTTTTTGTGACGTTGTATTTGTTTTAGGGACAAGACTACCTCATTTATTATACCATGGTAACAATCGAACGTATTGTTTTATAAACAGATTTGAAGCAGTTTTTTCAGTTTTGACACAACATATTTTTAATGAAATTTAAGAAAACCACTTTTTATTTAAAGTTTTTAGATCTTGCGATTTCAATATTTTTAAAATAAAATCACTTTTTAATAATAAAAATTCTCGATTTCTCTAAAGTGGAAACACAATATTTAAGGTTTTGGTCTTAACCTTAAGGATAGCGAAAATTTTGCTACGATCGGTTAAAATGTTCGACACTTATAAGAGGCTTACAGACAGAACCATGTGGACATCATCGTACAATATTTGGAATTTTTTCCTACCAACTAAAAGGAGCGAGATCTGATATAAACGTTGTCATTTTTGAAACTTGTCGTTGAATGAGTAACTTTCCATTTGTTAATTAGAAAATTTTTAAAAGAATGCTTCTTGATATTGAGATTTTTGAATTTTCTTTAGAAGTCAGGCGGATTTTTCTGGGATTTAGTGTAAAGCTTATACAGTGAAAAGTTAAGTTTATATCGGCCAACCAAAGCCGATATTTGGCAAAATTAAAGCAATTTGCATGCAATTAATCAAAGAATTCGATTAATTTTTGTAACCCATTTTCATAAGTCAAAATGATACATAACTTTTTAAAGAAACATAGAGACAAACAATATTGAATCAATTTTTTTTTTTGAGAGCAATATCGGAAAATATTTAATATATTTCTTTATTGTTTGCACATTTTCGTACATTAGGGGGTGTGCGCGGTTGTGTTTTCTTTAAATTTAATTCTCACAAGGTATGCAATTTTATATTACTTTGTTACGCGGTTTATTTTTCTTTGTTTTTTCTCGTTAATGAAAATATTTTTATTCAACTTGAGGCAATGCTTCGCAATAGAAAAAAAAAAAAAAAACTAAAACTAAAATTAAATTAAACCAAAATATTCATATATATTTTCTAGGGTAAATACACATGTTATTTAAATTTATAATATATATAATATGGGGGCAATAATTATTTGAAGGAAACATACATATATGTATCTATAGATAAGGCTATAAGCTTATACTTACATACATACATACATATACTTAAGTTAATATAATTTATTGTGGCTAATCGCAGATTGCAATCATAAGAATATGGAAATAAATATGTTTGTATGTAAGTATATATCGCACTTGATCAACAAGAGGGTATTAACTCAAAATTTTTAAAATTTCGTTTTTTGCAAGAAAACGATGAACAGTGGTCATATCTATCCACTGTAAAAATTTTACACCATTTTCTCCACTCTTTCACCCAAAAAAATACAGTTGTATCTCTCTTTGTGATAGAAGAATGGTATAAAAAAAAAGTTTTTTGCCTCTACTGAAAATTTATTAAAATTTTGAGTTAATACCCTCTTGTTGATCAAGTGCGATATGTATCTATGTACATATGTATGTAGGTGACTAAAAACTAAAAACAATACGTTAAAACTACCTTCATCTAATTTTCATTTCAGATTCACTCGTGATGTAAAAAAATTCGTTTCCCGAAAGCACTAAAAATAAACACATTATCAGTTGCCATAAAGTAATTTAAGAAAAACATTGAAACAAGAAACGCACAAACATTTTTGTTACAATATCAAATTAAAAAAAAAATTACAAGTAAATTTAATATAAATAAGTATTATGGCTGCCACTTCTACAACATCATTCTCATCATCAAGACAATGCAGTGTCACCAAAATGCTGGTGTATTCGATTGTCTTAATTGCCTGTTTAACAAGTCAATTCTTATCAGGTAATTTTTTTTGCATTATTTATTGTTAATATTTATTATAAAATCCAAAAAAAATAGTGAAGCATAAATGTCGCAAGTCGGAAAATATCCAAACTAAAAAAAATTCAATTGCCGTCCTATAGTAAAAGTAAAATCTTGTATTAACCGACTAACATGTCAGAAAATTGACAACTATTCTGTGGGGGATTATTCTTTGAAAATCAAATTTTCTGGTAAAGTTTCTTATATTTTATTTTGACGTCACACATGCCGGCTACCACTTTAACAACTAAATATGTAGTTCCAAAATGTACAGCAATAATAATATTGTACCATGAATTCCAGCCGTGAATTCCATTGTAAATTTTTGTTTTTAGTATAAACAATTATATCATATTTTATAGACGCAAACAGTTTATAGCAATGAACTTTGTAAAGCGAAAACACCGACAATTTATAAAACACGGGAATGAAAAAATGTATTTTTCCATGCTGGTATTTAAAATTTTTTCTCGTTTTTCATGAACAGTTGATTTTAATCTCACGAGTCTCATTTCTTCATTTTTTTATGCAATTTATAACTTTTTTTGTGTTTGAAATATTGTAGCTGTGAAACAATAGATTTAATTAAAAAAGAATATACGTAAAATACGAGACTATAAATTGCAATCGACTAATTCTAAATTAAAAATAAATCTGTTTTTTATGGGATAACATTCGTTAAGTTGAAGAAATTGTTGCCTTTGTTTTAGGCAGCTGCAGCAGTGTTTGCAAACAATATGCTCCATTGTACATAATAAAGCAGTTCTTTAGATTTTATTGAGAATTAAAAATGAGTACCCTTCTAGGTCATTCCACATCGCTTCACATAATGCAGAGTAAAAATCATTAAAAAACCCAAACATTATATGTAGAATGTCATAAATTGTAACCCTAATTGTAATAAATGATCTAAAGGTTTAAAAGCCGCTAATGACATTGTTGCGACATTGTTAAATTTCAATAATAAAGAAATCCAAAAATCATTCAATTGGAAAACAATTTTCTACACTTTCAAAATATAAAACAAAAAAGATTAATGAAAACTCAAATTAATTAATTAAATTTAAAATCTATGTATGGCCGCACATGCTTATTATTGCAAATAATTGCTCAATTTAATTAATTTTTATTACATTTTTGTTTATTCAATGTTTCAGTCGTGTGAAACCATTCAATTTAGATTAAATAGTTTTCGCCTTCCCTACCGCCTCTTGTTCGTACTCACCATCATCATATGATATGATTAAGTATATTTTACTGTTTAAATATTTAATTAGCAAACTGCAAATTTAAAGTTTTTGTATTTATTATAATAAATTTTAGAAATGCTAATTTTAGCACGTTTACTTTAATTGAATAATAAATAAAGAAAAATGTTAAATATATATAAAAATTTTTCTCGTTCATGCACTAAAAGTTAAAAGTGATGATGTTTAAATGTTTCTATTAAACAAGAAAATTTTTAACTGAAAAGAAGGTGGGTGCATAGATACTGAAAAACCGAAAGTAATTTAACACATCCAAAGGTACTTTTCTTGAATACAAAGGTACCTTTTATACAAGAAGCAAGTTCTTGTCATAAGCAGTTTTAATACAAAAGGCACACATTGTCGTAAAAAGTAATTTTTGTAACAAGGAATCTTTTCATTCAAAATAATTTTTTTTAAAGAAGTATATTTTTTGAAAGAAGTTTTTTATAAGTACTTTTCATAAAAATTCGTTTTCTTAATATATTTTTATTTTTAAAAATTAATTTTTATACAAAAGTACCTTTTATACAAAAGTACCTTTTATACAAAAGTACCTTTAATAAAAAAGTATCTTTTATAAAAAACCTTTTATAAAAAAGTACCTTTAATAAAAAATTACTTTTATAAAAAAGTACCATTCTATAAAAAAGAAACTCTTATATAAAAGTAAACATATTTATGTATTAAAAAGTCTCTTGTATAAATAGTATATTTTATAAAAAATGCCTTTTATTAAAAAGGTATAACAGCACCTTTTATGAAAAAAACCTTTTATAAAAAGTGTAATTTTTAAAATATGTGGTAACATATAAAAGAAAAATTGATTGCATAAAAAAGTACTTTTTGTAAGAAAGTACACTTTACAAGAAGTGCATTTTTCAAAAATTGCATTTAAAAAAAATTAGCTTTTATAAAAAAGTATAAAAAAATCAGGGGTCGAATTACGGCACTCGATATCGATCGAAATTTCAATACAATTTACATGTAAATTTCGATCGATATCGAATGCCGTAACTGCTTAGTCCGTTTGCCCCCACAAAAAAAAGGAATTTGTTTGTGTACCTACAAAAAACTTTCGTATGCGAGTTAAGTTTGTACTGCACTACAGTGTTTCATAAATATTTCTTTCGATCTCAGAACTGCTGGGTCATTGTCAGTAATCGTTATTATTTAACAAGATTTCAAACTTTTAATAAATCAGTTTTAAATTTATTCCATTTATTAAACCATTTATTAAAAAATGAAAACATAAATAGAAATGTATGCATTTTTTAATGCATTTAATATTTTTTTTGCATTTAATCAATTGAATATTGCAATTTTTTTATAGGAATTAATATACTATCTGTGTGTGTAATGTTTATGTATTATGTGTATTGTTGTGTGTTGCATGATATTGATAAAACTAAAACTTAAATCAAATTAAATTGAATTTTTAAACTTGCAAACATTTGTAGTATTTATATACAAAACACAATCACATATTCGTAGTAAATACACTACCGGCAACATAAATAAAACATGCTATTTATGCGTTATTTCGACTTGAATTTAATATTCGAATTAAAATAAACTCGTAATTTTTTTCTAATTGAAAAGAAAATTTGGAATTTCTTATTAACAGAATATCGGATCAGTAGTCATTTCGAGAAAAACACATACAACAATGAAATAGATTTACCTCAACGGCAGAACGTTCTGGAAATAATCAAACAGAATTTTAAAAATATAGAACAAATAATTATGTATTACAAATGGGAGATAGCGTAGTAATTAAAATTGATCTAACTTGTACAATGAAGTCAATTTCCTTAAGCTAGTTCGTTAAATAATTTATATTTCCACTCACAGGTAGCAGCTACCTTGATTGGCATTAAGCGATCTTATACTAAAAAGCTTTGTAGTTTTATTTTAATAATTTTAAAATTTTGACTATTCAAGATTTTAGCCCGACCTTTAATGGGCTGGGCCCTTAAACCAGCTTAAGTCGGAGTCACAGATCGTAAATTGATTTAAATTATTTCTAAATTAATGCAACTTTCATAAGTGGAAATTTATTGCTTGCATTTTAAATGTTCTAGTACGTAATTAAATTTGGCATTTTCAGATTTATTTATTGCCCCACATTATTTGCAATTTTCTTCTTTTCTCAATCATTAAGGTGTCACTTACATGTCGTTTATTGAAATGAAATAACAAGCGGCTTTCAAACGTCATCTATTTTGGAATAATAAATGCTGAATGTCAAGTGAATTATTTAAAAATTTCATTTGTGTATAGAAATGCTACCAAAAAAATTAAAAGTAAAAAGTTCTGGCACAGTGACAGTGGAGCTGCTTATTGTTAAGAAAATAAATTTTAATTTGTGGTAGCTTTCAAATTTATAACAAGTTCGACAAAAAATTAGAAACTTATAACTGCAACGATTTATTCGTGAAATACTCCAGAATTTTTTTATTTATGTATGTACTTATGTGTTTTCTGTAGGTTAACTAATCTGTAAGCAAACTAATGGGCATTCGCACCCAAGGAAATGCAGCATATAGATTATTAAATTATAATAGAGGCACCATTAAGTTTATATGTAGACATGTAGAAATGTACTTATATACAAATGCTTGTAGAAGGTTAATAGTTACTAGTGTGTTCCAATGGTCGACCCCAAAAGAACGTGTTCTAGTCATTGAAAAAAATGATAGAAAATCTCTTATAAAACAGTCATAAAACAACCAAAACTATATATATTTAATGATACATTTGTTCCATTTCACAAAAATTAAAATAAAAAAAGGTTAATTGCAAAAACAAAATATGTACCTTCTAATGCGTTTAATCAATTTACTGAACTCTCTTATCATTTTTCCTATAATTCTCTTGTTGTTATTTTTCTCCTTCCACCCAAATTAGTGAAACACATGTATGTGTTGTTTGTTTGGTTTTTGTTTGGCTTTAACTTATGTATATGCATGAGTAATACGTGTAAATGTAGTAGTAGCAACTTTAAACGGTTATAGGTCCCAAAATACTGAACCCACAATAGCCAGTTCATTTCTGTGAAAAATTTCTTTAATTTGGTAGAAGCCTTGTAAAAATCGGATGTCAGATAGGTGCATGAAGGGTAGCACAAAAAAAGCAATTGTCTATTAATTATATGGATTATATGTCTTTCTTAGTACTACATAAAATGTTTCGAAATTTCAAAGATTGGCCCCTCTCACTAAAGTTGGCTTGCTTTAGAGTTAAATTTAATATAAAATCATGCAATTAAGTGTCATGCAAAAAACCCGCTTTCTTAAACTATTCATAATAGAGTAGAATAGAAAAGTGGATAGATCTGGTCCAAGGACCGGCACAGCGACACCTATTGGATCTTTTGTGCCATGGATCTCTAAAATTAAACCAAGCTCTGAATGACTCTCCTTATGAAAGTCAGCACAGAGCTTGGAGAAGCCCGCCTAATATCATCCGAACACACATTCAGAAAGAAAAACACGCCTTCTATTATTACATAAGACTACAGATTCACAGAGAATGTGTGCCGTTGTCTCATCCTCTTCCATTTATTGTAGTATTTGTGTTTTTAAAATTTCAAAATTGTATGCTTTTACCATCATTTGTGGATGGCTTTTTAGTTAAGGTACGTGTTGCGAATCAACAACACTGGCAGCACTGTAATGTTTAACATATAATTACAAATAAAAGCAAAAAATAAAAAATTCTCCAGCTAGCATCCACTAAGTATAGATAAGTCGCGTATTCTATTTGTATTTGTAATTGTGTATAAATAGAGTATGTAAAATTCTACAAAAGGGATGTAAAAATATTAAATTTTTCCTTTGTTGCTCGAAATATGTTAACAATGTATAGCTAATATTTCTCTGATTATTAACATTTATGAACTTTAGCCTGTATAAATATTAACAAATATTAAAAAAAATGTCATTGCGTACTAAAGTCTCGGCTTAAAATTTTATTAAATTTTTTAATACTAGAAAAAAATAGCATTCGATAAAAATTTTGAAAGAAAACAATGTTTTTCATTTGCAAGCACATGTTTTCAATTAAATATGATCTCTATTGTCTGAGGTTAAAACTTGATGTATTAGTTTTTAAAGAAGATTATTAAGCGATAAAGTTATATACACATATTTTATGTATGTATGTATATATGTATGTATATGTGTGTATGCACATTATCTTTTCAATAATTGGTGCTAAATTTAGTGTATTTTTCTTTTTATTTTAACAAAAACAAAAAAATAGTAAAAAAACGATCGTAGAACAAAAAAAAATGTACTTTTGCACACTTTGCACTCTCACATTTAGTTTCCGAGGACAATACAATTTTATGGTTTTGAAAAGATGGCATTGTCATGGTCATAGAAAAATAAATATAACTTTTCAGGTATTTATAGCCAGCTCATACTTATAAAAATATTTGCGTTTGTGGTGGTTGTGTGGTTTGAACGCTTGAGTGCTATATTTTGACATCTGGCATGAACTGTTGATATTCTAGGCTTAGAAAACATACATGTTTGTGTGTTGATTTTTTGACAAGTCACCAGAATAAAGTCGCAGTCAGCAGAGTAAAAAGGTAGAGAAACGCAGAGTTGCATTGATGCGTGTACCTGTATTATTGTCCAATGATTTCAACTCTTCCGGTTCTTATTAAATATTTTATGTAAAATATTTTTTTATCCCAGTTCGAATGCATCAATGGTTTTCTCTGATCACAATCGGATTATTTTACCTCTTCTTATATTTTGTTTTAAAAAAATTATTATCAGTCAGCATAAATTTTCTAAGTAAATAAACAGACTTTATGAAATGTTCCAAAAAAATTGTTTACAATTTGGTAGGTTTTTTTTTACACCGTGTACAGTGTACAGTGACAAATATAAATATGCACACAATAATTTAAACACCATCATGACTAAATTGCAATAAGTTATAAAAATGTAATGTCTCAGAAGCTAATACAGGACCCTTATATGAGTCGGCTCACTTCTGTTAAAATAGAAATTAATTGATATGCAAATGACGAAATGTCATCATTATCATTGATGACAAGTTGATGTCATATCACTGGAATGCTGACACTGCAATGTTGGCAACTGCAATGGGCACCAAACGATAACGTTTGAATTTCAAATGTCTCAAAAAATAGTAATAAGCCTTTATTATTAAAACATTTAATACGTTCTAGATAATAAATTCGGCCACTGTTGTGACTTACATACATATGTATGTATGTATATAACTACTATGATATTTTAAAGTTATGACAAGCTTAAACAATTACAAAGCTGTAGAAATATATTTTCTAAATAAATTCTGAAATATTTTCCAGTTCAATACGTTTTAATTTAAAGTCTTTAGTTTTCATTTGTTATCATTGAAGTGTATGTATGTATGTATGCGCGATTGTGTATTAAAATTTCCTGATTTTTCATTTGAATATTTTTTATGCCAGCTGATTGTTCTCTCTTTCTCGAATTCTCAAAATTTATTTATAGGCAATTCATGTCGTCCGACTGTTGTTAATCACAGTCTTGCATGTATTCCGTTATCGCTTCTTTACACTTGATGCGCTTTATCATGGAAACCTTTCTATGAAATATTCAGACCTTCATATTCGACCTTGGAAATTATCTTTTGCTCAGTGTTACCATCGTCTACTTATATATAAATAAAAATGAAATGATGTTCGTTGCTAAGCGCATCCATCACTCGAGAACTGCTGGACCGTTTTCGATAATTTTTTCTGTTTATGGTTTGAAATATTCCGAGGATGGTTTTTACTGAAAAAATTTTCCCGGAAAATAGGAAAATTTAGAAAAACAAAATTTGTGGTTTAATATTGTCGGGTCAGCTAGTTTATAATAAAAATTATTAAAATAATTATTATGCGTAAGGGACTGTGCACATATTACGTAACGCTGTTTTCAGAGATTTTATACCCCCCCACCCCCCCACCCATCATAACGCTTTTTACTAATTTTTCAGTGCAAAATTTTCAGTCCGTAACAAATCTTTAACCACCCCCCCCCCCTGGAGCGTTACGTAATATGTGCACAGCCCCTAATAGTGAACATACAGTTTTTTTTTATACGACTGCCATAAATGATTTTATAAAATTATAAAGGAAATTCGGTGCCTGAAAAATATTATTTAAAACATTTATTATGCACTTAAATAATAGATAGAATTTAAGTTGCATAAAATTGCACAATAATATTAATTAGATTAAATTGAAAAATAAGTTTTAGTTTCTTAATAAAAAAAAAAATAACAACACAAGTATTTAAAGTTTTGGATTTGAGCAACAGAACAATGTTTTTTTTTCTAAATTCGAATTTGCAATTGTTTTCCTTAATTATATTTTAGCTTTCGAGATATAGTTTATGTAAAAAACAAAGATGTTGTACGACAAATGTTAACATAATAGTCAAAGATATTGCTTACAAATTTTCATATCAATCAAAATTAGCAAATTTAAGGAAGAATACTACACAGCGTTCTCCAGTTAATGTTAATATAAATATATGTAGTGCAACATCTTCCATTATTAGCAGAAATATATATAGCTAAAACTTAATGCAATTTGAGAGTTCAAAAGATAGGAAACAACTTCACGATGTTTAAGTCCAAGAATTGAACAGATTTTGTTAAGTTTTGTTTAAAACAAATAAACTTATTTAAAGTCATTCTCCAAAGGTAAAATATGTAGAAATTTTTTGGAATACAACAATTTTTGCAATCCGAATAATAATAATTGAAAGAAGCAAGTTATGATTTTCAAACAATTATAATATCACCTTCATTTTACATCTTCTCTTTTCAGTCAATGCCATACTATGCCATCAGTGCAACTCTCATATGGATGAAGACTGCAATGTTTTACGCCTGAGTACGCCGCGTGGCCAACGTGATGATCTTTTCCTTAAAGAATGTGAAGAACAACATGAACAGCAAGCCTTTTGTCGCAAAACTGTCCTAAATATTGAGGTGACCGGCGAGCAGCGTATTGTTCGCGGTTGTGGATGGCTTCGCGAACGTAGCGGAGTTGGCAACAATAGTTGTTTCACTGCCGACAATGAAGGCTACAAGCAAATAATTTGCACATGTAACGAAGATGGCTGCAATGGCAGTTCGGAATTGTACATTTCCAAATGGTCGGTGTTGACTGTCACCGCCCTCAGTGTAACACTGGCTACAGTATTGACCAGAAATTAATGATTGACAATTTGTCGGATCTGTTTTAAAGATCATTGAATAGTAATTGATTAATTTTGTAAAATCTTTATCTTTTTATTTTCGTTTGCTTTTAATTCCTTTTTTTCTATAAACAGTTTTTTTTTGTAACTTCATTAACTATTAATACACATGTGTGTGTATGCTTATATCTAAATAAGTAAGTGTATCAATGATGACATAGAAATATTTTCATTTATCTAATTGTAGAAAAATAAATAGACGAGTATTTTAATTTAAAAATAAAAGTGCATACTTATAACGAATAATATAAAAACAGTGTATGACTGATTCTTCTTTAAATAACTTTCAAGATCATTGCTAAAAATCTTTTGGTATGTCATATAAATTTCTAAATTTCCCCATGCGTACAAGATACGATTTTTCTTTAAAGAAAAGAGAAAATTATATAAATTTAGAAGATTCATATTAAAATTTTAATTAAAAAATTTTAAATGTGTTGTTGGTCATTGAATTTGCAGTGCGATACATGAATTTGCATAAATTTTACAATGCTTACTGTATAACGATGACCTTTCAAGTTATTTTCAATTTCAAATATTCGTTTCCGGTTCCGCGCAGCACTACGTTTTTTCTTCTCGAATTGAAAATAAATTACGATTAATCTTATCAATATTATAAAAAAATTCTATTAGCCAGTTATTTTAATATTTTTTTTAAGAATTTTTACAGAGCTAACAAAAATATATTTTCTTTTATTCTGCTAAAATTAGTAAAAAGCAGATAGACAGACAGCCATTTCTTGAGGCTTAATTTTATTGTAATGTCATTTTAGCTGCAGTATCCAGAATTTGATGCATGAGAGAATGACAAAAAACAGATAAACATAACAAAATCGTTGATAGAATAGAGATGTCGTCTGTACACAACGTTTGGCATTTAAGACGCGAAAAATGTCGTACAAATTCAATTTTACTACTTTTTAATCCTTGAAAACATTGTACAAAGTATGTAGAGAGTTGTTGCAGCGACATTAAAATTCTTTAATATTAGCTTGAAGTTATTATTAGCAAATCAATGTTTAGTTTCAATTATTCTGTGACGTGGATTTGTAATTTTTGTAAAAGGACATTTTTTGCTTAAATTGCTACAAGGATGTTTATGTTATTTGTAAAACGGTTTAAAGAAATTGAAATTTTAAATGCTAGTTTACATCATACAGTTTGAGAGCACTTGCTTTAGTTTGAGATACAATTAAAAAATAATTAAAGCATACCTTTAGGATTAACTGTTGTTTTTTTATACTCGTGTTTATTATTTAATAGAATTTGAACAAACTTGTTCGATGAGACGGGTGGGTTTGGGTTGTAGTAAAATTGTTGGCGGTGTACAAATCATTTGCAATATAAATAGAAGAGAACTCATATTGAATTAGACCCACATTATTTTGGTTTTTAATACACCTAATTAAAAATTCAATTAAATATTTTTTTTTATAAATTACATATGCTATGTGTTTTCGAAAAGTTTGAATGTAGGACATTTTAAAAGTTTTATCCGCCGATTTGTGTCTTTTACCTTGAATTTTAAATATTAAGTTTCAGATAAAAAATCGGTTTGGGTTTAACCCACATCGTATTTTTGCTCATAATTTTGTTGACCAGGACAATTTTATAAAAATAAATATTTTTTGGAGAAATATTTGGTTTTTTATGACTTTTTTTTTTTTTTCTTTTGTATAAAAGTCACTGTAAAACGAATTTCCTAACCTGCCTTATATCTGAGTTTGCTACCTCCCTAATATCCCAGAATTTTCAAGAACAGTATTTCACGCGAGAGTTGTTGCTATTAAAACGTAATAAATTTTTTATAATTGTCTGGCAAAATTTCCAATAAAAATTTTATACTCAAATTAAAAATTTATCATCAAACAAATCATAAATAACATTGACACTAATAAATGGTCAAAAGCAACCAACCAACCAACCCCTTGCCACACACCACAAATAAGGTCATGCTGCTCAACGACAACTACAGCAACAACACTATGTTTAATAAAAAATAAACTTCAAAGAAGCCAAAAATGCGTTTGAGTCATTCTTTTGAATTCATTAAAATAATTAAATTTAGCAAAGATGAGTTTTTTTTCATTGAAAGTTCACAAAAAGTGACCTTGAATGTTTTTAAAAACTACCAAATCATTAAAATTTAAGAATATACCAACCACTTTAAATTATTTATTAAAAACAAAAGCAAATTACAAAACAACAACAACATCAACAAAACGGAAATTTTATGAAATACAATTAAGAAGTTTTTTGTAATAAAATTAATGGAGTATAAAGAATTTTTAAAGCAAATATAAGAATAATTAATGTTATTGCGATTAATGTCAGGCGCCTAGAAAATGTTTTGTAAAATTCTCTTCTCAATGACTGGATTAATGTATACAATTATTGAAGGATTTAGTCTTTTAATTAATAAGATCTTCCTAAGAGAAGACCCTGGCAATCTTCTCAAAAATATCCAATAATATTCTAATGTAACAGGGGAAATCACTGTTAGTATTGTAATCATTGCAGATCTTGCAAGTCTAGCTTATTTTCATCAGTTTGCTGCAATGCAATAACAAAATATGTAAATAAGCTATACCTGCAAGATTTGCAACAAGAGCAGTTTTAAACCAAGAGTGATTACCCTCAATATTTTTTATTTTCGAAATGAAAAATCATTAGTTCCATTGTGTTGATTGTAAAAAATAAACCCCTCCTGCAAATTACTGCTAAAATATCTTTCTTCAAAAACAATTTTTAACCATTTATTTTGTTAATTGACTTTTTGATATGCCATCGAACTGATGTCAAAATCTCTCATATTAGTACAAGAAGAATTTACTGAAGCTGCAAATTGTTGTAATTTTATGTTGTTCAATCTTTAAGTCTTTTTAAATTTTCAAAATTATAGGAATCCTTTTAGCCATATGTTTTATGAGTCCAAAGAAATGCTTGTAAAATTATTAAATTTGTTTGGTTTATTGGCGAATGTACTACAATTTAAACTCATTACTTTGAAATTAATTTGAAAATTGTCTGTAGGGTCTTTATGGAACATTAATAAATAAGTGAAACCATTTATGTTTATTGCCATCACTAGAGATAAAAAAATATTTATGACGCAAATATATTTTATAGACATCGTAGATATGGCTGTTCATAATTTGTTGTTGGCTTGTTTTTAATAGTTTTGCAAAATGCACAGTGGGTTTTGTAATATTCTTTTTTGGTCACACAACAACAATAATTTGTTTCTTAATGTATAAACAACAAAAACATACAAATTTTAAACTTGAGAATTAATTGTCCAATTTTGTTGTAAAATATACCAAACAAATTCCAATCACTTCCCCTTGAGGTAAACTAACGTGACATAAGAAAAGGTAACAAGACTAACTCTGAAATATTTGCAACATGTTCGAGTTATGTTGGTTTAATTGAGAGGGGGCTCTGTAATTTTTAAATGAAATTGCCACTGGAAAGATCAATTGGCACATTAAAGAAAGTTAGTGATCGGTTCTAGGTGCAAACTTATGTTGGTTTAAACATAACTTGTTATATAAGTGTGCTTTAAAATTCCCCCCGGGAGGCTTGGTTATGCATGTTCGAGACTTACCACACTTTGGTGCTGTGCTTTCTTTGGAAAAGGGTATTTGTCTCTTACTAGAAAATGCCTCTCTGAAACAACTGAGTATAAAATACATAGGAAAGGAAGTAGGGTAGCCTATGCATGTCGGATAGAAAGAAGGCGAACAAGCACCTAAGGTCTCCGCCCAAGGCCAAAGTTGGCAGAAAGTTATTCTATAAGGGTTCTCTTCCGAGGCTCGACCAGAAACTGTTGCAAAGGGAGCCAGTAAGCCCCACGGGTGTATGTGTAGGTTTAGATTAGAGCAGTTCCTATATCGGAATCGCCTTACGATGTGCTGTGAGATGCATAATCTGTCTTGGGAATATTCCAGCCGTTTACGAGTCGTCACCGCCAACAATTTTTCCGCTTCAGTCGACTTTGAGCCGTCGCCGGTAATTTTTTTTGTTTTCCGGCGCCGCCGATGAAATACAGTCAGCTTCGATCCCTGTTTGTACACTGAAGGCATTCTGTCACAGCCTCACGATTCGAGAACATATTTTTGTACACTCATTGGCACCTGTCATAGAGTAAAAAATATTCCCCACGGCGATTTTTCGCTGAGACTTTGACGGGGTTCATTTAAGCCAGAAGATAGACGATCAAATATTTTGAAAGTTGATGCTTTGTGTTGTACTTCAATCACTGTTTACGATATCATAAAAATTTTCCAAAAAGTTCCATGATCAGATTTGTCTAATAGTTGAGTTAATTTTGAATGAGTCCGAAATGAACCTCTTAAAATCAATCATTCCAAGTTTTAAATGCCTGCTCTCCTTAAGATTGTGTTCGGGTTGAGTTTTCTTGCGTTGGAAGACTTATAGCATAATTTTATAACAAATATTTTTCCACAAAAACAGTCCCCGGCGTTCTTTACAAACAAATGCTGGACTAAGTTTATAAATGAAATATAATGATTACAAAATTCTCTATTCTATAGTAACTTGCAAAAGGGGAAAGCTTTAGTTTCCCATAAAATAAATCTATTGCTTAAATTTCTAAAACGCCAACACACAAATAGTTTTAATCATCCCCTAGAATCATGTTAATGTTTCTGTTTTGTACAGAGTTTTTGAGCGAAGCAGCCAAAGGAATAAAAGGGTCAAGTTATTTTTAAAGTTTTAAAAGACACATCAACAGTAACTTGGCCTCAAATGCTTAGAAATCCTTGTTGATAATAAATATTTATGTACAGTATAACTTCCCTAATCCGGACATTCGCTAATTAGGACTATCCAGTAATCCGGACATATAAATTTTTCGGGCAGTTGATGGAATCTATAAAATTGTCTTAAATTATATTTTTGAAAGTATTTAAAAAAGACACAAATAAAATTTATAAATTAATCAAAACAACAATTGAGTAGTTTTGAAATTCACAGACACAGGAAATGAATAAATTCTTATTTTACAATATTAACATTTTTGGTCACTTTTAGAATTTTTCTTTATGTTTTCTGTAAATAAATTTAATGCAAATGAATTCTTATGCGTACTTATATTTCTGTTCGGTAATAAAAACAAATTATATGCCTTTAAAAATTTATTTTAACTGTAGTACGGACGGTCCACTAATATATAAATAAATAGCTGAAACTATATCTGTCCGGATTTGGGAGGTTGTACTGTATCTAATAAATACTCGTAACGCATCTCGTATTAATTCAGTAACACTCACTAGAACTAAGTGGCCTACTTGCATGAGTGCTGCTAGCATCTGTATGTGTATGTGTGCGAGTATAACTTAATATTCCTTATTTGCATAAATGAATGCAAATATTCTGTTTTAGAGTACAATGTAATATACATATGTATGTATGTGCATAAATACATACAAACAAATATTTTGTCATGACTGAAGAAAAAGTGCGTCATGTTTAAGCTCTTGAAAACAACATCATAAAAACAACAAAATAAAAATTCTCTCCAATATTTTCTTCTTCTAAGGCATCAACCTTGTCTATGTGTTTGTTTAAGAAATAAATAGATTTTATTTTCCTTGAAATTCAATACATATGTATGTATGTACGTCTGCTGCTATATATGAATTTTTTTATTTATGTTTGCTTGTGTGGAGTTTTTGGCGCCTTATTGACGTAATTTAGCTGATTTTTATTGCCATTTGGTAGTTAGTTCATGTTGATGCTGCCACTGTTTTTATTTAGATGTGTTCAATTGTTTTTTTTTTTTTTGTTGATTGCGTTAGTATTTGTGTGAGTTAGCGCAATTGTGGGGTATCATTTCATATTATTTTAGCCGCTTGTTTTGTATTTATTTATGCAACGGTAACGCATCAACACCACCATCATGCATACAAACTTGTGTATGTAATTTATATTCACACTACTTCAGAGTGTAATACAGAGTGTATTTTTATTTTTTGAAAAATCAAAGTTTTTGTATTTGTATTCATAGACACATGTGCGGGTGTGTGTATTTTAGCAGTTACATACAAATGTATTAATATGATCTACAAAGCAACAGTACAGTAAAGCAACGTTACAGCATATTCGTATGGTATTTTTGCATTTTAATGAAATTATTATTAACAAACCAAATATTGTACATAAAAAATCAGGTTTGGCCCAAAGAATTTTCAAAAAAAATATTTTCTTTAATATTTGGTAAAATTGCGGATCGATATCGCCAAATCGAAAAAAGCATGATTTCCACCAAATATAAGTAGTCTGCCGAAAAAAAAACAATATGAAACTCAAATAATAAGTTGTTTAAATGGGAAATCTCGTCAATCAGATTAAATCTGTAAAGCTGGAAAGCTTGCTCAGAATATTTGATACGCTTAAAAAAAATAAATAAAGGAACTAAATATGGAAAAATGCTAAAAGAAAAAAACTAGCAAGAATTTAGTTCGGAAAATCGCCAAAAGCGATAAGCACTACAATTTTAAAAAATCGCAAAGAGGGAAAAAATACGCCAAAAAAAATCGCCCAATCCGAAATAGATCACCAAAACGGGAAAAATATCGTTAGCACAAGAAAAGCTTCAAAAATGGGATAAAGACCAAAATCGGAATCTAAAAATTGGAACGAAAAATTTGTTAAAACAAGAAATTTTTTCAATTTAAAAAAAATATCGCAAAATAAATATAACCGGATTTAAAAAAAAATCGCTTAAACAGAAAAAAAAAACTTTAAAAGAAATATAATTATTTCATATATGGAAAAATTGCCAAAAATTCTTGACACAGGAAGGAAAACTTAACTAAAAAGTCATAAAAACAAAAATTATGACCGGAAAGAATGAAAAATGAACCATACACTCTTTCTGTAGCTCGACCTTCAACGAATATTTTTTTCTATTGAAAAACGAAAAAGTAAGTTTTCAATAATTGTTAACAGAATGAATTTTCTTGGTCACTCCACAATTTTCGAGAAGCATTTTTTTCAGATTTAAAAAACGCATCACTTGAAAGACAACCTTTGAAAGGAATTTTCCAACATCTCTCACCAACATCTTGTCACTGCTTCCTGCGAGGGTAGACTTTGTATGTATGTGTATCAATTTATATTTATGAGTTTCTAAGCATGAGTATGTGTGCGAGTAAAAGTTTTATTATGCTCGTGTATTTTTGTCTACGCAGCCATTGTGGCATTTGTTTTGTTGTTTCCTTAGCTTTGGTTCATATCTGTTTTTTTTTTTTCTTCAAATTTTTCTCATCTTTTTAAAGACTCATTGGCGCCGAAAAGTTAACAATTAAAACAAAACAAAACAAAACCAAAAAAATAAAACTAACTGAAAAGCAGACAGATTAAAAACTATAAAAGAGCACAGTAAAATATAATCATTTATTTTGCTTAACTACGACAACATTTTTAAAATTTTTGTACGACTTTTGTGTCCTTGGTCTAGTAATTTGTATAATTTTTTAAGTAAACTGTACAAATTTTTTTTATTACGTGCTGCCCTCTTGTGCAAGTTACATTATCAGCAAGAATATTAAGTAAAATACATAATATTATTATTATTTGTTCGTTATACTGCTAAAATTGAGTATTTTTTTTTCCAAATAAGCAACAATGAATCAGCGAAAGGAAGTTGTTTCGAATAGAAAAATATTTCTAAAGAAATGGATAAATGGATAAATAAATACTAAGTCCTTATTTTGATAGATATCAAAGTTTCTTTTTTGGTAAGAAATAAAATAGTTCTATAGTATATTTTCGTAACATTACCCGAAACTAGTTATTTCATAAAATTTATTAAGTTTGTTTGAAAAGTTTTTGAAAACAATTATTTGAAAACATTTTATTGGCATTTCGTTGGTGTTAATATCAACTCATCAGTAGATTGTAAATGCAGATATACAGAATGGCTAAAACCATAACAATGAACAATTTTTCCAATACTTTTATGTGAAAGTTATAAATTTCGCCATCTAAATATAGTGTCGGTAATGGGTGACTACTGCAGCAAGTGGTTCAGTTCCTGCCCCAAACAATTCGGCCATTACCTGGCAAAAAATTTGTATGGTGAATTTGATTTCTCTTTATTTTATATTTTTGGTTGTTATTAATTTTTTTTCCCACAATTTCTCTGCAATGTTAAAGCTAAAAGTTAATAAAATTTTTTCATATTCAGCAATAACATAAAAAGTTTTCTACCGACAACAATTTATATGTTGACTACTTTTATGAAATAAAAGCAAAAGAAATAAAAAATAGATAACATTTTGTAAACCAAAAAAATAAGGTAAGCAAAACTTTTCCAATAAAAGATATTTTTTATTTATTAAAGTGGATAAAATGGATGGATAAATTAGTTTTTTTCCAATAAGCTGAGATAACAGGCGAAAGCTTTAACTTAGCTACAACTTAAGCAAATCAAATTTGGCTCTTAATCTTTTGGATGCGAAATTTATAAAAGAAAATAGTATAGCTAGCGTATATAGACTGAATCGTCTATTTTTAGATGTAGATAATTTTATTTTGGATCATAGGAAAATTTTGCAAACGTCACTGACTCCGTAAAAAAATTTGACTTCAAAACTAATCACGTAATAAGCAATGATTATAAATTAATGAATAGATATTCGTTTGTTTCGTTTGTTTGATATTTGTTTTGGTTCGCAGGACCAGCGCGCAGTGAATAAACGCTACTTATGCAAAGCAATGTGCCAGAACTTAAGGAAAGCGATAGATTAGAGAAGATGGATGGTGAAAATTTAGAAGAAAGCTTAATCCTTTTTACAACTCTGCTAATGCGCATTTTATTAATTTTTGAGCAGCGTGTACAGCGCCTCTAGTGTTAGGTAGACGCACAAAATTTTTTTAACTGTGTGAGCAAACATTTTATTAATTTTTTTATTTCGCCGACGATATTGCTGCCCGTGGAAGGAGTGCCCCGTGGTGTACATCAGCTTCGAACAGTATCAATCACTCCCATACAGTTTTTAGTGACCACTACTAGGCTTTCAACCCTTAAACAGTCCAACAACAGTTAATACAATTTCACATATTACCAATACTACTTCAGAGCAGAGAAAAACTGTCATACTGTTGCAATAATCTACATATATATGTAAAACAGGATGTGTGTATGTATGTAACGTATGACTCCAAAACGGCTGGGCCGATTTTGATGAAATTTTTAGGGAATCTTCAGAATATTCAGGCGGGTGACACTGTGAAGTCTGATTTTTGATTTTCGGTCTGCGGGTGGATAAAAATGAATGTCTGTCTGTTTGTTTGTTTGTGCTTTATAGGAGGCCAAACCTTGGACCGATCTTCCTGAAAATTTCACAGCATGCTAATGTGACCCTGGAAGGAATAATAGGCTATATGAAGTTTTTATTGGACAACGGGGCATGGCACCGCCCATAAAACCCAAAAATTTAAGTCGTCATATTTTGGGCATTTTTTTACCTACGTCGATGATATTTGGTACATATGGTATGGGTATAATTAGGAATACGTACCTGGAGAAAAGTGGGTGGGACCATGCTCCTTTTTAGGAAAACTAAAAATCGTAATATAGTCTTAACTACTGGACCGATCGTCATTAAATTTTCACAATAGGATATTCTTACGAAATAATAAATTCTTGACTATAACGAGCGGGGTAGCGAAGCACACTGAGTTCAGCTAGTAAATAATAAAATTAAAGAAATTTTATTATAAAACTGATCTCTAGGTCGACTATATTAGTTATTATTTAATCTAAGACGAAACTAGTTTGCATGTGTGCATATTCGGAGTTCTTCTGGATACTCAACGAAATTAATTGATACTTAAATTAAAGTTTTTTTTTTAATTGAAAAAAATTCAATATATTTTCAATTAATTCTGCTGAGTGAATACTAAGATTTTAGAGATTTCTTGAGAAAATTTTTAATTGAATCTATGCTTTTCTTAATTGATTCTAAATTGATTAATTAATAATATGATTTGTTTATTGCATAAATGAAGAAATTTGAAAAGGTATTTTTCAATTCAGACAGACGAGTTTGAAAATTGTTCAGGCATGGTGGCAAGGACCTACTGATAATGACGGCTTAGCAGCCAGTAAAATACAGCATATAAACTAGCTGACGCATAACAAACTAATTAATTTTTGAAAACTTAAATTCTTGAGTAGTTGCTCGGATAAAATGTTATTTCTTGTTGAAAGAATTTAATTATTTGGGGATTGCCAAGCAATCTCTATATACATTCAACAAATCATCAGTAGACTTTGATCATACTTTTGCAAATCTTCCAACCACGTATCTTATGCACAAACTTTCAAATATCATTTGAGAACTTAAAAATGGTTTTTGAAACTTACAAAACAAAAAAACTAGATTCATTTTAACTATAGATTATTTGTTGTGTTCTTGTAAAAGATTCTATACTAAAGAGAGATTTTTTTAAAAGAAAATCAAATATTTCGCAAATTAGAAAATTTTAAAAGTAATAAAATTATTTTGTTTAATAAATTTATTTTGTAGTTTCTATGGTTTTGCCAATAAGCTTTTTTTTCATAAATCTATACATAAATTTTGAAAAAATCTCTAAAGTTAATAAACATAAATGCATACTTGAAATATAAAATTTTATCATAGTTACGACCTTTTAAAAATGTTGTGAACATTAAATCCCATAAGCTGACGTTTCGGTTCATGCCTCCAACAAACTACATGACATCCAAATAATCTAAAATTTATTTGTTTGTGTCTGTCTGTCTGTCATTATATCTTTCTGTTGTGTTCTTTATACAAGAAAAGAAAAATAAAAATAATAAAAAAATTCTTGTGGAATTATGATGGAATTTTTGCTCTTCAGTGATTTTGTGAATATTTTAGTTTGTTTTTTTTTTCTTCTTCTCATTTTGTTTGAAATTACTAATATGTGTAGATAGCAAATAGAAAACAACTACAACAAATACATACATACATACATTCGAACACTTTGATGCAGATAAGCAAAATTTCATCATACGTGCGTACGTACTACAGTTCATATTCGAGCATCTATTCTACTGGTATTTTATATATGCATAAATATTTGATATAACAAAATTTCAGTAAAATAAGTAGAAAACAATACTGAATAAATTTAACATTTAAAGTAAATTTGTGAAATATTTTATTAGTAGATAACGACAGGATATTTTAACGTATGAAATTTTAAAATGCTGTCGTGTTGATTTAATTATTTGCCAGATAACACTGATTAAATATATTTACGAGTTTGCCCTAACCTCAAAAATAACATCAGGATCACTGAACATGCATTGGACAATATACATAGGCACATATACAGATATACATACACACATGCATATGCAGGGACGAGTAGATTAGATAGAAAATTTATTAGTTTCGCTTGATGGCTTCGAAGCCAGCTTTGGTTGGTTGACTGTGTGTTTCTTTCCTTTCGCTACTTGCATTTGAATAAAATAGAATAAATCGACTGTGAGTTTAAAATATGTTTATTGCCTTGAAGTACGAAAAAAGTAAAGTTTTATTTGTACAAACAAATGTGTATAAATTGAAGATATTTTATAGGTCAGTGAGCTTTTTGGAAGCTTGCATAACAGTAATATTTTCATTATATTTTGAAAGGAAATATATTTAGTAAAAAAGAAAATGAATTTTAAGTTATGATTTACTTAGAGAAGTACCTACACACACTTCGTCAGGTCATCATTGCTTTGAAGCATATGCCATTAAGGCGAAATATAGAAAAAAAAAAAACAGCAAAGAAGGTTTTCAGTGCATTTTAATTAAAATATATCCTATTTAATTTCTATAACTTAACCGTTACAAAAGAAAAATGTTAAAAATTCTGAAAGTGTAATGCATAAACGATTCATAAAGTTATTGTACAAATTTTCCATGTGAAAACAGGTTTTTATACTCGTATGTACTTTAACTTTATGAATCGTTTATGAAATACACCTTTAACATTCACAAAAATTCTTATTGCAAATGAAAACTATTGTTTTTGCTGCATATTCAGTTATTTTTCGAAAGTAATTTCTTGTCCTGCATACGTTTTCCAATCGCTATCGATCAACTTGTTTCTAATGGGTGATCCATTTCGAGGTTCCCTACTTTTTTAAAGAAAAAAACACAGAAAATTCAAATTTAATGGGGAATGTTTATTATCATTTGAAAGAACATTCTTTAGCATTTATTTTTTGAAGATTATGTCTATCAAATGTTGGCCGTTGCTACGTCGCAGATGGTCCATCCGTTGAGTCCAATTTTCGATAACTCTTTCGAGCATTTCGACTGGTAACTGGCGAATGACACGCGTGATGTTTTCCTCCAAGCGGGTTTGTCCGCATAAACTTTAGACTTTACATATCACCACAGGAAAAAGTCTAACGGTGTGATATCACACGATCTTGGTGGCCAATCGACCGGCCCAAAACGTGAAATTATGTGCTCACCGAAATGTTCTCTCAATAAATCCATTGATTGATGCGATGTGTGCGAAGGGGCGCCGTCTTGCTTAAAGCAAATATCGCCGAGATCACGAGCTTCAATTTCAGCCATCAAATAGTCGGTTATCATGACACGATAACGGTCGCCATTGACGGTTACGTTCGCACTGGCATCATTTTTAAAGAAATATGGACCGATGATTCCACCGGCCCACAAACCACACCAAACCATTTTTTTTTCTGGATGAAGTGGCAGTTATTGAATCTCCTCAGGTTGTTCTTCGTTCCAAATGCGGTAATTTTGTTTGTTTACATACCCATTTACATTACTCAGTAGGCCGATTATGTTGACCATAAGTTGAGCGAAGTGCACGAAACACATTCCTCACAGAACGTAAAATTTCGTAATAAAGTTGAACGATTTGTAAACGTCGTTCAGGCGTAAGTCTTTCCATTATGTAATGCCAAACAATACTAAACAAAAATAACAGGACTGCATGACACGCCTCACACGTGATCTGACAAAAAAGGCTATTGAAAAAAGTATCTATACTTGGATCACCCCTTATTTTATTTTGAAATTAAAATTTTTGTTCTTGCAGAGGAACAAATGAATCGGCTTCCACCCGTCCATTAATCAGACTCGGTAATATTTTCAAATATCGATCGGCCGCTAATCTCAGATAATATAAACAATTAATTAAATTGTATTCTAGAACAAAGAATGAAAAGAAAGGAATTTCTTTATTATTTATGTAGAATTAAATGAAACACATTTCTTTTATTTCAGTTTTAAGTTTTCAAAAGTTTAATAATAAATAATTTAACCGGAATCTCCTACTTGAGTGTAGCAGAGGCGTATGCAGCAAAACAATTCCTATTAAACCTTTAAAAGGCTGAGATATGCAGCAAAATAATATGCTTGATATTTCAGAAATCATAAATACATCGCGAAATAGGTTTTAGATTCAGACAGAAGATATGTAAAATATCTTATGAAAACATAAAATACTCCCCATTCTGTTCACGAGCACCACATCTTCTTGTACTGAAAATTAAAAAAAATTCTGTCGCAATATTGGATCGGTTCATCTTGAAATTTTTCTAAAAGAAGAAAGAGTAGATAATTAAGTTTCTTAGTATTTTAAGTAGGCGTGGCTGTGCCTATAAAAAGTCAATTCTGGGTACTGTAAAAAGTTTAAATTTTTTTAAATAGGGTTAGAATTTTCCATCATTTAGTCTCTGTAGGAGTGGTAAACAATTAAATAATCCGAATAGTGGGCGTGGCAAATCTCATAAAAAGTGGTTATTATTTATTTCATATCAAAAGTACTGTATTAAGGACGTGCTGCACTATGCTACACAATCGTGCGATCTGCCAAATATGAGATGTGTGCTGGAAAAGTATGGTAGTGTGGATTAAAACTGCAACTGTGTGACAGATTTTTTGGCAAGTCGTGCGATTTGTAAAAATTTATAAAAATTTTCATAAAAATTATAATTTTCATGCGATCTTCAGAGGAGTACTTATTGTCAACCAGCTGAGAATATTAACTTTTTCTTTATTCGTAACACTTCATTATTTTTGTTTTATACAACGAAAGGGATGTAGTTATTTTTCTAATATAAATAAATGATTGTACAAAACAAATAGATGTTTTGGCATTAGTTTTGCATGATATTGTGGCACCTACAACCCCATTTTGAACCGATTTTTTAAAGTCGATCAGATTTTTGTAAGATTTTCCTGTTAATGAATCGTACGATTGTGTGGGATAGTGAATCACGGCCTTTAGCTGGTAGGGTATTCGTACATCGTATATATAAACTGATTAGTAAAACGCATAAAAACAAAAGTGTTGCACATGGAACACTGTGTTGTACAACAATATAATTATCATAGTACACCTTTCTCAAAAATTCACAGAAGACTGACACAATAAAAGTCCCCGAGTTTGTACACCTATAATATTACAAGTTTGTTTGCATCTAATTTACTGCGTTTTTGTCATACAAGAAAATTTTATATAATATTACATTTTATTTAATTAAGTTGGCTTTGTGTTGAATTTTAATACCTTCACAAACAACACTGTGAAAATCTAATTCTAAATTTGTTTATGCGAAAAAAGGTGTAAACACCACCACCCACACCATGCTTTATTTGCCATGTTTCCGTTTGGTGTTAAACGAAATTTTGCTGTTCTTTATCTGATTCCAACGACTTAAAATTCAACAACTTATTTTCTAACAGTTTCCTTTTATCGTTGGCATTGTGGCAAATGAAAAAAAAGTTAATTTGCATTTTAAATCTTTGTAAGAACCGTGCAAGCACTGTTGCTTCTCATCGACCCTGAAGGGAAATTAAAAAAAAAATAATAGAAAAAAAATACATATTTATGTTCTCTCTGCAGTACGAAAGCTAAAAACACATTTGCAATGAAAGCGATTTAAGCAAAAATAAATGTGAAATAAATAAATTCAATTTATTTTCTAATTTCGTTCAAATTAATACTCCTGCAGTCGGACATGTCTACGTGGAGGACGTAACAAAAACCATGCAGTTCATTTTGCACAACAACAGATTGCATACAAATAAATCAATCGGTTGACATGCACAGTCATGTTGTGGCAAATAAAACTTTTAACTAAAATTTATAACATTTAATTTGAAAGTTAAATAAATAATTGAGACTTGTGTGGAATTCCTGTCAACGGCGGATGCGAAAATGTAAATAAAAGTATTGTTTTCATTTACAACAAAGTTTTATTGTAGCAGCGCAACAAACAATAACAACAACATTTAAATAAAACAATTTTTGCTTTCTTTTTCACTTTGCAATATGTTGCAACCAAGATTGAGAAAGTGTTAAAACTTAGACACCATGTTGTCCCGCAAGCCGGAAGTTGAATGTTGGCGTAAAACTTATTTTGTTTTCGTTGGCTTTGTGCAACAAGAAACAACTTTTAAACATAAAAGTGTTCAAAAGAAAATCTTAATCCAGCTTTCGATGTGCAGGATGAATGGGAAAGAGAGAGAGAGAGTTGAAGACATGCTATCAAGTAAGAACTTCCATTCACTGGCCTCTTAATTGCTTAAGTAAAATTAGAGACAAGTTTTTTTCCTTCAACTACTGGAAAGTATTGGGACAATTTGTCGAAAGTATTATTAAATTAATTTTAACCGAATAAAACTTATTCTAATAAAATCATTTCATTGCCAGATATCAGATTAATATATTGCTAAATTATTTATAAGACAAAAATAATCGGACGAAAACTCGAACAAAATATATTCGAAAAAATTTATTTCAACTAAAGTTATTGAAGTTAATTGTTCAAATAAAAATTACTGTTATAAAAACATTCGAATAAAATTATATTTTTATGTTAAATAAATAAAAATTAATCTGATTAAAATTGGATTAAATTTACTAAGGAAATTATTCGTATAAAACGATATAATTTTTGCCAAATTATTTAAATAAATATTTGACTAACTAAAATTATTAAAGGGAATTATTCGAAAAAATATATGTTCTAACAAAAGTAAACGATTACAAAATATTGGAATAATATTATTTGTGTCAATAAAAATTAATAAATAAATTTATATGTAAAATTATTCAAATAATAATTAATCGAATAACAAATTAATCGAATAACTTTCTATATAAATTAAAATTAATAAAATCACATTTTTCCATTAAAATATTCGAATGAAATAATTTAACAAAATAGTTGCAATAAAATATCTTTAATAATGTTCGTTATTGCAATAAAATTTACACGAATAATGCCATTCGATTATAGAGTAAAACTGTTTTGATAAAACTAATCAAATAACAGATATTCGATTATACGCCTTTACAACTTTCGTTTGTATAATTTCGTAATTGGATCTGTTCTCTCGATGACACATTTTTATACTTTCTGCCTCACAATATATTCGCTTAAATTTCAATTAAATCACTTAAAAACTTATTATCCCTTTCAAATACTTTTATTTTTCTTGCATTTTACTTATGTATAAAAATTGTTTTTCATATTTAGAGACTAGAAAAAAGCTTCTAACATTTCAAAAATCGTTGTGCAAAATGCAAAATTGAAAAAGTCTCCTTCAACATTTTCCAAGCATTTCATAACAAATGCAATCGTCGGTGGGTGACATAAAAACAGTGTGGCATTAAAAGGGTTGTTGCTCTGTAATCTTTTTCCATAAATTTTAGTGAGCACAACCTTTTGTAAACTTTTGTTGTATCAGAGCAAGAACCCTTTAAAAGGGCAAACTATTTTTGTATTACTTCGAGTAGTTATAAGTATTTATATAAGGTTTAACTTAAGTTTCAATTACTTTCATTTTATTGTTGAAACAGAGTTTTTTTTTCAGTTTTAGTTATTTCTCATTTTGCTGTGTCATAGCAATTTAACTCGCCCGTTCAGTTATTTGTTTTAGAAATTGCCTTTTTTTATTTCCTCATGTGCTTTTACTTTCTAAATGCAGCCGTCGTTCAGCCGTCGTAGATGTTGAAGAAAAAAGATATTAATTTCATTTCTTTCTTTTACTTTTATTGTACTCGTATTTGGTGTTTTTTGCAGTTGTATAATTTATGGCCATTTCCAATTACCATATTTTTTGTTCCTTCTAAACAGTTTGCATTCCTGTACATTGAGAAGTATAGAATAAAAAGTTACGTATTTTTTATTTCGGTATACCAAAAATTTATGTCTGATGAAATTTAAGCAAATAAATTTGTTTGAAATGATTTTTTTTTTTGCATTGACTTTTAAATACTCGCGCTGTAAAATATGTTATTTTCTGAACAGCATTAATCTTTTGCATGCTTTAATTTTTTGTAGTAGCAGAACGAAAAATTATATAAGAGGATAATCTATTGAACTAGTGGCAAAATTATGAGATTTTTTTAAGAACTTATAAAATCCACTGTAATAAAATAAAAAACCATGCACTAAAACTTATCAATAAAAGGATTTGCATGCCTTCATCATATCATGTAATTTAAAAGTGGGAGCACACAAATTTTGTTAAATTTTATGCAAAATTGAAGAATGTTTCAAAGATAAAAATGTTTCGTGTAAAGAAAAATAACGTACGTATTAGTGATGCTACGAATACTCGTATTCATATTAAATTATTCGACTATTCGCCTATTTTAAGATATTCTTATTCGAATTCGTATTCGCCAAATTCAAGCGTATATTTCCCGAATAATTTGCACATACTTTCCAAAAAAAAAACGTCTTGTACATATGTATATTCATATCATGTTAAGGTAGTAATCAATTCTCAGTAGAGGAATGTTGGACTTAAAAAATGGAAGAAATTAAATTTAAGATGTGAAATTTCACCGACACATGTGGCTGCGCCTTCTGCTAAAATATGTTCTCCCAAACAGCACTGAATTCCTAATTAAAACGCAAACTGAGGGAGAAAAACGAAAGCTCAAAGTATGTAAGTAAAAATGTTCAATAAAGGTCTTGAAGTTCGGCATCTCAATGTCATAATAACGTGAAATATTTAAAGTAGTGTGTCAGTTTTATATTTTAATTTATTGTTACTGACCCAAAGGGAGGGATTTTGTCCAATTAAATTCGAAATATTAAGTGTTTTTAAGTCTTAACATTAATATTCGTAATCGTATTCGGCGAATACTAAAAATTGATATTCGTAACATCACTAGTACGTATACAATATATGTAATCGCATATTACTCATACGTAACGTCTTTCAGAGAGGTGAAATTATGAGGAGAACTGAAAATGTAATTTAATTTTAAAAAAATTTTACTTAACAGGAAAGGGACCGCAGACGAATTCATTATTTAAATTTAGAGTTTATTTTCTTACGGAAATAGTACAATATGGCCAAGAGCGGATTACCTTGATAAATAAGACCTAAAAGGTTTAATTTTTCTTACTAAAGTTACAGGCTGGCAACACGTAACTGATATTTTTAAAATCTTAGGTAACGAAATTATATTTCGACAAAAACCACTACTAACTATTAAATATAACCAATCCTACAATCAATTATTGTAGTTTGGTGAATATTAACAAAATTTTAAATACACAAAAAATACCCATTCCGCAAGAAAACTGAGAGAGTTGAAATGAATCACAAAACAGGTAAATGCTTTTCGGAAAACTCTACTTTAACTAACACTATAAACAAATTTAATTAATAAAAGTTGGGTTTCTGCTCATTATTAATTTCTAAATACGTTTAAATATACATACTTATGTGTGTACATACATACATATGTATGTATGTATAGTATATACTAGAATTTTATTCATGTTACAAAATTATAAGCTTGCCCTAGAATTTATAAAAATAAAGATAATAATATAAATTAATGACAAATAAATGGCCAAATTTCACGCATTTGTCCAAAATATGCGCATCATTATTGAAACGTGAACACGTTCGTACGTACACTAGTGACGTAAACGTTTAACATTATGCCGAATGGAATGAATGAAAAAAAAAATAGGTATTTGAAACGTCATGATTTTACGATTATGTTGTGTGGCTGTTTAGTAAAGTTTAATGTTTCTTTTTTCTTTTCTTCTCTATTTTTTTTTTTTTTTTTGTTACATAAAAAACAAGCCCAAAAACTAAGAACAGAATATAAAAAGTTATAATTAAAAGAGACATAATAAAAAACAGTTCGCATGTCAACAAAAAACACGCAAAAAATGATAAGAAATTTTTATTTAGAAAATAAAAAGAAATACTGGCGTGCATAGATTTGTTTTAATAACAAAGTGCCTTAAAATATGCTTTAATAATGTTAATTTTCTTTTTGCTTTTGGGGGAAAACTATGTGATTGTGCGTTGGGATAGAGAATGGTGGTAAATTCCTAAAGTGTGTTTTAATTAGAGATGCGAGTAACATTTTTATTAATATTACGTGAGCGTGAATGAACTTGTTGGGTGTGTATACGATACACTAATACAAATTGGTCATTATTGCCTGCGAATTGTTAAAAAGTTGTACTTATTTGTAAATTTTTATAGTAATTAAAACAAATGTTTCTTGAGCACCTCGTAAGAATACTTTTTCATTCACTGGAGTATAAATTGTCGTGATCCAATAGGCTAAGGGCGTACGCAATAACGCTTTTTTATTATTTATACGAATTGTTAATTTCTTCACTAGTTTCGACTAAAACTGTTTGCAACAGAACCATTTGAGAAGTAATATATAAATATTTACACTCACGCTTGGTTCAGGTGACCGATGTCCAACTCTAAATTAATTTCGGCAGCGTATTTTTGTTGTTGTTGCTAATAAGTGTGTATAGGAAATTTTTATTCGAGTAATTTCTTTAATTTATGCCAGACGTTAACATATTTCCGCAAAATAATTTCACAAGAGTACTCGTGCCAAGTTGCTGCCTTAATATCTTGATTTAGCTGTATTTTATACGCCTTGTGATCAAACCATTTCACAAGCTCATTTAAATAATCAAATTACACAATTCAGTAAATAACTAAATAGCAAGAGTGTACAGTTATTTAGGAAGGTTTTTGACAAAATTTCATACGTAACGAGTGCATGGCACCTTTGAAAGTATTTTTTATTACGAAATAACTTTCGAAGTTTAATATGTCAGATGAAATGGTATTTAATAGCGAAATTTCTTTTTGGACTGAATGTCACACATACATACCTATAAATACGCTTTTTCTTTTTTGAAAATATCCTTCTAGTAATAATTGTGGAGTTTCTTGTATCGTCTATACCAAAAAAATCCAACAATTTTAGTCTGATCAGACCAAAGTGGCTGCACTGATAGAATTCAAATTCCTACAATAAAAGTCGCACAATGTAAACGAAAATGAAATTTTCAAGAAGAAATGACAAAACTGGCTGCAACAAAAAATCGTGCCATATAAACGGAGACAAATTAATCGAATGAATTTAACTAAAGAATATAAATTGAAGGAAAATTTTTAAAATATGTATATAGAATAAATGGAACAAAACATATGGAAATAAAAATTTTGTTCAATTAAAATTATTTGAATACAAATTATTCGAGTAAATGTTAAACGATAAAAATTATTCGAATAAAAACTTAGATATTAAAAGGCATAGAAACTATTCAAAAGTTATTATATATTGGAATAAAAATTATTTGTATTAAATTATCCAACACAATTTTTCATGATTAAAAATTATTCGAATAAAATTTATTCGAAAAAATTCACTATAGACAACTAATATGAACCTTTTTTTTCGTCTAAAATATCTGGAATAAAAATTTTTCGCCAAAAAATTTTTTGGAATTAAAATTATTTAAATAAAAGTTTTCAAAACTTTTTTTTATTAAATTATTCGAAGAAAATTCAAGAGAAAAATACCTTTATTGTGGTTTAAGGAATTTGCACCTGATTTATTCCAACTGATTTTTTTTATTATGCCTGAATTGTCTGACTGTCCGTTTGTTGTTTGTAAATTTATAGTTAGAAAGTTTAAAGTTTTAAACATTTTATTTAATTGAATATGAAACAAGTTTGCTGCAATTAACCAGCTTAACTAAATTAAATTTAAATGTACTTCAGAAAAAATATTTTGTTTAATTTATTTTCTTTTTTTTTATAGATTTTAAACTAAAAGTTCTTTCAACTACTTTGTTTCTTCTATCGGCTTAAGCTTAAGTGCATTTGTGATACAAAAAATTTTTTTTCTTTAAGATTTTTTAAAAAGTACTTTTATGTCCAGCAATTAAACGTGTTTTCCATTCGTTACTTTTAATTGTAGAGTCCTCTTTGGCTCTGTTATTTTTTAGTTGTATTTTCTTTTCGGAAATACTTTTATAGTTTTCCAATTTGTCATTCTTCTGCAAGTTTTGGTGATTTTAACGTTTTACTCCTGGCCTCTGTTTTATCCATTTTTGATTTCTTCTAATGAGTTTAGAGTTGGTACTTTTTTCAAGCCAACTCAATGAATTATTCTAGTTATTTTCTATGTTAAATTTTTCCGTTTAAGGTTTAGAGAGTAGTTTTTCCTGTATGTGTGTGTGTGTTAGTTTTTATTTTTAGTTTATCTAACGATAAAGTTTGTTGTAGATTTTTGTTGATCTGTTTTGATGGTTTTCTATTTCATCAACAGCCACGTTTTAAGTTTGTTTTTCTTTTTCTTTTTTTTTAAATAACTTTTGCAGTTTGTTTTCTAACCAGAAAGTGGTTAAACTAGGCAACACACATAAACACACAATCTCTGGCCAGTCTGCAAATGATAGTTGCCAGTGTTTTTTAATTAATCAAACTAGAAGGCACACGGCTGTAACAAAAACTATATAAATTTAATTATAAAATGAAATATTTTTGTTTGTTGTTTACTTTAGAGTTTAGTTAGTGAAAATGAATTGCTAAGTAAGACCGCTGTATTAGTAGTTTTTAATTTATACATCTCTATAGAATTCAAATTAGTATAACCAACGGCCGACACAATTGTAAATAACCTTTTTGTAATACTCATAAAGACATGATCTGAACGCTATAAAAAATCTCATAAAAACCGTCATACAACAATGACAACTGTAGGTATTTAATAGTACATTTGTAGAAGAGAAAAATGCAAAACAAATATACCTTCCAAATCTATTTAGTAAGCTCTCTTCTCATTTATTTCGTTAACATTCCAACAATTCTTCAACATCGAAATATAGAACATTTTTTTATTGTTGTAACTCTCTTTGCAAATCCAACTAGTGCAAATTAACTTATATACATGAGTAATACGCGTGCATGTATTAGTAAGAACTTTAAACGCTTATAGCTCCCAAAATATGAAACCGACAATAACCCAAAATATCTCGTTAACTTCTGTGAAAAAATATTTTTAATTTGATATAAGTTTTGTCAAAATCGGTTGTATAATAGTTGCATGAAATCTATCACAAAATTCCTTGTTGTAGTTGTCCTTCTAATAGTTATTATTCGAATAATTTTTGCACAATCTATTTTACATAAAAGTTTCTTCTCATTATTTTAATACAGTAAATTTTATGCATAAAATTATATTCGAACAATTTTTTGTCGTAGAAGTTTTAGTAATTTTCATAGTTGATAAGGCACTTAAATATCACGTTTTTATTTTACGTATTTAAGTATATTTGTACGAATGTTTACGAATAGATAAGATGCTAACACTCGGAAAAAGAAAAACTAAACGTTTGCGATTTACTTTAAAAAAAATAAATTTGATATGATCAACTTTGAAGCTTCGCTCTCAGTCCTTAATTCGTTGATAACGATTAATCTTTACTCAAAGAATTATTATTAGAATAATTTTATTTTAATAATATTTTAATAATATTTTAATCGAAATAATGTTTTTCTAACAATATTCTTTTGCAAAGGTTTTTTTTTTTTTTTTATTCGGTTAATTTTTAGAAAAAATTTTACCCTACTTTTATAAAAACAGCAAATTTTATATTATGAACTTGATAACATTTGAGATCTACATTAGATTTTTATTCGGTTAATAATATTTTTCGCACAAGTTTAATTTAATTTTCTATAAAATTTTGTTCTATTCAGCCGTGTAGTTGAAATCTAAGTGATGTTTGGTATTAAATTTTTCCTTTGTTGCTTGAGATATGTTAACAATGTCTAATTTACCTCCGATTACTACATTACGAACTTTAGTCTGTATAAATATCAACAAATTTAATTTCATTCGAATAGTTTCATTTTGAAAACTGAATCATTTAGTTCGCTTAACATACTTTTCTATGGGGTTTTGCAAGCTAAACGAGTATCAATTTCACTAAGCTGCACTTCAATTTTATTACGATAAATGAAAAAAATTCTAGCAATGCAATTATTGGCATTCTAGTTAAAGCATTTCCTTGAATTTTGAAAAAAAAAATCTTTAACACTGAACACCTTTACTCATTTGTGATTAAAATGATGACGGTTAAGGTCATCATTAATATGCAAATGTCAACTGATGCACAATAAACAAGTTATTAAGAAATATTGCAAAAAAAAAATATTAAGAGAATTGACAGTTCTGTACAAAGGCAGCAATTAAATGTCACAATAGAAATTTATATACGTACATATCGAGTCATAACCGCAAAAATAGCTTAAACGACAAAAACAATTTTAGCTTAAGTGACAAGCCTCTGTCACGAAAAAATACAAGGAATCATTCAATGAACTCTTAAAAAAATTGATTTTGCTATAAATTCGTAGCGGTTCCGTGTGTGGCCATTCAATTGTAAGATATTATGCAAATATTGCGAATTATTTCATTTATTACAAAAAAATAAAATAAAATTGAAAACCACGTCGCTTAAGCTATTTTTGCGGTTATGACTCGATATGTATTTTTTACTTTTAAATCACAACAAAACAAACAAACAAACACACTACCACCCAAACAGTCGTACAAACTTACGAACACTTCAATATACAGCAAACAAACATTTGTAACCTTAAAACAAAACAATAACAAAAAAAAAAAGCAAACACTTATTCGCCCACATTTGAATGGCGCAATCAGTTAAACAGCTTGGAAGTATGCAACAATAAACGTAATGAAAGCCGGAAACCAAATGTAAAAAAGTGCGATACGAATCGTCATGAAACTGTAGTAAATTTACAAGTTTCTTTTAAGTTGCCAGCAGCAGTCATACTAAAAAGGCAATCGCACAGCCTGTGACTTGCTGAGTAGTCAAGTCAGTCTGTAGCTACACTGACACAACTACACTGTCACTAATGTGTTTCGTAATTCGTTCTTGTTGAAATTCTTTACATTTGTTGTAATGAATTCTTTTTTATACACACTGTAAACAATCGAAAATAAAGCTGCATTTGATGGCCGCTAACAGAAATCAAATGAAATGTCACGAAAGTGTTTTTCTATTTATTTTTATTCGCAACAAATGAAATGACTGTCGTTGAAACTTTGGTTGGTTGCTTTCTCGTTAAATTTAATGTCAAAACAATCAACTAAATCCCTGCCCACAGCTGCTAAGATATTGTGAAAACCATAAAAAGTAACTAGATAAGAAAATTGCATTAATATCACTTTCAATATACATATAAAAATTTATTCGAGTAATTCGCAAGAATTTGTTTAAAACAAGCTTATTGGGAAAAAAGGAATATTCTGAATAGCTTTGAATATACACTCTGCTATTTGGAATCTCTATACAATTTAAAAAAAATTTTGAAACACAAAATTCCTGATTTGTGTATTCAGAATATTATGCAAAGTTAATTTGCTAGGTTGTGTGTTTGATTCCTTTAAAAAAAATCAGTATTTTTTAATAAAATGCGTTAAATTGAAATGATTTTACAACTGTTATTTGCATAATTTGTATGTCAATAATAATGTTATTCGAATGTGTTAATTTTATATAAAATTTAAGAAATAATTAAAATAGAATAAAAGAATACAAACTTAATTTTTATCGAATATAAACGTAGTTTAATACATATAGGTTTTGGATATTGAAGACCTTGACTACTGTTTGTGCTTAACATATAGGTTAACATATAAATTAATTGAAAAAAAAATTTTATTCGATTTATTATTCGAATTTCTATTCGAATAATTTTTGTTCGATATTTTTTCGTCGAAATATGATTTTTAATATTTATATGTAGTTCTCAAATGTGAAATAAACTCCCCGCAGAGGTCTTTCCTACCACTTTCAGTGTGTTAGGGTTCAAATCGAATGTCCACAAACACTACTCCCTTTATCGTCATTCCCAAAATCTATTTTCCTAGTTCCGGCACAATGCCATGCATACGTAGGTGTCCTAATTAAAAAAAAAAAAAATATAACTATATATTCGACTAATACTCTAGAATTTATGTTTACAAATGAGACGCTTATTTTGAAAGTGGCATAAGTCACTTTGTTTTTAAGTCAAAATATTTAAGGGTTTGCATTTAAAAACGTTTAAAAATATAGAGAAATACTTAGAAACACATCCGTATCATGAGATAACAAATACAAGAAAATCGTCTCAAAAGTTAGCATCCATATTTTTAAACGTGTAAAAACGTAAACCCTTAAATATCTCGACTTAAAAACAAAGTGAATTATGCCACTTTCAACATAAAGGCTCAAATATTTAATTTTTTTGCTTTATTTCTTTAAATAGTTAAAATATGTCGAGTTGGCATTGTCAACCAACGAAATGCAGCATAGATATTAACTATCCCATATTAAATTAATTAAATATCTATTTCTGATACCAAAAATTTCTTACAAGTAGTTTAAGTTCGAATAATTTGATACGAATTGTTTTTATTATTGCAAGTCTGTTTTGATCTACATAGTCGCTAAATGTGATTGTTTGTAATAATTAAATAATTATTCAAATCATTTTACTTCCTAAATATGCAAGATTGTGTTGCATTAATTTTCAATCGATAATTTTTTTCCGAATAAGTATTTATATTTTGTTATTTCCTTCAAATAGTTTGTAAATGTTTTATTCGAAAATTTATTTATAAAATTTGTACTTTATTTTAAAAGTGTATATTTCGGATGTACGTTTATATTAAGTTATGAATTTTTAGTCGATATGTGCAAATTTTCAAAAATTTTTAATCGAATAATTCTTACGAATAGTTTTTATTCGTATAAAGGAATTCTTTGCTTGATATTAGTTCCATCGAATAACTTTTATTCGAATAATAATATTCGAATAATTTTTCCATAAAATCGTCTTGAGCAAAGAAGTTTCTAAAACAATTTCATTTGTTTTATTTATTAAAAATATATTAATTTTATTCGTTTTTGTTGGAACTTTTGCTTTTGATCCGCCATTTTCTTTGACAATGAGAACTGCTGGATATTTCTGATGTGGTTTTTTATACATTCATGGCATTTCATTTTTTTTTTCTATTATTTCATATTCAATTGTGTGGCATTATGTAGAATTCCGCTCTTGTCAAAATGGTTGCCAAAAAATATATAAAACAAAAACTGTAACAAAGCTAAAAAAAAACATTCAGCACTTAATGTCATAATCATTATATTATTGTTGTAATGCCACCCCGCTCCATTCGCTTACTCAGCTTGTTATTATCAGGTTTGACTGTAACATCCTCACCAGCATCAACATCGTTCTCGGCCTGGCATTAAAGCAATCATCATCAAATCGAATAGAATTGTGAGTAACCGAAAGAATGTTGATTTGTAGCTGTAGGAGTAGTAAGCGTATTGTGACGCATCCTTTTTATCATTAAATGCATATATTTTTTGCTACTTCTGCATTTGAGTGCTTTTATTTCCAGAAGGATGTGCTTGCTGCAATTTTAGTTTCTTATATCCGTTTCTTTTGGTAACTTTCTATTCAAAATTTAAATTATGATGGTTTTCTTTCAAAATGATATTTTTGGCTCATTGAAATGTTGTTGATAGAAATAAATTGTTTTGCAAGTTAAATTTTCCAGTTTATTTAACTAAGCGATTTGTGTGGAGTAAAGAACTAAGAACGATAGAAAGTATAATGGAAGTTAAGAGTACTTAACATAAAATGTCTGTGCGCGATTGTGTGTATGTGTTTTTCGGCGCCACTAGATCATGTTAAAGGGAATTTATGCAGAAATTTTAAGGCATTCAAGCACATACGAACACTAAAAAATATATGAATAATGCAGTTGGCTTCAGTAAAAACAAAATGTTTATTTTAACGAAAAGTAAATCACAAAAAATCAACAATTATAAAATGAAGCCACTGAAGTTTTCATAAACACATACAAATACATACAAACATACATACAATTTTCTTTCAAATTAATATCTTCTCGTGACAACATGACGTATAAGTACTATAAATGTGTCTAACAGAATAAATATTACTCATACGCATGATGCTGTAAAAGAAGTTTTTTCTATTTTGCAAATATGTACATACTTTGAAAAAATCCTTATAAAATTTAACATAAAAAACTAAAATGTTTACTTTGCTGACATTTCATTTTCACTCTGCTGCAAAATGTTGCAACCATTTAAATAATTTTTTTTTTCCAGCAATTCACCAGGTAACGTGTACGTGTACATGTACTACAGATAAGTAGAAAAAATACTTTTAACGTCCTTTTTTATTAATATATGTAAGTGCATATACATACATACATACATACATATGTGATTACATGCCTGTATGTGTGATATGAGTGTAATGTAAGTAAACAAGATATTTTCAAATATCTTTCTGTTTCAAAGTAAAACAGTCAAGGAAAAAAAGTTATTAAATTTGGTTGTAAAACTACATAAATACTTGAGCAAACAAAATATTTTACAGACTTTACAAAACGGTACAAAAAATACACAAAATCAAGACTAAAAGAAAAAAAAAGTATAAGAAAAACTAGAAAATATATGAACAACAACTAAAGCGACAGCAACATCTATACATACACACACATGAAAAGTATTATGTATTTTTGTGTTTGTATAAAATATGTTTACGTCATATTGTGTTGTTACCACTTTACAAATTGTTCAGGATGGTGTGTCATGTAAACGCAAAGGGCGGTTGGGCGGTCGCTTAGCTTTAAGGAGAATAAAATATGTTTAGTTTTATTAATAAGCATGTTTTATGTTAAAATTATTTCATGACATAAATTTTAATTTTAGTTGAGTGCTTTCTTAAGCGGTTTGTTAGTAGATGAAGCCAATGATCGCTATTAAGTATTAAACAAATTATGCTTGGTATTAAAATATCATATAGGAATCAAATGGTACACCCAGAAAAATTATTGGTTAGGAAATGCCGTTTATGCCGTTAATTTATTGGGTCAACCGAACGTATGCTTTTTGCTACGACTAAGTCCCTAAAATGGCGAGCACAACTGAATAATGCTAGGAATTAGATTTTAGTACCAATTATTAGCAACTGAAAAGTTGTCTTTTTAAATTAACGTAAAAATAACGGTTATCGGCTGTTGTAACTAAATATTGCTTAGTTTTATTATTATAATTTATAGCAGCATATTAAAATTATATGTAAAAGTTATGTTGATACTCCTAACCGATTATTGGTTTGATTAGGCAAATATAGTAAAATAAGTTTTTTACTCAATATTTGGCGATTTTAAAATACTAATGTGGGACTGGATTGTCTAAAGCGATGTGTTACAAACATAAAAGTCTATGTTCAATACCAATAAAGGACAAAAATTAATCAGTAAGTAGAACAATTTAATTTAGTTTTATAGTGTATTCACATTGAATGTTAAATCCGGAAATTAAGATTAAATCCATTAACAGCTGATTTTGCGTTCACACTACAAGTTTATTAAATACAGGATTTAACATACAGGTTGTATATGAAATTTGTTTAAAATAAAATAAATCTCCCGTACAAATAAGTGAATTTGTTGTTGTATTTCATTCTTTTGCTAAACTGTGCAACAGATGTTTTTGTATGTTATGTTATCTACGCGCCAGGCCAAATTCGGCCACATACTGTGTATATTTACACGAAACCATTCGACCTGTTTTTACCCCCTAATAACTTTGCTCTTCTTGATCATAATATAATGAAACTTGAAACATAAGGTCTCCCCACAAAGGTGACCTCACAGGTTAAATTTTCTACCGTAAAAGCTTCCCGAGATATTAAGATGTGAAAAATCCATATTTTAGTACATATTCACTGACTCACTCTTCAATATTATCGGGCACTTCCAGTATAGCTAGAGATCTGAAACTCGGTACACACGTAGGTCTTGGTGAAAAATTAACCAGAAAAATCTGAAAATGGGCAATTTCCACCCGGGGGACTAGGGTGCCCCTTCTTTGTATGGGGCACTTCCAGTAGAGCTAGAAAGCTTAAATTTGGTACACAGGTAGGTCTTGGTGAAAAATTAACCAGAAAAATCTAAAAATGGGCACTTTCCACCCGGGGGACTAGGGTGCCCCTTCTTTGTATGGGGCACTTCCAGTAGAGCTAGAAAGCTTAAATTTGGTACACAGGTAGGTCCTGGCGAGAAATTAACAAAAATAATTTTTAAATGGGCACTTTTCACCTGGGGGAGTAGGGTTCCCCTTCTTTGTATGGGGCACTTCCAGTAGAGCTAGAAAACTGAAATCTCGTACACAGGTAGGCCCAGATAAGCAATACATATAAATATTTACATAAAAACAACTTAGAAAAAAGAAGTGAGATCCGCACAAAAACACAAATGCGAATATAAGGCCAAGTTCCTAGCCAAAATATTTCGGCCCTAAAAAGTACTGAGATCAAAATAAGGACCAAGTTCTTGATTCGTACAATTTCATTAAAAAAGTCCTCAAAGAAAATTGCCAAAGAGAAACTCTTCAGTTTTACTTTTATCAATTTTTATTCACATACGATAGAAGAAGCGCTCATAATTGTAGCGCATACAACAAGTTGCTTAACATCAATTTTCTTTTTTTTAACAAATATCAAAGTTTCTTTCTTCCTTTGCTACAGCTACAAAACAAACAAAAATGTGGCGCCAAGGAGAAGTACTCCCACATGAAAGCGAATTAGTCAAGCAGTCAGTCAAGTAAGAAACATTAAATCATATAAATAGTTTTTTCTTGGGCAATTTTTTTCTATTTTCTTTTCCTTTTTCATCATATTTCTTTTTGTTGAATTCGCACTGCTGCGACTAAAAGGCAAATTTTATTTTCCTTGTTATTGTTGTTGTTATTTTTGTGGTGGAAAAATATATTTTCATGTCTGTCTGTCTCACGACAGTATGAGTTTAATGTTTATGTGATTATTTTTTCATGTTCCTTTCGTATTCATTCAATAATACCCGGAGTCATTTAAGAATAAGTGCGAAGATGGTGAAGCCGATTACTATACGAATAAGCCGAATGAATGAGCTACCACAACAAAAACAATAACATACGCAGGATAAGTGTAGAAGAGTACAGAGTAGTTTTGCAGAAAAACATCATGTTGAGCATTTGGCAACTAACCACACAGTCAAGCAGGCAGGAGGCATCCTTTAATAGTTAAAGCAGAACAGTTGAGTAGTTGATGTGTTTTTGTTAAAGACGGTTTCAGTTTTCACTTGACTGTTCCTTAAATCGGTTTAAATGAAAGCAAAAAGAAGGTTTTAGAAAATAATATATTAATTAAATTTGATTTTTAAAGAAACGAGCGTAATTTTTTTAAAAGTTACAAACAAAATTAGTGAAAAAGCAATAATAGTTTTAAAGCAAAAGAAGAAAAATAGAAAACGAAAGCCTTATTTTGATAAAATCAATCAATAAATATAAAATAAGTAAAATTAAAATTTTATTATAATCGCCTAAAAGAAGTTAAAAAATACACGAAAATATGTTGGTAAATTTATTTAAAAATAATTTCATTTTAACGGCTTTTCTGTTGCTGCAGCTTTTTGAAAATGGTTGGTAAAAAAGAAAAAGTTTAAAAAAAGTTTTATTAAAATTTTCTTTCTTCTCTTTTATTATGTGTGTGCGTGATATTTTTTATTGAAAACAAAAAATCCCGTTGATGTTGATGGAAATGCTGTGTTTCATTACTTCCACTGCTGTGACTTCTTGTGCGATGCGATTTTGTGAAATACAAAATTATTCGTTTGTTTTTGTGCTACAAATATTCGAAAATTATGTGAATTTTATTTCTCCTGGCTTATTTCTCGAAGGCGTTGCTATAAAGTGTTTTGTCTGCGATTCTAGTGATAATCCCAGCTGTGCGGATATTGCCTCCAACCGCAGCATCGTTGCAGAGGTAAGTAAGTTAAATGCAAGAATATTTGAGGTATTAAAAAGAAAATTTATTTGTGAAATTCTTGTATTTTCTGTTGTCACAACAGTGACAAATCCTTCAGGACTTTCTTCTTGATTTTTTTTTTTTTTGTATAAAACCTTTTTTATTTTTAATACAAACTATTCTTATAAAATTTGGCTTTGCGGAATATTTTAGTACTAATTTTAATAGTCAAAAAGATTTTAAGTTTTAAATTACTTCTGCCCTTCACTTCTATTTTGGAGTGTTGGTGCCTTAAAAAAATTATGGCAAAGATTTCTGCAGAACATTTAAAGCCATCTCTTAGTTCCCTCCTTTATGAAAGAGATAAAACTTGGCACTCAGCGTAACGTTAGAGGGTAAAAAAATATTCCACACAAAAAGTTTGCTTATGCCATTTTCCATAAAAATTCTGGGAACATCTTGTGCCTTTGGCATAAGCATTATAAGATTTCCTATGCGGAATAACTTTATTCATGTGCTAAAAGTGGTTAAGGGACGAATGAAAACTTTAATTATCGCTAGAATCAGTCCCAACAAATATTTGTTTGTCACCCTCCAGCAGAATGAACCGTTTGAACCGTTTGAACCTTGTTTGTTTTTTATTAAACTTTTTAATAATTTGATTAATTGTTTACATTAAAATAGTCCATAATTCTCGCATTATTTATAATAATAAAACTTGATGAGAATATTAAGCAAAATCACTAACAGTTAACATTACCATTCGGAGCTCCACCGTTAATGGACCAATTTTAAAACTTTTTACTTTATATACATTTTTAGTTTGGTCCTTTCGTAGGTCTGTCCACCAACACATATCAGACTCTAATAAGGAATGACCTTCAGCAAAATATAAATAAATAAATGTAATAAATTTAATGTGTCAAAGAAAAAACAAAGAATTAAAAAATTTCTATTAAAAGTTCTTTAAACACAAAAATGTTTTTATTTTTTTTAATTAAAAAAGACAGAGAGAAAGAGATCGAAATCGGAAAAAAAATCATACCAAAGTTTTTATAATAATTTTTGTAATAAAACACAGTTCAAAACGGGACTTTTTTTTACTTATGTATTTTACCCTTTTCTATTTATGCAAAGTTTCTTAAACGATTCGTTAAAGTAGTCATAGAAGTGTATATATCCTTGGCACCACAAACTTTTGTGATCATAACAAAAGGTGAAATCACTCTTATGGTGTTTTCTTTTCTACACACAAAATGGCACCTTATTGAAAGTTACATATATAAAATGTCTTGCCAACCTTGTAATAATGCAGCTTGTTCTTTCATTAAAGCATTGGTTAATTAAAGTAGATGACAAAAGCGTGAGCGTGACTCTAGCCATTTCCCAAAGGTCCCACTAGTAAAGTATATCCTACAAAATTCAAAATTGGTTTATAAATGGGGAAGTTACGATGGCCTCGGAATAAATGATATACAAAAGAATTGATTTCCTTCACAAATCTATTAAATACACTTAAATTATTGCCCTTTTAGTTTTATTTTATATAAATCCCTTCATAAGAAATCCCTTTCTAAGCTACCAATAATGCCAAGTAAATTTTAGCAGACTTTTAATTAATCAAATATGACAAACAATAGGAGTTCAATAGTAAAATGCCATTTAAAATTCATTAAATTTGCATTCTAAGGAAACTCGCAAAGAAAATACCAATTTGCAATTCAATATTTAATTTAAACATACAAATGTTTCCAAAGTAACAGAGTGCTGCTCACTTATACACATAAATCAAATTAATTCTTATTCATTTTAAGTTTTTATTCAGGAAAAAATTTTTCTATTTTTATAAAAATGATTTCGTGCATAAAAACTATTTATAAAAATGATTTACTTGGATTTATCAATTTTTGTTGATTCTATATATTTCTGTGACAGTGTAACCCAATATATGGAAAATAATCGCTCTTCAAGAAAGTAATTTTAAAACAATTAATTAATTAATTTCCGCTACCGAGGAGGCTACCAAATGTTCAGCGAAACTATAATTTTATGAACAATTTGAATTAAAAAGAAATAATAGTTAATTGAATACTTACTTCTTCCTTTATCATAGAAATATTTTTGGTTTATTAACGTTTATGAAATAAATTTTGTATTGCTTTATAAGCCCTTTAATAAATCAAATATATTGTTGTCCTTTCTTAGATTACCGGTCGGGCACAGCCTGCAATATTTGAGATTTATGCACTAGTTTTACTTTTCTTCTTTTAATTTTTCGCACAATTGCTTATTGGGTTTATGCGTGTCTACAGATGACATATTCTATTAAAATTTGTTTGCCATGACTCAACAGTAAACCTGTTTAAAATCCATTTTTCTTTTTTCAATACATTTTCTTTATTGATGTCTACTTCAAGTGTGTGATTGATAATGTCGATAACATCTATGAAAGGAGGGTAGATCCATTGTGTGATAGTATACATTACAATTAGGGAGGAACTGTATAATAGTTACGGTAAACAAATTATAATTGACCATGTTGGTTTGTTTGGTGTACAAGTAATATGTATAGAGTTTCTTACAGCGAGTTGCAAAGAATTTTTTGTTTTCAATCGCATTCGTTGTTTGTGGCAGGAAATCTCTAGATTGAGTCTCACTTATAACCTACAAACTTTCAAAAACAGAAAAATTAAATTAACGTATTTAACTTCATTTCATTAGCTTTTTACATATATTGTCATCAAGGCGAAAACTGCCCATATAAAAAACAAATTGATACCAAAAGTAGCAAATTTTCCTCATTTTACATACCAAAAAGTGTACTTCTGTATGTTAATGTGAAAAATAAATTGAAAAAAATAGAAAGTCCAAGATTTTCTGTATTTTTCCTCCAGAAAGTATACTGTACATTTAATGTTAAAAAATAAAACAAATAAAGTGCCAATTTGTCCCTTTTTTAGGCCTTAAGAAGTATTCTATATTTTAAGCTGGGCTACATTTTATGCTTCTCCCAAATTTTATCCAAATCCATTAAGAAAATTTCTCAAGAGAAAAAGTACCAAAAGTAATAAAGCATCAATAGTAAAAAAGAACCAACTTTCTCTCTTTTCAGCCCCCAAAAGTTATGATAATTATATTAAAAAGTTGTAAAATATTAGTAGAAATATAAAAAGTACCAAAATCTACCAATTTTCCCTTTTTCCCATTAAAAAGTACTTTATCTATCCGTCTACCGAATTTCTTTGAAATCACTTGAACGCTTTTCGTGTTATGGTTTTTTTTTTGTTGCACCAGCACTCTAGGGAAGAGGATGGGGTAGATAGAAATGTTAAATGTAGAAGGCTTAAGGCTGCTTTAGCCGAACGTAACTCTAGAAATGTAAATGCTGATGAGTCAGCTGGTTGCTTCTGTTATATGCAAAATCTATGAAAATACTTACTTGTCTGAAAAGAAATGTTACCGTAACGTACCAACCTGCAGAAAATAGAATTTCAATACGAGGTTACGTGACAATTGTAGACAGTGATGGGATGGTTGTAATTTGAATTGCAATGGGGCATAGAAGTCCTTTGTTGGTATTTTTTTTTGTTTTGAATAGTTTTAGTTGTTAAATACACATGCATGCTTTATTGAGTAAAGAAAGTTTTCTAAATAATTTTTTCAATATCTAGCAAGAGACTGTACCGATCGTTCGTGCTTATATATTTTATTGTAATGAATTTGATAATTGAATAAACTATAGTTTAAGATTCATATCTATGTACATCATAGTTTTGATTATTAGTGTTACTTATTATTTGAAAGATTTTTTTTTTGTATACTTGGATGTATGTGTGTATGTACATAAGTACATCTATATATGAAATTACAAACTAAGCATATCAATTTATGTGCAGGAAAATGAACAACAATTATTCTCCGGGGCACAAGATTTCGAGCAAGAACAGAAAAATATGATTTAATATGTTTAATAAGAATTTTTGTTCTTTTTATGTATGTATGTACATACATATGCATGTCTGCACATTCATGTGTCATGTGACACGTTTTAAGCGTTCTATAACTTGAAAAACGTTGGCTCTTACATTACATCAACATTTAGCTTACATCTACAATTTCAACGGTCGGCTAAATAGGCCTTTAGTTTCTTTACAGTTCTGCTATTGCGCATTTGGTTAATATTTAAAGACGTGCTGAAGAATCTATGTTAGTAAGTAGACGTATTACATTTCTTAAGCTGTCTGAGCAATCATTTTGATAACTGTTCTACTTCGCCGACGATTCTGCTAACTGACAAAGGAGGATACATTAAATTTTGGGTACATTAAATTTTGATGATGTTGATGACTTTGCCCTGACTAGGGATCGAACCCAGATCCTAAGTCATTAATGGGCTGTTTTCAAAAATTAACTTGCCCTGATATTGCAAAAAAAAAAAAACATGGTACCAAACTCCAAGTAAAACCTTTCAAACAACAAAACATCGGTCCATAAATGGAACATTTTGGGAATATAGCTTACGCCTCCGATTAAACAAACATTTTTATGGGACCAAACTACAAGCAATCCTTTTCAAATAACACAAGAGTTTAAAAAATCATTCCATAAATTAAAAAATTCTGGAAATTAAAATAGGAAAACAAAATATTCAAGCCACTTGATAACGCCCTCGATTAAAAATACGCAAAAGTCCTTATTTGCAGTAGTGCTCACACTACTTTGTAAAGACTCATATTTTGTTCTTTTTTTTTGCCAAATAGGAAAATAAGTCTGTAATTTGCTGCAGATCTTTATGAAATGAAAATTTTATAACATATTTTCACAAATTGCAGTTTAATTTTTTCTTTTGGTCTTTTAATAACGTACGAAATACTTATAGAATCATTGCCAGTGGCAATTTGCCACACACAAAGCTTAAAAAGTTTTGCTCGCATTTGTATAGAAGGATTATGTATTTAACATTTCCAATTGCTTTTATACATAATACAGACTTATTGTCTACTTAAAAAAAGTAATTTAAACATTATCTTTTACTCGTACTATGACTACATTAAAGGATACGAGTATTATGTGAATTTCATCTTCATACATTAGAGTCTGTTGGAATTTATAAACAAACATTTTTTTTTTTGGAATGAGTATTTAAGAGTTCAAATTATGCTCTATTGTAGTTGACAACTTAACAATTGTTAATATTACCACTATATATGTATGTATGTTTGTGTGTATAATTGTATTTATTTTATATGTATACATATTGTCTCATATTATTGTTATCTTATATCTGTGTATCTGTGATTGCCAACAAAAAAAAACTCTGTTTACACCTTTTAACCTCCGGAAGGGGCACAATGAATTTCTTTCCATCTCTTCCTTCTCTATTTGGTAAATATTATTTTTGGTTAACAAATAAATCACAATTGATTTGAAAAGAGATAAATTTTTTTGCTATTTTGATTTAATTTAGTTGGCAAACAAAAATTGTATGCATTTTTATTTTCAATGCAAGAAAAATTCAATAAAAATTGTTAACATTTTTATGAACTTCTGGTTGTACTCGAACAATTACTTCAAAAGAACTTGACTTGATTTTAATTAAAATATAATAAGAATTCAATTTGAAAAATTCACAAGTGGTTTTTCATTTTAATAATTGAATTGTGCAGCTTAACAAACAAACTGGAAAATTTCAATTAAACGATTCACTCTTTACGTTACTGAACGTTTGTAGTTCAGTACTGAGGCATTTTTTTCATATTGGGGTTTATTCGGGAAGGCCCACACTGATTTTGACGATAGTTTTTAATTGAAATTTTGCCTACCTTGATTTTCTTAGTGTTTTGTTTTTTTTTTATAAATTTCTTAAGTGACTGACTGCTTTCCTTGAGTTGCATGAATTTAACCTTTTGTTGCTTTCAATTCCGTTTGACATTGAAAACATTTCACAGTTTATTTAATTATAATTAATGTGGAACTCTTAATGGTATTTGCTTATTAGCGAACATTTATTATTATTTATTTGCAATCAATTGTCTGTAAATATTCTGAAGTACATTATTTTGATTATAATTTTTGAATTCATATTAAAAGGAAATATGTTTCGTAGTTATCAATCATTCAACCTTAATTTAATTGTTCAAGTAGTTTTACTAAAAATATTTTAAAAGCAGTTTATTTATTATGTATTTTTCCCCCTTATTTATTTTTTGAAGACGAATACTTAAAAAATTGCATTCAGTAATTCTTGACCCAAATAAATTGTGATCAAGTGAAAGTATATTCGTTGGATAGATTTGGGAGGGAGGAGGGTGAAACTAAAATTTTACAATCTTCTTTTATGAATTAAATGTAATTTTTTGAACATTAAAACACATTTAAAAAAAAACGAAATATGAAAAGCATAAGCGTGTAGTTTACAAATGAATGAAATGACATTCTGCTTGATAATTTATATTCCATGTATCACTTTTACTGCATTTTTTGTTACTTTTGTGATTTTCTAAAATTTGTACTACAAGTGTGTCTGTATTGCTCTGCTATTGCAAGTCTTCTAGTTTTGTTGGCTTCTTTTCTATTACAAAATATTTTTATGTATGTTTATTCATACTCGTATGTATCGTATGTGTGTGACTTTTTTTCTTTTTATTTCCTTTTAAGGTAAACTTTTTTTTCCTATTTTCCGTATTTGCTGTATTTTATTTTATTAAGTTTTTATTTTGTTCTAAGTTATGACTTCCTTGTATGACATTTTTTTGGTACATGGAAATTTATATATTCAGTGTTGTAGAAGTTTTTCACTTATTTTATCTCTGCAAAATCCTATTTTTTTTTTTTTTGGTATTTCAACTGCTAATGACCTTTTCAATTGCCAAATTTTATATTCGTGCCATAATTTTCAGGTCAAAGGTATATAAAAAGAAATAAAACAAAGAGTTTGAAAATTTACATGAAGTTTTATTTAACGAACGAAATTGAAATTGAAATTTTATTGAAAGTAAGTGAGTGGCAGTGGTAGGGAATTGAAATGCAAATGTTAAGGGACGATATATTTAGGGTCCGTTCCACCTAGGTCTCCTCAAAAACCAAACTCAATTAAAATTTGACCAGTAGGGTTAACAAATTAGAGGGTACTTTTTAAGACCGGCAGAACGTACGAAATGGTTATACATATATTGAAAGAAATACTGCGCTTACTTTTAACATTTATGATCAGTATACTCTGGCAAATCATCATAAACGGATTGGCTGTTGATCAAAGTAATGGTGACTAAAATCTTTTCCGACTGCTTCTGCTACTCTTTCCAGTTAAGGTACATAATGGCGCCCTCATTCGTCTGTGAGCTGAACCGTCCGCGAAGTAAAATAAATACTCAAATTCCTGGTCATAAGGGCACTATACATTCGTCAAAATCACATCAAGCATTATGGTGGTATTAGTGAAAATTTGTTTGTATGAGTGACACCGACGATGCTGGATGAAAAATCAAAAAATTTAGATTTTTGTCATGCTTGAAGAGTGATTTTGATGAATATATTGGTTTTACTCTTCAAGCACGTACACATTTTTAAATTAAAACGAAATTTCATGTATCATTGCATTGCATTTAAGGAATGTAGATCATTAAATATTCAATAATAAAATACAATTTAAATAAAAAATAAAAAAAAACGTTAATTATTATTGTTGTTGTAATATAAAAGACATGTTTTTTTTTCTATTTTGTTCATAAACATATTATTTTTGTTGTTAGTTCATATTCAAAGAGTCGTCGGCAACAGACATATTCAACACTTTTTCTCTATACTGTCTCGTTATTTACACTTCAAAATAAAATGCCAAATAAATGCTGGACAGGTCTTCAAGCCAATGATTGGGTTAACGTCAAGCACACGAACACGAGCTTGATGTCAAGCATTTTGACGAATGTATAGTGCCCTTAACAGCTTAACAAATTTAATGCACCTTTCTAGCACTAGAGGCGCTTCAGCAGTGCTGCTTAAAAATTGACGTAACTCGCACTGGCAGAGTTGTAAAAGAATTGAGCCTTTTTCGACATTATTAATACATACATATTTTCTCTATCTATCCTATCCCTTTCCCTAAGCTCTGGCACAATGCATTGGATCAGTAGGGGTCATCCCCTAAGTGCTTGTCCATAAATTTTTTACGTCAACAATTCGTTTCGCCAAGAACATTCCATTATTAATATTTTGAGTAATAATTTAAATTTTTTTCGGATTAAGGCATTTGCACCAAGTACAGCTTTTCCCACCCAACATTTCTAATTTATAAAAATAATAATATAACTGAAACCGGTTGATGTTTAATTTAATCAACAGGAATTTTTCTAATATTTATATTTGTATTTTACATAAATTATTGTTGTTCATAATTTGTATTCATGAAATCATAGATAATTTGGTTTGAAGTACATATATGAATTTTGTATGGGAAACCGGCATTTAAAACATACTTTAACTTTAACAATCGTCTGTGATGCCAATACATTCACTTGATAATTATCGGGTCTAAGTAAGGTTCTTACATCGATTTCGATTCTTGTACTAGCTGAAAGAAAAATGTTGTGTGCCTCTAAATCAACCAAAGTCGATTCAAGGACCGTCCATAACTTCACTACAGTAGTGTGCTTTAAGTAATTTAAACTAATTTTTAGGTTATCAATTCGCGTATACTTTTTTTGTTAATGTTTGAAAAGGCATAATTCTTTTTTTGAAGAATCGATTGTTTGTAAATCGGTGTTCAAGTTTTTCCCCTAATATAATAACCAGGGCAAGTTTTTTAAACTTTTTGCTGGAAAAGCTTGATTTCGTTTATTTTGTACCTGTTTTGCAAAATTGCGTTATTTGATATACTCTGCTTATAATGCACTTTGGCAGCCTTTGAAAATAATTTTTGAATCTTTCTGTTGCAAATAAAAAGCAAAAGTTTGTCCTTTTTTCACACTATTCTTTAACTCTTGACATTGCAAACTAGATTGACTTAAAGGTGTTATTTATTATTGTGACAACTATACAGAAATTTGTAATGTGTTAAATGCAGTTTCCGATGATGGTGTGGAATCAATATATAACGCAAAAGCTCTTATTAAAAATGCATCTTTTAAATCTGAACTCCCGTACATAAAAGATAATTTCGAGTGTATTTGCCGAAATATAATCAAACTAGAAACAAGAGGACTTTATTTAAAAGAAAATTTGTCTATTATAGAAAAAGTGGAAAAAAAAAAAAAATTTTTAAAAAAAAATATTTTTTGAAAAGTTCATCAAAGTTATGAATCGAAACGTTGAAATTCAAACATTAGTTAAAAATTAAAATAATATTTTTTACATTGATTCGCTATATCCAAGCGAATTATTATTGTTTAAGTTCGCTCCTACTACATCCAATGATGTTGAATGAATTTTTTTAATTTATTCTACAGTTTTATGAGATAATCGATCTTTTCTTTTTGAAAATCTAAAAAAACATATGATTGTGCTTTGCAAAAAAAAAATATTTAATAAAATAAATGAAAAGTGGTTACATTGTTTAATTTTTTGAAGCATATTTGAGCTTTTTTTGCTTATTCTTGGGCTTATTTTGCGTTTATTTTGTGCTTTTTTGCTTGCTTTTTTTCTTTAATTTTGTGCTTATTTCAACTTGCCCTGATAATAACTATCCAATAACCCCTCCAATTATTTACCAATTCACATCATTCAATTTTAAGTTTTTCCAGATTGTCAATGTTTTTCTTTTGTTTAAAAGGGTTTGCTTTTAGCAAAGCGAATGCAGTACCAGGTGGCCTTATGAATCCTGATTATAATCATCTGTTTTTAATTCTCCTTGAGCTGCTAATAACGAAGTGCCAAAAAGTTACAAGAAATTTTCAAACAAAAATTTTCCAAAAAATTTGAAACAAAATTTTTTAAAACAAATTTTGATTCAAAGCTAAACAAATCCATAATAAATCAACAAAGTATAAGTAATAATAAGAACTAAGACGCTTAATCTGGTATGCAGGTGATATCTAAGGCTTCTTGCTCCACCAAATGCTTGGATCCATTGGGGAGAGTTATCCTATCCCTGATAACTTGGAAATAGTTAACGCCCTCATAATGAAGAGGTTGTGTTGACCTATTTTGTAAGTTATACCCACTCTGTTTTGATGCTACGATCATGAGTATAAGTATAGAATAAATATAGGACGCACATAAGCAGGAGCCTAAGCATTTAACTTCAATTATAGGAATAACACAATTCAAATTTATTTCAACATTGCATAAACTTTTTAAAAAAGAAAGAAAAAACTACATATAACTAATTTCCGATTACATGTAATTGGAAGTTTATCTGTCTTCTATATATATAAAATGAATTGCTGTTCGTTGATCTCGCTAAAACTCGAGAACGGCTGGACCGATTTGGCTAATTATTTGCGGAAGTCTAAAGCAATTAATAAATATGAAAGTTGTTAACTATCTTTCAGATTATTTTTATGTTGATCTTTTGTGATAGTGACACTTTAATGCTAAGTGCGCGAGAACTTTTCTCACTTTGATTAATTTCAATTTACGATGCCGTTTAGTAATTTTTTTCATTAATATGTAGCGTGAACGAAGTCACGGGTAAATTCTAGTCTAAAATAAATTTTAAATAAATCACAAATACGTACATATGTATACAAAATATTAAATTCCCAGCGGCGAACTTTAGGGGGCCTTCATTTATAAGGGCCTCCTAGAGCTTCTTTTATATGTAGTACTTATGCTCGCTTCCCTTCTCAAGAATTTGATTCTCCCTTCTAAAAATTTGATTTTTATTATGTGTATGTATACAATAATAAATAAATAAATAGTTAACAACAACATGTCATCAAATGTTAAGAAAACCCTGAAATTGAACGTAATACAATAATAACTATTTTGCAGAGTTGATATTTTGGCACTTTCATTGGTTTTTGTTACGTTTTTGCATATCGAAAGGTAATTTAAAAATAACTTTGGTACGGAATAAGGCCTTCTACTACGCCTGTGTAAGAAGGGAACTTAGAAGGTCTTGGCTGGCTAGGACATCGTGTATAAAAAATGTATGAGTATGGAATGGGGCAAGAGAGCCTTGTGTCTGCTAAATAAGGCCTTACAGAAGGCGTGCTTAGTGCTTCTTTCCGTCGCTGAGTTATAACTTTTTTGCCACGCTTTATTTTGTTGTTTTTGACATATAGGTAATTTTCTACTGACAGGTTGGCAATGAATTTGGCTTGGCTTGTAATTTCGCTCCATTTTTTTTTTCTTTATGGAAAATCAGATCTTTAAACCTTTCATTTCTGTATCGATACTCAAATTAATTTTTATATTTGAGAGCATGATACAATGACTATAAGGTAGTCTTAGAAGCCCAGCTGACAACTGTTGTAAACCACTTGTTTTTAATTTCAGGTGTCAAATTTTTATTCCTAGAGTTGGTGTTTTTTGTATTTCTGCATATACCTTATATTCATTGTATCATGGTTTGAGAGGTTTCCTTGCAGTGCGTACCATATTTTTTTTTTTTTAATTCGGAAGAGAAAGTTGAATGCTCGAAATATTAATTTTCTTGTAACAGCACTTTTTATGGACCGATCGTGTAAGCGTACGTTTACAATTTGTTACCATAGAAGTGTAAGTGGACTCTATTTAAATCAATTCGCTTTATTTTGGACGTATTTATACTTTTGTAGGAATAAAATATAAACAAGAAATGAATTATATCGAATTTTGAGCTTTCGCATAATTGCGTCGATTTAGTAATATGATCATTCGCCTTGCACAGACGAGAACAGTTTCTTAACTGCACAATTTTTGTTCTTTGTTCACACACGGGATTATTTCATCTGGCGTGAAATGTATATATGTGACGCGCAAAATAGAAAGGGACCTAAGGGTAAAAACCGGTTTTGTTCAGGAGAGCCATTTTAAAGATTTAAATACATGTATCTTTGGTGTATCTTCACTTTCATAAAACGCGCATATCTCTGGGAGGAAACACCTTTGGGGCATGGGATCGGTCTCATTCGATGCTCAGATGTTGTCCACATCAAAAAAAAAAAAAGTGAAAATTGATTTTTTACCCTTAGGTCCCTTTCTCTATGCGCTGTAACATATACGTATACGTGTACACAGCTTTTTATGTATTAGTGTTGTTTGTATTCATTTGTTTTTGCTAAATGTGCGTGGATTGGCTTTGTGCTGCTAATGCGGGGTTGTAGCTGGTTGAAAAATTATGCCAACGAAAAACTGCTCTCTTCACCCCTTTCACATAAAACCTTCATTTTATGCCATCATAATTGTTCTCGTCTGTGAAAGACCAATTGCATAGAGATACCAAATAAAAATTAATAATCTAACGCAAATATCTTTTTACAGATTTAATACGAATATTTTTCTAATTAAATCATTTTGCTTGTATTCATTACAGGAATGTACTTTAGAGAAAATGAAATCAATTGATACGTGGCTTTTTGAGCTTAACAAAATTTCCTATTTTGATACTGGAGCCAATAAGAGTCCTCTAATGAATTGTCAAAAAGTTGTTGCTAAAGATCGTAAGTAAAATATTTTCGGCTGATTTGCATCTATTTGAATAATATTTAACTGATTGATTTGAATGCCTTAGCCAATTCGAATCAAATGGTAACGGCCCGATTTTGTCAACTCAATACAGGAGATTCGGATGCCTGTCAAATCTTACGCACAAAATTAAATTTGCCACCTCCCGGTGATACACGAATGAATCAGGGAAATACTAATGGTAACAATAACAATATTAACAACAACAACAACAACAACAGGAATGGTCGTCGTAATGTGGGGGGGCAACAAGAAAATGAAGAAGATGAATTTTTTTGTTCAAATTGTTTCTCGGACAATTGCAATGGTGCCTCAACTTTGGTTGTTCCTTTTTTAATGGCCTTGATGACAGTTCCTGTACAACAAATTATTTCTAGGCTGTGGTGAAAAAATTTTCAATGAATTTTAGACTAGACGATTAATGTTAAAACAGTTTTTATTTCATTTCGCTAGTTTATTTCTATATGTTCTGTATGTATATGTATATTGTAAGAGTGTATTTAACTGTTAACGTTTATCAAGGAAATCAATGTAAATATGTAGGCAAATTATATTTTCAATACTTTTTGTTGGTAGAGACAATTTAAAGCAGAGTAGTACAATCTTAGGCAGCTATGAGTGTGTTGCTTCTACAACCAAAAATTTTTATAATATTGAATGTTACAAAATTAAGAACTGAAATTTTTTAATTAAAAATAGAAATAATGTGAAAATTTTGATGATCAATTTAGAGTTGCGGAAATTGCAGGAGTAATTGCTTCTTAATTAAAAGAATTTGTTCCGCGCCTTTTTTTATACAAAGAATGCCGTCTTGGAATAACAATAACTGGGACATAAACGTCCTTTTTTATTGCACTGTACAACAAAACTAAATTTATTTAAAAATACATACTACCATTGCAACAAATGATCTTGCAAAGAAAAAATTAAAATAATATTTTAAATACGAAAAGTGCAGTTTCAATTAATTTCGTTGTTGAAGTTTAACTAACGACAAAAATTATGTTTTCAATCACTCAACCAAATCAAAATTGAAATTTCAATTACTTAAAATATTTGTTAGAAGAACTTGATTTTGATCACATGAGTAATCGCTTCAATTACGAAATTAAAAGAAACTAGTGTTAAGTTTCAATTAAGTGTATGAATTGAAAACTTTTTAGGAATATTTTTTTTCTAAAAATAAACACAAAAAATATTGTGATTAGTTAACTAAGGACTGTGAATTTTGGGCTTAAGCCGGCCACTCACGTACAGTTTTAACTGTCAGTTTCAACTGTTCAGTAATAACTGACAGACTTAACTGTGAACTGAGATGTACACACACGTGCAGTTCAATACTTCAGTTTTTAACATGGATTCGGACGAGCAGGACGGTTTGGCCGCTTTTTTTTGGGCGCGATCATGGTACTCGCTAGATTTAACTTGCCATAGGCAAGGTTCAGATCTACATATACATATATTGCAATAAAATCAACTATCACTTGGTTCTGTTTACGCGGCATGATACGCACTCTCGCTCGACACACATTGAACTGAGAACGGTACAGTTGAACCCCCACACACGTTCACTTCAGCTGAAACTGTCAGTTAAAAATATAAAAATTTTAAATTTCTCAGTTAAACTGAACAGTTGAGTTGAACTGTCAGTTATTACCCACATATGTGCAGTTTTAATTGACAGTTTTAACTGAGCAGTTGAAACTGACAGTTAAAACTGTACGTGAGTGGCCGGCTTTAGATTGTTTAAGCTGTGGTTTTTGTTAAACACAGCTTATGCCTAAAGTTTTAAGATTGCAAGATTTTCTAAACTTAATCGCTATAAAAATGGACAAAAGTGATCGAGTCAAACCCTCCCTTTAAAATTAAACCTGAACATAAAGTTTCAAAACACCAAGACGCGTATATTTTGGATGGTCACCCCTACCAGGATCAGTCGTTTTTGTGGTTATACAGTGTGAGATTTTTAATTTATGAACTCAAAGGTACAAGTTTACAAAAAGCCAAATAAGTTATTCTAAGACCGGCTTATTTTGAGAAAAAAAAATTCAGTGTTCGTAGAATTCTTGAAACTTTTTTAAAAATATAAAAATATGCTTTAATTAATTTAAGTTAAAAATCTTAACTGGCAAGCAAATGAGACAAAATTATTTTTCTTAAAAATATTATATTTAAGACAAAAAAACTATGAAGATTATTTAACAAAAACAAAAAAAAAATTTGAAACCAAAAATATTTGTATTTATTTCCTTTTCAAATTATAAGAAAATGTAAAAATGTTTTACGTAATCATGTCTTAATACAAAAACAGCTTTAAGACAATGTTAAAAGAAAAAGTTTCAAAAAAGTATTTAAAGAAAAACCAAAATATTATTCACCTTAATGCCTTTTTTATTAAAAAAAAAAAACACAAAAAACAAAAATATTAAGTAAATTTTTACAACAACAAAAACAACATATTTTATCGGTAAAAAGAAACTTAAATTTACTTTATTACAAACAAATTGATTTCAATTAATTATTATTCATTTTCCTTAAACGCAAATTTAAGCAAAACAAAAATCTCACAAGATTAAAAAATTATTCGAATTGATTGCATCATTGAAAAATAAATCCCTTTAAAAAGCATTTGTTAGAACAATAAAATTGTTGGTAATGAAAAACTACAAAAATGAAAATATGAAATTAATAAAATAAACTATTTGCAATAATCACAAAAAAAAAAAGAGAAAAAACGAAAATAATTGTAAATTAATGTTTAGCAAAACAGAAACCAACAAACAAAAGTTAAGTACTTAAAAACAAATAAGAATAAATGAAATAAACAAATGTTTTTTCTTCAAAAAAAAAAAAACTATAAACAAATTCTTAGAAAATAAAAAAAAGAATTGCGTCCTGTATAACTGGTAAGAAAACGAAAATTGACAAAATTCATATGTACATTGATCTCCTATCTACTCCAAAACTATCGAAAACGTTTAGAGCTGTTTTCGAACAAAATATTTATTTTCAATTAAAATTTCTCTATATCTCATCACAAAAAGTAAATTCATATGTATAAGGGTATGTGTGTGTATATAGATGCTAATTTTTCCTTGATAAAATCCTTCATAACGGATTTCAAATCAACGGAGCATCAAAAATGTAGATCAGTGCAGAAAAATTCAGTACTTTTTTTAGTACTTTTACACTACTATTTCATCTTGATATTATTACCTCAGTACCTACATGTCAGTTGTAGTACATTTTTGTTATAAATTTATTTTATTCTTTGCGTTTTTCATTTTTTATATGAAAACAACATTGACAACATGTCAATCAATCAAAAATGTGTGATGCGAGTCACATCATGTGACCACTTCGATAGCAGACTTTGTTATTCATGTGGTTGTGGGTAAATTTGATGTTGCTGTTAATTCAGTACCATATTAAAATTTCCATTTTCCATCACTGACGTAGTTGTAAAATTTCTCCATAGACTTTAATGAAAATTGTAACCGAATTTCGCAAATTCGAACGTAATTTCGAAAAATTATATATATGTATATACATATTTCGAAAATTTACGCCGCTTGCGACAGCAGTAAATGAACGCAAAGAGCTTTGATATATACTGGGAACTAAGCTTTTTTTATAGGGACATCGATTGACAACACAGAAAACTTAAACTTAAAAACTTAACTTAATTTTAAAAAAATATATACATAAATATGTATGTACATATGTATGTATTAACTTTTTTGCTACTTTCAAATCTTTTTCCTAAAAATTTCCAAAAAGAATTATATGTATTAAATTTTGTTTATTGTAAATTGATGTTCCAATAGAAAAGCTTAGTTCTAGCCAAACATGAAAGCTCTTTGCTTTATTTAGTGCTCAGACAGTATATTTTTGTAAAAAATTAATTTGAAAATAAAACAAAAATCCCCGAACTTTTTTGCTGCTATCAAAAATGTTTCTTCTTATTGGTAAAACAAAATGTTTAGAGTTCTTCTTTTATATTTTTATAGATATGAGTGCTGCTCTACTTCACCACAATTTTTAATGGAGTTTTCAATTAAAATTTTGTTGTTTATTTTCTTCCTGCGATCTGTTGTTGACATGTTAGCATGACAACAAAAACAAAACAGCCAATTTTATCAGTTGAAATTGCAAATTATTTTTCGCATCTTTGTTTTAAAAATTTAACTCATCATGTATTTTTTCGTTTATATTATTTTTTTTTGGTAACAGAAAAGCAAAAGCACCAGGAGCATTCCATAAAAAGAGGGAAATCTGAACAATTTTACAAACATAAACTTTTTTTATATTTTTGCATCTACATAGAGAGATTAAGTTCTCATCTCAAATAATTTACATACATCGTGACGAGTAGATCACTTTTTTCTTAAATACCGTTAGTTTTTTGTGAGTATCAAGAATCTAGCTTTTTTATTTCATTTTACACCAGTTTTTGCGAGGTCGCTGCCACTACTGTTTTTCACATAGGAACTAAATTTCTTTTCTGCGTCCAAGTTAGTGGTGAGCGGTATTAAACTGCACAATATTTTTTGTTGTAAAGTGCTTTGTTCACGAGGAATTAATTACAATGCAAAGGTAAATTTCTAGGTCGCACACGTGACGCGTAATTCCTTTTTATAATAATAACTGTAAGACAAGTCAACTATACAAATTGATTTTTGTTGTTTACAGCTAACTTTTGGTGGTCTAAAATCTGACAAAAAAAATTGCGCTTAAACACTTCACAAATAGATTTTCTTTCGTGATAAAAAGTGTCTGTACGTGACGCCAAGAATTAAAATATCTGAAATCTTTCAATCTTTGTGCTATTTACAAACTGTATTTATTATTTATTGCACTGCATTTGTGACTCATCCAAATATGACTGATCAACAACCTTCCACCAGTGCTGACCGTATGCGGAAACTTCGTGAAAAGCGTAAGAAAGATGATCCAAACTTTAGCATTAATGAATCGAAAAGAATATGTGAGCTTCGTAAGCGAAAAAGAGAAAGTCTTTCAGAAATGGAGTTAAAAACTTTGCGAGTTAAGGAAAGGGATAAAAAAAGACTGCAAAGGGCCAAAATAAGGAATCAAGGTCAAAGTATTGACGAACCTTCTGTAAGTACCAAATCCCCTTACAAGTCCAAACAAACTTTATCGAAAGCTGTTCAAAAGGCTCTAAAAGCCCTTCCTCAATCGCCAAGCAAAAAAAGAGCGGTAGTAACCGAATTAGCGCTTAAAATGAATATTGCTCTAGCCGAATGTTCAAGCTTGGACATATCAAATGTCGACTCGTATTACGAGGATGTGAAAGCCTTTTATTACCGTCCAGATATAGTGTACACCTGTCCAGGTGCAAATGATTTTGTTGTTGTTTGGGAAAATGGAATTAAGGAACGGCGTCAGAAGCATTATTTAACTATGTATTTACGGGAAGCCTTCTGCATTTTTAAGGAATTTAAACCTAATATAGAGATAGGATTTTCAAAATTTTGTAGTCTGAGACCTAAAAACGTGAGCTTATAAAAGACACTCCTTCAGATCAGTGCAAATGTATCACCCATGAAAATTTTATGTACAAAGTGAAAGGCTTAAAACAAAACTACTGTAACGACTGGTGGTGTAAAATTTTATGTGATCCTTCTTTAGATTCTAAGAGCTGGAAGAATGAATGTGACTTCTGTTCTGACGGCAAAAAACTATTACTGTCCATGGACTTAAGCAAAGTCTGCATATGGAAAGAATGGAAAAAAAATTCAGATAATAAACTACGTTTAACAACCCATGAAACAAGTTCTGGTGAACTGAAAGACAAACTGATTGATTCAATTCATATTATGATGAACCATGTTAATTTGAAAAGAATCCAAGCCGATGAGTTTCAAAAAGACAAACTTAATGAAAGTGTGCATATCCTTCAAGTTGATTTTGCAATGTCTTTCGCTTGTGAATACCAGAATGAAGTTCAAAGCGCACTATGGTCGCGAACGAGTGTCCTGTTGTTTACCGCTGCAACTTTTTACAAAGGAAATTGTCAAACATACCTTATATGCTCTGATGCGAGTTCTAAAGACAAAGATGCAGTTTTTGTTTTTTTAAATAAGTTGTTCGAGTTAATACATACGGAAAATGAAGATCTACCTTCAGCGGAAATAATTTGGAGCGATGGCCCGGCATCGGAATTTAAAAACCGTTATATGGTAAAATTAATATCAATGCTGAGTGAAAAGTACACAAAGCCCTTTTTTTGGAAATATTTTGCTACATCTCAAGGAAAAGGTGTAATAGATGGAATCGGCGGAAATATAAAGAGATTAGTAAGAGAGAAAATGATGAGCCAAAACGAACATATTGTCATCCAGTCAGCTAAAGATTTTGCTGATTTGGCTTCTCAATTAGTTTCAAAAACCCGGGTAATTTATATGCCATCCCCTGAAATCTTAGAAAAAATTGAATCTGAATCACCATGGAATAACACCAAAGCCATAACAGGAATTTCAAACTTTCATTTCATCAAAGCCAATCAAAAGATCGTGGAGTGCAAAAAACATAGCTTATCTGTAGACAAAACTGTAATTAACTATTGACTTTTGTGTATTTTATAAAAAGAATTTCAACTGTGTCGCTTACGTGACGCAATTTGTCTGTACGTGACAAAATAAAAAAATTAATTTTTACTTATAAATATTTGTTTTATTAAAAATTTATTATCATCATAAGTAAGCATGGTTGTTAGTTGTAATTTCTTTCTCAGACATATTTTTTCTATGTGTAATAGATTCGCTGAAATTTGGGTTTAACCATTACAATTTTAAATGTTGGTTGACTCAAGCTGTCGCACACGTGACAAAGTTTGTTCACATTTTTCTCTAATATTTCATGAATTATTAAAAACAAGTTCTATGTAGGATTGAAGACTAGCTTGCAGTTTAATTAATAGAAGAAAAAAATAGAAATCTGATTTACCAATTAGAAGTTGTATGCAAAATAAGTGCTAAAAAATAGTTGAAGTTGTCTGTACGTGACGGTGGAATGCCCCACCATCATACGCCCCACACCCAAAGATGTTGTTTCTATTAAAATTTTTGAGTCGTTGAACAAAAACCAAGATCCATTTAACAATCAGTGTAATTTTAGATGTTTGACGGTTGAATTGTGTTTTTTTTTTCTGATTTCGAAGAAGAATTTGGAAATTTTAATTATTTTGCAAAAAAAAGTGAAATATTTTATAAGCCAAAGTTGAAAGTTTTAAGCAAATAAAGAAATATGCATTTAAAAAGTGTCATTTTGAGTTTAATATTGGCTCAAGTGGTTACAAAAAGCTTTGTTAAAGGTATTTCAAATGAAGTGTTTTCTTACTAAAGGCCGTTTCACACTATCATCAATTGATTACGTTATTTGACGGAAAATCAAATTTAAAATATGTTGTTGTAGTATTAGAAAAAAGGTTCAATTTTCTTAAGTTTTTCTTATATAGAAATTTGCCAATTTTCCCCCTATTCATACGATAGGAATTGTGTGATCAAACAAAAACTTTTTTTTATGTTGTAACATTTATCCAACATGTTTGTCACACGAATGAAGTTCAACTTTATAAATACAATCCTTACATTTCGTAGCAAATAAAAATGAAAAAGAATACGAAAACATAGAAATCACAAAGAAATGTAACACAACCCCATTAAATTGTTGCAAGATTTCGAGCACAAGCAGAAGTCATACGTCACAAAAATGTGTGAGCAGCATGTTGTGTGCACAGTCAGAAAATTTGTCCAACATATCATGTATGTCACTCAAGTATGATGGTATAAAATGCCCTTTAGGAACAATGAATGAATTGACGTATCCCTAAAAAATATGAGACTAGACCATACATCCGTGTATGGACTACTCCACAATGGAGTAGGACTACTCCAAAACTAATCCAAATGTCTGGGAAAAACATGGTCCAATTTACATCGAAATGTCCTAGGGCAGGTCCACGTATCCCAACAACTACTCTATCAGGCATGCTCTGATATTACGGTGATATCAAATCGCGAACGATTTTATAATCACGGAAGTCATATTAAGGTGTTCTTAAAAGCACGAGATTTTTAATTTTTAGTGGTGATTTTATTGTTCTAAATCACGAGCAAACAGCTGATCTTTTCTCTTTACAAACATTGTTTTTGTATCTTTAAGAAATTTATCACAAAAATATAATAAATCTCCGAATTGAAGTTAAAGTTTTTATATATCGTAAAAATGCCTGGAGCAAGTTCGTTAGAAATAATTGGTCTAGAAGAAAAATTTAAAAACAATCCGCAAAAAATACAGCGTCCATAAATTTGTAAATTTTGTAGGTTCTTCTAATGGTGGTTTCTTTTCTACAAAAAAATGGTACATCTCTATGCAGAAAGTGTACTTTGGTGTTCGTTTCTTAAAATTGTTTTGTACTCTAAAAGGGTGGCTGTTTGATTGTAAAAAATTCGCCCTCACTAATCGTGGAAGGCATTGCACTTTATGCCCCGTAAAAATCGACAGTGTTGATAGTGCCCTGTTAAAATTAGCTGACAGCTGTTAAAAACAGGGAGTCCACTTTTTCAGAATTTGTGTTTTGTTCTAGTAAAATAACAAGTTGCACTATTACAGGGTTGGCAAAACATTTTATGAATGTATGTACTTTCAACAATGTGCCATTTTGTATCTAGAAAAGAAAACACCATAAGAAAAATAATTAATTTTATTGCAAAAACAAATAAAGAACAAATCATTTAAAGTGTGCGTGATAATTTTATTGCGGAGTTTCAAAGAAAAATTATTAAAAACTTAAAGTGATTTGAAATCGTCGTGCTGACCGGTTTTAAATCACGAAATTTCAAATATTTGTGCGCCCAGCACATCTTTTCAGTGATTTGAAATCACTTTACGAAAAAGTGATTTTCAGTACATGCCTGTATGTTACTAATCCAAGGGGCACCCACAGGGATTAGTTTCGAAACAACTCTATTTTGCTACTCCATAGAGCACTCACAGGGGTTAATTTCGCAATCATTCAATACCTACATACACACATATGTATATTACGAACTCACTGTTGGTAGCATAGACCCTCGAATGCCTCGCATATCATACAGGTCTATCAAATTGAATTCCTATTGAAACAAAAGTTTTCTGTGTTTCTTTAAGCTTCCATGGATTTTTTTAATTTTAACAGTAGAGCTGCCACAGTTTCAATTTAACTCCAAACATTTTTAGTGTTGCCAAAAGGTATTTAACTATAAATGTTTGTGAACAAATGAAATGGTCCACGGCTGCATTACATAGGACTAGTCCAAAAACTACTCCTTTTATCTAAAATGGACCATGTACTCCAATAATTTTTGTAGGGTATAAATACAGCATATTGTCACCTGGAATCCAAAAGGCTATTTAAAAAAAATGAAATTGTCTTATAAACAAATATACTTCTTTTATTAAAATTTTACTTGTGTATTTTTAAAGAGAAAGATTTTTTAACAGTATTTATATGCGTATTATATAAAAACTACACTAAATTTATAAAATATTTTGCTTCTCTTGTAAAATAATAAAAAGTGCATTTACGTCCTTCTGGATGTTAGGTGACGATGTGATTTTGTTTTGCTTGTAAATGTTTTGAAAACATTGTAACATGTCGCTAATTTCTGACACACCATGGCGTTGCTGTAATTGTACGGAGAATTTTGTTTTGTCGCCTTTGGATTTTTTCCGCACTCGATGCCACGGCACTGACCCATAAAAGTTATTGATGTATTAACAGCTGATGGGTAATCAAAAATACCCGATAAAAGAATTATATTTTGAATTTTCTTTTATATGACACACTCTTTGTATCCAACTATATTTTATTGGAGCTTTAAGAATAAAACAAGATTAAAACGATAAAGAAAGAAAGTTCTGATAAAAACAGAAGTGGAAACTGCTATAAAAGGCAACAAAAGCAAATATTGACATCTTTTATGCAAGTACTGCTTCTTTGTCATACGTCAACGAGACATTTCAATGTCATATTGGGTAAATACTAAAAAAGAACAGACAAGATATAAATGAGTCAGGAATTTTGTAGTTCCCATTGTGCTAGTAGTGCTTCATCATGATTGTTTTTGCTTGGAAAAAACAACAGTAATTACCAAAAAAAAAATTTTGAAATTTAGATAAGAAAAAACACATATTTTAAAAATAAAAATTCTAAGAATCTTATTTATTTGTTTAAGCAACAACATAAATGTAAAATTCTAGAATCTTTTTCTACTCTTCATAGAATTAAAAAAAAAATAGAAACGCCGAGCATATATGTATTTCTAACATTAATTCTTTAATGGACCGCTAAGTGTAAAACTCTCCGAACTCACAAAAATAGTAAAAAAAATTTAATTACCAATAAATGCAAATTTACCATTTCAAGTGTGTTTTATTAAAATTTAAAGTTACTTTCATGTTTTTCACGTTAGGCCACTCTTGCAAATGATCGCTACGATGCATCACCTCATAATGTTGGTTGTATACAAATACATAGTACATACATTTCTAAATTTATAATTAAATAATTTTATAACTAATTAAATTGTTTTCTGGAGAAATTTTCGATAATTATCTTGTATTTTTTCGTTATCATTTGGCAAACAACAACATATTTTAATGTTGAAACACCGCAGTACCTAAATATTTTTATAAGATTAGATAAATAAGATGAAAATAAATAAAAAAAAAACAATATTTATCACACAAATAAATATTGTGCACTTAAAACATTATAAAAAATTTTCCACATGGCAACGATTGTAAATCATTTATTTTGGATTTGAAGGTCTCCAGTGTTATGTTTGCGAAGACTGTAACGAATATGAAGATTTCAAAGAACTGCATATCTGTGGAGAGATTCCCGATGAGACTTTAATAAGACCAGGTACATCGGTGAGTGGAGTTACAAAAGAACCCCTGCAGAAACCAGCAGTTGGGTCGTCTTCAAAACCACCTGCTAAGCCAACAATCGATGATTATTTGTATGAAGATAGCGAAGAGAAGATTGATGAAATGAATTCACAAAGTTCTGGTCAAAAGAGAACAACAATGGCAGCTTTAAGGACAACAACTACAAGACCCACAACAAACAAACTGACTGCAGATCAGACAATAACAACTCCATCGATACTAACAATTGGACAGCAACAATTCACAACTATAGCTACCGCTGCTATTACAACAACAAAATCAAAACCCGTATTACTGCCGGACTACGATGATTATTTCGAATATGAAAACCCCATGAAAATGGATAAACGCAGTTCCAGATCTTTATTGAAAATCAATGAACCCGTTTGTTATATGATTAAATATCATGGTAATTCAGAAAGTTTTCAATATTTAATAACGTTATTACACCATGCAACAAACTTTAAAATTCACATAAGAGTTATTCAAATAGAGTTACTCGAGTAAATTTGATCGTACTAAAATTTCTTCCAAAAATTATCTGACACAAAATTGTTCAAATAAAATCCTTCAAAGGAATAGTTATTCGAATAATAATTATTCGAATAATAATTATTTAAATTTTGATTAATTGAATAATAATTATTCTAATAATCACTAATTAAATATAAATTTCTATGTGAAAAGTAATCATGCGAATCATAATTATTCGAGTAATAATTAATCGAATAATAAGTATTCGAGTAATGAATATTCGAATCATAATTATTTGAATAACAATTATTTGGAAAATTTATTTAATTAATAGTTATTCGATTAATAATTATTCGAAAAGTATAATTTTCTTGGAATAACATTTTTTCTTTAAGATTTTTTAACGGATCATACAATTTAAATGAATTTGATTTAAAAATCATTGTGTAACAAATGATTATGCAATTCATATCTCCCAGATTTTTTCCATATCATTTTATCTAAACACTTTTGTTTTGCAAAATATTGTGAAACCAAATTAAATTTTAGAATTCAAATATTAACATTTGACGAGTTTCGTTGTGGATAACATTATTTTAGTAGAATATTTTTATCCAAACAATTTTGATACTATTACAACTGTGATCAATAGAAACGAATATTTTCTTTCGAGTACGATATTCTCAAAGCAAGAATTTCTCTAGTTAAATTGCTTGCATAAAAATTATTCGAATAAAGTTGTTATAAAATAAGAACGCGAATAAAATAATGAGTTTTTTCCAATACCAATTTTTAAATAATATATTTTCATATAAACCTAAAGTATTTGAATAGAATTATTTTAATGGAAATTGTTCGAATGAAATTATTCGAATAAAAAATTTTGAAATATAATTATTCGAATAAAGTTATTACAAAAAAATAAGTCTAATAATATTTCAATAACAATTATTCAAATAATAAATATTCAATTAAAATTATTCGAATAAAGTTATTACCAAATTATAACTCTATTTCAAATAATAATGAAAATATTTCAATAACAATTATTCAAATAACAAATATTCAAATAAAATTATTCGAATCAAATTATTTCGAAAAACTAATTATATTCAAATCTATTCAAAACTATGCAAACCTAACAATTCTTCAAATAATAATTCTTAAAATAAATTAATGCGAATAAAGTTATTTGGCAAAAGTAACTCTATTTAAAGCCATTTAAATAAAATTATGCGAACCTAAGTATTTAGGAATTAATATATATTAATGGTAAATATTTTATATTAAATGAAGAACTGAGAATGCTGTTTCACAGGGAATGAACTTAAAGTTTCGTATATGTTTTTGCTTTAAGAGTGAATGTGGCTGTTGCCTGGTGTAACTTAAATAATATATATCTACTAAATTTTGAATTATATATCATTACATTATTTTTCATTACAGCTAATGATACGGTTTTTACTAATCGTGGCTGCACCACTTTCACTAATGCCAACAAATATTTGACATGTCAGTCTTTGTATAATGGCGCTCCCATGGAATCTTGTCGAGTTTGTTCTTCAAACGGTTGTAATAAATTTCTAGACAATGATGGAGATGAAGACAATCATGGAATTTACATTAATGCTGCAGGTGATCTGCAGCTTTTTGGTATTTTAATGTTGACATTGGGGTTGCTATTTAGCTGTGAAATTATTTGAATTTTTTTATATCCGTAATAAGAAAAATATTGATTTTTAAACAAAATTATTTGTACGTTGCAATAATATATTTTATTTATTTGAGATGAACATCGTACGCTCATATTATTTGTATGATGATCGTAAGTATTGAGCGTTTAATTTAAATATGGGTTGATATTGTAATTTCTGATCGATCTTAAATGAAATCTTTCATCATAACTTTTGGTAATTTTGTCATTAAAATACAATTTTTATTTGAAGTTGAGTTGCTAATTTGAAACAGATAAAAGTATTTATAACTTCATATTATAAATTTAATTTTAAAGATATGTTTTATTTTTGCATTTTTCATCACAAAAGTTATGAAAGCGACTAAGCAGACAAATACGTTGTATGCCCTTGTAAGTCGATGTTTTAAAGCAGTTATGAGCGCATTAATTTCACTTCTTTTAAGGCCTTTATTTAATTTAGCTGTTCACTTTGGTTCAATTTAAACCTTCAAGCAAATATTTTTCTTTTAGGTAAATCTGAATATATTTTATATGAAAGTTGTGTCCTTTCAACCAGACCCTTGGAACGCCACCAATATGTATCGTATCGAAATAAAGACTTTCTTCCGTATTAAAGTTTACCAATTTTATTTGTTTGTTGACAAAATGAATATCATGAATAGATGTTGCAATTGCAGCCAATATAGAAATTAATAAATTAGTTTTTAATCACAAAATAATAAATATAAAATGCAAAATACTCGTACTGATAAGTAAAATTTTTAATATATTTTGCCGTAATATTTATTAATATATTGACGCGTGGTGTTGTAGCCTGTTATTGATGTATGGTTGTGACTCGTTAAAACATGCTACAAAAATTAAATGCTTCTAATTAATCATGTTCTTGTTGATCTAATAAATACTCGTACATTGTTCTTTTTTTTACGATACACTTTTATTAAGCTCTTTCTGTTGGTTTTGCCATTTGTGGTGTTTTATGAATATTTAATTATTTGTTCACTTTTATTTGTTTAATACAAACAAATACCAGAGCTGTACAATAACGTCATATCATCATATCTTTTCAAAACTGTATAATATTTTTTAAACTCGTAGCTTATTGTCGTTTCTTTTGTTGCAATAAAATTTATGATATTTCTTTTTTTATAATTCGATTTTAAAATACATATGTACATATATGAGAAATCATGAGAAATTTATATAAATATTTTAGTTTCGTTAAATTCAATTAATCTGTGAAATTTTCAACCAAAACTTATGGCGTTTTCTTTTCTGAAAAAAGTGTTGCATTTATGCTACATTCTTTAATTTTCGTGATCCATTCTAAAATATATGTAACATATTTAAAAGCGATTTCGTTCCTTTCTAATTATGTTGCACCAATAAATGGCAAAATATGCAACATATTTTGCCCTCAACTATCACAACTTTGTTTAGTATATTTTTATACAAGTAAGAACTTTATTTTTTGTCATTCTACTTACTTAAGCGAAAAAACTTATAATTAAAACGATAATTAATTAATTAATGTTAAGTAATGTTAAGCCTCAAATATTTTGTACCATTGTGGCAATAAAAAATGTACCACTTTTTAAAGGTAGGTGCGAACTGTAAAAAGTGTTACACATTGAAAGGGCAACATTTTTGTTCAGAAAAGAAAACACCATTAAACAAATTTTTAATATTGAACGCCATACTATTCTTTAAAAACTTATTTCTCCATCAAAAATAGTTCAAATGAAAAACTAAATTGAGTGGACTTAAGCCTGAATAATTTAGAGTTTTCTGGCTTAAGAATCAGAAATTCGGTACAATTGTACTTTTTTTCAAAAGAATTCGCGCCGCAAAAGCACTGCAGCAGTACTGCAATAAGACATTTAGTACAAATCTAATAATTGTTCAATATATTTTATACTAGCTGAACCCGGTGTGCTTCGCTACCACCCTCGTTATAGTCAAGAATTTATTATTTCGTAAGAATATCCTATTGTGAAAATTTAATGGCGATCGGTCCAGTTAAGACTATATTACGATTTTTAATTTTCCTAAAAAGGGGCGTGTTCCCACCCACTATTCTCCAAGTACGTATTCCTAATTATGCGAATACCATTTGTACCAAATATCATCGACGTAGGTAAAAAAATGCCCAAAATATGGCGATTTAAATTTTTGGGTTATATAGGCGGTGCCACGCCCCTTTGTCCAATAAAAACTTCATATAACCTATTATTCCTTCCAGAGTCACAGTAACATGCTGTGAAAATTTCAGGCAGATCGGTCCAAGGGTTTCGCCTCCTATAAAGCACAAACAAACAAACAGACAGACATTCATTCATTCATTCCTCTCCGGCCGCAGACCGAAAATCAAAAATCAGACTTCACAGTGTCACCCGCCTGAATATTCTGAAGATTCCCTGAAAATTTCATCAAAATGTCCATACGTTACATACGTACACACATCCTGTTTTATATATATAGATTGTTATTGCGAATGCACGTAATTATTATTTAAAAACATGAAAAATGGTCCCAAAGTAAAAAAGAAAAATGTCCCCACTATAAGAAAAATGTCCCCAAAGTTCGTGTTGTTCTTTTCAATAGAAAAAGCTAAAGGCCATTTATAATTTTTGTTTAACTTGGGGTTCACATGTTCAAGTTTTGTTTCAAATTTTGTGTCAAATTTTATTACACTCTCATTTTTTTTACCAATACACTCATACTTTTAAAATTTGATGGTAGCTTGCTTTCAAATTATGCTTTTCAATTTGCTTTCAAAAAAGCAGCTGATTGCCATTTTGATTATAAACTCTCGTTTGTTTTCATCTACATACATTAGTACATATATTCTGCGCCATAATTTTTTGTGTTCTTGAAAGCAAATTGCTTTGAAATTGAATGCCACCTACGTCACAGCTTTCAATTTTTGTGAATTTTGAGAAGCAGTATGTGTAACTTTCTTGAAAGAGAATTGAAAAAAGACTTGAACGTGTGATTGCAGTGTAAGGAAAAATGGTCCTGAATCAAAAATGAAAAAAACAAATTTTGGAAAAATAACCAAAAAATGGCCCAAAATATTCGTATTGTTGTTTTCAATACAAAAATTTGGGGCCATTTCTTATATAAAGTTTTGAATCGTTTTCTTTGGAGCCGAAATTAATGTTATTTGGGCCGATGTTCAGTTTATTTTTAATTAATAAAAACTTATTTTACTAAGAGTTTTTAGAAAAAGAGGAACATAATAATTATGTGTATTCGTAATAATAATATAAAAATATTAATACAACTTCAGCAGCACCCATTGCTAAAGTTAGGAACTTTAGATTAAAATAAAATTTTTTAAAAACTTTTCGAATTCTATTTCAGTTGAAAAATTGAATAAATAGTTGATATTCTTTCACAATTAGCATCCAGCTTCATAAGTGGTTAAGACGAACAAACGAACGAAAGCTGATGAAAGCTGTAGCGTCCTTGAAATCTGTATACTGATACTTTCCGCTAGTCTGATTGGAAATTGTCATGTTCCTAAAAACTCTTTTAATAGTGTTCTCCAACAAATGGGTAAAATATGACTTAAGCACTTTTTCGTTTATTGCCACAAAAATATCGTGCTTTTTTTTTATCAAAAACTTTCCACTAACAAACTCGACCAACAATTTTCAATTAACACTTAAGCTTAATATGCGATAAATTATAAATTAAATTTCAAAATAACTGACATCATGGGTTCAATTTGAATATTAAAAATCTAACACATTTGTGTTAAAAATAAAATTTTCAACAATTGAACAAAAGTCTATTTACTAAAATTTTATTAACTTATTACATAATTTTAAATACGATGCTGAACCTATAATTTCAAGTTATAATTATTTCATTAAACTGAAACTTCATTTTATCGCAATTTTCGGCACACAGCTGATTATATTGCTGCGCTCCTGTTGGCAAACGCAAAATGCTTCATGCAACAAATATTTCAAAGTGTAAATTTAGTATAAGCAACAACAAACTTATAAATATCGACATTTTTGTAATTAAATTTATTGCGGATATATAATTTTTAATGTATTCATTCAGGAAGAAAGATTTCAAATCAGACTTTTGGGCAAATTTTAAGCAGTTAGAGATTTAAAAATACTTATCAAAACAAAAAATATATCCCATCTGTGTTCGCTTTAATATCAAAGCAATTTTTAATGTGTAAACTACACATTTTATGTGATTTTTGTTGCACATTCTATACAGTTTCAGTTCAGTTTAAATTGTCTTAATTACTTTCCAAACAAAAATAAAGCCAAATATGAAAATTAAATTTGATCTCTTTTGTTTGCATCACAAAACAGGCAAAACATCCACGTCATCACATTCTAAATTTGGTGGTGTTTAATGATGATTGTGTTCAGAACAAAAAAAAAAATCACGAGAAAAAAACTGTTGAAAACTTGTTTAATGTTGTTTCACCAAAAAATAAATTACAATAACATATTTAAAAACAACTGTATTGTTTTTTGTCATCGTTCTAAAACCAGAAAATGCACTTCCTTAAAACAAAATAACTACACAGATTGAACATTGAGAAATAAAAAGTAAACAAAATTAGTCTAACAAAAAGAAATATGCCAACATGAAAAAAGGGACATAGTTAAATATAAGTCACGCAGATACATATACTCGTTTGTTATTCTCTTTCCTTAAGTGAAGTTAGTAGATTTGACAAGTCGAAAAAAGAAAAAATCAGCGTTACCTGTCCATTTGTTGTCCAAGAATACAACAAACATATGGGAGGTGTTGACCTTATGGATAGCTTTTTGGGGAAAAATCCACATAATATTAAGGTCTAAAAAGTGGTACATGCGCATTTTTTACCATTTATTTGATCTGGCAGCAATAAACTCCTGGATCCTCTAAAAAAAAAAAAATGCCGAGAGGAGGAAAGTTCCAGAAAAGGACATTCATACACTGAGCCAATTTAGAAATGAGCTGGCCTTTGTACTGTGTAACAAAGGGCACTCTAATGAAGCTAAGCGAGGACCACCAAATACCAGTTTCATTGAAATAGAATTGGAGCATAAGAGAAGAAAAGGTTCAGCAGCTCCTGCTCCCCCAAAAGACATACGGAGAGATAATTTTGAACATTGACCCAAAGTAGGCGGATCGTTGAGATGCAAATACCCTAAATGTACAGGATATTCAACAATAATTTGTAGCAAATGTGGAGTTAATTTATGTTTAAATAAGAAAAATAATTGCTTTTACAAATACCATATAGAATAAAAGTGTCATAAAAATTAATCGCCACTATATTTTTTTTTTGCTTAGTACTAAATTAAACATCTGAGTTTGCATGGTGATGGAAATTTCCATCACACTGATTTTTAAAAGTTTCATGCTATTTACGTATTTTAACAATTTTTTTAATATTTTTCCCATAATCTAGAGCAAAAATTACATAACTGTGATTTTTTTCAAAAAAAAAAACAAGAAAGAATCATGCAATGAAGAATTAAACCACTTTCAGAAATATGACGTATAACAAATTCGAAAATTTAAATATTTATGTACTTGAGAAAAATAAATTTTCGTGTAATTGAGAAATATTTACAAAAAATATGCAATATGGCCAAAAATAAACGCATAGCATAGTTTATACACTCCTATTTAGTGTTAAAGGTAAGGAGGTAATAATATATTTTGATAGCTGATAGCCCTGGCAGCTATGCTCATCTTTTAATCTTAAAATTTATTTATAAGATTAAACTAAATAATAAAAATAATAATAATAATAATATATTTTGTTATATACATACATATGTACTAGGGATGCCAATCCCGAAATCCCGATCATGAAAATCCCGGGATATTTTGGATTCGCTTAATCCCAATCTCGGGATTTTAAATCCGGTATGTTTTACTTATTTTCTTTTCTTTTATATATTTTTATTCACATCTACTTATATATTATTAAAACAAAGTCATCATAACTTTCCCCTATAAGCACATAAGCAAGTTCATTGTAGATGCCATTGCTCTTGGGAGAGTCAAATTAAAATATAATAGCCTTTTCCTAATCCAGCAACAAAATACACAGTTTTGCTATCTATTGCTTTCTGAATTGCGTTTATAGCACACATGAACAGATAACACCCTTAAGAGACATTGGATTTGTATACATATGTAGCATTAATGTTTCTCAACTGGATGTTATCATTCATAATTTTTTTTGAACACGTATATATCTAATTACTATACCTAATATAGTACAAAAAAAAATGCTCACGGTTAATAACAAATCTGATGCGATTGAAAATAATTGCGAAAGAAAACGCACCAAAGATTGAAGTCCGTGTGGCTACAATATTGATCTTTTATATGTTTTTGTTTCACCCTGTTAAAACTGTTGATGAAACTAAAAGAAGCAAATTTAACTTTATTATTATTTTTTAACGCGTTTAGCAATTATAAAAAATAGGCCGTTAAATACTTTTATTTAAATAATTTTATTTTGTTACTTTGCTTTTTGATGAATACTTTATAATTTTGTTATATGTTGGAATAATATAAAAAACATATGTAATTATATCTAAAAATTCAATGTAAAATGAATTATAAAATATATATAATATTTTATGGGAATAAATGTACTCAAGAATTTATGTTTTAAAAATTTTTATACATTTGTTGTTGGTTAACTTATATATATGCATTTTATCCCGAAAAAATCCCGCGATCCCGGGATTGGAATTTTTTAAATCCCAAATCCCGGGATTCACAATCCAGTCCCGATTGGTATCCCTAATAAGTACGTGCTAGCAACAAAAACATAAAATATAAACATATAATCCATTTAATATATTTTTATCCGTGTGAAAGAAACCGTTTACAAACAGGATAAAATGTTTTTGTGCAAACGTTTCTTATCGTGCAAAAAGTCATTTGTTGCTAATATTAATCAAATTTCAATGTATATTTCTTAAAAATATTTCTTGAATAAATATAGATATATTGGAAATATTTCTCAACGTGAAAGCATATTTCTTATAAATATTTCTTTGGTAAATATATATGCTGTATATATTTATCAAATTCCAAAATGTATTTCTTTTAAAAATTTCTGACTGTAAATTTTTAACAAACGTTTTACATACATACAATACACACTTATATATAAATGGTATTAAATTTTATACAATTACAAAAAGTACTGAACTAAACATTGAGAACTAAGAAATTTGTTGCTGCGAAATTTATTACTGAGAATTTATTTATATTTTGTTTGTATTTCTGTTTTATATGCTAATTATAATATTAAATATTTTGTACCTAAAAACAAGTTTTGGTACAAATGTTAATGTATTTCATATCAGGTAAATATTTCTTTTCATGAAAATATTTTAATATGGAGCAAATTTATTTGTAGATTTGACTTAATGGAATATGAAAAAAGTTTGAGTGTATTTTCGGAGATATTTAGATAAATTAAATAGTAAATTAAAATTAATTGTTAACTTTGAAAACAATTCATGAAATTTATATCTTAAAAGCAGAAATACAAATGCAAAAACCCTTCATAATTTTACATGGGCGACAACAATAACTATTCGATATATTTTAATTTTGGTTTAATTTTTTATTTCAATTAAAAACCCCGCCAATAAATCGGCCACGTGCTCTGTTTTAAAATATGCGATCATATTTCATTTTTTAATGTTTTCAAACGTGACAAAAGTTTTAATAATGAAAGTAATTAAATTTTTATGTCATAAACAAAAGTTCAAGTATTTAAAAAATAATAAATAATTGGATGCAAACTATTTAACATGTGAATGACTGCGACTTTCGTTTACTCAAAAACATTTCTGTACCACTGTGCCCAGAGTGATTTTTTTATAAATATTTCTTTGTTTTTTTTTTTTTTAATTTTCTAGATATACTACAGTACTATGAAATTTTTAATTTCCTCACAATTCTAACAAGTTATTTATAAATTATTTTTGACACTCGCGAGTGGGGATGTGTTTTTTGTATGTATGTATATGTGTGTTTGCTTTGATAGAAGGTTTCCTTCAAATAATGTTAAGGTCGCCTAACTGTCTGTCCCATAGTGTTTAGTTATTTACAAAATTTTTATTTTAAGTACAAAAAGGTTGGGTGCTTCGAATTTTAGCTGCGGCGTTCTCATGCAAACGTGATTATTAGATAATAACGAGTGTTTAGAAATAAATGCGAAAAACACCAGTTATTATTGTGTTAACAACTGAGCTGGAAATAGTTTGATTATTTATAAGACTGAACGTAATATGTGTGTGTTGTTTTTCACAATTATAAATAATTTGTTTTGTCACTACAATTTAATTTTTGCTTCTATTTATTTATTATCTGTTTATAAATTTGCATAATAATCGCGTAAATAAGGGCACAATTTTCCAAAAGAAAAACAATACTAATTAAATAACGGATTTTGTGGTTTTTGTGTAATTTTTGGCTAATTTGTATTTTGGCTAATCTGTAAAGCTATAAACACATAGACCACAGCGAGCAGCAGGCAGCAATGTGTCAAAAATAAAATACAAGAGCTTATATGAAGTTGTTTATTTTGACGACTGCAAGGCAGGTTGTTGTCTATGCTACTTTTGCTGTTGCTGCCAAATTAGACTAATTTCTATTTTCATAATCAGCAATAAGCTGATACAAAGCTGCCCATATAATAAAAATGTTACAGCACTGAGAGCTTAAAATATTTTGCGTTATTTAACTGAAAACAACATAAAAAAATGAAAATAAATAAATAACTTGATGTGCTTTTATATTTTTACTCGATATTATAACGTTTTCAGCTGGTTAATTTAATTTTTATTCTTTTGAAATATGTATGTGGTACCTCTGAAATATGTAGTAAAATAAATATTGAAAAATAATATCGAAACTTCAAATTCATTTGTCAGCTGCTGCCGTTCTCAAAATAATTCAGTAGCCAGCTACATGGCAGCAATTGAAGCCAACTGCATTTGAAGACTGCTGTTGTGAAGTCTGCTGTGGTCTATGTGTATATTGCTTAACTAAAATGTTAATCAGATACATGTGACAGCTGACTCAAAAGCTAACTCAATGACTGTGTTAACCGCTAATCAGTTTTTCAACGTAATGTCATTACAATGAGTCAAAACTCATTCATACTGCATAAGTTTGCAATAACCACAACCTGGCTCATTTTGAGTTAGATTACGGCTGATTAAATTGAAGCACACTCAAGCTAGTTGAACAGTTATCGAGAACAAGCACGCATAACTTCTGACTCACGTATGTATCATTTACAAGTTAGTTCAGAAGTCAGATGTAAATGAGTTATCCAAGAGTCAATAATATTTGAAGCTAGCTAACAAAAGTCCGACAGGGCTATTGATGTCTTCCGAACAGTACGATGTTATGTATGACAGTTGTATTTGAACTTGAACCAAGCTGCGAGGTAATTTATAATTTATAATCCACTGAAAATCGCCAAAAAATGGCAAAAAGTCACTTTTTTCCCCATTTTCTGCCAAAAAAAAGTTCAATCGCTTTAATATTTGAACAAACGCTATAGTTCATTGAAAATTGCAAAAAATGGCAATAATCGTATTTTTTTTAATTTTCTGCTGAAATAAAGTCAAATGGCTTTAATATTTGGTGTGCACTTTGCTTTTGTGTAGGAACATCGATTAGCGATACAGGAAATTTGAAAAACCAAAAAATATTTTTTGCCCTCATTTTTAACAAAGGCAATAATCCACTGAAAATTGGAAAAAAATTGGTGCAAAATAATATCCCACGAAATTTTATCGATGGTGAGGTAAGTGCCTGTTCGCCGATATCGAAGAAGTTCTTTCTTTCGAGCAATTACATTTGAAACAAAAACAAATTCAAAAATTTTGTTTTTGTTTCAAATGTATTTGTTCGAAAGAAAAAACTTCTTCGATATCGGCGAACAGGCAGTTAATTTTAATTATATAATTTATTTCGACACAACGAAATAATTAAAGAGATGTTTAAAACTGGCACAATTGAACCGTTTATTACAAATAATGTCATACTTAATTTCGGATGTCTAACTATTTTTTCGAAAGTTTAAACCTAATTTCGAAAATTCGGAATTTGGAACTGAATTTCGATAATTATAAATATTATTTTGTCTATGGCAGCTCTAGATAAATTTTATATTCTGCAAAAGCTAAGTTTTTTTATAGAAACATCGATTGACAACAGAGGAAAGTTAAAACATAACAAAACAAACTTTTCGTTGCGGCTTTTAATTAACTATTTCCCAAAAATGATACAGCCTCCCTATATTATTGAACTTGGCATAATAAATAAAATATTTATGTGATTTACAATTTGTGTTGATGCTTGAACTCTAGTTGCTGTGTATAAAATTACTAAAACCAAATTGTGTTGTTTTAATAATGGCGATAACATCTTAAGTAAAGCATAACTATCTAACGTGATTAGATAATTAGATACTCAAACTGATACACCTGCTCTAAGAGATGCTGTAAATTTGTAAATTTGAACATTTTAGCTGCTTACTCACTCAATTCCACTACTCTCCCATTGTCCATAGTGATAAAGTATTTTTACTCGACTCCAGTCTGAAAGTTACTGTTACATTTTTTCCAACACTGATCAAAATTAACTCACACAAAACCATAAATTGCTCTCATATCATTATTATTTTACCACTAAGAGATCATTTAATCCGAACAACCAACCAACCAACCGGCCAAATTTAAAAATTATCAGATCAATCGTGAAATGAGAGTTCATTAGCGTTCTAAAACAACAACAACAGCTACAACAACTCATAAGCAATGTTAACAACTTTATGGTATTAAAAATGATTTTGTTGCTTTTGATTCTAGTGGCAGAATAAGTTTGTAAAAAGTCTTTAGCTCGTTCAGCTTTTATAAATAAAACACACAAACAAACTGAAAAGCGCGTAAGCCAACATTGACGATCATTGTTGTATTTTAATATCGTTTTTGTAGAGTCGTATAAAATGTTCAATTTAAAATAAAAGATTTTCAGTTGATTTTTAAAATTTGCAAACGACAGTTGATCGTTATAAATCTTATAAAATAATTATATATAAATATTTTTTAAATAAATTAATAAAGAGAAAAAACATACGGATAATTATTAACGATTATCGGCTTTAAAGCGGTCATAAAGAAATATTTGAAATTTGTTGGAAAACTCCAAAAAAATATATAATAATATAAAATCAAAACAACTTTTGATAAAGAAATATAAGAGAAAAAAATGGAGTTTAAAAATCGTATTTCAATTAAATTGTTCGGTCTTTTATTAATATTGTGCACAACAAGAGGTGAATACAATAAATTTTTGATATTATAATTTAAAGTGCTTAATTTTAATTTACTTTTAAAAGAAAGTATTTCGGTAAAAAACACAACAGAAAGTATTATAAAGTATTTTTAAAAAACTCAAAAAATTAATCGATTAATAAATAAATTTGCTAACAATTTAATTTTATTAACAAAGTTCTTGAAAAAATTTCATGTTCTAAGAAATCGAATTCTACGATCGAATAATTTAATTCATTTTAAAAGATTTATTAAAATATATCGATAACAAAAGTTTTCCACATCAAATAACTGTGGGAAACATACAAATATTTTCGTTGAATGTCAAACATTATATATGTATAGAAAAAAATATCGATAACAAACTACTTTTAAAAAAGTTTATTTTCTTTTCGATAACACAAAAAATATATTGATGTTGTCAAAATCGTATCGATAAAAATATAAAAATATAAAGTTTTTAAGAAAATCTTTAAACAGCAGGCAATCTTCCAAGCAAATAATTGACAAAAGTACATTTAATTTTATAAACCTTTTTTAAACCAAGTTTTTAATTTTGGAGGGCGTAAAACTTTTTGCTGAAGTTGCAGTTGGTGTTGCAAAAAGTGAAAAAATGTCAAAACTCTTTAACAAATAAATGCCACAAGATTTTGAATTCGAAGTTTTGCAAGAGCATTTGCATCAAACACTGAACACGGTCATTGTAATTTTTGCCGATAGCTCAGAAAAATGTTCTACATTTCAACAGAGTTATATTTTGACCCCGTCATTTTCTGGCGCAGATCCGTGTTCCCGTTTTCTTAATTCAATGTAAACAAAACAACAAAATGAAATCATTATGAAACATACCGAGCCTTAACCGCAAAAAAAAAACCTAAATAATATCTCTTGAAACTTATCTGTAACTTGAATAAGATCATTCGTAGGCAGCAGTTAAATTTTCAATAAAAATTTTTAACGAATTGGAAAACCATTACTTAAAAAAAAAAACTTCTCCTGTAAAATTTTTGTTCTTTGCGGGTTACGTATTTTTAGCTGTTAGGGATCGATATCATAAAAGTAGTACAGAAATAAACAACAACACAATCTGATCTTAATAGTTCACATTTCTCTCGTTCTGTTCTGGTGTGAGAATATTTCCACATATGTGTTGTTTTACAGATTTCTAATCTGGAGTTAGTCTAGACCTTGTTTATTACATGCCTTTTCGCAGATGTATAAAAACATGAAATTCTCCGCAAACAGTTCTGACTAAGACGAGTAGTTTTCTTCACAATAAAAATTTTTACATAGAAACCAAAGTTCATAAAATATTTTTTTGAGTAATTTTCAGATTGTCTAGAAAACAGAACTTTTTACAAATTTAATAAACATTTCTATAACGTTTTTATAGCAACAAAATATTAAACTCTTTTTTTATGTATCAGACAATCTTTTTCATAAATTTTTTTTAACTATTATCAGTATGTATTTATTATCAACGTAATTTTGCTAAAATCTTCTTTATGTCAAAAGTGAAGTCAACAATCATAAATTTTATTCGATGCTTGTATAAATTATAACTTAGACATAAAACGTGTCGGTAGATTTTTTTTTCTGCAAAGACAATAAAATTACTAATGAATATAGTTACCGATCGTAATGTAGAAATATCCAAGTATTTAGTTGGATTTTTTTTTTATTACGAGCATTTTATAAGTTGTGCTGTTGTTAATGTACGAAGAATATTTGCAATATACATATGTACACATATTGATTATATTGTTATCAATTAATTTACATTAACGCAAATCTTATTAATACGTGGAGTTCGGCTATAATTAACTCGGGTTACTGCGAACTTACGCTTTTAGCGATCAATAGTTTTTAAGATCAATTAATGCAACTGTCTACACATTTAGAAGTTGCAAAAATTCTGTTGGCTTTCTTCTGACGATTTTTTAAGTATATGTGACGCGCAAAATAGAAAGGGACCTAAGGGTAAAAACCGGTTTTGTTCACTTTCAGAAAACGCGCATATCTCTGGGAGGGAACACTTTTGGGGCATGGGATCGGTCTCATTCGATGCTCAGATGTTGTCCACATCAAAAAAAAAAAAAATGATAATTGATTTTTTACCCTTAGGCCCCTTTCTATATGCAGTGTCACATATATTGAAGAAATTATTTATCACAATTTTTTAATAATCTCGTAAGACTGTGCGTTAATTTTAATTATTGAAGCAAAGATATTTTATACGAGATTTTTAAACTCGATTAAACTTCGCTAAGAATGAACAAATCTACCAGTTCATCGAAGTTCGTTGTAATCAAACTCCACTGTAGTTTAATATTATTATGTACTTTCAATCATATTAAAAAGTTATGCTAATGAATGTAGAAAGTCACTTAATAAAACTTCAAATAATAACATTTATTCCTTTCTAATCTAATGTGATAAGTTTTGCATGTGTGTTTGTTGCTAAAATATGCAGCACCTGCTAAAAAAAATTTCATATCCGTGTTTCATTTAAATATTAAATGCATAAATAAAAAACCACAAATGAAAATTATTTAATAATTTAATTGCAAGTATTATTAAAAAATTTAATTTCCATGAATTAAAATTTAAACAGAGAAATATATTTACGAGCAGAACTTTGTTTCAGAAGATAGATATTATAATTTACACAGTTTGACCAAAGTGATTTTTTAGGAAAAAAATTCTCTCATTATAAAACAGGTTGACTTAAGGTAAGGTCACATTTGGCATATATATGCCCAAAAGAACTTAGCCACTAACTACAAATGAAAACTTTTTTTTTATTTTAACACGTATTTATTAATTTAAACAGTTTCCAAGAATATTGAATTCTATGAAATTTTCCATAAATTATGTATGAAACTGTTTAAAGTAATAAACACATGTCTTAATCAAAAGGCTTTTCATTAGTATTTAGTGGTTACGCTTTTTGGGGCAAAAGTTTGCCAAGTGTGACCGTACCTTCAGTGTACCACTTTGTTTGGTCAATTAATGTCGAAAAGATGTACAACATTCCTGGAATACATTAAACATGGTGGATGTACTTTTGAGGGAGATCCCTAAGTTTAGATTAACTAACGACTATATTTTAACTATGGGTTTTATATGGTTAATTTATAAATCTTAGCTGGCGACTTATTACAATTTTTTGTTGAAATTATTAACCAAATTTTCTTTTATGTGCATGATTTTTTTATTGTTATGTAAATTCAAGGTCTTTTTTTTTTTTTTGTCTGACAGTTTGAAGTTTTTGTTTTGCTTTTGTCAAAGTTACATATTAAACTTCTATTTTTTTCACAATCATATTCAAATTGAAAACGTGTTTATTATGTTTTTCATAAGAAACGAACAACAAACACAATAACTCACAAGAAAAATTATACAACTCAACAAAAAATTTTATATTAAAGGTGTTAATTTACAAAACCAAAGAATACAGAACAAAAATAAGTTTTCATAAGGTTGGCTTTATTGAAAATCTAGTAAATTTAAAAAAACTTAACAAATAAATTAAATAAATGGGACTTGGATACAAAATTTTTTCCAAATAATTTAAATTTAACAGCTTCAAAATAATTTTGATATTAAAATTACAGCAATAAATTGAGCAATAATTTTCTCTACAAAAGAAACTCAAAACTGATTGAATATATTAAGATTAAAGAATCAATATATAACCCATATGTTCAATTGTTAAAATCTTAATTTTCAATTATTCAAAAATCTTAAAAATTTAAAAACTATTTAATCAAGCTAAAATATTAACATACAGATAACAATTTTTAATTAAATTTTATTTTTGAGTGGCTTCTGCCCCCGAAAATTTAATCAAATGATTCGAATACTAAATTAATTGAATGTGTTTTCAGTTTTGATGAGCTGTTTACATTGAAATTCTCTAACTGAAATCGTATTTAAGTAGCTATTGTTTATTATACATTACGGTCATCCAGATGTTAAGTGAACAGTTCACTAGTTGGGTTTCTGTTTTTCTTTCACTTCAACTTAATGAATCATAAATACGATTAAATGAAGTCATTTAACAAAAAATTTAATTATTCTTTGTCAGGTTTTGCCATTAATTTGCCCCAAAAAAATTGCTACTACCCTACAAAGTATTTAGAATTAAATTCACCACCTTTTTGGTCATTTTTATATCATGAAACGAATATCCCAAAAACAGTTCGTTGTTGATTTACTGCTTCGTTTTTTTTTTTTTTTTTGTTTTCAATTTGTTTAACAAACGAAATCAAAATTCAATGTCAAAATTTATAAATACAATTTTTAAACACAAACATGTTTCTTCTTAATTTCAATACTAAAAGATTAGTAACAAAAAGCAATATAAAACATATTAAAATGTGTATAAAGACACAAATATATGCTAATTTTGATAATTTTTTTTTTATTAAAATTAAATAAAAACACTTTCAGCAAACTGGTTTTGCTTTTTTTTTGTCATAAACTTGATCTGAAATGCATTTTTTTAAACCGCTTTACATATGGCAAATCCCACATTTGTTAAAAGAAATAAAAAAAACAACTACTTAGTCTGAGTTTTCAAATACATTTTTAACGTAAATATAACGACCGCTAACCGCTAAAAGAACGTAACCCGCAAAGTATAAATTTTAAACATTATTATACAGAATCGGGATTATATATCTTGCGATCATTACGTTTTAGCACAGAACAATATTTTAACCCTCTACCACTCTTTATTGTCCCCTTCTTAAAAAAAGGAAACTGCCAAACCTTAAACGACAATGTAGCGAAATAAAATGTTCATAAAATTCAACAACAAGTCTTTAAAAAACACCAAAGCTCCACAGTCAATTTTAACAATTGACAACATTCCAAATATAAACTATCTTTAAAGGTTAATTTCATACTCATTTATCATAAGTAATAATATGATCAACTTAACCAGATCAAAGAGGCTACTTTGTATGAATACCTATAATATGTTATGTAAAATTTATTATATAATATATTTATTTATATAAGAACTCTAGATCGCCGTAGTGGAGAATCTTTTAATCAATAAGTAAAAACTTTTTTTAAATGAAATTAAAGAATATCCAAAATAAAAAATAGATATATTTGATATCATAATGTGAGTATTAATAAGGACATATAATAATCAGATAGATTTCCTACAAAATATGACTTGTCTACATATATATACCTGCGCCGATCTAGGGATTATATAATAATATACAGGGCAAGTTTTTTAAGCTTTTTGCTGGAAAAGCTTGATTTCGCTTCTTTTGTACCTTTTTTTGCAAAATTGCTTTATTTAATATACTCTGCCTGAATTGGCTTATAATGCACTTGAAAATAATTTTTGAATCTTTCTGTTGCAAATAAAAAGCAAAAGTTTGTCCTTTTTTCACACATGCAATTTTCTATTCTTTAACTCTTGACATTTCAAGCTAGATTGGCTTAAAGGTGTTATTTATTATTGTGACAACTATACAGAAATTCGCAATGTGTTAAATGCACTTTCCTATGATGGTGTGGAATCAATATATAAAGCAAAAGCTCTTATTAAAAATGCATCTTTAAAATCTGATCTCCCGTACATAAAAGATAATTTCGAGTGTGTTTGCGGAAATATAATCAAACTAGAAACAAGAGGACTTTATTTAAAAGAAAATTTGTCTATTATAGAAAAAGTGGAAAAAAAGAAAAAATTTTTAAAAAAAAATATTTTTTGAAAAGTTCATCAAAGTTATGAATCGAAACGTTGAAATTCAAACATTAGTTAAAAATTAAAATAATATTTTTTACATTGATTCGCTATATCCAAGCGAATTATTATTGTTTAAGTTCGCTCCTACTACATCCAATGATTTTGAATGAATTTTTTAAATTTATTCTACGGTTTTATGCGATAATCGGTCTTTTCTTTTTGAAAATCTAAAAAAAACATATGATTGTGCTTTGCAATAAAAAATTATTTAATCAAATAAATGAAAAGTTGTTACATTGTTTAATTTTTGGAAGCATATTTGAGCTTTTTTTGGTTATTCTTGGGGTTATTTTGCGTTTATTTTGTGCTTTTTTGCTTGCTTTTTTTCTTTAATTTTGTGCTTATTTAAACTTGCTCTGATAATATATGTATGTATCTTCCCCATCCCAGCAATAGTACAAAATAATCTCATATGTATCTATTGCGTAGTATATCAAACTAAATATTCTCAAGTTACGGTCACACTACGCAAACATTTGTCCTAAAAAGCGTAACCACAACATACTAATGTAAAACCTTTTTCTTCAGACAAGTGTTTATTACGTTACACAGTTTCATACATAACTTATAGAAAATATCAGAGAATACAATATTATTGCAAACTGTTTAAATTAATAATTACAAACATGTTTAAATGTGCCAAATGTACCTAACTGTACCTTTATTCTTTCCGTTTGTTTTGATCGTTTTTTTTTTTTGGAGAGTAGCTACCAAATCAATGTTTCCAAAATATTAAATCATAATATGATCTATAACCGGTTCACTGTACGTGGAACCTAAACAATTTCATTACTTTTCTTTTAAACCGAACTAACGCTACATTTTATTTATTTTTTTGTTTTGTCTTAGTTGTCATAATTTAATTGATAATTATAATTATCGTAATAAAAAAGTTACTTTATAATTATTTTAGTAAATAATTTATGTTGCTTTGTTCTATCAAAAATAAAAAGAGAGAGAGAGAGAGAGACAGAAAACAACATGAATATCAGTTATATTTTGATTACTTCCTCTATTGTGTTCCTTTTTAATTTTATTATCTTTTAAGTATAAATAATAAATATTGTAATAAATTTTGTAATGATTTACCGGCTTACAGTATGCAGTCAGTCGTCAGTATCATTATAAAATAATTTATTAAAACATGGTAATCTTCCAGGAAAATAACACATCTCTTAACCCTAGAATCATTTAAAAGCAACATATGTTTACACAATGTATTTCCATTAAATATATTTATTTAATATATTTTTAAAAGTATCTTATTTTATTTTATTTAATGGTGCCATAACCATGTAATAATTGTTATTGGTTTCCTCTCCGGTCATTTTGGACTGAACTATCATCTCTGGAAAAGTAAACTAGTTCGCTCACCCTTGTGCCGTTTATGCATGGAAGAGGATGAGACAACGGCACACATTCTTTGTGAATGTATAGTCTTATGTAATAATAGAAGGCGTGTTTTTCTTTCTGAATTTGTGCGTTCGGAGGATATTAGGCGGGCTTCTCCAAGCTCTGTGCTGACTTTCATAAGGAGAGTCATTCAGAGCTTGGTTTAATTTTTAGAGATCCATGGCACAAAAGATCCAACAGGTGTCGCAGTGCCGGTCCTTGGACCAGATCTATCTACTTATCTATCTATCTATGTAATAATTCAAATTGATTTGTTAAATTTTTCCATAATTTCAAATATGCTAGACGTATGTCTGTTTTTTTTTTAAATGGAAAATTTCAAAATTGCAATCTTTGCACTTGTGTGGACTACATTTTTACAGCACTGTACCAACTCTAATTGAAAAATATAATTAATATTGAAAAGACTCAATTCATTTCAACTGCATATTTCAAAAAAACATTGTGTGAAACTTTAAATGTCAAATTTAAAAATAAACCTGTTCATATCGTTACCTTAAATATATTTAGGGTTAATATTACTTTATATTTACATGCATTTTTTTCACTATATACTAATATTTCTCTATGTATTAACAAACTCGTTGTTTTTAACTGAAATGTAAATAAATTATTTTTATTCAAAATCGTTCTTTATTTAAGACGTAATAAAATAATAAATTAACAAGTCAAAGGAGAAGAGGCTGGCTAATTGCTTAATTAAAGTATTATTTAAGGCTTTTGAGTGATTGATTAAAATTTATCTAGCAAACTCCGGTTAAGACCATGTTATTGTCATAAGGGTATGTTGAATTGTTTGCTTAAAAAATAGTTTCTTTTCATTAGGACTTGCTATCAATATAAAACGCTACATAAAATATTAATTATGCTGGAGGATCTATACTAGCATAAGATACTATAGCCCTAGTCACAATATTGTGCAAATGGTCTTGCATAATTGCATTTACGCTACACTAACAAAATACACATAAGTGCACATTATACTTCTTTGCAAATAAGGAACACTAAGACCAATAGATTATATTTAATCTTCTTATACAACACTTTGTTGCAAAACGATAGCTGATACGCAGTGAACCAAGCCGACGAAACCCCGACGACACTCGATCACAAAATATAAATTTTGTGCAAGTTCATCTAACACTGCTTCCACACTGCTTCATCATTACTTCCCATATCTGTAAAAATATTGGTATTAAATGAAATATATCAGCTAATGTATCATATGATAATCATACGTTCAGCAGCTTCGTCTATTAAAAAGTCAATTAATTGTTTTTTAAAGCTTTTCTTAGACATACATATTAATTTTTTAGGCCAAAACTTCAGTGGAAAATTATTCTTTTATCTATCAATCAGCTGTGAATTTTGTGTCTTGCAACAAGCATTGCAACCTACCCCAAAGATATCATTCACAATTAATAGAATAAATTAGCAATTACATAAATTTGCAAACTTAAATGCACAAGATTGTGAATACGGCTTATATATTATTTTTTTACTTGGATAATATTCACATATGCATATCAAATAGTTTGCGTGGGCTGTATGTAAATTGTTCTGAAGAAATCAAATATGGCTCATAAACTTTCTAAGTTCACAACCTCAAAAAAATCCTCAAGCCATCTGTACTTAAATGAAGTCAAAAGTACGGTAATTACGGGTTTGATTCAATCCAAACCGATCTGCGTTCACGAATGCGGCAAGCTCACTTTAAGGCAAAAATGGAATGGCTTTGTGAAAAGTGCATGATGTTCTCAGATTAAATGGATCCAATCCGACCAGTATACAAACCATATTTTATTTAAATCAAGCCTGACGCATTTTACAAATAATATATTTATTGCCTTGACTCAAGCCCGAATCGGGTTTATTTACTCTCTCTAAATCCTGGATTATATTTGAAATAATATTTCCACTTTTACCAAAATTTACTTGTTTTACTTATTTTCTTAAATTTAATATTTATTTTTTGGTCATTGAGAGTATTGAACATGGGCAACTAACTGATCACATGTTTGTCAACTCAAATCAAATTCAAGATAAACACACATGAAACTATTCCGAAACAGGCTGAGAGAGTATACTGAGCGAGAATGTGATTTTCGTACTTGATTCAACATGTTACTTACCACATGGTACGATTTTTTTTCATTGCTGAGTTCTTGTTTTTTTAACCTCACCAATTTTCACTAAATAAACTTTTTGTTAGAATTTATACATGATAGCAATTGTATGAATTTTGATATTACATATTTTGTCTAATCATTATTGTTGTTTTATTAGCATGTTATAATTTGTTGTATTGGCATGAATAAGTACGTTACGGCAATTGTAAATAAAAGTCTGAAATAGAAAGTTTAAATTGGCGTTATTTATTTCCTTAATATACGAGTATTTATTGTACAAGTCTAATTCTTTCCGAGCATAGCGTTATTTCTAATAAAAACCCTTTTACGTTATTAACGGTTTAAAACTTGACTTCTGTATTACGTTGCCGTTTTGTAATAACTTTGACTTTTTAAGCCTTTTTCTGTATTAATCGTGTGTAATATATTAATTATTACTATTTTGCAGTTATTTGTTGTTTTATAAATTGCAAAAGGCATAAAAAGTTTTTCTAAGAAGACACACAGGCACATACACGCAAAAATTAAATAATTATAAAATACTAAACGTATTTTTTTTATTAATCTTATGTGATTTATTGCAAAATGAAAAAATCCCAAGCACTTCAACAAAGAAAAGTACCCACACTCTGTGTTTGCAATATGAATATTAAATTGTAATAAAATTCTATTTATTTAAATTATTTTTAGTGTGTAAATACACAAATTTAACATATACGTATGAGATAGAAATTAAAATCACTTGTCGACATCGTTAAACACTTCCGTAGGTGGTTTCCATAAATCTATTGTTCGTTTTAAGATTTAAATTTACAAATTTGTCAATATATTTTAAAAATATTTCTTAAAAGTTTCTTGCAGTTGTTAACATACACTTGTAATTATTTCTTCCAGTTTGCCAGGGTCAATTGATGTGTTATGTTTGTGATAATTGTGCTCAAGTAAATGCTCAAACACCACAATTTGAATGCAATGAAGATTTATTTAATACCAGCGGACCAACAGATTCATCTGTACAAACAACAACAGAGCATCCACAGACTACTGCAGGTGTAACAGCAGCCACTGATACGACAATGCTAGATGAGACGACGACACCGGCAACTAATAATACTGAAGAAACAACCATGACAAGTACAAGTACAAGTACAACTACAAGTACAAGTACAACAGAAACAAAATCTCCTGAATCGACTACAAAAACAGCTACAGGAAATGTAACAGAAACTACCACAGACACGATAATACAAACTACGACCATAAAGGCAACAGAAACAACAGAAGAATCATCGACAACAACTAGCTCTACTACCACTGAGGAGCAACCACCTTCACCACCGACAGTGGGTCCACCCAAGACCACAACAGCTGTGCCAACACCACCCAATCCTGGCACTGTAAAGCCTCTGGATGACGTTGAAAGTTTAAACAATCACACTTTGGCTCATGAACATCATGCTAACAAGGATGAAGTGGAAGTAGTTGATATTGAACAGGGCACCGCTAAGCCATATAAACCATCAGCCGAGTTTAGAGTACGCCAATTGAGATCGGTCAGTGATGTAACATTCCATTGTTTCAAAGTGCACGCCACAACAGGTGGGTTAATCAAAAAAAAAAATATATAAACCTTTAGTAAATTTATATTTGTTATTTCCTTTTCGTTTCGTTGCAGTGAATGGTACCATGGTCGTAAATCGTGGTTGCGCTCGTGTTCAAACCAATGAATCTGTGTGTGGACAATGGGAGAACCAACACGCCAATGACAAAATGGACAAATGCTATCCCTGTACTCGCACAAAATGTAACGGAAGTTCAGCTCTAAATGTATCAATTACAGTTTTAATTATGGCTGTCGTGGCAATATTTATGCACCGGAAGTGATAAGGTTGGCTTTTTTTGTATGTGACTGTGTGCGTGTATGTTTAAGAGGAAGTAAGGCATACTAAATTCGTATATATTTTCAGTGTACAGGACAACAAAAACGTTTTACTTAAAGGTCTTTATATCTGAAAGGCTGGCAAACAAAGTATTTTAGTTTTTCGTTTACAGTGATTAGTCAAAAATATTGTACACATGGAGTTCATCATTTTCTTTTTACACTTTTAAAGAAAAAATACTTAGATTTTATTAAAAAGATTTAATTTAAATTAACAGAGATGCTTTATACCTCTCGCAAAAACAAACGTAAATTTCTTTTGTGTTGATTTTATTTTGGTCAATTTTTCATAAATTTGTTATTTTTTTGAGCTAATAAGACCTAAAATTTCCATGTAAATAAAAACTGAATTTCCTCAATTACAATTCAAAGAAAATAGACCAAAATTATCTTACGATGGTATTTTTTATACAAAACCAAAACTATTCGAATTATTTTATTGTATTTTTAATTTTACTTTTATGTAACTTTGTTTTTATTATAATTTTAACTTACCCTAATAGGACATATATATGTATGTATGTGTATGTCAATGGGTAAGTATCTGTTTATCTATGTTAGTTGTATTTAATAAGTTTTTACTTGATTTATGAAATTGGATATTTTTTGATTTATGAATATGTATATTTCAATTGAATAATTAATAAATGTATAAAAGAGATTTATTCGAAAATTCAAATTACTTTTACTGTTGACTATTTAAATAATTATTTCATAAATATATTTGAAAATTTAATCTTAATTTCGAAAATTTAAACTCAGTTTCGAAAATTCAAAATAAACTTCGGCAATTGGAACTTATTTTTGGAAGTTCGAATCTTTACATCTTACGCCAACTCTAAAAATAATTCGAAAGCATTTCTAATTTGGTGTGAACTGCATAACTACAGGAACTTAAAAAATAGTAAATTTTTCTGCATGAAAATATCAGCAAAATGTATTTTATGTTTTAAAATTCCTGTATTTTTAATCGATATCCCTATAGAAAAGCTTCGTGCACAATTCAATTATTAAAGCTCTTCGATATTTTTTTAGTGAAGATATTTTAGTAAAAGAGAATATAAAACTATTTTTAATACAGGAAGAAATGAGTTTTTTTATCGCTGATAAAGAACAAATTTTAAATTTACGGAACATCAAGAAGATAAAATTTTTACTCCAAATAAAGCTTATGAACCGAAAATGAAGTGTTATATAAAAATCTTGTATATAAAAAAATAAATAAAAATTAAGGGGACACCCGGGTTTGAACCGGGGACCTCTCGATCTGCAGTCGAATGCTCTACCACTGAGCTATATCCCCACTTATAGACTGATAGCAAAACATAGTATATAAAACGGAAGACCCTTTAAACATTAAAATATTAAAGTTGCATCAAACAAATAAATTTAACATGTACATATTTATAAAACTTGATTAGATGTACACCCCGATGCATACAAACAGTACTAACGACAAATCATAGCAACCTACGAATATGTTTAACAAACGACTGATTAGAAAAAATAAAAAACAATCCACAAGTATCACTCATTCGTTCAGTGCTGCCAGATAGTTTTTTATAAAATCAGAGAAATTAGGCCGTTGTATATTAGCCATATTTATGATGCATCTCAAAGCGCTTCTTATGAAAGGTAACTAAGTTTTATATTCGTGCTCAGCACCCGTAATATATTATTTATTTTTCACTTTTAGCCATTTATGACAGAGATATTGTACGAAAAAATTGCTATGAAAACAAAAAAAAACCATTTATAATATTATTTTTGTGTCAAAATTAAAGGGCTGCAACGAGTAATTTTTTTCTTTATATGTGAAACTCGCTGTCGAAAACAGTAGATATTTGCTCTGTCGCTCAGAGCACAAGCAGTGAAGAGAAGAGATTGTTTGTTTGACAAATATTAACTAGTAGCAACCGCAAATTAAATGCGTACCGAAAAATATGAACATACAAAACCGTAGCCAACAAAAAAGAAGTACCTTAAAAACTATCTTCACTTCATATGGTACTTCAAGAATTTTTCATGCAATGCTTTATATTAAAAATTTTCAGTTTTAGCCTTCATATCCACATTGGCTAATATGCCGTCGTTTTAAGTCTTCAAAATAAATAATGGAAAAATTATTCATACATATGCATGATTTTTTTTTTTCATAAATTCAATTAACATTTTTTGAAAAGGAAAAAATGCCTATTTTTTAATACCTTTAAACATAAGTAATTAGTAACAAAAGTAACAAAAATTTAAATAAATAATATTATGTATAAACTTGCCTCACTTAATTCCATTTTTTTACTACACTCAACAGAAAATTTTTTTTTTATTTGCCAAACTTCACGTAGTACTGCAAGTACCAAGTGAAGTTTGGCTGTCGCATTATGTTCACCTCGTTCTGTTCATACATGTTGCGAGTATGATAGCAAAACACAAAAGCAGTGAACTTACACACGGTAAGTTGAGTAACAACAAGAAGTGACAACAAGTTTTTGTGTTCTCAAAAATATGAACATTGTTTCTGTAATTCATTTCCAGTAAGTGTTCATGCTTTGGAAGTACACGTGAACTTCTTAGCTACATATCTATTTATGCAGCATTCTAGTTAAAATCTATTTTTAAATAAATTAAAAATCAAAATGTTCAGCCAATTTCAATTTGCATTAAGAACGCTGTGACTTTCAGAAGAATAAAAATATAATATTATGTTTTAAAGGTATTCATTATTAAAATCAATACATTTGCTTACAACATACATATATGAATGTATGTATATGTCTTCCGAATCTTCTAATTATATACATACGTCAAAAGCCTTTTGGATTGACAGCGGATGGTCAAATAAACTTACAGCTAAAAGAAGCGTAAATAGTTCACTTTGGACTTAGAAATATGTAGAATATGTGACTCTAATATACTGCATATGTACATATTTCAATCTTTTATTATTAAAGTTTTCAGCAATACCCAAAATAACTTTATAATATAATAACGTTACTATATACACATAAGATAAAATTTAGGGATAAAAAAATGGCTTAATATATAAAAGTAATATGATAAATCGAAAAATTCCCAATTACACAAATAAATCCCTGGATCGGGGTATAATCTCATCAACTGGGAACGCTGAGAAAGTGGTACTTGTTTTTGCGACTCTGCTAAAGGGAGAGAAATGATATTAATGAATAATAAAGCATACTTTTTGGGTTGTTTTATTTTTATTATTTGTGGATTTGCGTCATTTAGAAGGGTGCATGGTACTGTAAGTTGTCATATCAGTCATATTGTCATAATGTCTTTACAATAGTTTAAAAAAATTGTTGTTGTGCTTCAAACAAAAAAGTCATATAATAATAAGACATTTTTAGGTATGTTTATGGTTTGTCATAAAATACATTAAAATGGCGCGGGAAAATATGTAAGAAATTTGACAGTGTAGGTAATGTATAAATTCGCGTGAATTCGTCACTGCATCCGCCTTATAATTAATTCGCCTTGAATGAAAATATGTGTTTGTGTAACTGATCTGCCTGGCAGCTTGTGAACCTTTTTTCCACTTGCCGCCGTCCAAAAAAATAGTTCAGCTCATGTTACCGGCAATAGCTGCTTTTGATTATATTTATTTCAGCAAGTTCGTATAGATAAAAATAAATGAAAATTTTAATTGATAATAAAATACATTTTAGAAAATTTACAGGAAATTTATTGTTTTCTTTATTAACAATTAAAAAACATTTACATTTAAGCCAAAATGCAAACGTATGCGAAATAATCCGACTAAAAATGGAGTGTTGTTAAATGTTTATCAGCTGACACAATTATGACATACTTAGTACACTTATTTATGACGGGGTGTTCACACTTGTCATATTTTGGTGTGCTATTATTTTATGGCATATGACTTATGACTACACTGTGAATACCCCAACTATGTATGTAATTGATAAGAAATTGTGCTAAGCAGCAGGAATAAAAAAGTTATAGTTTATAAATGACGCAACGTAACCTTTTTTGACATATTAATGATATTTTATTTACATTGCTACAATATCTATTTGGGTCATAAAAAGTATTTTGATAAAAAATTATATAAACAGTATTGAAAACAATGTATCGTTTTATTTGTCGATTTGCTTTAGCCAGGCCCTTACTAATATTATTCATTTAGAATAAATAATTTAACATATTAAATTTTTTTAAGGTTGGCCAAAGTAGATAATTACCGGCTCAATTGCATATAAAATAAATAAACATTTATTATTCATATCTTATAAATTCGTAACTGAAACATTTATTATTTATATACATATTCCCAGAAGTCTTTCGCCTTATTTATGTAATATGAACTCCAAACGTAGCCTCCAAATTCTTTTCAAAATAAATAGTTTCGTACATGTTCGATTTTGGTTGATATAATGAAAATTCCAAATAGTTCCAAATTTGTAGCTATTTTCACTGCAATAATATTCGGTTCAAGCCTCACTATCAATTCAATACTTCTCCACAATCCTGCAATAACATTTTTTTTTTCTGAAGCATCTATGTATATATAGAGAAATTTCTGATGTTATACTTTTTGTATTCTTTTTAACAACATATTGAACTAAAATTAGTTTCGGCCATAATGTGAATTTTAATGATCCGTTCTGAGATCTTCAAAAAACACTATTTAAATTTTATGTGAATTTCATTTTTATTTCTCATCACTGTTCAACGCTGAAAAACTTTCAAAATTTATTTAGATCTCTAATGATGAGTACGTGGTTTTCGTACAACATGGCGTAAAATTTAATCTTAGTTTCGTAAAAAACAATATTATACATTTCAAATAAAAACAATTTAAAAAAAATTAAATTAATGAACTAAAAAGTTTGAATAATAAAATTTACGGTGATATTAAAAATCATAAATTTTGGCAAAAAATTGCATAATCAAAAAATTTATAAAAATATATTTAATTTTTCACAATGTTCATTGTACAAGAGTATTAATTTTTATAGATCTATAATATTGATATAAATGTGCAGTTATTTTTATCAATATGATTTCACATCACATGAGTTGCATTCAAAAGTGTTTTGGCATTTATGATAAAGTTTATTATAGTAAAATATCTTAATAATAAAAAATATTCCCTGACTATTTCTATAGAACCATAAATATTCCAATTGCAGATGACAAACCAATCACGTGATTTGAGTAAACCACTAGAGATCGAACATGAAAGTGATTAAAATTGTTTTCTACATTTCGAAAGCACTTAATTTTCAATGTGCGTTTCTTCAAATTATTAATTTTGAGAAATGATTTTTCAGCAGATGTTATACATATATTGTGTTATAGATACTTACGTGTTGAGCACTCATGAGTATGACTTCTAAACCGGACCGTGCATGATGAACTTTATATCGTTTGTTTGTGCATTGGTGACAAGTTACTCATGGTCTCAGCACTAACTGCAATATATCGGCTTGGCTTTACGAATCAAATATTATTATCTAATAAATGCTTTTTTATCATTCATTATTTTCTTTTCATAAGATCCCGCACCCAGAAAGATAAACACGATTGTTCAGCTTACTAAAGAATTACTAGAAAATAAAAGAAAATAAATTGAAATTCAATGTGTTGTAATGCCAATAAAATACTCCTCATCACATTGTAAGAGTTTCTTTCGTGAAAATTGATAATTGAAAAATGATAATTATTATTCGCTAAAAGCCACCACCTTCAAACAGTGGAAGGTGAAAATAATATAACCAGTTTCGATTATGGTGCTGTCGTGATATCTGAAAAATAGCAAGTTTTACATATTCCCTAATAAATTTTGAAGACCTCTGATATTTGGTGTGAAGCAAGCTTTTGTACAGGGATTAACAATTCAAGGTTTAAAAAGGAAAAAAACATTATTTAGCTTTTTTCATTAAAACTGCAAAAAAAATTATAAAAAAATTTGTATACATTGGTTGCCCCTGCGCAACAGCTTGCTTTACACCAATTATCGGAGCACTTCGATACTTACAGCTGCTGCAAGAGAGAAGGAACTTTCGAAATTTCGAGATTAAATGTCATATTTCGAAAGTTAGTTTGAATATTCAAAATTAATTTTGAATTTTCAACAGTAAGTTCGAAATTTTATAATTAAGACTAAATTGTCGAAACCTGCTTTGAATTTTCGATATTAATTTCAAATTTCAAAAATTTAGTTAACCCATTAACCGCGAAAATAAAATTAGAAGCGATAATTAACAAAAATAAGTTTGTTTTTTAATTCATTGTATACAAAATTAATATAAAATAAGGAAAGAAGTTTAAAAACTAATAAGTAGGCTGAGTGGGATGGGTGTACTCAATTGAGTACAGCGGCGGCTTACAGCTGACAATCTTCAAAACATGTTTTTTGCATTGCTCTTGCTTGACATAAAACACATCTTAACTGCTTTTCCAACTTTTTGGGGTAGTGACCTATACCATCTTGAGGTAACCCCAGTACCAACGAAGATGAAAGTCGAGCTTTAGTTTGCACGTTTTGGCGTAAGTAGTACCTTGAAATGGAACTTCTAAATAAAAGTTGTTCCATGCTATCGCTGTGACTCATTACATACAATCGCCAAGCATTTGAAATGGCCATATCTAGTACTGTGAAACTTCGATATAACGAACTTCATTATATCGAAAAACCCAATATAACGTATATTTTACCGACTTCCATGAGAAAACATTTTATGGCAAAGGTTTTCATACAAAAATACACTATAGATATAACGAACAAATTCTGGGCAAGGAAGCCTCTATATTGCGAAATATTCATTCAAATGCCTCAATATAACGAAATCAGTATTAAGCCTATGTGGTGAAGTCCTGTTATAAAAACAGCAAAGTCTAAATGTACATATTTAAATGCGCATTTGTAAAGCCTCTATACAACGAAGTAAAAATTAAATTTTAAGCAAAATGGTAAAGTTCCATTTTCGAATTTCCTCAAACTTTGTTACATTAAGGCTTACTGATTATCAGCCGTATTCATAAAAATTTATTTCAGATTTATTGGCGGTTTATCAGCCAAAATTGTTAAAGTTGTATTCATAAACGAAAAAATTTTATTAAACCTTTAGTAAACCATCAGTAAAGTCAAAAAATTTATTGTTGGATTTGCCCTTCTTTAAACCAAAAATAAAGGGACATTTTGCATTATATTCAAGTAAATATAAAATATGGTGACATACATACATATATGTATGTATATAAATGTGTAGATATGTAGCATGTATTAATAATATTTACCATGTTTTCCATTTCATTTTCTGAAAGTTCTTGTTTGTTATTAGTTGCATCCATTTTAATTACACAAATTATAAATACATACATATGTACGTTTACTTGCACAAATCAAAGAAATAAAATAAAATTCTGACGAATTATAGCAGTGATGTAAATTAAAGGTAAACAAACTCATTATTCGGTTACCTTTGCTACCGTATATCACAAAAATTGATAAATGGTAACAGTTTCTTTATTGATTTTCATTTAAAATTGTTCGCAAACTCATTTTTTATGTTTCTTATTTTGCAAACATATATTTTTCATTAAATTTTTTAAATAATTTATAGAAAACCTGGTATCTACTTGATTATCGGGTTTAGCAAACAGTGGTTTAAAGCATCACTAAGAACTAAATGACAACCACATAAAAAGAGAGTTGCCATACATTCACATAAAGTCGCTACAATCGTTCAACAGCTATAAAACTGATATTGTTCCTTTATGAATACCAATTTTTATTAATCATTAATAAAACGAAAAGTCTACGATAGCTATTGTACTCTATAAACCTACAATAATATTTTTTTATGAATACGGCCGTATATTTATAGCGAATCAATAGCTATAACGAAGTTTTTTCGGATCCCCTGGGAATTCGTTATATCGAAGTTTCACTGTATATTTGTAGGCAAACAATACCCACCACCATTTCTTACCACGAATAGCTATTATATAGAGTGAAATGGACTGGTCCAATTCATCTACTCCTCCCATATGTTTATTATAAGACTGAAATACGTTTGGAATATTGACATCAATTTTTTTTTCGTTGTGTAGCAGACCAACGTTTTACAGCTCCTAATGGTTCAATTTTATCATAATTTATTGCCATTGCACGTACATACGCTATTGTCTTTCCATTTTACCAAAAGAATTTCAAACCTACAGTCATATGAGGCTCGCACTTCCTTTTTCATTTCTTTAGAACTTCTCAATAGACACTACTTAGTTCTGTTCTCTCTAATTGTTCCGGTCGCACGAAATCCCCTTTCCTTTAGTTCCACCATGAGATTATGATTAGTTATAAAGTTATCGAAAAATACTTGATGCTATGCTGGGTCAGTCTCCATTTTTTCAAGCAATTTTTTTACAACTCTTGACCCTAAGGGATCAGTAGAATTTTCCTCCGATTTTTCGCAATAAAAAACGAAAGTTTAGCAATATCCGGTGGAACTGACTGCTACCCAGTTCTTAAAGCCAAATCGCACTGGTTTTCCACCTATAAACTGCTTAGGCGGGTGATGGCCAAAATATTTTACCATCGACTCATCAATTTAAATGCGCTCATCGAACACTCCCCACTGAAGAAATTTTTTCATTACATCATTAGCTAATGGCCGAATTTTAAACCTTTTGTCCCTGGTGGTGCGAGCTTCATCATTGTCAACAATATGAACGTTCTTTTTAATACAACGATTTCTTTGTCTAGACAGTGATTTTGATACCATTTCAATACCATATTAAACGCTACCAGCATATTTCTCTCAAGTGCATTTCCTTTTTTTCCATTTTATTATTTATTGAATCTTCAATTATAAATTGAAACATCAATAAGTTGTTCAAATCTTAAATCTAAATAATAAAAAATGTTAAATATATGTTTAGCCAATACTAAACAAAATTTTTAATTTCAACGGTTGATTTTTGTTGATTTACATCTCTCGTATACGGCTGATAGAAAGAGTATCCCTCCTCCTCAGCCGGGTGTGACCACTATACTGTAGAATATTGCGCGCAAGTGGATTTGGGTGCAGCTCAAGTTTTTTTACATATTTTTTCGCGTGTTTTGAAAATACTGTCTTCACCAACGGAACATCAAGATCTTTCTTTCATAAAGATCTTGATGTGCATTTCGTTTTCATTAATAAAATTTATGCTGATATCATCATCCAGAAAATAATTTTACATCTACATATTTCATCTTTTCCCGGGAAGTATAATATAACATTTTGTTATACGTTAAATAATCGTTGAATCGCTTGCCTCATAAAATTAAAGATTTAAATCACATTTCATCGATCGAATTTCTTTTGAACTTTAAACATTCTCAACACTGTGCACTATCAATAATACAATTAATCATCATATTATCTTATCTATACAATTTTTAAACAACTACTTCACTTCTTGGACTGCATTTTATTTTAGTTCTTGTGAATATTATCCATATTTACTCTGGAAGTATTACAGAGTAAATATGAAATTAATTTTCTCCCCTAATGATATTAATTATCAAAAGTGATCCAAAAATACTTATAAAATGATCTTAAATAACATATATTTTACATTGTCACCTTCCAAATTAATTACATATAAGTATATTTATGAAATTTTTTCCTATTACAAAAATAAAACTGAGACAATAAAATTAAAGCATTTTATTTGCGTAATATATTATAATTGCGAAATGAATGGTAGAAAATATGGTACTTTCTTTTGCATATACATACTAACATACATACATGTATTAATTTGATTATAATTTGATTATTTAATCTATAAACTCGCATTTAACCTTTTCTATTAATCATGAAATATCAAAGCCTTTTGTTTGATAAATCATAAAATTACGAGTGCTTTTCCAAGTAAATAATTCACTATCAATTTACAAACAAAAAATAGTTGCGTTTTTATTTGACGACCTTTCAATAAAAATCATTGGCCTACGTCAATAAATTAAACATCCTTATCACTATTTTCTTTTTCAATATTTATGTATATCTGATATAAGTGCTAAAATATTCAAACCACATCATAAGGTATTCATATTATTGTACTAAACTGGCCACTTCTTTTGAATATTATTTAGGTTTAAATATGTTGCTGTTAAATTAGCCAGTGTCATGTTGCTTCAGCTCTAACAGTTACAAAAAATATAGAAATTTAACATTCCTTTAAAACCCAAAAAATTTCACTTTGATAGAAATGATACAATCTATATCTTCATACATATACGAGTATATACATATGTATGTATATGGATGTGTGTATATAAAATACAAAGGATTTTGTGACGTTGTATGTATGTATATCCGTTATAGACGCTGAAACCATTCAACCGATGTTCTCCAAACCGATTTTAATAGAAAGGTGATTTTGACGTTTTAAGATACCTAAAACACTGCATTAGGTTCATTAGGTCCATTCGTCAAGCATTTTTGCAAGTTTTTCTACAACAATTTTTTTCCTAATTTGCAACTATTAAAACTTTTAACAAATCACTTGAAACTTTTTGAAAGAAGGATTAAAATCTAGGCGCACGGTAGTGCGCCAGGCCAAGTTCGGCCACACAGTGTGTATATTTACACGAAACCATTCGAGCTGTTTTTACCCCCCTCATAACTTTGCTCCTCTTCATCATAATAGAATGAAACTTGCAACATAAGGTTAAATTTGAATATTCTACCGTAAAAGCTTCCCGAGATATTAAGGTGTGAAAAGTCCATATTTTAGTACATATTCACTGACTCACTGACTCATCAATATTATTAGGCACTTCCAGTAAAGCTAGAGAGCTGAAACTTGGTACACAGGTCTTGGTGTGAAATCAACCAGAAAAATCTGAAAACGGGCACTTTCCTTCCAGGGGGGACCTGGGTGCTCCTGCTGTGTATGGGGCACTTCCAGTATAGCTACAAAGTTTAAATTTCGTACACAGGCAGGTCCTGGTGATAAATTAACAAAACTAATTTTTAAACGGGCACTTTTCACCTGGGGGACTAGGGTTCCCCTTCTTTGTTTGGGGCACTTCCAGTATAGCTAGAAAGCTTAAATTTGGTACACAGGTAGGTTCTGATGAGAAATTAACGAAAATGATTTTTTAATGGGCATTTTCTATCCGGGGCAATATTTTTCCAAGAATTATTTCCTATATTAGAGAGGTAAGCAAATTTTGCCAAGCTTACAGGTTGCCTAGAAATGAGATGGAATTGTACCTATGAAGAACTTGGTCCTTATTTTGATCTCAGTACTTTTTACGGCCGAAATTTTTTGGATACGAACTTGGCCTTATTTTCACATTTATGTTTTTGTGTGGATAAATTTAAAACGAAATGTTGTTCTGCGTAGAAAAATAAATGTTTTGTACAAAGGGACAAAAAAATACTGAAATGGACCGATTCCTGCAGGGCGGTTTTTGAATTTTACTATTAAATTTCTTTTTGCCAATTTTGAATTATTGAAAATTTAAAAATTTGTTTGGGCACGTAGGCACGTCTCCCGGTGTGTAGATCCGCTAAAAACGCATATTAGGAAATTCGAGTTTTTAGCTGGAAAAATGGGTGAAACGGGTAAAATCGATACATCTCGATAGGATAAAGCTTGCAATAAAAACCCAACTTTATCTGAATTTATGCAAGAAATAAGTGAGATACTTTCTTTTTTTACTTTAATGGATAAAACGGCCGGAACCAGTGTTTTGGTAGTTTGGTAGTTTGATAGGAGGAGGTTATCAATTCAAGGGGTATTTTTTTAATTTTTCAACATCCATAACTCTATCATTTATGAACCGTAGTTTTTTTTTTTCGAAAAACTCAGGGGCAAGTTGTTCTCCCAAAATATGAACCGATTTTCATAATCCTTTTCATGTTTAAACGGGTTTCAACGTAGATTGGTTCCATAAAATTTTCACTAAAATTCGAGGAAATCGTCCGCCCTTCCCCCGAAATATTTGTCCCATTAGAAATTATATCGGAATTTAAGATTTTTCATAGTTGCGTCGATTTTGTAATCTGTTCAATTGGCTTTTTGCACTGAAGTAGGCTTTTTGTTTTAGCAGAATTATTTTTTTATTTCAAGGAGGAGGCGGAAGAGAAGTACAGCGGCTCTAGCTAGTTTCTAATAAATTTTGTTCCCTTGAAAATTATTATATTGCAAATTTCCATTGAAGCGATAAGACAGGGAAACAGAAAGTGGTATAAATCCTTCTTTACGAAATAACAATTTAATTTACCGAGAATTTAGTCAATCTAGAAATATTTAGTCAATAATTTATGCAAAATAAGTTCTCCGTTTGTTCCTAGAAATGTGATTTCTTACACATTTAATATATTTTGTGTGAAATATGAAGGCTGAATATGAAACTATATAGTACATAAGTAATGACCAAATAAAGCCAACGATCAACACATTTTATTGTTATCAAACACTTAAAGCGAGTTCAGACTACAAAGCATTATATAGTAGACACATTATTTTATTCTAAGCATGTTAAGCACTTCAGATTTTTCAACAGTTTCTAATAACAACATATCTATAGACATAATAATAATCGATAATAGAAATTAGAATGTTTACAATATACATATTTTTATAATATAACAACACCACTTTAAATACAATCAAAAGTAATTATGAATTTGGATAGAAAAATTTAAATAAACTTTATTATTCGTTTATTTGGTATTTCTTATAATTTTAGCAGAATAAAAACTAAATTTTTTTTTTTTGTTTTTTGTTTTGTGTTAAAAATTACTTAACACCTGATTATTGACATTTCAGAACTCATTTAATTCCAGTCGTCATACAAAAACAAATGTGATTTAGCAAAGAGTTGCGAATTAATAACATGAGCTATGAGAAACTTAGTTTGAGATACAACCAACTCTTTAACGTCTGAGAACAAATCATTAATTGCCATAATAGTCGGCAAATGAAAGTAAATGTTGAATAAATATAATAAAATTGCAAACTCTTTTAACAAAAAGAAATTATTAAATAATTATAGAATATAATAGATTAAGAATCCTGTCACTGGCAACACCGGTTCATGGTGAGGCAAAGAATCAAAATATAAACTCACACAATATCAAAATCGTATAGTATAATTTTGCGTACTGCTGTTCTATAAGAAACGGAAGAAGTACTAAAAATTAGGAGGAGTGATTGAAATATACAGTTAAACCTTGAAGTAAGAGTAAAATATGTGTAGATCTAACAAATTTTTTTGGTTTAAATTGCACTAACCAAAAAAAAAAAAAAAAACATAATAGTAAAATAACATTTCACAAAAATAATGGTAACAAATAACAATTAATGTAGTGTAAATGTCATGAAGTTTGAATAAATTGCAACAACAATTTACATTAGCCTACTGCTAACAATTAAAATTGGTTGGATTAACCAACAACATGTTTTTAGTGAAGCTTCTGCAACCACTTTTATTTGTTAGTTTTACTAACAGCATTTTTTTATTTTTAACAATTTATAAAATTAGTTCAATTACTACTGTGACATGGTTGCTTTAACCAATAGAAATATTGCGATAATGAAAATTAACAATTAACGTTGGTTGGATTTGACCAACACAATATTTTTGAGCTTAGTAGCTAGCAGTTCATATTTGTCGCTTCTAATTATATGTTCGAAGTAAAAAGTTTTACAAATTTTGATAACAGCCAATGTAGCATTTTACGAGGGTAGGAAAAGTATATTCCAAAAACACATGCCAATCCATTGGACAACAATAGTATACACTATTTATCATCAGCCTTTAAATAAAAAATATTACACGAAATTTTATGGACTTAGAAACTAAGCATGTAACTGCTACAATTCTTTACCATTATGATTAACTTTTTTTCTTTTATTATGCATTTTGCAGGAAATTTTTAAACAAAAGAAACGTTTTGTAAAAAACAATTTTTTTAATAAATTTTATTATATTTTATTTCTTTGTTTCACTTAAATGCCAAAACGAATTGTATCGGGTTATCAAAATCATAAAAAAACTGTTGTCTTATCAAACAATTTTGGGTTTTTTTTTTTTTTTTTGTTCAACATGAGAGAAAACAATAGAATTGCAACGATTTATCTCAAACGTGTTTTTAATGGCCAACAAATTAATTAAAGGGCACAAGTAGGACAGCCTACCCCAAACCATTTAGTACATTTCTTCCACTTGACAATAGTTAAAATAATCTATCGGGAAAATACAAAAGATGTGATAAAAACTGTACGCTAACAAACAACTAATTGTTAGTAACACTTTGCCAGTCGTGCTAGAACGAACGGGATCGATAAATCGGCAAATAATTAATTGATAACGACGACTGTGAAACAAAAAGCTTAAGGAATAATTTCGATCCTCTTTGGATTTTAAGAAATCGATAATCATAATCTTATTAAGAAACTTAAAAATAAAAGAAAATATGAAATTAATTTCTGTGATATTATTAGTGTTACTAGCAGGCAACTGCAGAGGTACAAATTCTAAATTAATAATAAATCAAATAAATAGCAAAATATTTTAAAACATACAAAATTTTTAAAAAATTATTTTAAAATAATCCCGAAACCCAATAATTTTTTTTTCAAATCGATCTGCAAATGGAGAAGTTAAAAATATACAAACAATTAATAAACATTTTCCTTTTTTTCGAAGCTGGAGCAAAAAATTACAATCCTAAAACATAAAGCTACGCAATCAAAGTGCATTCTTCAAAAATATATTAACGTGAATAGTGTCGAAAGCACTCATAGTTTAACTTCTTTTTTGTAGCGTTTTATTACTTACCGAACATTCTTTGCAGGTTTAGGTCGGAATGCCGAATGTCGTATTACTAATCAAAATCGATCAGAAGAAAATTTACCGAATTTCAAATGAGTGGTTACGTAGAAACTAGACCTTTTTGTCTGAATAAGCTTTACCGAAATTTCTGACAAAAATCTCTATACTAGTTCTGAATGAGTTTTATGGGAATTTTAGACATATTTCATAAAATTCTTCACACAACTTTTCGCTATTTCGGGTATTTTTTACATTCTGTCGTTTGAAAATCAAAGAAAATGCAGAAATAAAATTATAAAGTTATCTTAAAAAAAAGTTTATGCGACAGTTCTTGAATCGTTCACAAACATCCATGAAATAAATCAGAATTATAACAGAAACTAAAGTTGAAAATGTACAATTTACAGAAGTCGAAGCTATAGGATAAATAAATGTACCTAAATGAAACTAGATTTTGTCAGTTATTTTAATTCTAATTGTGCATAAGTTCGAAGTTTACCCATAAAATATTTAAACTTTGGGATGATTTTTGACATTCATGTTGATTTAAGATTTAAAGAAACATTTTATTTCAATAGGCCATTAATAATTTGTTTTTTGTGTAGTATGTTTTCTTTTATCTGATGCTCGTTTCCTGTTTGAGAGTTTTTATAAAAGCAGAGGAGTTTGCAAACTTTTCAGATATAATGGGCTGCATTCAAATTAGAAAAGAAAACCATTTATTTTCAAATGTCAATATTTTCTTCCACTTAAGATCTTAAACTTAAAAAAGGTTTAACTGCAGGTTAATAGTTTTACTATTAAGCTCCTTAAGCCATACTCCATGCATGAGATGTGTGTAATGAATGTTGAATAATTAGAAAATAATAATAAAACATACATACATACATAAATTAAATAAAATTCGAAAAATAAAAGAAATCATTACTCATATTTCCTTTCAATTAATTTAAGATAAAAATCATGTTGCGACTTGTTTCATACAATTATTTGATTGTAATTTAAACATAATGGAATAGTTAAACAAAAATATAAAAACATTCTTAAATGTTGTTAAAACTATCAACGATTAAAATCTATAGATTGTTATATAAAAATTATTTTGAACGTTGGAGGCGTATGATAATTTTGAAATTAAAAAAAAGCATTCATTGTTGTAGAGCCTCACTATTTTGTTTTCTGACCCATTCATAGAATCTCGCTTTGTATAATTGAACAAAAATTATTGAATTGTTATACTGAGTTTTTTCATATATCAAGCATTTACACAAATATTTTTTCAATATGAAAAGAAATAGGATATACGAAATGGAAACGTCTAACATCTATTTATGTCCACATATTTTTTAAGGTATTTCGGAGGAAAATTAATACTCTAAAGAACAGGAAAAATGGTGTACGGTTAGATTATTCAGGCAGTCTAACTAAATTATTGAAATTAGAAAAGTGATTACATATGTTTTGCATACACACACATACACACACATTCAAATTACAGAGTCTAATGTATTACAAACTCTGATAATCTTTTTAAGGCCAAATTTTGCGTTGTTACGATTGCGAAGGCGATGGCTGCATTAATAATTCTGCAATGAACGAGGTAACTTGTGGTTCTGAAGAAGTGGCAACAGCACCAACAGAAACAACAACAGATTCTACGACAATTGAAACTGAAATAACAACATCAGCTGAAGTTCCTGAAACAACAACAAAACTTGGAGAAACAACTCAACCAAAATCTACAACTATTGAATCCAAAACAACTCAAGGATTAGATGAAACAACTACTAAGCCAGCGACAACAACTACTGCATATGAAAGTACACATACACAAACAACTATTAAAAATCCAGAAGCAACTGCAACACCAGAACCTGAAAGTACAACATCTACTACTATAAAGCCAGTTGCAACAACTGTTGAAACAGAGACAACAACAGAAGCTACAACTGTTTCCTATCAAACTACACATCCAGAATCAACAATTATACAGCCCGAAACAACAACAATTTTTAGTCCTCCCACTACAGAGCCAGTAGTAACAACGAAAACCCCTGAGACAGCAACTGAAACAACCACAGTTGCTTCTGAAACTACGCAACGAGAAACAACAACGGTTTTTGAAATGACAACAACATATCAAACAACAACTTCTAGTCCTGCACCAATAGAGCCAGAAGGGACAACTCTCATACCAGAATCAACAACAAAAGAGGTTACAACAACAGTAACAGAAGAACCTGCAAAAACAACGGGTTCAAGTCCAGCTGCTACAGAGACTGCAGAAACAACTGCAAAACCAGAAACAGCCACTGAAACGACACCGCTTAAACTAGAAGAGACAACACTTTCTTATGAAACAACTGTAAGTACTGACACTACTACCATCGCCACTGCTATTGCCTCGACAACTTCTATGCCGGAAACTACTACAACTGCAAGTGTAGCAGGTGAAACAACATCATTAGACCTCGAAGCAACAACTACTGCCGCCGAAGAATCAGAACAAAAATCATTATCACAACGTTCTATTTCGCCATCAGACATCTTAATTAACAATTATCGTCGTATTTCACGTAGTCGTCGTGATGCCAGCTCTTTAACACCCGCTTGCTATTCTGTCGAATATAAAGGTACTTTCGTAAAAATCTAAATATTTGACATATTTTTGCATTGAGCTTATTTTTGGGTTTTACTTTTTATTCCTCCACAGATAATAATCGAACGCAAACGAAAAAAGGTTGTGTTTCCATACCAACGAATAAATCCGCCTGTGAAGTGGTCGCCGCACAGGTCGGACAAGACAGAATTGTTGATGGTTCTTGTAAAGTGTGTATGAAAGATCTGTGTAACTCCACTTCTCTGCTAAGACTTTCCATTTTAACAGTATTTATTGTCATAATTGTTAAAATTTTATTGTAATTTTTATTAAATTGTTAGTTTATTTTTCGTAATTAACAAATAAGAATATATCGAACACTAAGCCCGAAAATGACGTAGCATGGAAAATAATTCCGAAAAAGTTAATTTCGATATTTGTGACAACTACGTTATATTTTTAGGTTAGAGGTCGATACATACAGCCGTCTGCATAACTAATAGTTGGCATGAAGTTATCATAAGTGGCGAGATATGCACTTTTCAATACAATTCAAAATTATTTGAAAATATATGGAAAAACTCACTTATTCTAAATTAATGCCAAGTTTTCGTTATGCATTCGGCCATAGAAATGTTCGCTAGATGTTTTTAATAAATTTATGTATATATAATTGAAAATTTTAGTTAAAACAAAATTAAATCTAAATAAAAATCTATTTTATACAAATAAAAAGAAAGTTGTTGGATTCCAATGACAATTCATTGGCTTGTTGAACTCAACGTACCAGTTCGTTGAAGTTAAGACACCAAACGTTGATTTTAAGAATTTATTTCTTGATCCCTCGTATTCATACAACAAAATCAACGTATGTTACTTTAAATCAAGAAACAGGTTCTTTGATTCAACGTATGGCAATTCATTGGCTTGATGAATTCAATGTGTAAATGAACGAGTTTCTTAAATTCAACAAATTATACGTTAAATCAAAAAACTAGTTCATTGTTAAAATCAAATAATGGTTTCAACGTTGAGTTCATAAATACATAAAATTTTACCTTTGAATTTCAAGGAATATTTTTACTGAAACAACGTATAATACGTTGAATTTCAAAGAATTTAGTTAGAGGAACGGGAGTTCGATGAATTTATGTAAAACTGTTTTTTCAGTGTATATAAAGATTAAGATAAATACGAATCAGACATTGATTTCATACTCATACCATCCCAAATCTGGCTCACCTTAGTTAAGGCGAGTAGCTGCTGCTAAGTATGAGTAGGATGTGCAGCTCAAACTTCAAAGTGAATATAAGAGTATTATAAATACATGAAATTATGAATCATGATCCAATTAAATCCACTTTAGACTCTCCAAAACCGTTGAATATAAAAATAAATATTTGGGGTGTTCACACTGTAGTCATATCAGTCGTATTATCATAATGTCCTAAATATTTAAACTAGTTTAAAATATTTTTTATTTCTTTCATAAGAAAGTGTACAATAATAATACAATTCTTCAGGCTATATATACATATGTATATGTTTATGATAATGTCATAAAAAATGATTTCCTTTTTGTTTTTCTTTTTCGATAAAATGTCCAAGTGAATGCGTGTTTTTAACAATTTTAACTACAAAACTATATCGCTAAAGTGAAACTTTGAAAAAATTGCAATATTTTAAATAAGCCATAATCTTGATCAAAAATCGATAAAAGTTTATTAAATGCAAAACATTAAAAACATATGAAAATGGCAAAAATTAGCAACACGTTAGTTAAAAATAGCTAAACTTGATCGAAAGTGCATGAAAAAATTTTAATTCAAGTTAGATTAAAAGTCCCTAAAGATGTAAGAATGCCAAAAACTTTGCAAAATTACGCACATTGCGAAAAACTGCAAAACTTTTAAGGATATCATAATTATGATTAAAAGTTTGGGAAATGTAAAAGATGGCTCCACGGTACTCTCCCGCTACCCGATTTAAGGGTTGAAATTTATATGGTTGGTAGCCCTTACTTACTTTAGTCCACTCCTAAAATTTTAACTTCCGGAAACTTATAGTTTAGGAGTTATTCTATATACCGCCGTGTCGGGATATACCATGGTGGATAAATTCATTAAGCCCGGCCGAAGGCCGGCTATGCAAAAATTCTATTCTATATACCGCCGTGTCGGGGTATACCATGGTGGATAAATTCATTAAGCCCGGCCGAAGGCCGGCTATGCAAATTGCTCTTATACGTTGAAAAAAAATGTAAAGGGAAATCGCACATATATATAAAAACTTCAGAGGCCAATAACTCGAAAACTATGCGTTGCCGCCAACTTTTTTATTTAATTTTTTCTTTTTTTTTTTTAATTTTCTATCACATAGGCTAATTTTTATTTTGTTTGGGGCAACTTCAAGAATCGGTTGGCGGGAGAGTACCGTCCACCCCGAGAAGTTCTAATTTCCTAAGGTTTCTTTTTTAAATAAAAAGCAACACAAAAGTACATCTTCCTTTAGAAAATACACAAAAAAAAACACTTCCGCATAGATTTTTTAATTGTATTTATGAAAAGCGAACACAAAACATACCATTTCATTAAAATTTATCACAGTTTAATAAAAAAAATATATTTTAAACCTACATATCGCACTTGATCAACAAGAGGGTATTAACTCAAAATTTTAAAATTTCCAGTAGAGGCAAAAAACTTTTTTTTTATACTATTCTTCTATCAGAAAGAGAGATACAACTGTATTTTTTTGGGTGAAAGAGTGGAGAAAATGGTGTAAAATTTTTACAGTGGATAGATATGACCACTGCTCATCGATTTCTTGCAAAAAACGAAATTTTAAAAATTTATAGTTAATACTCTCTTGTTGATCAAGTGCGATATGTATATTAGGGGAATAACCAAATTTTGGCCCTAGCACTACACGATAGCGAATCAATATTCGAAATACAATACGAAAACAATTTTTTTGGGTCGTTTGAAAATAAAAACCTCACCCACAAAAGCGATTTTCTAAGATCCCTAAAGAAAAAAAAATTAATAAAAAAATTTTAAATAGCTAAAGCATGAAATCTACCAATTATAATTTTTTGGGTTGGCATTTTGCCTAATTGATGTAGCGATATCTGGAATATTTCTTCCCATCGTTGTGCTATCTTTAAATTTGGTCAACGCCTTTACCAACTCTTTAGCATTTTTCAAAACACTTAAACGACTACTTTTAAAACCCATTATTTTGATGTATTAAATACAAACACGGACTATTAATAACACGTTATTATACACTATTCAACAAAAAACTATAAGATAATAGTATTTTTTGAATAGGTCTTTTCCATTTAAAATCTTGATTAAGAATGAATAGGACAATTCCCTAATAATTTGATAAAAAAAAACTGTGAGTTTTTGGCTAAATGTACATATAAGTACAAATAAAAATAAAAAAATAAATTTTCCAACTTTACCGCGTTTTGTGGGTGACCTTTTTTGAAAACCACAAAAAATTAAAATGATTTTTTGTAATAGTTTTCAATGGACTATTCGACTATGCTAGGGCCATTTTGATATTTGCAAAAAATGGGAATAAGTTATACCCCTAATGTATATGTATGTATCTTTATGTATAACTACTAATTGTTAATCATGTAATCAGTTATGTTTGTCTGTTTTTTGGCTTTATTAATGGACAAAAATGCACAAATAATAAAAATTACATAAGTAATACGGGATTCACCTTTTTTTAATATGTTGAAGCCAAATAAAATCTATAAGTTCAATTTTTGAGTGTTAAAATCAAACAAAAAATACAAACTGACGTTTCTAATTTCAGATCATGTAAAGTATTACAAACGTTGGTTTTAATTTCCGAAGGATTCTAATTTACACGATTTCTAATTTACGAGAGTGTACTGTACTGATTAAAAGTTCCGAAAAATCTAATAAAACCAAAAAAATCGGCCATAATTTTGATTAAAAATTGCCAAAACTTTGAGAAATGCAAGAAAAGAGCCATTGAAAATCGCCAAAAGAAAAAACTTGCTAAAATTCAAAAGAATTGAAAGCAAATGCAAGAAAGTAAAAACTTTGAAAAAATTACTCCTGTCGCAAAAAAAAACAAAAATTAGCAGGAATTTTCCAGCGGACGGAGGTCACACAAAAATATTTATGTAAATAGATTCGATCCGATTTCCATCACACCTAAAAGTATTTGATTCGATTTAAGTCTTCGATTTCATTTCAAATCGAATCGATTTTTATCACATACCTGTATCACGTGGTGCTCACACTTGTCATGTTTTGGTATGTTATTATTTTTGAAATATAACTTTATGACACAGCGTGAATACCCCAATTATAAAATAACAAAAATGTGTAAAAAATTAAACTATTTAGGTCCAAATTTACAGTCTTTAGTTAACTCCTGATATTTGAATGAAAAATCTTTGGTTAAACCCATGTATTAGTCAACAAAATACTGCGAGTTGGGCCCTTAGAAGAAAATGTTTATGAAAAATGTTGTTTGTAAGTCCGCTTCTTGAGAAACTATTAACGAATTCATTGAGTTTCTTTGCCCAAAACGATATTCCGATTTTGTAAAATTAAAAATAACGACTATTCATTCACAATAACGAGCTTCTCTCTAACCAGCCATTTTGCGTAAAAAATGTATATTTTATTTTTTCTGTTGTTACATTTAATTTCAACATATTGAGCAAATTGAAGATAAACAATCTTATCAAATGTACTGTTTTCTAAACTGAAAAATTAGTGAGTACTTTTTATTAACTGCTAAAAGTTTTTAAACGTTTAAGTAGAGAAACTGAGCAAAAGCTTAGCAGTCGTCTACTTGAATTGAAGGTGTTAACAAGTTGTTAAAATATTTATTAAAAAGTTAGAACCAAAACCGATAAAATAAACATGGTTTTTTTAAGTGAAAAACAATTCAAATATATTTATTTATTTGCATTGATTTTCATGCAAATATTTGTTTCTTACTCAGACGGAGGTATGTTTAAAAAAAAATTTTAAGAAACTTAGCCGGATTTTGTATTTTTTACAAAATTTGCCTAATGTAGAAAATAATTTCCATTAACATGTGTGTTAAAACTATTATAGATATGTATGTGTATAAAAAATTAATTTCAGCACTAATAAAATGTATACAATGTGGTGGAAATATTACCGCGTGTGCTGGAAATGAAGAACCAAAAGATTGTAGTGATGAGAAATACCAGAAATGTTTTACAAAAGTTGGTAAGTGGCAATAAACTTTGAAATTTACGTGTTTTATAATTTACAAGATATTCATAAATATATTTATTTATGTCGGTATACATATATTCGTATATATAATCATATTAATACATACTTCTGCCTGTATTTTAATGACTACGTACTTTGACTGCCTTATTTATTAAATATATGATTGCTTTATTAAACGTTTATTAAACGGATTTTGTATAGAAATTCACTTTATAAGCCCTTAATAAATCAATAAATTTTTTATAAATAAGGCCGATAAACTATGTAGATACGTATCGTTGCATTAAAGTAGAGAGGTCGAAACTAAATTTTATTCCAATCGTTTACGCATTTCGGCAGCTGGACATCTTGTTTTTCGAAATGCGCAAAAAATAGATTTAAGCCAACGTAAACTAGAGCCTTTCTATATTAAGATAGCGATATGCACATATGTTTGTATTTATGTAAATACCAATTCCTACACACAAACATATTATCACAGAATTGATTAGTTAAATAATCAGTTTTTTTATTTCAAATTTTTATATATGATGTAAATAATTTTTGAAGAAAATGCAAGTTCTTAGTAGCAAAACAAAACAACAACAAAAATCTTTTGTATTATACGGATTTTTAAAAACCATTTTCCCAATTATTTTATCTCATTCAGTTGTTGTAGAATACAGCAACAAATTGAAAAAATATCTTAAGGAAAAGTTTGTATGTTTATTAAAGTTTAATTTTTTATTTGTTCTCTTCATCAAAAAAAACTTATTTCTATTAATATTTGCTAATATTTATACAGACAAAAAGTTCGTAAATATAACAACCAGAGAAATATTATATAGACATTGTTAACATATCTATTTCTAACAACAAATGAAAAATTTAGCGTCTAAACATCATTTTAGATTTCAACTACACGGCTGAATAGAACAAAAAACTTGTTTCTTCCCTTAAAAACACTTAAATGACACAATACTAAATTCCCATATCGTTATATTCACATATTATGTATCGCAGTTTTCGGAAAATTTATACCCCCACCACGCCCTAACGTGCTTTACAAATTTGTCAGTAGAAAATTTCAGCTCCTTAATAATTCTATGGAATCAAAATCATTACGAGGAGCATGAAATAGACATCTTTTGTAATAATGCCAACTTATGGCAAATACATACGTCTTGACATTTAGAATGGAAATTAATTTTATGTTCACATTAATTCTGTGGCAATAAGGAAAAAGTGCTCAAGTCGAGATAAGCTAAATTTTGAGATAATATCAAAATTGTATTTTCCCTATTTAAAAGTATATCTGGGCAAAGTTTTAATAACACTCTGGTTTTTTTTCCATATTTCAAATTGAATATCTTTCTATAGTGGGCAGAACAGTGTGTTAGTAAATAAAACGAATCGTAAAACAAATGATCAACTTTAAGTAAAATGGGAATAAATTTTTAAAAACGCACTTAAAAATTTTTTGACTTTCGGACGGATACAGAATTACTTACTTCTTGTTAGCGCAAACTTTATTTTTATTTTTTTTTTCAACTATAACAACAACAATTGATACGCTTTGAATTTCCAATAATTTTTTTCGTTAAAGTTTTAATTAAGTTCTTACTTTGAAATTTCGCTTTAGTTCCGCTGTTAATGTTATTAGAAAAAATTTTTTTTTTTAATGTCGGTACTCAAAGAATTTATGAAGAAAATTCTTACACCTTTTTTTGTAAATTGTTATAGAACCTTTTTGCACGATTTCAGATATATGTATGTACATATGTAAGCTTAAATGAGTACAAGGTCTTGAGATTTTGATACATTCATAAGATAGGCAAAGGTTAAGCAGATCAACAATCATTTTCTTTTCTTATTGTTAAGTTTTCTTATTTTTTTTTTTTTTTCTTAAAACGCTGTTGACGATTTCTGATAAAGAATTCATGAAATTGAATTGAAAGTACATATTTTGGAAAATAAATATTTTTTAACAGAAATTTCTGAGAATATCTGAAATATATTAAACAAAATTTTCTATTTGGGTAATTTATATCAACAATATAACATTCATTTAGATAAAGAACTGGCACTTATCTGTACAATTTTTAATAAATAAAACTAACAAATACACATGTCTTTATCACCTGTATTTATTTGTTATATGCATACTTATAACTCTACTACCACATACTCAATTAAATGTCAAATTCTATTAACACATTAAATTGTTTACGAATTTCACAAGTTCTTTCATTGAAATAAAAATATAATTATATATGGTTTGCTGAATGAAGAAGTGGCAGATGTATCGTGATTTTTGCTTCGAAATCGTGCTTTTAGAATTTTCTGGCAGCCATCTTCCAAATACAACGTACTTAAAGAACTACATAAGCTGGTTACATTTGGAAACAACGCATCTTTGACAATGTAAAAAATTATTTTAGTTTGTAAGAGTTCTAGTTTTTTTCAGTTTTTATCTTTTCTTGTAAATTAATGAAAATTCGTGATACGCTTTTTCGATATTAAGCCATCAGTGGATCAATGAATAACATTTATTAACATACATAATTTAATATATTTTTTTGTAATACAGTAGACGCTCGTAAATGAGAACTTAAATTAGAATTAGAATTCTTAAATTCGAAATTAGAACCAACGTTTTATATATGTACATGGCATTCTCCGCATTTTATTTTACTTTAGTTTTTAACACTGAAAAATTGCCAAAAACAAAAACAACCGAACAAACAAAATCTTTTAATTCATAACGGATTTTGTTTTTTTTTTTTTTTTCTTAAAAGTACATTTTTTATAAATAAAATTAAAAATATCTATGCAGAAAATATTTTCTTTGAAGATACACTGTTATGTTGCTTATTGGAAAAAAAAACCTTCGGAAATTAGAACTAACCCCGGAACAAACTGGTACTAATTTACTGTAGTTCGTTGAACGTCATTTCAATGTTTAACGATTAAGCCATTCGCAGCTGTTATTATTTCACAAAATTCAAATTTAACAGTTCATTGATTTAACGTACTAATTAATGGGAAATTCACTGAAAAAATAAATTATGTACTTCCATAATTCTTTTTTTTTTTTTTTGTTATTTCATTGCATATAGGTATAGTACATACATACATATGTGTGTTTGTGTAAGCACACATACCTACATATGTATATATACGCTTCCCACAAAAAAAAAAGAACGCTTCAATTCATCAAATTTTCTCATCCTCTATAGATTCCATCGGGGCCATTGAAAGGGGTTGTCTTCTGAACGATGCGGTTGACAATTGTAAAATCGACGCGACGACAAATTGTGTAGTCTCAGAAGCTGCACTAAACAATCAACGTATTTGTAAAAAATGTGAAGGATCTGATGCCAAATGTTCACAAACCGATATGACGGAAAACGCCATGTCATACAATCAAATCTGTGCTACAGCTACAACAAATTGTTACAGGAAAGTTGAAAACAAACTTGTCGTTAGAGGTTGTGACACAGATAACAATATTGCGAAATGCACCACTACCGATGCAAATACCTGTGACACTTGTTCGACTAACAATTGTAATACCGGTATATTTCCTACCAATCGTCTCAACTGTTATCAGTGCAGTGGCGATACTTGCAAAGATGTATCAGCAAATGATGGACTTTCTAAGCCATGTCATTATTATGAGGCAAATCAAAAATGCTATTCCAACGGTGACACACGTGGCTGCAAGTCTGATACAACCGAAAATAAATGCTCGTCCGATAATGCACCGGGTTGTAGCTATTGTAATACAACAAATTGTAATAATGAAACTTATTCATTTACTTGCATTAGATGTCGCAGTGATATAGATATAGCGTGTAAGAATGAAGCAGCCACCAAATTCAAAGGAGAAACGTGTCCCGCTGGTACTAGTTCAGATACAGATGGCTGTTTCTATGGTGTTTGGCGTAAGTAGATACAAGTATTTTGTTGTAAATGTAGATGTTCAAAATTAGTAAACGTGTACAATCAGAACGAACAGTAATTCTAAAATGGATTATTTTTGTTACATTTTAAATTAGCTATTTTTAGTTAATTAAGCGATGTCTGAAAATTAAGATGGAGGTATATAACCCGCGCTTTTGCGTCAACGCATTCTAAACGTTTCAAGTTTTGAAGTTACATAGTAAGCGTTTTATGCACCAAAATAACCATCAAAACGGCTATCAAAAACAGCTGTTTCCTTTGAATAAGACGTTGATGTTTACAAAAGAAGAAAGCATATCCACTTCAACGCGTTGTTTGCGTTTAAGCGTTCTATGCTTTGTGCTGTGTAACTTGTCATCTAGGCGCACGGTAGTACGCCAGGCCAAGTTCGGCCACACAGTGTGTATATTTACACGAAACCATTCGAGCTGTTTTTACTCCCTTCATAACTTTGCTCCTCTCGATCATAATATAATGAAACTTGAAATATAAGGTCTCCACACAGATGTGACCCCACAGGTTAAATTTTAAAGTTCTACCGTAAAAGCTTCCCGAGATATTAAGGTGTGAAAAGTCCATATTAAAATATACATATTCACTCACTGACTCACTCACTCACTGGCTCATCAATATTATTGGGTACTTCCAGTTTAGCTAGAGGACTGAAACTCGGTACACTGGTAGGTCTTGGTGAGAAACTAACTAGAAAAATCTGAAAACGGGCACTTTCCACCCGGGGGGACTAGTGTGCCCCTTCTTTATATTGGGCACTTCCAGTAGAGCTAGAAAGCTGAAATTTGGTACACCGGTAGGTTCTTACGAGCAATTAACAAAAATTTTTTTAAACGGGTCTTTTCCACCCGGGAGGACTAGGATGCCCCTGGGGCACTTCCAGTAGAGCTAGAAAGCTGAAATTTCGTACACTGGTAGGCCCAGATAAGCAATACATATAAATATTTATACAAAAACAACTTAGAAAAAATAAGTGAGATCCGCACAAAAACACAAATGTGAAAATAAGGCCAAGTTCCTATCCAAAATATTTCGGCCGTAAAAAGTACTGAGATCAAAATAAGGACCAAGTTCTTGATAGGTACAACTCCATCTCATTTCTAGGCAACCTGTAAGCTTAGCAAAATTTTTTGCCTTTCTCATATGGAAAAGAATTCTTCGAAAAATATTGCCAAGCTTATAGGTTGCTTTGCAAATTTAAAATTCGTTTCTTTAAATCAGCTTTAATGAGTTTTTATACGATGTTTTTTTCAAATTATACTACTTTTGAACGATAAATATTGAAATATGCATTTAATGGAATATTTCATATAATAAAAATTATCCATTTATTTTCAGATGATGTTGTTATTCGCGGTTGTCTCATTAACGCCAGCCCACAAGATCAGGCCATTTGTAAAAATGAAAAGAATTCGCAGTGTACATTTTGTAATACAAAAGACTGCAATACAAAAAAGTCATCTGGCTCTAAAAATGGCTTATCGTATTCCCTAATAATGATCGTTTTCATATCTCTATGGAAATTTAAATAGATTTCTATATTCTATTATTATTTTATTAATTGCATACTTTATATGTATATAAATAATTTATTATGTATGTTTTGTAATAAATATATGTATGGGATTGTTTTTGTTGTCTTTATAAATATGTTCATGATTTTTTACTACATAATTATTTACTAAATGAAAAACTTACTAATTTGTGAATTATGCTAGAAGAAATTGTTAAGAAAAGCAGTGAAAATATATTTAATTGTAGTTGCCGGGCACTGTTTGGTGCTACTTTATCGTTGCAGCAATTAGTGTAACACAAATAGCAAAGTTTCTCGTGTGTTAAACAAAATTTGAGACCTTCTTCGGCCAAATCATCCACACAACCGCGCATCGTGATATTCGTGTCAGCTGAAAAATATGAAGATTAAGTTGGTTGATATTTAATCACAAAAATAAATAAATTCTCCACCTCTTAAAATGTTGTTTGAAATTCGATTAAAAGTTTTAAATACGAGTATGTTACAAAATCCTAATGTAATTTGACATCTCTACTATTTTATTTTATATTATATTAATTTTTCACCCGCAACATACTTGTTATTATTGCGAATTCAACCCACACTTCAGTTTGATCATCAGTGACAATAATGACAGAATTGTCATCAATGACAATTTGACTTGTTTCAATATTAATTTTACTAACAATTATTATTGTATCTTGATTGTCTTCATCTCAAAGTCGTAGACACATCACATATTTATAAGCCAACACCTGTACCGCCTCTGGCACAAAAACTTTTATAATATCGAAAGCTCAATGTCAACATTAATATCATTATTTTCAATGTTAATGTGACATCAGTCATCATATGATGACTAAATGTCATAAATTTTAAGACGATTCGTAATATTCTTGTTCGCTCTAGAGTTTTGTGGGTGTATTCTGTTTTGCATTCCTTTAAATTTTTGTGTTAGTTTTGTCATATTATTGATGACAATGATATACATATAAATATGTGTCGATGCGATTTCATTTGGTATACTATTGAGGTCATAATTTGTTATGAGTTTGTTGATCAGAAAGGACTAATTTATTTCTAAGCTACTTCACGTTCATAAGATGTTCCACTGTATTTATGGCAGTGGTCATAAAACTCATGTCATAACTCTCATGACAAGACGTCATCAATTTATATATCAATTTTTCTATGAGTGTGCTAAACAAAAATTATTCATTTATTCCTAAACCGTTTCGACTCTGCGTTACTAAAAGTTTGTTTGGAAAACTCAAAAACTAGTCATTTAACCCACCTTGATATAGGGTGTAACATCCATTATGTTTTCCCGCATCACCTTCGGTGACTTTGGGGCACACAACTTTTTTCGTGACATTTTGTGAACACTGTGGCTCCTCATTGCTGGTGCAAGCAAAACAAGATAATTCCATTTTATTAGTGTGCTTGGCAGCTGAATTTACATCTGCATCTTTGTCCGTTTTATCAGTATCCACCTCTTTGGCCGGTTCATCATTAGACATTTCCAGTTCATTATTCCCTGATGCTCCCTCGGGTAAACTTGGCTCATTATCTGGTTGAAGATTTGTCTTTTCTTCCGTAGCTCCAGCCGGTTCAGGTTCGGCCTCAGGTTTCTCCTGAACTTCAGGTTCGGCTGGTGGCTCTTCATCCTTTGGTTCTTCTGGCTCAACAACTAATTCGGGGTCCGCCTCAGCTACTGGTTCATCGCCGACTTCAGGGGCTGTCTCACGTTCCCCTTCAGCTGCTGTCTCTGCTTCTGGTACAGTTCCCGCCTCTACTTCCTCTTCTTTCGGCACTTCGGCTTCTGCAGCTGCTTCTGTTTCCCCCTCAGCTTCTGCCATGGTATGTTCCCCTTCTTCTTGATTTTCCATCTTAGGTCCGTACTTTTCTTTAAATACCTCGATGTCATTCGAAATATTCTTAAGAATTACTTGATCTTCACCGTCAATTGTGTTTTTTTCATCAGCCGTTTCTAAAAGTTCATTATCATCAGACTGTATGGATTTAGAAAGTTGTAAAACTGTGGGAAGTGTCGTTATAGATTCACCTAGATTTTCTTCAGATTCAACTGAAAATATAAGACAAACATTTACATATATTACTTGTCATTTCATAATTTCATTTCATATTCCTTCCATTTATATAATCAAAATTTTAGATTAAAATTTATAAAACTTTGTTATTTGCTAATATCGAAAAAGTGGTATGAAGTGAATATTCGGAGCATTTGATATTGGTATACCACTCTTAAAACAAGTCTCTGACTAATCCTGGTAGAGAGCACCTAAAAAAAATACATGTACGTGTACGTGTATCGGTACCCTTGAAATTTTACACCTGTGATTAATTTCAAGAGTACTTTATAATCCCCGAAGATATTAGACTTCATATTTTTAGTACTTGGGAAAAATTTAATCCGTGAAAGACGTTTTTCATCAATAGAGCGTGAAACTCACCCTTACCAACCAATGCAACAAATACAATTGGAATCACCGATACAATTTAATTTTACTGAGTAATTTTTGTAGGTGCATTGAAACATCGAAAGCGCGATCACCGTACTCGTAATCTATTTAGAACACTGACCTTTGTATGTATCTATTTATTTTCATACACGAGTCAATGAAACAATAAAAAATCAAACCAAATTTCATTAGCAACCATATTTGTGTTGTGCCATAAATTTACGTAGTTGCCTTCTTGTGAGGCAGAGATGATGCACATTTGCATTTCTTGTTTCTACGAAGACCTTCCAATTTATTTTTGCTAAATGCCACAGTAAATTCCGATTTTTATATTTTAGCACTTATTGTGAACTAACCCTCAAACACCTTTTTAATTTTTGCTTAATTTTAGCACTCAAGTTGATTTTTAAACTTTCATAGCTTCACATTGTTGGTATGTAGCGAAATATTGGATTAAAAATTAATTAAACACTTTTATTTATAAAAAACAGTGAATTTAGCTTAATAAAAATAAGAATTTGATAAATCAAAGAAAATAAATCAAAGGAAAAGGAGAAGCAATAACTTTCATATCTTTGGTAAGTTATAATTAAAATTTAATTTTAAATATTTCTGTAGAAATTTCGGGTTGCTATATTGCCGTTTAAGGGGAGATTTCGGGCTATTTCTAAAGAAACAGCAAAATGACCCCATACTGCAGGGAATAATAGGGTTAAATTACATACTTTAAAGAATTGCTCCCCTTAGAGTTTTATATAAAAATCTTGATCACGACAGAAGGATTACAGAATTTTCTATGACGATTCCTTATAAAAGCGTTGGAACTTTAATTCCCTCTAAAAACAAATGCCGCATGTAAACTTTGTTTTTCTCCTCTGCCGGAATCTATTGACAGAATCAAGTATGTTGTACAGTGCATTTGTCGTTGTTGAAAGTATTCGTACATATACTAAATTAAAACAAATTTTTAATAAAACATAAAATTATATATTTTATTATTATCAGCTTGGATACAGTTAGATAAAGTTACTCGTACTCTAATATACCTTTTTCCATAATGTTTGCTTCAACTCTACAAGTTAATAAAAATGTATAAAATAAAAAATATATTATATTAGGCATCTTCTTTTCTGTTTTCTTCTCCACTATTTTTTTTTTTTCTTTTTTTATTTAAGAATTTATAATTTATTTAACTAAGTGTTAGTTAAAGTCATAGACATAAAACAAAGTCTTCAATTCAAAAAATATGTTTTAAAAACGTTGTCCATGCACTTGAAGGTTTAAAGAATGACTGGAAAATATTTTTTAAAATACGATTATCTCGCTACTAAATATTTGTATGAATAATCGATATTTTAAAAATGTGACCTTTTTTTTGCTTTGATTTTATAAAATTTTACATTAGACGTGGTATTATACATACCAACATATGCATTTGTGTATATGTGCATTCGAGTATGTATATATGTATGTATGCTTGTAAATTATATTATTCTTTATGAAAATAAAATGTGGAAAAAAGTAAACAAATTAAAAACTAAAATAAAAACCATGTCTACAGGAATAGTTTTGCATGACATTGTCCCTACACGGATAGCTGCAAATGCACACACACACATACACTTACAAAATTATAATGGTCAGTGGAACAGTGACTCACTGTTTCACTAGAGAGCTTAAACATCTAAATATCATAACGAAAACTTTACGTTGCGTTTTGTTTTCTGTTGAAATTATTAAATATTTAGATACTAGAAAACCAACAAAATAAATATGTACTTAGTTTTAATTACAAGTTAATGAATGAACCATTTTAGTCAGGCTCATGTTTCTTATTCAATTATCCGCTTGTAATTAAAATTATGAATTTTTTACGAACGTCATGCTTTTAAACGATTGCATATCTAATGCAAGATATAATTATTAGAATCCATTGTAATCCTTCATAATATGTTTGGTTAGAACGAAGTTTAATTATTCTACCAAAAACTAATTAATTGAAGTGAATTCGTAATATTCTATCCGCACAAAAACATAAAATACATGTATCTATTTATGTATGTATGTATGTATATATGAAAACTAACCAAATAAAATTTGACCATTTCACTCAAAAGAAATTTTTGTGCTAATCACTGTGCAAACTAGTAAATATCATTTCAAGTCCCCAGTTATTAAATGAATTGTCTGTTTAGTTTTTTAAATAATTAATGATGAGAAATTCAAATATGGCACGATGCAATGATAATTTTAGTTCTTATTAAAGCTCTATATATGTATGGACAGATGTGTGTGATTGAGGGGGACCCTTCATATGTCCATATGTATGTACATACGTATATACTAAACGGCTTAATGATTTAAAAATTACATGGTATTCTTTATGTTACAACATATTTTAAAGAATTAAAAAAAAACTTGACAAATGTATATTTACTTATATTGCAGTTGAAATGTTTTATTAAATCAGGTACTACTTTCATGTCAAAACAATTACAATATTTTACTTTTAAATGATCTTAGTATATAAAATTGCATTTAAAGAAGATTTCTCTAACCGATTTCTATCTTTTGTTTTGCATAAATTATCTTAATTAAAAATATTAATTAATTTATTTTAATTTTTTTTTTACATAAAATAATCGTTTTGTTCGAAAAATCTTGGATTTTTTGACGATTTCAATTCTGGCGGTCATTTATTGTTAGCGTAGTATACCGAAAATGGTGACAGGGTCTTTAAGAGCTTCAGACTATGGAACTAGACTCGACACCTCAATAATCAGTAATGCCAAGTTATCAAGTTGTTTTGAGGGAGTCATCAAATCTTGTGATTTCGGTTATCTTGGTCATTTGCAGCGTAAAAACTCAATATTGGTAATATCATACATATGTATGATAATATTATTTTTTAAAGTGCCAAAGTTGTGTGTTCTGAATTCTGAGTTAAAGAGAAAGCTCTTGGTTAAATTTTGGCGACATTAGTTTTTTTCAAATTCATTTGCTGTTTCGTACAAAATTTTTCAAACAAACTTTTACTTCAAGTCAGGCACACCACTGTGGGTCAATACTCCGGAAATGGGAACGTGTGGGAAAAAAACGCTTTAGGGTGGTGTTGGCTGAAGTGGTTAGCAGGTTGACTACTAAGCAAACAATAACCTGGGTTCAAACCCTGGCCAGAGCAAGACAATCAACATCATTAATTTCTCTAATGTACATTAGTGAGACACTGTATTAATTGTTGTGGGTCTATTTAAGCGATGAAGGCATAGCACTGGTCACTAAAACCTGCTCCGACAGCGATTGATGCTGTTCCAAGCTAATGTACACAACTTCGCCCTCCTTGGTCGGTTAGCAGAAACATCGGCGAAGTAAAAGAATTAATAAAATGCCTTAACAAATTAATGCGTCTACGTAACACCGGAGGGGCCTCAAAACTGCTATAAAAATTAACATAACGCGCAAAGCAGAGTTCTAAAAGAGTTAAGCCTTCTAAATTTTCAACATCTATCTTCTCTACCCTATCCCTCTCACTGAGTTCCGGCACAATGCACTGCATACGTAGGGGTCCTAATTAAAAAAAATTATATGTATAGGGTCTTAAAAAAATAAGCTTTTGACAACATTATGTAGTAAACACTTTTATTTAAAACACCATAGAACACATTTTGTGAAACATCTCAATTCTTTAGCGCTGGACTGTGTGGACCTTTTTCGACCCTTTCGTAAAAGCCAACTGATTTGTTTTGAAAAAATGTTGAATCTTAAGCACTAATTGGAAACAAGTATGAAATCACCGCTTAATCAAAATTTTAAGTTTTCAATAATTTTTGGCCTTCAAGTTGATTTAAATACGAGTATAACTCATAAAACCGGATTTTATAGAATAGTTTCTATTAAATTGTTGGGCAAAACTGAAGATATAGTTGCGCCGTGGTTCCGTCCATAAAGTCATAGTTTCCTGTACAGATGTTACAGATTAAGGTGGGAACCTGCCATTACGGCCTAAGCCCACCGTGCTCTTAACACTGTGCGAATATAAGAGTTAACCAGCACCACCTACATCAGGTGGCAAATTCTTACGCATGGTCCACCCTGATACCTAAACACCTTGCTGAAGTGTGCGAGTAATCTAATCTCTTTTTTCTGTTGTTTCGCAACAGCACATAGAGGCTTTTTATTGGTAGACCGAAGTCCAACCAGGCACTAGCAGTGGTCGAGCACCAGTCCTTTTTTTAAGAAACACAAAACGCAAAGCGATTACCTTGTCTGCAGAAAATACCCTGGATCTCCGGCTGGAATCGAACCGATAACCTCCGGACTACTAGGCTAGCATTGCTACCTATCAGCCACGGCGGCACCCAACCTTAAACCAATAACTCTCCCAGCTCTTAGTAGCAACCACAGCCGCCACGTGTACACCCGAAGGAGACGTCACCAATAACTGGCTACGGAATAATGGCACCAACGAGGTTAGTGCGATGGTGCCAGCATATCCATTCTCAAGGATAAGGAGTATACCGAAGCCTATATCCATTCTCAAGAGAACAGATATGCATCACGCAACAACACACCTCAATGGTGTGTCACTTGCTAGCCCCCGGTAGACACTCTTTCATGAGGGCTTACCGGCTCGCGTGGTACCCGTTTTGGTTACTGGTAAACCCTCGAAAGAAAAACCCCAAAGAATTAACTTTCTATATACTTACTTACCTACATTTTAGATGTAGGAACATCGATTCCCATTGCAAAATAATAGAAAAACTAAAACATATTTGTTGGCCTAAATTTTAGCAAAGGCTATATATAGCACGGTGAAAATTGCCAAAAATTGTGACAATCGTATTTTTTCAATATTCTTCTGAAAAATAATCGCAGAGCTCTAATATTTGGTGTGGACTATGCTTTCGTGTAGGAACATCAATTCCCATTGCAAAATAATAGAAAAACTAAAAAATATTTGTTGGCCTAAATTTTAGCAAAGGCTATATATAGCACGGTGAAAATTGCCAAAAATTGTGACAATCGTATTTTTTCAATATTCTTCTGAAAAATAATCGCAGAGCTCTAATATTTGGTGTGGACTATGCTTTCGTGTAGGAACATCAATTCCCATTGCAAAATAATAGAAAAACTAAAAAATATTTTTTTGCCTAAATTTTAGCAAAGACACGAAAAAAATTGCCAAAAATTGTGACAATCGTATTTTTTTCAATATTCTTCTGAAAAATAATCGCAGAGCTCTAATATTTAGTATGGACTATGCTTCCGTGTAGGAACATCAATTCCCATTGCAAAATAATAGAAAAAGTAAAAAATATTTGTTGGCCTAAATTTTAGCAAAGGCTATATATAGCACGGTGAAAATTGCCAAAAATTGTGACAATCGTATTTTTTCAATATTCTTCTGAAAAATAATCGCAGAGCTCTAATATTTGGTGTGGACTATGCTTTCGTGTAGGAACATCAATTCCCATTGCAAAATAATAGAAAAACTAAAAAATATTTTTTTGCCTAAATTTTAGCACGGTGCAAATTGCCAAACATTGTGACAATCGTATTTTTTCAATATTCTTCTGAAAAATAATCGCAGAGCTCTAATATTTGGTGTGGACTATGCTTTCGTGTAGGAACATCAATTCCCATTGCAAAATAATAGAAAAACTAAAAAATATTTGTTGGCCTAAATTTTAGCAAAGGCTATATATAGCACGGTGAAAATTGCCAAAAATTGTGACAATCGTATTTTTATTATCTGTTGTTGACATCAAAGGGAATTTCATTTATGCTATGGTTGGAAGTGAATTTTTATTCTAGCTTTATTACGAATGTCATTGTATTTCGTGACAACGACGACACACTTAATTATGCCGAATAATTACTGAGCATATTTTCTTTGAACTGTGCATGTTTGAGTTGAAAGTTAGTTCAATTATCGTAATTTTTAATGCTGCTAACAAACTATTTATTAAGTTAAACCTGTCCATAGAGTTTAAAAATAATTTTTTTTTAAATTCGACTAAAAAATGGGTGAGCCAACTTTTTAAACGTAACATAGAGTAAACAACTTGCTGTTTAAGATTTTCTTAATGAAAAAAAAGAAATTATCTAAAAATATTTCTTCTCATCTTATTGCATCATTCAACTGTATGTAGAAACTGTCGTTAAACCGCATTGAAATTAAATTATTTTGTTTGTAAATTCTAACCATAGTATTTTAATTTGTTTACAGTATTTTTTGCAAGGTGTTTTTAAAATTAAGTTTAGTTTTCTTCATCACTTAGTAAATCATCTTCAGGGATCCAATCCTCTTCGTCTTGTATTCTTTCCAATTCTCTATCATAAAGTTCCTTAAATGCCTCATATTCTGCCAAACTCACGTGGCACACTTTCGTTGCAAAAGTTTTATCTGATGTATCGGTGATTTTATATAAACGTGGATTTTTTGATATTTCATTAGGATCAGCTTTTAAAGGCCTAGGTTTGAAAATACCCAGTCTTTCTGTAAACACATGGCGATACCTTATATGAGCTAATGATTTCCCTAATGCTTCTGATTTTACAATTTCTGGGATTTCAATTCGCATTTTTTCTTTCATATATAAAATTTTAGCTTCGATTGTTGTTTCGGTCTCTTCTATCAGTGTGGGACAGTTCATAAGTAGTTTCCAAACATTTTTAGATGTACTGACATATGATTGTATGAAGGATATTTTTCGCAGCAAACGCCTTCTGTCATCGACGTCCATTAGAAAAGGATATTTAGTAATCAGCAAAAATAGGAAGTGCTCGCCAAATTGGCACGAACGCCAATATTCCAATGTATCAATAATTTTGCTAGGAGAACGCATCATAATTCTAGGATTGCTAGTAACGATTGTCAAAAAGCTATTTGTTGATAGTCCATGATTTAAAAAGGTTTTGTAGGAACTGTGCCACATTTCCGGAGAAACCTTTGCTAAAATAGGTGTTGCTTTAATGGCTTCCTCAATATGTGTTTGTTGCAGTTCATAGTGTTCCACGGACTGTATACCTTCTGATATTCCGGTGGTGTTCGCAGAAATCGATGTCGGTGTCAGATTGCATGTCTGTTGATGCAGCTAAAAAACTAGAAATCATTAGTTATCGACGATATTTCTATATACATATGTATGTAAATATTCTAACCTTTAGCTTTGTTATGTTTTGTCGAAATTTTACTATATTCTTAAACATTTCTTTTAATTGTAGTGTTTTGCAGTGTAAAAGAATTTCTCATTCGTTTTCTCCAAGTCGAATTCATTACCAGGTGGATGCAGTGGCGAATTTATCCATTTCCCACATTGTCAAATTTTGTATATTTTTTCCAGCGCTATTTTTATGTAATTTTTTATGCATGGAGAATATTGATAGCGTAGGATTATGAACATGAATTCGCCGTTTACACAAACAAAATGCCTGAAACACTCGCTTAATAACGAAATATACAAACAAATCTAAAACATTTTCATACGTATGGATACCAAACTGTAACCATTATTTATAACTTATCTTAAAAATGTATCAGTTTGTATGAAAATTTGCTATAAAGCGGGCTCAGTCAGCTGTGCTAGTAATCTCACCTGTTGAATAAGCCTTGGTAATTTTGCCATCCAACAGGTGAGCTTACTAGCACAGCTGAATGAGCTGTTTTTATAAGATAATGCTTTAAATTTGTTTGTGTATTTTGATATGAAGCGAGTGCTTTATACCAACAAAATACATGTTGTTTTTGGATTATTGTACTTGTTGTCGAACTACGCATACCTGTTAGTTTTGTCATGTGTTGTACAAATAGTACCACCTGGTAGGTTCCTATTGGTAAGTGCATTCGCTTCGATTGCACTTGTGGTTGAGCTGGGTAAATAAATGTACTACTACATTAATTATAATTTACAATTATCTAAACTGTTTTAATTATCAATTCTGCCCAACAAATCGAACATTATTTAACCTCCATAAAGTGGTATGTAGATGTATAGCTAAGTGCATAAGCATGCAGTTTTCATTGCGCAATTAAGATTGCTGCTTGATATTCTTTACTAGTCAACAGTTGAATAAATATTTATTTACATTTGATTACTCCACCTTGGCCATATCATCAAGCTATCTCTTATTTATTTGTTTTATTATAGATAACTAATAATGTACTAGGTATGTATGTACATATACGTATCTTCATAAAGTTAAATTACAACTCAAAGGTTTAACAACATTAAGAACTGAATTGGTGCATCACTGTAAGTTTGTTGACTAAAGATGCCAAGTGCTATACGTTGGGGTATAGCTTCGGCTGGTAAAATAAGCCATGATTTTTGTGTTGCGTTGAGTACCTTGCCATTTGATGAACATCAAATAGTTGCCGTGGCTGCCCGGGATCAAAGACGTGCGAATGAATTTGCTAAAAAGCATGAAATTTCTAAAGCGTTTAGCACCTATGCAGAGTTGGCTGAGTGCGAGGAAGTAGGTAAGTACATGATAATTATTAGGAATACATAATTAAGTTAATATTCAACAAATTAATTAGCTCATTTAGAAGGATTTTCTTTAAATATTTATGTATGTATGTACGTATGTATGTAGTTTCAGTTTATTAAAGTTACAATCACCATTATTCCATAACAATATTTTAAGACAATATTCAAAAGTATTCACGAATATGCTCGTTTCGACAAAAATTGATAAACTTTTAATAAATAAATGAATAACCTCTCGTTATATTCTAGATCATAGCGACCAGTTATAGTCCTATTTTGACAAATCGTTATGGAATAAGGGCGAATGTTAATCATTAATTAATTATAATTTCATTATGAATGTATGTACATATGTAGATATTTATGTAGGCATCAGTGAGCTGCAGCAAGTGCTAATTTTCGGGTATACTTAATTATGCACATTGATTTTTATGTTCTAAGGGGCTGTGCACATATTACGTAACGCTCCAACGGGTGGGGGTTAAAGATTTGTTACGGATTGGAAATTTTGCAATGAAGAATTAGTAAAAAGCGTTACGGAAGGGGGGGTATAAAATCTCTGAAAACAGCGTTACGTAATATGTGCACAGCCGCTAATCGTTTTTGTTCAAAAGCAAAAACACTTGTTTACGCAACCGTTCGTTTCAAACATTCAGTTTTATTCACTTGTTGTTTTATGCTAACATGAATGTTCTGACTAGGGTTTACAAAACTAATATATTTAGTAAGAATTCCCATCATATTCCATAATTTTATGTGAAAACTAGAAAAATATATACCTGATAAATAAATTTCCAGTTTTCTAAAAAAAATTTTGTACTTGACAACTAATAAAATTTTTTACTAGCACACAAAATGAAAATAAATTCTCTGTAATATATTGCTCAGCAACAATTTCTTGTCAATAAAAACTAGCCATCCACACAAAAATGCAAAAACACACATACAAAATATTCTTTTCATACAACATGCCGCTATCAAAAATACCAAACAATAAAATGTATGCTAATCCAACCAAACACAACTTTGACTAGTTGACAAACATGCCGATCTTACAAATCTAAATCCAAATTTTTTTATTGGCTTTGAATGTAAAAATTTAAAAAACTGCAATTTTTTGAAAAATTTTACTTTTTTGCAGATATCGTTTATATCGGTTCTCTTAATCCGCAACATTTTGAGATAACAATGTTAATGCTGGAACATGGAAAACATGTACTGTGCGAAAAACCCTTATGCATGAACCACAAACAAGCTAAAAAAGTAATAAAATACGCTGAAATCAAGAAACTCTTCTTAATGGAAGGCGTATGGTCAAGATTTTTCCCAGCCTATCAATATTTACGAAAACAAATTGATAGTGGAGTGTTGGGAGAAATTAAAGAAGTTAATGTCGAATTTGGATTTCCTTTAAATGAAGTTGATCGTTTGCAGTGAGTGGTATTCTGAGTAAAATGCTTTATTAAATTTTAAATGGTAATGTTAAATTACATTTTAGAAAACGTGAATTGGGTGGTGGAACTTGCTTAGACCTGGGAATTTATGCGATACAAGTATCACAATGGGCATTTCAGGAGCCTCCGCAAACAATTAAAGCAAAAGGTTCTTTGAATGCAGAAGGCGTGGACGTGGAAGTAAATGCAGAATTACATTATACTGGTAAAAGGGTGTCGAAAATGCATTTTAGTGCCAACGGTGTTCTAAATAATAATGCAGTTGTTAAGGGCACGAAGGGACAAATAACAGTAAGTATTGGCTGCTATAAAATATTGCGTCATTTGTAAATACAGCGATATAAATTTGGAAACAATTTAAGCTAAAACAATTCTGGTGCCCAACTAAAATTATTGATATTGACGGCCAGGAAAAGGAGTGGGTTTTGCCTAAAGGGAAATATCCCACTAACTTCGTTAACTCTGAAGGTTTGCGATATGAAGCTGAGGCTGCTAGACAGTGTATAATAGAGGGAAAAGTGCAACATGATTATGTAAGCCACAACGACAGTTTATTATTTGCTCAAATTGAAGATGAAATTCGATCTCAAGTCGGTGTTATCTACTCTGAAGACTTAGATTAGTTTTTTTTTGTAATTTTGTTAATTTGTTTGCACAAATTTTGTATTTTAAGAAAATTCTCCATAAAATTATGTATTTATGATAATGATTGAACTTTCTTTAAATTTAAAGTGGGAGTGCGGTATTTAATAATTTTGTCAGCCCACTCAACACTATCAGGTACAGCAAACTAGGTAGAAAACTTTTCAAACATGGTTAAAGATTTACTAATCATTAGCTCCCAAAGAAATGCGGCCATATAGATTACGTAACCCGCAGCAAATGATTTTTTTTTTGTCTTAAGGTATATACAAAAACGATATGTTTTTTAAGAAACGTGTACTTGTTCTAATTAGCCTTAAGAAATTAAACCCTAGGAACTCAATAAAATGTGTTGAAAAATGGGAGAGTATTCTCAAGGCGAATTAAAGACTTTGACTGTGAATTTGCCTTGAGTATTCTCAACTTAATTCGTCTTACCTAAAAGTACTCATTATATATGTGCCACTGTACAGTTTGTTTTAAATTCGCCTTGGTAACAATTTTTAGTTTCGCCGAAATGATCTGGCAGCACTTTAAAGATATTTGAAAAATACGCAAGCGGGCATTTCTGTCTATTATAATTGTGTTTATCAGAAAATTTTATATGCCCTCATAGAAATCTAAAAATATAATAAAAATGCACAAAACATTATCCAAACCACCCACGAAGGCTGATTTACCAAAATTAATGAAAGAAGTGCCAGACGAACATCAAGAATATGTGAAAAATTTGTGTGTGAAGATGATGCAGCATCCGGCTTACGGAAGACCGTAAGTTAATTCAGTAATTTTGAATACATACTAGGAAGTTGTTTATTTTTAATCAATTAGTTATGAGTGGACAACAGCTGATTTTGAAATGGGTGCTCCGTTGGGCCGTGGAAAATTTGGACGTGTTTATTTAGCTCGCGAGCGATCTAGTCATTATATGGTGGCTATGAAAGTGTTATTCAAAGAGGAACTGCGCAAGGGAAATGTGCAACGTCAGGTGTTAAGAGAAATTGAAATTCAATCGAGATTAAAGCATCCTCATATTTTACGTTTGTTGACTTGGTTTCATGACAGGGAACGTATTTATATGGCACTTGAGTTGGCGTCCCAAGGAGAAGTTTATACACTTCTAAAAAGCTCACCGAACAATCGATTTGATGAGCCAAGAGCTGCTAAGTATACTTATCAAGTAGCAGACGCTTTGCACTATTGCCACTTGAACAAAGTAATACATCGTGATTTAAAGCCGGAAAATATATTGTTGACTGCATCGGATGATGTGAAATTGGCCGACTTTGGTTGGTCTGCTCATACCATATCTAATAAGTAAGTATATGGTTTAAACATTTCATTCCTTGAGTAACCAATGAAAGAAAGAATTACGGCACAATAATATTTTACGTAAGGGGTGGGGTTTAAAATTTCCGAAAACAATGTTACGTAATATGTGAATAGCCCTTATATGCAAACATATGTTCAAATATTGTTAATCTATTATTTGAACTAAATGTATTAATACTTGATTATTACAAGATAATTTGAATGTCTTCTTTTTCAGGCGCAAAACATTTTGTGGCACCTTAGATTACATTCCACCAGAAATGGTAGATGGCAGTTGGTACGACGACGCTGTCGATCAGTGGTGTTTAGGTATCCTATGTTACGAGTTTCTAGTAGGTGCCGCCCCATTCGAATCAAATGACACAGATAAAACATATGAAAAAATTCGTCGTGTCGAGCTTAATTATCCATCACATTTGACAGCTGGCGCTAAAGACGTCATATCGAAACTATTACGTAAATCGGCTACTGCTCGTATCACATTAATCGATGTAATGCAACATACTTGGATTAAGGAGAATATGGAAAAACGAAATCTCCAGTTAGCAAAAGTTACCAGAAAATTTTAATTAAAAAATTTTCATCGATTATTTTCCTAAATTTTTTTTAAGCACATGTTCATATCATCAGCTAAAATTCAAAAGGCTGCAACTGACAAAAAATTCCAAATTTGCTTTTCGATAGATAAGTGATGTAATTAAGAAGAATACATCCTTGAAAATTTTACTCGTATATTTAAAAAAAAAAAAAATGATTTTATTAATAGAATTTAATGTGTAATTATGTATAAATACTTTCGTAAGGATAAACAATTTTGGATTCGGCGTTCTAGATTTAGCTGACGATATGTACGGAATGATCAAAATTCCACGTTATCTGTATAACCATCATTTGGGAATAAGTTTACAATAAACATCATATTTAAAAAAAATTTCGAAAATGCATTTTTAAAATATCAACAAGCTTTAAAAATTCCCCACAATACGCTGTATTGTGGTTCAGCAGAAAATATTAGCTAATAACACGAATTTATACGATAGACATCGTAGAATGTATGAAGGTCGTAATAAGGGCCCTGAATTAGTACAGCAAAACACATTGTTTAAATTAAATTCGCCAGGAAATAACTTTAAATGCTCAAAGCAAAATGTGTATTTCGGTTTTTGCTAGTTTCAAAAAAAATGACTTAAAACAACTGCGCTTATTTTAAAATATAATTATGTATTATTATTGCATATCTTAACAATTTGTAGGCGGTAAAATTAAATAAGGACAAGAGTGGGTGTCTAAGGGTATCTTTTCATTATATTTTTTCTTTTTTAACTAAATAAAAACTGGCCTTTCGAATTTGTTGTTAAATGTATGTTTTGTTTTTTTTTCCTTCCTTATACATTTTTTAAATAATTTATAATTATTATTTTTATAAGTGGAGTTTTTTGCTGTTGTATATTGTTGAGATGATGTTGCTACTTGTATCCTTTACACACACTTAATTTTACAGTTTATGTGTTTTGTTGAAGAATTTTGTGAACTAAAAAAAACAGAGTTGGTTTGGTGTCGTCTGTTTTTTAATGGTAGTGTTAGAATTAATTAAAAATAACTTAAGAATTTGTTTAGGCTTCCAATTCCAAAGCTACGCCAATCTTGTGGCCACCGGCATTGAAGTTCTTGCCATCGATCAAAGTCGAAAGAGTAAGTGTAATACCATCACGCAATTTTTGTTGATAACCCAAACCCACTTGGCAGTTGTTGTTAACCTTGGCGCGCAAAGCGGAATCATTATCTAATTGATATTTGCCACCTAAACCGAATGCGGTGTTGTTAGTTCCTGATTTCCAGGACAATTGTACACCTACATCGATTTTGTCGGAGCATTTTTGGAAGATGGAACCGCTAAATTCTTCCCCATTATTTCTAAAATTATAATAGGAAAATTTTATGATATTTAATTGGTTCTCTCAATATACGTATGAATGTATGTTCATTAATAAATACTTACACAGCTGTGTGCAAGACGAAGTCCTTTGTGGTGTAGCCCAAGGCAAAGTTGTTAGTGGTCAACTTAGTGTTCTTGGTATCAAAAGCGGTTTGGTAACCAGCCAACCAACCTTCATAACCCAAAACGGCAGATGCATTAATCAATGGCCCGTTCAAATCAACGTTAACATCCGAATCGATTTTAACATTTTCATGTCCGTAACCAACCTTAAATTTGCCATTTTTGTTACCCGATTGTGGTGCAAATGATCCTTCGAAGCTCAATTTTAAACCTTCGAGCAATTTATCTTGTACGGCAACCTCGGTGAAGAGAGTGTTGTCTGTGTTCCATTTTTCGGTCAAAGTCAAGCCGTAGTCGGAGACTTTGTATTTGGTTTCCAATGAACCGAAAACTTTGCCAGATTCTTGATTAGACTGTCCACCTGTGTTGAATTCAATGCCAGAAGCAGTTTTTGTTTTGCAGTCCAACTTCCACAAACCGAAATGATAGCCTTTGCCGAAGATATCACGAGCTTGTTTACCTAAATCAGAGAATGATGGAGGAGCCATCTGAAAATACGACAATAAAATATTATTAATTATTATTGAAGACTTATAAATATGTATAAGAAAATATGTAACGGTAAGACTTTATTATTAAAATTTGGAAATCAAATCTGATTTCGATAGAAGTCAAGGGTTCAAAATTTATGACAGCGAATATTATTACTTTTATCTTAAAATTTTTCAATCATAAATGATCCATAAAACTAAAGCTTCAGCATAGTTTCATTGTTAAAAACTGAATAAGTAAATCTGATTAAAAATTAAAACAAATTTCACGCTAATAATGAATGATAGCCGGCAGATTTGGCATCAATTGAAAACAAAATTCATTAAACAAAAAAAATCAGCGTAAGCGACAAATACTAGAAAAATTTTATATGTTGATGACGATATTGTTTTATTTTTTGTTTACACTTAACACACAGAACATTTTACTTAATTTGTAAATTTGAGTATCTATTTTAAACATTTTGAAAAGACAGCCGGTCATTGAACGTACATATATGTAATATTTTGTCTGGCGTGGTAGGTTCGTTTTCTTATTTTTAGTTCAGATATTTTCTGTATATTGAAAGTGAGATTTAAAGAATTATTTTTAAAAACTGGAAGATTAAAATGGCGCTGATCTATGCTAAAACAATGCAAAGATTTACATAAATTATAAATAAAAAACGACATATGTAACATACATACATATGTATGTAACATTGTGCCAAAAACCTTATAATCAATCGAGTATTACGGGTACGTATGTATGTACATATATCCAAAATATCATTCACGTTATTATGAATAAAAAAAATATTTGAAATTGAATTCCACAGCTAAACAGAAACAAACTAAGTTACATATGATGTATGTAAATTCATATATTCATTCAAAACTCAATTCATTAAAAACAAAATTTAATTTTTTGCTTTCTTTTTTAAACACATCCATAATGTACTATTCGTGTCATATTTTTCATAAACTGCAGCTAATAAAAAAAAATTATGTAATCAAACTAACCAATTATGTACATATGTGCGAGTATATACATATATACATACAAAGATAGATAAAATTGAACAGCATATTAATATCTTACATATGTACCTATACATTGAAGAAATTTAAACCCTCTTTCTAAATAAAACTCACACTTGCCTCATTATTGTACTCAACGTCTTGATAAATCAACAAATCCTTATTGAATTCTCTATAACATTGATTTCCAGCTGAAAACCAAGTAGAAGGTTGCAAATAAAATGTTGCTACAATACGCGGAGGAATATGCTTCTTTTCTTTATTTACTTTTTGATTTTCCTCCAAAGACGAACTGGACATGTCTCAAGTATTTTCTTTATTGGAGATTTGACCAGTAATAAAAAAAGAAGTGTTTCGTTGGTGAGGAGTAAATATTACACAGCTTAAACAAACATTTTGCACTAGAACATTGGTTATTTTTTTATTAAAATAATGGAATGATTTATTGTGGTTAATGTTGCCTTTTAGTTTTCAATGTCATGTAAGTCTACGAATAATTTGTACTCCTAACACATCTGTAAACTATTTGCGAATACATTAAACTTATTTCAATATTCTTTGTTTAACGTACTTTTATATTAACCTTTTTCACTATTTAAAAAATAAAAAAAACAATTCTGCACCAACTTGCAGAAGTCAACAATACAACTGTGCCAGCAAACTTAATAGTCAAATACCACTTTTTGTGCATTCTTTTGTATTTCGATTTTTCTCATTTGTTTTTGTTTCTTAAAGGGTAAATAGTGCTATTATTTTCACCCCGCATAGCATAGTTTAGGTGACAGCTGTCCTATTTACACTATGAAACACTCGCCACTAGTTATAGCAATACCAATTATTACACTAACTGTCGTAAGGCCCACGCATCCCATATTCGTAATTTTTATAAAAAAAAGAAAATAAGAGAAGAGAAATTGATTTTTTTTAACTGAATGTGACGACACATATTTTACCAGGGATAATTGCATGTAAAAAGATAAACATTGCAAACAAGTACAGCATTTACTTTTCTATATTTTTCTTCTTTTTGACTATTCTGAGAGGGCGAAGAGGTCATCATTAATAGTTCTTGAATTACGGATGTACATAGGTTATGTTATCTCTTTTATATTTTGTAAATTAGGAACCGTTGCTGCTGTTATGTAACTCATTTAATCTAAGCCTCTGAGGCTTTGTATTACATACATATGTACAAATTTTGTCATTAATAAATAAAATGAATGGTAAATTGGTAAGCGCTTATATTCGTGAACTATCTTTATAAAATTCCTTAAATCCAATTAACTGATCAACCCAGTAATAAAATTTTTAATAACTTAAATAAATGTTGATAATTTTCTTTCATATTTCAATCTTAAGTAATATAAAAACCTTCTCTAATTATAATTTATAAAGTTTTAGTGAGTTTTCTCCGTTGCAACAATATTAAGCCCTAAAATGCGAGCATATCAAAATTATATCGTATCCGTAGTCGAACATTCTCTCACGCGCTTATGACAGCTTATAACGAGGCATTTATCAATAACTTTGTACAAGTCCAGGGGTTTAAGATTTTTCTTCACACTAGACATGACTGCAAAAACGTTCGCTGGGATATGACATTTGTGAGTAAGCAAACTCTTGTTCGGCAAAACTGCTATTGACGTTTTTTCTGTAATAAACTCGTCACTCATAATTGCCAGTACCTACTTGGTGTACCAATATATTATATGAATTCGTTGATCGTATATGAGCAAGCGAGCAAAATTTTTCTTCTGTCATATTCTATTGTTTACGTTGATTATCCATCATTAACGAAACCGTTCATTATTTAACTCCGGCTTCAGTGTTCTTTTCACCATAGTATTTTAGTGAATTGAAACTATGATGAATATTCGTCACTGTTTTTGTCAACGGAATGTAAGCGAGAGGGTGACGATTGTATACTTCCAATATCATCCCCAAATTCGTCACTGAAACGCACTGCGTATGTATTGCCGTTCAGTTATAGGTCATTGCTTTGTGCATAATGGTATAATGACTTATGGAATATATCCGCGGACAAGCGGCAGTAAAATAATAAATACAAATAAGTATGCATATGAGCTACAAGTGTTTCACGTTTCTTTTAATCAGTCCGATCGGTAGAAAATCCGAAACTAATGAATATAAATCCAATAGGTATGTAGGTATGTATATGAACTTTTATATTTTGTGCATTTTCATATTCCTAATATTTTGCTTTGTGGACTAGGTAACTTATGCTCATTGTAACATATAAAAGTAATTGAAACAAATTAAAACAAACAAACAAATGAAAACAAAATTAGTAACTAGATGGGAAACAGATTAGATAGGCAAAATAAATTAGTGTATAATTAATGAATCAGATTCACATGATTTTGGTCATCAATATTATTAAACAAGCTGTGACAGCTTTTATCATCTATAAGATAATATATTTCAAATTAAATAATTTAAAACTTTCAAATCCCTTTTTGAAAGTTATATTAAAATCTACCTATATTCTTTTCGATTAAGTATGTGAATTAATTCAATTCATTTCAATAAAACAATTGTTACGTAATTGTGCTCTGAACGAAATTTTTCTTCTTTAACTTGTGGTCTGCGTTTACAGTGAAGCCAGCAGATTTTGGGCTGAACTTTCGCCGTAAAGTGACTGACCGGCTAACATGCGTTTCACAATGTTCCGGCACCTAAAAAACTTAAATCGGTAATTTGTTTAATATACATATGTATGTAGAAACAAATTTTCCTTTTTTTCACAAATAATTATTGATTTACATGTTTTTTGTACTTCTTAAAAGAGATAATTTCTACATCTGCTTTGGGGAGATTTTCTTTCTGCAAAATTTTTTAACTGCAGAACACACAGTAACCCATACATAAGAATATACACACATCACAGTTTTTCTGCTGCTTTCGTTCTTTTAATTTTGTAGGTTATGAAATCACATTTTCTTTAACAAATAAATGATTTCAACAGTTTTATTGTTTTATGAGTTTGTTCATTAATGACTTTATGTTTTAAATTTTTAATTATTTTTATATTATTACTTACTTTTCTTCAAATGTATTTTATTTGCAAAGCGAGGAACAAGTACGACCACGAACAACACCACAAAAGTAATGTGACAAATTAATTAAATGTTGCAAAATGAAATTGGAAATTCGTCATTCGTTTCTTTTTTTGTACTCGCTCGAAATGACAATGAAAGAACTACCAGACTGTTAGAAGTCACCAATATTTTGCCAGTGATTTTTTATTCAGGAATTGATATTCATGAGAAATTTTATATTTTATTTTGATATACTAGATACATTTATACATAATATAGGTCAATGTTCACCATAGAATTTAGAAGTTATATCTGTCGGAAAATAATGTGTACGTATTTGTCTTTAGACACTCAAAGAAAAAATGCCGTGCAAATTTACAAAGTAATTACGAAAATAATGTAAACAAAACAATATAAACGTAAACTTATTTACGAAGATTCGTACTTAAAAATTTTTACAACATTTTGTTTAAAGATTCGAACTTAAAAATGTTTCCAACATAATTGAAACGTTTCAAACTAGTTTGCTCAAAAGAACTTATAGACATTATTCCGATATTTATTAAATTGCCATTATCTATGAGCATAGAAGAAAACAAGTGATACCTTGCCTTACCTTACGTAATGGTTTGAAATTTTGAAAACAGAATAGATTATTCAATATAATTATGAAACTATGTATTTTTTATTATTTGTTGTACAAAACAGCCTACAAAATAACAACAATTGGCAAATGCATACATTTAAAAAAAACATTTTTCCTGTGAAACCGAAACTATCGAAATGTTTAAAGAACCGATATGGAAAAAGTAACGATATAAGTATGTATGTCGTGCTGTGTGTTTTCTATTGTCGACACATTTAGAGTTGAAATACTTTCGTAAAATTTTCGTGTTGATCTTAACGGTTTCTTTTCAAAATTTTCATAGAACATTTCGTAGATTTCGATTTTGCTGTAGTGCAAATCTATCCACCCTAATATCTACACATACATAAATACCTATCTACATACATACATATATGTATGCATATTTGATCAAAATAGAATAAAAGCAAATACATATTTAGAAGAGCAAAATGCAAAACAATCAACATCAATATATTGAATTTTAATCGATCAACAACAAAGGGCATCTGCACGGAAAACATCACTATCCATTATTACTGAAAAAATATAATTGAAATATAAACAAAGTTAAAAACGATATACGAGTACATACATACATATGTACATATACGATATTTTCTTTTGATAAAGTAGTAAAAAAAGTTTTCCAAAATTATTGAATTACAAGAATTTGAAATTAATCCGTTAAATACTTCAATAATTAATGTAACACCAATGAGTTCAAAACAAAATAGTTGTGGTGAAATGTTCAAGTCTCGTATAGACTCTGATCCGCGTTATGGTCGCAGTCTTGTCACCACTGAGCACGTTCGGAAAGGTGATGTTGTAGTTGATGAGCTACCGTTTGCCTGGGGACCCAAGCAAAATAGCGGCATTGTGTGCTTAGGATGTTATCGTGATTTACAGTTCGATGAAGATGGTGATTCCATGGATCGTTGCATCACATGTGATTGGCCCTTGTGTAGTGCATGTGTAGATTCGGTCGATCACCTGGGAGAATGTAGAGTTTTCTCCGAAGCGAATGTTAGATTTGCTGGTAATGTTAGTGAAGATGGAATCTGTGCACAATTGGATTGCATAACACCTTTGAGGTTAGTATATTTGTACATAGTAGGTAACATTTATTATAAATTGTACACATAAAACATGCAGGAATTATACAAATTAATTTATAATTTTTATAATTATTTCATAATTAGCGTTTACTGCCTGTTTCTGATAATAAAACAAAAGTTTTCGTTTAGTAAAAACAACACCAAAAAGCCAATTTTGTTTTTATTTTCATACGAAAAATTTCCACACGAAACACTTTCATTTTTTATATTATTTTTTTATTTTCAGTAATTTAACTAATTAATTTATATTAGATTTGTTATTTAAATGATTATATGTATGTACTAAAATCATTAGAAATTATTAGGAAGCATTTTTAATTTTACATTCATAAGAAACCAAGTGTTTAGGCTAAAAACGAAAAATTAGTAAAAAATTGTAAAATTAGGAAACGTATTCAATTATTGTGATTCACAACCAAGTAAGTTAAGTTTTTTTTTTAATTATGCGTGTATTAAATTTATTATATATCTTTTCTCTAAATTTTATTTATTTTTTTTTAATTATTTAAAATTCAATTTCAAATACAATGAAAGCCTACAAGGCCAATATAATATTTATTTGTAGAGATAATAAAACTATGATAAAATTTAAAAAATTTAAGTAATAATTAAGTAATTCAAGTAATACGGCTCCCCAGCCAGATACGAATATCGAATATTAGTGCAATTAAATATACTAATTTAGACAAAAAAAAAAAAAAAATTTAGAAGCCTATAGACTAGAAATAAAACATGAAAAGAAGCAATATATACACAACATATGAATCATACACAACAAGTGTAAAATATAGCATGAGTAAATAAAACTAAAAAGACAAATAATTATCCATTTTCATTGAAAAAAGATAACAGTTTCGGCCCATAAACAGGATATGAGTAAGAAAATAGTTTGAGATCATTTGGGAGAAGACTCCAATTGTTGTGTATTCTTTTTACAAAAGAACGGTCAAAAATTGATAAATGCCCTAAGGGGACTTGTATTGGGGTATTACGCGTGGAGGTTAGAAATGAAACTTGGCTTACCAATGATATCGGCACCCCAGATTTAATGATTTTGTAGAAAAGAAGAAGTAAACGAAGACTTAGATAATCCCTAAAGCCACATTTTAAGAATGAAGAGTTAAGGCCGGATGAACGAACATGATCTTGGATACCAATATTGTAAACGTAACGAATTATTCTTTTGATTGTGCCTTCCAAAATGTTTAAGTTATACGACCAGGTAGCGGAAAAGACTTCAAGGCAATAGTTAATTCTGGATAGGCTGTCCATTACATCTCTTTTAAAGAGAACATGTTCTCTTTTTGTGTTCGTATCTTTTTGTTCACTGTCTTTTTTTGGTGCGGTAGTTTTTTGTCCAATCAGAATGTCAGAATCAGAATCAGATATTGATCTCAATTAATTTTTATATATTAATTTATTTTGTTTATGTTTTTTTTAAGAAAATGTGATTTTTGAATTTATTTTGTTTATTTTTTTAAGAAAATGTGATTCTTTTTGTTTTTTATTGTTTTATTATATATTTATTTCGTTGTTTCTATCATTAATAATAATTAATTAATTAATTATAACATCAATAAAATTATTAATTATTTAATAAATAATTTTTTTATTGTAAACTCTTTTTTAGTTAAAATGTTCTCTTTTTTTAGAACGAAAGTTCTCTTTTGAAAATAATTCATATGGGAACCCTAATTCTGGACATAATAAGCGCCATGGCTAACTTAACTCTAATAGAGGTAGGAGTATAAGCTTTTAGGGAATAGAGCCTTCTCAAGGTCAAACAGGCTTTATTAGAGATTGAATTTATATGTTCACTAAAATTAAGTTTATTGTCCAAAATAACACCAAGACACTTGAGGGAAGCAACAGATACAATTTGATATCCACTAATAAAAATATTAGGATAGATAGGGATATTACGAGAAGTCGACTGAAAGCTTATAGATCTTGTTTTGGATGGATTTATTTCGAGAGAGTTCTGTGTCATCCAACTTGATATGGAAATGAGATGATTGTTAATAGAAGACTCAAAGAGTGAAATATTATTAGAGATACTAGAAAAGAGTAAAAAAATGTCGTCAGCAAAAACAAATGATTTGCAATTTATGGTATCAAGAGATGACACACAATCATTTAGATACATAAGAAACAATAAGGGTCCTAGCACAGAATCTTGAGGAACACCAGAAGTAACACTACCAATGCTAGAACATAGTCCATCAATGGATACATATTGAGAACGATTCGATAGATAGGCTGACACAAGTTTACACGCAGATCTAGAGAAGTTGAAAAAGGTGTTTAATTTGTGTATTATAATTGTGTGATTTACTCTATCGAATGCTTTAGTGAGGTCAAGAGAAACTAAAGTACACCACTTGCGATCATCCAAACCTCTTCTAATAGATTCAGTTAAAGACAGAAGCAATGATGAAGTGTTTAGGTTTCTTTGAAAAGGGTATTGATTGGGGTGAATTAAAGAGAGTTTCTGACAATGATCTAATATTTGCATTTTAATTAAATTTTCAAGAATTTTGGACATAGCAGGTAGCACAGTAATGGGCCTCAAGTTGTCAAGATCAAAACGTCCATTATTTTTGGGGATTGGTACTACACTACCAAGTTTCCAGGCAGACGGAAACTTGGAGCAAGTAAAAATTGTGTTTATTAAATACAGAAGAATAGACGAAATCAAAGGGAAAATAATTTTTATAAACTTTATAGGAATATCATCGTGACCCAATGCATTTGATTTAATCATATTTAAGGCAGTATAAATATCAAATACTGTGACAGGAATGAAAGAAAATGAACTAGCATTATTTATAATACTAGTGAAATCAAAACTAGTTTCCATGTTTGGGCTTAGATTCCTTAAAAAAGATTCAGCAATCTCATTAACATCTAAGATATGCCGTTCAGGGGTATCAGAACCACAGCCACCAAGATTACGAATACGATTCCATAATTGTTTACTGTTTGCCTCAACAAATAAGGATTCACCATATATGCGTCGAGCTTTCATAATAACGGATTTGGTACGATTTCGCAGTTTACAATAATTCTGGGCGCTTTTAGTGATTTTTCAGTTTTTTGCTCCTATTCAACATGAAGGAAAATTACCCCCTCCGGCTTATATTTTCATCAGACGTTTGCGAAAGTTTGTCTGCCAAAAAGGATTTAAAAAAAAATTTATTGAATGAAGAAAATTGTTTGTTGTGATGTTTCTAAAGTTTTTTGAAAAGCTATTTTGTTTGTGCTTTTGTAATTCGCAAATTTTATTTGCGAGTTCATGTATGAGTAAATGAGTTTTGGAACTTTTCAACAAACATAAATGGTAAAGATCTACTAATAAATTGGTATTTAGCAACCAACGAAATGCATATAGATTTGCTAACCCACAACAAATAAATAAAATATTTTAAAGACAAAAAATTTATTAATAAAATCAGAAAGAAAAAGGTCGCTAGGGATATACATATGCACTTTATTATAATATTTTTTTGTGAGCGCACACAATTGTAAGAGGTTACTCACGATCATATCTGCATTATAAAAATGTCATAAATCAGCGCGAACGAAAGAACGAGAACATGCAGATTTCTCTTAATTGACATGGATACATACAAATGTACATATATAAACAGAAGACTAAATGAATTTCACCATCTCTTGCCTCATTTTAGAAAAACTATATATGTATGTATGTATATATGTATGTATGTCTTGTATGTATGTAGCTAAACAAATAATATAATTTTAAAAATAATTTTGTTTGTTTGATATGCAGTGCATGCACCAACATAAAACAGGCACAATATTTCCTTAGTATATATGAACAAAAAATTTGAATTATTTTTACTTTAGTCTTAAAAATGAAAAACACTGCACCACATGTTCGTATAAATAATACTGATGTCCGTTATAATAAAGTTTTGGGTCGCTATTTAATAAACGGACCAAAATTAACCAAATCAATGAATATTTTAATAGAAGAAGCACCCTTTGCTTTAGGTCCGAAATGTAACGGTCCTGTTGTGTGTCTGGAATGTTACTGTTATGTGAATTGTGACAGCGATGATGGGCATCCGAATGAACGTTGTCCAAAATGTAGCTGGCCATTGTGTGTAGAATGTCAAGAAAATAAATATGAAAGAAATTATCACGATAATAATGAATGTTCAGTGTTTTCCGAAGCTAAAAGTAAATTTTATAACATGTTGAGTGATGTGAAAGGTTGTCCGCAAATGGATTGTATAACACCATTGAGGTATTAACATTTTTTGTTGTGTATATTTTTAATTTGATTTTTGAAGTTGTTTAATTTTCATTTCCAAAATTTTGAGATTTCTGTTCTATAGAGAGTAAAAAATTAATGCATTAATGTTAATCGATAGCATACTTTAGGGGTTAACATTTTTTTCAGTTTTTTTCGTTTCAAAAACAAAAGACTTAAGAAAAAAACGTTTAAAAATTTCTTGATTCGGTCGCCTCAAAGCCCGCGATAGAAGGTATAAAAAAGCTTAAAAATATAAAGTAATTGATATTATACATAAATGTTAATAAATAAAATTAAGAAAATTTTGTAAGCAAAAAATATTTTGCGACCAAAAACATCACACGTTCTTATCATTTAAAAATATGTAACTTTCAAATGAAATTTGACGGCATGAATTTGACACATTGCTGAATACCGCAGTTGTGCTATTAATGCAACGTATATATGTATGTATGTACATATGTACGTACATATATAAATAAGACCTGGAATACATATCGCACCCTAAATACAAAAGGGTCACAACTCAAAATACTAAAATGTTCAGGAGAGACAAAAAACTGTTTTCGTGCAGAAGCAACACACTTAACATAAAAATAGACATAACTGTATTTTTCCAGTTAAAGAAGATAGTGATGTGAAAGAAATTTTTACAGTAGTTAGAAATGTGAACTCGGAATTAATTTATGGAAAAAAGTCAGTTTTGGAAAATTTTGAGTTGTGACCCTTTTGTATTTAGGGTGCGATATGTACATACATACATATGTACATGCATAATACGAATTCGACACCAGGTTTTACATACATATATAAAAAATCCCATTCTTTACAGACAAATCCGAACTATTATTTTAACATTTGATATCATATTGATATCATTAACTACAGTATTGCCAGAATAACAAAGGAGTTATTAAACAAAACTTATTAATATATGTAATTTCATAAGTTGATAAAAAATGCTGTGCAATAGCTTTACCGCGGCAGTCCTCGAGTGCTACATGTATTTTTTTATATGAGATTGACTTACAGAACCTTTATATTAAGTTATTATGAAAATAATTAAATATATTTTTTTAATTTTAATTCAATAAATATAAAAATTTTCATAACATTTACATTTTTTTCAACATTTGGTTTATTTTTAATTGTTCTGCATAAAGCAGGCAAACAGCGCTAAAATTTAATTAATTCCAGTATGAAATGTTTTTCATCCATTTTTTATTTATTGCGCCATGTTTGGCCACACAGTGTGTATATTTACACGAAACCATTCGAGCTGTTTTTACCCTTCTCATAACTCTGCTCCTCTTGATCATAATATAATGAAACTTGAAACATAAGGTCACCCCACAGAGGTGACCTCAAAGGTTAAAATTGAAAGTTCTACCGTAAAAGCTTCCCGAGATATTAAGTGTGAAAAGTCCATATTTTAGTACATATTCACTGACTCACTCATCAATATTATTGGGCACTTCCAGTATAGCTAGAGAGCTGAAACTCGGTACACAGGTAGGTGTTGGTGGGAAATTAACCAGAAATATCTGAAAACGGGCACTTTCCTCTCAGGGGGACCTGGGTGCCCCTTCTTTGTATGGGGCACTTCCAGTATAGCTAGAAAGCTGAAATTTGGTACACAGGTAGATCCTGATAAGCAATACATATGTATGTATCAATATTTATACAAAAACAACTTAGAAAAAAGAAGGGAGATCCGCACAAAAACATAAATGTGAAAATAATGCCAAGTTCCTATCCAAAAAATTTCGGCCGTAAAAAGTACTGAGATCAAAATAAGGAGCAAGTTCTTGATAGGTACAATTCCATCTCATTTCTAGGAAACCTGTGCATGTTTCAAACTGTGACAAATATATAAATAAAAATTATTTATTCAACTACGAGTACAAAATTACTTTAACAACTGAATAAAACACTTGTTCCGCTAACAGCACGTTGGCTTCGATTCAAAATGTGTTTCATACTCTTAACGACACAGTCAGTCAGTCATGTTAGCATAAGACAACAAGTGAATAAAACTGAATATTTGAAACGAACGGTTGCGTAAACAAGTGTTATTTGCTTTTGAACAACAACTATTAACTGCCTGTTCGCCGATGTCGAAGAAGTTCTTTCTTTCGAACAATTACATATAAAACAAAAACAAAATTTTTGAATTTGTTTTTGTTTCAAATGTAATTATTCGAAAGAAAAAAGTTCTTCGTTATCGGCGAACTGGCACTAAATCATAAAAATCAATGTGCATAATTAAGTATACCCGAAAATTAAGCACTTGCTGCAGCTCACTGATACATACGTATGTATGTATGCCAGGGTGGAGGGGTTAAAGATTTGTTACGGAGCGGAAATTTTTTACTCAAAATTTTGTAAACAACGTTACGTAATATGTGAATAGCCCCATAACCATTTCCTAATTTTTACTCAAGTTCAAATTGAAAATTTTTTTCCAGAAATCTATCAGACGAACGTTTGTAGGAAATACAATCTTAGGTACTCTTTCCACAAGACGGGCGAATGAATTACTCAAAAATCTGAGTGCTTTTCATACAAATTTTACACTTGTTCGCCATGTGGAAGCAGCACATTATTTTTACGATAGCGTACCAATTAATTGTTAATTGTTTGGCTTTTATGTTTTTTGGGTCCAAAAACTGTTGTTAACTTCATACAAACTTTAAATTTCCTTTAAAAAAGAACTCCGTTGGAAATGTTTGAACAATGGATTCTTTAAAATTAGCTTCAGTAATAATGAGTATTATGGGTTTTCCACTTTTTAATATTTTTTTTTTTTTTTATTTCATTAAACATTTTAGAGTACTTTTGGCGAAAGAATCCTATCCCGAACGATGGGAAAAGGAAATAGCTCTCATGGAATATCATGACAAGGAACGTCGTGAAATTTCTGAAATGTGGCATGCTGATCTAGTTAATATAGCACAGTATCTGAGAGGACCATGTAAGCTGGGTGAACGTTTTTCCGAAGATCTCATTATGCAAGTTGTAGGAATTTTGGAAGTAAATGCTTTTGAAGCGAAATCTTTACAAGGTTTTTCGCTTAGAGCATTGTATCCTATAACCGGTATTTTATCACATAACTGTGTGCCAAATACGATGCGCAGCATTTATCCGAGTGAAGATTATAGGTAAGACTTTGGCTATTCAAGAAATCTTTTTGCAGAGATTGTTATTATTCTAAAGTTCGTAAAATTTTATTTAGGAATGGAAATATGAATTATTATAAATACGAATTCCCGGTGAATTGTTTTTTCATTTTCCAATTCTGCTACTATTAATTGCGATTTCTATAAGGAAAATATTAAATATATTATATCCCATATTTCCCACGCCCTCACATTTAGGATATTTCCTTTTTTCATTTTGGAAATCTTCATTAATAAAAGAAGGAGAAGCGAAAAATTTATTAAATACGTGGAAACCGTTAAAGTGATGTTGCGGTCGTCTAAAACCGCATCGTTCTAATAAATTTAGTTTTTCCTTGTTGCTTGGAATATTGCATAAAATTTTACAAGCTTTAGCCTGACAAAAAAATTATTAAATAAAACTTTTTTTTATTTTACTCCTTTTTCCCTAGAATACGTTTGCGTGCTATGGTTGATTTGGAACCAGGCCAACAGTTACAGCACTCATATAGTTATACCTTGAATGGTACTACCCAGAGGCAGGAACATTTGAAAACGGGCAAATTTTTTTCGTGTGATTGTAAACGTTGCATAGATCCCACCGAATTAGGTACCAATTTTAGTACCTTTAAATGCAGTAAATGTGAGGATGGTTGGCTATTGTGGTCAAATCCTTTGGGTAGGTTGCAAGATTTTAATAATATACTAATATTTCTAGAAACGCAGATATGTAATCGTTAAAAAATAATTGTCGTTTTTATTGTTAGATTCCAACACTGAATGGAAATGTACATTATGCGAGTTCAAAACCTCTAGTGATGCCATACGTAAAGCTTTGGCTGTTATGCAAGCTGAAGTTTCCGACCTACAAGCTACAGAAATGTCAGCTGTACGTTTACAGGAAACCGAAAAGTTAATAAAAAAATATCGAGTTGTTTTGCATCCTTTACACTTTATAATGATTTCGTTGAAACAAAATCTTATTGAAATGTATGGTCGTGTAAAGGAGTACGAAATGGTTGAATTGCCGGATATTTTACTTGAGCGCAAAGAGGAATTGTGCCGTCAAGTTTTGCGGGTCATGAACGTTTTCGAACCTGGTTTAAGTCGAATGCGTGCCATGATTTTATATGAATTACATGTACCGGTTGTGTTATTGGCAAAAAGTGGTTTCATAGCTGAGGTTTTGTCCAGTTCAAAGCTTAAGGAAAAACTTCAAGAAGCCATTACAATTTTAAAGAACTGTGTGGAAGTTCTACAATATGAAGATTCACAGTCACAAGAAGGTGTTTTGGGTTTGATAGCCAAACAGGCTATGGAACAACTAACGCAAAGTGTTGAAGGTTTGGGAGATTGTTAAAATAAAATAGATACCAATTTAGCACTTATTTAGTTTTGTAATTTACATGTACAGTTAGAAATAAAATAAATGAAAAGCTGAGAATATAAATGTTTTATGCTGGTGTTAAAAAAAACTATGCATTATTAAATTTATTGTATACTCGTATGTCTTTCAAACCCATTTCATATTTCTAGCATAGTTGTGAAAATATTATTCAGGGATTCCATGTACCAACTCGTTTTTTTTTACAGATCGTAGAGAACCAAAATACCATGGGTTTTCTAGGTAAATTGTAGTGAACAAATTCAACACTACTTTTTTGTTTCAAAACAGATTTCCACTTTGAAAGCTCTGATTTAATTTTATCCGATTTTAATGAAATGACTAGGAAATTTAACAACTTAAAAAAGAGTAAGCACAGTAACTTTTTTGTTATAAAAAGAATTTTTTTAAATTTTTCGGGCGCATTATTTTTTTAATTAATTCAACATTTTTTTTAATATTACTAATACGACGTGGAATCATTTTATAAAAATTTTCACTCATTTCCTATTATGGGCAAAATTTTAATTAATCAAACTTTGCTTCATAAAATATATGAAAATATAATTTTTTTTCTTAAGATTCTCTTATATTTAAATAAACTATAACTTTTTGTGTAAAATAAAAAAAGAAATTTGTGTATCTAAATATTAAAGTTAGTATTATGCTTACTTGAACTTTAAATATTTGGTTTAAAAATATAATCAATTGACGGTTCTGTATAAGTAACATCTTTCTTCCTAGGATATTTTATTAAGGGCTCGTCATCATCATTTGAATTTGGCTCTTCAGTACTATTTTTCTGATTTCGATTTTGATTCGTTTCTGCTAATTCATCGTTGTCGTTTTCAAAATCGTCATCGTTATCATCATCATCATCTTCATTATCAGTATCTGTTTCGGATTTGCTTTTCTTTTTCTTTGCAACTTTTTGTTTTGTTTGTTTTTTACTTCTGGATCTGTTTGCTATTTTGGAAATGCGATATTTATTCCAAAAATCAGCAGGTTGAGCATAGTCTACAAGATTTCTGAAACGTTTTGCCAATGCTTTACAGAAATCATCAAAAGACTTGTTTATGCTGTCATCATATGTATGAATATTTTTATAAATTGTTGGTATAAATATTAAAGATTTTTCTAAAATTGTTAGCTGAAATATAAAAAATATTATATTTGTACAATTTTCAATTTCTCAATAATGAATAAAAAAATCACTTGGTAATATTTTATTTATTATAGAATTGAGATAATATCTCAAATAATATGTTATTAATAATTTACAGTTGTTAAGATCTCAATAAAATATTACCTAAAATAAAATTTAAAATGTTTACTTATAGACGGAAAGCTTATTTCATACCGTTTAAAAATGCAAAACTGATACAGAACTGGATTATGATATGTTTACACGGAACATGCTTCGCCATAAAAAATTTTGATAGCGAAGCAAGTAGATTCATATTGAATGAAAAATTAAAAAGTGAAAAATTTAATTAAAACTATAAAGATAAAAAAATTTTAAACAAATAATATGTTGTGCATTTATAAAAATGCATAAAAAATTTCTTGCTTTTTTTTGTCCGTTTTAGATTTTTTTTTCAAGAAATTTTGTAATTAAAAAATTATTTCAAAAGAGAATTGTCAAATCGAAGCAAGAAGATGATTCGTGTAAACAGCATAATTCGTAAACATGCTTCAGAAATGAAGCAAATGCTCGTGTGAACATAGCATTAGTAAAAGTCCGAAAATCCCCTTTTTATCGATAACTTTTTGAGAATGATTTCGAGAATGTACTGAAATTTCTGAAAATAACCAAATTATCTACTCAACAATAACACACGCCAATTTTCAAGTGAAAATAAAATTTTCAATTTTATAACTATGCTCCGTGTCATAATTTAAGGGAATTTTCTTCATCTAAATCATGCACCTGAATATTCAACATTTTTGTTGTCGAGTGATATATTATATAAATTTTGTACATATGCACATACATACATATAATTTTAGTTTACTTACAGCATCTGGCATTGTAATTTCTCTTTTTCTCTTGCCTCTTCCAATAGGTGGACCCGAGCCGGTTTTAGCTGCACTGCCTTTATTGTTTGTTTCATTTGTGCTTTCTGTGAGTTCATTAATTTCCGCCAGAGCATCATCATCTTGTTTATTTTCCGCTTCACTGTTTTCACTATTCAGCTTTTGTTCTTTGGTTAGTTGACAGACTTTCTTAAGTATGAACAAAACATCCTTTATGAGTGCAATTCCTTCGGAAGTTTTTATTAAGGGATCATTTTTGGATTTATCTAAAGAGATAATTAAAAGAAGCAAAAATTAGTTAGAATGTGGAAATATATATGTATGTCTGTTATATTTTTAATATTAAGGTGCTGTTTCTACATGACAGCCGAATGATGTGAATGCAAAATTTGTATGAAAAGCACTCAATTTATTTAGTTATTTCCATAAAATTTTTACTTTCAAATAATGCAGTTGCAACACCTAAGAACGCAAAATATATACATATGCACATATGTATGTATGAATATATTTTTATTTTTAAAATGTTTCTACATTCATTCTTACAATTTTTCAATGATTTTTGTGAATTTTGTATTGTTAAGACCACACTTTTATTTTAAAAATATTAGTTTTTAACTTACCTGCTATAAGTTTTAATTGTCCAAAATATAATATCATGTTAATATCATCCATGTCTGCCATAAGATGGCTATACAATTGTTGGCGAGACTTGCGTTGAGATTCGCCTTTGAGAGGAGATTTTATAAAAGCCTCTGAGAAACTATCTAAGCCTTCAAAGTTCTTAAATTAAAATTTAAATTATGATTTAATATTTTAATAAGATTATCAGTTAAGAAGCAACTACCTTGTATTCATTTAACACAAAAGGACATTCTATTAGACACTTTTGAAATAGAACTGGATTTTTCTTAGCTAAAAATTCAGCAAAAAAGTCCCCAGCTCTGCTTGCTAAGTCTTCGCTTTCATCCAATAATGTTGCTAATAAGGCCAAAAGAAGTGATCCTCTTAGTTTCAACTGATCCTGTAGCACCAATTTTTCAAAACATTTAAAAGTTTCCATCCGATTTACTTGATACGGTGACTTCAATTTTCGCAAAACTCTGTCCACTATACGTTCAACAATTTGTGTATGTTTCTTACACAAGTCCGTTAAAACCACAATGATAGTATTTACAATTGGTGGACGATCATAGTTATTTAAAATGTTGGCATACAAAGAGCATGTAGTTGATGCAACACAACCATCTCTTAGAGCTAGTCGGCCGGCTATTACTATCATGGAGTTGAAAAGACGCTCATTTTCCAAATGCATGTCGTTTTCACTTATTTTGCTGCATTCATTCATGTATTTATGTATAAAGGATATTATTGTTTGATGCGGCCTAAGGCGCGTTTGTAAATTTACTTCCGAATAGGCATATAAATGAGACATTAATATATTACGATTCTCGGGAAAATCGGCAATTCCTGTCAATATTTCAATTTGTAAATGTTGATGTAGTTCGATTACCCAATTAATTTCATATGTATGATTATGGGTAATGTTACTCTTTGCTTTCCCAGTGTTTTGTGAACAATTATCAATGAGCAATAAGAAATCAAAAGATTTGCCAATAATAATAGGTAGCATTTTGCCTTCTTTAATTTGATTAAGCAAATAAGTAAAGGCAAGATTAAGGGCAGTATGCGAAAAATCTTTGATACAATTGGCTAATACCTCTAAAGCTATAAGCATGTTTTGCTCTTTATTCCACTAAAGTAGTCGAAAATAAATAAAATTTGATTTATTCTTCTTATTCTGGTTAATGCATTTATTTGTAAAACTTACAGATTCTAATGATATGAAGTGATGAATTAGAGCATCAGGTTGTCTGCTTTTTACTTTGTCACATATAAAATTAAGCACTATCCACGCCTCTGTGGAGTTTGAGGTGAGTAAATGCGATTCAATAATACTTATGATTTGAGGACTAAAAAAGTAAACTTGTAAGCTTTTTATCATATATTTATACATTCACATAATCTATGTACCTTATCATGCGTTGCTGCAGTGCTAAGTGAAAACAATTTTGTAAGTAGAATCGTGATTGGGTAGAGAGCAAAGTTCTTATTATCACCCAAGGCATAAAATGTTCGGCTTTATTCGTTTCCTCAATACTTTTAATATTCATTAAGACCCTAGAGCGAAAGCACTACAAAAGACAAAGTAATACGAAATATAGCGTAATCGAAATGTAATGGATTTTATTTTATAAAATTACCTCTATGGCAACTTCAATATTTTTTGCATCGCCGTCATGTAACATGGGTGTAATAACTTTACACCAAATCCATATAATTGGATAACAATTCGGATATGATTCTAAAATTGAATCAACGGAATGCAAAGTTTGTTTACGTACTAAAGCGGTTGGTTCTTCTACAAAACGAGAGGTTTCCTAAGATCAATGAAATAATATGTTTAAAGCAACTTTACAAATATTTATAAAATTGTTGAACTACAATTAAAAAAGTTCTTATAAAACAGAAATAGTTTAGCAGTAATTTAAAGTATTTGTTGTAATAGTCCTTCTTACCTCTACAAAATTTGTATTAAATATAATTAAAGGATTCAATTTAACCAATTGTTCCATTAAGATTATACCAGTTCTTCTAATATACGATAAAGGGCTTCGATATATTTGTGAATATATGTTTGACGGCAGATTAAGAATTGATAATTCGATTATACCATGACCTTGAAATGTATATTCGGCTTTCTGACTATCTGGTTTCTCAAAGCGTATTTCATTTTTTCTAATTCTTGGTTCTTCTGGCAACTTTATATTTATATCATGAAATTGTGTATATTTTAAACATTCAATTAAAATTTTACGCGTATTTGGTGATCCTTTAGTCAGGGCCACATGCAGAGCTTGTACCGATTTTAGTTTTATATTGTTATTTTGATCTTTTAAACTGTTGATAAGTTCTTTGAATAAGATTATTTCACGTGGTATGTCTGATATTTCATGTCGAAACATTTGCCAATCAACTTTTGATTCAAGCTGAAGAATTTTCGATATTAAATCTATAGCACGAGATCTTATCATCACTTCATCGGCATATATAGCATCGCAAAGAAATTCCACACAGGATTCATTACATTTTGTGAATAGAGCAGCATCGTATTTGGCAGCATATTCTAAAGCCTTTTGAGTCTGTTCAGTTTTCCATGCTCTAGGGGGATTTGTAACAATACTCTCAATATAGAATTTTAAAACTTTTACTAATAAACGCGGATATTTCGATATCGATTTCATAAACCAATCCGATATATGTTCGCAATCCGAATTCATATTGGTTTGATTGTGTGCTTTTGGTTTAGATGGATAAGTATGGAGGAAAACGGTCATATTCATAAGCTTTAAAAGAGTCTGCTCGGGATCACCGTTGTGTGCGTTGATCATTTCTTCGTATATTTCGAAACATTTTAAGTGCAAATTGGCGGCATCTATAAAATAGTTTAAAGGGTAAAATGTGGAAATCAGATCATATCGTAATTAAAACGAAAAACCGTGTAATTGACAACAATTTCGAAATCGGAGTTTTAATTAATTATGGACTCGTCGCCCTCCTACCACAGATCGCCTTCAAAATTTATTTAAGAAAATTATAACTGTATTTTTTCAAACAATTCGAATGGCAAAAGTATTACAACACTTCATGAGAAATTTTTACTTTTAAATTCTTTAAGACGTGTTTGTTTTTTTTATTTTCACCTCTTCTCACCAAACTGGTTTTTTCTCACATCGGCGAATAAAATTTTAAAGCATACTTTAGGGCATGGCGAATCAAAGAGCACTTGTAATTTGTATCTTCATCAGATGGCAAAATACATTTTCCAGTACATCTCAGGTACAATACTTGTTAGCTAACCCATAACAAATTATATTAATTTTTGAAAACATAAATTCTTGAATAAAATGTTATATTTTTAAAAAATTTCATTAATTTACTTAATTTATAAAACTACACATATCTACCGTTGCTGGTGGTGAACAAAGAGGTGTACGTTGGACAATTTTAGCCAAGAAGAAAAGAATATTTCTAAGTAAAAGTACAATAGCTTAAAAATTTATTCGATATGAATTTGTTTATTTTTTGTCGTTTTATTGTTTGTATATTTTTTTTTAAAACAATTGTAATTGTGCTTTGGTAATTCTCATTTCTTATTTGGACGTTTTTATATAAGTAAATAAGTTTGAAAACTTTTTAAGCATGATGGTAAAGATATACTGCTGAGTTGCTATTTAGCAACCAATGAAATGAAGCATATAAATTATCTAATAACAAATAATTTATTTTTGAAAACATCCCTACAAGAAATTGCTGATGGAAACTAACACACACAAAACTTATTTACTAACACTCTTGCATCTATGAATATGTTTACATCAGATCTGATTAGTAAAATACTGTAGAGTGAGCAGAGTTCAGATATATGTTTTACTATAGGTCACGAAATCCACAAGTATGAAAGAGAAACAAAATCACACGTACACGAATGTTTACATCAGTTTTTTCATATTGCCCTTAATAAAATTATAGAGAATGCTGATGGGTATACCCATCAGCAATGCCCATCATATGATGCAACAAATGACTGTCATTGTTCTTGTAGGGATAATTTCTGAAGTACTTGCCCGAATAAAGTGTTATATACATTCGTGTAAATTAATGATTTATTTACTTTTACATATCCCGTGATTCGACGTTTTCACTTGTGTCAGTGGTCTTATTAGTGCATCAACAAATCAAAATTTTTTTAAATGTTTTTGTTCAGAATTTGACACTTTGTAATAAAATTGTATTTTTTCGTATTCAGTATATTAAAGCAATAAATTTTGCTACGTGAGAGCTACACCGTAATCTTGAGTTATTGGCAGCTCTAGTAACAGCTGATGAGTAGAATAGTTTCTGCTATTGTAATTTTTTTGTGTTGTATAAAAAAACAAATACATTTAATAACTCGAAATTAATATTTTATTTTATAAAGTAGTTAAATATTAAAAAGTTATTAAAAAATAAAAATGCAATATATAATTTATCGCGGTATGGGAAAGCCAATAAAATCCTTACTTAAATTAGTGGCAACTAGGGCATTCAGTGGATCACCGTTAAACACACCACATACAAGTTGTGGGGAACACTTTGATATAATCATAGGAGGTGGAGGATTGGTAGGCACAACATTAGCCGCTTCATTAGCATCAAATAAAACATTATCCGACAAAAAAATATTACTGTTAGAAGGAGCTCCGCCATTTAAGGGTTTTAGTGTGAACCAACCGTATGGAAATCGTGTTTCAGCTATTAACAAAAACAGTGTACATTTATTTGAATCAATAGGAGTTTGGGAAAGCATGTTGAACACTAGAGTAAAGCATGTAAAACAAATGCAGGTATGGGAATCTAATAGTGATGCTTTAATACAATTTCAACATGAACATTTTGCCGATGACGTTGCTTGTATAGTCGAAAATGATTTAATGTTGGACGCTGTATATACTCAACTAAAGAACGCCGCACCTAATGTATTAGTGCGAAATTCGGCTCGTATATCTGATGTAAAGTTACCAGCAGAAACAGGAAAAGATACTTCTGAAGTGACATTACAAAGTGGGGAAAAATTTTCATGCGACTTAATAATAGGAGCGGATGGAGCAAGCTCTTTGATACGTAAACAAATGAATGTGGACGTGTTTTCCATAAACTACGAACGTATGGGTTTAGTTGCTACCCTGGAATTAAGCGAAGCTGCAGATAATTCCGTAGCCTGGCAACGTTTTATACCTACTGGACCGGTAGCTCTATTGCCTTTAACAGATAGACTTAGCTCTTTGGTATGGAGCACAACTATAACGCATGCCAAAGAGTTGTTAAACATGCCTCCAAATATTTTTATTGATACGCTGAATGAAGCATTTTGCAAAGAATATCCTAAAAGTGATTTGGTTGACAAAGCTATTACTACTTTGAATTCAATAATGGGTCGCAATTTATCATCAATTAGGCAATATCCGCCACGCGTAAGTGGCGTTTTAGAAAAATCAAGAGCAACTTTTCCTTTAGGATTTTTACATGCATCATCGTACATTAGTTCAGGCGCAGCTCTAATTGGCGATGCTGCGCATCGTATACATCCTTTGGCTGGACAAGGCGTAAATCTAGGTTTTAGTGATGTGATTTACTTAACTCAAACTTTAGCCGATGCAGCTTATGCTGGTGCTAAATTGGGTGATAAAGAGTATTTGATGACATACGAACAAAAATGTTTAAAGAAAAATGTACCCATCATGGTAGGTGTTCATGGTTTACATACTCTGTACTCAACTACACTTGCACCAGTGGTACTCTTGCGTAGTTTGGGTTTGCAATTTACTCATAATTTACCTCAAATAAAAGATATTTTCATGAAAAAAGCAATGGGATAAAACATAGATTCAGAGTATGAAGTTTTCTAAGAAAATGTAAATTTATTTATAAGTAGCTATACATATTAAACTTCTTTAATCTTTATTACTAAAAAATAAAAGAGAAAATGAAATCTGAACCAATTTGTATATTTAATTGACAGAATCCTTTGTTCGATTACAACTCATATGTACATACATATACATATGTATGTGTATATGGCTATCCAAACTAAGTTATGTGTCAGAAATACTAATAGATTTGTCATATCACACAGTAATAATTCCTAATATTTAAGATAGCAACCTATAAAAATTAATGTGTATAGTTGGCTCCCCCTAAACAATTTATATATTTAACGCCAAACATACATATGTATATGAAAATATGACAGTGTATACCCATTTAAGTAATCAAAATTATTATTCATACTTACAAGTATTAGCGTACCCCTTTTCATGATTTAGATATTGTATGTCAATTAATTTCTTTAAAATATTATCTCTTGCGTCCTTGTGGTCGCTGAAATGTACATAACGTAGCACTAGTTTTAAATCATCACATAAAGTTGTAAGCTGTATCCATATTTGTATGGGTTCATTCCGATTCATTCGTGGTAAAACATTTGGATTTTGTATACGTTCAATTAAACAAAAAACCTGCACACAATGCTTTATTATCTCCTCTTCGAAAATGTGAAAACCTTTGGAACCCGGTATTGTAAGCGATAGGAAATAAGCATTTGTAGCTAATACTGATAATTTAATATAAATCTGGGATGTTCCATCAATTTGTATCAAAGCAGCCAATATGAATATAAATGCTAGATAACTGTCTCTTGGTATTACTTTCACAACTTGATCCCAACAGTCAAAAGTGTTGTCATAGCTGGACTCGGCTTCACCGCGCAAACTGCGGATAGTAGCACACAATTCCATTAAAATCGAAGCAATCTGATCATCTAAAGCAGCACGTTGCACCAACGGAATTCCGATAAATTTTAGCATTGCTTGATCTGGCTGCCCTTTCCCATTTTCATTGTGAGTTGTGCCTTTATTTTGATGAATATTATCTAATATTTCTTCGATTTTTTCCCATACTAAATTTGTAGGTAAATAGTCACTTAATTTGTTAAATATTTTTATTAATTCACTCATTGCCAAATATTGTAAGATTGCCCGCTTTAATCAAATAGCTATTAAAAAAGTAAACAAAAACAATCTTTGACATTTATTCTTGAAATTTTTAATCAAATTTTTAGGGCAGCCAAACAAACAGCTGGGTGTGAAAATACGGGAATAAGGCGAATTCGTACCAGTTAGATTTATCTCGACAACAGTATAATTACCGTTATTACATCTTACTTCATACGTCAAAACAAGTGCAACAAAATTTTTATAAAAATAATTGATAGGAAAATCTAAGCGGACTTTTAAACATAATCAATTCTTGAAAGTTCAGGTTTGCATATACGCAGGCTAATAAGGCCACATGCAAGCACACACAAATGAATTTATACTTCGGTAAAAATATAGACAATACACAACAATACGTTTTTAATAATTACATATGTGTAAAGTATAGTCCTATTCGCATGCTATAAAAAACATCAGTAATCTATCGTGCGATAAACTATAATTTCCCTGTATAATAGAAAAGTGCCATCACTAATAGATTAACTGCTCTACTGGCCAATAGAGAGCTCTACTCGTGCTTTTGACATTACAGAGTATGAGAATTTATTTAGGTGACGTGACAGCAGAGAGGAATACCGAAATAAGTGAAAATATTTAGTGAAGAAAATTTTTAGAAAATATCAATTAAAATAAAACTTAATTCAAAAGAATTCTCAGAAATTATCACTAATCTATAGAAAAATAAATTAATATTGAAAATATTTGTTCTTAAAGAAATTCGGAACTTATAACACGATAAAAAGTCCAAGAGCAGGCTATGCAAATAGCAGACACAACACTAGCAGTTCTTGAAAAAGAAAAAGTAGATCAAAATATTTTACTTACAAAACATTTAAAAAACGAACAAGGCGAACTAAAAAGTATATAAATATTAGCAGAGCTGCAAAATGATGCTAATAAAAATTTTAAAATAATAGGAGTTCAAAAAATATAAAAAAAAATTGTAGAGGTACACAGATACATATGTATGTATATTATTTGTAAAGCAATCGTGTGCCTATAATAATAGATTTGAATATATTGGAAACAATTGGTAAAAGGTTAAATGAACAAAAAGCAGGCAGCAGCTACCTTTCGTATTACGTTCATGATCTGTAAAATAAACAAAAAATTCATGTACAACATTCAATCACACATACATGTGTATACATACTTTGTGCAATATCCACTTTTTGGAATAATTCTTCAATAGAGAGAAAAACATTTGTTCTATATTCAAAGATTTCAAGGCCGAAATTTTTAAACAATTTTCACAAACTAAACAAATATTTCTGAGGTATCAGTTATAAGTGGAGTATAGAACGAGTAAGTACTCATGCCAACAAAGACTTGTAATTTTATAAACATTCATTTCAATATTAGGAAATAAAATATGGTATTCAACCCCGCAATCAGACATGGTTCTGAAGATGAATCGCTTTTACGAAAACAGGGACTAGATGGTAAACCTGAAAGTGTTTCGCTAAGCAATGGATCGCTTATGTCTGAGTCTTTTAGTCTAGTTAATGGGCAATTACATACCGCTCCTAATGATCCCGCTACTACTAAACCAGCTGCAATTACATCTACTACCGGCACTTTCATGAAATTAAAAACTTATCTTTTAGCCTTACGACCTTGGTCTTTGTCAGCCAGTTTGGTGCCCACTTTATTGGGATCAGCACTTGCTTTTCGCTCACAATGGTCTTCGGAATTTTCGATTATAACATTTTTTCTGACTGCCTTTACAGCCGTTACGGTACATTGTGCGGGCAATGTGGTTAATACGTATTTTGATTTTATTAAAGGAATTGATAAACAAAAGGCTGATGATCGTACATTAGTGGATCATATATTATCAAAAGATGAGGTAAGTAAAATTATTTTTTTCTTGTTTAAAATTTATAACCATAATTTCTAAGAAATATGTATTTACTTCGAATATTCTGGAATCTTCTAAGATTTTTAAAAATATCTCGGAACAAAATTTATTCGTTTTGAGAACATACCTATTAAATTTGCAATTTTACAAATTTTGTACATTTTGAAAATCCACAATTACCTACAAAATTTAAAAATAGAATTTCCAACCGGCATCGCTGAATTTTTAAGATATCTTAAAAATGTGCATGCATATATATTTCAAAAACAATGCTCTTGCATTTTAAAGTCCATATTTGGGGTATTCGCTCTGTTGTCAAAAAGTCATATGTCATAAAGTAATAGCACACCAAAATATGACAATTGTTAGCACTCCGTGATACAGGTACTCGTGTATGTGATAGAAATCTATTAGATTTGAAATGAAATGAAATCGAAGTCTTAAATCGAATTAAATACTTTTAGGTGTGATGGAAATCTGATCGAATCTATTTACATAACCATTTTTGTGTGACCTCCGTCATCTGGAAAACTCATGCTAATTTTTTTTTTTTGGGACAACAGGAGTAATTTTTTCAAAGTTTTTACTGTCTTGCATTTGCTCTCAAATCTTTTGAATTTTTGCGAGTTTCTTTTGGTGATTTTCACTGCCTTTCAAAACTATGGGGAATGGTGTAATTTTGCCGAAGTTTTTGTTTTTCTTAGATTTTTCGGAATTTTTATTGCGTTCTATAATATTTTACATTTACCAAGATTTTGCGACTTTTTGCCATTTTCGTGATTTCTACAATTTGTTTTATATTCGTGAAAGCTTTAGCTTATCATGCTTATGATATTTTTAAATTTTTGCAGTTTTTCACAATGTGCGTAATTTTTGCAAAGTTTTTGGTATTCTTACATCTTTAGGGACTTTCAATAAAACATAAATTAAAATTTTAGCAAGTTTTTGCACTTGCGATTTGTTCCGAAAGAAATCAGTTTTAGCAATTTTTAACTGCTAATGTATTGTTTTGGTTCATATTTTGCAGATTTGTATAAAAAATTGCATTTTTTTTCGAATTCTCTCGACTGCGTAATTTTTTTTTTATTTATGTCATTTTCACATGTTCTGAATGTTTTGAATATAATAAGCTTTTATCGATTTTTGATCATTTGAAATATTGCAATTTTTGCAAATTTTCACTTTAGCGATTTAGTTTTTTAGTTAAAATTAAAATTAGTTAAATTAAAAACACGCATGCACTGGAACATTTTATCGAAAAAGAAAAACAAAAAGGAAAACAATTTCTATGATATTATCATAAACATAGCCAGTAAAATTGTATTATTATAATACACTTTTGTATGAAAGAAATAAAAAATATTTTAAACTAGTTTAAATATTTAGGACATTATGACAATATGACTGATATCACTACAGTGAGATCACCGCAATTGTCTTTTATTTTTAATTTAGCGATTCGTTTGATTAACGCCGCCATACACTGATTGAAAACTGTTGAGTCCGCAGAGCAGCTGATAGCCCTGGCAGCTATGCTCATAAAAAAATAATCTTAGAATTTATTCATAAGATTAAACTAAATAATAATAAGAAATTAAATTGAATATCTAATCTCGCATTTTAAAACCCAACTTAATTAGATTAACTTTTACTTAAAGTTAGAAGCCACTTGTTTCTTAAGTTATTAAAGGCACGTAGCTAAGAATGTGTTTGTATATCACAGTTGTTTATACAATATAAAAAAAACCAGTTGTATATAAGTATGTATAACGTATCACATTCCATAACCTCTAGAGTATTGGTAGCCGAAGGCTGCCACCTAGGAATCAAATAAGAAACACTAGAATAAAGCGCAACTTGAACAAGATAGACTTTGAAAAAGTATAGTAAAGTTCCAACCCATTAAAAAAATGATAAAAGCTGTAGTGTAAAAACTTACATGTAATTCAGCAGATTCAATTAATGATAGAGGATCTTTAACTAATGTGATTGCATCTGCCGTGGTGGCAGTGAGGTCTAAGCGGTAGACAACTCTGATGTCTGTTCAAGTATTAAGAGCCACTAGATTTTTCTTTCTAATTTAAATAATAATTTAAATTATAATAAAATTATATTTAGAGAAAACGAACTTAAGCCTAAAAAATTAAAAATTTCTTTGATTAAACATCACTCAGTTGGTATAAAAAAAAAAAAAATCACAACTTAGTTATTAAATTTTGTCTAAATTTTTGTTATATTTTAAAGGCGTAATTCATAATTGATTATTAAAGTTATTGTGGCGTTAATGTACGAATTTTGTATGAGAAAACCGCTTTAAATGTGCACATTAACTTTATGAATCGTTTATAAATTACACCCTAAGACTTAAGATACAGACACAAAACTAATAAATATATATTTATTGTTTTACAGGTTGTTTCTCTTGGTGCAATGCTTTACATGGCCGGTTGTGTTGGCTTCATATTTCTAGCAATATTAAGTCCAGCTAAAATGGAACATTTAGCTTTAATCTACTTTGGAGGCTTATCGTCGAGCTTCTTATATACTGGTGGCATTGGTTTCAAATACATTGCATTAGGTGATTTGGTTATTTTAATATTATTCGGTCCAATATCTGTTTTATTTGCATTCATGTCACAAACGGGCCATGTTGATTGGACAACAATATATTATGCCATACCTTTGGCCCTAAATACAGAGGCTATTCTACATAGCAATAATACACGAGATGCTGATAATGATCGCAAAGCTGGCATTGTGACACTGGCTATTTTAATTGGCAGAACAGCATCACATGTATTGTATGCTCTGCTACTATTCACACCGTACAGTGTTTTTGTTGTTTATGCTTTAAAATATTCATTATGGTTTCTATTGCCATTGATAACAGTACCACAAGCTTTTCGTATTGAAAAACAATTCCGCAACGAACATACTATGAATCAAGTGCCAAGACAGACGGCTAAGTTAAATTTCTTTTTTGGAATTTTATATGTTGTAGCCTGCTGCTGCGCATCGCAGTTACCAACATTCTCATATTCGAGGAATTAAGAGAAAAATGCGAAAAAAAACTAAATTTCCTCTAAACATTATTAAAATGAAAAAAACAATAACAATTTTAATTGATTTTTACGAAATTTTTTTACTTTTTAGCAGAAAAAAAAAAGAAAAAAAAACTACTCCTATATATAAAACTGCATACATACATATACAAAAAAAAAAGAGAATACAAATTTAAAATTAAGCATATTAAAAACAAACAGAAAAATCATTTTATTTACATGCATACATTGATTATATTAGTGAAGAAATTAGGGAATTTTTTTAATCAAAGATAAAAATTAAACTAAAATACATATTGTATTTGTATTAATATAAGTGTTCCATTATTCATTTCATTTCTAATTTATTTTTGAGTTTCATCATTATTATATATTTTTATTTTATTAAAAGTGTTACTTGTTGACAAAATTATTTTCTTGCAAAATCATGAATTTTAATGCAGGTTTTTGGGCTCTTCTCTACGTGGTTTATTTAGCAAAAAGCAAATTTTCTCTAGTCACAAAACTAAAAAAAAACTATTTTTTTGAAGAAGTTATCAAATTTCATCCTTATTTATTTTACAAAACAAAAAATTTTAAATATAAATTTTATTTATTAACCAACTTCCATTTTAAACTCATTTAAGTAACAATTTCTATGTAATTTCATGACATTACGCTGAATGCTCACAAACAAAAGGCATACTTAAGTATGTTCGAAATTCTCATTTCTTACAAATAAAATGACTTATTGATTGATGTATTTAAAATTATTTTGTTTCCTTAAGAGTATATAAAGAATTTTGTGAATCCAAACAATCGAATACCAAACGAATTAAAATTTGATACATACCAGTAGTGTTGGTTATCATTGTTCTATTTTTAGCTTGATGTACATTTTAGACATTTTGTCTCGTGTTTGATACAATACATAATTATTGTACTATATTCGTTTAAATTTTATTATTGTTTTAAAATAAAAATTTCAAAGGTTGCAAAGGAAAAGCGACTACTATACAAAAATACGCAAAGATATTACTTTCCAATAAAGCGGCTAAGTTAAAGGTTTACTTTAGCTGAAGAGCTCCTCCATCTCGAAGCGTATACATGTATTTTTGAAGAAAAAACATGTTGATCTTGCTTTATTTTTGGAATAACAGATAATTTAAATTATTATATGATACAAAATCAGTTTGAGCTTTTTTTAATTACTGTAAATCTGTTATTCGTCAACATAGGAAACTGAATTTTTTTTAAGGGAGGTGTATTTGAGTTTTGTCTACCAGAAAATATAAAAAACCGATTTAAAAAAAAAAACAGATACGACCTTTCTATATTAAGCTATCGATATGTATGCATGTATTTCCTAATAACGAAATTGAATGCTAAGAACTGTAAGCATTTACTCTTCAATGTGATGGAAATCGAATGGTTTGAAAATTATCCTTTTGAAAAGGTAGAATGGATTTTGTAAAGTTTTAACAATAACTTTGTCAGAGTTAATCTCAAATAGCTGACTTGCAAAAACAAGATCAAAGAATAAAATGTGATGGGGGAAAACGATATTTAGTTCGTTTTAAATAAAAGAAATTAAAAAATATGTCTTTTAAACCTGTTGTAATAATGCAGATTACAATGTGTGTACAATGTACATACATAACAATAGGTTGTGATTTGGTCAAAAAATATATTAAGGTATTTAACAAATTTTACTAACATTTTATAAAAATATCTGAATTTTCAATCGATCTATTGGTAGACTCAAATATATAATAAAATTTATTGTCATTTAATATAAATGAGTTGAAAATTAGAAATTACAAGCATATAAACCGTTATGTATACTACGTACAAATGTACATGTACAAAAGTGAATATTAATAAAAAATAAAGAAATGCTTATAAATTTGTAGAATGAATATCGAAATTAATAGGCCTGCACTGCACTCCACCCGGAACAAAAAAAAAAACTCACGTTATATAAATATATTTTTTAATAGTTTTGACATTATTGGGCATGTTTTGCTATGAAATATCTGTGTGTCGGGTTTAAAACTCTTTAATTTGTTATTGTATACATATTTTTATTGGGCCTTACTACGTTTCTCGAATCGACTTCGACTGTTGTACTAGATTAAACAAACCCACAAGATTTTTCTTTAATCTATTACAGCAGTCGAAGTCGAATCGAGAACCGTAATAAACCCCATTATTAACAAAAAACTTGTCATAATAATAATCAATTTAAAAGATCGCTGCAGTTTCTACACTTTATTATCAATAAATCAATAATTTTATTATATGAGATATTCATCTAATATTATTTAAAAAAAAGAATCATATCAAGGCAAATTCACTTACCAGGTGCTGTAATTAACACAGCTGAGCTACTTTTTTCTTGCATAATGGGGTTTATTACGGTTCTCGAATCGACATCGACTGCTGTAATAGATTAAAGAAAAATTTTGTCTTTTTCTTTAATCTATTACAACAGTCGAAGTCGATTCGAGAACCGTAGTAAGGCCCAATATAATCGAGGTCGAAATGTCAAAATTCGTAGCTACATGCAAGCATAGAGGCTGATAGACAAATTTTCTTGTAATGTTGTGTTTATTGTAGAATTAACACCACCTCTAAAATTAATTCGCTTTTATTCATATCAAATTAAATTTATTTCCTGTTTTTTTTTTTAATTTCTTATCTTAATCAAAAGTTTTTTGAGTTTTTTATTAGTCAAGGCGAAGATACGAGGTTTTGTAACTTTTCAAAATGCGATTAAAGTCTACTAATGATATGGTATAAGCACCAATGAAAAGCAGTCATATAGACGATGCTTAAAACATAACCAATAAATACTTTCTTAACACAAAACAATAAATTTTAATTTGAGTTTTTCTTTAATTTTTTTAAATGAAAACTAAAACATCAATAATAAGAAGTTATAATATAAAGAATATTAACAACTAAAAAAATGATTTAGTATTGAAAAAAGAATATAAATTAAACTGATAAATGCCATCATTTTAAAATGGACCAAAACTCAATAGAAAATTTATCAAGAAATAAATTTGATTATTGAAATAAACTAATTACAAAAAATAAACAAATATAACAAAAATAACAAGACTCTAACGACTGATCGTGGTAAATTAGGAGGGTAAAGTTTATACATTTATGCGTTTTGACACGCATCCTTTGCAATCGTTACATTTACTACAAGGAAAACTTTTGTAGAACTGCTTTTTAAACACTAATTAATCGGTCCGAAATGTTTTTCAAAATCAGTTCTCATAAAATTCTATCTTGATTAAATGTATCGTACTTTTTCTTTGCTACCAAAAATAGTGAAGCACTCCCTCAACATGTTGGCTCATCGCTCAGTTATCAAAGCGCTCAGCTGATTATTGAGCAACACTTGTGTCTGATAAAAACAGAGTTATCGGATTAAATATATTTATCAAATTTTATTAAAATCAAAGAAAGTAAAAACTAAGACCACTTTAAAATTATTTATTATGAAAATTTTACCTAAAACATAATTTTTGATACAAACTGACCTCATAAGGATTAATCTTTTGGGATATTTTAGCACTAATTTTGAAGGAGTATGATATTAAATTTTATAATATACTAGCTGAATCCGGTGTGCTTCGCTACCCCCTCGTTATGACTATAACACACATTCATACACAAATTCTTGACTAAGAATTTATTATTTCGTAAGAATATCCTATTGTGAAAATTTAACGACGATCGGTCCAGTGGTTAAGACTATATTACGATTTTTAATTTTACTAAAAAGGGGCGTGTTCCCACCCACTTTTCTCCAGGCACGTATTCCTAATTATGCCAATACCATATGTACCAAATATCATCGACGTACTCGTAGGTCAAAAAATGCCCAAAATATGGCGATTTAAATTTTTGGGTTATATGGGCGGTGCCACGCCCCTTTGTCCAATCAAAACTTCATATAGCCTATTATTCCCTCCAGAGTCACAGTAACATGCTGTGAAAATTTCAGGAAGATCGGTCCAAGGGGTTGGTTTTCCTAAAAAAGGGGCGTGGTCCACTTTTCTCCTGGTACGTATTCCAAATAACGCCAATACCATATGTACCAAATATCATCGACGTAGGTAAAAAATGCCCAAAATATGGCGATTTAAATTTTTGGGCTATATGGGCGGTGCCACGTCCCTTTGTCCAATCAAAACTTCATATAGCCTATTATTCCTTCCAGAGCCACAAGTAAAAATTTCAGGAAGAAAAATAAATATATGTATATGTCATTGGTGGTGCAATATGAAAATTGGATTTTGCCACGCCTCTCCGCCCGCAGACAGAAAATAAAAAATCAGACTTCACAGTGTCACCCGCCAGAATATTCTGCAGATTTCCTGAAAACTTCATCCAAATCGGCCCAGCCGATTTGGAGTCCATACGTTACATACATACATACACACATTCATTTTTATATACTTATATAGATTGTAAGTTTTCAAGTGCAATATCACTCGTTTAAGGAAGTTTTTCAAGACAAGGATAAAAAGAGCCATATGTACGTACCTCGAAGAGTAAGAGGGACAAAACTGACTGAAATTTTAGTATTTTTAGTTCCCTCTACCTAGAATCAGTAGTCAGAGTCTTATTATTTTATGGTATTGAAATCAAGAACTACATTTCGTTTACTATTAAATATGAAATAACTAGAATGATCGTTGTAATATTTATTAAAATAAGTATCAAAAATATTAACATAATTAGGAACGTAATTGTGCTTTAACTGTTGCAAGTAAACTTATTATGTATTACAAATGAATAGAACATATTTGTTGGCATTATTTTCATATCCTTCAAAAAAAAAAAAAAAAATAATAATAATAATAAAAAAGTTAAGTTCGAATAATGATTACATTTATTCGTAATAATAATAATACAAAAATAATAAAAAAAAATATTAAAATATCCCATGATTAGCGTGAACCATACATGGGACTTTTTCATTGGCATTATTTTAAACATTTACAATGAAAAGAAATCAGTACCAATAAATGCCAATGTTTTTTTTTTATATATAATTTTTCTACTATTTATAATGAAAAAACAATGAAAGCTTTGAAATACTAATTACAATTGATAAAAAAATATTTAATATATCTTTATAAAAAAATATGGTCACAATAGCTTTTGGAAAAATAAAATTAATAAATAAAATACAAATCAAACTATGTACATATGTATGTACATACATACTCGCATACATTTGTATAAGTATATACATCCATACATACATATGTATGTACGTCTGAAAGTTTATGATAATGCTTTTGAAAAACTTTATCATTAATTATTTGTAGTGCTTTTACTTTTTAACTAATTAATAATGAAATTATTTCATTGAAAAGCATTATCATTGTTCAAAATAATGATAATGCTAAAAATTTAATTGGCATTGTTTATAAGTCAATGCCAATGAAATCGACAATTAATTAGTCAATTTATTTAATTACTCCCATGTATGGCGTGAACTAATTATTATTTATCTAAAAATGTATGCATTTGAGAGTGAGACTTAAAATAAAAAATAAAACAAATCATATAACAACAACAAACAAAATTTTTAATATATAATCATTTAAAAATCCCATAAAATAAACAAAAGAAATATACTAAAACGCCATTATTAAGTTTAAAATATTAGAAATGTTATCGAATATACAAAAATACTTATTAACCAGAATTAAAACTTAAGTACATACAAATAAATATAAATTAGAATTGTTTAAAAGAACAAAAACTAAAAAGTGTATTTTTTTTACATTTCTTAAATTCAGTTTGTCATTTTTTTGCCTGCAATCAAATTTACCATTTTTATACCATTTTTCGAAAATTATGAACCAAATTTAGTTAAGTGGCCTATCACGACTATGCCTACAAGTAGATTAAAGAAAAAAATTCAAGATTCGTGTACTAGGCGTAATTCAAATATGCCATCCGCAGTCAAGCCCGAAAATTGCGATTTTTTTTTAATCAAAATCAAAAAGGAATAAGAAATTATTTTACTAAACATGACTTCATTTTTAGCTTTCCGATATTTTGTTATAGCAGCCATAATAATGCACAATTTGGACTATCTAACTATTAAAAATACATTCATACATAGTACAGTACAAGCTCAGTATTCGCGACGGCCCGGTTATTGCGACGGCTTAATTTTTAATATTGCAGGTTCTATAATTGCGACAGTTTACCAAAAACGGGTTCTATTTTCGCGATTTTTGTTTGTTCTTTTTTTTTTTTTAATTTGATTACAATGTCCGTCTTTTGGTATATTAACCTTTTTGGATGATTTTTATCTTCAATTTTGTCAGTTTATTCTTGTCCGTTGTTATGTAAATACATCGCTTAATATGGGAAAAGTTAAACGTATTTTAAAGCCAACGATTTCTCAAAATTTAGAGATTTAAAGAAAGCTGAGGACCCAAGAATGAAGAAAATGCGATTAAAAATCTCCAATTTCTTTAAAAATGGTTAGAATGTAAATATATTAATAAAAACAATTCTTATTTTACAAATTACATACAATTTTCGATAAAATTTTGAGTTCTGTTATCGCGAAAATTGAGGTCTGGCTTATAATTAGTCGTGAAAATCGAGCTTGTACTGCATACCAATCACAAATTCGAAATTATCTTTAGCATGTCTTTTTTTTTTCTTCTCCTGTAAAATAATACAAATGTTAGTTAGGACGTTTTGCATTTTATGTAGCGATATATCTATTAAATAATTCATAGGTCTGTCGTTTCTCACAAAACATTTTTTTTTTCAAATTAACTGTCATTGTGGGCCAGGCAGAAAGAGTTAATCGAGTAGATTACAGCAATTTACGTAACTATGGGTAAGTATAAAGTCCGACATTTGCATGTAATCCATTTCTTATTTAACTGTAATCTGGATTAACTGTTTTTAGATTGACAATTAAGGACATTTACTTGAAAGTTTAAGCGGCCAACAATGGTGGGTTAAACTTACTCGTACAGAAATATGGTAACACAACAACATGTATAAAAAGCTAGTTATCAAAATATTATAAACAAAAAAATATAAGAACATAAGTAATAGTTTTTTTTTTTTTGTAATTTTAAACTGTTTTTTAATCTTTTCTATGCACTCAATTTTCTTTTTAGATATAATAAACTTAATAAAATTCAAAATTTCTTCTTCTTTTGCATAAAATGCAGTGTTGCTGGAAAAAAATATTGCCATTTGAAGTATAGTGCTGCCATTTTTTATACTTCAGTATCGCCATTTTGCACAGTTTAAGCTAGGGGCTGTGCACATATTACGTAACGCTGTTTTCAGAGATTTTATACCCCCCACCGTAACGCTTTTTACTAATTATTCAGTACAAAATTTTCAATCCGTAACAAATCTTTAACCCCATACCCCCCCTCCACAACCCTAGGAGCGTTACATAATATGTGCACAGCCCCCTATCACTTAAAAACGGCAAACACGATTAAATTTATATTCAGATTAACTAAAACGTAGTTTGAAACTACGTTTAAACTCTATCCTAAAAAACTCACTATTAGGGAAATATTTTAAATCAACTTTTTATTATTTCATTATTTAAAATAAACTTTTTATTAATCTACAATAACCTGTCTTGCTACCAAATAGGCCTCATATGGTTTTACTGAAGCAGTAGCTCCATCCAATGGTTCTTCATCTGGCAGTGGACCCGGCAAAGCTTCAACATGGAAATTCTGCAAAACAGTCGTAATAAACATAAACAAAGTCTGTCGTCCTAAAATGTCACCCATGCAACGATGGCGTCCAAAACCAAAAGGATTATAGGCTTCGGGTACTTTGAGGTTACCATCAATTAAATAACGATCTGGTTCAAATTTGTGTGGATTGGGAAAATCTACGGGATTCATAAGCATGCCACGAAAACATGCAACCACCATTGTGTCTTTTGGTATTTCATAACCACTTAAACGAGTATTGCGTAACGCACGATGTGGTATACCGAATGTATTGCCCATAAACATGCGAATAGATTCCAAGACAATTGCCTCACAAAATGGCAGCTTGGTACGATCTTTCCATTCGGGCAAACGTTCAAGACCTACAACTTCTTTGATCTCTTCATAAGCCCGCTCTTGAATGTCCGGATTGCGTACCATATGCAAAAAGGCAAAACCTAAGCTTTTGTTAGTTGTTTCCGAACCAGCTAAAAACATATCCAAACAAACAGCTAAAAGTTGTTCTTCGGTAAATGAAGCTTTTCGTTCGGGATTTTCTAGTTCTCGTAAATAGCTATCCATTAAATCCCGCGGTATATCATAATGCCTAAAAGTTTTCCGGTGATTGTCAACTTCTTTACGCAGAAATGTATAAATACGTTCATGATTTTCCACAAAGGCATTATAGCCCGAATAGTTGGGAGCTATATAACGCATAAGGGGGAAATGACTGAACATGGCTCCTACCATATCAACATGTTGAAATAATTCGAAAAACATTTGCAATAAATCGTTGATTTCCTCAGTTTTGCGATCATAACGTTTGCTTGACATCATGGACCACAAGTTATTCAATACATAGACCGTAAACAGATTTACCATTGAAACTTTAGACCTCTTGCCACCTTCTTGCTTCACTATTTCTTTTAAGTCCTCCAGTAGATGTGCAGCTTCCTCTTGTATACCATTCACCATGCCACTGCGGGCAAATCCAAAATCTTTCAAATGGCGCAAAATGAAACGTCTCTGTTCCACCCACAGCTCTTCATCTGTAACCAAAATTCCTTTTTTGGAATTAAAAGTGCGCATACGATAGAAAATTCCATCAGGTTTGCCATCCAAATCTTCGTTGGTCATCATCTCTTGTATGGTGTCGGAGTAGTAGGCTATAACCAATTTGTCTTTGCCTATTTTCAGTCCATATAGTCCATACGGATTGATATAATGACGAGTAAGTTCATCAATAACTTTGCAAAACATTCCGCATTTGGCGCGCAACTGATAAATTTGCAGGGCGCATCCTACAATCGGATACCATTTTGGTCCCGGTGGAAACTTGGCTGGCTTACGAATATCCCAAAAGAGGAATAATAAAATCAAAATTGTTCCAAATATTACGGTGTAAAACATTTCGTTGTGTCTGCAACAGTAACAATTACATATATTTTCAATCTGATTGAATGTACAGTTGCATGTATGTACATACACATGTAAGAGTTTGTCGTTTGAACAGTATCTAACAGTTTCAACATCCGCTTAACGATCACAGAAATACACACAACCAACATAAAACAGCCTTAACATTTCATAACACGATTATTATATAACATTTTCTTTTCAATTTTCACTGGTCCACATTCAATTAGTTTACTGCAACGTTTTCTTTCGTTTTCTTTAATGATTCATCTTTGTTCGTTTTTAATATTTTTTTTAAATTTTCGTTTTCTTCTATTTCCTTTTATTTCTGGTTGTTGAAAGTTTATGACTGGCTTCAAATTTATCAATCAACTGAAGAGTTTTCTTCAGTTGCATCACAATTTATAGTTGGTCGAGTGAACCAGAAAGTTAGTCTGCAGACATCGATTCAATTTCATTGCTTTTAAAAGCAATTGTTGCTGTTATTGCAGTAGTAGTGATGAGTGAGTGTTTTTCCTTCCCATTTCTCATTTAACTTTTTGAAAACAGAAGTTCACAACCACCCATTTTAAAGCATTATAACGTAATTTGTTAAAAAAAACCATAATGTTTTAAAATACAAGTACTTATTTTATTTTACGTAAATTTAAATGTAGTCACACGTTAAGTAAAAATGACTGCACACGCAGCTTGAAAATTTCCAAAATCATAGTTTTGCCAAAACTCACTTTTTAAAATAATATATTTGGAGTTCCAAATAAATTTTTGAACTAAAAGGTTACGGGCGTAGACCGCGTAAAAAATTAATTATTAAATAAGTTTTTTGAAATTGTAGTTGATTACGTGAAATTTTATACTTTTTTTGCTTTGATTGTAATAAAGTGGTATAAATATTTAAAATAAAAGATTTCACTTTTGCTGTTAACCCAGCACAAACTCGTCGTTTAAAATCTTTTGATGAATTTGTTTTAGCAACTACTATATGAAGGCCATGTACAACAAAAAACAACAAGTTTTCAAATATGTAATTAATTTTCGAGACTTCTCTAAAAAATTTGGTTAATCTATATCTATAAAAAGAAGTGTACACTTTGATGTCACCACTAACTGCTGAAACGGGTAGACCGATTTCCACCAACGTTTTCCACGTACGTTGGAGATGGTCTGTAGATGGTTTATGTGATGTTTGCATGAAATCGGCCCAGTGGTTCCGGAGATATGGCATTTAGATTTTCCCGTGCGAAACCGGGGCGTTCAACTAGTAGTATTATATTTTTGTAATAATTGGGGTATTCACACTGCAGTCATAAAGTCATATGTCATAAAATAATAACACACGACAAGTGTGACAAGTGTGAGCAGGCCGTGATACAGGTGTGTGATCATCTCGTATTCTATTTCAATTGAAAACTTGGTTAAATAGTCGATATTCTTTCCCAATTGGTATCCACTTTACATGAATTGTAAAAATGGACAAATGAACGCTGATAAGACGTGTAGCGGCCTTGAAATCTGTATACTGATAACTGATACGTTCTGATAAACTGATTGTAGATACTAATGTTTTTCCAACATAAAAAACTCTTATGGCGTTTTCTTTTCTGAAAAAACTGTTGCATTTATGCTACATTCTTTAATTTTCGTGATCCATTCTAAAAAATATGTAACATATTTAAAAGCGATTTCGTTCCTTTCTAATTATGTTGCACCAATAAATGGCAAAATATGCAACATATTTTGCCCTCTACTATCAAGTCGGGGTGATATACTGCCCATTTTTACAGCTTTGTTTAGTATATTTTTATACAAGTAAGAACTTGTATTCTTGTCGTTCTACTTATTTAAGCGAAAAAAACTTAAAATTAAAACGATAATTAATTAATTAATGTTAAGTAATGTTAAGCCTCAAATATTTTGTACCATTGTGGCAATAAAAAATGTACCACTTTTTAAAGGTAGGTGCAAACTGTAAAAAGTGTTACACATTGAAAGGTCAACATTATGACAATATGACTGATATGACTACAGTGTGAACACACCAAACATATAATAATGAACTGTCGTGAAGATACATATGAGCCGTTTATTTTCAAAGTGGCATAAGTCACTTTATTTTTTTGTTGCAATTTTTTTACATATGAAAAGATACCGTTCAATTGTATTAACATGCAGTATACGATACAAAATAGTGAAATTGTTGTACGTACTTCTGTACATCATAGATACATATGTAGATATGTTCATATCTACATATCTACATAAATAATAACAAAATGCACAACATAGACCTCAACATTGAAAAAACAAACACATTTACAAAATCCTGAAAATCACTTCTCTTTTCCAATCAAAGCAGAAAACTTTAACCACTTCGTCTGGTGGGGAAAATTGATTATGTCACCAATTAAAGCCAACAGAAACTCGTTGCCAAAAACACACATATGCATACATACAAGTTACTGATCAAAGTACCGGAAAAATCCCAACAACGAAAACAAGTGAAGAAAAGTGTGGTCGATTTTCCATTACGAACATAAAAATGTGATAAAACATGTTCCGGTTTTATGTGATAAAACCAAAATATGTATAAAGAAAAAAATTTTATTGTCCAAGTGGATGTTGCGCATATGCAGAGGACGATTTTCGTTAGGAATGAGTTTTGAAGGAATTTATTCATGAAAATCTAGAAGAAATCAAAGTGCTTTCAGATCTGAAGTGAACTAAGCGTTTCTATAGGGATATCGATGTACAATACAAGAGATGCACAAAAAAAGGACAACCATTTTTTTTTTTTTTTTTTAATTTTTAAGCAAGAGCAACTTTTACATGTTTTAATTTCCTGTATTGTTAATCAATGTCCATACCGAATATCTTAGTTCACATCAAAAATTTTGGTCTTTATTTAGAGCTGGCGCACGAGAAGTGATCTTCCGAATTTTAGAAGTTTAGGTCGAAATTAAAATAAAATTTAAGAAATGATCATAGTTTTGAAAACGTTATTGAAAATTCTTTAATTCAACTGGGTGAACCGAACTAATTTCTTTTGGCAAGTGCTCCAACCGATCCAATATACACACATACATACATAACATATGTATGTATATTACATAAACTTATTTAAGCTATTTACTGCGATCTTTTCGATTAATTTTTGAGTTTGAGGTTTTTTTACCGACTTCAAACAAAGGAGGAAGAAGTAATCAAGGGGTATATACATATATTTGTTTAATGTTTGAACCTCCATAACTCTATCGTTTATGAACCGATTTTCAAAATTCTTTTTTTTGGTGTGAAAGGGGGTTGCTAGCAGTTTTGTTCCATAATTTTTTTTTTTTTGGAAAAAATTGAGTATACAACAAATATACAGTATAATAAAATTTCAACAAGTTGCGGTTTAATTTTTACTTTTGTCAAATTTTCGTTTTTATTGCAGCTGCCGCAAATTTTCAACTCTTTTAAAAGTCTGTGTCGAATTTCACTTGTTTAAATCTTATTATTTTTTTGGCAACAATTTCAAACATGATTATTTGGGTTCAGTGGAAAGCTGCACACATCATTTGTGTTGCAACCGTTTAACGATCCACTTCATAAAAACGGATTAAATCAATGGCATTTAGGTGAGTGGTCAAAAAAATTTCACATCGAAATAAAATCCAATAACATTTTGAAGGTCGTCTTCTTTCATTTCACCATAAAATAATATGGCGGGACATTTTGTTAGACTTATGATACTTATGGCCATGGGTTTAGGTGCTATGTATATGCTGCATTTACTGGCACAAGATTGGAACAAAATTCGACGTCCCATACCACCAGCTGTTACAAGATTTCTAACTGGGGCTAGTACTAATCTGGATAGTTTTATTACACGTGGCAAACGTGATCTTAAACAACGAAATAAACTATGCGGTCATATTCATCAACAAAGCAATGACATTCAAAGAACTAATATTTCAACTATAGATATCGATTGGAAACGTATTCTATCTCGTGATCCTTTTGAGTGCCTACAGTCATTGGTTTGCCAGCTATTGTCGGGTGCCGAAAAGACTTCTCAAGAAGCTGTGCTTTTGTGTGATTTTCTAGAAGAAAATATAAATGTAGCACCAGCCAAAATCGGACGTGCTTTTAGTCGGGGTCTAGCTTATCGTGGTAGAACTGAATGTTGTTATGAAGAGTATCCATTTTGCTGGTATTCAGCCAAAACTATGCTGAAAATGTTAAAATGGTTTTCTGATACAGTTCAGAATTAGTCATAGATTGTAATTTTTATAATTAAGTTATTATTAGAGCTAATCTTATTTCATTTGAAATGTTGAAATATGCAAGTATTTAAATACATTCAACATAATTTTTTTAAATCGCTTTTCTTACGCCGATAAGCAGTCTGCCTAACCTAACTCATGGCCTTTCTATATTAAGGTAACGATATGTACAAGCATGCTTTGTAAATAGTTTTTTTTTTACTGATAAATTAATAATTATAGGTTAAGTTAGGAAGGGTACTCAGATTCCCAATTGGATCCAATGTGATTCCCTTCAGCTAACTGCTATCGATCTTCTTAAAAATACTAACTCCTTAATAAATTCTATATGACATCATTTCGTCGGTGCTGGTACCAGCTCTCATCAGTTTTCAAACTTGTATTCTTATATAAAAATTCGCAAAAATTAAATGAGAATCGGAGGATCACCATTTAAAACTCATAAGCTGGTTTGTAAGGGGCAGAGGCAGGCTTACAAAACTTCTCAGATGCAAGCTCCGTGGATGATCAGAAGATGGTGAAGATCATGAGGTGATTGTACTTTTTGGTGACATCTTAAAATCTGCTTAAATTTTTACTTTTTAAATGTAAATTTTAAATCTCACATTTCAAAAAAAGTATTTATTGAGAAAATAAACTGATGGCAGTTAGTCGTTCGTATTGTATTTCAATTGTGTGTTCTTAAACAGGCAAGTTTACCTGCGCAAGTGTCGTTCTGATAAAAATTGTTGCATAAAATATAAAGAAATTTATATGTGTAACAGGCCGTTCCCTATTCTGCTTTATTCTATAAACATTTTAAGAATTGCGCAAGAAAGCTTGTTGTGTGGTTGTGATTTATTGTTTGTAATATTTTAATAAAAATCTAAATTTGACCGATAATTGTTTTGAAACTCAAAAATAGAATTTAAAAATTTTATATTTTGGTGCAAAAGCAGCAGTTATTGTTGCAGAAATATCGATTGTTTGTTAAAATTTCCTGGAAAAAATAGTAAAATATGTAAAAACACACACATTTAAATATAACTTTTAAGACTATTATGCATTTCAATATTCAAATATCGAATGAAAAATTCTTGTGGTCAGACTTATTTTTAACTAAATTCGTACTTGTTTTTGATTTTTGATTTTTTTCCGAATGTTTGCAACTTTAAATTGTATCAAAATAATTACAAGTTATTACGCTATACAAACAAATTTAAACGTTTTCCAAAAGGTTATTGAACAGGTGACAGAATAAATAAATTTCCACCTTTAATGAAAGTTGTGAAAAAGACCTAGAGAAATGTTTCTCGAAGTATTTTAGATAAATATGCTAATCAGCGAATGTTCAAAATGTGCTTTAAGAAGAAACTATATATAGGCACGGTTACAGGTGTATTTTTTTTATAATTTTTGCAACGCAGGAATTTATTAAGATCATTAAATTGAAGCAGAAATTATATACTTTTAAATATAAATTTATTTCAAAATACTTATAATTTTTGCGTAGAGTGGGTTTTTTTGCATATAATATGCATACACATTATAAGCAAATATGTAACAGTTATTTTTCATCGATTAAGCTTTTGTGTTGAGCTTTTTTAATAAGTAAAAATATAATACATATGTACGTATATTGAAGTTACAATAAAAATAACAAAAATTAACATATTATATATACAATTGTATATATGTACATCATATTTAAAATATGTATGTATGGAATGTCATTAAAGTATGTATGTATGTATGTATGTATTAAAATAACTATGTATATGGTAAAAATATTTATGTAAATAATTGTTGTATATAAAAAATTGTGCACAAAATTCATTGTATGATATAATGTTGTGTTTTTGTAAAATAATAATATTAACTGCCTAACCCACGATATCGAACGATGTCGATCGCTTGATTTTTAGACGTAAAAATTCTATCTTGCGTTCTACTAATAACCGATTTTATTTATTTGTTTAGCTTTTCTTCCAGTAAACAATTAATAAGTTAAATAAAATCGGTTATTAGTGGAACGCAAGATAGAATTTTTACGTCTAAAAATCAAGCGACCGACATCGTTCGATATCGTGGGTTAGGCAGTAAATTAAATAAATAGGTACAATTGTTTCGAAATATAAAGAACTTATTAAATAATATAAGTTATTGCGTTACGTTTCAAAGCTAAAGCTTTTTAATGAAATTTATAAGACCAGCTTTTAGACATTCGTATGGCATTTAAAGTGGTTGCTTTAAATCTTCAAAATAAAATTAAAATGAAAACAAGAAAATATTATTAATGAGAATTGTCCTTTTCGTACACTACACAGATTTAGAAGTCTTAAAATATAATTTGTAGATTCGTAAATTTTTACTTCAAATCTTTTCGTATAGTTCAATTTTATCTTTTAGTTAGTCGAATGGTAATTGTCAATCTAACGAATATATAGATATGTTTAGTCGGCTGGCATATTTGGACAACTCTGGGCTATCAGAGAAAAGCGAATGAATAATACAAACTGCTGCAAAATCTTAAATCTACAAAAAAAACCGTATGTAACAAAAGCTTTAAAATTTGGTTTTATTGTGGTTAGGGTTTTCCGACCTTAACTTCCACATTTCATACAACATTAAAGAAAATATGCAACATTTTGCTTTAATCTAATACAAAATATCGAACTCTTTGAAGTCGATTAACGCCAATAAAGGTAATTTCGTAAATTAACTGTTTAAAGCTTTTTCAATATAATATCGATAAAATGTACAATAAAATTGTTTAAAATTTTTAGATGTTTTAAAATATATTTTTGTTATTTAGATTTTTATCAAAACCTCTAAAAATTAAAATCAGTTATTAGTGAAAACTAAATTACATATGTAGTTTTTTTGAGAAATCCACTGAACGATAGCTTCCGACAGTGTGTGGTTAGGCCGATAATAGTTTTAAAAAACTTATCTGTTTATTTTTCTTAAACCAGAAGAAATAATTTAAATTGTTATATTTTATTATCATTAGATAAAGAATATTGTTCATAAGGCGAGTATACGATTTTAAAAAATATTTTACTTCTTAGAAACTTTAATGCTATATATGTATATATATACATACATACATATAAGCATATACGCGCATGTGTAGTTAGTTACCCTATCAAGTATTTGCTACAATAGTGTCATAACTCAAAAATAGTAGTTTTGGAAAAATTGAGTTTTAAGTTTTAAATTCGCTAACGTGTTAAAATCGCAAAAGAAAATGTTATCTTTCTCTCAACTTTTCATATTTCTCTCAAATTTTTATAAGATTTTTGATTAAAATTTTTATACATTATGACGAACGAAAGATATGAGAATTAATGTTGCATTATAAAATTAAAAATCCGATTTTTTAGGTAATGACTCTATTGCAGCAAAGGCTCGATATAATATTTATAATTAAGTGCTAAGCATTATTATTTGTGCTAAAAATAGAGAGCGGTCAAGTTAGTAAATTCTTAACAATAAGAAAATTGTCTTCACCTTTAATAAATCTTTAATTTGTGAATATGAAGATTAAAAAGTAATTGAGATTCTTAATTTGTTTAAGTTTTAAACTTAACAACTATGACTCTTTTGTGTTCTTGTAAATTCTTATCACTGTAGATTTCTTTCCATTATTGCTTATTATAAAATTCATACATTTATAATAAAATTCATTCATTTATGGTATATTCATACAACCCAATAAAAACTTTTCAAATGTAATAGGTAAATAGAAAAAGAAAAAACTTACTATAATGTCTGATTTAGTTCTTCTCCTTGACGCATAGTTACACTGGTGACATCTTTGACAATCATTTCCGCCACCTGCCAGGCTATTTCTTCCTTCACATTATCATCAGGCAAATGAACAAATTTACGCACAGCATTTTTAATTTTAGTGCCACTTAAGTTTAAAGACCAATTATGATTGGATTTTGCTGAAGTGTGATGCAAAACATCAGACGGCGAAATAAAATCTCGTTCATAACGACCTAAGGAGTTGACTCGACCAAATTTCAAGTTGTTGCTATTAGATCGGTGCCATAGTAAGTCGGGATTTGTTAAGTCTGACGAATCAATGTTCAGCTGAAATTGCTTAAGTTGAGACGAATGACAGTCCATCGCGGCTAATAATGTATTGTGTTGAGATATGGGTACTTTATTTTCAAGTGTACAATCTGACAAAGTTTTGCGATGCCTATTTGATATTCTATCACTGACACATCGGCGCAAAGGTTTATGAAAAATTTGCATTTTATTAAATGTTTCTTTGTGTTCGACGTCATCTTCAATGCGCGTTTTAAGTTCATTTAAATAGTTGGCGAATAATGCTGATTTTAAAAACCTTTTCAAATATTTGCATTCCAAATATTTTGCTGCTACTTTAAGTGGCAAATCGAAGCAGTAAAACACTAATCCCTCTGTACAAATGCAAGATTCTACATAAGATCGCAGTTTATTTGATGACCATAACTTTACTTCTGTTTGCAAAGAGAAAAATTTTTCATAAATTATCATTGCATCGGACTGTGCCTCCTTTTCGTTGCATGTTTTTGATTCTAGTGACAAATAACTTTTACGATAATTTATAGCTGACGACCAAAATTCTAGACAATCTCTTTCCTGATGTTGTTCCAAATATTCCATTAAATAGAATAGAGTAACCTCACTATGTAATATATCATTGATATTTAAATTATGGCCTTCTATCAATTCTACGCAATATTTTGCATAATAGGTACTTTGTAAAAAATCATTTAGGAACGCCTTCTCCAATTTATTAAGAATAAATTTTTGTGCCTCTGTAAAGCAATCTGATGTAATTGCACAGTTTTCAATATTATGGTCATTTTTGCATAATAACAACGAAATCTTTGAAAGAATCTCTACTGGTAATGCAATGTGTTGTGGCGAATTTGCACTTAAATATTTTTGATATATTGTTAAGGCATCTTGTATACTTGCCACTGATATTATAACACAATCGGAAATCTCCGTTAAATTGCTGCTAAAACTACAAAGCGATAGTTCCGACGATATTTTATAAGTATTCTTGTCATTACATTTAGTTAGTTGTTTATTTGTTTCTGCATAAAATTGAGATTTTTCATCATCTGTTAAGGGTTTGCGCATGGTTAAATCGCATAATGTTTTCAATTCAGGTACGATAATGGTGTCGTTGTCTGAGTTCTCCTCTACGTCATATACACCAGCAACATTTGTTTCATGAACATCACTACTGTGTGACAATAGTTGTTTGTTTTTTATTATATGATCATCAGTATTATTGTTATTATTATTTTTGTTTCTTTTAAATATTTCTTGTAAGCCAACAGTTGATTCCTCTGGTATTTGTTGTTCCATTACTTTGTGTTTCTGATCTTTACGTAACTGTGCGACGGCAGCATTCTTAAAATTTTCTGTATCCAAATAGAATTTAATTAAATTCAAAGCACTACGTTTTTCTAAATATTGAACAAAATAACTGAGACAATTTGGTTCATTTACTATGGAAGTTACGAACATCGACAGACGAGATTGGTATTTGAAAAGATCTGTTATGATTAGATACGAAAATAAATCTTAACTACAGTATTATTATTAAAATAATAATATCTTGATAATTATTGCTTTATAAAGCAAAAAAATTATAATATAAGTAAATTTCAAGTAAAGATAACCAAATTAAAGTTTGAAAAAACCGATAGATTAAAAAAATTGTGGTTTACTTTTGATATAAAGTATAAAACATGACTTCGGCGAATAGTACGTTACAAAAAAAAATTTCAAAACACGCGATTATGAGATCATTTTTTGCCTCAACGTTTTTCGCACAAAGCATTGTTTTTATTTGTGTTACAAAAATTATTCCAACATCTTTATAGAAATGTCACCTTTAATTCATACAAATGACTACGTATTACATTATTAATAAATCTCCCACGTTATAAATTTCACACAAGCATACATACATATACAGATATGTATGTTTGGATGAGTACCTATGATATTCAATCAATCTTAATCTATCCATGGTACAATAATAATATACATACATAAGTATGTACGTAAATATAACTTGCCTTCATCCAATTCTACAATTGAATTTAAAGCTAGCACGGAGCCAGAAGCAGCACTTGACTGATCAATTCCATCATTACTAATGTTGTCTAAGCTTACTCCACTATAGCTGACGGTATCTTCTTCAGCGTTTCCTACATTAGTTGACATCATCAAGCCCAAATTAGCTAATTCTTCAAGAAAAACTTCATCAAAAAAACTAGATGTTGAACGTAATGAATGACGTTTTACAGTGCTTGCATTTGTAGTGGAGTTTGGTACGTCATCTTGAGAACCGCTATCAATTTCATCAACCGTAGTATTTATATTACTTTTATTGCTGTGATGACTTTCATTCAAATTTGGAGAGCCAAAACGACCTGAATAGGAATTTAAAACATAAAAATACCTTTACTATTTACAATAGTTACACACTTCTTTTGCTGACCACCATAAATTGTTTTGCTGGCACAGAATGTATCTCTACAGTTTGATGTAAATTGTATTTTTGTTGCAAGTTATAATGGGTTTTAAACACATGCATACTTACTTTTTTGTCTCTTGAAATATTTCAACATTTTCGACACCTTTCATTCGTTGTTATTTTGAAGATTTTTATAAAATTTAATTTTTGTTTACAATTTAAATAATCTAATTGTAATGAAACAATTATTTTTTTCGGGAGGTTTTTACACAAATTGTGTTCTTTACGCAATGTAAATGAAGATTTCACCCAGTGGTAAATATTAGCTGCTTCTTGTCAAAATAACATAATCACAATAAACTAATAACTGAGAGCTGACATTCAAAGACTAGTGATGCCGTACTAGAAATTTTTTAATTATTTATAACGGTTTTTATATAGGGTGGTACAACACATTGAGTACCACGTCGTACGTTTCCGTACCACACCTATCCCCTTGTGGGGTGCCATGTCGTACGTTTCAGTACGACAGTAATTGTTTTTACTTAACCTTAGATCCCACTATCGGCACAATGTACCGATTTTCGTCGCCTCACTGAAATAAAGTTATATGTAATAAGCTAAATTTGCATTACATGTCAACTAATTTAAATATAAGACATAATAGCACCACACTGCATTGGTAATAAAGCCATATAGACTTATTCCAGAATTAATTGAGAAATAATGCAATTTTGGTTTAGTACTTTATTGCAGTGAGCCGACGAAAATCGGTACATTGTGCCGATAGTGGGATCTAAGCTTTAGATCCTGTAGTTCTTTTATATACGACACTGAGTGGAATTGGTTGCGATTAATAAATAAAGAATCCTTTATTGAACATTTTTGCATTGGCATTCATGGGTCTAGGGTGATTTTTTGAGGTTTTATAAAGTGAAAAATGTATATGTATTTTTTTAACTTTTATTAAAAAAAGTAAGGGGTAGAATGGACTAGGGATATCTCAGAAATCGTTTTTCACTAATACACTCATTTAACAAACAAAAAATGTTTGGCCTCCTGGGAAGGTCTTCGTCAAAACCGCTTGGCACTCAATGTGATAATAGTTCATGTTCAAGCTTATCTACCGAAAACATAAACTTGAAAATTTTGAAGGGGTGCGATGCGTTGCTTTTATTCTTAGAGGTTTCTACTTTTATTTATAATGGAAATTTTTTAATTTTAAAAATTTATCGTAAGCATAGTCGTGCCTACGACTTATGAGATGATCAAACAAATTTTCATTTGATAAAATATTTTGCGTTTATTAAAAAATGATTCAGCGAATCAGACATGATTGTTATTTCAAGAATAGAAAAGTCGACATCAATTTAGTTTTGAACGCATAGAACGAAACGAAATTTTCGGATGGCGGCACGCTTCCATTACCACACTATGTAGTAAAGTGCTATTTATCACTACAAATAATTTTATTATTTATTCATGTGCATATTTAATGAATTTTTTCCGATAAATGACAAACCTTAAGTTTTTATCCATAATTTATCTAATAATAAATTTAAAATATCATTTAGAGGGTTTAGAACATAAAATTATATTTTATTGATAATATTTTATATATATTAATGTATGTATGTATGTATATGATTTTGTATATATTTATTTATGTAAGAATGTATAATTTATCTTTTATGCTTGAAATCTTGTTATTGTAAACTAATTAAATTAAAAGTTGGCTTATTTTACGTTTTCTTTTAATGTTGTTTATGTTAAATTTTAAATATTTTTTTTAGTTATTTTTCACTTGTTGCTTTTTCATGTATTTCCATGCATACATAAAATTATAGGCGAAAATGCAGCTGTTTGCTATTTTTTTATAATGTATGTATGTGTTTATGTACATATATATTTTTTTGTATTTTTAAATATTTTTTATAAATTTAAATTATAAAATGTCGCATCTTTTTCATTTTGTTTACAACGAAGAAAAATTTTTCTAATATGTATACATATATATTATTTTCATTTTTAATGAATTCTTAAAAAAAAACTAAGCAGAATACTTTTAGTGAAATTTGATATTTTATTGTTGTTTGAAAAATTTTGCTAACAATTTTCTGAAAATTAAAATACTTAATTACATAAGTACATGCATATGTATGTGTATACATACGGTGATATTTTTTCTTTAATTTTAATTTTGAAATATTCACTTACAGTCATACTTACTGCCAGGCCATCTTTTGTAAAACAAAATGTTGCTAAACATTTAAGATTTATATGAAACAAAGGTATATTGATTGAAAATAAAAATTTTAATGCATATTTCAATCGTCGGGTTTTATTAAACCAAACTCATGATATAATAAATTGTATCCATACACATATGTGCGATAATGTATGTACACATCATTAGCTTAAGATGAATTGGAGCTAGTTTTTTTATCGATTTGTTTTGTATTTCGATATCAAAAAAAGTCGATTTAAAAAAATAGTTAGGACTGAGAAAAAGTAGTGAGAAAAAATATCAGCAAAGTCGCACAATTTTCTAAATTTTCGAAAATGCGTATAAAATTTCCAGAGAAAATGCTTTTTAATTTGTACAAAATTTTTTTTAGACATTTCGGTAAAGCTTTAAAAATGAAATCCGCTTTCAGTCCAAGTACTCAAATGTGGTATAAGATCCCTTTACCGCATTTTTATTGTTTTTTTTTTTTTTGTAAATTGTATCTATACTTTTAATGCATGTTTTTAAAAACTTGTATTAATTAAGACACCCACAGAATACTCTGAGAGTATTCTACAATATACACTGGGTGCTGACAAACAAATTCACAAAGTGTATTTGATGCTAGACTATCAAATTCTTATAAATAAGCAACTATGAAAACGGTTTTTTGGAATAACTGTATTACAATTTTAAAACGAAAGATGAAAAAGTTCACAAAATCGTTTATATACGAGCGGGAATTGCAACATAATACAATTATGTGTATTCACGGCACATATTTTTACATGTTAAACAATATAAAAAAGTACGATCATATAAGTTTTCCACCTTTGATTGGATGGAATGCCGTTTCCAGTTCAATTTCGTAACGGTTTCGATTTGACGAAATTCGACTGATTTCGTCTGAATTTCATAATTTTTTATATAATGGATTTGCACAACAATAAAATAAAAAAAAAACAAAATGCGATGGTTTTGCGTGCTTAACAACTAAACAATACAATAATTATTATTAATTTATTTCAACTTAAATGTAAAAAAAAAGTGTTTCACTTAAATAAAAACATTTACAAAAATAAAAACTGTTTTATTGTTTCCTGTGTTTTTAACAATTTATTCTTATGTATTTTTGTTTTTTTTTTCATCATTTTTAAATGTGTTTTTCTATTTTCTTTGAGTTTGTACTTTTTGTTGTTGTTGGTTGGTATATTGCTAAAAGATGGGTTTTAATTATTTTTTTTTTATATAAAATCAATTAATTTAATTTCTTTTGGTTATTTTTTTAAAGATTTTTTATATTGCTTGTTTAATTTGTTAGTTTTTGGAAAATTTTAGGTAGCCGATCGTTTTTTTTTTTTTTTTTATTTTTTTTTTATTTGCTTTTTTAAAATAGACTTAGTAACATATCAAATAGAGTATCTCAAAATTAAGACATAAAAAATAGTTTAAATTGCATGAGCAGTTCAGTTATAAAAAAGCTTTAGCGGTCTGCTTCATGATAATGTGTGCTAAAAAATCTGCTGGGGCCAAATTACGGCACTCGATATCGATCGAAATTCCAATATAAATTAAATGTAAATTTAATGCCGTAATTTGGCCGCTGATGTGCATGAAATATTTTTATGATGGTATATCCAGCCTTGCAATCGATTTTGAGAATTTTTAGAGTCCCGGTATATACATAAAATTTAAAATAACGGGAATCTAGACAACATGTAAGGAACTTTATCAAGGCACACATTTTCTACAACAGAACATTTGTTGTAGAAACTAGTATAGCAGTTTTCAAAGTATGTAAATACATATACTTATGTATATACTTTATAAGACCGGTGGAATTACATATAAACGCAGTCAGCTCTTGAATAGAAGAAAAACTGAATGTAATCGTTTGATGGAAGTGATGATATTATATGCACATGATTGACTGACTATTTGAATATTTTGCGGAGTAAATATACCAAAAATGTACAATACCAATAAAAAAAAAACACATCTAAGTAAAATTTAATTTGTATCTACATATATTTACACTTTGAGTTGAGTTTTTTAAAATTTTTGCTAGCGGCAAGTATTGGTGTTTTAAAACATACCAAAGGAAATTTTACAACGAGCGAACTCACAGAGTAAATACAGATATTAAATGGAACTTAAGTTCTTATTTCATTCTAATTTGTTATATGCCAGTACCTTTGTTCAGAGAGAAAGACAGAGAAGAGATATAAAATGTATGCATATCTACTTCGAACACTCACTTAAAATGAAAATTGCACTCAAAGATGTGTAATGTAAATATAGTATAAGTTAAATCTAGTAATAAGAAGTGCCGCTTCAAGACACAAGTCCATTTCCGATTTGTTATTGCCATGCTTTCAAAACATTTGTTTGATTTTACATTTTTAATAATGAAAATATTTAAAGGTTACTCAAGTACATAATCACTTTAATTAAAGGTAACTTTTACAAACACGATCTTTTAAGGCAAGTTATACCAATGGGCCTTAGTATTTTTTGGTTTCCTTCATGTTTATAATTTGGCTATTTCCGCCCAATTAAACAATTATTTGCAGTGCTACTAACTTTTTATGTTTCCTCATTTGTTTATTAATACAACTCTGCCAACATTGAGAACGGATTACGCAGTACACTTTTTTTAACTTTACATTCGGAAATTCTTTTCGAAAATATTTTCTTTTTGATCGTATCGTTTCCCATTTTGGGTTTTCATCTCTATTGTATGACGAACACCACACCGGAGTTGTCTTGACCACGCCTTCTTGGAACAGAAATACTTGTTGGCATCGTTTTCGTGATACTAGAGCCAGTTTCCTAGCCAACCAAGTATTTTAAAAATTTAATTTTCTCTTGATTCAGGAGGAGATTTTCTTGTGGAACTACACTTCATACTCGGATTTTTTTCATACATTTTTACATTCGAATGCAGCGTCGCACACATCTAAGAGTTGCAGCCAACCTTAGGTTGCACCAAAAACGAATCAAGCATCAATCTACATATATGTACATAAGTATGTAACCTTCTTGTTCCTCTATACATATGTCTACATATCTTGCATTTACACAGTTTCTTTTGTGGTCTAAACTTTGTAACATACATAGTATGTATATATAATCAATACTGTGAATAAAAGGCAAACACTTTGTTCATGTGTACTATTTCTCGTGAACAAAAAATAATGACAAGTCTACAAAATGGAACAAATTTCAAGTGATTTATTCACGATAGCAAAACAAAATTAAGATGGAAACATATCATGAGGGGGACCTTAAGATTTTCTTGCCAACTGGCGACGCTAATACAATTTATTGCTCTCATGTAAAAACGTTTTTAGAAGCATAAAATAATGGTTTCAGCATTATTTTTTCATTTATAGCTTTACTTTATTTAGCCCTTACGAAAAATATTGAACAATTCTGAATACATTTATTATATATGTATAAATAATTTTTGTTTATGCTCTAAAGAACAACATCATTCATTTATTTATTGCCAAATAAAATATAATAATAGAATTTTGAAAAAAAAATTCCTTTTAGATTTGAAATTCTCTTGTTTCAAGTGTTCACTGCCAATCAAGTATTACTTTATTTCAAGCATAAGTTTTCTTTATAAGATTTAAATAGTTTCCAAGTGTTGATAAGACTATTTATTCTTCACACTAGTCGAAACTAAACGATTTTTAAACATTTTCTTCTTCAAAGAAATTGATAAATTTTGTTGTCGATTTTTTGTTAATTGTGTAGAGGTTGTGGAAGATGATAATGATGATGGTGATGATATTGACGATGATGGTAAATTGCATATAAATTTTCTTGGTTTTGTATTTTTAATCTTAGGAATAATAAGAGAAGCAAGATTATTTAAATTTTTTGATATTGTATTTGAATTATTATTAACATTATTTCTTTTATGAATAAGTTTATTATTATTTTGTTTTATATGATGGTTTTCTATATAATTACGATTACATTTAATTAAAGGAGTAATTGCATTATAATTATTGTTTGTATTAGTAGTAGTTTTTGTAGTAGATGTTATACTAGAAATAGTATTAGAATTACTGTTGTTATTATTATTTGTTTTTGAAGTAATAACAGACATTGTAGTTTCTTTTTTGTTTTTGCTACAATTTGGAGTAGTAATATTTAAAAAATTTACATTTTTGTTAATGCTAGTCCTAACGCTACTATTTAAATAGTTCTGATTATTTTTATCATCATTATAATTAAACAACTTCTTATTACTATTAATAGTTTTATTACTAAAATTTAAGTTCTTTTGAACAAGATTTTTATTTTTTTGTGTTTGTAAGTTTGAATTTAAATTAATATTTTGTTTAATTTTATCAGTTTCTTCAACTTCATTTATATCATTTGTTTGGGTTTGTGGTAAGAATTGTATTAAATTATTACTATTTTTATTACTATTTTGAATTGTACAAGTAGAAGTAGTATATTTTTGCTTTCCATTCTGTTTACCTCTATAAATAGATTTGCTAGTTATGTTATCAATATTATTAGTTTCCTTAAATTGAACATTCGATATAAGAGTTTTCTTCAAATTTGCACTCTCTAAATTCAAAGTTGCTGGTGAATATTGTTTTTTAATTGAATGTGGTGTGTTGGTGTTGCTGGTAGTTTCCTCAATATCAGATTCATCCACAAGTTGTTCAAATACATCATTTATTTTATAAATTTTATTTTCAGCTATATAACCCTCTTCGACGTCTTCGTATAATGTTACTTCTTTTGAAAATTGAGTTGGTTGTTCATTTTCTACTAATTCCTGTAAATTCTTATCATATTTTTCTAATTCTTTTAAATTACCGTGTGCGATGACACTACAATCATCATTATAGTCCCCGACTTCAATGATGTCACTATCGTCACCGGTGCTTGTATATTGTTTATGATGCCGATGATTTGAATTTTTCATGGTGGTATTTTTTACTTTTAAAGCAACTTTATTCTTGTGTTGCAGTTGTTGGCTTTGTGTTTTTTGCTGTTGGTCTTTTGTGGCTTGGAGGCCGCGAAATCAAGACAGTTGTTTAGCTACAATAACGCCCGGCCGACATTGTTTTACCGAAGTAGTACTGATGGTAACATTACCACTAGATCCAGCTGATGATGAGCCAACAGTACTTAGATTATTTGAAACTTTTGTTATTGTTGTACTGCCACCAGCGGCATTAGTTTGAACTTTGAAAATCGCGGTGGGTGTAACATTATGCGAAGCAACGGATGTAACGGTTGCTCCACTACTCGAACCTCCAATCACTGTTGGGGCTTTTGAATTATCTTTTTGTATTATTGCCGAACCGGCTTTTGTTAATGTCATGGCCGTTCCACCTCCACCTACAATAGTCACCTGTTTACTACCTCCTTTTAATTGTAGAAAAGGTCGTAATTCAGCCAATGTTTTGCGCTGAGCCACTACATGCTGTTTGGTAGTCAGAGCTAATGGAGCATCTTGACCGGCGGCTCTTACAGACTGAGTTTGTACCAAAACCTTGCGCTGTTCACCATTGCTATCGGTAAAGAGATGATCGCCTTCTAGATGACGTATGGCTTCAACTATAGTTTCGAGATTTTGACGGGAACGTGTCAAGCCACTAGTTTGTTCAATTTTTTCGGTTTTAACTTTTTTCAGTGCAGCATCCGTTATACGTTCCACTTCGACTCTGGGTGTGGCCTTGATAGCAGCTTGCAAGATGGGTTGTAACATGGCGGGAGTAGGAGAATTGCCTTCAGCATAGGCTTTTGCTATAGCATTTACATCTACTTCTTGTTCAGATTCTGTTGAGGACGACGACAATACTATTTCTTCATGTACATTATCCTCTGTAATAATCTCAGCAGCTGCTGCGGCTGCTTCACTATCCAACTCTTCAATGGCAGAGCAAACAACTACCTGCTGTTGGCCCGTCAATTCATCAATTTCAACATAGGAAAACTCTTCGCAATCACCACGCAGCAAATTGTCAGTGTGTTCGATTACTTCACGCGGAATGTAAGTGGTTGTGCTATCTGTTTCATCACCATCGACCGCGGACGGCTGTGGTGCTGTAGCAACTGAATACAATTGGCGTTTGATCATTTGTAATTCTTCCTCCAGCATCGTGCGCAAGCGTCTTTCCTTGTACAATTGCTCCTTGAGCTCGACCATTTCTTTTGTATTTTGCTGCAAGAGGATTTGAGCCTTGTTATTTACTGCCGCATTGCCGCCTGTAGCATTTAATAGTGTCATTGGTTCTGGCGACATTGATCCCAGACCCTCATCGGAGGAATCACTTATTGTTTGAACATTACCTACGTTATCCGTTAGCTTTCGTTTCTTAACAGCTACACCCGTCGAGTTTTCCCCATTATTACTTCCATCAGCATGTCCGCTACCACTACCACCACCACTACTAGCTTCATGTTGGCCTAATTGTCGTTTCAGTTGACTGTTTTGTGCCAATAATTGAGTTTTTTCATTTTCTAGTTCACAAATGTACTGCGATGTTTGCTGTAATATGGCAGCCTAAAAATAAAAAAATTTAGAACTTTAATAAATGTTGATTTTTAAGCAATGTATGTAATACATACATATGTACATAATACATAAATATTTATGCATGTATTTTAAACTATAAATCGGCTTTCAAAACACAGGCGAAGAAGTGATACTTATGCATATCGATTCCGATATTAGATATAAACTCTCCAGGTATAAATTTATAAATATGTACATGACATTGCCCCCAGCATTAAATATGGAGTCTGAGATTATAATTCAACGCACTAACTAACCATCGTGCTACTGATGCTTGTTAATATGATGTGTATGTATGTATGTACATATGTATATTTACTTAGTAGTGATGGAATATGAATTGAAAAAATAAAGTTGATCTTTTTATGTAAACATCAAAATTAATTTAAATTCTTTCTGAAGTGCGGCTACACAAAAGTTACTGGTCATTTTAAACTTAAATAGTTAGGTTGGGTTAGCAGGCTGCTGGTAAAGGGAAGATTAGATTCCAGCTCACTTGAGTCCTGATATGGTCCCATTGTGCTACCTGTAATGAAGAAGAGTAGATGAGGGAAGGCCATATAGGAACAAGAGAAGAGTAGAAACAGAAACAGGTGGGAAAAAACTGAAGCAAGGGGTTGTCTTGCAGAACGGCCAGGATGTCGAGCCCCCTATTGGGCGAACCAACCACTGCTCCTGATGAAGGAGCTAAGACAACCGAGTTCCGTATTTGAGAGCTCGGAGAGGGTACTGAAGGATCTGCGGCCTAGAAAGCGGAGGCGGTGATCCTCCATAGCTGGGCAGAGGCATATAAGGTGTGCGATGCTTTCTTCTTCTTCCTCGTCATTGCAGCTGGAGCAATAATCATTGTATGGTAGACCCATTCGTCTGGCATGGGTTCCGAAGGTGCAGTGTCCCGTGACCGTGGCCACAAGATTGCTCAATTGCGTTCAGCAGATTTTTGGCCATAGGGTCCTTGCTGTGTTAAAGGATGGTTCATTAAACCATCTTGTTTGTGCCTTTTGCATAAGGGCTTTCTCGATTCGCCTCCAGCAGGCCAAGAGCGGAAGACCACAGAAATTGTCAATTTCAGCGGCCTCTAACTCTGTACCTCTCCTGGCCAGATTGTCAGCGATGACATTGCCTGTGTTTTCTCCGTGTCCCCGCATCCAAATAAGGGTAACACTAGAACAATTAGCCACTGTATTACGTAATTTCCTGCATTCCAGGGTAAGGAGGGATGTTGTGTACACACCCGAAATAGCTTTTATTGCAGGTTTGCTGACGGTTATAATTTGAATAACTCTATTTGTTATCCTATAGTACCGTAGCCACTTTGTTGCCTTTTTAAATAGTGATCAAGAAGCAACAACAATTGCACCTATTAGCAAACTTGTCAGCTTAGCTGTACAATCAAACAAACAAACAATAAATACCCAGGTCACCAACGGCCACAAAATTAATAAAATTATGGATGCCGTAAGTGAAAATAGTGATAATAAAATTCAAACAGAAGAAGTCCCAAATCTGCTCAAATTGCGTCAACGGCAAAAGTTCCCAAAGATGGGAACAATATAAAAAATTCCGAAAATCGTTTCGCGATTTTAACTGAACATTGTGATGAAGACACAACTAATACAAGTTTGAGTAAACCACCACCGATTTATTTAAGAGAACAGAACTCCAGCTTTCTGGTAAATAGCCTTATCTCGTTAATTGGAGAAAATGAGTTTTACGTAACTCCAATCAAGCGAGGGAAAATTAATGAAACAAAAATTCAGGTATCTAAAGATAATAATTACAGAAAAATAGTCTCAGACTTTGAGACCAAGAATAAAAATTTTTATACATATCAGCTTAAGAGTGCTAAAGGTCTAACCGTTGTAATAAAAGGTATAGATTCTAGCGTAGATCCAGAAGAGGTCAAGTCTGGCCTTGAAAATAGTGGATTCAAGGTGAAAAATGTTTCAAACATCAAAAATAGAGAACAAATCCCCCAACCAATATTTAGAGTCGAGTTACAGCCAGGTGACATAATAAAGATAAAAGAAAATGAATCCCATCCAATTTATGATCTAAAGTATTTGTTGCACCGGAGAGTTACCACATAAAAGAGCTGGACCTATCCAATGCCTGAACTGCCAAGAATTTTGGCACACGAAATCTTATTGCAAGTTGCCTACAGTCTGCGTTGTATGTGGTGAGCTACACAGCACCGCCAACTGTGACAAAACAAAAGGTGATCCCAAGGCGAAAAAATGTGGCAATTGTGGCGGAAATCACACTGCCAACTATAGAGGCTACCCTCTTTACTCGTTTTTTAAACGCTCCTCGCACGCACTATTAAAATGTTTGTTCTTAAAATTGTTTTTTTTTTGCGTTCCTTAAGATCGCTTATGTTTGTTAAATTAAACAAAAATTTTAATAAATGAACTAACTTTTGTCTATTTTTTCATTCAATTCGACCATATAGGGAACGGCCTGGCCTCTGGAAATCTGTTGCGTTAGTAACAAAACTAAGCACAGCTAAAGCCGATGTATGTTTTTTTATATTTTAAAACCATTACACAAAATCTAATAAAGGTTACATACAGGCAATTGTAATTTTAATAATGATTTTAAGGGATTTAGAAATCCCTATTCAGCATTTTCAATGGGAGAAATATTCCACACTAAAACTTTATGAATTAATTTTTTATTTTTTTTTTTTTTTTTTTTTAAGTAGTATTTTATTAATACTTTTGAAAATTACATATCATTTAATAACTTTACAGAAATTTAGCTCTTCTATATATTAAAATTTTTAATAAATGATGATAATTTTTTTCTAAATGTATTGTTATTAGTTTCGTTTTTGACATCAATTGGCATCTTGTTGTAAATGCTTAGTCCTTTATAAAATAGCGATCTTTGCATCGCGCTGGTGTCTGCTCGTTGTATCCTGAAATCTAAAGCATTTCTCAGGTTATATGGTTGAACTTCCCCAACATATCTTATTTGCTCGATCAAATATTCAGGAGCATCTCCAATTTTTATTTTTTGATTAAAGTTTATTGTATTTAGTGCTAGTCCTTTGTGTATTTTAAGCCATTTTAAATCACTCAGCATAAAGGTTACTGAAGCAAATCTGTTTAGTTTTAATATTGCACGCATTGCCTTATTTTGTAAATTCTGTAGTCTGGTTATTTGTGTATCTGTACAGCATGTGTATAAAACTGTTGATCCATACTCGAAATGTGGTTTAATAATTGTATTATATATGTTTATTGCCGTAATTTTAGATAAGCTGTTTCTTATTCGTTTAAAAAATCCGATTTCTTTCCCGATTTTTTACATATGTATTCAATGTGTTCTTTAAATTTTAAGTCATTGTCAATTATAAAACCCAGATATTTAATAGTGTTAACTTTTTCTATTGTTATATTATTTATTTTTAATGTTATATTTGAATTCATATTTATCTCCATTAATTTGGTTTTACTTTCATTTAATTTTAACTTGTTCATTTTTAGCCATTTATTAATATTGTTCATATCACTTGAAAGATTTTCGTAGCATATATTTTTTGTTTCTCCTTCCGTAAAAATTAATGTATCATCTGCATACAAAATAATTTCACACTTCTCCAATACTTTTTCCATATCATTTATGTATATAATAAATAAGAGTGCTCCTAATATTGAGCCTTGTGGTACTCCATAGTCATTTTCTATTACACTTGATTCCACGTTATTAACTCTTAGTAATTTGCATTCTATTGGTTAAATATGACTGAAACCATTTCAATTCTTTGTCCTTGATTCCATACCTGTATAATTTTATTAAAATGTCTCTATCTATTGTTTCGAACGCCCTTTTGAAATCAAGAAAAATCGCCAGTATTTTATTGCTCTTCTTCATATATTTCCACCTGTTTATTGTGTAATTCAATGCTGTTTCACATGAATAATATTTTCTGAAACCAGATTGGTATTTCGATAAAAGTTTATTCTCTTCTAGATAGTTTTCAAGTTGATTTTTTACTACTTTTTCCATAACTTTTTCAAATGTTTTTAGAATGTTTATTGGGCGATATTCTTCGCAAATATTAGTATTCTTTACTTTTTCTATTGGGGCAATTAAAGATTCCTTCCAGTTTTCTGGGAAAACTCCTGTTTCTAGGGATTTATTTATAATGTTGAGTAATATATTGCCAGTTATGTCCCAGTTATCTAATATTATCTTGCTTGATATTTTCTTAGTCAGGTTTTTTCTTAATATTTTTATATATACCTTCTAATTCTAATAAGGATATTGCACGAAATTCAAATTTAACATTATTAGGGTACTGGTAATATAAAGTTATTTGCATGTAAAAGAGAAAAGTTTTTAAATAGATAAAAAACGGTGTAAAATTTACTACCACGTCTTAAGTTAAAGGTTATAAACCGTCTGCATATTATAAATTTTGACAGACATAAACAATTACAGATGCATAGTCAATTATTTATAAAAAAGTGTTTCGTCGGTCTCATAGACCAACGCGCAGGTATAGGAAGGTTAATTAAATTCACTTGTAACGAACGATATGTACATACCATAGAAACTCTACCAGGGGGCTAATTCTCGCACTCGTATACGAGCGAAATCCTACTCGAACGTTCGTGTTTTTAAATTTTTGGGATTTTCTGACACGCTATCGAGTAACTCGTAGCGAAATTTTTAATGATGACACTCGATAGTGAGTAATCGTTCGAACGCAAGCGTGCGAGTTTTTGTTCGTAAGCAAAAAACCATGTACATACATACATATATGTATGTATACATATTTAAGTATACGCTGACCAAAAGCAAAACGTGAAAATTAAATATTTTTCAATAAATTATCCAAAAAAAAAAAAAAAAAACTGGTGGTGGACCGTATGAGGAAAAGTTCTTTCCACAAACATATGTAAGTATGTATGTAGTATGTTTTTTGGTTATATTTTATTACATTCATTCAGTGTTGTCAAACGTATTTCGGCACGTTTTTTACAACACTGAAGCAATAACTCGATTCGTTTCGTACCGATTGTTATCATCAGAAAATAATTTCGTATCGAAATAAATTTCGATTCGAATTCAATTTCGATCACGACTGCGAGAATTATCCCCCAGGCAGTTCGACACCAACTACAATAATCCAAAAAACAACATGTATTTTATTAGTGTAAAGTACTCGCTTTAGATCAAAATACACAAACAAATTTAAAGCATTTTCTTACGTATAAGTACCATTATTTATGTACTCTCTTCAAACTATATCAGTTTGTATGAAAATTTGCTATAAAGCGAGCTCAGTCAGATGTGCTAGTAAGCTCACCTGTTGGATAAGCCTTGGTACATACATACATACATAGATATAATCAAACATATGATCAGGGATCGAAGCCGATCGGCTCAAAGCCGGCTTGGAGCCGCCGCCGATGAAAATTCTTCAGCCGCAGCCGATACCACCAGCTCTCGGCTGAGCCGAAAATTTAAAAAAAAATTTTATGGGATGAAAACATGTGTTGTTAACTGTGGTATTTATTACGAGCTGGAATAAAATTTTATTTTTGTAAAATGGAGGCTTATTTTTATTTTGCGTCATATAAAGTATATTCCAGCCGTTTGAGTCGACTTTAGCCGCCGCTGACGATGTTTCGGCTTCAGGGCGACTTTGAGCCGCCGTCGGTACTTTTTTTCGCAGCCGCCGCCGCCGATGAAACACATTCGGCTTTGATCCCTGCATATGATCTATATTTACTAGCCAAACGTGTCTAATGTGCGATATGCATACCAGCTGAAGTGCTAATACCAACCAATGTGAAAACAAAAAAGGCAAGCAACCGGCAACTCAATAGAAGAAGGGAGTGTTTAACAAACTTTATCCAAACATATGTACATAAGTACATACTATTTACCTTCATTGTACAATATAAAAACTACATCAGTAGCAAACCATCCCTACATACATACGTACATAGTACTTATTTACTTCCAAAACGCCGAAAAGAGAGGTGCTTCAAAACAAAACCAAGAAATTATAAAATGTAAACAAAACTAATCAAAAAACAACAGTATACGCTCTATGTTTTATCTTTTCTTGTTATTGTTTTTTTTATTTCTCAGATGGTTTTCCAACGTTTCTTTTTGCTGATTTGTAAACAATTCATTATATCTTCGCTTTTGTGGCAACTGTACTTTTTTCTTCGCATGTGTGTGTATATAAATATGTACATATATTGAGCAAAACGCACGGCACTCCTCTCAAAATTCAGTGTGTACGTCGAGTTTAGAGCACACAACACAATACACACCTAATATATAAATAAAAAAAATTTGTATGCATGAATGTATTATCGATATTCGCCGCATGCATTTTGAGAAACAACATTTGTATGCTTCTTTTTCCATTCTATTCATAACAAATACAGCTCCGGCTGACTGACAAAAGCTAGTACAAAAGAGAAAAATTAGAAACAAAACAAAATGAAACAAGTGTTGCCAGAAGCATGAACCAATTACCAGGTATGTGCAAATCGCAGATGATTTTACTGTAGGGTTGTATTTTGACTGTTAAAAATCGTCAACAACATGGTAAAGATGCCAAAATTTGTTCACATTTTTGGCCGCCATATGAATATTTTTGTTTACGTTATCCTAAATATGTACATATAAAACACATTTTGCTTTGTGTTGTAGACAACTGTTTTTGATATCGCCACCATGTTTTTACACAAACAAAATGCATGTAGAATTTTCTTGTTGGTCTAGACCATAGCTTGGGACTTTCGATTAGAATTAGAAATCATTACGATTAGAGAAATACAATAATCTAATCATTAGAATTGAATTTTGATAAAAATTTCAGATTACTAATTGATTAGATTAGAAATAATCAAAAATCAATCACAATTAGTGACGATTAGCATTTGTATTCAAATCTAATCAAAACTAATCCAAAAAATAATTGATTAGATTTCTTGATTATATTTAATTACATTTGATTACAAATGCTAATCGTCACTAATTGTGATTAGATTTTTTTGAATTATATATAAGCAGAATCAGCACACATGCACCGTATGCAATTTTATGCAATATTCAAAAACTGTTACATGATGTAAATATAGCAACAAATGTGATAAATAAATATTTTCTTTTCACAAAATTAGTTAAAAATAGTGGATCTAATCAAAAATAATCAAGAAATCTAATCAATCATTTTTTGGATTAGTTTTGATTAGATTTGATTACAAATGCTAATCGTCACTAATTGTGATTAGATTTTTGATTATTTCTAATCTAATCAATTAGTAATCGTCTAAAATGGCTAACTAATCATAATTAATAAATTTTTCAGCACAATTAAAATTTCTAATCCAATTGCTAATCATTAGGATTTCTAATCATTATTCCCAAGCTATGGTCTAGACCTTGTAATTGGATCATGACCAGAAGTTAGTGACAAAAATTTTAAAATTGCTTTTTTTATTAAGTTCTCTTCTGTAAATGATACTGTGCCAAGATAATATGCACATATGTAATTAGTACGAAAGAAACATCCGTTCGACATCGTGGACCAGGCACACTCGTATGTATGTAAATATGTATAAGAAATTTGGTGTAAATGTTCAACGCCATATAAAATATTTCAAAAATATTTAAATAAAAGATTTTTAACACAAATACATAGTGCTAGATGTTCATCGATTTTTTTTTGTATTTTATGTTCACCTTCAAACTCATTGGCCATACATACTGTTATTACAAAAACAGAAAAATTTATTTTATATAATCTGTCGCATAGATGCTGCGAAGGTAAATTTTGACAGATCAGGTTTTGAAATGGTCTTTGTTTCGGGAATGCATATACCTACATATATACATATATAATTGTTTCAAGATTTAATACACCTACACTTTTTTACTAACACACTCACACATTTGAATATTGATTTTAATTTTGCTTTCAAGTTTTCCTTCAATTTTTCTTTCAGGTAAACAGCTGATGAGAGCTGCTGTAAATAATATTTCGTGTTTATTTATAAAAAAAAAATATTATTTTAAATAAAAAATGAATAAAATTAATAAAAATTGATGTGTTGCGATTTATAGAGCTATGTATATATAAGCCATGAGGCGAACATTTTTAATTGTTTCCTTAACGATGCTATCTTGAATATAAAATATACTATCAAGTGCTTACAGCCTACGTCGCAGTCAATTCTAATTAAGTTTGACAAACAGTAACTGTGTTCAACTTGAAGTCAACTTCTTGAACGTGTAACTGCAGTGTAGTAATAGCGGGAATTGGGATTTAATTACTAAAAACAAGCAATTCCTGCGAAAGAATTTGCTTTTGCAATCGCCACACTTTACACAACATTTGGCAGCACTGCTACAAAAACACATGTTTTCGACGAGAAATATGTAGAACGGAAGCACTATAACTACATACTTATCTATGTATGTATATAGGGCGAGAGTATGAGCAAAGCAATTATATTTATTTTATCTTTATTTTTTATTCCAGAACAGCTTGCAAAAATACAACAATCATATGATACCAGTCGTGTGTCATATTATATGTATGTACTATATACCAATTTGCAAAAATAAATGTAGTACATATGTATGTACATACATATCTATGTACACGTATCATTCAGTCATATATGTATGTATGTATATTATGCACGCACATAAGTTAAAACGTATTTGTGTATCTATGTACATATGTATGTATTTATAAAAATAAATCCTATAGAATTTATTGAGAAGGTACATCCCAGCTAGCAATTGCAAGATCGTTGTTTCAAAAATCACCTTGAGTCTTTTTGGGGAACTTTTGGTGATCAAAAACTGATTAATCACTTACATACATATACGCTTAAAAAACGACTCGAAAATGATTCGCGCCTATGATTTAAAAGTGTTTGGTTTAAAATGCAATAACAAATTATGTAGCAATCGCTAACTAATCAACCAGGTGCTTAAAATGTGAGTAATTTATCCGTTACTTATGATCATATTTCACGCATCTATAAGACTTAAAACTGCTTGATCACTGCTTTATGATCATATTTTGCGTAGATGAATGATTGATTTTTTCTTAATTCTAACGGGAAAATTTTTGTGTATTGTTTAGTAAATGTCGAAAAGTTAAATTTTTGTTCATTTACAAACCTTACATCGTGGTGTTAATACCGTGGAATTATATTGTGCATTAAAATTTATTTGAAGAGTGTTTTAAAAGTTTAATAAGAAATAATTATTATAAAATTTAAAAACTTGTGTAAGACAAGAATATTGCAACTAAATTTTAATAAAAAGTCAATGTCAACCAGACAAATAAAACGATTGGCGAAAAAAGAAGCCAAAAAATAAAAAAAATTAATTCAGAAAAAAGCCTACATGAGGTAACTGAAAAAACATTGAAGAATATAATGAATCCACCCAAAATACTAGCTAAAACAGTTTTAATAGTGACAATTTTACTGATTCAGATAATAACAGTGAAAGTGGAGAAAATGATTTTAATTTGTGTGAAGGACTGGCTAAATGGGTTATTCAATTTCAAGATAGCTTTGTTGCTCTTAATGCACTTTTATTATTGTTTATTAAATGCAATATAAAAATTCCAAAAGACTCTAGAACCCTTAAAATGCCGAGTTAATACCCTCTTGTTGATCAAGTGCGATATATGAATTTAATGTTTTGTTTTTATATGTACATATGTACATATATAGAAATTTTTGGAAGAACTAATGAAAAAACAATGGAAAAAGAGTCGGAAATAAATAGCAATAGAACTAATAAATGATTCGAAAAACGATCACCAATGACTCGAAAAACGATCACAAATGAATCCCTAATGAATAAATATACGACTGATAAATGGCTCAAAAAAGACTCGTAAGCGATTAGAAATATGACCAATAAATGAATCGAAAAAACTCACAAATGAAGTTAAATAAGACTGATAAATGACTCGAAAAAGATTCGAATATCACTATAAATACTAGATTTGTCAACCGATTAAGAATAATTCGATTAATCGATCAAACAAAACGAAACTCTTGTTCGAATAATTTTAAAATGCCGATTTTCGAATAACGAATAAATCAATTAATTAATGTCAATTAATCGAACAACTTTTTTTAGTTTAAAATGCATACGTCAAAAATGTTTAAATTTGTTTGTATGATATGAAACAAAGCGAGTATGTATTTTATATCAACCAAATACATATTATTTTGAATGCTTGCAGTTGTTGTCGAACTGCGCATACCTACATAGCAGTCGTGCTATGTTTTGAATGAAACGTTAAAAAATTTTCAAGAATGGGGTTTTTTCCCTCTCAGATGGAAAAATTAGAAATACACTAAAGCCAAAAAATTTAGCTCGTTTTGGAAGTATTTTACCAAGCACAAAAATGAAAAAAAAAACAAAGTCACATGTAGCAAGTGTCCTAAAATAAACAAAATTGTTGTATCAACAACAAAAAAATTAATAATTCTTTTGCAACAGATTTACGAAAACGTATTAAAATAAGAATAAATGAGGGACGTATAAAATTTTTAAATACGTTAATAATACTTTTTAAATTCTTGAAATTTTCCGAGCAATTAAAGTTTTTTAAAATATTCTTAAAAAAGTGAAACTAAAGAATAAATTATACTCCAGATTATTTTATGTTGAAAGTAACCACAATAATTCAGATGAAAGTAATGATAAAGAAGATGTTACTAGTAAAGAAATTAACAATCTTTTATACGAATTAAATAATTATATTAAAAGTATTAAAAATTCAAAATATAAAAAGACTTCAGCGATATATTAGACGATATGGTCTATTTGAAAAAACGTAAAAAAAGAACAGAAAAATTAGATAAACTATTTTATGCACTTCTCACAATATCACCTACCTCGACAATTAGCGAAAGATTTATTTCAAAAACCAAAAATCGTTTGAAAGCTAAAAAATTTAGTCAACATTTATTTGTAAAAGATTATTTTTTAAGAACAACCCAAATTGTCTGATTTCACAAAAAAAAAAAAATAAAAACATTTGATATTTTTTTACTGAATGGAGCATGTTTATTTGAATTAATAGTTTTATGTATTTTTTTTTTTTTGTTAATAAAAATATTAACTATTTTATTTTTAAGTTTTTTGTATGAAATGTTTATTTTTTGTCAATAAATTTTTTAAATCATTTTTTATTCGTGGTTCTCATCGATTAATCGAAAAATTTTTCAGCTTTAATCGTTTGATCGAACGAACAAAATCAATTATTTGAATTATTCGAACAAAATTGAAAGGCGAATAATTGATAACTCTAATAAATACCATTAGAAAAGGGTCATAAGAGTCATAAGCTAACAAAAAAAGGATCATAAATGACTCCTCAAGAATAGTCGCGGGTAGGGTACCATTTTCTCCCGACAAATGAATCTTTAATGATCAGAAAATGAGCGCATATTCTGGCTCTTTAATCACGCAGAAGAGTCGAAAAAGACTCGAATTTGATTAAAAATTTCAAAAAAATGCTGGCTGGGATGAATGCACACACATCCATATGTATATAGTATGTATATATACATACATACATACATGTGTATACATTGATGCGGTTGAGAGAATAAAATTAAAACTACTCAAAGCAGCTGATATTTGCACATTCAAACAGATAATGAAATGCCATACTTTTCGTAAATATTGAAATCTAGCAGATACTTACATACATAAATATGTGTATATTTTTTTAATTATCTACCTAGTATATCGCACAACCCGTAGTGGATTTTTTTGGCGCTTAGACCTGCATGTATTACACTGCATTTCAATATGTCGCACTCATGGATGAGTAGTAATTTTTTGCATGTGTAATAAAAAAATTAATCTGGTGGATCATATGCAGTGTGTAGGTGTAATTTTGGATGAAAAACACAATTCTGTGAGACTCTATTAGATCGAAGGTATGTTTTGCGTATGCAGTGCATTGTGCCGGAACTCAGGGAGACAGATAGGGTAGATGGCTCAACAGCTAACTCAATGTCTATGTTAACCGCTATTCAGTTTTTCAACATAATGTCATTACTATGAGTCAGTACTCACTCATACTTACGATGACTATATTTTTCGACAAAAAAAAAGGACACTTAAAATTAAATAAAATTTTTTGGTATTAACTTACATAATTACATATGTAGATACCTATACTTTATATCAATAAAATAAAAATATAATTCAAACAATGTAATATTAGTAACTAGTACAAGTAGTTACATATCTACATACATACATATGTACTTATTTCAATGTTTAAAACAGAAATTAAATATGCCTAGAAGTTCATACGTCGTTAAAACAAAAAATAATTAATTAATCAAAATTAACAAAGAAATTAAATTTAGCCAATAATATAAAAATAACAAAATTCAATAAATAAAAATAACTAAAAACAATAGTTTAAGGATTATACATATGTATGTATATTATTAATATTTTTCTGAGGAATGTATTTTTTTTATTATATCAATGTTATTTGATAAAAACAATTTAAATTCTGCACAGTCCATTTGAAAGCCGATAGAAAATTTGACACATTGAACATACACTTTTCAGTTTTGCCAGGCAATTCCTGTCTTAGGTGATTCTAAATTTATATTGTATTGAGTTTAAAATTTCGGTATTTTGAGAAACTAAAGATGAACATTAGCCATCAAAAAGAAAGGACAAAAATGGAGAATTCAATTAAAAAAAGGACAATTTATTTTATTTAAATTTAAAAGGACGTTGTGTCAAAATAGAGGACTGTCCTTTTTAAAAAAGGACGGATAGTCACCGTACTCATGCTGCATAAATTTGCAATAACCACAAGCTAGCTGATTAAATTGAAGCACACTCAAGCTAGTTGAACAGTTATCAAGAAGAAGTCAATAGTACATCTTTGCATCAGATTTGAGTTAAGTAAAAGCTAGTTCAACACTTATCGAAAACAAGCCAGCTGTACGTAAAACTTCTGAATCACGTACATATGAGTATGTATCATTTACAAGTTAGTTGAGAAGTCAGATGTAAATGAGTTATCCAAGAGTCAACAATATTTGTAGCTAGCTAAAAAAAGTCCGACAGGGTATCTGATTAACGATGAGATACATTTTAGTTACCTTAAATCCCGACAGGGTAATTAACAGCTGTATAACTATGTATGCATGTATGTATGCATGTACACATATGATCTATTTTTAATAAGTTTTTTCTTCATTTAAACACCGCCGTCGATAAAAATATATTTGATTGTTTGTTAAACAGATGTGTTTTCTATCATCTAAATTATACATACGTACATATGTATGTATATATTTACATTAATACATATAGGTATGTAACTATAAACACATTTTGGTGTATGTATGTATGTAGGTATATACATACATACATTCATACCTACATATGTATCTATTTATATTATTTGTAAACTGAATGGTGGATTTTAATAACATTGTTACAGCTAATATACTAAACACATATGTACATATAAGTATACATACATACATCTCGATAGCTTAATATAGAAAGGTCTTATCTCGTTTTTTTTTTCAAAATCGGATTTTTTACATGTTCTCGTAGAAAATACCCAAATACCTACAACTCCCTTAAAAAATGCAGTTTCATTTGTTGACGAATAACAGATTTAGAGTAATTTAAAAAAGCCCTAACTCATTTAAAAAAAAAATAATAATAAAAAATAAAACAGAATTGAATTTGTTTGTTGGTTTAATAAAAATCTGATTGAGAAAAAAAAATATAATTTTTTCAGATTTTATTGAGTTTTTTCCTTGTCCTGTAAAGTACTCGTAGCTTAAAGTTGAGTTGAGCCAAAATTAGAAGTCCGGGCGGCTAAAAATGCACATAAACAAAACATACATACACATGCTAAATCTCACATACATACTTATGTATGTATGCAGTATCTGATTTCCGTATCTTTCGTGCCGGAAATATTTTCATATGAAACGAGGGAACTGAAACTGAAGCAACGTGAAATCGTTTTTCATTTGCAAGACTTTCTGTACTTTAACTTTTTACATATTACAATACAATTGGGGTTCGAACTTTTACGTTTGGGCGGAATGAATATTTCATATGTATGTACATATGTATTTTGTGTTTAGACGTCTATCCTGCAATTTTGCAAGCCAAAAGGTATAGGAAATTTTGTTTACAATATGAATCTAGTTTTAACTTAATCACTGCAATTGATAGAAATTAATACGATCCTCGACATTTTAAAACTTGTATAGGTATTTCAAAACATATTTAATTCAATGTATCCTACTTTGTGGCTTTTATTACAAATTTTGTCATAATAAATGAAAATTAAATGAAAAAAAAAAAAAAAATGCAAATGCAAATTATATGTACTTACATATTTATGTATGTACATATGTATGTACAGATGTATGCACATTCATACTTATGTACATAAATATGTAAGTACATATAATTTGCATTTGCATTTTTTTTCATGTACATATGTATATATCTACCGTTTGTTACATACATATGTATGTATGTGACTGCTGTACTACAATTTAGAGCGCATGTCGAAATTAATGGAAAAAAAACAGGCGTAACCGGGACATTTACTACGTACTCCAAACATTTAGAATGCAAAAAACACAAATCCACATTATAAATGAGAACAGAAAGGAAAATATGGAACAACACAAAAATGTGAAAAAGACAATGAATTTAAAGTCGAGCGAAATTACCAGCTACCAGGAATAAACAAAACCAAAGTACAATAAAAATGTTTATAGTGTTACCAAATAATGGTTAAAGAAAATGTTGAAAACCTCACAACAGAGTAGAAGAGTATAACATTTTCATTGTGGTGGATGCTCTGCTCGATAGCTTTTTAGTCATACATATGTATTTGCTCTCACCATATGTTCGAAAAACATATACATACTTACATATGTATACGGTGGGCCAAGATATCAAAAAGATTTTAGTAATTTTTACATAAACTTGCGACCCAAAATACCAGGGGCACCGTAATTTTTTTTTTACCTATGTATGTACATTTTATTTATATTACGTAACGCTCCAACGGGCGGTTAAAGATTTGTTATGGATTGGAAATTTTGCACTGAAAAATTAGTTAAAAGCGGTACGAAGAGGGTGGGGGGTATAAAATCTCTAAAAACAACGTTACGTAAGATGTGAATGGGCCATAAATTTGTATTTAATTACTTCTTGATTTTTATTTATTCCTCAAAAATTAAGTTATTTATTTAATTTTTTTAATTAAAAAATCAATTTATAAATATAAAAATAATTTTTTTAATAAATTGAATATTTGAGTGCTTGCTCGAATAAAATGTTATACTTATGTACAGGGCAAGTTTTTAAAGCTTTTTGCTGGAAAAGCTTGATTTCGCTTATTTTTTACCTTTTTTTGCAAAGTTGCTTTGATATACTCTGCTTGAATTTGCTTATAATGCACTTTGGTAGCCCTTGAAAACTATTTGTGAATCTTTCTGTGCAAATAAAAAGCAAAAGTTTGTTCTTTTTTCACACATGCAATTTTCTATTCTTTAACTCTTGACATCGCAAACTAGATTGGCTTAAAAGGTGTTGTTTATTATTGTGACAACTATACAGAAATTTGCAATGTGTTAAATGCACTTTCCGATGATTATGTGGAATCAATATGTAAAGCAAAAGCTCTATTTAAAAATGCATCTTTAAAATCTGATCTCCCGTTCATAAAAGATAATTTCGAGTGTATTTGCCGAAGTATAACCAAACTAATTTAAAAGAAAATTTGTCTATTATAGAAAAATTGGAAGAAAAGATGAAAAATTTTGAAAACAAAATATTTTTTTAAAAGTGCAACGAAGTTATGAATCGAAAAGTTGAAATTCAAACATTAGTTAAAATTAAAAATAATATTTTTTTAAACAAAAGCGAAGGTGATGAATACATTGATTCGCTATCTCCAAGGGAATTATTATTGTTTAAGTTCGCTCCTACTACATCCAATTATGTTGAATTAATTTTTTCAATTTATTCTACAGTTTTATGAGATAATCGATCTTTTCTTTTTGAAAATCTAAAAAGCATATGATTGTGCTTTGAAAAAAAAAATATTTTAATAAAATAAATGAAAAGTGGTTACATTGTTTAATTTTTAGAAGGATATTACAGCTTTTTTTTGCTTATTCTTGGGCTTATTTTGCGTTTATTTTGTGCTTTTTTGCTTGCTTTTTTTCTTTAATTTTGTGCATATTTAAACTTGCCCTGCTTATGTACATACATACATATTTATAAAAATAAATAATTTAATTTAAAAAAAAATAATTTTTGCACAGACTCTGTTGATAATTTAGGTCATAAATCAGTTAATATTAATTTTAGCGTAGGAAATGATCATTATACAGACACCTGTGTTGCTGGGCCGCCATATAAAACTTGTCCCAATCTATATACATACTTATGTATGTAAGTATGTATACACATATATTTCCAAAATTTTACATTTATTTGAGCATGTACTCAAGTATTTATGTTTTAAATTTTATTTATTTAAGCCTTAAAACGCATTTTTAAGAGCCGAAGTATGTACTTGTGAAATTAGTTACGAACCGATGTTTTTGGCAGCAGCTCGCATTTACAAAAGCGCCGATGTGACCGGCTTAGAATCGATCGGCATCTTTCTCTGTTTTTGACACACAGAACACATTTTACACTAACAAAATGCCTGCTGTTTTTGTGACGTTGTATTTGTTTTAGGGACAATACTACCTAATTTATTATACCATGCTATAAACCAGCTAAGTAAATTATTCGATAATAGTCTGTAATGAGTAGTTTTTTTATTTTCAATAAATCCATCCTACTGTAAAACAATAGAACTTAATTGGGTGGATTTGCGATAAGTTTACTTAGCGATATTATATGTATGTATGTAAAACGAAAACAAAATCTCTGTAAGGGAGGGTAGTTTTTTTCGTTCATTTGTTGTTTTACATCCTCGATACATGGGAAAACTGGAAAATGGATCGATATTAAAGGGACAAAAGTAAAGAGAATGCCCACAATCACCTTCATTCTGGCATTTAAGAATTAGTATTTTCATTTCTTCGCATTCTCTTATTTTCGCCGTTTAAAATATATTCTGCAATAACAGGCGCCGCTTTCAAATAGGTGGCAGCACGCAACTGTATTTATTTTTAAATGAAATACATACATATGTACATTAGGGGTATAACCAATTTTTTTTTTGGCATAGTACCATGAGGTCAACCATGTCCTAGTAACCACGAAAATCATAATCTTTTGTAATTTTTCTCAAAATGTTCACGCACCAATTGGTTTTTTAAACTAAATGCAATATTGAATATTCATAATTTTATACGGTGTTTTTTATTCATTTTCAATTTTTTTCGTTAAAAATAGTTAAAGATACGTTTTGGTTTGCGGAAAAATCTCTTACCATCTCTAAATATTAATGAAATTTTATACTTGAGCTATTTTTTGTTTTAAATAAACATATTATTAATTTTTCTTAACCAAAAAGAAAATTAAAAATTTTCAAAACTTCATCGCGGTTGGTGTGTGAACTTTTTTGACTTTAGCGAAAAAATAAATATACGTTCCCATAAAGTTTTTTGTGATCTATCGGACAGAATGTGTTTTGCCAATTTTGATATTTTAAAAAATTGTTAAAAAGTTATGTCCCTAATGTAAACCATACGAATATAGGGATGCATGTACATATGTGCTGAATACTTGTAGTATTATTATTTTCACTTTTCCAACATAATAAAAAAAAGAGTATAAAATTTCTTCTTAAACATATGAGTTACTAAATTTTCTGCAAAACTACACCAACATTTTGATGGAAAAATTGCTTAAAATAAAGAACAAAAAACAAATTGCATTCCTAAGAGATATTGAAATTTATTTTGCGGCTATTTCGGAAACTGAAAAAATAAAAAAAATTGTAAAAATAAATTTGTTGTTCTCTGTATATGTACATATGTATTAATGAAGGAAAAGGTCATGAACCTCTTTCGAGATGTAATAACGCCAAAACCGACAAACAAGCTGCAAGTGTTGTAACTGTAATAATAGTATATTTGGGTCGAGTAGGTGGTATGGAACAAATTATTTTAAATAAAGTAAAATGAACCTTTCATATTATGTATGTATGTAGGTACATAGAGATAATTGTATTCTGTTGAATTGAACAAAATTCACACTGTTGCAATATTAAAAACATATGGGTGCGGCATCAACAAATAGCAGTAACTTATAGTATTAGTAGTGGCAGGATAATATCCATAATTAAATATTTAGAAAGATGCCATGAATATATATTTTTATTTTTGTTGTTTTTCAGGTTATCATTTCGTAAAATATAAAATTGGCCTATTTTTTAGTGGTTCTTGGTGAAGTATAGTAATAACCTACTTTCTTACTTGTTTTAAATTAGTCTTGTTGTAATTTGTAAATGCAATATTGTTGAAGTATGTACATATGTATGTATATATTTGTTTAATTTACTACAATTGCAAAAAAAAATAGAAAAGTTTTGAACTTTCTATTGCAAGTTCATGTTGAAATGTTTCAAAGCGTAGACTTGAAAATTGTTTATATTGAAAACTTCATATTGTAAAATTTCTGTATTAGTGTTAATTTTTATAAGCTATTGTGCGTAACGTAATGATCAGAAAGAAGTAAACATTGTTAATAAATCTCGTCAGTAATCATGTCTATAATGCTTTTACTACCTTAATTTAGATCTGTTGAACGTGATTACCTATCTGATTTATGTATACACATTTCGAATGAAAATGCGATAGGAGACTACTACTTCTACATATATTTGATGTTGCTTATTTTATTACTTTTTTTTTTAATTTGATGGTGAGTAATATAATTATATTTTAACGGTTTGCAATTATATTGAATATATCAAAATTTAGAAACTTTTTAAGCGTTCTGAATAAAATTATTTCTGATGAAATTTTTAACTTTATTTGGAACACAAGTGTAGAAATTTTTAACCCAAAATTTATATTCGTTGCTGTAACCGGGGTTACACTTTATTTTTTAAATAAACTGAAAAATGTTGAGCGTGACCTACCTTACTCAATTTTTCGCCTTCATGACGTGGTAGTAGTAAACGCAAATTTTGAAAACCTGCGTTAATACTTTGCATTCGCCGCCTTTCGTTACTGTTGGCAATTTCACGTCTCATACGTTTTTCATTTTCAAGTGAAGCTTTGTTAATGGGTGGTGGCGGTGGAAGTGTACCACAAGCTAACTTCGTACCACCTCCTTGTGTTGATGACATCGAATTGCTATTAAGACGTTGACGCGATTTCGGAGAATGATCCGATTCGTACGTTTGACTGTCTCCTGGTATTATATATGATTCACCTCCAGAGTCATCTAGTTGTAGTCTGAAATATACATAAGAGTATATGTATGTTATAAACAATGGTAATAAGTTTTTCAGCCCAATCACGAATAATAATTTCCCGGGGGAGTTTTTTTCCCTTTTTTCATTTCTCCATGCTATTTTTTACCTTTAAGTTTTATTTACATATAATAATTATAATTGGAGAAATTTTTCTCGAGAAAAATAGTTTCCGTGTGAGAGAAATTCCTAGCGAATATTCGTGATTGGGCATATTATATTTTTAGATGGTATGTGGGTAGATTATACATACATATGTCCAAATTAATAATTAAACATGTACATAGGTATGTATCTCTATTATTATATAAAATGTTTAAAATCGATCCATAAATATGTAAGTATGGATATCGCTAGAACAACCCATTTTCCCCGAGTGACCACTACTCCTTCAGGAATTACTTTTCGTATGAAAATTTAAAACCACATACATATTTTTAGAATTCCAAATTTTTTTCAGATATCCCACCTTTTCTGCATGAAAGTGGACTATATGGACCACTAGTTGCATATAGTAGTATATCGCTAGAATTACCATAACAACCACTAATCTGCACCTAAAATTAGTTTTATCAACTTTTACTGCAAATGTTTTACAGTGGTCTGATAACTTCAAAAATTGGCTCGACTAAAATTGTTGGTTTAAAATCTATCTTAAAAACTGCTCAATGTTTCGAAAAACAGCTATGTATATACAAATTAATCTGCGAATTTGGCAACGCTGGTCGTCAGTTTAAAAAACCTTTGATGAACGAACAATCAGAGGCAGTGAGTGAAACTAAAATCCATTTAGCTAACCAGTTTTAAACGATAAGCAGCTGACATAAACATATGTAAGTTTATAGGTACAAATACATACCTATGTATTTATGTATGTATGTATGTATTTGTGCATGCAACATATTTATACATGATTGTTTGCATGTACATTCATAAATGCATATTTACATGGATACGTATGTGTATGTAGATATCTGCACAAAATACTAACAATAAAACAAAACGATGAGGAAAATGAGAATGTATGTGCAATGTTTCTGTATTGTGTGCGCAAGATAATAAAAGGTGAATGAAACTGCATTCCATTCCAATGAAAATTCCACTGCATTCTAGCGCAAACATTTTTTTCTGTTTGACGTTTTCATTCTTTTTTTATACCTACACACTCATAATTACATACATACATATAATATATCGCACCAAATTCGTTTCCTAAAGCAACACAAAATTTTTTTTAGTAAGTTATTTTATTTCATATCATAAACATCTTTCATAGAGCATTAAATCTTCCAATTAATATCTTTTGACTAGGATTTTTGTTCAATTGGTCTAAGTGGATGTCTATATGTATTTAAATAAATTCCTACGCCACCTCATTGCATACAAATACAAATTTGAAACTTCATAGCTGACGGTGACACCAACGAAAACCTAAAAGCATATTTTTCATAGTTTTCAATGGCCTATTCGACTATAGTATGCCAATTTTTATATCTTCGAAAAATGTTAGAAAGTTATATGCATAATGTACATACATACATATGTACATATATCAACAGTAGAAGAGGTACCAAGTGAAGTCGGTGAAATATTGCTTAGGTGTATTGCTACCGAGACAAATTTCTTCCCGAGGAAGTATCTTCCGCAATACGAAATCGAATATTGCCACAATATCTAATATTTTTTTTTTTTTTTTTTTTTTTTTAATTAGGACCAGCACTCAGGGGATGACCCCTACGTATGCAGTGCATTGTGCCGGAACTCAGACTGAGGGATAGAGTAGAGAAGATAGATGTTGAACATGTAGAAGGCTTAACTCTTTTACAACTCTGCTTTGCGCGTTATGTTAATTTTTATAGCAGTGTTGAGGCGCCTCCGGTGTTAGGTAGACGCATTAACTTTGTTAAGCTGTATTGGCAGGCATTTTTATTAATTGTTTTACTTCGCCGATGTTTCTGCTAACCGACGAAGGAGGGCGATGTTGTGTACATTAGCTAGGACCAGCATCAATTGCTATCGGAACATTTTTTTTAGTGACCAGTGCTATGCCTTCCTCACTTAAATATTCCGACAACAATTAATACAATGTCTCACTAATGTACATTACAGAACATAATGATGTTGATTGACTTGCACTGGTGAGGGTTTGAACCCAGGCCGCACGTCATTGTTTGCTTTGTAGTCAACGCGCTAACCACTTCAGCCAACACCACCACAATATGTTTGGCAATACATGAAGTGTATTTCTGTGTTTGCAGGGATGGCACTATCTGAGTTTGTTTTGAAAGTTAAACATAAAAAATCCCTATCGTCGATAACGATTACTGCGTACTTTGAGAAATCTATGAAATTCTAACAAGAATTACCTACCTATGTATACCAAATAATAAAATATGGAATTTTTTTCTGTGAAATCTTCGGAAAACAACCTCGAATATTTCAGATACCAATTAGTCATGATTTTTGTGAAAAATCGTTTATTATTTTAAATAAGTTGAGCTCCAACAAGACAAAGAGAATGTCATTCGATCTTATAAAAGCCGAAAAGAATAAATCTTCATGAAGATTGCAAAATTTTCCAAAACTTTTAATCAACACCTGATGGCACCGAATTAGTTAATTCTGAATCTAAAAACACTAAATATGTATATAGTACATATAAGTTTGTTGAAAAATATTTTTTTTTTATTTTTTTGGTATTTATTTATTTCAGAAAAGCAATACAAGAGGCCTTTTGGCATATACATAAAAAAAATATTACCAGTATAAAAAATTTTAATTGTATGTAACAAGTGAAATTATTTACATCTTGAAAAAATATATGTACAAAAGAATTAAAGTTTCAAATTAAGAATTGAGATCAATTTTATTTTAAGTTAATAATACATTGCAATCACAGCAGCGGACGAATTTAGAAAAGCGGCAATGATAGCCGGCTTCGAAACCATCGTCTGTCTTTTTTCTGTTTTTGACACATAGAAAACATTTTACACAAACATAATGCACGTTGTTTTTGTGAGGTTGTATTTGTTTTAGGCGCAATAGGTATAACCTAATTTATTATAGGATGTGCTACATGAGTATTTTTAATTGCCAAGAAATTTTGTAAAAATCAATATTTTTTTGGTGAATGTCATGAATTTGCCAAAATTAGTAACCAGGGAATAAAATATAATGTACAACAACATCCTAAACACGCTAAAATATAAAGCAGCAATTAATCATTTATTTTATATAACAATAATGCAGTTAAGCATTATATGTAAGTATGTATCTATTTTTAGTTTTTTTTTATTTATGAAATGTAAAAAGGAACACTAAATTCAATACAAATAAAACCCCTTATTTTATTCACAATTAAGTGAGAGAAATATATTTCTACGCAAGCATAAGTTTCTAGTTTCCTTAATCTCCTGCAAACGGAAATTATAACACTATTGCACTTAGTTATACATATACATACATACATGCATATTTACACTTGATTATTGTGCATATTATATTATTATAGAACAGCATGTAGTATGTATAACATTAAAATAGGTCAAAAAAAAACCTGGGTAAAATCAATACAGATGACGTCAACAATGACCTAAAAGCTGACATATAATTTTCAAAATAATTTATTACAAAACAAAATCCTGTTATAACTTTTCTTTTTATATGTTGTCCAGTAGCTGTTGCACATTATATCCTGCTTAAAGTCACACAATTTTTAAAATCCCACTACCTTTTGTAACCTTCACCGAATTATTGCAATCAATCTCACTGCAATTCTAATAAAGAGTAATGTAGTGTGCAAAATTAATGACCCTATTATGATTCACAACTGAATTGATAGTTGAGTTGTAGTTGCCAAATTCTTGTTATGGATTACAACTCGAATTCCGATCAGCTGTTCAATAAGATGTCTTCGTTAATTTATAAATTAATTTATATAAATTTTCCAAAATTATTATCAACACACTTTGTATATATGTACATACATATGCTTGTATGTATCTAATAGTTGATTCAAGTTGTCATATTAAGGTTGACAGCAACCTAAAGAAGACAACGAAAATTAGTTGTAAACCATAATGCAATGAAATAGTTGAGTTGTGTTGTATGTACATTGACAACTCAATTTAGCTCAAAGAAGAGTTTTTTTTTTAATTGTTTACCAAACCAGAGATGCCGAAATGTGAATGAATACACGTTTAAAATTTCACAAATCAAAAACAAAATCGCATGGACATACAAATTAAATAAGTAATATACTATTCGCATTTTGTTTACTATGTGAAAGTCAAACGAAAGATATACATACTTACATAAACCAAATATCAATGTAAAAATTTTCCGAAGGATTCCAATTTTTAATTTACGAACGTCTACTGTAATACAATTCAATTGCTAATTTTTATGTTTTTTAACGAATATTTCGCATTCCGGCAGAAATTTTCTGATTTGTTTATTTATTAATTAATTAGTACTAGTATGTACCAACGGTCGACCCAATCGACCGTCGACAGTCATACAGCAACCAAAACTACAATTATTTACTGATACACTTGTACGAATTCACAAAAATTGAAAATAAAAAAGAACGGTTAAATGCATAACCAAATACCCTCCAATGCGCTAAATCAATTTACTCAACTCGCTCACCTTTTTTTTCTATAATTCTCCCACATCTTAGTATGTGTAGATGTCTTGTTGTTAATATTCTCTTTCCACCTAAATGTGTAAAACACATGTACATACCTAAGTGTTGTTAGCTTTTTGATTTGGCTTTAACTTACATCCACTAGTAATACGTGTGAATGTAGTATTAGCAACTTCAAACGGTTATAGCTCACAAAATACAGAACCCACAAAAACAAACAATACCTCGTTCACTTCTGTAAAAAAATATCTTTAATTTGGTATAAGTCTTGTAAAAATCGGTTGTCTATTAGGAGCATGAAGGGCAGCACAAAAAAAGCAATTGTCTGTTAATTATATACCTAGATTTAGAATACTTTTAATGTTTTGTCTCTGAATTCGAGCAGACAATTGAGTCGACGAGGAGACATTACTGCTAATGCCGCCACCACCGATTAAATGCTTCGGCTTGAAACTCTAGTGGGACTTACAAGCACTTATTTCGAAATATGAATTTCCATGATTTGGGTGAATTCGCAAAGTTATATTAGAAAAAATAGAACAGTTAAATGCAAAATAAAAGCACAATGTAGAGGTGCCATTTATTCAAACTCACATTTTTTTTATTTTCATTCAAATTATAATTCAATTTGTACCAAAATGTATTTATTAATTAATGTTTAATACGCCTTGATTTGTACATAAGGTAACTGATATTTATGTACAAATATTTATGTACATGAAACGCAAAACCGTGTGTCAAAAATTGGGGGTTTAAATGTGTCACTTTTTTTTATTGACACAAAGGGAGGAATATTTTCCAATTTAATTTTACATAAATATTCAGTAGCAATAAATTTCAAATTTAATATTCGTATTCGCAAAAACTGATATAACTCACTAATGTGTATTTAACCTACCTCAAACAAAAGACGTAAATTTGATGACAACAAAGAAAAATCAATCACTAACATAAAGGCATGAAACGAAAGAGTTGGAAAAAGAGAAACAGTAAAAAGTAAATATGTAAAATGAAAGTTTGGCCTTTTTCCCACAAAATAATGCTAGAAAGGGAATATCGCCCAAAACAGCACACATACATACATAGTTAAATAAAAGGATCTTATTTATTTTAAATTTTTTTTAAATAACATTTTTACTCTTTTTACTTCAAAGGTACATATTATGAATTTCACACGTCGAAAACTACCTTTAACGTATACGATTTTATATTTTTATTAGAAAATGTAATTTGTCATCCCTTCGAGGTATCTATGGAATAATAAAACTGGCTGATAAGATACAAAATCATCTGAATGACTTTCCAATTGAATATTAGCCGGTACAGCTGTTTCTTTATCGGAATATTAAAAAACAATAGCTTACACACACATTCACAAAATATACATACATATGTATAAAAACCGCAGCCGAGTACAATAATAGAAAGTCATACGTTTAAAAAAAAACATGCGAAAGAAAATAAAGAATAATAAAGTGAAAAGTACAGCAAGCAGCTGATTTTAAAAATAAAAACTTTTACTAGAGACATACATAATAGGAAACTGCTTTAAGCAAAAATTTTTGTTAATGCAAAAACATATTTTTATGAGGAAAATAAAATAATGTAGACATTTATTTTGAGGGCTAACATTGTAAGTTATTTCTTCCATAGGAATGTGTAAGAATTGAAACAAAACCGACAAAAACAAAATATATTTTTTTTGGAATTTTTCCCCCCGCGTTTAATTAATCGAATATTTTTTTCCGCAGACAGAATATCTGAACATATGTTTTATATACTTACACACATAAGTACACACGTATATGAAAAAATTATGAAACGTATGGTAGAAATCAATATTACTTTAGTATGCAAAGAAAAACATATGGATTTGTAAAACAACAAATGGCAAAATAATTAATAATTTTATTGGAATAATGCATTAAAGGTTTTTTATAAAATATATAAATTGCGCATTACAATATAACTTTACTTACTGCAATTCTTCTTCCAATTCTTCTGTACTTTGATATTCAACATTTTCCAAAATCACTTCCTCCGTCTTAATAGGATCGTTTGTAGACATGTTATCAATATTCTTTTATTTTAGAACGAAATTAGTTATGTATGTGTATATTTTAGTTAATTTGGAAATTTTAAACAAGCCAACTAAAAAAAGCACGTGTTTAATGTAAATACATACATATGTAATATGTATTATATTATAGGTATTTTTGATTTGTAATACTTTTATACTGTTGGTTAAATATTTGGGATAGTACTTATTTGCATGAACATATATTTATACATTTAATTATTTTTATTAAAATAATGGTAATTATTTGTTTTGATTTTCACTTTTCCATATGATTTTTTCGTGCAACGAAGCCAAAACGTCAAAAGAAAACGAACATGTATTACGTTTTTCCCGTTTTTATATAGTTTACTCACACTATCAAATTATTTGAAAAACGACGCTCACTTCTTTATGAATATAATCGCACTTTTTGGTTTATTATTTCTTCTAAAATTGAGCTGTTATCTACTTCGTTTTTCTTCTTTTATTTCACAGCTGGGTTATTCATTCGGCTTGTCTATATTTTTATATTCTTCTTCGTGTTTAATTTTATACGCACACATGTATAATATATATAGATATTTATTTGTATGTATACATAATTTATTTTCAGCTGTTTTTTTCTTTCTTACACAATATTAGCGGCATTTTTTCCCAACTTTATGTTTGGCTTGATTGAATATTTATATCTTACACTTTTTTATCTATATTGATTCCATGTATTTTGTATTTTTTTTCACCTTTCTAGCCAAATTAATAATAAATCTTCGTCCGCAATAACCACCGCGTCATACGAAATTCTGTAACGTAATGAAAATGAAATTTCTCTTTGTAAGGTTTCGAAGCGAATTTATATATTCGCCGTGTTCCCTTCTACACCATTCTGTACAGGCAGGGTTGGTTATCAGAATTTTGAAAAAGGGTAAAAAAAAATAAGAAAACCAAAATTTGTCGGACGAGCGGCGAAGCAAATTAATAATATATGTAAATCACAGAATATGTTAGTCTATGATGTAAATTATTAACGATCTTAAAAGCATTTAAATGATACCAATATTGCCGACATTTAATTATAAATACACCATATAAATAATCACAATTCTGTACTGGAACTTCGGAAGCCATAACTCAATATTATCGATATTTTTAATTTTTGAGCAATGTAGTTAAACTAGATTTGTTCCCTTTCAAGTCTTATAAGAGTTTTTTGATAAATAATCTTTATTCTAGTTAACAGTGAATTAAAAGAGCAATTTCACGAATATTCTCATACGTTTTGTTGTTTATATTGCTTTCTAGTAATTAAAACTTATTGAGAAAAGTTTCCGGATCGACATCATACATTTTTTTAAATGATACAAAGGGATAAAAGCATGATACAATGGCACTTTGCGAATTGTGCATATGTATGTACAGCTTTGGCTGGAAAATATGGATCGTCCCTCCTTCAGATGGTGGAAACTTGAAAACGAGTGGAACAAATTGGATACTTCCTTCGTCGAGTTCGATTAGCAAAATATTTAATTTTTTATTACATAATATCCATTATTTCGATATCGATATCTGTTGAATATACATAAACTTCCCTTCTTCGAGTGAATAGAACTTCGTTTATTTTTGGATGAGTAGCTAATGAGTGAACCACTCCACCAGTTTTACCTGCAAATGGATTTTTGTTTAAAGTATGGCTTTATTGATATCATTATTTTACTTACAAACTTCTATGTTTTGCAACATTTTTCCATCCAATAAATCCCAAACAATAACATCCCCATTACTATTGCCTGATAAAATATGTGCATCGTTAGACATAATACCACATTCTATTTGGTAATCGTCCGCTTTACAACCCTGATATTCAGATAACAGACCACCGGAATCGCAATCGAACAGACGCACAACACTATCCTGACATGCGGCCAATAGACACTGTTCGTCCCGAGTTATTGTAAGATATGTAATAGGGACACCCACTTTATCACATGTCATTTCCCCGCCACGAATATCGTAATACCTGATACAACCATCTAATGAAGATGTTATAATTTTACTTTCATTGCTTAGTACAGATGTTATACAATCCTTGGCTTCTCTCATAATTTGGACGGGTTCTAAACGCCTTGTACGTATATCCCAACAAAACACGGCATTATCGCGACCACCTGATATAGCAATGGAAGAATCTTCGTTAAAACACACACACTTAACGCCACCGGCATGGCCACGCAGGCGCCTTATCGGAGCACCAGTACTAACATCCCAATATATTATACTCTTGTCCAGGCTAGCTGAAACGATATTACTGCTTTCACAACTGCTTATCGCATCTGTAACTTCATCGGCATGCCCACCATAAGTTTTTAAAAGAAGGCCGGTCTTGTGATTCCACAATTTTACTTTCTTATCTGAGCCACAGGTTAAACAATATGAACCATCCACTGAAAACGATAATCAAATTATGATTGGTTATTACATTTCTGTACATACATATGTAAGTACGTATAAGCAGTTACCATTATAGCGTACCGCTCTAACAGCTCCTTGTTTACAATCTATTATCCGTAGACATTTAAACTCCTTAAATGTCATATTTTGAGAAATCAATTAAAATTTTGTGTGCAATTGATATGTTCTTAATTTTATAGTCATTGTATGGTGGTGTTTGAATTGTGAATAATGGAAATATATCGATATTGAATCAGTTTTTTGTTAACAATTCAACAATTAACTTGGATAGAAAGACAGCACAAAAAGAAAACCCAGTACTACAGGCAAAGAGCAAGGCGTATCCAGCAGGTGAGCTTACTAGCGCAGCTGAGTCCGCTCGCTTTATATCAAATGTTGGTACTAACTGATACAGCTTGAGAACAATACATTAAGAATTGTTACAGTTTGGAATGCATACGTAAGAAATCGTGTACTTTATACCAACAAAATACATGTTGTCTTTGTACTGTTGTACTTGCTGTCGAACTGCGCATGCCTTTTAATTCTGTCATGTTTTGTGCCAAGAACGATATCTTTTTTATTGAGTACTCGGTACTCAAACCTTGTAGAACACTAAATTGAATCAAAATAAAGAAAATTTCCTTTTTGAACTGTGGAAAATGTAATTTTAGATAATTAAAAAATGTGAATCTCATCTACTTAGTTTTAAGATAACCTGTATTATATAGGTATATGTATGTATGTGGTTGTAATAAAATGTTTAAATAACTTTTCTAGGGTTCAAATAACAGATGTCGATAAAACCGAAATAGATGATGAAGATGACGTTACAGATTCTTTGGCTGTTATGAACCTGACTGTTGGCGATCAAATACAGGAATTAACTAAACGTCTTAATAATATTAACGAGGAGCTACAGCAGCAAGTGCGAGATAAGCACGGTGCCTTGCTGCAGCAAGCAACTCATGCCGGTCGCTTTGATGTGGCTCTAAACTCTTTGGCCGACGATGTAGAACGCATACGTAACTCTAGTTATCGTCTTAAAAACCAGATTGATTATCAATATCAAGTAATTGAAAATCAATCAAAAGTTTTAGCACGTTTGCATGAATCGTTGCACTTGTTAAGATCTTCAAAAACAATGCTTGTCTTAACTACTAAGTTGAAGTGCACTAAAGATGTCCTTAAACAGGCCGAGTTACATTATGAGTTATGCGAGCTAACTGAGGATCCGGACTTGAAGCAAATTGATATTGTTCAATCGGCTAGAACGTATGTAATAAACTCTAGACAAAAAATACGCAATTTAACACAAATGCAATTGGTAACAGGATTACAAGAAAGAAATGAGCAACAAATATGTAATTCGTTGAAAGTAAGTAAAATACTTAGACATAATAAAATTACCGAATCCTTAAAACTTATTTCTAGATATTTATAAACTTCAATACTTTGGAAAACTCATTAGACAATCTTGTTAAAACTTTTATTTCTGACTTGGAGCAATCTCTTAAAGGATGCTTTGCTGGGAACGATATATCCTTATTAAATAAAAATGATAATAAAACAATAACTACATCACCAAAATCAACTGCTTCACTAAGAGGTCCGGGAAAAACACCCCAACTAACAACTACACAAAACTTTCGTGCTAAGTTTTGGAAGTCATTACATTGGTTACTTTATGATGAACTTTATGAATGCTGTATTCAAATGAAAATGCTTAAAAATGCTTTGGAAGAAGTCCAACAGCTATGTTCTGCAGCTTCTAATGCCGAGCAAACAATATGTAAACACTTTTGGCATGATGTGCAAGATCTTTTAAGAAAATCTTTTAGGGAATGTCCAGCTCATATAACACAAACTTTACAAGAAGGTTTATCTAAATTGCTTAGTTCAGTTCGAGGGTTAGAGCAAAGAGTAAATTACGAATTTTTATTTGTTGACGATTTGTTCACTCCTTTAGAGATTGGCTATGTAAGTAAATGTGGATCTAATATGAAGGCCTGTATGGCTGGTGTGGATTTACCTAATAATGAAACTGTTGATAACTTCATAAGAGTGGCGTCTGCAGAACTAAGCGCTGCTTTAGTAGACGCACGTCTCAGTAACGCTGTTGCGGCTGTTTTTATATCGTGCAGCAAAGAGCTTTGCTCAAAGCTGGAGTCCCAAATAAAACTGGGACCAGATTCTGTCCAAGTGGTGGATTTGCCTAATACTCAACAAATTCAAAATACGTTTTTAGCTAATATACTATTTTATTTCAAAGATTCTACTAAACGTATGTTGGAAGATTTAGGGCAACAACTTGATAAATCACAATCTACAGCGAAAAATGACATTTCTAAGTCTGTGAAACAGGCCGAGCTATTAATAAGCACAATATTGCAACAAATTATGGATTCTATAGTATCAACTATTAACATTATTATTTTGAGTATACACAGGGAACCCGGTTTGAATTCAGATAAGATTTCCACTGCTGGTCCTTCGATGTATATGAAGGAATTGCAAGAATTTATAAATCGTTCTTGGACTAATCACATTTTAACCTTTGATGACAAGGATATAATACTGAGATGTGGTCAAGAGGTGGCCAAACGATGTATAGATTTTTTTATACATAATATTAGTGTCTTGAGACCTCTGAGTCAAGCTGGTCGGCAAAGATTAAAGAACGATTGCATGCATATGGAAAATACCCTTAAACCATTGTGTACTAATCTTTACGAGCTAGGCTATTCGGTGCGCTTACTACGAGCCATGTCATTTCTTATTGTTCAGAAACCATCAGAATTGATTAAACAGGCATTAGGTTCAGATTCTTTAGTACCTTCATATATTATTTTACTTTTGTTATTTGGTCATGCCGGACCAGAGTTACAATCACCACATACCACTCTTAATTGGTCCAATGAACGTTTGATTGAGTGGCTGGAGGGTCACACAAACGAACGCGAGAAGTTAGAACTGATTTCTGGAGCTTTACAACGTTATAGAGATGGTGTAAGACGCAGAAAAAGTGAACAATATGACGAAGTGTATCCAATGATGGTGGAATATTTTGAAAGGGCTTCAAAAATAGATATGAATATAAAAAATAATGAAAATGTATTAATTAAAAAATAAAAACTAATCAATAATGAAAATGTAGTGTTAATGTTGTACGACGTACTACCCTTTTGGAGACAGATGTTCTGCAATTTATTTCATAACAGTATTATATTCATACAGGGCACAAATCGTTACATTCGTGAACGTACAACTCGTAACGTAATTTCGCATCCAATTATACAGTTATTACGTGACAAGTTCTACGTTCACGGATGTAACGATTTGGGCTCTGCTACATCAAATTTGAAATTTTTGAAACAGAGATACACATATGTTTGTATGTAGCTAAACAGTTTTAGCTGTTTTTATTATACCATTTTATATCCGCAATATATTTTATCCTGGCAGTACGTTTGGCATTACATGAAGTGTATGCTGGGATGTATAGACCAAGAGAGAACTCATTGAAAAGGTGCTGTTATTAACACAGCTGAGTTTCCTTAATTACATAATGCTGGGCGAATTCATACCAGATAGTCATACCTACAACAATAGCATCCGCCGCTAAATTTTCCACCAACTTTCAATGCAAATGCAACAATCTTCTTATAGAAATATATAAAGAACACAAACCTAACTTCTGAACATACACAATTTTTGACAGATTAAGAGTTGCACAGCTGATGATAGCGTCGGCTAATAAGGCCTCATAAAGGCCGAAATTTTAAAAAAATATGTAAGCACATAAATAGAGGCAGATATAACAAATGTTGTTGGTAGGTGCAAATTGTACATATTTTGTGAACTTTTGAATAAAAATAAAAAAAGATAAGTTTTTATTTCGCAAGTTGCTGTCCTGATGGAAGCGAAAACAACGATGGATATTTGAATATGGTTTGAATGGCAACCTTTAAAGACAGCTGACGAATGCTTTGTTATTGCTCTTCTTCTTTTCATATAGTATTAGCTGAACCCGGTGTGCTTCGCTACCTCCATCGTTATAAAATAAAATTAAAAGTATTTATATATCCTTTTGTGAAAATTTAATGCAGATCGGTCCAGTAGTTAAGACTATATTACAACTTTAATTTTCCTAAAAAGGGGCGTGGCCCACCCACTTTTCTCCTGGTACGTATTTCAAATTATGCCAATACCATATGTACCATATGGTATTGACGTAGTACAAAATATGCCCAAATTATGGCGATTTAAATTTTTGGGTTATATAGGCGGTGCCACGTCTCTTTGACCAATCAAAACTTCATATAGCCTATTATTCCTTCCAGAATCACAGTACCAGTGAAAATTTCAGGAAGATCGGTCCAAGCGTTTGACCTCCTATAACGCACAAACAAGCAAACAGACAGACATTCATTTTTATATATATAGATAGATGCGACAATGGTCATATATTTTTATTTGGGAAATGTTAATATTTATGTATGTATATGCATATTAAGCGCTTTATGCATACGTACAGTAAATACACATTTAAAAAAAAAAGTCATATCAAATTGAAATACAAAAAAATGCATTACAAAGTATAGAATAATTATTATAAGAATAATAAAAAACGTTTAAAATAAGTGAAAGTAACAAAGACTCAATTGGTCTGATAACATTTTATTAAAAAGACAAATAGAACGAAAAAGTATGTCTTTCTTAAGAGGTTCATTAAATTATGTTTGGTGTACCACCAGTGTATTGGGGAAAGGTGCTACTGGTTCAGTTTTCCAGGTAATTAAGAAATATGTGTAATACATATGTAAAAGCAAAACTATGTATGTAACAATGTGTGAGTTTACCTTTAAAAATTTTGTTGTAAATTTGTAAAAATACAGGGTGTCAACAAAATAACTGGAGAATCGGTCGCCGTCAAAACATTTAACCCTTATAGTCACATGCGACCTCCAGACGTTCAAATGCGTGAGTTCGAAGCTCTGAAAAAGGTTAATCATGAAAACATTGTGAAACTGTTGGCAATTGAAGAAGACCAAGAGGGTCGCGGTAAAGTGATTGTTATGGAACTATGCACGGGTGGGAGTTTGTTTAATATATTGGATGACCCAGAAAACTCTTATGGCTTACCAGAAAACGAATTTTTATTAGTTTTGGAACATTTATGCGCTGGAATGAAACACTTACGAGATAATAAATTGGTGCATCGTGACTTGAAACCGGGTAATATAATGAAATTTATTTCAGAAGATGGTCAAACGATATACAAATTAACTGATTTTGGAGCGGCACGAGAACTAGAAGATAACCAGCCGTTTGCTTCACTTTATGGCACTGAGGAATATCTACATCCGGATTTATATGAAAGAGCTGTATTAAGAAAATCCATAAATCGTTCGTTTACAGCCAATGTGGATTTGTGGTCTATTGGAGTAACATTGTATCATGTGGCCACAGGTAATTTACCTTTTCGACCCTACGGAGGGCGTAAAAACAGAGAAACGATGCATCAGATTACAACTAAGAAGGCATCAGGAGTTATATCAGGCACTCAGCTGTCTGAAAATGGTCCTATAGAGTGGTCTACTACATTACCACCTCACTGTCATTTATCCGAGGGTCTCAAAACTTTAGTTACTCCCTTACTTGCCGGTCTATTAGAGGAAAATCGTGAAAAGACATGGTCCTTCGATAGATTCTTTCAGGAAGTTACGCTTATTCTACGCAAGCGTGTCATACATGTATTCTTTTCTAATCGCACTAGTTCTGTTGAAATATTTTTGGAACCCGAGGAACAAATTGATCATTTTCGGGAGCGAATACTTATTCAAACTAAAGTGCCTATAGAGAAACAAATTTTACTGTTCAATAATGAGCATTTGGAAAAGAGAATAAATCTGCATACAACGGGTGAGTTTAATGATTTTATATGTATTTATGTATGTATATGGATTTACATTTCAAATATATTTATTAAAATTTGTTTCCTTAATAACGTAAACGTATTTAATTCTACTCGAATAACAAAATTATAAGTTAAGTAGAACCTATTTGCATATATAGAACATCAAATATTACCATCGCCACTATAATTGTAGATACTTCAAAAGCGAACAATCTTTTTTGCTATCCGCTCTTCGAAATTTTCGATAAATTTAAATTTATCATTTACAGCTTTTTCCAATTTCACTATAAAAGTGGTTTGCGATAAGCGTAATTAACTAAAAAAATTTGTTTGAACGGTGTCATGCAATAATTCCAAGGAAATAATGTCCAAATCATAAATTTCATATTGACTTTTTGGGGTGGCTCTGGTTCACTAGCAATAGCTTTCACAGCATTTGATCGAATAAATTTGTACTTTTAAATTTTTTTAGTACACGAAAACGAAAAAATATAGTGCTTATTAAAAAGTCATTAGAGTGCATAGTTTTTGAATAGGAAGAATTTATTTCTGGATTTTTCTGTAAAAGATTTGTATTTGCAGTAAAAGTAAATATAATATCAAAAAAGGACGAAAGTTATTGAACACAATTTTCAATTATGAATAAAAGAAAAAACATAGAATTTATAAGTATGTATGTATGTACATATATATTGTGGGTACATGGATTTTAATAATTTCTTTAAAAAATGAAATTTAGTACGCTTGTGAGTAATTAATCGTTTAATAACTACTGTTGCCATCATAAAATCTATATGCATATATAAAATTAAGTGCAAAACTTCCTGTGCGCATACTCCTCCTAGACGGCTTGCCCGATTTCAATGAAATTTTCAGGGGTGATTGGGGTCTGTGTGGAGGGTGCACATAAGAAATTTAGTGGGCGTGGCCCCTCCCACATAAATTAAATAACATCATATATCTTGACTATTGTGATAGCAAGAGTTTTGAAACATTGCAATAGTACATATGTTACTCATGTGATAATCAGGACAAAAATGGGTGGGATCGGACAAGTGGGCGTGGCAGCTATCATATAAAATAAATATTTAATATCAAATATCTAGAGTTATATAATAGTTAGAGCCTTCAAACTTTGTAGGAGTGCATAAATTAATAATATTAGCAGCTGAAGTGAAAATGGGCGTGATTGGACAAGTGGGCGTGGTAGATCTCATACAAAGTTTTAACATATAATATCTGGAGTACTATGACAGCAAGAGTTCTGAAACTTTGCACATGTACATATTAAACTAATCTGAAGAGTTGTGAAAAAATGGGCGGGATCGGGCTAATGGGCGTGGCAGCTCCCATACAAAGTAAATATTTAATATCATATATCTACAGTTCTATAATAGCCATAGTCTTAGAAATTTGTGCACGTTGATTATATTATGAATAGTCATGGGAAAATTGGGCGGGATCATACCAGTGGGCGTGGCAGCTCCCATTCAAAGTGAATATATAGCTCATAAACAAAATTAATATTAAATATCTAGGGCTCTATATTAGCTATATAGCCTTCAAATTTTGTACGAGTCCATCAATCTATATATATAAAAATGAATCCCTTTTTTCCTTGGTCACGGCATCACGCGTCAATGGCTGGACCGATTTGGACGATTTTTTCTTTCTAATGATCGCCATGGTCCAACTTTTTTCGATTTACCTAAAATCAGAAAACGGCTCCATCGATATGACTAATTCTTCTTTCAAATGTTCGTATTAATCCATTTTAAGTTTTCATCGAACGAAAAATTTGCCACGCCTACTTTTACGCACGCCCCTATTTAGGAAAATTAAAATCGTAATTTAGTCTTAACTACTGGACCGATCGTCATTAAATTTTCACAATAGGACATTCTTACGAAATAATAAATACATGACTATATAAAGTATTGATTGGACAAAGGGGCGTGGCACCGCCCATATAACCAAAAAATTTAAATCGCCATATTTTGGGCATTTTTTGACATACCAAAAATTTAAATCGCCATATGGCATTTTTTGTCCTACGTCGATGATATTTGGTACATATGGTATTGGCATAATTAGGAATACGTACCAGGAGGAAAGTGGGTGGGAACACGCCCCTTTTTAGGAAAATTAAATATCGTAATATAGTCTTAACTACTGGACCGATCGTCATTAACTTTTCACAATAAGGTATTCTTACGAAATAATAAATACATGACTATATAAATACTTTCAGTTTTATTTTATAACGATGGGGGTAGCGACGCACACGGGCTTTTTCGGATTTTTATTATTGTTTTGCCGCAAGATTGGCAGTCCTCCCTTTTACTAATAAATAAACAGAGACACCAGGCGAATGTTTACAATTATTAAAAAACATTGACATCGCAACATTGTGTGTTTTTTCCACATTTCAATCGATTTGCTACATTTATTCGAAAAGAATACTTTATCGGACTTACATAGTCTATAAGTATGGATCCTTGGCTTTAATTTCCCATTAGTCCAAATGAGTGACAAACAAATGTTATAGAAAAATTCTCAAATACAATTGAGAAATCGGACTTACATAGTCTATAAGTATGAATCCTTGGCTTTAATTTCCCATTGGTCCAAATGAGTGACAAACAAATTTTATAGAAAAATTCTCAAATACAATTGAGAAATCGGACTTACATAGTCTATAAGTATGGATCCTTGGCTTTAATTTCCCATTGGTCCAAATGAGTGACAAACATAAATGTGCCCACAAATAGCCAAATTCCCATAGAGCTGAACAAAATTTACACAATTTTCATCTTTAAAATTTTATAGAAAAGTTCTCAAATACAATTGAGAAATCGGACTTAGATAGTCTATAAGTATGGATCCTTGCCTTTAATTTCCCATTGGTCCAAATGAGTGACAAACATAAATGTGCCCACAAATAGCCAAATTCCCGTAGAGCTGAACAAAATTTACACAATTTTAATCTTTAAAATTTTATAGAAAAATTCTCAAATACAATTGAGAAATCGGACTTACATAGTCTATAAGTATGGATCCTTGGCTTTAATTTCCCATTGGTCCAAATGAGTGACAAACATAAATGTGCCCACAAATAGCCAAATTCCCGTAGAGCTGAACAAAATTTACACAATTTTAATCTTTAAAATTTTATAGAAAAATTCTCAAATACAATTGAGAAATCGGACTTACATAGTCTATAAGTATGGATCCTTGGCTTTAATTTCCCATTGGTCCAAATAAGTGACAAACAAATGTTATAGAAAAATTCTCAAATACAATTGAGAAATCGGACTTAGATAGTCTATAAGTATGGATCCTTGGTTTTAATTTCCCATTGGTCCAAATGAGTGACAAACATAAATGTGCCCACAAATAGCCAAATTCCCGTAGAGCTGAACAAAATTTACACAATTTTAATCTTTAAAATTTTATAGAAAAATTCTCAAATACAATTGAGAAATCGGACTTACATAGTCTATAAGTATGGATCCTTGGCTTTAATTTCCCATTGGTCCAAATAAGTGACAAACAAATGTTATAGAAAAATTCTCAAATACAATTGAGAAATCGGACTTAGATAGTCTATAAGTATGGATCCTTGGTTTTAATTTCCCATTGGTCCAAATGAGTGACAAACATAAATGTGCCCACAAATAGCCAAATTCCCGTAGAGCTGAACAAAATTTACACAATTTTAATCTTTAAAATTTTATAGAAAAATTCTCAAATACAATTGAGAAATCGGACTTACATAGTCTATAAGTATGGATCCTTGGCTTTAATTTCCCATTGGTCCAAATAAGTGACAAAAAAATGTTATAGAAAAATTCTCAAATACAATTGAGAAATCGGACTTAGATAGTCTATAAGTATGGATCCTTGGTTTTAATTTCCCATTGGTCCAAATGAGTGACAAACATAAATGTGCCCACAAATAGCCAAATTCACGTAGAGCTGAACAAAATTTACACAATTTTAATCTTTAAAATGTTATAGAAAAATTCTCAAATACAATTGAGAAATCAGACTTACATAGCCTATAAGTATGTATCCTTGGCTTTAATTTCCCATTGGTCCAAATGAGTGACAAACAAATATTATAGAAAAATTCTCAAATACAATTGAGAAATCGGACTTACATAGTCTATAAGTATGGATCCTTGGCTTTAATTTCCCATTGGTCCAAATAAGTGACAAAAAAATGTTATAGAAAAATTCTCAAATACAATTGAGAAATCGGACTTACATAGTCTATAAGTATGGATCCTTGGCTTTAATTTCCCATTGGTCCAAATGAGTGACAAACATAAATGTGCCCACAAATAGCCAAATTCACGTAGAGCTGAACAAAATTTACACAATTTTAATCTTTAAAATTTTATAGAAAAATTCTCAAATACAATTGAGAAATCGGACTTACATAGTCTATAAGTATAGATCCTTGGATTTAATTTCCCATTGGTCCAAATGAGTGACAAACATAACTGTGCCCACAAATAGCCAAATTCACGTAGAGCTGGACAAAATTTACACAATTTTAATCTTTAAAATGTTGTACAAAAATTCTCAAATACAATTGAGAAATCAGACTTACATAGCCTATGAGTATGGAACCTTGGCTTTAATTTCCCATTGGTCCAAATGAGTGACAAACAAATGTTATAGAAAAATTCTCAAATACAATTGAGAAATCGGACTTACATAGTCTATAAGTATGGATTCTTGGCTTTAATTTCCCATTGGTCCAAATGAGTGACAAACATAAATGTGCCCACAAATAGCCAAATTCACGTAGAGCTGAACAAAATTTACACAATTTTAATCTTTAAAATGTTATAGAAAAATTCTCAAATACAATTGAGAAATCAGACTTACATAGCCTATAAGTATGGATCCTTGGCTTTAATTTCCCATTGGTCCAAATGAGTGACAAACAAATGTTATAGAAAAATTCTCAAATACAATTCAGAAATCGGACTTACATAGTCTATAAGTATGGATTCTTGGCTTTAATTTCCCATTGGTCCAAATGAGTGACAAACATAAATGTGCCCACAAATAGCCAAATTCACGTAGAGCTGAACAAAATTTACACAATTTTAATCTTTAAAATGTTGTAGAAAAATTCTCAAATACAATTGAGAAATCAGACTTACATAGCCTATAAGTATGTATCCTTGGCTTTAATTTCCCATTGGTCCAAATGAGTGACAAACAAATGTTATAGAAAAATTCTCAAATACTATTGAGAAATCAGACTTACATAGCCTATAAGTATGGATCCTTGGCTTTAATTTCCCATTGGTCCAAATGAGTGACAAACATAAATGTGCCCACAAATAGCCAAATTCACGTAGAGCTGAACAAAATTTACACACTTTTAATCTTTAAAATGTTATAGAAAAATTCTCAAATACAATTGAGAAATCAGACTTACATAGCCTATAAGTATGGATCCTTGGCTTTAATTTCCCATTGGTCCAAATGAGTGACAAACAAATGTTATAGAAAAATTCTCAAACACAATTGAGAAATCGGACTTACATAGTCTATAAGTATGGATTCTTGGCTTTAATTTCCCATTGGTCCAAATGAGTGACAAACATAAATGTGCCCACAAATAGCCAAATTCACGTAGAGCTGGACAAAATTTACACAATTTTAATCTTTAAAATGTTATAGAAAAATTCTCAAATACAATTGAGAAATCAGACTTACATAGCCTATAAGTATGGATCCTTGGCTTTAATTTCCCATTGGTCCAAATGAGTGACAAACAAATGTTATAGAAAAATTCTCAAATACAATTGAGAAATCGGACTTACATAGTCTATAAGTATGTATCCTTGGCTTTAATTTCCCATTGGTCCAAATGAGTGACAAACAAATGTTATAGAAAAATTGTCAAATACAATTGAGAAATCGGACTAACATAGTCTATAAGTATGGATCCTTGGCTTTAATTTCCCATTGGTCCAAATGAGTGACAAACATAAATGTGCCCACAAATAGCCAAATTCACGTAGAGCTGAACAAAATTTACACAATTTTAATCTTTAAAATGTTATAGAAAAATTCTCAAATACAATTGAGAAATCGGACTTACATAGTCTATAAGTATGGATCCTTGGCTTTAATTTCCCATTGGTCCAAATGAGTGACAAACAAATGTTATAGAAAAATTCTCAAATACAATTGAGAAATCGGACTTACATAGTCTATAAGTATGGATTCTTGGCTTTAATTTCCCATTGGTCCAAATGAGTGACAAACATAAATGTGCCCACTAATAGCCAAATTCACGTAGAGCTGAACAAAATTTACACAATTTTAATCTTTAAAATGTTATAGAAAAATTCTCAAATACAATTGAGAAATCGGACTTACATAGTCTATAAGTATGGATCCTTGGATTTAATTTCCCAATGGTCCAAATGAGTGACAAACATAAATGTGCCCACAAATAGCCAAATTCACGTAGAGCTGAACAAAATTTACACAATTTTAATCTTTAAAATGTTATAGAAAAATTCTAAATTCAATTGAGAAATCGGACTTACATAGTCTATAAGTATGGATTCTTGGCTTTAATTTCCCATTGGTCCAAATGAGTGACAAACAAATGTTATAGAAAAATTCTCAAATACAATTGAGAAATCGGACTTACATAGTCTATAAGTATGGATTCTTGGCTTTAATTTCCCATTGGTCCAAATGAGTGACAAACATAAATGTGCCCACTAATAGCCAAATTCACGTAGAGCTGAACAAAATTTACACAATTTTAATCTTTAAAATGTTATAGAAAAATTCTCAAATACAATTGAGAAATCGGACTTACATAGTCTATAAGTATGGATCCTTGGATTTAATTTCCCAATGGTCCAAATGAGTGACAAACATAAATGTGCCCACAAATAGCCAAATTCACGTAGAGCTGAACAAAATTTACACAATTTTAATCTTTAAAATGTTATAGAAAAATTCTAAATTCAATTGAGAAATCGGACTTACATAGTCTATAAGTATGGATCCTTGGCTTTAATTTCCCATTGGTCCAAATGAGTGACAAACATAAATGTGCCCACAAATAGCCAAATTCACGTAGAGCTGAACAAAATTTACACAATTTTAATCTTTAAAATGTTATAGAAAAATTCTCAAATACAATTGAGAAATCAGACTTACATAGCCTATAAGTATGGAACCTTGGCTTTAATTTCCCATTGGTCCAAATGAGTGACAAACAAATGTTATAGAAAAATTGTCAAATACAATTGAGAAATCGGACTAACATAGTCTATAAGTATGGATCCTTGGCTTTAATTTCCCATTGGTCCAAATGAGTGACAAACATAAATGTGCCCACAAATAGCCAAATTCACGTAGAGCTGAACAAAATTTACACAATTTTAATCTTTAAAATGTTATAGAAAAATTCTCAAATACAATTGAGAAATCGGACTTACATAGTCTATAAGTATGGATCCTTGGCTTTAATTTCCCATTGGTCCAAATGAGTGACAAACAAATGTTATAGAAAAATTCTCAAATTCAATTCAGAAATCGGACTTACATAGTCTATAAGTATGGATCCTTAGCTTTAATTTCCCATTGGTCCAAATGAGTGACAAACAAATTTTATAGAAAAATTCTCAAATACAATTGAGAAATCAGACTTACATAGTCTATAAGTATGGATCCTTGGCTTTAATTTCCCATTGGTCCAAATGAGTGACAAACATAAATGTGCCCACAAATAGCCAAATTCACGTAGAGCTGAACAAAATTTACACAATTTTAATCTTTAAAATGTTATAGAAAAATTCTCAAATACAATTGAGAAATCGGACTTACATAGTCTATAAGTATGGATCCTTGGCTTTAATTTCCCATTGGTCCAAATGAGTGACAAACAAATTTTATAGAAAAATTCTCAAATACAATTGAGAAATCAGACTTACATAGTCTATAAGTATGGATCCTTGGCTTTAATTTCCCATTGGTCCAAATGAGTGACAAACAAATTTTATAGAAAAATTCTCAAATTTAATTGAGAAATCGGACTTACATAGTCTATAAGTATGGATCCTTGGCTTTAATTTCCCATTGGTCCAAATGAGTGACAAACAAATTTTATAGAAAAATTCTCAAATACAATTGAGAAATCGGACTTACATAGTCTATAAGTATGGATCCTTGGCTTTAATTTCCCATTGGTCCAAATGAGTGACAAACATAAATGTGCCCACAAATAGCCAAATTCACGTAGAGCTGAACAAAATTTACACAATTTTAATCTTTAAAATGTTATAGAAAAATTCTCAAATACAATTGAGAAATCAGACTTACATAGCCTATAAGTATGGAACCTTGGCTTTAATTTCCCATTGGTCCAAATGAGTGACAAACAAATTTTATAGAAAAATTCTCAAATACAATTGAGAAATCGGACTTACATAGTTTATAAGTATGGATTCTTGGCTTTAACTTCCCATTGGTCCAAATGAGTGACAAACATAAATGTGCCCACAAATAGCCAAATTCACGTAGAGCTGAACAAAATTTACACAATTTTAATCTTTAAAATGTTATAGAAAAATTCTCAAATACAATTGAGAAATCAGACTTACATAGCCTATAAGTATGGAACCTTGGCTTTAATTTCCCATTGGTCCAAATGAGTGACAAACAAATGTTATAGAAAAATTCTCAACTGCAATTCAGAAATCGGACTTACATAATCTATAAGTATGGATTCTTGGCTTTAATTTCCCATTGGTCCAAATGAGTGACCAACATAAATGTGCCCACAAATAGCCAAATTCACGTAGAGCTGGACAAAATTTACACAATTTTAATCTTTAAAATGTTATAGAAAAATTCTCAAATACAATTGAGAAATCAGACTTACATAGCCTATGAGTATGGAACCTTGGCTTTAATTTCCCATTGGTCCAAATGAGTGACAAACAAATGTTATAGAAAAATTCTCAAATACAATTGAGAAATCGGACTTACATAGTCTATAAGTATGGATCCTTGGCTTTAATTTCCCATTGGTCCAGATGAGTGACAAACAAATTTTATAGAAAAATTCTCAAATACAATTGAGAAATCGGACTTACATAGTCTATAAGTATGGATCCTTGGCTTTAATTTCCCATTGGTCCAAATGAGTGACAAACAAATTTTATAGAAAAATTCTCAAATACAATTGAGAAATCGGACTTACATAGTCTATAAGTATGGATCCTTGGCTTTAATTTCCCATTGGTCCAGATGAGTGACAAACAAATTTTATAGAAAAATTCTCAAATACAATTGAGAAATCGGACTTACATAGTCTATAAGTATGGATCCTTGGCTTTAATTTCCCATTGGTCCAAATGAGTGACAAACAAATTTTATAGAAAAATTCTCAAATACAATTGAGAAATCAGACTTACATAGCCTATAAGTATGGATCCTTGGCTTTAATTTCCCATTGGTCCAAATGAGTGACAAACAAATGTTATAGAAAAATTCTCAAATACAATTCAGAAATCGGACTTACATAGTCTATAAGTATGGATTCTTGGCTTTAATTTCCCATTGGTCCAAATGAGTGACAAACATAAATGTGCCCACAAATAGCCAAATTCACGTAGAGCTGAACAAAATTTACCCAATTTTAATCTTTAAAATGTTATAGAAAAATTCTCAAATACAATTGAGAAATCAGACTTACATAGCCTATAAGTATGGATCCTTGGCTTTAATTTCCCATTGGTCCAAATGAGTGACAAACAAATTTTATAGAAAAATTCTCAAATACAATTGAGAAATCGGACTTACATAGTCTATAAGTATGGATCCTTGGCTTTAATTTCCCATTGGTCCAAATGAGTGACAAACATAAATGTGCCCACAAATAGCCAAATTCACGTGGAGCTGAACAAAATTTACACAATTTTAATCTTTAAAATGTTATAGAAAAATTCTCAAATACAATTGAGAAATCAGACTTACATAGTCTATAAGTATGGATCCTTGGCTTTAATTTCCCATTGGTCCAAATGAGTGACAAACAAATTTTATAGAAAAATTCTCAAATACAATTGAGAAATCGGACTTACATAGTCTATAAGTATGGATCCTTGGCTTTAATTTCCCATTGGTCCAAATGAGTGACAAACATAAATGTGCCCACAAATAGCCAAATTCACGTAGAGCTGAACAAAATTTACACAATTTTAATCTTTAAAATGTTATAGAAAAATTCTCAAATACAATTGAGAAATCAGACTTACATAGCCTATAAGTATGGAACCTTGGCTTTAATTTCCCATTGGTCCAAATGAGTGACAAACAAATTTTATAGAAAAATTCTCAAATACAATTCAAAAATCGGACTTACATAGTCTATAAGTATGGATCTTTGGATTTAATTTCCCATTGGTCCAAATGAGTGACAAACATAAATGTGCCCACAAATACCCAAATTCACGTAGAGCTGAACAAAATTTACACAATTTTAATCTTTAAAATGTTATAGAAAAATTCTCAAATACAATTGAGAAATCAGACTTACATAGCCAATAAGTATGGATCCTTGGCTTTACTTTCCCATTGGTCCAAATGAGTGACAAACAAATGTTATAGAAAAATTCTCAAATACAATTGAGAAATCGGACTTACATAGTTTATAAGTATGGATTCTTGGCTTTAATTTCCCATTGGTCCAAATGAGTGACAAACATAAATGTGCCCACAAATAGCCAAATTCACGTAGAGCTGAACAAAATTTACACACTTTTAATCTTTAAAATGTTATAGAAAAATTCTCAAATACAATTGAGAAATCAGACTTACATAGCCTATAAGTATGGAACCTTGGCTTTAATTTCCCATTGGTCCAAATGAGTGACAAACAAATGTTATAGAAAAATTCTCAAATACAATTGAGAAATCGGACTTACATAGTCTATAAGTATGGATTCTTGGCTTTAACTTCCCATTGGTCCAAATGAGTGACAAACATAAATGTGCCCACAAATAGCCAAATTCACGTAGAGCTGAACAAAATTTACACAATTTTAATCTTTAAAATGTTATAGAAAAATTCTCAAATACAATTGAGAAATCAGACTTACATAGCCTATAAGTATGGATCCTTGGCTTTAATTTCCCATTGGTCCAAATGAGTGACAAACAAATGTTATAGAAAAATTCTCAAATGCAATTCAGAAATCGGACTTACATAGTCTATAAGTATGGATTCTTGGCTTTAATTTCCCATTGGTCCAAATGAGTGACAAACATAAATGTGCCCACAAATAGCCAAATTCACGTAGAGCTGGACAAAATTTACACAATTTTAATCTTTAAAATGTTATAGAAAAATTCTCAAATACAATTGAGAAATCAGACTTACATAGCCTATGAGTATGGAACCTTGGCTTTAATTTCCCATTGGTCCAAATGAGTGACAAACAAATGTTATAGAAAAATTCTCAAATACAATTGAGAAATCGGACTTACATAGTCTATAAGTATGGATCCTTGGCTTTAATTTCCCATTTGTCCAAATGAGTGACAAACAAATTTTATAGAAAAATTCTCAAATACAATTGAGAAATCGGACTTACATAGTCTATAAGTATGGATCCTTGGCTTTAATTTCCCATTGGTCCAAATGAGTGACAAACAAATTTTATAGAAAAATTCTCAAATACAATTGAGAAATCAGACTTACATAGTCTATAAGTATGGATCCTTGGCTTTAATTTCCCATTGGTCCATATGAGTGACAAACAAATTTTATAGAAAAATTCTCAAATACAATTGAGAAATCGGACTTACATAGTCTATAAGTATGGATCCTTGGCTTTAATTTCCCATTGGTCCAAATGAGTGACAAACAAATTTTATAGAAAAATTCTCAAATACAATTGAGAAATCGGACTTACATAGTCTATAAGTATGGATCCTTGGCTTTAATTTCCCATTGGTCCAAATGAGTGACAAACAAATTTTATAGAAAAATTCTCAAATACAATTGAGAAATCGGACTTACATAGTCTATAAGTATGGATCCTTGGCTTTAATTTCCCATTGGTCCAAATGAGTGACAAACAAATTTTATAGAAAAATTCTCAAATACAATTCAGAAATCGGACTTACATAGTCTATAAGTATGGATTCTTGGCTTTAATTTCCCATTGGTCCAAATGAGTGACAAACATAAATGTGCCCACAAATAGCCAAATTCACGTAGAGCTGAACAAAATTTACACAATTTTAATCTTTAAAATGTTATAGAAAAATTCTCAAATACAATTGAGAAATCAGACTTACATAGCCTATAAGTATGGATCCTTGGCTTTAATTTCCCATTGGTCCAAATGAGTGACAAACAAATGTTATAGAAAAATTCTCAAATACAATTGAGAAATCGGACTTACATAGTCTATAAGTATGGATTCTTGGCTTTAATTTCCCATTGGTCCAAATGAGTGACAAACATAAATGTGCCCACAAATAGCCAAATTCACGTAGAGCTGAACAAAATTTACACACTTTTAATCTTTAAAATGTTATAGAAAAATTCTCAAATACAATTGAGAAATCAGACTTACATAGCCTATAAGTATGGATCCTTGGCTTTAATTTCCCATTGGTCCAAATGAGTGACAAACATAAATGTACCCACAAATAGCCAAATTCACGTAGAGCTGAACAAAATTTACACAATTTTAATCTTTAAAATGTTATAGAAAAATTCTCAAATACAATTGAGAAATCAGACTTACATAGCCTATAAGTATGGATCCTTGGCTTTTATTTCCCATTGGTCCAAATGAGTGACAAACAAATGTTATAGAAAAATTCTCAAATACAATTCAGAAATCGGACTTACATAGTCTATAAGTATGGATTCTTGGCTTTAATTTCCCATTGGTCCAAATGAGTGACAAACAAATGTTATAGAAAAATTCTCAAATACAATTCAGAAATCGGACTTACATAGTCTATAAGTATGGATCCTTGGCTTTAATTTCCCATTGGTCCAAATGAGTGACAAACATAAATGTGCCCACAAATAGCCAAATTCACGTAGAGCTGAACAAAATTTACACAATTTTAATCTTTAAAATGTTATAGAAAAATTCTCAAATACAATTGAGAAATCAGACTTACATAGCCTATAAGTATGTATCCTTGGCTTTAATTTCCCATTGGTCCAAATGAGTGACAAACAAATGTTATAGAAAAATTCTCAAATTCAATTCAGAAATCGGACTTACATAGTCTATAAGTATGGATTCTTGGCTTTAATTTCCCATTGGTCCAAATGAGTGACAAACATAAATGTGTCCACAAATAGCCAAATTCACGTAGAGCTGAACAAAATTTACACACTTTTAATCTTTAAAATGTTATAGAAAAATTCTCAAATACAATTGAGAAATCAGACTTACATAGCCTATAAGTATGTAACCTTGGCTTTAATTTCCCATTGGTCCAAATGAGTGACAAACAAATGTTATAGAAAAATTCTCAAATTCAATTCAGAAATCGGACTTACATAGTCTATAAGTATGGATTCTTGGCTTTAATTTCCCATTGGTCCAAATGAGTGACAAACATAAATGTGCCCACAAATAGCCAAATTCACGTAGAGCTGAACAAAATTTACACACTTTTAATCTTTAAAATGTTATAGAAAAATTCTCAAATACAATTGAGAAATCAGACTTACATAGCCTATAAGTATGTATCCTTGGCTTTAATTTCCCATTAGTCCAAATGAGTGACAAACAAATGTTATAGAAAAATTCTCAAATTCAATTCAGAAATCGGACTTACATAGTCTATAAGTATGGATTCTTGGCTTTAATTTCCCATTGGTCCAAATGAGTGACAAACATAAATGTGCCCACAAATAGCCAAATTCACGTAGAGCTGAACAAAATTTACACACTTTTAATCTTTAAAATGTTATAGAAAAATTCTCAAATACAATTGAGAAATCAGACTTACATAGCCTATAAGTATGGATCCTTGGCTTTAATTTCCCATTGGTCCAAATGAGTGACAAACAAATGTTATAGAAAAATTCTCAAATACAATTGAGAAATCGGACTTACATAGTCTATAAGTATGGATTCTTGGCTTTAATTTCCCATTGGTCCAAATGAGTGACAAACATAAATGTGCCCACAAATAGCCAAATTCACGTAGAGCTGAACAAAATTTACACACTTTTAATCTTTAAAATGTTATAGAAAAATTCTCAAATACAATTGAGAAATCAGACTTACATAGCCTATCAGTATGGATCCTTGGCTTTAATTTCCCATTGGTCCAAATGAGTGACAAACATAAATGTACCCACAAATAGCCAAATTCACGTAGAGCTGAACAAAATTTACACAATTTTAATCTTTAAAATGTTATAGAAAAATTCTCAAATACAATTGAGAAATCGGACTTACATAGCCTATAAGTATGGATCCTTGGCTTTAATTTCCCATTGGTCCAAATGAGTGACAAACATAAATGTGCCCACAAATAGCCAAATTCACGTAGAGCTGAACATAATTTACACAATTTTAATCTTTAAAATGTTATAGAAAAATTCTCAAATACAATTGAGAAATCAGACTTACATAGCCTATAAGTATGGAACCTTGGCTTTAATTTCCCATTGGTCCAAATGAGTGACAAACAAATGTTATAGAAAAATTCTCAAATACAATTGAGAAATCAGACTTACATAGCCTATAAGTATGGATTCTTGGCTTTAATTTCCCATTGGTCCAAATGAGTGACAAACAAATGTTATAGAAAAATTCTCAAATACAATTGAGAAATCGGACTTTCATAGCCTATAAGTATGGATCCTTGGCTTTAATTTCCCATTGGTCCAAATGAGTGACAAACATAAATGTGCCCACAAATAGCCAAATTCACGTAGAGCTGAACAAAATTTACACAATTTTAATCTTTAAAATGTTATAGAAAAATTCTCAAATACAATTGAGAAATCAGACTTACATAGCCTATAAGTATGTATCCTTGGCTTTAATTTCCCATTGGTCCAAATGAGTGACAAACATAAATGTGCCCACAAATAGCCAAATTCACGTAGAGCTGAACAAAATTTACACAATTTTAATCTTTAAAATGTTATAGAAAAATTCTCAAATACAATTGAGAAATCGGACTTACATAGTCTATAAGTATGGATTCTTGGCTTTAATTTCCCATTGGTCCAAATGAGTGACAAACATAAAGGTGCCCACAAATAGCCAAATTCACGTAGAGCTGAACATAATTTACACAATTTTAATCTTTAAAATGTTATAGAAAAATTCTCAAATACAATTGAGAAATCAGACTTACATAGCCTATAAGTATGGAACCTTGGCTTTAATTTCCCATTGGTCCAAATGAGTGACAAACAAATGTTATAGAAAAATTCTCAAATACAATTGAGAAATCAGACTTACATAGCCTATAAGTATGGATTCTTGGCTTTAATTTCCCATTGGTCCAAATGAGTGACAAACAAATGTTATAGAAAAATTCTCAAATACAATTGAGAAATCGGACTTTCATAGCCTATAAGTATGGATCCTTGGCTTTAATTTCGCATTGGTCCAAATGAGTGACAAACATAAATGTGCCCACAAATAGCCAAATTCACGTAGAGCTGAACAAAATTTACACAATTTTAATCTTTAAAATGTTATAGAAAAATTCTCAAATACAATTGAGAAATCAGACTTACATAGCCTATAAGTATGGAACCTTGGCTTTAATTTCCCATTGGTCCAAATGAGTGACAAACAAATGTTAAAGAAAAATTCTCAAATACAATTGAGAAATCAGACTTACATAGCCTATAAGTATGGATCCTTGGCTTTAATTTCCCATTGGTCCAAATGAGTGACAAACAAATGTTATAGAAAAATTCTCTAAAATTCAATTGAGAAATCGGACTTACATAGCCTATAAGTATGGATTCTTGGCTTTAATTTCCCATTGGTCCAAATGAGTGACAAACATAAATGTGCCCACAAATAGCCAAATTCACGTAGAGCTGAACAAAATTTACACAATTTTAATCTTTAAAATGTTATAGAAAAATTCTCAAATACAATTGAGAAATCAGACTTACATAGCCTATAAGTATGGAACCTTGGCTTTAATTTCCCTTTGGTCCAAATGAGTGACAAACAAATGTTAAAGAAAAATTCTCAAATACAATTGAGAAATCAGACTTACATAGCCTATAAGTATGGATCCTTGGCTTTAATTTCCCATTGGTCCAAATGAGTGACAAACAAATGTTATAGAAAAATTCTCAAATACAATTGAGAAATCGGACTTTCATAGCCTATAAGTATGGATCCTTGGCTTTAATTTCCCATTGGTCCAAATGAGTGACAAACATAAATGTGCCCACAAATAGCCAAATTCACGTAGAACTGAACAAAATTTACACAATTTTAATCTTTAAAATGTTATAGAAAAATTCTCAAATACAATTGAGAAATCAGACTTACATAGCCTATAAGTATGGAACCTTGGCTTTAATTTCCCATTGGTCCAAATGAGTGACAAACAAATGTTAAAGAAAAATTCTCAAATACAATTGAGAAATCAGACTTACATAGCCTATAAGTATGGATCCTTGGCTTTAATTTCCCATTGGTCCAAATGAGTGACAAACAAATGTTATAGAAAAATTCTCTAAAATTCAATTGAGAAATCGGACTTACATAGCCTATAAGTATGGATTCTTGGCTTTAATTTCCCATTGGTCCAAATGAGTGACAAACATAAATGTGCCCACAAATAGCCAAATTCACGTAGAGCTGAACAAAATTTACACAATTTTAATCTTTAAAATGTTATAGAAAAATTCTCAAATACAATTGAGAAATCAGACTTACATAGCCTATAAGTATGTATCCTTGGCTTTAATTTCCCATTGGTCCAAATGAGTGACAAACAAATGTTATAGAAAAATTCTCAAATACAATTGAGAAATCGGACTAACATAGCCTATAAGTATGGATCCTTGGCTTTAATTTCCCATTGGTCCAAATGAGTGACAAACATAAATGTGCCCACAAATAGCCAAATTCACGTAGAGCTGAACAAAATTTACACAATTTTAATCTTTAAAATGTTATAGAAAAATTCTCAAATACAATTGAGAAATCAGACTTACATAGCCTATAAGTATGTATCCTTGGCTTTAACTTCCCATTGGTCCAAATGAGTGACAAACAAATGTTAAAGAAAAATACTCAAATACAATTGAGAAATCAGACTTACATAGCCTATAAGTATGGAACCTTGGCTTTAATTTCCCATTGGTCCAAATGAGTGACAAACAAATTTTATAGAAAAATTCTCAAATACAATTCAGAAATCGGACTTACATAGTCTATAAGTATGGATTCTTGGCTTTAATTTCCCATTGGTCCAAATGCGTGACAAACATAAATGTGCCCACAAATAGCCAAATTCACGTAGAGCTGAACAAAATTTACACAATTTTAATCTTTAAAATGTTATAGAAAAATTCTCAAATACAATTGAGAAATCAGACCTACATAGCCTATAAGTATGTATCCTTGGCTTTAACTTCCCATTGGTCCAAATGAGTGACAAACAAATGTTAAAGAAAAATTCTCAAATACAATTGAGAAATCAGACTTACATAGCCTATAAGTATGGAACCTTGGCTTTAATTTCCCATTGGTCCAAATGAGTGACAAACAAATGTTATAGAAAAATTCTCAAATTCAATTCAGAAATCGGACTTACATAGTCTATAAGTATGGATTCTTGGCTTTAATTTCCCATTGGTCCAAATGAGTGACAAACATAAATGTGCCCACAAAGAGCCAAATTCACGTAGAGCTGAACAAAATTTACACAATTTTAATCTTTAAAATGTTATAGAAAAATTCTCAAATACAATTGAGAAATCAGACTTACATAGCCTATAAGTATGTATCCTTGGCTTTAATTTCCCATTGGTCCAAATGAGTGACAAACAAATGTTAAAGAAAAATACTCAAATACAATTGAGAAATCAGACTTACATAGCCTATAAGTATGTATCCTTGGCTTTAATTTCCCATTGGTCCAAATGAGTGACAAACAAATGTTATAGAAAAATTCTCAAATACAATTGAGAAATCGGACTAACATAGCCTATAAGTATGGATCCTTGGCTTTAATTTCCCATTGGTCCAAATGAGTGACAAACATAAATGTGCCCACAAATAGCCAAATTCACGTAGAGCTGAACAAAATTTACACAATTTTAATCTTTAAAATGTTATAGAAAAATTCTCAAATACAATTGAGAAATCAGACTTACATAGCCTTTAAGTATGTATCCTTGGCTTTAATTTCCCATTGGTCCAAATGAGTGACAAACAAATGTTAAAGAAAAATACTCAAATACAATTGAGAAATCAGACTTACATAGCCTATAAGTATGGAACCTTGGCTTTAATTTCCCATTGGTCCAAATGAGTGACAAACAAATTTTATAGAAAAATTCTCAAATACAATTCAGAAATCGGACTTACATAGTCTATAAGTATGGATTCTTGGCTTTAATTTCCCATTGGTCCAAATGAGTGACAAACATAAATGTGCCCACAAATAGCCAAATTCACGTAGAGCTGAACAAAATTTACACAATTTTAATCTTTAAAATGTTATAGAAAAATTCTCAAATACAATTGAGAAATCAGACTTACATAGCCTTTAAGTATGTATCCTTGGCTTTAATTTCCCATTGGTCCAAATGAGTGACAAACAAATGTTAAAGAAAAATACTCAAATACAATTGAGAAATCAGACTTACATAGCCTATAAGTATGGAACCTTGGCTTTAATTTCCCATTGGTCCAAATGAGTGACAAACAAATTTTATAGAAAAATTCTCAAATACAATTCAGAAATCGGACTTACATAGTCTATAAGTATGGATTCTTGGCTTTAATTTCCCATTGGTCCAAATGAGTGACAAACATAAATGTGCCCACAAATAGCCAAATTCACGTAGAGCTGAACAAAATTTACACAATTTTAATCTTTAAAATGTTATAGAAAAATTCTCAAATACAATTGAGAAATCGGACTTACATAGTCTATAAGTATGTATCCTTGGCTTTAATTTCCCATTGGTCCAAATGAGTGACAAACAAATGTTATAGAAAAATTCTCAAATTCAATTCAGAAATCGGACTTACATAGTCTATAAGTATGGATTCTTGGCTTTAATTTCCCATTGGTCCAAATGAGTGACAAACATAAATGTGCCCACAAAGAGCCAAATTCACGTAGAGCTGAACAAAATTTACACAATTTTAATCTTTAAAATGTTATAGAAAAATTCTCAAATACAATTGAGAAATCAGACTTACATAGCCTATAAGTATGTATCCTTGGCTTTAATTTCCCATTGGTCCAAATGAGTGACAAACAAATGTTAAAGAAAAATTCTCAAATACAATTGAGAAATCAGACTTACATAGCCTATAAGTATGGAACCTTGGCTTTAATTTCCCATTGGTCCAAATGAGTGACAAACAAATTTTATAGAAAAATTCTCAAATACAATTGAGAAATCGGACTTACATAGTCTATAAGTATGGATTCTTGGCTTTAATTTCCCATTGGTCCAAATGAGTGACAAACATAAATGTGCCCACAAATAGCCAAATTCACGTAGAGCTGAACAAAATTTACACAATTTTAATCTTTAAAATGTTATAGAAAAATTCTCAAATACAATTGAGAAATCAGACTTACATAGCCTATAAGTATGTATCCTTGGCTTTAATTTCCCATTGGTCCAAATGAGTGACAAACAAATGTTAAAGAAAAATTCTCAAATACAATTGAGAAATCAGACTTACATAGCCTATAAGTATGGAACCTTGGCTTTAATTTCCCATTGGTCCAAATGAGTGACAAACAAATTTTATAGAAAAATTCTCAAATACAATTGAGAAATCGGACTTACATAGTCTATAAGTATGGATTCTTGGCTTTAATTTCCCATTGGTCCAAATGAGTGACAAACATAAATGTGCCCACAAATAGCCAAATTCACGTAGAGCTGAACAAAATTTACACAATTTTAATCTTTAAAATGTTATAGAAAAATTCTCAAATACAATTGAGAAATCAGACTTACATAGCCTATAAGTATGTATCCTTGGCTTTAATTTCCCATTGGTCCAAATGAGTGACAAACAAATGTTATAGAAAAATTCTCAAATTCAATTCAGAAATCGGACTTACATAGTCTATAAGTATGGATTCTTGGCTTTAATTTCCCATTGGTCCAAATGAGTGACAAACATAAATGTGCCCACAAAGAGCCAAATTCACGTAGAGCTGAACAAAATTTACACAATTTTAATCTTTAAAATGTTATAGAAAAATTCTCAAATACAATTGAGAAATCGGACTTACATAGCCTATAAGTATGGATCCTTGGCTTTAATTTCCCATTGGTCCAAATGAGTGACAAACATAAATGTGCCCACAAATAGCCAAATTCACGTAGAGCTGAACAAAATTTACACAATTTTAATCTTTAAAATGTTATAGAAAAATTCTCAAATACAATTGAGAAATCGGACTTACATAGCCTATAAGTATGGATCCTTGGCTTTAATTTCCCATTGGTCGAAATGAGTGACAAACATAAATGTGCCCACAAATAGCCAAATTCACGTAGAGCTGAACAAAATTTACACAATTTTAATCTTTAAAATGTTATAGAAAAATTCTCAAATACAATTGAGAAATCGGACTTACATAGCCTATAAGTATGGATCCTTGGCTTTAATTTCCCATTGGTCCAAATGCGTGACAAACAAATGTTATAGAAAAATTCTCAAATACAATTGAGAAATCAGACTTACATAGCCTATAAGTATGGATCCTTGGCTTTAATTTCCCATTGGTCCAAATGAGTGACAAACATAAATGTGCCCACAAATAGCCAAATTCACGTAGAGCTGAACAAAATTTACACAATTTTAATCTTTAAAATGTTATAGAAAAATTCTCAAATACAATTGAGAAATCGGACTTACATAGCCTATAAGTATGGATCCTTGGCTTTAATTTCCCATTGGTCCAAATGCGTGACAAACAAATGTTATAGAAAAATTCTCAAATACAATTGAGAAATCAGACTTACATAGCCTATAAGTATGGATCCTTGGCTTTAATTTCCCATTGGTCCAAATGAGTGACAAACATAAATGTGCCCACAAATAGCCAAATTCACGTAGAGCTGAACAAAATTTACACAATTTTAATCTTTAAAATGTTATAGAAAAATTCTCAAATACAATTGAGAAATCGGACTTACATAGCCTATAAGTATGGATCCTTGGCTTTAATTTCCCATTGGTCCAAATGCGTGACAAACAAATGTTATAGAAAAATTCTCAAATACAATTGAGAAATCAGACTTACATAGCCTATAAGTATGGATCCTTGGCTTTAATTTCCCATTGGTCCAAATGAGTGACAAACATAAATGTGCCCACAAATAGCCAAATTCACGTAGAGCTGAACAAAATTTACACAATTTTAATCTTTAAAATGTTATAGAAAAATTCTCAAATACAATTGAGAAATCGGACTTACATAGCCTATAAGTATGGATCCTTGGCTTTAATTTCCCATTGGTCCAAATGAGTGACAAACATAAATGTGCCCACAAATAGCCAAATTCACGTAGAGCTGAACAAAATTTACACAATTTTAATCTTTAAAATGTTATAGAAAAATTCTCAAATACAATTGAGAAATCGGACTTACATAGCCTATAAGTATGGATCCTTGGCTTTAATTTCCCATTGGTCCAAATGAGTGACAAACATAAATGTGCCCACAAATAGCCAAATTCACGTAGAGCTGAACAAAATTTACACAATTTTAATCTTTAAAATGTTATAGAAAAATTCTCAAATACAATTGAGAAATCGGACTTACATAGCCTATAAGTATGGAACCTTGGCTTTAATTTCCCATTGGTCCAAATGAGTGACAGACATAAATGTGCCCACAAATAGCCAAATTCACGTAGAGCTGAACAAAATTTACACAATTTTAATCTTTAAAATGTTATAGAAAAATTCTCAAATACAATTGAGAAATCGGACTTACATAGTCTATAAGTATGGATTCTTGGCTTTAATTTCCCATTGGTCCAAATGAGTGACAAACATAAATGTGCCCACAAATAGCCAAATTCATGTAGAGCTGAACAAAATTTACACAATTTTAATCTTTAAAATGTTATAGAAAAATTCTCAAATACAATTGAGAAATCGGACTTACATAGCCTATAAGTATGGATCCTTGGCTTTAATTTCCCATTGGTCCAAATGAGTGACAAACAAATGTTATAGAAAAATTCTCAAATACAATTGAGAAATCGGACTTACATAGCCTATAAGTATGGATCCTTGGCTTTAATTTCCCATTGGTCCAAATGAGTGACAAACATAAATGTGCCCACAAATAGCCAAATTCACGTAGAGCTGAACAAAATTTACACAATTTTAATCTTTAAAATGTTATAGAAAAATTCTCAAATACAATTGAGAAATCGGACTTACATAGTCTATAAGTATGGATTCTTGGCTTTAATTTCCCATTGGTCCAAATGAGTGACAAACAAATGTTATAGAAAAATTCTCAAATACAATTCAGAAATCGGACTTACATAGTCTATAAGTATGGATCCTTGGCTTTAATTTCCCATTGGTCCAAATGAGTGACAAACATAAATGTGCCCACAAATAGCCAAACTCACGTAGAGCTGAACAAAATTTACACAATTTTAATCTTTAAAATGTTATAGAAAAATTCTCAAATACAATTGAGAAATCGGACTTACATAGCCTATAAGTATGGATCCTTGGCTTTAATTTCCCATTGGTCCAAATGAGTGACAAACAAATGTTATAGAAAAATTCTCAAATACAATTGAGAAATCGGACTTACATAGCCTATAAGTATGGATCCTTGGCTTTAATTTCCCATTGGTCCAAATGAGTGACAAACATAAATGTGCCCACAAATAGCCAAATTCACGTAGAGCTGAACAAAATTTACACAATTTTAATCTTTAAAATGTTATAGAAAAATTCTCAAATACAATTGAGAAATCGGACTTACATAGTCTATAAGTATGGATTCTTGGCTTTAATTTCCCATTGGTCCAAATGAGTGACAAACAAATGTTATAGAAAAATTCTCAAATACAATTCAGAAATCGGACTTACATAGTCTATAAGTATGGATCCTTGGCTTTAATTTCCCATTGGTCCAAATGAGTGACAAACATAAATGTGCCCACAAATAGCCAAACTCACGTAGAGCTGAACAAAATTTACACAATTTTAATCTTTAAAATGTTATAGAAAAATTCTCAAATACAATTGAGAAATCGGACTTACATAGCCTATAAGTATGGATCCTTGGCTTTAATTTCCCATTGGTCCAAATGAGTGACAAACAAATTTTATAGAAAAATTCTCAAATACAATTCAGAAATCGGACTTACATAGTCTATAAGTATGGATCCTTGGCTTTAATTTCCCATTGGTCCAAATGAGTGACAAACATAAATGTGCCCACAAATAGTCAAATTCACGTAGAGCTGAACAAAATTTACACAATTTTAATCTTTAAAATGTTATAGAAAAATTCTCAAATAAAATTGAGAAATCAGACTTACATAGCCTATAAGTATGGATCCTTGGCTTTAATTTCCCATTGGTCCAAATGAGTGACAAACAAATTTTATAGAAAAATTCTCAAATACAATTCAGAAATCGGACTTACATAGTCTATAAGTACAATTGAGAAATCGGACTTACATAGTCTATAAGTATGGATTCTTGGCTTTAATTTCCCATTGGTCCAAATGAGTGACAAACATAAATGTGCCCACAAATAGCCAAATTCACGTAGAGCTGAACAAAATTTACACAATTTTAATCTTTAAAATGTTATAGAAAAATTCTCAAATACAATTGAGAAATCAGACTTACATAGCCTATAAGTATGTATCCTTGGCTTTAATTTCCCATTGGTCCAAATGAGTGACAGACATAAATGTGCCCACAAATAGCCAAATTCACGTAGAGCTGAACAAAATTTACACAATTTTAATCTTTAAAATGTTATAGAAAAATTCTCAAATACAATTGAGAAATCGGACTTACATAGTCTATAAGTATGGATTCTTGGCTTTAATTTCCCATTGGTCCAAATGAGTGACAAACATAAATGTGCCCACAAATAGCCAAATTCACGTAGAGCTGAACAAAATTTACACAATTTTAATCTTTAAAATGTTATAGAAAAATTCTCAAATACAATTGAGAAATCAGACTTACATAGCCTATAAGTATGTATCCTTGGCTTTAATTTCCCATTGGTACAAATGAGTGACAAACAAATGTTATAGAAAAATTCTCAAATACAATTGAGAAATCAGACTTACATAGCCTATAAGTATGTATCCTTGGCTTTAATTTCCCATTGGTCCAAATGAGTGACAAACAAATGTTATAGAAAAATTCTCAAATACAATTGAGAAATCGGACTTACATAGTCTATAAGTATGGATTCTTGGCTTTAATTTCCCATTGGTCCAAATGAGTGACAAACATAAATGTGCCCACAAATAGCCAAATTCACGTAGAGCTGAACAAAATTTACACAATTTTAATCTTTAAAATGTTATAGAAAAATTCTCAAATACAATTGAGAAATCAGACTTACATAGCCTATAAGTATGTATCCTTGGCTTTAATTTCCCATTGGTCCAAATGAGTGACAAAAAAAATGTTATAGAAAAATTCTCAAATACAATTGAGAAATCAGACTTACATAGCCTATAAGTATGTATCCTTGGCTTTAATTTCCCATTGGTCCAAATGAGTGACAAACAAATGTTATAGAAAAATTCTCAAATACAATTGAGAAATCGGACTTACATAGTCTATAAGTATGGATTCTTGGCTTTAATTTCCCATTGGTCCAAATGAGTGACAAACATAAATGTGCCCACAAATAGCCAAATTCACGTAGAGCTGAACAAAATTTACACAATTTTAATCTTTAAAATGTTATAGAAAAATTCTCAAATACAATTGAGAAATCAGACTTACATAGCCTATAAGTATGTATCCTTGGCTTTAATTTCCCATTGGTCCAAATGAGTGACAAACAAATGTTATAGAAAAATTCTCAAATACAATTGAGAAATCAGACTTACATAGCCTATAAGTATGTATCCTTGGCTTTAATTTCCCATTGGTCCAAATGAGTGACAAACAAATATTATAGAAAAATTCTCAAATACAATTGAGAAATCGGACTTACATAGTCTATAAGTATGGATTCTTGGCTTTAATTTCCCATTGGTCCAAATGAGTGACAAACATAAATGTGCCCACAAATAGCCAAATTCACGTAGAGCTGAACAAAATTTACACAATTTTAATCTTTAAAATGTTATAGAAAAATTCTCAAATACAATTGAGAAATCAGACTTACATAGCCTATAAGTATGTATCCTTGGCTTTAATTTCCCATTGGTCCAAATGAGTGACAAACAAATGTTATAGAAAAATTCTCAAATACAATTGAGAAATCAGACTTACATAGCCTATAAGTATGTATCCTTGGCTTTAATTTCCCATTGGTCCAAATGAGTGACAGACATAAATGTGCCCACAAATAGCCAAATTCACGTAGAGCTGAACAAAATTTACACAATTTTAATCTTTAAAATGTTATAGAAAAATTCTCAAATACAATTGAGAAATCAGACTTACATAGCCTATAAGTATGTATCCTTGGCTTTAATTTCCCATTGGTCCAAATGAGTGACAAACAAATGTTATAGAAAAATTCTCAAATACAATTGAGAAATCAGACTTACATAGCCTATAAGTATGGATCCTTGGCTTTAATTTCCCATTGGTCCAAATGAGTGACAAACATAAATGTGCCCACAAATAGCCAAATTCACGTAGAGCTGAACAAAATTTACACAATTTTAATCTTTAAAATGTTATAGAAAAATTCTCAAATACAATTGAGAAATCGGACTTACATAGCCTATAAGTATGGATCCTTGGCTTTAATTTCCCATTGGTCCAAATGAGTGACAAACATAAATGTGCCCACAAATAGCCAAATTCACGTAGAGCTGAACAAAATTTACACAATTTTAATCTTTAAAATGTTATAGAAAAATTCTCAAATACAATTGAGAAATCAGACTTACATAGCCTATAAGTAAGTATCCTTGGCTTTAATTTCCCATTGGTCCAATGAGTGACAGACATAAATGTGCCCACAAATAGCCAAATTCACGTAGAGCTGAACAAAATTTACACAATTTTAATCTTTAAAATGTTATAGAAAAATTCTCAAATACAATTGAGAAATCAGACTTACATAGCCTATAAGTATGTATCCTTGGCTTTAATTTCCCATTGGTCCAAATGAGTGACAGACATAAATGTGCCCACAAATAGCCAAATTCACGTAGAGCTGAACAAAATTTACACAATTTTAATCTTTAAAATGTTATAGAAAAATTCTCAAATACAATTGAGAAATCAGACTTACATAGCCTATAAGTATGTATCCTTGGCTTTAATTTCCCATTGGTCCAAATGAGTGACAAACATAAATGTGCCCACAAATAGCCAAATTCACGTAGAGCTGAACAAAATTTACACAATTTTAATCTTTAAAATGTTATAGAAAAATTCTCAAATACAATTGAGAAATCAGACTTACATAGCCTATAAGTATGTATCCTTGGCTTTAATTTCCCATTGGTCCAATGAGTGACAGACATAAATGTGCCCACAAATAGCCAAATTCACGTAGAGCTGAACAAAATTTACACAATTTTAATCTTTAAAATGTTATAGAAAAATTCTCAAATACAATTGAGAAATCAGACTTACATAGCCTATAAGTATGTATCCTTGGCTTTAATTTCCCATTGGTCCAAATGAGTGACAAACAAATGTTATAGAAAAATTCTCAAATACAATTCAGAAATCGGACTTACATAGTCTATAAGTATGGATCCTTGGCTTTAATTTCCCATTGGTCCAAATGAGTGACAAACATAAATGTGCCCACAAATAGCTAAATTCACGTAGAGCTGAACAAAATTTACACAATTTTAATCTTTAAAATGTTATAGAAAAATTCTCAAATACAATTGAGAAATCGGACTTACATAGCCTATAAGTATGGATCCTTGGCTTTAATTTCCCATTGGTCCAAATGAGTGACAAACAAATTTTATAGAAAAATTCTCAAATACAATTCAGAAATCGGACTTACATAGTCTATAAGTACAATTGAGAAATCGGACTTACATAGTCTATAAGTATGGATTCTTGGCTTTAATTTCCCATTGGTCCAAATGAGTGACAAACAAATGTTATAGAAAAATTCTCAAATACAATTGAGAAATCGGACTTACATAGTCTATAAGTATGGATTCTTGGCTTTAATTTCCCATTGGTCCAAATGAGTGACAAACAAATGTTATAGAAAAATTCTCAAATACAATTGAGAAATCGGACTTACATAGTCTATAAGTATGGATTCTTGGCTTTAATTTCCCATTGGTCCAAATGAGTGACAAACATAAATGTGCCCACAAATAGCCAAATTCACGTAGAGCTGAACAAAATTTACACAATTTTAATCTTTAAAATGTTATAGAAAAATTCTCAAATAAAATTGAGAAATCAGACTTACATAGCCTATAAGTATGGATCCTTGGCTTTAATTTCCCATTGGTCCAAATGAGTGACAAACAAATGTTATAGAAAAATTCTCAAATACAATTGAGAAATCGGACTTACATAGTCTATAAGTATGGATTCTTGGCTTTAATTTCCCATTGGTCCAAATGAGTGACAAACAAAATGTGTCCACAAATAGCCAAATTCACGTAGAGCTGAACAAAATTTACACAATTTTAATCTTTAAAATGTTATAGAAAAATTCTCAAATACAATTGAGAAATCAGACTTACATAGCCTATAAGTATGTACCCTTGGCTTTAATTTCCCATTGGTCCAAATGAGTGACAAACAAATGTTATAGAAAAATTCTCAAATACAATTGAGAAATCAGACTTACATAGCCTATAAGTATGTATCCTTGGCTTTAATTTCCTATTGGTCCAAATGAGTGACAAACATAAATGTGCCCACAAATAGCCAAATTCACGTAGAGCTGAACAAAATTTACACAATTTTAATCTTTAAAATGTTATAGAAAAATTCTCAAATACAATTGAGAAATCAGACTTACATAGCCTATAAGTATGTACCCTTGGCTTTAATTTCCCATTGGTCCAAATGAGTGACAAACAAATGTTATAGAAAAATTCTCAAATACAATTGAAAAATCGGACTTACATAGTCTATAAGTATGGATTCTTAACTTTAATTTCCCATTGGTCCAAATGAGTGACAAACATAAATGTGCCCACAAATAGCCAAATTCACGTAGAGCTGAACAAAATTTACACAATTTTAATCTTTAAAATGTTATAGAAAAATTCTCAAATACAATTGAGAAATCAGACTTACATAGCCTATAAGTATGTACCCTTGGCTTTAATTTCCCATTGGTCCAAATGAGTGACAAACAAATGTTATAGAAAAATTCTCAAATACAATTGAGAAATCAGACTTACATAGCCTATAAGTATGTATCCTTGGCTTTAATTTCCCATTAGTCCAAATGAGTGACAGACATAAATGTGCCCACAAATAGCCAAATTCACGTAGAGCTGAACAAAATTTACACAATTTTAATCTTTAAAATGTTATAGAAAAATTCTCAAATACAATTGAGAAATCAGACTTACATAGCCTATAAGTATGTATCCTTGGCTTTAATTTCCCATTGGTCCAAATGAGTGACAGACATAAATGTGCCCACAAATAGCCAAATTCACGTAGAGCTGAACAAAATTTACACAATTTTAATCTTTAAAATGTTATAGAAAAATTCTCAAATACAATTGAGAAATCAGACTTTCATAGCCTATAAGTATGTATCCTTGGCTTTAATTTCCCATTGGTCCAAATGAGTGACAAACATAAATGTGCCCACAAATAGCCAAATTCACGTAGAGCTGAACAAAATTTACACAATTTTAATCTTTAAAATGTTATAGAAAAATTCTCAAATACAATTGAGAAATCAGACTTACATAGCCTATAAGTATGTATCCTTGGCTTTAATTTCCCATTGGTCCAAATGAGTGACAGACATAAATGTGCCCACAAATAGCCAAATTCACGTAGAGCTGAACAAAATTTACACAATTTTAATCTTTAAAATGTTATAGAAAAATTCTCAAATACAATTGAGAAATCAGACTTACATAGCCTATAAGTAATTATCCTTGGCTTTAATTTCCCATTGGTCCAATGAGTGACAGACATACATGTGCCCACAAATAGCCAAATTCACGTAGAGCTGAACAAAATTTACACAATTTTAATCTTTAAAATGTTATAGAAAAATTCTCAAATACAATTGAGAAATCAGACTTACATAGCCTATAAGTATGTATCCTTGGCTTTAATTTCCCTTTGGTCCAAATGAGTGACAAACAAATTTTATAGAAAAATTCTCAAATACAATTCAGAAATCGGACTTACATAGTCTATAAGTATGGATTCTTGGCTTTAATTTCCCATTGGTCCAAATGAGTGACAAACATAAATGTGCCCACAAATAGCCAAATTCACGTAGAGCTGAACAAAATTTACACAATTTTAATCTTTAAAATGTTATAGAAAAATTCTCAAATAAAATTGAGAAATCAGACTTACATAGCCTATAAGTATGGATCCTTGGCTTTAATTTCCCATTGGTCCAAATGAGTGACAAACAAATGTTATAGAAAAATTCTCAAATACAATTGAGAAATCGGACTAACATAGCCTATAAGTATGGATCCTTGGCTTTAATTTCCCATTGGTCCAAATGAGTGACAAACAAATTTTATAGAAAAATTCTCAAATACAATTCAGAAATCGGACTTACATAGTCTATAAGTACAATTGAGAAATCGGACTTACATAGTCTATAAGTATGGATTCTTGGCTTTAATTTCCCATTGGTCCAAATGAGTGACAAACATAAATGTGCCCACAAATAGCCAAATTCACGTAGAGCTGAACAAAATTTACACAATTTTAATCTTTAAAATGTTATAGAAAAATTCTCAAATAAAATTGAGAAATCAGACTTACATAGCCTATAAGTATGGATCCTTGGCTTTAATTTCCCATTGGTCCAAATGAGTGACAAACAAATGTTATAGAAAAATTCTCAAATACAATTGAGAAATCGGACTTACATAGTCTATAAGTATGGATTCTTGGCTTTAATTTCCCATTGGTCCAAATGAGTGACAAACATAAATGTGCCCACAAATAGCCAAATTCACGTAGAGCTGAACAAAATTTACACAATTTTAATCTTTAAAATGTTGTAGAAAAATTCTCAAATACAATTGAGAAATCAGACTTACATAGCCTATAAGTATGTACCCTTGGCTTTAATTTCCCATTGGTCCAAATGAGTGACAAACAAATGTTATAGAAAAATTCTCAAATACAATTGAGAAATCAGACTTACATAGCCTATAAGTATGTATCCTTGGCTTTAATTTCCTATTGGTCCAAATGAGTGACAAACATAAATGTGCCCACAAATAGCCAAATTCACGTAGAGCTGAACAAAATTTACACAATTTTAATCTTTAAAATGTTATAGAAAAATTCTCAAATACAATTGAGAAATCAGACTTACATAGTCTATAAGTATGTATCCTTGGCACTAATTTCCCATTGGTCCAAATGAGTGACAAACAAATGTTATAGAAAAATTCTCAAATACAATTGAGAAATCAGACTTACATAGCCTATAAGTATGTACCCTTGGCTTTAATTTCCCATTGGTCCAAATGAGTGACAAACAAATGTTATAGAAAAATTCTCAAATACAATTGAGAAATCGGACTTACATAGTCTATAAGTATGGATTCTTGGCTTTAATTTCCCATTGGTCCAAATGAGTGACAAACATAAATGTGCCCACAAATAGCCAAATTCACGTAGAGCTGAACAAAATTTACACAATTTTAATCTTTAAAATGTTATAGAAAAATTCTCAAATACAATTGAGAAATCAGACTTACATAGCCTATAAGTATGTATCCTTGGCACTAATTTCCCATTGGTCCAAATGAGTGACAAACAAATGTTATAGAAAAATTCTCAAATACAATTGAGAAATCAGACTTACATAGCCTATAAGTATGTATCCTTGGCTTTAATTTCCCATTGGTCCAAATGAGTGACAAACAAATGTTATAGAAAAATTCTCAAATACAATTGAGAAATCGGACTTACATAGTCTATAAGTATGGATTCTTAACTTTAATTTCCCATTGGTCCAAATGAGTGACAAACATAAATGTGCCGACAAATAGCCAAATTCACGTAGAGCTGAACAAAATTTACACAATTTTAATCATTAAAATGTTATAGAAAAATTCTCAAATACAATTGAGAAATCATACTTACATAGCCTATAAGTATGTATCCTTGGCTTTAATTTCCCATTGGTCCAAATGAGTGACAAACAAATGTTATAGAAAAATTCTCAAATACAATTCAGAAATCGGACTAACATAGTCTATAAGTATGGATCCTTGGCTTTAATTTCCCATTGGCCCAAATGAGTGACAAACATAAATGTGTCCACAAATAGCCAAATTCCCGTAGAGCTGAACAAAATTTATACAATTTTAATCTTTAAAATGTTATAGAAAAATTCTCAAATACAATTGAGAAATCAGACTTACATAGCCTATAAGTATGTATCCTTGGCTTTAATTTCCCATTGGTCCAAATGAGTGACAAACAAATGTTATAGAAAAATTCTCAAATACAATTCAGAAATCGGACTAACATAGTCTATAAGTATGGATCCTTGGCTTTAATTTCCCATTGGTCCAAATGAGTGACAAACATAAATGTGCCCACAAATAGCCAAATTCACGTAGAGCTGAACAAAATTTACACTATTTTAATCTTTAAAATGTTATAGAAAAATTCTCAAATACAATTGAGAAATCAGACTTACATAGCCTATAAGTATGTATCCTTGGCTTTAATTTCCCATTGGTCCAAATGAGTGACAAACAAATGTTATAGAAAAATTCTCAAATACAATTGAGAAATCGGACTTACATAGCCTATAAGTATGGATCCTTGGCTTTAATTTCCCATTGGTCCAAATGAGTGACAAACATAAATGTGCCCACAAATAGCCAAATTCACGTAGAGCTGAACAAAATTTACACTATTTTAATCTTTAAAATGTTATAGAAAAATTCTCAAATACAATTGAGAAATCAGACTTACATAGCCTATAAGTATGTATCCTTGGCTTTAATTTCCCATTGGTCCAAATGAGTGACAAACAAATGTTATAGAAAAATTCTCAAATACAATTCAGAAATCGGACTAACATAGTCTATAAGTATGGATCCTTGGCTTTAATTTCCCATTGGTCCAAATGAGTGACAAACATAAATGTGCCCACAAATAGCCAAATTCACGTAGAGCTGAACAAAATTTACACTATTTTAATCTTTAAAATGTTATAGAAAAATTCTCAAATACAATTGAGAAATCAGACTTACATAGCCTATAAGTATGTATCCTTGGCTTTAATTTCCCATTGGTCCAAATGAGTGACAAACAAATGTTATAGAAAAATTCTCAAATACAATTGAGAAATCGGACTTACATAGCCTATAAGTATGGATCCTTGGCTTTAATTTCCCATTGGTCCAAATGAGTGACAAACATAAATGTGCCCACAAATAGCCAAATTCACGTAGAGCTGAACAAAATTTACACTATTTTAGTCTTTAAAATGTTATAGAAAAATTCTCAAATACAATTGAGAAATCAGACTTACATAGCCTATAAGTATGTATCCTTGGCTTTAATTTCCCATTGGTCCAAATGAGTGACAAACAAATGTTATAGAAAAATTCTCAAATACAATTGAGAAATCGGACTTACATAGCCTATAAGTATGGATCCTTGGCTTTAATTTCCCATTGGTCCAAATGAGTGACAAACATAAATGTGCCCACAAATAGCCAAATTCACGTAGAGCTGAACAAAATTTACACTATTTTAATCTTTAAAATGTTATAGAAAAATTCTCAAATACAATTGAGAAATCAGACTTACATAGCCTATAAGTATGTATCCTTGGCTTTAATTTCCCATTGGTCCAAATGAGTGACAAACAAATGTTATAGAAAAATTCTCAAATACAATTGAGAAATCGGACTTACATAGCCTATAAGTATGGATCCTTGGCTTTAATTTCCCATTGGTCCAAATGAGTGACAAACATAAATGTGCCCACAAATAGCCAAATTCACGTAGAGCTGAACAAAATTTACACTATTTTAATCTTTAAAATGTTATAGAAAAATTCTCAAATACAATTGAGAAATCAGACTTACATAGCCTATAAGTATGTATCCTTGGCTTTAATTTCCCATTGGTCCAAATGAGTGACAAACAAATGTTATAGAAAAATTCTCAAATACAATTCAGAAATCGGACTAACATAGTCTATAAGTATGGATCCTTGGCTTTAATTTCCCATTGGTCCAAATGAGTGACAAACATAAATGTGCCCACAAATAGCCAAATTCACGTAGAGCTGAACAAAATTTACACTATTTTAATCTTTAAAATGTTATAGAAAAATTCTCAAATACAATTGAGAAATCAGACTTACATAGCCTATAAGTATGTATCCTTGGCTTTAATTTCCCATTGGTCCAATGAGTGACAGACATAAATGTGCCCACAAATAGCCAAATTCACGTAGAGCTGAACAAAATTTACACAATTTTAATCTTTAAAATGTTATAGAAAAATTCTCAAATACAATTGAGAAATCAGACTTACATAGCCTATAAGTATGTATCCTTGGCTTTAATTTCCCATTGGTCCAAATGAGTGACAGACATAAATGTGCCCACAAATAGCCAAATTCACGTAGAGCTGAACAAAATTTACACAATTTTAATCTTTAAAATGTTATAGAAAAATTCTCAAATACAATTGAGAAATCAGACTTACATAGCCTATAAGTAATTATCCTTGGCTTTAATTTCCCATTGGTCCAATGAGTGACAGACATAAATGTGCCCACAAATAGCCAAATTCACGTAGAGCTGAACAAAATTTACACAATTTTAATCTTTAAAATGTTATAGAAAAATTCTCAAATACAATTGAGAAATCAGACTTACATAGCCTATAAGTATGTATCCTTGGCTTTAATTTCCCTTTGGTCCAAATGAGTGACAAACAAATTTTATAGAAAAATTCTCAAATACAATTCAGAAATCGGACTTACATAGTCTATAAGTATGGATTCTTGGCTTTAATTTCCCATTGGTCCAAATGAGTGACAAACATAAATGTGCCCACAAATAGCCAAATTCACGTAGAGCTGAACAAAATTTACACAATTTTAATCTTTAAAATGTTATAGAAAAATTCTCAAATAAAATTGAGAAATCAGACTTACATAGCCTATAAGTATGGATCCTTGGCTTTAATTTCCCATTGGTCCAAATGAGTGACAAACAAATGTTATAGAAAAATTCTCAAATACAATTGAGAAATCGGACTAACATAGCCTATAAGTATGGATCCTTGGCTTTAATTTCCCATTGGTCCAAATGAGTGACAAACAAATTTTATAGAAAAATTCTCAAATACAATTCAGAAATCGGACTTACATAGTCTATAAGTACAATTGAGAAATCGGACTTACATAGTCTATAAGTATGGATTCTTGGCTTTAATTTCCCATTGGTCCAAATGAGTGACAAACATAAATGTGCCCACAAATAGCCAAATTCACGTAGAGCTGAACAAAATTTACACAATTTTAATCTTTAAAATGTTATAGAAAAATTCTCAAATAAAATTGAGAAATCAGACTTACATAGCCTATAAGTATGGATCCTTGGCTTTAATTTCCCATTGGTCCAAATGAGTGACAAACAAATGTTATAGAAAAATTCTCAAATACAATTGAGAAATCGGACTTACATAGTCTATAAGTATGGATTCTTGGCTTTAATTTCCCATTGGTCCAAATGAGTGACAAACATAAATGTGCCCACAAATAGCCAAATTCACGTAGAGCTGAACAAAATTTACACAATTTTAATCTTTAAAATGTTGTAGAAAAATTCTCAAATACAATTGAGAAATCAGACTTACATAGCCTATAAGTATGTATCCTTGGCTTTAATTTCCCATTGGTCCAAATGAGTGACAAACAAATGTTATAGAAAAATTCTCAAATACAATTGAGAAATCAGACTTACATAGTCTATAAGTATGGATTCTTGGCTTTAATTTCCCATTGGTCCAAATGAGTGACAAACATAAATGTGCCCACAAATAGCCAAATTCACGTAGAGCTGAACAAAATTTACACAATTTTAATCATTAAAATGTTATAGAAAAATTCTCAAATACAATTGAGAAATCATACTTACATAGCCTATAAGTATGTATCCTTGGCTTTAATTTCCCATTGGTCCAAATGAGTGACAAACAAATGTTATAGAAAAATTCTCAAATACAATTCAGAAATCGGACTAACATAGTCTATAAGTATGGATCCTTGGCTTTAATTTCCCATTGGTCCAAATGAGTGACAAACAAATGTTATAGAAAAATTCTCAAATACAATTGAGAAATCAGACTTACATAGCCTATAAGTATGTATCCTTGGCTTTAATTTCCCATTGGTCCAAATGAGTGACAAACAAATGTTATAGAAAAATTCTCAAATACAATTGAGAAATCAGACTTACATAGTCTATAAGTATGGATTCTTGGCTTTAATTTCCCATTGGTCCAAATGAGTGACAAACATAAATGTGCCCACAAATAGCCAAATTCACGTAGAGCTGAACAAAATTTACACAATTTTAATCTTTAAAATGTTGTAGAAAAATTCTCAAATAAAATTGAGAAATCAGACTTACATAGCCTATAAGTATGTATCCTTGGCTTTAATTTCCCATTGGTCCAAATGAGTGACAAACAAATGTTATAGAAAAATTCTCAAATACAATTGAGAAATCAGACTTACATAGCCTATAAGTATGGATCCTTGGCTTTAATTTCCCATTGGTCCAAATGAGTGACAAACATAAATGTGCCCACAAATAGCCAAATTCACGTAGAGCTGAACAAAATTTACACAATTTTAATCTTTAAAATGTTATAGAAAAATTCTCAAATAAAATTGAGAAATCAGACTTACATAGCCTATAAGTATGGATCCTTGGCTTTAATTTCCCATTGGTCCAAATGAGTGACAAACAAATGTTATAGAAAAATTCTCAAATACAATTGAGAAATCGGACTTACATAGTCTATAAGTATGGATTCTTGGCTTTAATTTCCCATTGGTCCAAATGAGTGACAAACATAAATGTGCCCACAAATAGCCAAATTCACGTAGAGCTGAACAAAATTTACACAATTTTAATCTTTAAAATGTTGTAGAAAAATTCTCAAATACAATTGAGAAAGCGGACTTACATAGCCTATAAGTATGTATCCTTGGCTTTAATTTCCCATTGGTCCAAATGAGTGACAAACAAATGTTATAGAAAAATTCTCAAATACAATTGAGAAATCAGACTTACATAGCCTATAAGTATGGATCCTTGGCTTTAATTTCCCATTGGTCCAAATGAGTGACAAACATAAATGTGCCCACAAATAGCCAAATTCACGTAGAGCTGAACAAAATTTACACAATTTTAATCTTTAAAATGTTATAGAAAAATTCTCAAATACAATTCAGAAATCGGACTTACATAGTCTATAAGTATGGATTCTTGGCTTTAATTTCCCATTGGTCCAAATGAGTGACAAACATAAATGTGCCCACAAATAGCCAAATTCACGTAGAGCTGAACAAAATTTACACAATTTTAATCTTTAAAATGTTATAGAAAAATTCTCAAATAAAATTGAGAAATCAGACTTACATAGCCTATAAGTATGGATCCTTGGCTTTAATTTCCCATTGGTCCAAATGAGTGACAAACAAATGTTATAGAAAAATTCTCAAATACAATTGAGAAATCAGACTTACATAGCCTATAAGTATGTATCCTTGGCTTTAATTTCCCATTGGTCCAAATGAGTGACAAACAAATGTTATAGAAAAATTCTCAAATACAATTGAGAAATCGGACTTACATAGTCTATAAGTATGGATTCTTAACTTTAATTTCCCATTGGTCCAAATGAGTGACAAACATAAATGTGCCGACAAATAGCCAAATTCACGTAGAGCTGAACAAAATTTACACAATTTTAATCATTAAAATGTTATAGAAAAATTCTCAAATACAATTGAGAAATCATACTTACATAGCCTATAAGTATGTATCCTTGGCTTTAATTTCCCATTGGTCCAAATGAGTGACAAACAAATGTTATAGAAAAATTCTCAAATACAATTCAGAAATCGGACTAACATAGTCTATAAGTATGGATCCTTGGCTTTAATTTCCCATTGGCCCAAATGAGTGACAAACATAAATGTGTCCACAAATAGCCAAATTCCCGTAGAGCTGAACAAAATTTATACAATTTTAATCTTTAAAATGTTATAGAAAAATTCTCAAATACAATTGAGAAATCAGACTTACATAGCCTATAAGTATGTATCCTTGGCTTTAATTTCCCATTGGTCCAAATGAGTGACAAACAAATGTTATAGAAAAATTCTCAAATACAATTCAGAAATCGGACTAACATAGTCTATAAGTATGGATCCTTCGCTTTAATTTCCCATTGGCCCAAATGAGTGACAAACATAAATGTGCCCACAAATAGCCAAATTCACGTAGAGCTGAACAAAATTTACACAATTTTAATCTTTAAAATGTTATAGAAAAATTCTCAAATACAATTGAGAAATCAGACTTACATAGCCTATAAGTATGTATCCTTGGCTTTAATTTCCCATTGGTCCAAATGAGTGACAAACAAATGTTATAGAAAAATTCTCAAATACAATTCAGAAATCGGACTAACATAGTCTATAAGTATGGATCCTTGGCTTTAATTTCCCATTGGCCCAAATGAGTGACAAACATAAATGTGCCCACAAATAGCCAAATTCACGTAGAGCTGAACAAAATTTACACAATTTTAATCTTTAAAATGTTATGGAAAAATTCTCAAATACAATTGAGAAATCAGACTTACATAGCCTATAAGTATGTATCCTTGGCTTTAATTTCCCATTGGTCCAAATGAGTGACAAACAAATGTTATAGAAAAATTCTCAAATACAATTGAGAAATCGGACTTACATAGCCTATAAGTATGGATCCTTGGCTTTAATTTCCCATTGGTCCAAATGAGTGACAAACATAAATGTGCCCACAAATAGCCAAATTCACGTAGAGCTGAACAAAATTTACACAATTTTAATCTTTAAAATGTATAGAAAAATTCTCAAATACAATTGAGAAATCAGACTTACATAGCCTATAAGTATGTATCCTTGGCTTTAATTTCCCATTGGTCCAAATGAGTGACAGACATAAATGTGCCCACAAATAGCCAAATTCACGTAGAGCTGAACAAAATTTACACAATTTTAATCTTTAAAATGTTATAGAAAAATTCTCAAATACAATTGAGAAATCGGACTTACATAGTCTATAAGTATGGATTCTTGGCTTTAATTTCCCATTGGTCCAAATGAGTGACAAACATAAATGTGCCCACAAATAGCCAAATTCACGTAGAGCTGAACAAAATTTACACAATTTTAATCTTTAAAATGTTATAGAAAAATTCTCAAATACAATTGAGAAATCAGACTTACATAGCCTATAAGTATGTATCCTTGGCTTTAATTTCCCATTGGTCCAAATGAGTGACAGACATAAATGTGCCCACAAATAGCCAAATTCACGTAGAGCTGAACAAAATTTACACAATTTTAATCTTTTAAATGTTATAGAAAAATTCTCAAATACAATTGAGAAATCGGACTTACATAGTCTATAAGTATGGATTCTTGGCTTTAATTTCCCATTGGTCCAAATGAGTGACAAACATAAATGTGCCCACAAATAGCCAAATTCACGTAGAGCTGAACAAAATTTACACAATTTTAATCTTTAAAATGTTATAGAAAAATTCTCAAATACAATTGAGAAATCGGACTTACATAGCCTATAAGTATGGATCCTTGGCTTTAATTTCCCATTGGTCCAAATGAGTGACAAACATAAATGTGCCCACAAATAGCCAAATTCACGTAGAGCTGAACAAAATTTACACAATTTTAATCTTTAAAATGTTATAGAAAAATTCTCAAATACAATTGAGAAATCGGACTTACATAGCCTATAAGTATGGATCCTTGGCTTTAATTTCCCATTGGTCCAAATGAGTGACAAACATAAATGTGCCCACAAATAGCCAAATTCACGTAGAGCTGAACAAAATTTACACAATTTTAATCTTTAAAATGTTATAGAAAAATTCTCAAATACAATTGAGAAATCGGACTTACATAGCCTATAAGTATGGATCCTTGGCTTTAATTTCCCATTGGTCCAAATGAGTGACAAACATAAATGTGCCCACAAATAGCCAAATTCACGTAGAGATGAACAAAATTTACACAATTTTAATCTTTAAAATGTTATAGAAAAATTCTCAAATACAATTGAGAAATCGGACTTACATAGCCTATAAGTATGGATCCTTGGCTTTAATTTCCCATTGGTCCAAATGAGTGACAAACATAAATGTGCCCACAAAGAGCCAAATTCACGTAGAGCTGAACAAAATTTACACAATTTTAATCTTTAAAATGTTATAGAAAAATTCTCAAATACAATTGAGAAATCGGACTTACATAGCCTATAAGTATGGATCCTTGGCTTTAATTTCCCATTGGTCCAAATGAGTGACAAACATAAATGTGCCCACAAATAGCCAAATTCACGTAGAGCTGAACAAAATTTACACAATTTTAATCTTTAAAATGTTATAGAAAAATTCTCAAATACAATTGAGAAATCGGACTTACATAGCCTATAAGTATGGATCCTTGGCTTTAATTTCCCATTGGTCCAAATGAGTGACAAACAAATGTTATAGAAAAATTCTCAAATACAATTCAGAAATCGGACTTACATAGCCTATAAGTATGGATCCTTGGCTTTAATTTCCCATTGGTACAAATGAGTGACAAACATAAATGTGCCCACAAATAGCCAAATTCACGTAGAGCTGAACAAAATTTACACAATTTTAATCTTTAAAATGTTATAGAAAAATTCTCAAATACAATTGAGAAATCAGACTTACATAGCCTATAAGTATGTATCCTTGGCTTTAATTTCCCATTGGTCCAAATGAGTGACAAACAAATGTTATAGAAAAATTCTCAAATACAATTGAGAAATCAGACTTACATAGCCTATAAGTATGGATCCTTGGCTTTAATTTCCCATTGGTACAAATGAGTGACAAACATAAATGTGCCCACAAATAGCCAAATTCACGTAGAGCTGAACAAAATTTACACAATTTTAATCTTTAAAATGTTATAGAAAAATTCTCAAATACAATTGAGAAATCAGACTTACATAGCCTATAAGTATGTATCCTTGGCTTTAATTTCCCATTGGTCCAAATGAGTGACAAACAAATGTTATAGAAAAATTCTCAAATACAATTGAGAAATCAGACTTACATAGCCTATAAGTATGTATCCTTGGCTTTAATTTCCCATTGGTCCAAATGAGTGACAAACAAATGTTATAGAAAAATTCTCAAATACAATTGAGAAATCAGACTTACATAGCCTATAAGTATGTATCCTTGGCTTTAATTTCCCATTGGTCCAAATGAGTGACAGACATAAATGTGCCCACAAATAGCCAAATTCACGTAGAGCTGAACAAAATTTACACAATTTTAATCTTTAAAATGTTATAGAAAAATTCTCAAATACAATTGAGAAATCAGACTTACATAGTCTATAAGTATGGATCCTTGGCTTTAATTTCCCATTGGTCTAAATGAGTGACAAACATAAATGTGCCCACAAATAGCCAAATTCACGTAGAGCTGAACAAAATTTACACAATTTTAATCTTTAAAATGTTATAGAAAAATTCTCAAATACAATTGAGAAATCAGACTTACATTGCCTATAAGTATGTATTCTTGGCTTTAATTTCCCATTGGTCCAAATGAGTGACAAACAAATGTTATAGAAAAATTCTCAAATACAATTGAGAAATCAGACTTACATAGCCTATAAGTATGTATCCTTGGCTTTAATTTCCCATTGGTCCAAATGAGTGACAGACATAAATGTGCCCACAAATAGCCAAATTCACGTAGAGCTGAACAAAATTTACACAATTTTAATCTTTAAAATGTTATAGAAAAATTCTCAAATACAATTGAGAAATCGGACTTACATAGTCTATAAGTATGGATTCTTGGCTTTAATTTCCCATTGGTCCAAATGAGTGACAAACATAAATGTGCCCACAAATAGCCAAATTCACGTAGAGCTGAACAAAATTTACACAATTTTAATCTTTAAAATGTTATAGAAAAATTCTCAAATACAATTGAGAAATCGGACTTACATAGCCTATAAGTATGTATCCTTGGCTTTAATTTCCCATTGGTCCAAATGAGTGACAAACATAAATGTGCCTACAAATAGCCAAATTCACGTAGAGCTGAACAAAATTTACACAATTTTAATCTTTAAAATGTTATAGAAAAATTCTCAAATACAATTGAGAAATCGGACTTACATAGCCTATAAGTATGGATCCTTGGCTTTAATTTCCCATTGGTCCAAATGAGTGACAAACAAATGTTATAGAAAAATTCTCAAATACAATTGAGAAATCGGACTTACATAGCCTATAAGTATGTATCCTTGGCTTTAATTTCCCATTGGTCCAAATGAGTGACAAACATAAATGTGCCTACAAATAGCCAAATTCACGTAGAGCTGAACAAAATTTACACAATTTTAATCTTTAAAATGTTATAGAAAAATTCTCAAATACAATTGAGAAATCGGACTTACATAGCCTATAAGTATGGATCCTTGGCTTTAATTTCCCATTGGTCCAAATGAGTGACAAACATAAATGTGCCCACAAATAGCCAAATTCACGTAGAGCTGAACAAAATTTACACAATTTTAATCTTTAAAATGTTATAGAAAAATTCTCAAATACAATTGAGAAATCGGACTTACATAGCCTATAAGTATGGATCCTTGGCTTTAATTTCCCATTGGTCCAAATGAGTGACAAACATAAATGTGCCCACAAATAGCCAAATTCACGTAGAGCTGAACAAAATTTACACAATTTTAATCTTTAAAATGTTATAGAAAAATTCTCAAATACAATTGAGAAATCGGACTTACATAGCCTATAAGTATGGATCCTTGGCTTTAATTTCCCATTGGTCCAAATGAGTGACAAACATAAATGTGCCCACAAATAGCCAAATTCACGTAGAGCTGAACAAAATTTACACAATTTTAATCTTTAAAATGTTATAGAAAAATTCTCAAATACAATTGAGAAATCAGACTTACATTGCCTATAAGTATGTATTCTTGGCTTTAATTTCCCATTGGTCCAAATGAGTGACAAACAAATGTTATAGAAAAATTCTCAAATACAATTGAGAAATCGGACTTACATAGCCTATAAGTATGGATCCTTGGCTTTAATTTCCCATTGGTCCAAATGAGTGACAAACATAAATGTGCCCACAAATAGCCAAATTCACGTAGAGCTGAACAAAATTTACACAATTTTAATCTTTAAAATGTTATAAAAAAATTCTCAAATACAATTGAGAAATCAGTCTTACATAGCCTATAAGTATGTATCCTTGGCTTTAATTTCCCATTGGTCCAAATGAGTGACAAACATAAATGTGCCTACAAATAGCCAAATTCACGTAGAGCTGAACAAAATTTACACAATTTTAATCTTTAAAATGTTATAGAAAAATTCTCAAATACAATTGAGAAATCGGACTTACATAGCCTATAAGTATGTATCCTTGGCTTTAATTTCCCATTGGTCCAAATGAGTGACAAACAAATGTTATAGAAAAATTCTCAAATACAATTGAGAAATCGGACTTACATAGCCTATAAGTATGGATCCTTGGCTTTAATTTCCCATTGGTCCAAATGAGTGACAAACATAAATGTGCCCACAAATAGCCAAATTCACGTAGAGCTGAACAAAATTTACACAATTTTAATCTTTAAAATGTTATAGAAAAATTCTCAAATACAATTGAGAAATCGGACTTACATAGCCTATAAGTATGTATCCTTGGCTTTAATTTCCCATTGGTCCAAATGAGTGACAAACAAATGTTATAGAAAAATTCTCAAATACAATTCAGAAATCGGACTTACATAGCCTATAAGTATGGATCCTTGGCTTTAATTTCCCATTGGTCCAAATGAGTGACAAACATAAATGTGCCCACAAATAGCCAAATTCACGTAGAGCTGAACAAAATTTACACAATTTTAATCTTTAAAATGTTATAGAAAAATTCTCAAATACAATTGAGAAATCGGACTTACATAGCCTATAAGTATGTATCCTTGGCTTTAATTTCCCATTGGTCCAAATGAGTGACAAACAAATGTTATAGAAAAATTCTCAAATACAATTGAGAAATCGGACTTACATAGCCTATAAGTATGGATCCTTGGCTTTAATTTCCCATTGGTCCAAATGAGTGACAAACATAAATGTGCCCACAAATAGCCAAATTCACGTAGAGCTGAACAAAATTTACACAATTTTAATCTTTAAAATGTTATAGAAAAATTCTCAAATACAATTGAGAAATCGGACTTACATAGCCTATAAGTATGTATCCTTGGCTTTAATTTCCCATTGGTCCAAATGAGTGACAGACATAAATGTGCCCACAAATAGCCAAATTCACGTAGAGCTGAACAAAATTTACACAATTTTAATCTTTAAAATGTTATAGAAAAATTCTCAAATACAATTGAGAAATCGGACTTACATAGCCTATAAGTATGTATCCTTGGCTTTAATTTCCCATTGGTCCAAATGAGTGACAAACATAAATGTGCCTACAAATAGCCAAATTCACGTAGAGCTGAACAAAATTTACACAATTTTAATCTTTAAAATGTTATAGAAAAATTCTCAAATACAATTGAGAAATCGGACTTACATAGCCTATAAGTATGGATCCTTGGCTTTAATTTCCCATTGGTCCAAATGAGTGACAAACAAATGTTATAGAAAAATTCTCAAATACAATTGAGAAATCGGACTTACATAGCCTATAAGTATGGATCCTTGGCTTTAATTTCCCATTGGTCCAAATGAGTGACAAACATAAATGTGCCCACAAATAGCCAAATTCACGTAGAGCTGAACAAAATTTACACAATTTTAATCTTTAAAATGTTATAGAAAAATTCTCAAATACAATTGAGAAATCAGACTTACATAGCCTATAAGTATGTATCCTTGGCTTTAATTTCCCATTGGTCCAAATGAGTGACAAACAAATGTTATAGAAAAATTCTCAAATACAATTCAGAAATCGGACTTACATAGTCTATAAGTATGGATCCTTGGCTTTAATTTCCCATTGGTCCAAATGAGTGACAAACATAAATGTGCCCACAAATAGCCAAATTCACGTAGAGCTGAACAAAATTTACACAATTTTAATCTTTAAAATGTTATAGAAAAATTCTCAAATACAATTGAGAAATCGGACTTACATAGCCTATAAGTATGTATCCTTGGCTTTAATTTCCCATTGGTCCAAATGAGTGACAAACATAAATGTGCCTACAAATAGCCAAATTCACGTAGAGCTGAACAAAATTTACACAATTTTAATCTTTAAAATGTTATAGAAAAATTCTCAAATACAATTGAGAAATCGGACTTACATAGCCTATAAGTATGTATCCTTGGCTTTAATTTCCCATTGGTCCAAATGAGTGACAAACATAAATGTGCCTACAAATAGCCAAATTCACGTAGAGCTGAACAAAATTTACACAATTTTAATCTTTAAAATGTTATAGAAAAATTCTCAAATACAATTGAGAAATCGGACTTACATAGCCTATAAGTATGGATCCTTGGCTTTAATTTCCCATTGGTCCAAATGAGTGACAAACAAATGTTATAGAAAAATTCTCAAATACAATTGAGAAATCGGACTTACATAGCCTATAAGTATGGATCCTTGGCTTTAATTTCCCATTGGTCCAAATGAGTGACAAACATAAATGTGCCCACAAATAGCCAAATTCACGTAGAGCTGAACAAAATTTACACAATTTTAATCTTTAAAATGTTATAGAAAAATTCTCAAATACAATTGAGAAATCAGACTTACATAGCCTATAAGTATGTATCCTTGGCTTTAATTTCCCATTGGTCCAAATGAGTGACAAACAAATGTTATAGAAAAATTCTCAAATACAATTCAGAAATCGGACTTACATAGTCTATAAGTATGGATCCTTGGCTTTAATTTCCCATTGGTCCAAATGAGTGACAAACATAAATGTGCCCACAAATAGCCAAATTCACGTAGAGCTGAACAAAATTTACACAATTTTAATCTTTAAAATGTTATAGAAAAATTCTCAAATACAATTGAGAAATCAGACTTACATAGCCTATAAGTATGTATCCTTGGCTTTAATTTCCCATTGGTCCAAATGAGTGACAGACATAAATGTGCCCACAAATAGCCAAATTCACGTAGAGCTGAACAAAATTTACACAATTTTAATCTTTAAAATGTTATAGAAAAATTCTCAAATACAATTGAGAAATCAGACTTACATAGCCTATAAGTATGTATCCTTGGCTTTAATTTCCCATTGGTCCAAATGAGTGACAAACAAATGTTATAGAAAAATTCTCAAATACAATTCAGAAATCGGACTTACATAGTCTATAAGTATGGATCCTTGGCTTTAATTTCCCATTGGTCCAAATGAGTGACAAACATAAATGTGCCCACAAATAGCCAAATTCACGTAGAGCTGAACAAAATTTACACAATTTTAATCTTTAAAATGTTATAGAAAAATTCTCAAATACAATTGAGAAATCGGACTTACATGGCCTATAAGTATGGATCCTTGGCTTTAATTTCCCATTGGTCCAAATGAGTGACAAACAAATTTTATAGAAAAATTCTCAAATACAATTCAGAAATCGGACTTACATAGTCTATAAGTACAATTGAGAAATCGGACTTACATAGTCTATAAGTATGGATTCTTGGCTTTAATTTCCCATTGGTCCAAATGAGTGACAAACAAATGTTATAGAAAAATTCTCAAATACAATTGAGAAATCGGACTAACATAGCCTATAAGTATGGATCCTTGGCTTTAATTTCCCATTGGTCCAAATGAGTGACAAACAAATTTTATAGAAAAATTCTCAAATACAATTCAGAAATGGGACTTACATAGTCTATAAGTACAATTGAGAAATCGGACTTACATAGTCTATAAGTATGGATTCTTGGCTTTAATTTCCCATTGGTCCAAATGAGTGACAAACATAAATGTGCCCTCAAATAGCCAAATTCACGTAGAGCTGAACAAAATTTACACAATTTTAATCTTTAAAATGTTATAGAAAAATTCTCAAATACAATTGAGAAATCAGACTTACATAGCCTATAAGTATGTATCCTTGGCTTTAATTTCCCATTGGTCCAAATGAGTGACAAACAAATGTTAAAAAAAAAATTCTCAAATACAATTCAGAAATCGGACTTACATAGTCTATAAGTATGGATCCTTGGCTTTAATTTCCCATTGGTCCAAATGAGTGACAAACATAAATGTGCCCACAAATAGCCATATTCACGTAGAGCTGAACAAAATTTACACAATTTTAATCTTTAAAATGTTATAGAAAAATTCTCAAATACAATTGAGAAATCGGACTTACATGGCCTATAAGTATGGATCCTTGGCTTTAATTTCCCATTGGTCCAAATGAGTGACAAACAAATTTTATAGAAAAATTCTCAAATACAATTCAGAAATCGGACTTACATAGTCTATAAGTACAATTGAGAAATCGGACTTACATAGTCTATAAGTATGGATTCTTGGCTTTAATTTCCCATTGGTCCAAATGAGTGACAAACAAATGTTATAGAAAAATTCTCAAATACAATTGAGAAATCGGACTAACATAGCCTATAAGTATGGATCCTTGGCTTTAATTTCCCATTGGTCCAAATGAGTGACAAAAAAATTTTATAGAAAAATTCTCAAATACAATTCAGAAATCGGACTTACATAGTCTATAAGTACAATTGAGAAATCGGACTTACATAGTCTATAAGTATGGATTCTTGGCTTTAATTTCCCATTGGTCCAAATGAGTGACAAACATAAATGTGCCCACAAATAGCCAAATTCACGTAGAGCTGAACAAAATTTACACAATTTTAATCTTTAAAATGTTATAGAAAAATTCTCAAATACAATTGAGAAATCAGACTTACATAGCCTATAAGTATGTATCCTTGCCTTTAATTTCCCATTGGTCCAAATGAGTGACAAACAAATGTTAAAAAAAAATTCTCAAATACAATTCAGAAATCGGACTTACATAGTCTATAAGTATGGATCCTTGGCTTTAATTTCCCATTGGTCCAAATGAGTGACAAACAAATGTTATAGAAAAATTCTCAAATACAATTGAGAAATCGGACTAACATAGTCTATAAGTATGGATCCTTGGCTTTAATTTCCCATTGGTCCAAATGAGTGACAAACATAAATGTGCCCACAAATAGCCAAATTCACGTAGAGCTGAACAAAATGTACACAATTTTAATCTTTAAAATGTTATAGAAAAATTCTCAAATACAATTGAGAAATCGGACTTACATAGCCTATAAGTATGGATCCTTGGCTTTAATTTCCCATTGGTCCAAATGAGTGACAAACAAATGTTATAGAAAAATTCTCAAATACAATTGAGAAATCGGACTTACATAGCCTATAAGTATGGATCCTTGGCTTTAATTTCCCATTGGTCCAAATGAGTGACAAACATAAATGTGCCCACAAATAGTCAAATTCACGTAGAGCTGAACAAAATTTACACAATTTTAATCTTTAAAATGTTATAGAAAAATTATCAAATACAATTGAGAAATCGGACTTACATAGCCTATAAGTATGGATCCTTGGCTTTAATTTCCCATTGGTCCAAATGAGTGACAAACAAATTTTATAGAAAAATTCTCAAATACAATTCAGAAATCGGACTTACATAGTCTATAAGTACAATTGAGAAATCGGACTTACATAGTCTATAAGTATGGATTCTTGGCTTTAATTTCCCATTGGTCCAAATGAGTGACAAACAAATGTTAAAAAAAAATTCTCAAATACAATTGAGAAATCGGACTTACATAGCCTATAAGTATGTATCCTTGGCTTTAATTTCCCATTGGTCCAAATGAGTGACAAACATAAATGTGACTACAAATAGCCAAATTCACGTAGAGCTGAACAAAATTTACACAATTTTAATCTTTAAAATGTTATAGAAAAATTCTCAAATACAATTGAGAAATCGGACTTACATAGCCTATAAGTATGGATCCTTGGCTTTAATTTCCCATTGGTCCAAATGAGTGACAAACAAATGTTATAGAAAAATTCTCAAATACAATTGAGAAATCGGACTTACATAGCCTATAAGTATGGATCCTTGGCTTTAATTTCCCATTGGTCCAAATGAGTGACAAACATAAATGTGCCCACAAATAGCCAAATTCACGTAGAGCTGAACAAAATTTACACAATTTTAATCTTTAAAATGTTATAGAAAAATTCTCAAATACAATTGAGAAATCGGACTTACATAGCCTATAAGTATGGATCCTTGGCTTTAATTTCCCATTGGTCCAAATGAGTGACAAACATAAATGTGCCCACAAATAGCCAAATTCACGTAGAGCTGAACAAAATTTACACAATTTTAATCTTTAAAATGTTATAGAAAAATTCTCAAATACAATTGAGAAATCGGACTTACATAGCCTATAAGTATGGATCCTTGGCTTTAATTTCCCATTGGTCCAAATGAGTGACAAACATAAATGTGCCCACAAATAGCCAAATTCACGTAGAGCTGAACAAAATTTACACAATTTTAATCTTTAAAATGTTATAGAAAAATTCTCAAATACAATTGAGAAATCAGACTTACATAGCCTATAAGTATGTATCCTTGGCTTTAATTTCCCATTGGTCCAAATGAGTGACAAACAAATGTTATAGAAAAATTCTCAAATACAATTCAGAAATCGGACTTACATAGCCTATAAGTATGTATCCTTGGCTTTAATTTCCCATTGGTCCAAATGAGTGACAAACATAAATGTGCCCACAAATAGCCAAATTCACGTAGAGCTGAACAAAATTTACACAATTTTAATCTTTAAAATGTTATAGAAAAATTCTCAAATACAATTGAGAAATCAGACTTACATAGCCTATAAGTATGTATCCTTGGCTTTAATTTCCCATTGGTCCAAATGAGTGACAGACATAAATGTGCCCACAAATAGCCAAATTCACGTAGAGCTGAACAAAATTTACACAATTTTAATCTCTAAAATGTTATAGAAAAATTCTCAAATACAATTGAGAAATCAGACTTACATAGCCTATAAGTATGTATCCTTGGCTTTAATTTCCCATTGGTCCAAATGAGTGACAGACATAAATGTGCCCACAAATAGCCAAATTCACGTAGAGCTGAACAAAATTTACACAATTTTAATCTCTAAAATGTTATAGAAAAATTCTCAAATACAATTGAGAAATCGGACTTACATAGTCTATAAGTATGGATCCTTGGCTTTAATTTCCCATTGGTCCAAATGAGTGACAAACATAAATGTGCCCACAAATAGCCAAATTCACGTAGAGCTGAACAAAATTTACACAATTTTAATCTTTAAAATGTTATAGAAAAATTCTCAAATACAATTGAGAAATCGGACTTACATAGTCTATAAGTATGGATTCTTGGCTTTAATTTCCCATTGGTCCAAATGAGTGACAAACATAAATGTGCCCACAAATAGCCAAATTCACGTAGAGCTGAACAAAATTTACACAATTTTAATCTTTAAAATGTTATAGAAAAATTCTCAAATAAAATTGAGAAATCAGACTTACATAGCCTATAAGTATGGATCCTTGGCTTTAATTTCCCATTGGTCCAAATGAGTGACAAACAAATGTTATAGAAAAATTCTCAAATGCAATTGAGAAATCGGACTAACATAGCCTATAAGTATGGATCCTTGGCTTTAATTTCCCATTGGTCCAAATGAGTGACAAACAAATTTTATAGAAAAATTCTCAAATACAATTCAGAAATCGGACTTACATAGTCTATAAGTACAATTGAGAAATCGGACTTACATAGTCTATAAGTATGGATTCTTGGCTTTAATTTCCCATTGGTCCAAATGAGTGACAAACATAAATGTGCCCACAAATAGCCAAATTCACGTAGAGCTGAACAAAATTTACACAATTTTAATCTTTAAAATGTTATAGAAAAATTCTCAAATAAAATTGAGAAATCAGACTTACATAGCCTATAAGTATGGATCCTTGGCTTTAATTTCCCATTGGTCCAAATGAGTGACAAACAAATTTTATAGAAAAATTCTCAAATACAATTCAGAAATCGGACTTACATAGTCTATAAGTACAATTGAGAAATCGGACTTACATAGTCTATAAGTATGGATTCTTGGCTTTAATTTCCCATTGGTCCAAATGAGTGAAAAACAAATGTTATAGAAAAATTCTCAAATACAATTGAGAAATCGGACTTACATAGTCTATAAGTATGGATCCTTGGCTTTAATTTCCCATTGGTCCAAATGAGTGACAAACAAATTTTATAGAAAAATTCTCAAATACAATTCAGAAATCGGACTTACATAGTCTATAAGTACAATTGAGAAATCGGACTTACATAGTCTATAAGTATGGATTCTTGGCTTTAATTTCCCATTGGTCCAAATGAGTGACAAACAAATGTTATAGAAAAATTCTCAAATACAATTGAGAAATCGGACTAACATAGCCTATAAGTATGGATCCTTGGCTTTAATTTCCCATTGGTCCAAATGAGTGACAAACAAATTTTATAGAAAAATTCTCAAATACAATTCAGAAATCGGACTTACATAGTCTATAAGTACAATTGAGAAATCGGACTTACATAGTCTATAAGTATGGATTCTTGGCTTTAATTTCCCATTGGTCCAAATGAGTGACAAACATAAATGTGCCCACAAATAGCCAAATTCACGTAGAGCTGAACAAAATTTACACAATTTTAATCTTTAAAATGTTATAGAAAAATTCTCAAATACAATTGAGAAATCGGACTTACATAGCCTATAAGTATGGATCCTTGGCTTTAATTTCCCATTGGTCCAAATGAGTGACAAACAAATGTTATAGAAAAATTCTCAAATACAATTGAGAAATCGGACTTACATAGTCTATAAGTATGGATTCTTGGCTTTAATTTCCCATTGGTCCAAATGAGTGACAAACATAAATGTGCCCACAAATAGCCAAATTCACGTAGAGCTGAACAAAATTTACACAATTTTAATATTTAAAATGTTATAGAAAAATTCTCAAATACAATTGAGAAATCAGACTTACATAGCCTATAAGTATGTACCCTTGGCTTTAATTTCCCATTGGTCCAAATGAGTGACAAACAAATGTTATAGAAAAATTCTCAAATACAATTGAGAAATCAGACTTACATAGCCTATAAGTATGTACCCTTGCCTTTAATTTCCCATTGGTCCAAATGAGTGACAAACAAATGTTATAAAAAAATTCTCAAATACAATTGAGAAATCGGACTTACATAGTCTATAAGTATGGATTCTTGGCTTTAATTTCCCATTGGTCCAAATGAGTGACAAACATAAATGTGCCCACAAATAGCCAAATTCACGTAGAGCTGAACAAAATTTACACAATTTTAATCTTTAAAATGTTATAGAAAAATTCTCAAATACAATTGAGAAATCGGACTTACATAGTCTATAAGTATGTATCCTTGGCTTTAATTTCCCATTGGTCCAAATGATTGACAAACAAATGTTATAGAAAAATTCTCAAATACAATTGAGAAATCAGACTTACATAGCCTATAAGTATGTATCCTTGGCTTTAATTTCCCATTGGTCCAAATGAGTGACAAACAAATGTTATAGAAAAATTCTCAAATACAATTGAGAAATCGGACTTACATAGCCTATAAGTATGGATCCTTGGCTTTAATTTCCCATTGGTCCAAATGAGTGACAAACATTAATGTGCCCACAAATAGCCAAATTCACGTAGAGCTGAACAAAATTTACACAATTTTAATCTTTAAAATGTTATAGAAAAATTCTAAAATACAATTGAGAAATCAGACTTACATAGCCTATAAGTATGTATCCTTGGCTTTCATTTCCCATTGGTCCAAATGAGTGACAGACATAAATGTGCCCACAAATAGCCAAATTCACGTAGAGCTGAACAAAATTTACACAATTTTAATCTTTAAAATGTTATAGAAAAATTCTCAAATACAATTGAGAAATCAGACTTACATAGCCTATAAGTATGTACCCTTGGCTTTAATTTCCCATTGGTCCAAATGAGTGACAAACAAATGTTATAAAAAAATTCTCAAATACAATTGAGAAATCGGACTTACATAGTCTATAAGTATGGATTCTTGGCTTTAATTTCCCATTGGTCCAAATGAGTGACAAACATAAATGTGCCCACAAATAGCCAAATTCACGTAGAGCTGAACAAAATTTACACAATTTTAATCTTTAAAATGTTATAGAAAAATTCTCAAATACAATTTAGAAATCAGACTTACATAGCCTATAAGTATGTATCCTTGGCTTTAATTTCCCATTGGTCCAAATGAGTGACAAACAAATGTTATAGAAAAATTCTCAAATACAATTGAGAAATCAGACTTACATAGCCTATAAGTATGTATCCTTGGCTTTAATTTCCCATTGGTCCAAATGAGTGACAAACAAATGTTATAGAAAAATTCTCAAATACAATTGAGAAATCGGACTTACATAGCCTATAAGTATGGATCCTTGGCTTTAATTTCCCATTGGTCCAAATGAGTGACAAACATTAATGTGCCCACAAATAGCCAAATTCACGTAGAGCTGAACAAAATTTACACAATTTTAATCTTTAAAATGTTATAGAAAAATTCTCAAATACAATTGAGAAATCAGACTTACATAGCCTATAAGTATGTATCCTTGGCTTTGATTTCCCATTGGTCCAAATGAGTGACAAACAAATGTTATAGAAAAATTCTCAAATACAATTGAGAAATCGGACTTACATAGCCTATAAGTATGGATCCTTGGCTTTAATTTCCCATTGGTCCAAATGAGTGACAAACATTAATGTGCCCACAAATAGCCAAATTCACGTAGAGCTGAACAAAATTTACACAATTTTAATCTTTAAAATGTTATAGAAAAATTCTCAAATACAATTGAGAAATCAGACTTACATAGCCTATAAGTATGTACCCTTGGCTTTAATTTCCCATTGGTCCAAATGAGTGACAAACAAATGTTATAGAAAAATTCTCAAATACATTTGAGAAATCAGACTTACATAGCCTATAAGTATGTATCCTTGGCTTTAATTTCCCATTGGTCCAAATGAGTGACAAACAAATGTTATAGAAAAATTCTCAAATACAATTGAGAAATCGGACTTACATAGCCTATAAGTATGGATCCTTGGCTTTAATTTCCCATTGGTCCAAATGAGTGACAAACATTAATGTGCCCACAAATAGCCAAATTCACGTAGAGCTGAACAAAATTTACACAATTTTAATCTTTAAAATGTTATAGAAAAATTCTCAAATACAATTGAGAAATCAGACTTACATAGCCTATAAGTATGTATCCTTGGCTTTCATTTCCCATTGGTCCAAATGAGTGACAGACATAAATGTGCCCACAAATAGCCAAATTCACGTAGAGCTGAACAAAATTTACACAATTTTAATCTTTAAAATGTTATAGAAAAATTCTCAAATACAATTGAGAAATCAGACTTACATAGCCTATAAGTATGTATCCTTGGCTTTCATTTCCCATTGGTCCAAATGAGTGACAGACATAAATGTGCCCACAAATAGCCAAATTCACGTAGAGCTGAACAAAATTTACACAATTTTAATCTTTAAAATGTTATAGAAAAATTCTCAAATACAATTGAGAAATCGGACTTACATAGTCTATAAGTATGTATCCTTGGCTTTAATTTCCCATTGGTCCAAATGATTGACAAACAAATGTTATAGAAAAATTCTCAAATACAATTGAGAAATCAGACTTACATAGCCTATAAGTATGTATCCTTGGCTTTAATTTCCCATTGGTCCAAATGAGTGACAAACAAATGTTATAGAAAAATTCTCAAATACAATTGAGAAATCGGACTTACATAGCCTATAAGTATGGATCCTTGGCTTTAATTTCCCATTGGTCCAAATGAGTGACAAACATTAATGTGCCCACAAATAGCCAAATTCACGTACAGCTGAACAAAATTTACACAATTTTAATCTTTAAAATGTTATAGAAAAATTCTCAAATACAATTGAGAAATCAGACTTACATAGCCTATAAGTATGTATCCTTGGCTTTCATTTCCCATTGGTCCAAATGAGTGACAGACATAAATGTGCCCACAAATAGCCAAATTCACGTAGAGCTGAACAAAATTTACACAATTTTAATCTTTAAAATGTTATAGAAAAATTCTCAAATACAATTGAGAAATCAGACTTACATAGCCTATAAGTATGTATCCTTGGCTTTCATTTCCCATTGGTCCAAATGAGTGACAGACATAAATGTGCCCACAAATAGCCAAATTCACGTAGAGCTGAACAAAATTTACACAATTTTAATCTTTAAAATGTTATAGAAAAATTCTCAAATACAATTGAGAAATCGGACTTACATAGTCTATAAGTATGTATCCTTGGCTTTAATTTCCCATTGGTCCAAATGATTGACAAACAAATGTTATAGAAAAATTCTCAAATACAATTGAGAAATCAGACTTACATAGCCTATAAGTATGTATCCTTGGCTTTAATTTCCCATTGGTCCAAATGAGTGACAAACAAATGTTATAGAAAAATTCTCAAATACAATTGAGAAATCGGACTTACATAGCCTATAAGTATGGATCCTTGGCTTTAATTTCCCATTGGTCCAAATGAGTGACAAACATTAATGTGCCCACAAATAGCCAAATTCACGTAGAGCTGAACAAAATTTACACAATTTTAATCTTTAAAATGTTATAGAAAAATTCTCAAATACAATTTAGAAATCAGACTTACATAGCCTATAAGTATGTATCCTTGGCTTTAATTTCCCATTGGTCCAAATGAGTGACAAACAAATGTTATAGAAAAATTCTCAAATACAATTGAGAAATCAGACTTACATAGCCTATAAGTATGTATCCTTGGCTTTAATTTCCCATTGGTCCAAATGAGTGACAAACAAATGTTATAAAAAAATTCTCAAATACAATTGAGAAATCGGACTTACATAGTCTATAAGTATGGATTCTTGGCTTTAATTTCCCATTGGTCCAAATGAGTGACAAACATAAATGTGCCCACAAATAGCCAAATTCACGTAGAGCTGAACAAAATTTACACAATTTTAATCTTTAAAATGTTATAGAAAAATTGAGAAATCGGACTTACATAGTCTATAAGTATGTATCCTTGGCTTTAATTTCCCATTGGTCCAAATGATTGACAAACAAATGTTATAGAAAAATTCTCAAATACAATTGAGAAATCAGACTTACATAGCCTATAAGTATGTATCCTTGGCTTTAATTTCCCATTGGTCCAAATGAGTGACAAACAAATGTTATAGAAAAATTCTCAAATACAATTGAGAAATCGGACTTACATAGCCTATAAGTATGGATCCTTGGCTTTAATTTCCCATTGGTCCAAATGAGTGACAAACATTAATGTGCCCACAAATAGCCAAATTCACGTAGAGCTGAACAAAATTTACACAATTTTAATCTTTAAAATGTTATAGAAAAATTCTAAAATACAATTGAGAAATCAGACTTACATAGCCTATAAGTATGTATCCTTGGCTTTCATTTCCCATTGGTCCAAATGAGTGACAGACATAAATGTGCCCACAAATAGCCAAATTCACGTAGAGCTGAACAAAATTTACACAATTTTAATCTTTAAAATGTTATAGAAAAATTCTCAAATACAATTGAGAAATCAGACTTACATAGCCTATAAGTATGTACCCTTGGCTTTAATTTCCCATTGGTCCAAATGAGTGACAAACAAATGTTATAAAAAAATTCTCAAATACAATTGAGAAATCGGACTTACATAGTCTATAAGTATGGATTCTTGGCTTTAATTTCCCATTGGTCCAAATGAGTGACAAACATAAATGTGCCCACAAATAGCCAAATTCACGTAGAGCTGAACAAAATTTACACAATTTTAATCTTTAAAATGTTATAGAAAAATTCTCAAATACAATTTAGAAATCAGACTTACATAGCCTATAAGTATGTATCCTTGGCTTTAATTTCCCATTGGTCCAAATGAGTGACAAACAAATGTTATAGAAAAATTCTCAAATACAATTGAGAAATCAGACTTACATAGCCTATAAGTATGTATCCTTGGCTTTAATTTCCCATTGGTCCAAATGAGTGACAAACAAATGTTATAGAAAAATTCTCAAATACAATTGAGAAATCGGACTTACATAGCCTATAAGTATGGATCCTTGGCTTTAATTTCCCATTGGTCCAAATGAGTGACAAACATTAATGTGCCCACAAATAGCCAAATTCACGTAGAGCTGAACAAAATTTACACAATTTTAATCTTTAAAATGTTATAGAAAAATTCTCAAATACAATTGAGAAATCAGACTTACATAGCCTATAAGTATGTATCCTTGGCTTTAATTTCCCATTGGTCCAAATGAGTGACAAACAAATGTTATAGAAAAATTCTCAAATACAATTGAGAAATCGGACTTACATAGCCTATAAGTATGGATCCTTGGCTTTAATTTCCCATTGGTCCAAATGAGTGACAAACATTAATGTGCCCACAAATAGCCAAATTCACGTAGAGCTGAACAAAATTTACACAATTTTAATCTTTAAAATGTTATAGAAAAATTCTCAAATACAATTGAGAAATCAGACTTACATAGCCTATAAGTATGTACCCTTGGCTTTAATTTCCCATTGGTCCAAATGAGTGACAAACAAATGTTATAGAAAAATTCTCAAATACATTTGAGAAATCAGACTTACATAGCCTATAAGTATGTATCCTTGGCTTTAATTTCCCATTGGTCCAAATGAGTGACAAACAAATGTTATAGAAAAATTCTCAAATACAATTGAGAAATCGGACTTACATAGCCTATAAGTATGGATCCTTGGCTTTAATTTCCCATTGGTCCAAATGAGTGACAAACATTAATGTGCCCACAAATAGCCAAATTCACGTAGAGCTGAACAAAATTTACACAATTTTAATCTTTAAAATGTTATAGAAAAATTCTCAAATACAATTGAGAAATCAGACTTACATAGCCTATAAGTATGTATCCTTGGCTTTCATTTCCCATTGGTCCAAATGAGTGACAGACATAAATGTGCCCACAAATAGCCAAATTCACGTAGAGCTGAACAAAATTTACACAATTTTAATCTTTAAAATGTTATAGAAAAATTCTCAAATACAATTGAGAAATCAGACTTACATAGCCTATAAGTATGTATCCTTGGCTTTCATTTCCCATTGGTCCAAATGAGTGACAGACATAAATGTGCCCACAAATAGCCAAATTCACGTAGAGCTGAACAAAATTTACACAATTTTAATCTTTAAAATGTTATAGAAAAATTCTCAAATACAATTGAGAAATCGGACTTACATAGTCTATAAGTATGTATCCTTGGCTTTAATTTCCCATTGGTCCAAATGATTGACAAACAAATGTTATAGAAAAATTCTCAAATACAATTGAGAAATCAGACTTACATAGCCTATAAGTATGTATCCTTGGCTTTAATTTCCCATTGGTCCAAATGAGTGACAAACAAATGTTATAGAAAAATTCTCAAATACAATTGAGAAATCGGACTTACATAGCCTATAAGTATGGATCCTTGGCTTTAATTTCCCATTGGTCCAAATGAGTGACAAACATTAATGTGCCCACAAATAGCCAAATTCACGTAGAGCTGAACAAAATTTACACAATTTTAATCTTTAAAATGTTATAGAAAAATTCTCAAATACAATTGAGAAATCAGACTTACATAGCCTATAAGTATGTATCCTTGGCTTTCATTTCCCATTGGTCCAAATGAGTGACAGACATAAATGTGCCCACAAATAGCCAAATTCACGTAGAGCTGAACAAAATTTACACAATTTTAATCTTTAAAATGTTATAGAAAAATTCTAAAATACAATTGAGAAATCGGACTTACATAGTCTATAAGTATGGATTCTTGGCTTTAATTTCCCATTGGTCCAAATGAGTGACAAACATAAATGTGCCCACAAATAGCCAAATTCACGTAGAGCTGAACAAAATTTACACAATTTTAATCTTTAAAATGTTATAGAAAAATTCTCAAATACAATTGAGAAATCAGACTTACATAGCCTATAAGTATGTACCCTTGGCTTTAATTTCCCATTGGTCCAAATGAGTGACAAACAAATGTTATAAAAAAATTCTCAAATACAATTGAGAAATCGGACTTACATAGTCTATAAGTATGGATTCTTGGCTTTAATTTCCCATTGGTCCAAATGAGTGACAAAAATAAATGTGCCCACAAATAGCCAAATTCACGTAGAGCTGAACAAAATTTACACAATTTTAATCTTTAAAATGTTATAGAAAAATTCTCAAATACAATTGAGAAATCAGACTTACATAGCCTATAAGTATGTACCCTTGGCTTTAATTTCCCATTGGTCCAAATGAGTGACAAACAAATGTTATAAAAAAATTCTCAAATACAATTGAGAAATCGGACTTACATAGTCTATAAGTATGGATTCTTGGCTTTAATTTCCCATTGGTCCAAATGAGTGACAAACATAAATGTGCCCACAAATAGCCAAATTCACGTAGAGCTGAACAAAATTTACACAATTTTAATCTTTAAAATGTTATAGAAAAATTCTCAAATACAATTTAGAAATCAGACTTACATAGCCTATAAGTATGTATCCTTGGCTTTAATTTCCCATTGGTCCAAATGAGTGACAAACAAATGTTATAGAAAAATTCTCAAATACAATTGAGAAATCAGACTTACATAGCCTATAAGTATGTATCCTTGGCTTTAATTTCCCATTGGTCCAAATGAGTGACAAACAAATGTTATAGAAAAATTCTGAAATACAATTGAGAAATCGGACTTACATAGTCTATAAGTATGGATTCTTGGCTTTAATTTCCCATTGGTCCAAATGAGTGACAAACATAAATGTGCCCACAAATAGCCAAATTCACGTAGAGCTGAACAAAATTTACACAATTTTAATCATTAAAATGTTATAGAAAAATTCTCAAATACAATTGAGAAATCAGACTTACATAGCCTATAAGTATGTATCCTTGGCTTTAATTTCCCATTGGTCCAAATGAGTGACAAACAAATGTTATAGAAAAATTCTCAAATACAATTCAGAAATCGGACTTACATAGTCTATAAGTATGGATCCTTGGCTTTAATTTCCCATTGGTCCAAATGAGTGACAAACATAAATGTGACCACAAATAGCCAAATTCACGTAGAGCTGAACAAAATTTACACAATTTTAATCTTTAAAATGTTATAGAAAAATTCTCAAATACAATTGAGAAATCAGACTTACATAGCCTATAAGTATGTATCCTTGGCTTTAATTTCCCATTGGTCCAAATGAGTGACAGACATAAATGTGCCCACAAATAGCCAAATTCACGTAGAGCTGAACAAAATTTACACAATTTTAATCTTTAAAATGTTATAGAAAAATTCTCAAATACAATTGAGAAATCAGACTTACATAGCCTATAAGTATGTATCCTTGGCTTTAATTTCCCATTGGTCCAAATGAGTGACAAACAAATGTTATAGAAAAATTCTCAAATACAATTGAGAAATCGGACTTACATAGTCTATAAGTATGGATTCTTGGCTTTAATTTCCCATTGGTCCAAATGAGTGACAAACAAATGTTATAGAAAAATTCTCAAATACAATTGAGAAATCAGACTTACATAGCCTATAAGTATGTATCCTTGGCTTTAATTTCCCATTGGTCCAAATGAGTGACAAACAAATGTTATAGAAAAATTCTCAAATACAATTGAGAAATCGGACTTACATAGTCTATAAGTATGGATTCTTGGCTTTAATTTCCCATTGGTCCAAATGAGTGACAAACATAAATGTGCCCACAAATAGCCAAATTCACGTAGAGCTGAACAAAATTTACACAATTTTAATCTTTAAAATGTTATAGAAAAATTCTCAAATACAATTGAGAAATCGGACTTACATAGTCTATAAGTACAATTGAGAAATCGGACTTACATAGTCTATAAGTAAGGATTCTTGGCTTTAATTTCCCATTGGTCCAAATGAGTGACACACATTAATGTGCCCACAAATAGCCAAATTCACATAGAGCTGAACAAAATTTACACAATTTTAATCTTTAAAATGTTATAGAAAAATTCTCAAATACAATTGAGAAATCAGACTTACATAGCCTATAAGTATGTATCCTTGGCTTTAATTTCCCATTGGTCCAAATGAGTGACAAACAAATGTTATAGAAAAATTCTCAAATACAATTCAGAAATCGGACTTACATAGTCTATAAGTATGGATCCTTGGCTTTAATTTCCCATTGGTCCAAATGAGTGACAAACATAAATGTGCCCACAAATAGCCAAATTCACATAGAGCTGAACAAAATTTACACAATTTTAATCTTTAAAATGTTATAGAAAAATTCTCAAATACAATTGAGAAATCAGACTTACATAGCCTAAAAGTATGGATCCTTGGCTTTAATTTCCCATTGGTCCAAATGAGTGACAAACAAATGTTATAGAAAAATTCTCAAATACAATTGAGAAATCAGACTTACATAGCCTATAAGTATGTATCCTTGGCTTTAATTTCCCATTGGTCCAAATGAGTGACAAACAAATGTTATAGAAAAATTCTCAAATACAATTCAGAAATCGGACTTACATAGTCTATAAGTATGGATCCTTGGCTTTAATTTCCCATTGGTCCAAATGAGTGACAAACATAAATGTGCCCACAAATAGCCAAATTCACGTAGAGCTGAACAAAATTTACACAATTTTAATCTTTAAAATGTTATAGAAAAATTCTCAAATACAATTGAGAAATCAGACTTACATAGCCTAAAAGTATGGATCCTTGGCTTTAATTTCCCATTGGTCCAAATGAGTGACAAACAAATGTTATAGAAAAATTCTCAAATACAATTGAGAAATCAGACTTACATAGCCTAAAAGTATGTATCCTTGGCTTTAATTTCCCATTGGTCCAAATGAGTGACAAACAAAAGTTATAGAAAAATTCTCAAATACAATTCAGAAATCGGACTTACATAGTCTATAAGTATGGATCCTTGCCTTTAATTTCCCATTGGTCCAAATGAGTGACAAACATAAATGTGCCCACAAATAGCCAAATTCACGTAGAGCTGAACAAAATTTACACAATTTTAATCTTTAAAATGTTATAGAAAAATTCTCAAATACAATTGAGAAATCAGACTTACATAGCCTAAAAGTATGGATCCTTGGCTTTAATTTCCCATTGGTCCAAATGAGTGACAAACATAAATGTGCCCACAAATAGCCAAATTCACGTAGAGCTGAACATAATTTACACAATTTTAATCTTTAAAATGTTATAGAAAAATTCTCAAATACAATTGAGAAATCAGACTTACATAGCCTATAAGTATGGAACCTTGGCTTTAATTTCCCATTGGTCCAAATGAGTGACAAACAAATGTTATAGAAAAATTCTCAAATACAATTGAGAAATCGGACTTACATAGCCTATAAGTATGGATCCTTGGCTTTAATTTCCCATTGGTCCAAATGAGTGACAAACATTAATGTGCCCACAAATAGCCAAATTCACGTACAGCTGAACAAAATTTACACAATTTTAATCTTTAAAATGTTATAGAAAAATTCTCAAATACAATTGAGAAATCAGACTTACATAGCCTAAAAGTATGTATCCTTGGCTTTAATTTCCCATTGGTCCAAATGAGTGACAAACAAAAGTTATAGAAAAATTCTCAAATACAATTCAGAAATCGGACTTACATAGTCTATAAGTATGGATCCTTGCCTTTAATTTCCCATTGGTCCAAATGAGTGACAAACATAAATGTGCCCACAAATAGCCAAATTCACGTAGAGCTGAACAAAATTTACACAATTTTAATCTTTAAAATATTATAGAAAAATTCTCAAATACAATTGAGAAATCGGACTAACATAGTCTATAAGTATGGATCCTTGGCTTTAATTTCCCATTGGTCCAAATGAGTGACAAACATAAATGTGCCCACAAATAGCCAAATTCACGTAGAGCTGAACATAATTTACACAATTTTAATCTTAAAAATGTTATAGAAAAATTCTCAAATACAATTGAGAAATCAGACTTACATAGCCTAAAAGTATGTATCCTTGGCTTTAATTTCCCATTGGTCCAAATGAGTGACAAACAAATGTTATAGAAAAATTCTCAAATGCAATTGAGAAATCAGACTTACATAGCCTATAAGTATGTATCCTTGGCTTTAATTTCCCATTGGTCCAAATGAGTGACAAACAAATGTTATAGAAAAATTCTCAAATACAATTGAGAAATCGGACTAACATAGTCTATAAGTATGGATCCTTGGCTTTAATTTCCCATTGGTCCAAATGAGTGACAAACATAAATGTGCCCACAAATAGCCAAATTCACGTAGAGCTGAACAAAATTTACACAATTTTAATCTTAAAAATGTTATAGAAAAATTCTCAAATACAATTGAGAAATCAGACTTACATAGCCTATAAGTATGTATCCTTGGCTTTAATTTCCCATTGGTCCAAATGAGTGACAAACAAATGTTATAGAAAAATTCTCAAATACAATTCAGAAATCGGACTTACATAGTCTATAAGTATGGATCCTTGGCTTTAATTTCCCATTGGTCCAAATGAGTGACAAACATAAATGTGCCCACAAATAGCCAAATTCACGTAGAGCTGAACAAAATTTACACAATTTTAATCTTTAAAATGTTATAGAAAAATTCTCAAATACAATTGAGAAATCAGACTTACATAGCCTATAAGTATGTATCCTTGGCTTTAATTTCCCATTGGTCCAAATGAGTGACAGACATAAATGTGCCCACAAATAGCCAAATTCACGTAGAGCTGAACAAAATTTACACAATTTTAATCTTTAAAATGTTATAGAAAAATTCTCAAATACAATTGAGAAATCAGACTTACATAGCCTATAAGTATGTATCCTTGGCTTTAATTTCCCATTGGTCCAAATGAGTGACAAACAAATGTTATAGAAAAATTCTCAAATACAATTGAGAAATCGGACTAACATAGTCTATAAGTATGGATCCTTGGCTTTAATTTCCCATTGGTCCAAATGAGTGACAAACATAAATGTGCCCACAAATAGCCAAATTCACGTAGAGCTGAACAAAATTTACACAATTTTAATCTTAAAAATGTTATAGAAAAATTCTCAAATACAATTGAGAAATCAGACTTACATAGCCTATAAGTATGTATCCTTGGCTTTAATTTCCCATTGGTCCAAATGAGTGACAAACAAATGTTATAGAAAAATTCTCAAATACAATTCAGAAATCGGACTTACATAGTCTATAAGTATGGATCCTTGGCTTTAATTTCCCATTGGTCCAAATGAGTGACAAACATAAATGTGCCCACAAATAGCCAAATTCACGTAGAGCTGAACAAAATTTACACAATTTTAATCTTTAAAATGTTATAGAAAAATTCTCAAATACAATTGAGAAATCAGACTTACATAGTCTATAAGTATGGATCCTTGGCTTTAATTTCCCATTGGTCCAAATGAGTGACAAACATAAATGTGCCCACAAATAGCCAAATTCACGTAGAGCTGAACAAAATTTACACAATTTTAATCTTTAAAATGTTATAGAAAAATTCTCAAATACAATTGAGAAATCAGACTTACATAGCCTATAAGTATGTATCCTTGGCTTTAATTTCCCATTGGTCCAAATGAGTGACAGACATAAATGTGCCCACAAATAGCCAAATTCACGTAGAGCTGAACAAAATTTACACAATTTTAATCTTTAAAATGTTATAGAAAAATTCTCAAATACAATTGAGAAATCAGACTTACATAGCCTATAAGTATGTATCCTTGGCTTTAATTTCCCATTGGTCCAAATGAGTGACAAACAAATGTTATAGAAAAATTCTCAAATACAATTGAGAAATCGGACTAACATAGTCTATAAGTATGGATCCTTGGCTTTAATTTCCCATTGGTCCAAATGAGTGACAAACATAAATGTGCCCACAAATAGCCAAATTCACGTAGAGCTGAACAAAATTTACACAATTTTAATCTTAAAAATGTTATAGAAAAATTCTCAAATACAATTGAGAAATCGGACTAACATAGTCTATAAGTATGGATCCTTGGCTTTAATTTCCCATTGGTCCAAATGAGTGACAAACATAAATGTGCCCACAAATAGCCAAATTCACGTAGAGCTGAACAAAATTTACACAATTTTAATCTTTAAAATGTTATAGAAAAATTCTCAAATACAATTGAGAAATCAGACTTACATAGCCTATAAGTATGTATCCTTGGCTTTAATTTCCCATTGGTCCAAATGAGTGACAAACAAATGTTATAGAAAAATTCTCAAATACAATTGAGAAATCGGACTAACATAGTCTATAAGTATGGATCCTTGGCTTTAATTTCCCATTGGTCCAAATGAGTGACAAACATAAATGTGCCCACAAATAGCCAAATTCACGTAGAGCTGAACAAAATTTACACAATTTTAATCTTTAAAATGTTATAGAAAAATTCTCAAATACAATTGAGAAATCAGACTTACATAGTCTATAAGTATGGATCCTTGGCTTTAATTTCCCATTGGTCCAAATGAGTGACAAACATAAATGTGCCCACAAATAGCCAAATTCACGTAGAGCTGAACAAAATTTACACAATTTTAATCTTTAAAATGTTATAGAAAAATTCTCAAATACAATTGAGAAATCAGACTTACATAGCCTATAAGTATGTATCCTTGGCTTTAATTTCCCATTGGTCCAAATGAGTGACAGACATAAATGTGCCCACAAATAGCCAAATTCACGTAGAGCTGAACAAAATTTACACAATTTTAATCTTTAAAATGTTATAGAAAAATTCTCAAATACAATTGAGAAATCGGACTAACATAGTCTATAAGTATGGATCCTTGGCTTTAATTTCCCATTGGTCCAAATGAGTGACAAACATAAATGTGCCCACAAATAGCCAAATTCACGTAGAGCTGAACAAAATTTACACAATTTTAATCTTAAAAATGTTATAGAAAAATTCTCAAATACAATTGAGAATCAGACTTACATAGCCTGTAAGTATGTATCCTTGGCTTTAATTTCCCATTGGTCCAAATGAGTGACAAACAAATGTTATAGAAAAATTCTCAAATACAATTGAGAAATCAGACTTACATAGCCTATAAGTATGTATCCTTGGCTTTAATTTCCCATTGGTCCAAATGAGTGACAAACAAATGTTATAGAAAAATTCTCAAATACAATTCAGAAATCGGACTTACATAGTCTATAAGTATGGATCCTTGGCTTTAATTTCCCATTGGTCCAAATGAGTGACAAACATAAATGTGCCCACAAATAGCCAAATTCACGTAGAGCTGAACAAAATTTACACAATTTTAATCTTTAAAATGTTATAGAAAAATTCTCAAATACAATTGAGAAATCAGACTTACATAGTCTATAAGTATGGATCCTTGGCTTTAATTTCCCATTGGTCCAAATGAGTGACAAACATAAATGTGCCCACAAATAGCCAAATTCACGTAGAGCTGAACAAAATTTACACAATTTTAATCTTTAAAATGTTATAGAAAAATTCTCAAATACAATTGAGAAATCAGACTTACATAGCCTATAAGTATGTATCCTTGGCTTTAATTTCCCATTGGTCCAAATGAGTGACAGACATAAATGTGCCCACAAATAGCCAAATTCACGTAGAGCTGAACAAAATTTACACAATTTTAATCTTTAAAATGTTATAGAAAAATTCTCAAATACAATTGAGAAATCAGACTTACATAGCCTATAAGTATGTATCCTTGGCTTTAATTTCCCATTGGTCCAAATGAGTGACAAACATAAATGTGCCCACAAATAGCCAAATTCACGTAGAGCTGAACAAAATTTACACAATTTTAATCTTTAAAATGTTATAGAAAAATTCTCAAATACAATTGAGAAATCAGACTTACATAGCCTATAAGTATGTATCCTTGGCTTTAATTTCGCATTGGTCCAAATGAGTGACAAACAAATGTTATAGAAAAATTCTCAAATACAATTGAGAAATCGGACTAACATAGTCTATAAGTATGGATCCTTGGCTTTAATTTCCCATTGGTCCAAATGAGTGGCAAACATAAATGTGCCCACAAATAGCCAAATTCACGTAGAGCTGAACATAATTTACACAATTTTAATCTTAAAAATGTTATAGAAAAATTCTCAAATACAATTGAGAAATCAGACTTACATAGCCTATAAGTATGTATCCTTGGCTTTAATTTCCCATTGGTTCAAATGAGTGACAAACAAATGTTATAGAAAAATTCTCAAATACAATTGAGAAATCAGACTTACATAGCCTATAAGTATGTATCCTTGGCTTTAATTTCCCATTGGTCCAAATGAGTGACAAACAAATGTTATAGAAAAATTCTCAAATACAATTGAGAAATCGGACTTACATAGTCTATAAGTATGGATTCTTGGCTTTAATTTCCCATTGGTCCAAATGAGTGACAAACATAAATGTGCCCACAAATAGCCAAATTCACGTAGAGCTGAACAAAATTTACACAATTTTAATCTTTAAAATGTTATAGAAAAATTCTCAAATACAATTGAGAAATCGGACTTACATAGTCTATAAGTACAATTGAGAAATCGGACTTACATAGTCTATAAGTATGGATTCTTGGCTTTAATTTCCCATTGGTCCAAATGAGTGACAAACATTAATGTGCCCACAAATAGCCAAATTCACGTAGAGCTGAACAAAATTTACACAATTTTAATCTTTAAAATGTTATAGAAAAATTCTCAAATACAATTGAGAAATCAGACTTACATAGCCTATAAGTATGGATCCTTGGCTTTAATTTCCCATTGGTCCAAATGAGTGACAAACATAAATGTGCCCACAAATAGCCAAATTCACGTAGAGCTGAACAAAATTTACACAATTTTAATCTTTAAAATGTTATAGAAAAATTCTCAAATACAATTGAGAAATCGGACTTACATAGTCTATAAGTACAATTGAGAAATCGGACTTACATAGTCTATAAGTATGGATTCTTGGCTTTAATTTCCCATTGGTCCAAATGAGTGACAAACATTAATGTGCCCACAAATAGCCAAATTCACGTAGAGCTGAACAAAATTTACACAATTTTAATCTTTAAAATGTTATAGAAAAATTCTCAAATACAATTGAGAAATCAGACTTACATAGCCTATAAGTATGTATCCTTGGCTTTAATTTCCCATTGGTCCAAATGAGTGACAAATATTAATGTGCCCACAAATAGCCAAATTCACGTAGAGCTGAACATAATTTACACAATTTTAATCTTAAAAATGTTATAGAAAAATTCTCAAATACAATTGAGAAATCAGACTTACATAGCCTATAAGTATGTATCCTTGGCTTTAATTTCCCATTGGTCCAAATGAGTGACAAACAAATGTTATAGAAAAATTCTCAAATACAATTGAGAAATCAGACTTACATAGCCTATAAGTATGTATCCTTGGCTTTAATTTCCCATTGGTCCAAATGAGTGACAGACATAAATGTGCCCACAAATAGCCAAATTCACGTAGAGCTGAACAAAATTTACACAATTTTAATCTTTAAAATGTTATAGAAAAATTCTCAAATACAATTGAGAAATCAGACTTACATAGTCTATAAGTATGGATCCTTGGCTTTAATTTCCCATTGGTCCAAATGAGTGACAAACATAAATGTGCCCACAAATAGCCAAATTCACGTAGAGCTGAACAAAATTTACACAATTTTAATCTTTAAAATGTTATAGAAAAATTCTCAAATACAATTGAGAAATCAGACTTACATAGTCTATAAGTATGGATCCTTGGCTTTAATTTCCCATTGGTCCAAATGAGTGACAAACATAAATGTGCCCACAAATAGCCAAATTCACGTAGAGCTGAACAAAATTTAAACACTATTTTAATCTTTAAAATGTTATAGAAAAATTCTCAAATACAATTGAGAAATCAGACTTACAAAGCCTATAAGTATGGATCCTTGGCTTTAATTTCCCATTGGTCCAAATGAGTGACAAACAAATGTTACAGAAAAATTCTCAAATACAATTGAGAAATCGGACTTACATAGTCTATAAGTATGGATCCTTGGCTTTAATTTCCCATTGGTCCAAATGAGTGACAAACATAAATGTGCCCACAAATAGCCAAATTCACGTAGAGCTGAACAAAATTTACACAATTTTAATCTTTAAAATGTTATAGAAAAATTCTCAAATACAATTGAGAAATCAGACTTACATAGCCTATAAGTATGTATCCTTGGCTTTAATTTCCCATTGGTCCAAATGAGTGACAGACATAAATGTGCCCACAAATAGCCAAATTCACGTAGAGCTGAACAAAATTTACACAATTTTAATCTTTAAAATGTTATAGAAAAATTCTCAAATACAATTGAGAAATCAGACTTACATAGTCTATAAGTATGGATCCTTGGCTTTAATTTCCCATTGGTCCAAATGAGTGACAAACAAATTTTATAGAAAAATTCTCAAATACAATTGAGAAATCAGACTTACATAGCCTATAAGTATGGATTCTTGGCTTTAATTTCCCATTGGTCCAAATGAGTGACAAACAAATTTTATAGAAAAATTCTCAAATACAATTGAGAAATCGGACTTACATAGTCTATAAGTATGGATCCTTGGATTTAATTTCCCATTGGTCCAAATGAGTGACAAACATAAATGTGCCCACAAATAGCCAAATTCACGTAGAGCTGAACAAAATTTACACAATTTTAATCTTTAAAATGTTATAGAAAAATTCTCAAATACAATTGAGAAATCAGACTTACATAGCCTATAAGTATGGAACCTTGGCTTTAATTTCCCATTGGTCCAAATGAGTGACAAACAAATTTTATAGAAAAATTCTCAAATACAATTCAGAAATCGGACTTACATAGTCTATAAGTATGGATTCTTGGCTTTAATTTCCCATTGGTCCAAATGAGTGACAAACAAATTTTATAGAAAAATTCTCAAATACAATTCAGAAATCGGACTTACATAGTCTATAAGTATGGATTCTTGGCTTTAATTTCCCATTGGTCCAAATGAGTGACAAACAAATTTTATAGAAAAATTCTCAAATACAATTCAGAAATCGGACTTACATAGTCTATAAGTATGGATTCTTGGCTTTAATTTCCCATTGGTCCAAATGAGTGACAAACAAATTTTATAGAAAAATTCTCAAATACAATTGAGAAATCAGACTTACATAGCCTATAAGTATGGATTCTTGGCTTTAATTTCCCATTGGTCCAAATGAGTGACAGACATAAATGTGCCCACAAATAGCCAAATTCACGTAGAGCTGAACAAAATTTACACAATTTTAATCTTTAAAATGTTATAGAAAAATTCTCAAATACAATTGAGAAATCAGACTTACATAGCCTATAAGTATGTATCCTTGGCTTTAATTTCCCAATGGTCCAAATGAGTGACAAACAAATGTTATAGAAAAATTCTCAAATACAATTGAGAAATCAGACTTACATAGCCTATAAGTATGTATCCTTGGCTTTAATTTCCCATTGGTCCAAATGAGTGACAAACAAATGTTATAGAAAAATTCTCAAATACAATTGAGAAATCGGACTTACATAGTCTATAAGTATGGATCCTTGGCTTTAATTTCCCATTGGTCCAAATGAGTGACAAACATAAATGTGCCCACAAATAGCCAAATTCACGTAGAGCTGAACAAAATTTACACAATTTTAATCTTTAAAATATTATAGAAAAATTCTCAAATACAATTGAGAAATCAGACTTACATAGTCTATAAGTATGGATTCTTGGCTTTAATTTCCCATTGGTCCAAATGAGTGACAAACATAAATGTGCCCACAAATTGGAAAATTCCGGTAGAGCTGAACAAAATTTACACAATTTTAATATATGTAAATACTTTTAATTTTATTTTATAACGAGGGGGTAGCGAAGCACACCGGGATAAGCTAGTATTACATAAGTATTACTGACAGAGCTCTAACTAGGCTTAATATTGAAATTTTTTTTTTAATATTTGTATAACAAGTTAATTTAATCCTTTATTTTACTTTATATTTAAAGCCAATAGCTTTCCACAAACAACTACGGAAAATCCTATATTTTTATACAGCAATGATGATAATAATGTTCAATTACCACAACAATTGGATTTGCCTAAATTCCCCGTATTTCCAAGTAACGTATCGGTAGAGAACGATGCTAGTCTAGCAAAGGTAAGAGCACTATTTTTAAGAGTATAAACAAATAGCTTCTCAATTTTGTACTTCTTTCTAAAACCTAATATATTTTAATATTTTATTATTAAATATTTGTTTAAGTATTTCTAAACAAAATGATAATTAAACCAAAATAATAAATGATAAAATCAAGAGACATTACCAGAAATTAGTTATGTATATCCCAATAATTATTATTATACAAAAATTATCTGGCGACAATCAGATGTGCTGTTGAGGTCAGCTGTTATGAATTTTCCTTGGTCGTTAGGTCTGTTTCTTCACTCAACATTGGGATCTCGCGGGATCCCAATTTGTAAATTATGTAATGTAAATTTACTGAAATCTTAACTAGTTCGTTTTGCATCTCAAGTACTTAATTCATTAATTATTTTTTTTTTAATTAAAGGCTGCTTGCAGCGTTGGTCATGAATGTAAACGACGCGTCGATACTTTTACCTCTATTGACGTCTTAATAAAAAAAGCGGTGGAACAATTTATAGAAACTCTAACCACTACAATCACGCTGCTTGTAAAGTAAGAAAATCATTTCTTATGAAATTTTCAAAATAATAATTTACATACATATATACATATTTTTAGAAAAACTAAACATTTTGATAAACTTTTATCAACTGAAATAGATTATGCGGATGTTGTAAATAGTATGGCTAAAGTGGTAAGACAAACAATTTCTATTAAGTTAACACATCTTTACATACTTATGTAAATTATTTGCTCTTGAACACAATAAACAGACAAAAGGTGATCATGAACTCAAACATATTTTACAAAAAATGGAACATCTGAAATCTGATTTTGATGGTGCTGCCGATGTTATAATGCAATTACATACAAATTTTGTCGTGGAAGACCAATTAAAGTTTGTAAAAAAAAAGCGATTACATTTAATTTACCGCTACACAACCATTTCATTTAATTTTAGTGAACAATGGTCTTCTTCTATGCACGGCAAAAAATGTCCTTGCCGCACAAGGGCTAGCGCTCAAGCTAAATACTTAGTAGAACGTTTGCGGGATTCCTGGCAACATTTGCTAAGAGATCGCGCCACACGAACTTTAACGTACAATGATGAACAGTTTCATGCTTTGGAAAAAATTAAGGTAATTATGTATACAAGTTAGTTCTAGTGATAAAAAGAAATATCATAAAAAATCTCTTATAAAACTGCCATATAACAACCTAAACTACAATTATTTAATGATATATTTGCATGAATTCAAAATGCAAAAACAAAATACCTTCTATTGAGCTAAATCAATTCACTGAACTATCTCATTTTTTTTCCTACAATTCTCCCACGTAACATTTTTCTCATTCACTTTTATTTTTTCAAGAGATACAATTTATTTCAGTTTCTGCCTGATTTTAGAAAATAATGACCTAATTATGTAAACTCCGAGTAACACATCCAACGACATTTTAATTTAATTAAAAGCTTATTTCATTATTTTAACCTTTAGGTTGATCGCAATGGTAAACGAATAAAATCATTATTAATGGAGGACGTTAAGCCATCTGTTGCTCAAATAGCGGAGTGCTTAGCTGACTGGTACAAATTAGCTCAAACTGTTTACTTAAAGAGTGAAATTTTGGAAAAAGATGTCAGAGAGTGCGAAAGAAGCTTAAATAGTATGCGCGATGAGTTGTATCGCCTTAAAATGGATTTTCAAAAGGACATGGACGCCAAATTAGTCAATAACAATAATCAATTATCGAAAATAGAACAAAAGAGTCGTTTAGTTGTAAGTTCTTTTATAATACGTTTATTTCTTAAGATCATGTAAAAAATTTACTTAAATTTCAGTTTATGCAGCAACAGCAACAAGATATTTTGGCTATTATGAAACAAAATCGGCAATTGATCTCTACGTTGCATGAATTGGGAATACGATTACCAACCGCCTCAAATCCTCTAGAGTTTTAGTATTTATATTTAGATGTGAGAACCGTCATTTATTATGTCATACGCTTATTGGGCTTAGTTTTATCAATGTATTTTTTTCAACTTACGAGTCTTTTTACATACTGACTTTCAATATTTTCTTTACGAGTTCCAACAAAATTTCACGCGCCTATTTGTTATGAAAATGTAAGAAATCCTTCGAATTTGCTATTAGTATTGTTTCTTAACATTTTAGCTGATGAATGGCGGTTATCTTTTGAATTGTAACTTTAAAAATTGTCATGAATATTCTCTGACAAAAATTATATAATTCCTGAGGAATTATTATTCATAATTGGGCTGATAATAAAATGCAGACGTAAATTTTTTAAAACTTTGCACATGTAACGGAAACCATTTCATTATTATAAGATCATTTTTGTTTTATCATTACTACTGTAAATACATTTAAAATTCATACTTAATAAACATTATGAAGTCAATTACATTTATTTAATTTGTTTCTACTGCTATAGAGTCATAGAACTTTAAAAAAATTTAAATGAAACAAAGAAATATTGGTCGAAATTCGTTATGAAAATCTATATATATAAAAGAGGATGTGTGTATGTATGTAAGAAATGGACTCGAAAACGGCTGGGCCGATTTTGATGAAATTTTCAGGGAATCTTCAAAATATTCAGGCGGGTGACATAGGCTATATGAAGGTTTGATTGGACAAAGAGGCGTGGCACCGCCCATATAACCCAAAAAGTTAAATCGCCATATTTTGGGCATTTTTTTACCTACATCGATGATATTTGGTACATATGGTATTGCCATAATTTGGAATACGTACCAGGCGAAAAGTGGGTGGGACCACGCCCCTTTTAAGGAAAACCAAACCCTTGGACCGATCTTCCTAAAATTTTCAGAGCATGTTACTGTGACTCTGGAAGGAATTATAGGCTATATGAAGGTTTGATTGGACAAAGAGGCGTGGTACCGCCCATATAACCCAAAAAGTGAAATCACCATATTTTGGGCATTTTTTTACCTACATCGATGATATTTGGTACATATGGTATTGCCATAATTTGGAATACGTACCAGGCGAAAAGTGGGTGGGACCACGCCCCTTTTAAGGAAAACCAAACCCTTGGACCGATCTTCCTAAAATTTTCAGAGCATATTACTGTGACTCTGGAAGGAATAATAGGCTATATGAAGTTTTGATTGGACAAAGAGGCGTGGCACCGCCCATATAACTTAAAAAGTTAAATCGCCATATTTTGGGCATTTTTTTACCTACATCGATGGTATTTGGTACATATGGTATTGCCATAATTTGGAATACATACCAGGAGAAAAGTGGGTGGGACCACGCCCCTTTTTAGGAAAATAAAAAATCGTAATATAGTCTTAACTACTGGACCGATCGTCATGAAATTTTCACAATAAGAATTTTATTTTATAACGAGGGGGTAGCGAAGCGCACCGGGTATATCTAGTATGTATAAATATTAGAAGTTTTTTCAATTACTTTCAATTTTTTGGAAACGTCCATATAGTTAAATAAATAAATAATCGACCAGACAGTTTTTTCTATCAAATCACCGCAAGACATTTAATTGTTTCGCCCTGGCTATAACAATAAAGTTATATTATCTCAAACATTATAGGTATTAATTAAAAAATGTAACATTTTATTCGAACAAGTATTGAAGAATTTATGATGTCAAAAGTTAATTAATTTCATTTACTTGCATGCAAACTTCCAAATGAGAATCACTAAAGCACAATAGTTTAAAAACTTTTCAAACAACCCTACAAATAATTTTTATCATAAATGAATCTGTTTTCTTACAAACCATTATATAATTAGCCTAGTTTGGTTGACAATGAAAGTACATACATATTTATAAAGCAAAACTAAAAATATAAAACACCTTTTACAAAATATGACATTTTATTGTTTTGGTATTATTTAAAGAAATTCTGCAGTTGATTATGTATGTGTTTGTACATACATACACAATAATAATTTACATATGCTCATCAATGAGACCTTATTTTAAAAACTTTTGGTTGTAAGAGGTTTTTATTTTACACAAAATCTTTTTGCAATATGTTAGATTGTTACTATGATATTATAACAATAATAAAAAAACAAAAAAAAAATTGGGAAACAGGTGTCTGTTATTGTGTAAATAATTAATACCATACGACACACAAAATCTGTTTCATTTACATGTTTGGTGTTGTTTGGATGATGAGTATTATAATTTTTACATCTACGTTGAGATTAGAGAATAAACCATCCTATATTTAATAAAAGAAAATAAAACAATAAGATAGACATTCCGATCAAATAAAGTATAAAAATAATCTAAAAATTATTACCCATAGATGTAGTAAAAGAATGATATTAAATAAATGGCCAATTTAATCCAGCCCTCACGCATGTTTTTTGTTAAATTATCCGATGACAACACAGTTGTGGGATCATATAATCCAGGACCCGACATAACTGGACGATTTTTGTAACTTAATAACAAAAAAAACATTCATTACAATCGAGTCATTTAGGTTTTATAAAAATATTAGAACATACCGCCATATATGATAGGCAATCAATGGTATATTAATGCACAGTGAAAACCATTCTCCACACATTAAAAATAATAAATTCAAGAAAATATGCAGCAAATATTCCGGCAACACCAGCTATAATTGAAATTAAATGCAAGTCAATAAAACCACTACGGTACTTTATATTTTTTTAAGCTTACAGGATTTAGACTATTACACTGATCTATGGGATTTTTATAATCTGTTTTTAATTCATCAAAAGCAATGACATGAAATATTGCGAAGAATATTAAGAATGCATCACCGATCAGTGCAATTATATAGGTAAATGCTGTAAAATTGAAAGCCATTGTGTACAGATTGTGTAAATTACAGTTCTTAAAAAGGCGGATTTAATACTGTAATATAAATTTATTATTATTTTATTAACACTTCATTGGAAATAAAAACTTACAATTTTTATCGAAAATTAAAATTTTATTAAATATTCCTTTTTGTGTTCGAAATGTCTCTTGTTGTCATGACAGGTGAGTAACTTCGAAGGCGCACGAATAAGATAGCACTAGTAGCACAGCAGACATTAACTTAACCGTCAGACTCAGGATATGGCGGTATGGTACAATGGGCTAGGTTTGTTGGTAGCTTCCCAAACGTCAGGAACATTAAAAATTGTTCCTTGACAAACTTGATACAAATCTTTATATTATGCTACATATAAATAACAACAATACTGTAAAGTTGTTGGATTCGTTTTGTTTGTTCATGTGACCTGTCAAAAACTATGTACTGTTAAAAACACAGTCTTTGTTTTTATCTTGAAACATCTGCATACCTGTATATAATGCTTTATATTATATGAACATACTCCACAACTTTTATACCTTAACTAAACGCACACTACATGTAAAAACACAGGGTGATGTACGTTTATCGTTTTACTAGAATCGCCGGTTTATCATAGTCATTAGTAAAAATTTTCATTATCATTAAAAAAAGTTTACAAAACACCGCGGAAAGTATACATAAAACCACGTCAGTGTGAATGTGTTATATTTATATCCCACCTAAAAAAAATCCTAAAATGCTGCCTAGTAAAAAACTACCGCAAAATATTTGCACATTTCTGTTCACTTTAACAAGTCTTTGGGCAGTTTCATTAGCTGACGTACCACGTCCCCGTGGCGTGTCTCTTTTAAACGCCTCATTGTACAAACCTCGTGCGGATAAATATTGGTTCTGTTTAATCAATAGTAAAAGAATAGAATTTGTCCAAATTAATGACGATTACTGTGATTGTCCCGATGGCACTGATGAACCAGGAACTTCAGCTTGTGCGGAAGGTATATTTCATTGTGAAAACAAAGGACATCGTCAAGACGACATACCGACTTCCAGAGTTGGCGATGGCATATGCGATTGTTGTGATGGCAGTGACGAGTACATGACCGAAGGTATCTGTGAAAATACTTGCGTGCAACAGGGTAAAGTTGAGCAGGAACGTCGTAAATCGCAAGCTGAAATCTACAAGAAGGGTGCAGCTAAACGCTACGAAATGGTGGTGCGTGGTAAACAACTTAAAGTTGAGAGAGAGAAACGTCGATCCGAATTGGAAACACGACGTCAGGAGCAAGAATCCCTAAAAGTGGAAAAAGAGGAGTTGAAGAAACAAGCTGAAACTGTTGAATCCGACGCTATTGATTTCTTTAAACAGCAGCTAAAAGAAAACGATGAAGTAGCTGGTGCAAATGTGCCTGCACCCGATGATTCCGTCCGCGCTGAGGCCGAAGCCATCTTTATAGATTATGATAAGAATAAAGATGGGTTCATCGAAGTCACTGAGCTCCAGCTAGATTTGCAATTGGATCGTGATCGCAATGGCGTTGTAACAGTGGAGGAAGCCAAATATTTCTTAGATGAACGCGACCGTATTGATTTGGATGCATTTATTGCTTTATCGTGGCCTCGTATTCAAACAATGCGGATGAAAGCGCAAGGTCTTTTCACTCCTCCAGAAGATGAACAAGAAGCTGAAGAAGTAGCTGACTTGGTGAATGAAGAGCGTAGAGTTGGCGAAAGGGAAGATGGTAAATATATATTTATAATACAAAGCAGAGCGAAATGCTTTTTTTTAATATATCGATTTATGTTCTAGAAAACGACCAACAATCCAGCGATCAAGAATTTGAAGGCGAAGATGAGGAAGAAGAAATTGATGAAGATGTTGGCACCGGATCTGTAGAAGCTGAGAAAAACACTGAAGTTGAATACGATCCCGAAACACAGCGCTTCATTGATATGGCAAACGAAGCTCGTAATGCTTTGTCAGAAGTCGAACGAGTTATACGTGAAATTGAAAATGAAATTAAAGAAATTGATAACCAAAATGGCAAAGACTATGGTCCAAACGATGAATATGCTACCCTTGAAGGCGAATGCTATAATTTTGAAGAACGCGAATATGTTTATAAATTGTGTCCATTTGAAAGGGCATCTCAACAGCCACGAAGTGGTGGCTCTGAAATAACATTGGGCCGTTGGGATCAATGGTTGCATGATGGAGAAAATAAATATGTTAAACAAAAGTATGCCCATGGAGCATCTTGCTGGAATGGACCACAACGATCAGTTGTCGTACAATTACGATGTGCTTTAGAATCTAAACTAACAGGTGTTAGTGAACCGAATCGCTGTGAATACTATTTCGATTTCGAAACACCAGCTGCTTGCGACGAAGAAGCTTTCTCTGCGTCGGAGGAACGCTTTAAAGATGAATTGTAAAAAAACTCATTTCAGTTATTAGCTGTGCAGCGAAACAAAATGCAGTTGCAACAAGAATTTAAGGAGTCTTAAAGGTTTTTTGATAAGCTTTTATATTCAACATTTCTGTAACCACATTCTGTACTTTGTTTACAATTTTATACACGTTTTGTATTCTTAGTGTACTTCATTTATTTTTGTTTATACGTTTGTATATACATATATACGTTAGGTGAAATGTTTAACTATTCAACTGTCAAAAATTCGAAATCTCTTTTGATTATTTTTTATTCTTGATTTGTATCACTGCTATTATGAACTTATGACGTATTATTACTTACATCGTTCTTCATTATGTGCAAATATGTTTTAAACTATATTTATATTTTAAATGTTAAAATCATTCTGCAATAGTAGCTATTTTTAGTTGCATAGTTGGTGTATTATTAGACAGTTCGCAGCAAGGAAAGAATTTAAAATGGTTCCGCAGAAAAGTAACTGAAATTTACTATAACAAAATTTGCATTCATTCATCGTGTTTTTGTTGTATAATGAAAAAGCTATAACATAATTAATACAGCTGATAGTAACAATAGTTTTTCTCTTTATTTGTAATTTCAGTGAGATTTATTACAGAAGTCTAAAAATGTTAAGGTATATTTCAATGCAATAATTAAAAAAAGGTAATTTTGAATTTTTTGTCACTTGGATGGTTTTATTTTCATTTAACGTTAAATATGCATTAATTAACGTTATTACATAGTTTGATTTTGTTTTATTTGTAATCATTCCTGAATTATACTTATAAAGTTTTAATAAAAATCGGTCACATTTTACGCTGAATTTTAAAAATATATATTTTTGTTATTAAGATTTTTTACTCTTGTTTCAAGATTCCGTTTAATATTAAAAAGAGTTGCGCAATTGAGCTACTATTCACATAAAATAATATTAAAAATCGCTTATAATGTCCAAATAGAAAATTATGGTTTTTTGTACTCTATACATGTCGTCACTTAAAATCCAAAAGGTTGTAACTGACAAAAACTCAAAACTGGCTTTTTGTTAAATAATGATTTAATAAAAAAAACACATTTTTCGTTAAAATTTTATGCGTATATTTTTAAAAATAACGATTTTATCAATAGAATTTAAATGTGTGCTACGTATGAGCCGTTTATTTTGAAAGAATAGGAGTTCATGGCAACACTAAATAAAATTGAACGGTATCTTTTCATTTGTAAAAAATTTGCAATAAAAAAAGTGACTTATGCCACTTTCAAAATAAACGGCTCATATATAGTATGTTGTACTATCATTTGAATGTCAAATTAACCTCATGCTACGCGATGGTTTTATCTCGCTTTCCGCATTCTTCTTTTGTTTTTACTTAATTCAAATTTTTTTTAAGCGCTTTATTAATTCAGAATAATAGAAACTTAAAAATACAGATATTTTAGAAATCACCACAGACATTTCTTTATACAATGATTTTATGGGCTTTTCTTAGTTACAGATATTAATAGATATGAGGAGATGAAAATATTAATCTAAGTGGCTTCACTGACTGCAAGTCTCATATCTTCTAAATAGGCATCTAATTGATGCTCAAGTGCTAAAATGTGACCAGTATTGCAGTTTTCAGATCCGACAAAAGTTAAAATCAATGGTAATTTATTTACTTGAACCACCTGAAATGAAATATAAAAAATTAGGAACTGTACTGTAGTCTTGAAAATTTTTTTAAAGAAAGATACTATGATTTAAAAAGGAAAGTGTACTTTTATGGAAAGATGCATGTATCGAAAATGTTGGTTTTAATAAAAGGTACTTTTGAACCATATATTTCAGAAAGATTTTTTTTGCCATCACCTAAAATTGGAAAAATTCAAAATAGACTTTTAGATTGATTATGATGTAATTAACAAAAATACCTACATCTTTCCTTAAAATTTTACTCGCATGGCTACTAATAAATAAATGGTAATAAATTTATAAAGTTGTTCACTCTGTAAAAAAATAGAGTGCGGTTACACTGATTTTGTTTTTAGATGACGATATAAACATTTCAGTAATGGTACTTGTTGTAAATGTACATTTTGAAAATGAACTTTTTGGAAATGCAGGAATTATGTTCAGAAAAGTTTAAAAATTACAATTCTTGGCCAAGTTAGTTTGCTTTTTTAGCGCTAATCATTGAACATAATTACGATATCATTTGATAAGATATTCGAAGGAGCGTACAGTGTTTTATAAAACTCTTCAAATAATGTCATCCGTAATATGATATTCGTAAAAACTTCATTAATATCATCAAGCTCTCTCTTAATGGGAATCGCAAAACAACAAATTAAATGTAGTCGCGAAACATAAAAAACCATGTACTCTGTGGGTAGATTTAACAAGCTTACATATATTTTTATGAAATTGCCTTACCTGGTAATTGGAATACATTGATATAATCGTTTTATTTCGACCCAAACCCAACTTTCCTGCTTGATCACTAGCTGTAGTAAAAGTAGATATAAATGATGGCGTTAAAGTGAAATCTACATTTTTATCTTGACTGACCCTCATAACGGGTGCGCCATCTCGGTCCGTAATTTGTATTATGTACAAACCATTAATTCTGACAATAAAGATATAAGTGTAAATGCAAATAATTTGATAGGTTAACGTTACTTACTTTTTAAGTAAATTTTTAAAATATTTTTCAATATCTTCAGTCATTTTGTATTCTGTGTTTGTTGTGGCAAATGAAAACAAAATAACAATCACTCCCTCAATAAACAGCAACAGCTGACTACGTGTGTGAAGATAACGTGATTTGCATTTCTTTTTATTACAACGACTTTCAGTGCTGCCAGAGCAATTTTAATTGAAAGATAAATAGTATGGGGAGATTTAAAATAAAACGGATCAAAACGATGCATAGCCAATTATGTTGAGATAAAAATTAGGAGCTGTGCACATATTACGTAACGCTGTTTTCAGAGATTTTATTCCCCCCAACCCTTCGTCACGCTTTTTACTAATTTTTCAGTGCAAAATTTCCAATCCGTAACAAATCTTTAACCCCCCCCACCCCCTTTAGCGTTACATAATATGTGCACAGCCCCTTCTTAACAATAAAAATTTGCAATATCTTCTATTTATAGTTTAACAGTATTGAATTGTGTGCATCTAAAATGATAGCCCCATCAGAAAGCGCAGAAGAATTTATATGCAACGAGAAAACTGAATATCGTGTGTAACTACTTATTTTGGGAATGACTATATACCACATGGAGCACCAAAATCGGTTTACTAAAGATTTAATAATGTATAGTTTCCGATAAAATCGGTTTCATCAATTTAGCCAGCAGAAAATTTAATTAATATCTAGCAACTAAATGAATTCATTATTTTTTTATATTTACTTACTAGCTTTCATCGTGACTTCATTTACGCTGCATGTTAATGAAGGCGAAAACTCTATGTACACAAAATATATCGAAAAAAATACCAAGAGCAAAAAGTACCAGGGGGGTTATTATGTATTTCGATTCGAATCGGAAAATTTACGAATTCGTAGAAATGGGATTACATAGAACGATTTTCGAAAATTTGTTTCCGAACGTTCGTAAATTATGGGAATTTTTTTAATCCCTTTCGGAAAGCAAGAAATTCCCTTTCGAAAGTGCAACTATGTAGTACGAAAGCAAATGTCAAAAGTGTTATTAACGTACATATTTCTTTCGAATGCTATTTATATTGCGGAAATCTTATAATTATTATTTTTAAGTACTTAAAAAAATTAAAAATACACATGGTGCTTTTAACTGTCTATTTCACAATATGGAAAGAATTTGTTAATATTTTTTATTCGTATAATTTCATAATTCTAAAATTTTTTATTAAATGTATTTGTACGAATAAAAATTCTTTCGACATCGTGAAATTGGCAGTAAGTCTTTATTAATGGAGTTTAGTGTTAATTAATGTGAGGCAAAAGATTTTTATGAATCTAAACGAAATTTTTTGCATTCAATTTAATCTTATGTACATACAATACATACCTCCTTTTTACTTTTAAAAAATATATTATTCACGAATTTGCACTGAGATTCAAAATGTTCCTTGCATCTTTTATAAATTTCCTTTGAGAGAGATTCTGTGAAGCAAAATCCTCAACTTTCCCGCAACAAAACAAAAGTTACTTGTGTATTTTTAAATTGGCACTTAAATTGTGGAATAACTTGCCGAATGAACTACGTACTTTCATTTATTCCTGTAATATTTTCAAAAATAAACTTTATTCATATTTTGTTACTAATAATATACATATAGATACCCTTAAAGAATCAATCTCTTTTATGGCGTTCTTATCGGACTAATTCGGTTTTTTGTTTCTTCGCATGATTTTTGGCCTTCATCTACATGCAGTCGGTGCACAGTTTTATACAATTTAATTTAACTTCACTCACTTACTATACAAACATAATTTATTTTTACCTTTTTTTTTGTTCAGCATAGAATATTTATGTATGTATACATATTTATCTTATTGAAATGTTTTTGTATTGACATTTGTATAAAACAATGCAAAGTGCTACCAAGGTTTTACGTATAAAATATGTCATCACTTGGAAATTTCCCTTAAAATTATTAAAACAACTCTGCAGGCCTTTCGAACGTACTACATAATACGATTTTCCTTTCGATTCGGAAATTCCTTTCGAAAGCGTTTTCGATTCGAATCGAAATACATAATAACCCCCCAGGTTTCCCTAGTTATATCTCCAAGAAAGTACTCTGTATGATAATGTACAAACAATTGATAGACAAACAAAAAAAAATACAAATATGTCTCGTTCTTACCCCTTAAAATGTACCTTTTATTTTAATATGGGTCATGGGTATGCAATACTTTTGATAAATATCATCCAAATCCATTCGTGGAACAAACGTGCAAACGTTTAAACATACGAACCAAATATACGACACAGTATTAAAGCACACTTTATATATATTATATTATATTAAAATTTATATTCATTAGATATGAGCCATTTTGCAGGACGATATATCTTATCTTAAAATATTAAAAAAAAATTGAATTTCTTATTAACCCAATATATATAAGCAAGTGCACCTGTTTAATCTTAACATAATGGCAGATATTCCATTCCATTCTGACTAATGTCTAATCTGCCCACACTAATTTTCTTTTCCATTAGCAATTTAATGGCTGCCTCGAATATTATTAAAAGTTTCGCCTTGTTATCTTCACACACGTTTATTATACAAAAACATCTGGCTGTCATTTTCATTTGACATTTTCTGCTGCCAGTGAGTTACTTTTATTAATTCACTCAATTACACATATTGTTACTTTTGATATTGAAATTATTTTGTTTAATTAGTTTTTAGCCTTTTAAAACGACTATATTTTATCAAAAACAAATAAATATTTAAAAAGTGAAGATAATGCGCAATATTTTTTTTCATATTATATAAATATAAACTACTTGGAACAAAAAATACTCGCCTTTCACCATCAACCGGTTGGATTATTTATGTTAAAAGATTTAAACTACATTCTTATACATATTAATCACTTTATTTTAAAACATATTAGTCATTGTTACAAAGAAAAAGTTCCTGATTTCCAGTCTTAAAATGTCTTATGATGCTTTAAATATAGACGGTCCTATTGCAGATACAGCGCCTGTTTTACTATCCAAGCATGCGAAATATTTTGTTAGATTTTTGCATTTACTACCGTCTCGTTTAGCCTCTCACGACTCTACCAGGTAAATATGATGATAATGTTAAAAAAAAAAAAACATTTTGGAAGAATAGAAAATTATTAAATTTTTTAATTTTCAGAGGCACTATAGCATTTTTTGCCGTTTGTGGTTTAGATGTATTAAATTCCCTTCACTTAATAACACCTGAAATGCGCAAAAATATAATAGATTGGATTTACGGCAGTTTAGTTATACCGCAGCAAGGAGAACGTATCTGTTCAGGTTTTCAGGTGAGTTTGTTAAACTGTTGTTAATTTATTTGCATTCTTACTCTTAATTTGGCTTATTTAAGGATGGAGCTTTATTATAGAACTTTTATATAGGTATCTCTTTTTCTGAAAGACATGAATTACGGAGACGAAAATAATTGGCTCCACTGTTAACTAAATATTATCTTAATATTTAATCTTTTCATAAATCAGTCAAGTTTAACTTTATTTACTTAATGTTTAGTTACTGCAGCACAATTTTCTGATATTTTATTTGAGACTTTATAATATATTTATTTAGCAAGCTGTATTTTTCAATAAAAAATGAATGTTTTAAGTTTTCAGTTTGAACATTTTTATATATGAGCTATGTATGTATGTGTTATAGATGTTCATATCTGTCTGTTATGCAGTTAATTTAGTATTGAATAACAGCAAAAATATTGATTTTTGGAACGTTATACATATATGATAAAAGAACTCGGTAAAAATAAACATTTAACTTAAAAAGTGGAATTAAAACGTTAAGTTATATATTTCCTAAAGTTATAGTTCTTATGACAACATATGAATACAAACATACAGATATCCTTTGAAATTGCGTCGTATAATTCTGACTTACATATTGAAAAAAAAATTATTTAATTAATTCAGGGCTCCCGTTCTGTTCTAATAAAAAGTGATGATGAGGAACTTTTGGCCAATGCCAGGTGTTATCAATGGGGCCATTTGGCTATGACTTATACAAGTATAGGTATTTTGGTAACTTTGGGTGATGATCTGACACGTTTAGATCGCAAAAGCATTGTTGATGGTAAGTTAAAAATCGTTTAATACCGATTAATATTAATTGCTTATTATTTGATGAAGGTGTTGCCGCTGTGCAACGAGATGATGGAAGCTTTAGCGCCTGCATAGATGGCAGTGAAAGCGATATGAGATTTGTTTTCTGTGCGGCGGCAATATGTCACATGTTAGACTATTGGGGCGACGTAAATAAATCCAAAATGTACGATTTTATTATGAACAGTATTGTAAGTATGAAGTAATAAAAAGGGTTTAAAAAAGTTTTAAGATCTTCCTTTTAAATAGCGTTACGACTATGGTTTCAGCCAAAACTTAGAAGCTGAAGGGCATGGTGGAACCACATACTGTGCCTTGGCTGCTTTGTGCTTAAGCGAACAGCTGCAACGAGTTGATAAAGAAACGTTAGAAGGTATTAAACGATGGTGTATATTCCGGCAAGTAGATGGTTTCCAAGGACGTCCTAATAAGCCTGTAGACACATGTTATTCATTTTGGATAGGTGCTTCTTTAAAAATTCTTAACGCCTTTGAGTTAACCGACTATGCGGCAAATCGATCTTATATTTTGGAGACACAAGATAATGTAGTTGGTGGCTTTGCTAAATGGCCTCATTCTACCACCGATCCTTTTCATACATATTTGGGTCTTTGTGGTTTGGCATTTACAGGTGAATCCGGTCTTTTAGAGGTAATGCCTAGCCTTAATATGTCAGCGGCGGCATATGAAAAATTGATAAAGCTGCATGAGAAATGGCGTACACGTAATATTGAAGACGATCACAAGTCCTATATGGAAGGTATTAGTCGGAGAGTTTTTGATACCAAACTGATGGTGGAAGACGAAACAGCAGCGACTTTGACCTCGCCTCTAATAAAAGCTCAATGATGAGAATTCTATTTTATATTATACTATTTTTTAAAAAATATTTAAAATTTTAAATAATATTATGGGTTTGTTGCTTTTAATTTTTATTAAGCTTAATTTACACATATGTATGTAAGTATAGTATTAAATAATAATTAAAAAGTATTTGAATTCATTTTAAGGAAGAATATTAAATAAATTTTAAGCACAAAATATGAATAAATTAATGATAATATTTACAGAAAATTAATGACACTTTTTAAACTTAGTTTGAGAACTTTTTAAACCTGTAAAAACAAGTGATTTAATTGCCGATCTTCACCGTAGGGTACCAATTGTAAACCTCCAAGTGCAGCATCTCTAACGGGTTTGTCTATGTGTAACCTGCCTCTTAAAGGAGCCAATGCTCTTTCGGTCACTAATTCACATCTTTGTACCATTATTGATTTCAATTTCCCACAATTTTTTGTTAAAGATCTGCAAAGTAAAGTTAATTGTTTTTGTTTTGAACAGAAGCAAAATTTTTAATAATGACGCGTCTAGTAGATTAAAAAATCACTGGGATAAAAATCGTTTTGATAGAAATCTAAATGGTTCGGTGTATCAACAAATACGCGTTTACGCAATGGCCCTAAGGATCGTTCTGTAATGCGAGGGCAACGTTGAACTAGAAGTGATTTTAAACTAATGCACTGGCTGCCTAAAGCACTATAAATAAAAGAAAGTAAATTAGAATTTCGTAAGAGTAATATTTAGAATAAATTGGAATTGATAACGATCACGAAAGAAATGGTAATCTGATTTCAATGAGAGCAATGTTTTTTATTCATTTATTCTGTATATTTTTTTTAAATTTATTTTAAATATAAATTCATCCGTCTTTACAGAAATTTTAAGTCCTTTGGGTTAAGTGATGATGGAAAAGTAAAATATTCTCTAAAAACTTGGCTAAACAAAATATGTACATATTTGAATGACGTTATTGCAACAAATGGGTTATGTATACATATTTTAACACTATTATTTTCTAATAAAAAATTATACACCGATCCATACCACATACCACACATTAGTAAGTCATACATAAATTTCTTTTGCACTTACTGAATTCCATAATCCGATATTGCAGAGCAACCCACTAAGTTAATGTGTTCCAAAGCACGACAATAGTTGCCAATCTGTATTAGAACCTGATCTGTTACACTTGGCGTGTGGGCTAACGAAAGAATGGTTAATTTATTTAATTTCCTAAAGAAAATGATCAAACAACGTTCTCCAATAGCGGCACAGTGGGATATATCAAACTCCTCCAAATTGTTTTGATGAAGCGTCAAAGCATCCACAACACCAGTCGTAAGCCACTGGCATTTGGATAATTTTAATACACGCAGGTCCTTACACTCAATTATAATGGGCTGCAGTGCTAGTGGCGTTATGTTGATGCATTCATTTAGGTTGACAACTTTTAAACGTTTGTTTTTCGCCAGAATGGGTAAGAGCAGCTCATCAGTTAGCCAGTTACAACGGGCTAAATGTAAATTTTCTAAACGTCTGCAGTTTTCGCCCAGTACAGCAAAAGTCAATTCCACATTACGTGAACAATTACCAGAAAAATTTATTTCTATTAGTATCCCCAAAGCAGCTTCTACTATTTGTTTTGTTGTCTGCGAGCAGCAACGCAATGTAAATAGGTCTTTGAGTGTCAAATGGGAAAGTATTCTGGGTATAATAACATCCTCCCAGCTCAAATCAAGCAATGATAATTTTCCCCTGCATTGATACGTAGCCATTTTCACTAAATGTACCTCCTCATTTTCTAAAGACGTCATTGCTGTATTGGTTGTTTAATTAATTTTTTTTTTACCTAATTAGAATTTATTTTATTAATTGTTCTTATGTTTGCAAAAAATATTGGATCTATTTTCGTTTTCTTGAGGATTTTTGTTTGTATACTTTTTGCAAAATACAAATTTATTTATGCACTTGCATCCAGTGTGACCGTTGTTAATTTCCAAAAAGATTGGTATTCCTCTAGTGAGGTAATAATTAAGACCAATGCTTGTATATAACGAATTACAACGCCATTTGATATATTTTTAATAATCTCAATCATGGTCTAATAATCAGGTCTGCGCAAGAAGGAATATGGTTTTTTGTAGGGTTGTGTTTTGACCGTTAAATAATCTGCAAAAATATGGTAAGTTAATTCGGTCTTGTCAAAAGTTGTTTACATTTTTGGCCGCCATCATGAATATTATTGTTTACGTTATGCTTTTTGTTTTTGTATAACCAATAAATACATACAAAACAACTTTTGTTTTGTTTTGTATACGGCTTTGTTTTGACAATGTTGAATTAATTTTACACAAACAAAATGCATGTCGATTTTGTTGTTGCGTTGATACGCGCACCTTATTATTCCACCATGATCTCAATATTGTTCTCGGGCAGAATAACAGCACAATTTGTAGTGTTATTAAAAACACTATAAAAGAAACAACTGCTGATTTCTGTAAAGGGTCTTTTGCTGACGTTGTCAAGAGCAATATGGCATTGTCTGGTTCGAATAATGCTGTTTTAGCTTCGCCACGCCAAGATGAAGTTTTAGTTTATAGCTCATCTCCGTCTTTCTCTCAACATCAGCCATCTAACACTAATAGTTATCGTGGTGGTAATACACTTGCTGAGTTAATTGTCTCTCCTGCCAGTAATACTTCAGTGCCTGCTAAGGGTGGTAAGCAGCCTGTTTTGCCTGCTTCTCTGTCGCCACCGACTTCGTCTCATTACGCTGGTGTTATTAACCAACCAATTTCACATGCTGGTAATGAACTTTCACCCGCACGTACCAGTAAGAGCAAGGCTAACTTTAGTAAAGGCCCTGTAATTTATGGCGCCAATTCATCTAGTGACCTGAGTGTTTTCTCCTACAAAAAATGGATCCACATCTCGTCGTTTAAGGCAACTGTTACGACTGACCAAATTCTAAGCTATATTGAAAAAACTGCAAATGTTAGTAAATGCCATATGGCATGCTTTAAGTTGGTTAAAAACGATGCTGATCTGTCTGCCATAAAACATGTTAATTTTAAAATTGGTATTTCGCATAGTCTTTATGATAAAGTCTTAAAGCCTGAAATTTGGCCAGCTGGTATTAAAGTTCGACCCTTCGTAAATTTTCAAAGGTCGTTGCCTCACAATCAGCAAAAATAGTTAATGGGAGTAATGGGTTGAAGGTGTATTTTCATAATGTTTCGGGAATGCGGTCCAAGTCTAAGACTGTCTATGATTTTTCATCACAGTATGATTTCGATGTTTTTGTATTGGTGGAAACCTGGCTGAACAGTGATTTTTCGGATTCTGAATTTTTTGATCCTAATCTTTGGATGGTGTATCGCAAAGATAGGGATGCGTCTTCTACTGGCCTATCTTTGGGAGGAGGCGTCTTAGTTGCTGTAAAAAATAGTTTTAAGTCATCTGTTTGCAACATTAATAATCTTAATGGCTTGGTTGACCAAGTAATTGTAACGATATCGGATTTAAGCTGTTCTTTTCTAGTATGTGCTTCTTATATTCCACCCAATAGCTCTGATTGTTTATATAATGCTCATATTTCTAACATATTATCGGTAGGTGAGAACTTCACAGTTAATGATAACCTCTTTATTCTTGGTGATTTCAATTTAAAAAATATTTCTTGGTCAAAGCTTGGGGACAGCTCTTTGCTAATGCCTCATAATGTTAATCATTGTCATGAAATAAATTTTATTGACAGCTTACTTTCGCTGAATCTGTGCCAAGTTAACAAGTTTGCTAATCAATTAAATCGCTTTCTGGACCTTATATTTTTGTCTGAGTGTCTTGATTACCAAATTTATGTTCCTTTCCTGTGGATTTCTCAACCTAATATCCATCATCAGCCTTTGGTGATTGAAATTTATAACCTAACATTTTTTAAACATTCCCAAACTACAATTGTTAAAAATTTTAATTTTAATCAATGTAATTTCGATGTGCTGAATTCCATATTTGAGTCCTTAGATTGGATCGACTTGTTTGCGGGTTTAAATACTAATGAGTGCTACGATGTTTTTGTACAGAAAGTGTGTGATATCTGCCGTAGTAATATTCCTTTTAAGTGCGTTAAGCCTTTTAAGCTTCCGTGGTATACTAGAGGTTTAAAAAAGCTAAAGAATTTGCGAAACAAATATCATAAGAAGTTTTTAGATGTTGGTGACTCTGAATCTGAAGCTAAATTTATTCATTACCGCCGGGAATTTAACTTTCTGAATAAATTTCTTTATAAGCAGTTTCTCTTGTCCAAGGAACAAGAGATAAAAAGTAATCCCAAGGCCTTCTGGTCTTTCATAAAATCAAAGAAAAGATCATCTGATATTCCATCGATAGTTTGTCTTGATGGTAATGTTTCTAGCTCTTGTGATGAGGCTGTTAATATGTTCGCTTCCTTTTTCAAATCTAACTTTGAGCCAGCTGGAGGCATTAATTTTCCTATTTCGGGGGTTCTTGCTAACTTAAATCTGGGATCCTTTGTTTTGTTGGAGGATGATGTAGCTGAAGCAATCGCTCAGGCTAAGATCTCGATGAAATCTGATGTTGATGGCCTATGTACGTACTTATTGAAGAAGGCTGCCTCGGCTTTTATTCCGGCACTGACTTATATTTTCAAGTTGTCACTTGATGAGGGTAAATTTATTGATAGATGGAAATATGCGACGGTCACTCCCGTTTTTAAGGATGGGAAGAGAGACAATGTTAGATGCTACAGGCCTATATCTAAATTATCATGTGTTTCTAAAATTTTTGAACACATTATTCATAAGAAGATGTTTTTTGTTACTAAGAGCTGGATAACCCCTTATCAACATGGCTTCTTTGCTGGTAGGTCTACTGTAACGAATTTGGTTCTCTTTAATGAATTTTGTTTAGATGCCTTGGTGAATGGATATCAAGTTGAGGTGATTTACACTGATTTTTCGAAAGCGTTCGATAAGGTATCACACGCGGTGTTGGTATCTAAATTGAAGTTAATGGGATTTCCTACTAAAATCCTAGTTTGGATTAATTCCTATTTGTCCAATAGATTATGCTCAGTTACAATTGAAGGGTTTAGTTCTGTCACTTATTTGCAAACGTCAGGTGTACCTCAGGGTAGTATACTAGGCCCGTTGTTGTTTAACCTTTTCATAAACGATATTAGTAATTGTTTCGTTAAATCTAACCATCTTTTATATGCTGATGATTTAAAGTTTTATGGTAAACTAGTTTCTATACATGATGCGCAGATTATGCAAATGGAGCTCAATAAGTTAAGTGAATGGTGTCGTCTTAATGGTTTGTGTTTGAACATTAATAAATGTGTACATGTCTCTTTTCATAGGTCTCTTGCCCCTACTGCGGTGGAATTTTATATTGATGGAGTTATGTTGAATAAATCTAATTCTAAACTTGACCTAGGCGTATTGTTTGATAATTCCTTGTCGTTTGTTGCTCATGTGGAATACATAGTTCCGAAAGCCTATAAGATGCTGGGTTTTCTGAAAAGAACTTGTTCTGAGTTTGCTGACCCATACACTCTTAAGTATGTTTATACGTCGTTTGTTAGGTCTAAGTTGGAATATGCTTCTGTTATTTGGAGTCCTCACGTAGCTAATCTTATCACTCGTTTGGAGAGAATTCAACGTATTTTTGTTAAGTTTGCTACGCGCTCGCTATCTTATTTGTCTGCTGTTCCATATGAGTCAAAATGTTTATTTATTGGTTTGCGTACTTTGGAATCACGTAGAAAAGTTCAATCTGCCCTGCTGTTGTACGACATTATCAATGGCTCTATTGATTGCCCAGATTTGCTTAACGCTATACGGTTCTATATTCCGCCGAGGAATCTAAGGTTAGCTAAGCTATTCGATGTTCCGTTTCGTCGTACTGATTATGCACGTAATGGTACCCTAACCCGCGCGTTTGGTCTTTTAAATGACTTAAATTTTAATTTGCAAAGAGACTCTAACTCATTTATCGAATTCAGCACTGGTAAAATTGAGTTTAAATTGTTACTTTTTAGTGTATTAAAATAGTTTGGCTCAAATCGTCTTAATAAAAGAGTTATGTATATGCACACTTAAGTATTATTTTTATATTTACATCTACTGTGATTATGTTTGGTGTGATTTTATTTGTTCTTTCTTATTTATTTTATTTTATATTGATTTAAATTTTGTTGCTAGATAACCATAATTTTATTTATTTATATTATATTATACTTATTATATTATCTTAGTCTGTAAGGACTTTTTTGTCTATAGACTGAAATAAACAAACAAACAAACAAACAAAAAAACTAGTCCTCTATGTCAAATGTAGTTTAATTTTTACCAACGCACGTCCACTCTACTAAAAACACTAAACATCTGTTTACTAATGCAAATAAGACAAATAAGTGAAAAGAAAATGTAAACAAATGCATGTATATGTAAATTTTTGAAAATATTTGATGTGCTTTTTGACAGTTTTGGAATTAAGCAATTATTAAGAAAATTGTTTATGTTGGTTCATCAACTCAACCTTGTTTTTCCACTATGTATCCCAGTCTTCAGATAATTTAGGTACATTGACTTCCTAGAGAGTAGGTCTGAATACACTGATGATTGAACTTGTGCTTACTACTGTCAAAATTTATTAAGAAATAATCATACTGTTTGATTCTTGTTTTTATACTATATTATGTTTTTGACATTCTTAAATGCTGTGTTCAATATCAAATATAAATCGTCCGACGTCTTGTATCTTGATAACATTTTGCATAAATCTAATTGTGAATTTCAAAAATGTTGCTTTTTGTGCGGGAAGTTTTTTTATTAAAGTTTTTCTTTTGATAAGGAAATTAATTATTAAAATATAAAAAAATGTCGTCCTGTTCAGCAGCAGAAATTGCTGAGAAAAAACGAATTGCATTGGAAAAATTAAAAGCGAAAAAAGCTGAGATGGTTGCAAATTCAAACAATTGTAATAATCCAAACAAAACGTATGCAGATGTTAAGAGTTCAAATAGCAATGGAATTAACAAGAATCATTCAAATTCTCCGATAAAAGGAGCTAACAATGAAAATAAAGCATCTTCCTTTCTAAGCGCTTTAAAGGGCAGCAACATGTTTGTTCAACGACAACAGCATCATCCACCCAGAGAGGCATCACATCCTTATAAAAGGTTATCGACAGAGGATACGTCCAACAAAGATGTTAGAAATTTTTATAAGAGTCCATCCTCTGTTGGAAATACAGATAAACCAAATACACACACGTTAACTAAGGCATCTCCTGTAGCATCACGGAAGCAAGCAATCCCTGCCTTTCTTAAAAGTGTATCCTGTAAAGTAGCAATGATAAGCCCGGTTCGTTTTGAAGTACAACCGTCAAGTTTTCATGCTAGGCTCATTGATGTTTTTAAAAGTATTCCAAGCAGAGCTTATGGTAATTTTGTCTACTTTATTTATTAGAAAAAACAACTTAATTATATATATTTGTTTTAACTTTTAAGATGCCAAAACTCGATACTGGAATTTTGCGTTGTCGGATTATAAAATTTTGCAGGATCGCATTATGCCTTTAAAGCCCGATGTTGTTATTGGGGTCATACCTAAGAGTGTACTAACTTTGTGTCAAACGCCGCCTAAAACGATTAATAAATCGTGCTTAGAATCAATAGAGCCGATATTGGCGGAAAAGTTAATGCCTTTTCAGCAAGATGGAATATGGTACGATATTTATGTATGTAATACCTATTTAAATTTTGATTTTTTTTTTTTGAAAATCTTAGGTAAGTTACCATTTATTTACGCATGATACAATGAATTGTATCATGTTTAAAATATTTAAAGTCCTAATTTAAATATATTGTTCGAAACCATGCATGATAGTCATTGTATCATGGTTCGAAACATTATATTGACATCAATGGCTATGTTAATCCTGTTTTTTTTTTTGATTATGGATAATCTTGAATGCACGCCAAAAGCCTTTCTACGCTGACTATGGGAAAAATTGGAGGAGTGTAATTAAAACTTTTAGAACTTTTAAAAAAATACTACGAAATAAATTTTATTACATTTTCATGACAAGTACTTAGTAACAATATTAATTTGTAGGTACATCATACTGCCTTATAAAAAGCTTTTAAAACACATTTAGTATGAATAGAAATAAATTAATTATAATAATTATTCATATTACATATGAATAATTAAGAACAAAAAAAAAATATATTAAAATGCTTTGCCTGGAGTTGAACTCGGGGTCTTTAAGCACAGGCATAAATAGCAGTGTTGCCATAAGATAAAATAGAAAGTGTTAACTTGCGGAATAAAAACTGGTAAAATGTTTTACAGCACCCAAAAAATAGATAAATTATTTGAAATTTTCCATTTAATAATTTTTTTTTATTAAATTTTGACTGCACGGAAGGTTGAATTATGATCATGATATTTCGATAGTATCGTAATTTGATTCCTGGTATAAAAGTATTAAGTGCAAAAACTGGTCAATAATATTATAAGTGCTGAAATGCATCTTGCCATGTACAGCAGTCACTGCTGTATCAGTATACGTATAATAAGAACTAGTTGAAAAATCAAGCTGTTAGAGCAGATGGCCACTTTTTTTGCTCTCTAAATTTTGAATTCTTTGTAAAAAACAAATATACGTTTGTTGTAGCTCTTACCTTGTTTAATAGGTTCTGAATTAATATTAAAAGAAATGTACACTTTAACCTTTTTTTATTCATAAGGAAACCGAAATCCAAAAATTTTTAAATTTCGCAACATTTTGGGAAAAATAATTTACCGGTCAATAAATTAAAACAATCATGTTTTTTGCACATATAATGACTTTATTTTCAGTTTCGCGATTGCCCAACACGGACGCTGCATGATTTGTGATGAAATGGGTTTGGGCAAAACATATCAAGCCATTGCTGTAGCAGACTTTTATCGTGATAATTGGCCTTTATTTATTTGCACAACAGCATCTACACGGGACTCATGGGCTCAACATATTAGAGAACTGTTGCCCTCCATACCACTGCATTACATACAAGTGTTAGAATCGAATCAACAATATATCGGTGATTGTAAAGTTCTAATCACAAGTTATAGTATGATGGAGAGAAATATTAACCAGATAATGGAACGTAAATTTGGTTTTCTTATATTTGATGAATCGCATAATTTAAAGAACTCCAAAGCTAAGTGTACAATGGTAGCAGATCGCCTGTCAAAACAGGCTGAACGGGTTTTGTTGTTGTCAGGGACACCGGCTCTTTCAAGACCATTGGAATTATTCAGTCAATTGCATATGGTGGATAGGAAATTCATGAGTTTTATGGAGTTTAGTGAGTTTTTTTTTTGGTTGGAAAATTTTATGCATTTTATGAATTACAAATAATATATCATTCAGCAAGCCGGTATTGTGATGGCAAACAATCAAACTTTGGCTGGGATGCTAATGGTCAATCGAATCTTGATGAATTGAATGTCGTTTTGAAACTTAAATACATGATAAGAAGAACGAAATCAGAAGTACTAAACGATTTATCCGAGAAATTTAGGTAAGAATTTTAAAGAAACGCTTTATTACAAATTGTATCTTTTATTTCATTTTTCCGTTGCAGAGAAACGGTTGTTTTAGATCCTGCTCTTGTTTGGCCAAGCGATGAGGTTAAAGAGTCTTTAAACAGTGTAGCTCAACGTTTACAATCGTGCAAAGCTGCCGAAAGAGATCAAATTCTTTTGAGGTTTTATGCCCAAACGGCAGAAGTTAAAACGAAGGCTGTATGGTAAGCTTTCTTCATTAAAGCTTAGATGATACATTTTTAACATCTTAGTTCCGTTTAGTGCATATTTAAAGCAGCAAATTAAAGAAGACAAAAAATTTATAGTATTCGCTCATCACCGCGTTATGATGGATGCCATATGTGAGTGCTTAACTAAACTGAAAGTTACATATATACGAATCGATGGTAATACACGCAGACAAGAAAGAGGAGAATTTATAGATACGTTTCAAAAGAAATCTTCATGTAGGGTTGCGGTATTGTCATTAGGTGCCTGTAATTCCGGGATAACTTTAACAGCTGCTGATCTTATAATATTTGCTGAATTAACCTGGAATCCTAGCGTAAGCTTAAATTATAATTTTAACCGAAATTAAAATTTTTTATTTGTTATCGTATTCAGACCTTGGCTCAAGCAGAAAGCCGAGCTCATCGTATTGGCCAAACTAAGCCGGTGACATGCCGTTATTTAATGGCCACAAAAACTGCCGATGATCACATTTGGAATATGCTAAAAAATAAACAGGACACATTGAATAAAGCTGGTATTTTTTGCGATAATCTTCAAGATGCTACTCATACTGCTGCCCCAACAATGGTGAGCTTCATCTAATGTGTTCGTGTATTTGTTCTTTAGTTAAATGTTGATTTTTGTTATATTTTCTCTATAGTCTAATAAAATTGAAAACTACTTTTCACCTACAAAAACTGAACCGATTAAGAATGGGAATCCTAAAAAGGATATGGATTCAAATGAAACAACTTCAGCAGCTGCTAATAATACAAGTAAAGATATAGACATAAGCAAAGAAATTGAAAATATTGATGAATTTTTCCAAGATTGTGATAATGATGATGTCTTTCGAGATATAATTTGTTAATATTAAAATGTTTCTTTTTTTTTATAAACAGAATTTAAATTAAAATACCTTTAAATGCAGTTGTGCATAATGAAATCACAAGGAAATGTAATGCAATCACTAAAGATGATCTACACTAACTGCCTGGCCCACAATGTCGACCGATCGATAATGCTGAAATTGTAAACGAAAAACAAATGATTTGTGACCTTCAAACCATCCATTTTATTTATTTGTTTAGCTTTTCTTCCAGTAAATAATTAATAAGTTCAATAAAATCGGTTATTAGTGGAACGCAAGCTACATTTTTTACATCTAAAAATTAAGCTAGCGACATCGTTCGACATCGTGAGCCAAGGCAGTAAGTATTATGCTAAGTACGAAACACAAAATATGTATGTCTCATACTGGTTACTTATTTGTGTTTATTTCATTTACGTATTTTCATTTTCGGAGCGAGTTTATACACACATATTTTTACACAAATTGTCTTTTTGTATATTGTGTTAATAAGTTGAATTTTTATTTTGGTGATATACTTTGGACATATATTAGCTTTTGCTCCAAATTCCAGTTTAGTTTCTCTAGTCTGTAAATTTGGCCGTTGATCTGTTTAAAACTCTCTCGTAAATATAAAATATAATAATAATACATAATAAATACATGTTTTTCTTCATCTATCAAATTCCATAATAACGAACTTTTGTGTTTTTGTTTATGTCTTGGGTTAGGGGCTGTGCACATATTACGTAACGCTGTTTTCAGAGATTTTATACCCCCGCCTTCATAAGGCTTTTTACTAATTTTTCAGTGCAAAATTTCCAATCCGTATCAAATCTTTAACCCCCCCTCCCCGTGGAGCGTTACGTAATATGTGCACAGCCCCTTAATAGAGAACAAGCGTACTAGAATGTCAGAAATCGCGTTTTAAAAGCTTTAACTGAAGGAACATAATAATAGAGACAAATTTCAATTTATTTGTTCATAATTTGACTGTTGGATGGGAATTGAAATTTTTCTTTATCCATTGAGTTTCTTGAGTTAATTGTGCATAAAGCAAAAAATTTGTGCCCTAGAAAAAATTATAAAATTAAAATTTCTTGCAGTCTTAAAATGTTTACTAGTTTTTAGAAAAAACTTTTTTTGCTTGCAAAAATTTTTTCACCACTAATTTTTTAATAACTTTTATTCTTTAGTCTTTTATTTGTTGAAATTGGATAAAACACTTCTGGATTTATGATAAAATACACCCAGCGTAGCTGCTTGATTTAGGGGGTCATATTAGAGGCAGTAATTAAAAAAAAATTGTGCGTAATTGAAAAAAATCTAAGCGCATTAAAGCCCAAATATTCTGTTTAGTTTTATTTATTTAAAGGACACATTCGTTGCAGAAAAGTACAAGAATATAGTTTCTCGAAATCAAAATATGGCATTCGATATCGATCGAAGTTTACATTTAAATTGTATTGAAATTTCGAACGATATCGAGTGCCGTAATTTGGGCCCTGCTGGTTGTTATACAAATGAGTGCTTATGACCGATGAAAACTCGATGGTTCTTTTATATTTTTTCGTTGAAATTCAAATTTAAAATAAAAAATTTTAAGACATAAATAATGAAGATGCTGGATAACACCCAAGGCTGTGCTTCATTCCACACGAAATTAAAAATATTCGTTAGTAGCAACAATACTATAACAATTCCGTACATTTTAATTCCGCATGGAATACAGAACACCCCTGACCGTATTATTTGGAACCTTCTAATTTAATATTTGCTGAGATTTTGTCCTACAGGCATTTAAATTTCGGTAATATGCACGGATATTCGATAAATGCTTTTAAAATAGTCGTGCCGTACACCATTAGTAAGGATTCATACCAATTTATGTACGCACATAGTTCCCTTTTCTATTAACTTGGGGTGGTGTTGGCTGAAGTGGTTAGTGCGTTGACTAATAAGCAAACAATGACTTGGGGCCTGGGTTCAAACCCTGGTGGGAGTAACTCAATCAACATCATTAATTTCTCTAATGTGCATTAGATTGGCATTGTATTAATTGTTGTTGGACTGTGTTTAAGGATGAAGGCATAGCACTGGTCTCTGAAACACTGTTCCGCCAGCGGTTGATGTTGTTCCAAACTAGCATAAATGTCGGTGAAGTAAAGTAATTAACAAAAATACCTGCTGATACAGCTTAAGAAAGTTAATGCGTCTACTTAACGCCAGAGGCGCTGCAACACTGCTATAAAAAAAATTAACATAACGGGCAAAGCAGCCTATCCCATTCCCTAAGAAGTTCTGGCACAATGCATTGCATAAGTAGGGATCATCTCCTGAGTGCTGGTCCTAAAAAAAGCTTATTTGCCTCTGCACTGCATTTTTATAAATGTTGTTCTTTTTATTGTCATTAACGGCATTTTTTACCCTGGAAACTTCCGTAACATAGCAACAGTTATTTTATGATATGAAATAAAATAAAATAAAAAGAATTTGATTAAAAATGGCTGAATCTAATCAGGAAGAAGTTTTGCATTCCAATGAATCAAATGGAGGGCCGAGTTTTGTACCAACTTTTAGTGAAGACATAATAAAGCTAAGGTACGGATTACTTTATAGCAAAAGCTCAAGTTTAAATTATTTTTTATTCAAAGACACTCATTTGGCTATGACTGCAAGCGTTTGTATAATATGGTCTTAATAGATGAAAATACTTTGGTATTTGCCTCCGGAACGTACATACATTACTTTAGTGTATCGAAAAGAGAAGTTACATTTCGTCAATCGGTATTTGGATGCGGTATAGGCTTCATAACGGTTTGTTATATAAATTTTTGTGCATGTGATTTTTAAATGCAAACATACATATGTATGTACGTACATACGTACATACATACATTTTATACATTTCCAAAGAAAAACTATCATCAGGACTATCAAAATTTGTTAACTATCGGAGAAAATGGACCAAAAGCTACAGTTTTTATTTACGAATATCCTTCTCATAAAATACGTATTAAATTGGAAGGTGCCGCCAAGCAGCAATTTACTTGTGGTTCGTATAATTTCAATGGCGAACTTTTTGCATCCCAAGCGGGATTTCCTGATTATATGCTTACCATATGGAACTGGGAGAAAGCAGAGATTATTTTACGTTCGAAAGCCTTTCAAAATGATGTTTTACATATTCATTTCTCTGAATTCAATCCCAATCTTTTGGTAACGTGTGGCTTGAGTCATATAAAATTTTGGAAAATGGCAAATACATTTACGGGTCTAAAGCTTCAGGGTGATCTGGGACGTTTTGGTAAAACAGACTTCAGTGACATTTATGCTGTTTTACAGTTGTCTGATGAAAATGTTATCTCTGGATGTGAATGGGGAAATATGTTATTATGGGAGGCTGGTTTAATAAAATTTGAAATTTGTCGGAAAGGCAGGAGAACTTGTCACACAAAACCGATAGTGAGCATTAAATTGAATAATGGCGAAGTGACTACGGTCGGAATGGATGGTTACGTTCGCATTTGGTTTTGGGATACAGTTGATCTAGCCGATCCTCCAGACGAGGATCGCTTTGTCGAAATCGAACCTATTTACGAGTTTTATGTGGGAGATTGTGAATCGAGAATGATACAGAAAATTAAATTGTTTGATGAAGACGATTATGGTCACTATGTTCTGGTAAGTAAATTCTTAAAGAATAATTTTGACCAAAAAAAAAATATCGTTGAAATTTCCACTATAATTCACTGCATTTTGCATCACCATTGATGAACAGTTTTTTTATCTCTTTCTTGAATAAAATGTACAAAAATATTCATAGAATGAAGAGGTAGAAATATGTTCACCGTACTAAATGTACTTATTTATTTATTTTCTCTGCCGACTAACTAAATCAGCATTTTAAATTGTGGAGAAATTTAACTAAACTGAAATGTAAACTCCGATGTAAACTTTTAAAAAATCGAAAGACATATAATTTTTTTAGCGGTCTCTACAAGAATTTATCCCCTGTGTTCTACATTCGTAAAATGAAATGAAAGTGAAAATTTCACTAATTTTGTGTTCCTTAATTCGTTAAAATCGTGAAATAAAAAGTAAAATTTCATTTTTAGCTTGTTTCAAGTGAAATTGATCGGCACAAAAACACAAATGTGAAAATAAGGGCAAGTTCCTATCCAAAATATTTCGGCCGTAAAAAGTACTGAGATCAAAATAAGGACCAAGTTCTTGTTAGGTACAATTCCATCTCATTTCTAGGCAACCTGTATGCTTGGCAAAATTTGTTTGCCTTTATAATATGGGAAAGAATTCTTGGAAAAATATTGCCAAGCTTATAAATTGCCTAGAAATGAACACAGAAAATGTAATTTGAAATCGAAGGCAAAGAGCCGGGTGAAATAAAATACTTTTTGGTAAAAATAATAAAACATAATTTTTTCTAGCTTTATTTTCTCGAAGCTTGGGCAATTTTCAATCAAAATGTTACCGAAGTTTTTGGTTTTTTTAGATTTTTCGGAATTTTTATTCAGTATTGCGTTTTATAATCTTTTACATTTACCCAAGATTTCGCGATTTTTGTGATTTCTACAATTTGTTGTAATTATGATATGTTAAAAATTTTTGCAGTTTTTCGCAATGTGCGTATTTTTTTGCAAAGTTTTGGGCATTCTTACATCATTAGGGACTTTTAATCAAACATAAATTGAAATTTTAGCAAGTTTTTGCACTTTCATAAATTTTGCGATTTTCTCTGAACGCGAACAATTTTAGCAAATTATAATCAGTTTTAGGGATTGCATTGAATATGGGAGTTCTTGCGATTTTTTTTTTAAATTTTCGCGATAGGCTTGATTTTCTCCAACGCAAAAAAAATTCAAGGGAAGATTGATGATTTTTTTTTCTTGCAAATCATAAAGATACAAATCAATATTTATTTAACAACGCAGCCAAAGTAGATTTGTTTCCACATTATTTAAAAAATTTTTTTTGAAACAAAACAAAATTGAAATCGTCAGAAAAACAAAGTTTCATTAGTTTTCTAGAACACAGTGAAATTGTACATGTGAAATTCAAAATTTTTTTACTTTCATTTTGTAGTGAAATACAGAACACAGGCGTATGAATTTTTTTTAAATATGCACAATATTACATATACTTACTTATTTAAATATGTATATAAGGGCAAGACACATATTCCGATCCGAATGGCTTCAATTCCTTAATTGCATACTGTTAGAATAAAATAATTTACACCTTTCCATTCCTGGATTATATCAATAATTACTAAGTAATCTGGCATCTGTTTTTTAGTTTTATATCCGTTCTTCTTTCCTTTTTAAGTGAACACGTCACATTAAATATAAACATGAAATAATTCTTTTACTTGGACTAATAATATCATTTTTTATTAAACACAAAATAAACTTGGTTTTATTATTAGCTGTGGAAACGCTATCCTTAATAACACCAACGCATTCTGATAGTTTTTTATTAACAGTCTTTAGATTTCGTTTATTTTGTGTTTCAATTTCTCAATGATCTACCGTGCGCCTGGCCGAGTTCGGCCACACAGTGTGTATATTTACACGAAATCATTCGAGCTGTTTTTACCCCCTCATAACTTTGCTCCTCTTGATCATAATAGAATGAAACTTGAAATATAAGGTCGTCCTACAGAGGTGACCTCACAGGTTAAATTTGAAAGTTCTACCGTAAAACTTCCCGAGATATTAAGGTGTGAAAAGTCCATATTTTAGAACATATTCACTCACTCACTCATCAATATTATTGGGCACTTCCAGTAAAGCTAGAGAGCTGAAACTTGAAATAACAAAAATTATTTTTAAACGGGTTTTTTTTATCTGAGGGGGATTAGGGTGCCCCTTCTTTGTATAGGGCACTTCCAGTATAGCAAGAAAGCTAAAATTTGGTAAACAGGTAGGCCCTGATAAGCAATACACATAAATATTTATACAAAAACAACTTAGAAAAAAGAAGTCAGATCCGCACAAAAACATAAATGTTAAAGTAAGGGCAAGTTCCTATCCAAAAAATTTAGACCGTAAAAAGTACTGAGATCAAAATAAGGACCAAGTTCTTGTTAGGTACAATTCCATCTCATTTCTAGGCAACATATAGCTTGGCAATATTTTTCAAAGAATTATTTCCCATATTAGAAAGGCAAAAAAATTTTGCCAAGCTTACAGGTTGCCTAGAAATGAGATGGAATTGTACCTAACAAGAACTTGGATATAATTTATTATACCCATGTGCATTTGTTTAAATTGTTTTACTAGCAAAGCTCACATCAAGCTTTTTTTAATAACAAGTAAAGCTTATTTTCTTTGCGCTCCTAAAAGTATGCATGTTTTTTATTGTTTGATACAAATGAAGTTGGTAGACAAATTTATCTTCAATACAATTTTGAATGTTAAAAATGGTTTAATGACAAAAAATTTTTGTTTTTAATTTTCTAAAGACTTAACTTTTGGAATTGAAACAATTTTCGATCGGAACAGATTTCAGCGATTTGGCTGACTATAGATGATAATATATGTACCTACTAGTGATGTTACGAATATCAATTTTTAGTATTCGCGAATACGAATACGAATATTTAAAACGAATATTTCTTTTGAGGTTTATATTTCAAATTTAATTGGAAAAAATCTCTGCCTTTGCGTTAGTAACTATAAATGAAAAAAAAAATTTAGTGATTTAACATTATTATTGCATTAAGATGCCGAATTTGAAAACCTCTACAGAACATTTTTTAATTATTTTACTTACATACTTTCAGATTTCGTTTTTCTTACTCTGTTTGGGCTTTTAATTAATAATTCAGTGCTGTTTAGCGAACATATTTTTGCAGAAGGCGCATCCACCTGTGTCAGTGGAATTTCATATATAAAAAGTTTTAGTTTGATTCCTGTAGCTTCACACCCTTATACATTTACATATAAACAGAATCAAAACATCTCACCGAGTTTCTTTAAATATCATACATTTAAGTTATACGAGTATATTCCAATTTATTGCCGATAGATGATGTACTTTGTTCAATTCACTGCTGCGAAAGCATTTTGAATTTTATTAATACATTTGAGACAACTTAAATTATAATTTATATATATTTTTGTTTGTTTTTTAAGAAGGTTATTACTTTGCGTGAAATACAATGGGTTTTTTTTTAATAAAAATTAATATATTTTTTTACATTTTATGTACTTTTTTTAAACTTTTGTATGATTTTTTTTTGGAAAATGTATGGGAAAATTATTCGAAAAATATTCGCTTGAATTTGGCGAATACGAATACGAATATCTTAAAACAGGCGAATAGTCGAATACGAATACGAGTATTCGTAACATCACTAATGCATACATGTAATTCCTTAAAATAGAATATTTTTAAATTACATTTTCTTTTAAATTAAAACTTTAAAAATAATAGTAAGTAGTACATATTTCTTTTTTTATTTTGTTTTATTTTTAAGAAAAGTTTATTTAATGTTTAGTGACGAATTTTATTTTAGATTATCGAAAAATTGTATATTTACAGGATGGAGATGGAGGGATTTGGTATTGTGATCTCAACACCCGTGATATACCCAAAGATTCATATAAATTGTATTCCTGTCATGGTGGCAAAGTGGTAGCGGCTCAAACCAGTCCTGTTTCTCCACATCTAATGACTTTAGGAGAGGATGGTCGACTCTTAGTTTACGACTATGTGTTCAAAAAAATTATATTGGAAAAGAAATTTCAAGCAAAAGGCACTGATCTGATATGGTTTAGTCCGAACATATCTGATTCCAGTATGGAGTTAGTGGCTAGTTTTGAAGATGGCCTAATAAGACATATATATTTAGATTTGACAATTATCAATAAACCGTCAATATATTTGATAAGACCCATAAAAGCTCACACAGCTGCTGTTACTAGAATGACAATTAATTCTTTGAACACTTTGCTGTTGACAGGATCCGCAGATCGCTCAATTTTCATATACAATTTAACCGCGAAACAAAATGCTTTTATATTTTTACGCCCAATTGGCTTCATAGAGTTTGGTGCTATACCCAATTGCTTTTATTGGAAAGATTCTCAATATAACATTCTTATCGGTTGTAAAACGGGAGAAGTTTACGAATATATATTACCTAGAGAGGTGACAGAAGATCAAACATTTTTAAGTTATAACTTAACGGATAAAAATGAAATTAAAGTTACAAAATTTGTATCAGTCAAAAGTATGATACGCCGCGAATTAAAAAGAGCAATTGTACAAGAACGTAAGGATAAAAAAAAGCAACATAAATTGGCGGAAATAGAAAAGTTGAAAGAAGTTAATCCAGGTTTACAAATCGATATGGAACAGTCTTTAGGTGAGTGTATTAAAATAAAACATTTAATAAAAGCAATTTGAGTACTCTGCTAGGCTGTTAGTCTTCATGGGCCATTAAGTTATCATCTCGGAAAATAGAAATTTTCATTTAATCTCTGTTTAAATTTTTGCAGCCGATTCAGAGCCGGATGAAGAAGAGGAACCTTTGTACATACCAACTACACCAAATCCAGTTTTATGGATTCGCTATACTACTAATAATACTATATGGGTATCTATGGGTGGTTATGATGCGGGTTATATATATGAACTAGCCATTGACGCTTCTCAGCCTGTACGATCTACAATTATAAAAGATGGCGATGATATAGAAATACATTCTTATTTAGATATGTGAGTATGTATTTTTATGTATTTACATATGTATGTATGTATACGTACATACATACGTACACATACATATCGTTAATTTAATTTAGAAAGGACATAACAAACATTTTTAAAAAGGTACAGGAGTTAAAAGAAAAGTAAGTAAATCTGAAACTTATTTAAATTTTATCGAAGCGTGTAATATTTTTTAGGGTTTATTATTTTTAGGCAAAAAGGACTAGCTACTTTTTGTCTAAACTAAAGTAACGATACTACATAAATACTCGTATAGGCAGTTTTCCGCGTTAAATTCAACATTTTTAAAATCAAATTCACATTTAATTTCACATAAAATTCAGTGTAATACGCCTGTGGTCTACATTCGTAAAATGAAATGAAAGTAAAAATTTCACTAATTTTGTGTTCCTAAATTCGTTAAGGAAAATTTCATTTTCAGTTCGTTTCAAATGAAATTGATGTGTTCCGCAAATCATTTTCACCACCAAAACAGTAATTTGAAATCGAAGGCAAACAGCCGCGTGGACTAAAATACATTTTGGTAAAAATAATAAAAATAATTTTTTCTAGCTTTATTTTCTCAACAAAGTTTTGGCAATTTTTAATCAAAATTTTGCCGAAGTTTTTGGTTTTTTAAGATTTTTTAGAATTAATATTTTTATATTATTATTATTACGAATAAACGTAATTATTATTTGAACTTATATTGATGTATATATGAAAAGTAATATTATCAGGCTCAAGTTCAGTTTTATTGAATTAATGAAAATTCAAAATTACTAAGAGGTTTTTTATGTTGAAAAAATTATATCCAATCAGTTTTTAGCAGAACGTATCAGTACTGATTTCAAGGCCGCTACACCTCTCATCAGCGTTCAATTGTCCATCTTTACAATTTTTCGTAAAGTGGATACTAATTGAGAAGAATATCAACTATTTAACCAGTTTTCAAGAGAAATAGAATATGAGAATTAATTTTTAATTCAATTTTTATTTTACAATGAAACAGTGCTGGTTAGTACGAAATTCCCTCATCACTGTTTGGAAATTATTAATAATCAACACAAACTCATAGTCCGTTATCATCAAAGTATTCTACTTTGTAATTTAACGTTTTTTTTGTTGTTTTTACTCTATATTAGGGATATTCACATATTACTGTGACCCTTGTTATTAGGGTATTTATAGCTCGTGCCCAAATATGACTACGTTGCAATAAATGCTCGATAAGTACTCCACCACGTATTAGTTATATTATATTCGGGTCTGTTCTAGAATCCGAATTCACTTTCGAGTGAATTACTTTAGCATTTTTGGTGTTCTGAAATTCACATCCACATGTTTTTATTAATAAAAATATGTGGATCTGAATTGCAGAACACCAAAAATGCTAAAGTAATCCACTTTCGAGTGAATTCGGATTCTAGAACAGACCCGATTATTATATATATGTACATATTAATATTAGCATGGCTTAAAAGTAATTTCATCTCAAGTTTTTAGTATGTTTTGTGACAAAATTGAACAAGTCGTTCCATAGTTATGATAAAATTGGTAAATCAGCCCCTTCGAAAATGCCAAAATTGTGAAAAAAATTAAAAAAAAAAAATCTTATCCATAGAATTGAAAAATTTTACCATTTTTGTACTTAGGTATCCATGATGCATCAAATCTATATAGTGGTTATTCAAGCCTTTAAAATTTTTTCGATTTTGTTCCCTTGTGTTATGATATATTTAAAATGTTTGCAGTTTTTCCCAATATGCGTATTTTGGCAAAGTTTTGGGCATTCTTACATCTTTAGGGACTTTTAATCAAACATAAATTAAAATTTTAGCAAGTGTTTGCACTTTTATAAATTTCGCGATTTTTTCTGAAAGCGAACAATTTTAGGAAGTTATAATCAGTTTTAGGGCTTGTATTGAATGTGGGGAGTTCTTGCGATTTTTTTTTAAATTTTCGCGATAGGCTTGATTTTCTCCAACGCAAAAAAAAAAAATTCAAGCCTTGATTGATGATTTTTTTTCTTGCAAATCTTAAAGATACAAATCAATTTTTTTTTTCCAATTTGAGTTTTATATTGAACAGAACGAAACAATGGCTGAATGGCAGAAAATCTTTACTCAGCGAAGCCGCTATAACAGTGGGTTAGTGAATTAATTAAAAAGTTTAGCAAATCATTAATTATCTTCTCAAGAGATTTTAAATGATACCAATATTGACCACATTATATGGAACATACACCACACGAGTATATTCACAATTTTATACTGGAACTACAGAAGCTCATAACTCGAAAACTAAGCCTTACCGACAAATTTTTAATATAATATTTTTTTTTTTTATTTTTTTTTTCTACTTTGGATAGAATAATTTTTGTTTAACAACGCAGCCCAAAGAATACTTGTTCCCACATTATTTTAAAAATTTGCTGGAAACAAAACAAAAATGAAATCGTCGGTAAAAAAAAATTGCATTACTTCTCTGGAGCACAGTGAAATTGTAAATGGGAAATTCAAAAGTTTTTCACTTTTATTTTGTAGTGAAATACAGAACACAGGCGATAAAGAATGGCTGACTTCCAAAACGTCAATTGCTTTGTGTTTGAACAAAGCATCACATTTCATAACGCCGCAGTACAATAATTATACAATGTATACCATTTCAAAACGCCACCGAATAGTATTTTTAACGCAGTAAGAGAGCAAACAAGGCATCGGTTTTATAGTTGTTGCATTGTTTCCGAACTTTGCATATGGATGTGATTTAAATACAGTAGCAATACTGTATACAAACATTGTATACGAACGTTTTGGAAGTCAGCCAATATATTCAAGATTTTTCAAATCGATTTCAGTATTTTAGAAATCAAAAGACAGACTTTTTTTTTAAATAAAATTCAGTATATACATACATATATGCATAATTAGATACATATGTACATACGTTACGTACTTACTTATGATCCATTGCTATACACTTTGCGAAACAACTTCTCAAATCTATTTTAATAAGTTAATTTAAATAATAATTTCGAAATAATTTTTATTATTTCCAGCGAAGAATATTTATTTTTTGGCATGGTTAATGGCAAAATACGCATTAATTGCAAGAATCAAAATGATTTTACCGATTTAAAAAATTATCGCTTTTTAAATATGCATGATCCGATTAATGGCAACATACCCTGCCTAATACTTGATCATAATGGGAAATTTCTCTTCTCCATTGGCCATGATGGCAATGTTTTCGTTTACGAATGGTTTGGTCCAAAAGAATCTGCTCAACCAAAAACTGTATTATTGATGCCAAAGAAAATTATACCAGCTGAAGATATTAACAATTCCGAATATCCCTCGTTGGAACAAGAAAAAATCTATGCCGAAATTAAAAGGCAAGAAGAAGCTGCTGCCAATCATGATCGCAAGATTTTAGCCGATATTGCTTTATTGCAAAACAAATTCGACGAGATATTGTTGGCTAACAAAGCAATGCACTACGATTTACAACTCTCTCAACGTGAACTGATTTTGGATGAAAGAATTACAAATCAAATAAAAGACGAATTGCAAGCTGAATTAGATGATGTACGTGATGAATTGGCTTATGATCTAGAAGTGGCACAAGTTGGCAAAAAAAAGTTATATGATTACTTTTTGAAAGAACTGACACATATACCATTTAAAATCTCAGGCGTAGCGTAAGTTAAAAATTAATATTTATACGTAATTTTTCATATGAACTGAACTTGACTGAAAGTCATTATTGCGGCTTAAGTTTATATTTAAACTAATCAAATTATGGCTGACTTCCAAAACGTCAATTGGTTGGTGTTTGAACAAAGCATCACTTTTCATAACGCCGCAGTACAATAATTATACAATGAATACCATTTCAAAACGCCGCCGCCAGGTATTTTTAACGCAGTAAGAAAGCAAAAAAGGCATTGGTTTTATAGTTGTTGCATTGTTTCGGAACTTTGCATATGGATGTGATTTAAATACAGTAGCAATACTGTATACAAACTTTGTATACAAACGTTTTGGAAGTCAGCCTATTATTTAGAGATGTGAAATGAAAGAATGTCAGATCATACTAACAGATCATAGCAATAGTGATGTCTTGGTCGCTACATCATCTTATCTCCGTTCTTTGTTCATTTGCTACATCAACTATTTATACAACTTTATGTGTGATTACTTTAAGATCGTACAAAATATTTACTAACTATGCATGCACATACGTATGTACACACAAAAAAAAAAAAGTGGACAGATCTAACCAATTTTGTTGGTTAGAATTGCACCAACCAATTAAAATTGTTAAAACAACCAATAAAAATTGTAAAATAATATTACAAAATAACACATTTATTCGAGCAAATGCTCAAGAATTAATGTTTTCAAAAATTTTTATTTGCTATGGTAGCTAAATACCAACTCATCAGTAGATCTTTACTATCTTTATCTTTTGATAAAGATCTACTGATGAGTTCAAATTTGCAATAACAATTTACATTCACAGTTCATTAACAACTGAAATCGGTTGGATTAACCAACAACAAAATTTTTTTTTGTGTGTATGTATGTAGCTGGTCACATGATAATTAATAATACATAAATACTTTTCATTGAACTATTTTAAGAGATAATTTAGTTGTATACACTTTTCGTGTCAGACAACTAGATGCAAACTTTGAGTCTATCAAAGCTGATATTGCAGAACGTTTAAGATTGGAAGCTTTAAAGCGTGTGTAAGTAAATTAAACATGAAATATAAATCTTTGTAATTTGAATTATTTTTACAACCGCCCCGATACAGTACATTGAATTTTACATTAAAACAAGTTTTCTTTGACATTTTCCACATGCTGCCTAACATATAATAGAGAAGACATAACAGAAGTAGAAATTGTACCAACACTAAGAACAAAGTAAGAAATATTTACTAGAAAAAAAACAATTTTCAACTGGCTTATTATTATTAAAATTTGTCGGCGGCAGGCAATTGCCCCACGGAAATAAACCCTCAAAAAAAAAAAAAACCAAATAATACCCCAAAAAATTGGGGATTTGTTTTATAATGTGTAATATATGTACATACATACGTATGTATATAATATATAACATTCTCGAGTCACGAAACAGTTCGACCGATTTTAATGAAATTTTTTATGCATATTTGGTAGGTATGATATAAGGTTTTAGAGTATATTTTAAGCCGTTGGTGGTGGGGCACGAAGAGTGGAGGGAGGGGGCAATTCCTGTATTTAACCCAATTCGTATTTCAAACAGAACAAAATTATGTACGGCAGATGGCGCTATGTCCGCCTCATTTACGAGAAGCGTCACATCATATTGTCAGACAGATGGCGCTATGTCTGCCTCATTCACTAGAAGCGTCATCGTTCGTATTTAAAGTAGAACAAAATTATTTATGTTGTTGAAGGCCAGATGGTGCTACGTCCGCCTATCAAAATTGGAAAAATGTGTTGATAAGTGGGGAAAATGGTTCCCCCATATAAGGAAATAGCTTCCGGTCGAAGTCGGTCCAATCATCTAGTAATAATATAAAATATAACATTTTATTCCAGTATTGAAATGAGAATTAGCAAAATATTTTAAAACACTTCTACAAAAAACATAACAAACAACAAACGAATTCATATCAAAAATAAAAATTGTTTGTTGTGTGGTTTTTAGAAGTGTTTTAAACTATTTTGCTTGTGCTTTGACAATTCTCATTTTTAACTTGGGAGGTTTTTTTTTTTAACAAACACAACCCGCAAAAGAGATTAGCTAGCAGACAACACGCACGATCTTTGGCCGGAGTTGAACCGACAACCTTCGGACTCCTAGACTACCATTGCTACCTATCAGCCACGGCGGTAAATGAATTCAAATTTTTTCAACCATGTTGGCAAAGATCTACTGATTAGCAACCAATGAAATGCCTGCATACACTACTTTCGGCTGTTATTTAATATTTTTTGGAAAGTTATTTCCTAGTTGCTATTGCCTGCCGCCCGATTTGCCATAATGCGATACAAATTTAAAAAAAAAAAATATTTGGCATACACGAAATGTTACAACACTTTTACACATTGCAAATTTTTTTAAGTAAATTTTTCAAGATGTTTTTGCCTTAACTTGTGCCTATATTTTGCTTAGACCTGTGCAATTTATGTTGGCCGAGGAAAAAGAAAAGAGTTTGCCTGAACCAGCACCAGAAACGTTTTTCTTTGGACGTGATCCCAACAGTATAATACCACGTTTTAGCCGCAAAATGCTGCGTTTACTGCGTAGCTATCGCTCCCGCCAATCGTACGAAGTGGAACGTACTTATCATTGGGAAAAAATTATTAAACAAAAACCAGATCCTAATCGTAACCATCCAGATGATGATCATAAAATCCAAGAAGCCGAAAAGAATATAGGAGATTATAAACTCAAAACGGGACAGGAATATGAGCCTCAATCTTTCGAAACCTTGACATGGAAATACAAAGAAATTGTCACAATCAGAGAACGTTTAAATCAAATCATAAATACCTTCAATGACAAGATGTTTGAAATAAGGGATGAGAAGACGGAACTTTATAAATTAGTGCAACAAAAGCAGAAACGTTTGAATGAATTGCATTCATATTTGCCTGAAAAGAATCGAAAATATTTAGTGGAAATACCATCAATTGATATGGATGTCGAATGGCCCGAGTTGAATTTAAATGAACATTGTAATCCAGGCTGTGATATACAAATAAGTGATATCCTTTATTTAGATAAAGCAGTAGAAGATCTCTTGCCTCCACCGCCGCCGGCTGAAGTGAAATCTTCTATTAGCCAAGAAACTTTACTTGAATTGGAAAAATATTTATCATTAGATATTAAACATGTGCAAAGCTTTCCAAAACCTCACGAGCTAATCGAAGAACTGCAAAAGTTGCCACATCAAACAGATCCTCTCTACTATGACAATTCTGAACAAAATCCTACACCATGGCTCATAGAATCGCGATATCGTTGGCTAATGGATTTGATGGTGGAACAAGATGGCATTCTTCACTTAGTCGATAAGAATATTCGTCTTTATAATTCACGTCTAAGAGCCTTGCACGATGAACGCTTACATACTAAATTTGAGGTTATATTCATGACCAACTATCTGATTACTCTCAATCACGAATTATATATACTTCGTGATGGTGAAGAAATAGAAAACAAACTATTAAGTAATTCCGAAGAGGCTATGAAGACTCGTAATCAGGCTCAATCGTCTATTAATAGTCTTAATCGTCAAATCGAAGATGTACGCAAAAATTGTGATCGTATAAATGAGCAAATAAATGCAGTGCAGTTGAAGTTTATGAACACTATCAAGGGCCACAAATTTTTCGATTTCTTGCGAAGAATTTTCAAAAAGAAATGGCGTTCACCTAAGGCGGCAAAAGGGCCAGATGGTAAGTTAAATATTTTTTTATGTGTATGTATGTGTGTTGTATTTTTCTTGTATATTTTTATATTAATCTGCAATTAATTAGCAAATATTAATTAGTAGTTGTAAATCGAAATTACAAATAATAAAAAAAATATTTTCATCATCATTTTTTTACGAAGACTTCATGGAGCAGTAAAATTAAATTCAATAAACACCCTTTTTCGGGAAAAAGTTGCGAACATTTTGTTCATGTGAAATGTTTCCCATGATCAAATAAATATTGAAAAAAATTAGAAAATAGTACACTGATACAACAACAAGCCAAAAATTGCAGATCACAATTTTAGGGAAACGGAACACTTTTCACGTGAACTTTTACTTCCGATAAGGGTGAATATAGAAGTTGCTGTGGATCCATATCGAATTTATCGACGTTTATGCGTTTTTAGAAAAATTAATGACGAAATTTGTCAATAGCTTAAGACTTCTTTCGTTGTCTGATAACGCTGGAATGAGGGAAATGACAAAATTAACACTATATGACACTTTAAAGAACAGCATTCTCATTCGCCATATTTAATCAACTGTTTATTATATTCATTTGCAACTAATAAATACATACATATTAGCTAATTTACTTTTGTATATTAATTGAGGAATAATATATGTTCATACCTACTCGTATTAAACATTTTTTTTTAATTATTTGACCGCTTCAAAACGTTCCTTATTTTAAATAATAATAAAAAAAAAAAACTGAGTGATGTTTAATCAAAGAAATATTAATTTGTCAGGCTTAAGTTCGTTTTCTTCAAATTTAATTTTTATAAATTAAACCATTACTTTTATTAGAAAGGAAAATCTGGAATTTCGTGATAATTGAACAGACCAAGAGACGAGATTAAATTTAAAAAAAACGAACTTAAGCCTGACAAATTAAAATTTCTTTCAGTAATAAAAAAAACTTAACCAAATTATCAAAATCGGAATGTTTCTGAGATCTACGGAATTTCGCAAATTGGCAGATTTGAAAAACCCCAAAAGTCGTCAAATTTGTTTTTCTTAATTTATATTTTAAAATAATTAAATATGTTTTAAATTTTATTTATTTGTTGCGGGTTAGCAAAAGCTAAATATATATTTCGTTCGTAGCCATACCAACTCATCAGTAGATGTTTTACCCTTTATGTTTAAAAAGTTTTAAAGCTCATCTATTTATACAAAAACTCACAAATATATTTTTGTGAATTACAAAGCATAAAAACAGCTTTCAAAGTTGTTTAAACACATACAACAAATAATTTTCCATTATCAATGTGTTTACTTTTCTACACCTATACAATTAGACAACCGCTGGTTGCCATTAAAAGTATTTATAAGGCAAAAAATAAAAAGTAAATCTCTCCTTTACAAAATTCTACATTTATGTGTAAATGTGTAGAAAAGTAAACACATTCATAATGGAAAATTATTTGTTGTATGTGTTTAAACAACTTTGAAAGCTGTTTTTATGCTTTGTAATTCACAAAAATATATTTGTGAGTTTTTGTATAAATAGATGAGCTTTAAAACTTTGCTAACCCACAACAAATAAATAAAATTTAAAACATAAATACTTGAGTACATGCTCAAATAAATGTAGAATTTTATAATTAAATATGTTTATTTGACTGTTTTTTTTATTAAGCACTATGTATTATTGTTAAAATATATTTATGTATGTATGTATAAAGATTTTCAAATAATTTATAAAATTTTCCTGAGGATGTTAACAAATTGTTAGCGAAATATCGAAAATAAAATAAATACAGTGAAATCGCAGAAACGTGAACTAATTTTTACCGAAGTTGTTCACGTTTTCGATTTTGTTCACGTTTTGAATTGCACTTTTTATCACCTTTTTCATCTCTTTTGTCGCTTGTTTTATATTAAAATAGAGTATGTGGTTTTTTATCTATGAAACATTTTTCGATTCTACTTTTTGTAAAAAAAATAATTTTTTAAAAAATTATTTCTTTCAAAGGCTTTAAATAACATATTAAAAATGATTAGTGGATGGATATTCACTTGAAAAATTCTGCAGCGGGAACCCCAAAATTTTTAAATAGGATTACAAAATTAAATTTAAACGTTTGAAAAAATAACGTTTTAGAGTAGTCAATGTAAAAAAAATGTTCATGTTTTTGGGTAGTTCATGTTAGTAGATGTTCACGTTTCTGTGAGTTCACTGTATACATATATGTTTATATGTATATATATCTGTGGCAAAAAAAGAAAAAGTGCTTAAGTCGAAATAAGCTGGTTTTGAGTTAATATCACTATGTTATTCTCCATATTCAAAAGTATTTCTGCGCAAATTTTTATTTATATTGAACGATTTTTAACGAAGTTCTGGCACAATTACTTATTGCTTTTCTTTTTCTAAATAATTATCCCATAAGGAATAACATCTTATATTATCTTATAACATATTCAGCCCAATTGTGAATAATAATTCTGGGGGAATTTTTTTCCCTTTTCCCATTCCTCCTATTATGAATATAAATTCCGCATGAGATTTTTCACTTTTCCCTTTGGGGCTGTGCACATATTTCGTAACGCTGTTTTCAGAGATTTTGTACAACAGAACATATGTTAACAGACAGAACCATATGTTAAAAAGAATCGAAAAACGAATGATCAACTTTTAGTACAACGCGAATACATTTTTATCAAACCGCTTAAACACTTAAACTTTTTTCTAGATAAATATAAAATATGACTTAAGCACTTTTTCGTTATTGCCACAGATATGTATATCGCACTTGATAAACAAGGGGGTATTAAATCAAAATTTTTAAAATTTCGTTTTTTGCAAGAAATCGATGAACAGTGGTCATATCTATCCACTATAAAAATTTTACACCATTTTCTCCACTCTTTCACCCAAAAATATACAGTCAGTTGTATCTCTCTTTGTGATAGAAGAATAGTATAAAAAAAAGTTTTTTGCCTCTACTGAAAATTTTAAAATTTTGAGTTAATACCCTCTTGTTGATCAAGTGCGATATGTATGTATACATTATAACAAAAAGACATAGTGCTTAATAAAACATTCAAATGAATATATGTATGTATACCTATATTAATACCTATATTTTAATCTGTGTCACATTTATGATACTACATAGTACGATTGTAAAAAACATGTTAAAAAAAACTACATACATACTAGATGATTAATTATATCATTTTAAAAATATTGTATAAGAGTTGAAAATATTCAACATAGCAAGTTTTAAAATATGCAAAAGAAATATAATATGAGCGATATTCTTCATAAAAATAGTAAATTAATGAAACATCGAAAGTATTTTTTTATTTTTCTAGTAATTTTTTTGATCATTGATCAGTTAAACAAATTCACTTACCATTAGAAATGAAACATTTTCGTTCTAAGTTTAAAAAAAGCAATTTTGCAAAAAGAATGGGCAAATTGCTCGGCAATGCCACTGATATGGAAGTGTTCTGAACTGCAAATTTACGAAAATCCGAAGCTAAGCTACCAAGTTACTTAACTAAGAAATTTTGAAAACGACAGACTGGGAAATTCTATGCTGGTCTCACAGCGAATGCATACACACCAACAGCTTTGTTAAATGATGTGAATAAATCCAGCATCATTCGCCACTAGCTCTTGGGAGACATCGGCTCTACTGTGCGTAACGACCCGTCGTCGTTGCAACAGAAGACCAGTAAGTGAATTTCACTACCAGCGTCTATCAAGCAAATTTTATTGGTGAACAATAGTGTGTGACGGATGCCACTGAGCAGATCTGCAAACACTAATAACGGTCAAGCGATCAATGTCCAGCTACGTGCCATCACAAACAGAAGACACACACTTCCGTAAGTTGATGAAGTAAATGTTGTATATATATTAAAAAACATGAAAAAAAAGAATACGAGAATTACATATATGCTTGTTAAACACTGCTATTGCGGTTCAAGTATTAGCTAACGTAACTTTAATGAATAATGAACACAACAAATGCTAGCGAACTCTGGTGTTTACCAGCTGGCATATAGAAGAAAGTTGCCACCCATATGGTTTTTCGTACTTATGGTGGATTTTTATTAAATACCCACAATTAAACAAATGTGATAGATAATATTTGATATCCATTACACGTAAAATAATTTTCTTTAAAATACGAATAGAAAATATTGGTACTGACTTCTGCTCGAAAGTATTTTATAGTTAAAGTAAAATATTTAAATAAATTTAATTACTTAAAGAATGTATGCACCAATTTCCCACAATTATAATTTTAATTCTTATTTTTCAGAATCATCTGAATCCTCTTCTGAAGACGACTCTTCTACCGAAGATGAGAATGATGCCAAAAGTATTGATTCGGCCGACATAACTAATATAATTTTGGATGAATCCCACTGTCCTTCTGGCCTTGAAAGACCTTTATATGAATTAGCTTTTAAACTTCGTTCTGAAAGGCACCAATTGGAACGTTCTCTAGTTGAGTCTTTGAAACAAATCGAAGACATGTTGGACCAAGTAAAACAAGCTCAAAAGCTAATGAAACATCATACTGATATTTATATGAGAGAAAATGAAACTTTATTGGAATTCAGAGTAAAACATTTGCTTCGTTAGTTAGTAAAATTAAAATCTATTGCAAAATTTTCGTCTCTATTAAATAGCGCAAACGTCAACAGGAATTGAATAAAGTGAATGTATCCATTGTCCTACAAATGAATCAAATACAACATTTCCGAGATGGTGAAGATTTTCGTAATTTAAGCCAAGTTGTACTTTTCGATTCGTCCGTTATACTGAATCTTCGGGATCGAGTAGATCAATTAAATTTAGAGTCGTTGGAAACTAAACGTTTGCATCGAATAAATATTGTGCACTTGCGTCGCATGAATACAGATATCAAGTATATGCGGTCCGAAATCACACGACTGGAGGAACAAATTCGCCAGGAAATGATGAAAAAGTTTGGCATGATTATTAATTTGGACGAATTGGAGGAAGAAGTTTTGCGTAAATATGTCTTTGAATTGGAGACAACTGCAGAGGAAGATATACGTTCGCTTGAATTGGAAATTGTGAATAAGAAGGTATTAATGTTTTTTTTTATTAATTACATATGTACATATTTTCAGAAAGTACATACTACATACATATGTAAGTATGTATGTACATAAATGCATATACATACATATGTATGGGTGCTAATTTGTACATTTTCAGAAAGAATTAGCTGTGGCTCAAAAAGAGCTTATTGTAGAAACCCACAAAAATTGCGATAAGGTGAATATTTTAGCTGTTCTTACAGAAGAAAATTCGTTTTTGGAAAAAGTTTTAACCAACCAGGAGAAGAATTACGCGAAATGGTCAAAGCCACCGAATCTTACCTTAGATAGGGATATAGAAAAACTTATAGTAATTGATCGGTCACAAAAGGAACAAATAAAGGTACATAAGAATGTAAATATGCATATAATCGCAACAAACTGCTAAATACTCTCAACAGTTTCTAGAAAGAGAAATTTGTACTTTACGGATGAAATCGAGGCCGCTACAAATAGCTGGTGAAAATGATGCAACAGAAACGATTGTACATCAAGAAACGATACCAAATGATGATGTGCCCTTATGTCCGGATATCTTTAATGCTGAAGCATTTCAAAGCCGTTTAGTTCCAGACGATTTTATAATGGAACGCTGCCAAAAAGTTGTGCAAAAATTGTTTATGCAACATTTTGGAAAAATAACTACCAAAGAAAATGTCCGGCGTTATGCTTACAAAGTGACACGCTATTTGGGACAAGCGGCTTACACTTTTGAAGGCGATATCACCGATAACATTATGGACTGCATTATAGACAATTTACAAACTATAATGCCCAAAAAGTATCTTATATTGTTATGTCGGGACAAATTGCAAAAAATGTTTAATGAAATACTTTGTGTATTTGATTATGAACGATCCGATGTGAATACTGAAGATTTAGTATCGGGCATTTATGACAATGCTAAATTCGCATTAAATCAAACTGACGGTGTATTGAATAAAACTCAATTTATAATGATTCATATGTTTAGGGAGCTAATAGAGGTTCTGCCACTGGAAGAGTTTCAAAATGATGATACTGTTTTGTTTATTGCAGATACTCTAGAAAAGGAACCCCTTTTTGATGCCCGTAGTATTAATATTGAGAATTTAGTTGAGAAAGTTATTGAATATGCCAAAACTAATTTGTTGGATACTATAACAGCAATACCTATACGACAACTGGCTATAAGAGTACAAAAAGAATACTCAAAACGCAAACATACTAATTCTATAGCTGTAAGATGTTCTTTGGGTTCTGTTCAAAGTGTGTCAGTTAAATCAAAAGGCAATTCTCAAAACAAGTACTAATAACATTTTATCAAACTAATTTTAATAAATGATCTTATGATCTTATTTATTGATAACAATAGTTGATCGCTGGTCTATTTTTTTTTTTTTTTTGAATCTAGTTAAAGATTTCAGTGTATTTACTTAAATGCTTTTCATGCATGTGCAAACCATATGTATTAATTAAAAAAAAAACATTCAGAATAAATTATTTTTGCTAAAATATTATAGAAAAGCTAGAGCTATTTTTAACTAGACATTGACAAGAATTAAGACAAGCAACAAATAAATAAATTTATATAATTCTCTCGCCAGAATCTACTTGTGCAATCGTTTTTTAACGTTTGCTATTTTCAAAGGCAATAAGTTTACCATTTCACGACAAACACCAAGTTCCGCTTGTAAAGATTTTGCCGCTTCTTCGAGCTTAGCACATTCATCGGTAAATTTCTTGTAATACTTAAGGCTGTTAGAGAGATTTTCCAACTGTAGATTCTGATCTGGTGTTATTATTTTATAGTAGAGTCTTCCCATATGAAAATGTGCATAGAGTATAGTTCGTTGTTCCTCCACATCGATGTTGGTCTTAAAATTGCCATCTTTGTCAGTGTATGAATTAACATAGCTCTTAAAATTCTTTATGGCCTCCTGGCACACTTGATTGATTTTGTTAAGTTCTTGAGGATTTGGAGTGCGATTGGTTTTAAAACAATCTAGCTTAATATCTAAAATAGCACAATATGCGAGACCAGCACCGTACCAGCATTCGCGACATATTGACATATAAAATACAGGATTTAATAATTCTATTAGCTCTTCGTAGTACTTAGCTCTACGCTTTTGCATTTTCGATTGATTAACAGGATCTTCTTCGAAGAATGCAATATACTGGTAAAGTTCTGCATAATCTTTTATAATTTTAGCATATTCTGTTGCTTCGTTTTCTGGAGTGTAATATTCTTTAGCTATATCTAACCATTTGATAATAAAATGGTAGACTTCTTTGGCGTCATCGAAAGTTAAACAGTAATCACAACTTATACGATTCTCGTAAGAATCCAAAGGCATGTTGGGAAAGAGATAAGAATTTGCATCTATTTTAAGACGTCTGGCATCTGCAAGAATTATTATATCAGAACAATTACATTTTTAAAATATTGCTGTGATAGCTTACCCTCAGCCAACTTTTCATCGTCATCATTATATAGACGATTTTTGGAAGCCAATAACAGAGACAAGCCATATTTGGCCCAACAGCGTGAAACATCGGCATAACGATGTTTAAATGTCTCTTGAATATCTTCTTTTTGTTTATCCGTTAAATCAGATGGGGTCAACATTTGCACTTCATATTCAGCCATTACCAAGAAGGCAGCTGCCAAATGATGACGGGCCTGTTTAAACATATTCTCGCCTATAAAGTATTGCGATAGAGTTGCTGAGTTTAGCGCAAAATCTATGCTTTCATAGGACTTTGCTTCCACTTGCCGTCTTAATGTTAAATGACAATATTTTGCAGATTTGTCCAGCTCTCCTAATTGTCCATGAACTTGAGCCATATAAAAAGTACACAATGTGTAAAGACTTTCCAGTTCCTCTGGACCTTTTCCCACTTCGACTTCTGCTTTTGTGCCAAATAAATCAGTAATAGCTAACGCATTTTTGGAAGAACTTTTGAAATTTTTATAGGTATTTTCGCTTTCAGTCAAATATTCATGAGCTTTATTGTATTCCGAACGATTAGCGGCTACCATACCCAATTCGTTCATAGCTCCCACATAAGATATAATAGCTTCCGGCTCCATCTTCCTTTCATTAACCAAATCCAAGCATTCTCTTAAGTAGTTTTCACCAATCGATGGTTCTTCACAGAAAACATATATGCGGCCCAAGTCACGGCACACAAATGCCTGTATAACTTGATAAATGAAATCATCTACACCATTGTCAGCTTCTTCAGCTTGTACAGAAACCAATGAGTTTTTCAGATCTTCTTTCATATGCAAGAGCAAATCTCTGGCTTCGTAATGTGATCGATATGGTTCCGTGGGAGGGTCATTTTTACTTTCTTCGTTGACTAATTTAACGGCTTTTTCATACACTTCCTTGTAATCACTTAATATTTCTTTTGGTATCACCATTTTGCGGCTTCGGTTTCTTTTTGGAAATTTCGTTTCTATCACAATTTTTATATTACCTTTAATAAAATTTACATAAATTTTCTTTATGTATAAAATAGCGTGTTTTCCACTTCATTTGCGGAAAATGAATCGCTATGACTAACAGCTGGACAAGGAAGAAAGCGTAAAAACTGTGCTGTCAAGTTTATTAATGAATTCAACCCAGCAAACAAATGATAAGGAACAAATGCACTTTAGTGAAGCTACTCTAAACAAAATAAAAATTAGCCTATGTGATATAAAATCAAAAAATAAGAAGAAAATATAAAATAAAAAAGTTGGCGGCAACGCATAGTTTTCGAGTTATTGGCCTCTGAAGTTTTCATATATATGTGCGATTTCCCTTTGCATTTCTCAACGTACTTTAGTGAAGTTACACCAAATAAAATAAAAATTAGCCTATGTGATAGAAAGCGAATAATATTTGAATTCAAAATTAAATTATGCATTACGTAAATATATTTATTTAATAAAACGTATTAATAATTAAGAAGAAGTTTATTTTTAATTGTAAAGTTTGCCCACATAGCCGGCCTTCGGCCGGGCTCAATTTCTCCACCATGGTATATCCCGACACGGCGGTATATAGACTAGATTTTCTTCATAGCTTTATATGAAAACTTCAGAGGCCAATAACTCGAAAACTATGCGTTGCCGCCAACTTTTTTATTTGATATTTTCTTCTTATTTTTTGATTTTCTATCACATAGGCTAATTTTTATTTTATTTGGTGTAACTTCACTAAAGTACGTTGAGAAATGCAAAGGGAAATCGCACATATATATGAAAACTTCAGAGGCCAATAACTCGTAAACTATGCGTTGCCGCCAACTTTTTTATTTAATTTTTTCTTCTTATTTTTTAATTTTCTATCACATAGGCTAATTTTTATTTAATTTGGTGAAGCTTCACTAAACTGCATTTAAGCCAATGATAATTTTACATATATAAATTTTGGCAGTCTCTATTTGCCAAATAATTATTTTTAAAAACGTTGTTCCTGGCATGGTATAATAAATAAGGGAGTCTTGTCCCTAAAACAAATACGTCACAAAACCAGCAGGCATTTTTTTAGTGTAAAATGTTTAAAATTTTATTTATTTGTTGCGGGTTAGCAATATCTAGATATATATTTCGTTGGTAGCTATACCAATTCATCAGTAGATGTTCTACCCTTTATGTTTAAAAAATTCCAAAGCTCATCTATTTATACAAAAACTCACAAACATATTTTTGTGAATTACAAAGCATAAAAATAGCCTTTAAAAAATTTTTTCAAACACACACAACAATAATTTTCCATTATGAATTGTTGTGTGTGTTTGAAAAAATTTTTTAAAGGCTATTTGTATGCTTTGTAATTCACAAAAATATGTTTGTGAGTTTTTGTATAAATAGATGAGCTTTGGAATTTTTTAAACATAAAGGGTAAAACATCTACTGATGAATTGGTATAGCTACCAACGAAATATATATCTAGATATTGCTAACCCCCAACAAATAAATAAAATTTTAAACATAAATACTTGAGTACATGCTCAAATAAATGTAAAATTTTGTTAGTGTAAAATGTTTTCTGTGTGTCAAAAATAGAGAAACAAGAAAATAAATATACAAAATTTAATATTTGTAAAATAAATTTCAATCAAAATAAAAACAAACTGACCAGGAAACAGAAATACACGTCTACAGCTGCCGGGACAATTTTACCTTATTTATTATACCATGGATCTTGGCACATTTTTCGGTAAATTTTTTTGACAAAGTAAGTGAAAGTGTTTCATAGCGAATTGAGCCGAGTCTAGCTGTTATGAATTTATACTTCTTTCGTTCAGTTTATAGTCAGCACTGAACACTGTGCCTGTTTGGTTTTGTCTTTTGCTTAAAACAAAAACAAAATGCCAAGTTTTATTCAACTTGTTTTCACATCTCTGTTCTTTAATCAGTTTACTTGCAAATTTTCGGTAACGTCCTCGTTTTTATGTAAATATCTCAGTGGAATTTTAAATAAAATATTTAAAAAGTGTTAAAGTTTAATTGAAATATGAAATTACTGTGGAATAATTAGTGTTCTAATATTTCTTTTTAAGATGAAAAATAAGTAGTTTTGTTAAAAAGTCGCAGCAGCCAAGTTAACGGCGAACAATCAGTTGCATGTTATTCGTTTATTACATGTGTTTCTGTATGTAGTATGTGCCTCGTATGTAAATACAACAAGTCATTTTGAAAAATAAAATTTAAATTTTGTTTAAAACGCAAAGTCGACAGCGCGATATTCTTACTAGGAAGGAAATAAGAAAAATCTTAATTTTTTCTAAAAGAAAGGAAAGAAAAAAATGTAATAAACGATGGAGAAAATCAAACAAGTGTTTTCATCATTATTGATGACTTAAAAATATACTTATGTATATAAGGTAAGTTCGCCTTCTCTTAAAGTAAATGTTTCCACTTTTAAAAAATGTTTTAATAATAAAATGGGTTGTTAAGGAATTTGTGTTTGTGTGGCATTCCGGCGATCAAAACGACCCCTATGGTAAGTTTTTGGTAGATGTAGGTAATAAAGCCATATAGACTTATTCCAGAATTAATTGAGAAATAATGCAATTTTGGTTTAGTACTTATAACTTTATTGCAGTGAGCCGACGAAAATCGGTACATTGTGCCGATAGTGGGATCTAAGCTTAAGATAGTAGAAGAGTTGTCAAAGCAAACATTTCAAGGAGAAAGTATAGAAAATGGATTTCTAACTAAATAAAGTGTTGGGCAAACATAAGCGTAGCTAGACTGTTATTCTGGGGTGGGCAAGCGCAAAAAGAAAATATATATCACAAAAATTCAGTTTGCAATATATGTAACAAAAACAAAGTATTTAAAAAGTTAAAGGTAACTATGTAGTATTTTCAAGTTTAATATATATTAATAATAATTATATTAAAATCAATTTATTAAACGTTAGTTTTCTATTTTGTTACAAAATATGTTTAATACCTCTTCTGAAGTTATTTTGTATTTGACTATTTCATTTTCAATATTTAAAACTGCTAAATTTGAAAATCGTTCCTAAAGCATTGCACTACGTAACCATGTTTTTATTCTACACATAGTTGAGAAACTTCTTTCACAAGTAGCAGAACTAATAGGAAGGCTTATTGCCACTTGTAAAAGTTTGTAAATGTTTGGATAAATATTCTTGTCAATTTTGGATTTTAGCATATCAAAGTTTAATTTTTTTCGCTGGATATATTTTTTTGCTTCAGCTTTCATTGAATCACAAGCAATTTGCAAAACATTTTTGTAATTAATAATGAATTCGCTAGCGCCTTCCAAATCTAATTTAAAGAAATCGTTAACAACTTTAGCTAATTAAACGTTTTGGAATCGGTATTCCATATTAAAAATTATGGTATCGACTACTGGCCAAAAATTTTGTTAAATGCAAAGTAAACACTTGTGTTATGCTATTGAAAATACCAATACACTTACAAAAAATTTTAAACGAAAATAGCAATTTAAAAAAAGGAGAAAATCTGGGATGGGCAGAAGCGGGTCTGGGTGGGTTTTGCCCACCCCAGCCCTCCCCTATCTACACCAATGAAAGAAGCAATTTATTTTGATGTTTTGTCTGTATTAGACTTAAATTATGAACTTTTTTCATGAAATTATTGACGTACAACTTTTTAATTGGTTACTTTTTATACCAAAAATGCAGAAAAATTAAAAAAAAAATGGCAAAATTCACAACATCACTACATATTATATACATATGTACGTGAATGTAATGTGAAAAGATAAGATTTTATTAAAACAATAAAAAAATAATATAACAATTTATATACATACCATAATATTTTAATTAAAATATAAAATTATCGGGTTTGTCCTTGAATTGGCGATTTTTGATGATTTCAAATTTTAAATTAAGGATAATTTAAATGAAATTTTTCTTTCAGCACTGTTCACGGCTAAAGAGATAGGCTCTGAGTCGTACACTAAGTGTACGGTTGTTGATGTTAAAAAAAACAGATTATGGGAATTGAGTTTTTGTTTAATTAAACAAATTTTATTTCTATTATACTCTGTGGAGTAGAGTAGATAAAACATTTCTTCATAGTTGAAATTTCTAACAAATATTTATGACAGTTTTCCACTGCATTCACTTTTTGTGTTGCATTAGATTAACTTGCCGCCAGAGTGTACTTTTGTTGTTCCATATTTATTATAATTATTACCTTTATAGCAGATAAGATTAAGAAACTGTTATAATAAATTACCCTTTATAGGCTTAAATTTAGCCATGACAAACACCACTTTGGCTGCTAGTAAATTTAGCATATTTTCCCAACAAGCGGCAGGCATTTCCAAAAGACACTACCAGCATAGCGTGACCCCTGACCGACTAAAATGGCAATTTGCTACATTTTCGCCTGCCTTTCACCTGTTAGTGTCCGCTTTCAAAATTCCCTTAATTATTATCGGGAGATATAGGATATTTTAGTCACATGATAAGATTTGTTTGGGGAAACTTTACTAGAATTTGATATTAACGAATCTTGTAGGATGTTTATTTAGTCTTTGGTATACATTTTGACTCTGATTCGTGGGATTATTCCTGAAAACATTTATGGGCTTTCTTTTACATACATGCCCTTAAATAAGACTGTTGGAGTCAATGTTATCTGTTATTTCATAAGCAAAAATAACGAAACTAAAAGATAAAGACGTATAATGATGATAATAAATACATACATATTTCGTCTTTAACAGGAAATATTTACTAAAAACTAGTTTGGTGTTTATTCCAAAAATAGTAAAAATTTCGTCATGTGCGCTAACTGTCAATTTTTCCCGTACGAGAAACTTTTCGATTGAAATGTGCAAAATGAAACAATAATGTCATAAATTGATACAAACAGCTGATTTTCTCACTAAACTGAAACAGTAAATATTTTATTTGTGACTAGCTGATCCCGGTGTACTTCGCTACCCCCCTCGTTATAAAATAAAATTAAAAGTATTTATATATCCTATTGTGAAAATTTAATGACCATCGGTCCAATAGTTAAGACTATATTAAGATTTTTTATTTTCCTATAAAGGGGCGTGGTCCCACTCACTTTTCTCCTAGTACGTATTCCTAATTATGTCAATACTATATGTACCAAATATCATCGGCGTAGGTAAAAAAATGCCCAAAATATGGCGATTTCAATTTTTGGGTTATATGGGAGCTGCCACGCCCACTTGTCCGATAACGCCCATTTTTGTCCTGATTACTCACATTAGTAACATATGAACTATTGCAATGTTTCAAAACTCTTGCTATCACAATAGTCAAGATATATGATGTTATTCAATTTATGTGGGAGGGGCTACGCCCACTTGAAATATTAAAAGCCTAAAACCATCCTCTATAAATTCCCTTTTGAATGACACCAGTTTGGGTCAAATCGGTTGGATAGTTTCCGAGTCTATAACGAACATGGGTACAAACATTTTTTGTATTTTATATATATAGAAGATTAACAACTCGACCTTGATCAACAAGAGGTTATTACCTCAAAATTTGAAAATTTTCAGTAGAGGCAAAAAACTTTTTTTTTTTAATATTACTCTTCTATCACAAAGAGAGTTACAACTGCATTTTCTTTGGTGAAAGAGTGGAGAAAATAGTGTAAAATTTTTACAGTGGGTAGATATGACCACTGTTCATCAACTTCTTGCAAAAAATTAAATTTTAACAATTTTGAGTTAATACCCTCTTGTTGATCAAGTACGAACTGTTACTTTTGCGGGAAAAGTTATCACTTTGAACTCACAAATAAAAACGTGGTGAAATAACATTTTAACAATGTTATATGAAATAAAATTAACGAAAAAAATTAGTATTTCGGGGATAACTAATTTTTAAATGATTATTTTATTTTCATAATTTTAGAAAAAATATTAAAAATGTTTTTAATAGAAAATGCTCCCATAACTATTTTGCAAATAAGAAACATTAAAGCCGCACTTTAGATTATTTCCCATAGCTGGCGCTTGTTTATTTGCCGCCGCCGCTTATTTTTTTCTACTTTAGTATATTTTGGTCGCCGTTGAAGATAGTTTTGGCTAGCGTTCTCATCGCCTGTTATTAATTATCATCATCGAGTTATATGAGTTACAGATTAATTTTTTGCTCAATTTTCGAGAAATGATGGAATAATTTGTTTCACATATTTTCGCCACGTGAACTTCTCACTAAGGCTGAAACGTCCGGAATGCTTATTTACAACATGAAGTTGTATTATCTGAAATGAGGAGTGATGAAAATATTTTTATAAAACCAACGTCTTTTGGGACTCGAACCAAGGAACTACGGTTTCGTAGATAGGCACTTTAAGTACTACATTCGTAATTTCTTACAATAACAAAAATAATTTTTGGAATTAGTAAGTCATGAACTAAAAATAATTTAAAAATTAATTTTAATAAATTTTCTAAAAATTTCCAATATGAGAATTGAGGATATCCGCTTTCCGTATTTACATAAGTATTAAAATTTTTATGAACTATTCAGGAGTACGTCATTTCCTAAAGCATTTTTTTTACAAATAATTTGATTTGTATGATAAAATGTGACTTAAATTTAGTAAAAACATTCTTACTTTTAGCAAATGCGCACTCAAATTCTCTTGAAGTAGAATTTTTTCAAAGTGACATTTGGAAGATCTGTTTTTTTGTTATAAGAAAATTTTATTTGATTAAAAAAAAAAAAAATCAACTCATTGATCAAACACCCAATTTAGACGATGCCATTTATGGCATGCAACTTTTCACGTCACTTTTGGTTTGAAGCGAGCGGTGTAGAGAGCAAAGAGGGGTAGAAAAATAGACTCGTTTTCTATTTTCATGGGATTTTTTCATATTTCTCTATACTCTTTTCTTGTTACGTTTTATTATTAGTCTATTCTTATTGTATTGGGGTCATAAATCAGAAAAAGACTTGGAAAAAAATCCCTTCGTATGAATTCAAATAATATTTGGTAGCAACTTCAATAGGGAATCAAGAAAAAGTGAATTGGGTGAAAAGTTATGTAAATTCAGAAATTTTTTAAACATTTTCAAGGAAATTTTTTTTTTTTACTAAAATTTAGTAAATTTTTTTTGAGTGTAGTTTGTTTTATTGAAGAAAAAAATTTTTGTTTTTGATATGGAATTTTCAGCAGGTGATCTTTAAATTGGAAATGTTGATTTCAATTATTGGATGATAGCTACCTTCAGGCAAAGACTCTGCATCACCACAGCTCAATATTAACAACGTAACAAAACGTACATCAGAAAAGAACTTTATAGTACGTTTCCACTATGAGTAAATTATGTTGATTTGAGGAAATCATTTCGAAATGTTTCCATTGTGTTGAAGTAATTTGGTGTTCGAACTTTCGAAATCAAATTGACGTTTGTGTGTGTTGTTTATTTATTTTGTAGCATAAAAAATTTTAAGTACCAAAATAAAAAAATGTATAAAAATGGAAGATAACACAGACTTTTTATTAAATTATATTTAACACAACAACGACTTAATGGCAAAAGTATGTAACTACATTTCAAATGGTACAACTTTGTGTCAACGTCGACGCCAAAAATGTCTGCAAAGAATCAGGAACTTCTGTTGATGGCCGCAAAAACAATGTACATAAGTACATATTTAATTTAATTTAGTTGTGTTTTATCAAAAAATTCCTTTTTTCATTTATTTTTTTAATAGTACTTTAAACTTTGGCAAACACAAATATTTTTCCAAGCGCCAGTTTTAATCGTACTTATGTAAATGTCACTTTTTCGGATTTGTAAGTCACTAATAATGGATGCCCCAAGGTTGCATTTGTAATAATAGCACCAGCGCGCAGTGTTCCATAGACAAAATTCGAAATAATTTTGGAAATATGAAAAATGTATGCCAAATCATCACGCAAATTACTTCATTTGACCAAATTAGATGATTTGCCGCAAATAATGTAGAAGGAAACGCACTATTATAAAAACCTCACTTGATTACGTATTAGGCCTTATCACGAGTGTCGTAGTCGTAGTCGAACTTTAACGACTCCCATGTAAAACACATAGCGAACGTTGCCACATTTTACAGATTTCGTCACGACTACGACACTCGTGATAAGGCCTATTTTGTTTCTGCAGCGCTTGTTTGCATGAGACTTGCAGACTTGTTATCTGGAAACAGACCGTAAGTCTTTAAACAGAGCTTCAAGTAAGACGTTTTACGTTTTTTCGATTATTCAGTAAGTAATTAACTCTTAAGATATTTTGCATTTCATTCTACATTGTATTTAACAACAAACTGACAATCTGATTTATTGGCTTACTTATTGGGAAACTTTTATCAATATCTTTTGATGTGTGTGAATTATTTTTCGAGGACCAAAAGTATTGCTATTTAACAATATTTTTAGTATATGTCGCTAAATATATTTGCCCCTAATATGCAAACCATTTTTAAAATTTTACTACAAAACTTTAAATTTTTAAGCAGCATGCGAGCCATATTTATTATAAGCGACTGTTAAATCTTGTTATATTAAAAAAGCATTATATCATTATATATCATTATAAATATATACAAATCATTATAAATAAATAAATATATATATATATATATATATATATATATGTATAACACTTATTTGCTACAACATCGTTAAAAGTCAAACAATAATAACATCATATTCATAATCAGCTTTGTTTACTTAACACACAGACTTTGGAAAACTAAAACATATCTTAGAAACAGAATGCTATAAAATAAGTTAACACTCATATACGAGTAAAATAAATGTCTGCCGATTTCACGATCTCCGAAGAATTTTGAATTTATTTTTTATTCGTACAAATACATTTGATCCAAAAGCAAAATTTTCCTTCGACATACGAGTAGTGAAATAGGCAGTAAGTATATATTATGCTGATATCTTATTATTGTCATGTACTTTTTCGTATAAATATCAGATTGAAAAACTCTTCAGTTCAGTCACAATTCTTCCGTTAGCAGTCAACTTCTTGAATTTGTTAAAAATTTTAAAATGCAAATCCTAAACGTTTTCTTCGTTATTGCCGTCGTAATGGCAGTATTTTTGCAAATTTCTACAGCCACACCGGTAAATTTAATAATTCTTTTTATAATTGTTTCTTTTTTAGTATCGCTCCTGATCTTTTTTTCACTTCTCTCAATTATGTCAATTCTGATTAAATGTTGTTATAATTCTTTTCTTTGTAACAGCGATATCCTGAAAATTCACAATATATTAATTTCGAGTGAAATACAGATTACGAACGAATATTTCATTTAAATAAATCAAATTAATTGCAATTTTGTTTTTCTAGTCCTACGGCACACCTAAAAAGGGACGTGGTGAAAATTGTTCGGCTAATAGGGAATGTCTTACCCTTAGGTGCGTAAATGGCAAATGTGATTAGAAGTCCAATTGTATTCAATGTCTCATAAAATATATGTACATACATATGTACATATGATACTTATTTACTAAATAAACAAATAAAATTTAACATTTAAAAGAACAAATTTGTATATTATTTTTCTATTACTTAATTTGGAAAACAGACTGGCTTTTAGTAAACTAGTACTGATGTTACGAATTTAAATTGTTAGTATCCGCGAATACGAATATTAAAAACAATATTCGCCGATTACGAATAATACTTTTAAAATTTAGCGCCACTTAATCACCCCAATTACGAATAATAATTCCGGGGGAATTTTTTCCCTTTTCCCATTCCTCCTATTATGAATATAAATTCGGCATGAGATGTTTCACTTTTCCCTTTTATTTACATATAAAAATTTATAATTGGAGACATTTTTCCTCGAGAAAAATATTTTCCGTGGGAATATTCGTAATTGGGCTGAATATTTCAAATTTAATTGGGAAAAAATCCCTCCCTTTTTGTGTCAGCAACAAATAATTGAAAAAAAAACCGTAACACAACTTTAGGTATTTATCTAGGCGCCTAGTGCGCCAGGCCAAGTCCGGCCACACAGTGTGTAAATTTACACGAAGTCATTCGAGCTGTTTTTAGCCCCTCATAACTTGGCTCCTCTTGATTATAATACAATGAAACTTGAAACTTGAAACATAAGGTCTCCCCGCAGAGGTGACCTCACAGGTTAAATTTTAAAGTTCTACCGTAAAAGCACAGGTAGGTCTGGGTGAGAAATTAACCTGAAAAATCTGAAAGAGGTCACTTTCCACCCGCGGGGACTAGGGTGCCCCTTCTTTGTATGGGGCACCTCCAGTATAGCTAGAAAGCTGAAATTTGGTACACAGGTAGGTCCAAATGAGAAATGACCAAAAATGAATTTTAAACAGGCACTTTTCACCTGGGGGGGGGCTAGAGTTCCCCTTCTTTGTATAGGGAACTTCCAGTATAGCTAGAAATCTGAAATTTCGTACACAGGTACGAAAGAATTCTTGGAAAAATATTGCCAAGCTTATAGGTTGCCTAGAAATGAGATGGAATTGTACCTATCAAAAACTTGGTCCTTATTGTGATCTCAGTACTCTTTACGGCCGAAATATCTTGGATAGGAACTTGGCCTTATTTTCACAATTGTGTTTTTGTGCGGATCGCTATTATGACATTGAGATGCCGAATTTGAAGACCTCTACTATACATTTTTAAATTATTTTACTTACATACTTTAAGATTTCATTTTGGGAGAACATACATACATTCGCAGATGGCCGGCAACCTGTATCGGTGGACTTTCACATATTAAATTTTAGTTCTTCCATTTTTGAAGATCAGCATTCCTGTAATGAGAATTGATTTACTAACTTAACATGATATGAATTTACATATAAGTGTTTTTTAACTTTTAAATGATAGTTACGAAATATAATTTTCGTTGGTTTTTTAAGAAGATTATCATCTCGCGTCAAAGATAAAAGGCTTTCTTTCTTTAAATAAAAATTATTATAAAATTATATATTTTTGTACATTTTATGTACTTTTCAAAAATTTATATATATTTTTTTCTTTGGAAGGTATGTGCAAATTATTCGATAAATATTCGCTTGAATTTGGCAAATACGAATATCTTAAAATAGGCGAATAGTCGAATAATCGAATACGAATACGAGTATTCGTTACATCACTATACACTAGAAAGCTTGTTAACAAAATGAAAAAAAAATAATGAATCTGCATTATTATGAATACGAACTAGTGAAAAAGTTTGAATTTTTTACAATAAATAAAATTATGTTATATAAAGATTTCTTAAATATCTTTGACCTTTTTATTATTTACCCAATATTATTCTTTCATATTGACAAATTATGTTTCATATAAAAAAAATTTTTATAGAATAAGCTTTTTATTGTTTGTAAATTTCGATTGTCAAATAATATTTCCTGAAGAAGCTATCCATTAAGATAGCGAAATATTGGATAAATAATAAATGTTATTGCTATTGTTAATTTTTATAAAGAGGGCTTGTGCTTAATATTATTATTTCAAATATTATGTTAAATTTAAATTTATTGATGGTTAAGTAATTTTTGCATGCATTTCATTGTTGCTCTACCAACTCATCTGCAGACTTCAATCATACTTTTTTTTCTAAGAAGAGGTATAGAATATCAGAAGCAAGTACCGAGTATACATATACATACATACATACAATTTTTCATAAATTTTATTTCCCGAAAAGCATTCTTTTTTAATTAAAATTAAAATTTAATAAATACTTTCTGTGATTCAGTAAATGCTTCATTTTGAGCTCTTATTTACTTAAAAAACAAAAAGAAGAAATGCCTGTTTTATTTTCAGCAAATGTATTGATGGAATTTAAAAAAATTTAAAAAAATTGTCCGCTTAAAGTAAAAAAATTGTGCGAAATAGTAAATTCGTTTACAGATTTTAAAAATGTATTATAAAAATAGTTCTGTTTTACTTGAAATACGAACGATGACGCTTCTCGTGAATGAGGCGGACATAGCGCCATGTGTCATTCAACAAAAAAAATAATTTTGTTTTACTTGAAATACGAATTGGGTTAATAGGTTAGTAAATACAGGAATTGCCCCCTCCCTCCCCTCCTCAAGCCCTTAGCGGTTTGAAATATACTTTAAAACCTAATCCTACCAAATATGCACACAAAATTTCATTAAAATCCGTCGAGCCGTTTCGGAGGAGTTCGATAACAAATATCGTGACACGAGATATAAAAGGTCCGCCAGATAACTTTTTTTTTTGAAAATGCTATAAAAAAAAAACTACTGAACATTTGCTCAAATTTCTTTTTTTATTTGAAAGTACAATCCTTCCGGTTAATAATGAAAAATAATTTCAATCAAATGGTTGCCTCGGCTGGCCATGCAGTAGCCTACACGATAGGTTCAATTTTAAGGCACATTATCGATTGTGTGCAGCTGTATTTCACCAATGGCTTCACGAATATTGTCCTTTAAAGCGTCAATTCTCTCTGGCTTGTCGGCGTAACACTTATCTCTGACGGCACCCCACAAATAATAGTCCAACGGTGTCAAATCGCAGCTCCGAGGTGGCCAAACGACATCAGCTCTGCGGCTGATAATACGATCTTAAAAAACAGGGCGCAAAACATCGAGTATAGTTTCGGCTGTGTGGCACGTAGCGCCGTCCTGTTGAAACCAAATGTTAACAATATCCTCCTCTTCAATTTTTGTTAACAAAAATTCGTTCAACATGGCCCGATAACGATCGCCATTGCCTGTAACGGCCACTCCTGGCTCATTTTCGAAGAAAAATGGCCCAATTATGCCTCTGGACCAAAATCCGCACCAAAATCGGCATCTTCTGTAAGTCGATATTTCCCAGCGTTGTTCAAGCGTATACACAACCATATTCGTTCAGCGGAAGGATAAAACTAATTATCTGTCAAATCAGACATGAGCTAAGTGTTACCATTCACGAAATAAGCACTAGTTGAAAAAAAAAAACGTTAAAAGGCGGACCCTGTATAAGATTTTGCGACGGCAACTGGAGTGACGGTTTCCATACTGCACAGTCTTATCTCTGACGACAATTTTTGTTGTTATTTCTGTATTCATCAAATGTATAAACTGATACGGGTTATTAAATATTTATTCAAATTGAGAACAAAACTTTATTTAATAACTTTATTCTAAGAAAAACTAAAATTAAACAAATAGATAAAAAACAAGACACCATAGGGCAAATAAAAACAAAATATATACACAATCATCAACATGACAACTATTTTCATTAGTATTTTTATTGAAATACGATGCTCTCTTGTTTAAAAGATATGAGCGAATCACAATAGCTTTAAAAAAAAAATTTTTTTCATAAAGAAAAATTAAGTGTAATTTGCTTAGATGAGAGCAAAACACCATAAAGCAAAATTATATGATATAAAAATTAACTTGAAAACTTTTATTTGTAGAGTCACAATAATTCTCCCGATTTCTATTGCTAATATTATGTATTTCACTGTAACTATATTCAGTTTCTATTTCAATGTACAAACAATATACACACATACATCCTAGTAGATTGAATTAAAAAATAAAATTTAATTTAATAATAAAAAAAAAATTTTTTTTTGGTGTTTTACTACCCAACACAATATAGAACCAAATCTATTCTGGTAGCAAGAAGCAAGGCGAATTCATACAAGATTGTGCAGTCTGGCAATCTTTATTCTACTTACCACCATGAAAGTGTTTATAAGGAAATCGTTGAATTTTTTGCTGCAGTATCAAGGAAAGCAGCCAAATTTTTTTGAAAAGCCATTTTGATTGATTTAAATCTATAGGAAATAGAAGATACTATTTTTTCAATAAAAATATTTTACATGTTGCACAATGTTTGAGAAACATTGTTAGATTTTGCCTAAGATAAAATATCGCTTTCAATAGGCTTGAAACATAACCTTATGCCGTTGATAATGATAAGTGCCAAATTCAAATACATAAAAAAATACATTATTGAAATCTGTAAACGAATTTACTAATTCGCACAATTTTTTTACTTTAAGCGGACAATTTTTTTAAATTTTTGTAAAATCCATCAGGCATTTCTTCTTTTTGTTTTTTAAGTAAATAAGAGCTCAAAATGAAGCATTTACTGAATCAAAGAAAGTATTTCTTAAATTTTAATTTTAATTAAAAAAGAATGCTTTTCGGGAAATAAAATTTATGAAAAATTGTATGTGTCATATACTCGTGATGTTACTACGAATCTCAATTTTCAGTATTCGCGAATACGAATACGAATATTAGAAACAATATTCACCGGATAGGAATACGAATATTACTTTTAAGGTTTAGCGCCACTTAATATTTCAAATTTAATTGCAAAAAATCCCTTCCTTTGTGTCACTAACGATAAATTGAAAAAAAAAACTGTCATACTACTTTAGATATTTAACATTATTATGACATTGAGATACCAAATTTGAAGAACTCTACTAAACATTTTTAAATTATTTTACTTACATACTTTAAGATTTCATTTTGGGAGAACATACATTCGCAGATGGCCACCTGTGTCGGTGGACTTTCACATATTAAATTTAGAATTGTTAACTAACTTAACATGATATGAATACATAAGACTTTAATTTTTAAATGCTACTTGCAAAATATATATTTATTTGTGTCTGTTTTTGAAGAAAGTTATTATCTTGCGTGAAAGATAAAAGGTTTTCTTTAAATAAAAATGATTAAAAATTCTAAAAATTTTATATATATTTTATTCTTTTCAAGGTATGTGCAAATTATTCGAGAAATATTCGCTTGAATTTGGCAAATACGTATACGAATATCTTAACTAGTTGAATCATCGAATACGAATATGAGTATTCGTAACATCGCTATCATATGCTCCTGGCTACTCTGTACTTCCTTCTGAAATTCTTCTAAACCTCTTCTTACACTCAAAAGTATGATTGAAGTCTCCTGATGATTTGGAAGAGCGCACCAATGAAATGCATGTACAAATTACTTAACCATCAACAAATTTAAATTAAATTTAAATTTAAATTTATTTATTTTACTTTCTTCTTGCCAAAGTCTGTTTTCCATATTAACTAATAGAAAAATAATATACAAAATTGTTCTTTTAAATGTTAAATTTTATTTGTTTATTTAGTAAATAAAAATATGTATGTATGCACGCGTATTTGATCAAAAATTGAATTCAATTAGACTTCTAAGCGCATTTGCCATTTACGCACCTAAGGCTAAGACATTCCGTTGGAGCCGTACATTTTTCACCATGTCCCTTTTTAGGTGTGCCGTACGACTAGAAAAACAATATAGAAATTAATTTGATTTATTTAAATGAAATATTCGTTCGTAATCTGTATTTCACTCGAAATTAATATATTGTGAATTTTCAGGACATCGCTGTTACAAAGAAAATAATTATAACAACATTTAATCATAATTGACATAATTTAGAGTAGTGAAATACAGATCAGGAGCGATACTAAAAAAGAAACAATTATAAAAATAGTTATTAAATTTACCGGAGTGGCTGTAGAAATTTGCAAAAATACTGCCATTACGACGGCAATAACGAAGAAAACGTTGAGGATTTGCATGTTGAAATTTTTAACAAATTCAAGAAGTTGACTGCTAACGAAAGAATTGTGACTGAACTGAAGAGTTTTTCAAGCTGATATTTATACGAAAAAGTTGTGACAATAACAAGATTAAAGCTAATAAACAAGAAAGGATCGTGTTGCAATAAAAATATTAATGAAAATAGTTGTCATGTTGATGATTCTATCTGCGAAAATAAAAGTTATGACATTATTAAGACGTTGGCAAATAGTTTAGTATGAAATTTCGACTGTTGATCTCTACAGTATATTATTTGTTATATATTTGCTTTATGGTGTTTTTCTTTTTTATCTATTTGTTTAATTTTAGTTTTTTAGAATTTTAGAAACAGGTCATTTAAAGTTAAGAGCGACGTACTTTTTATCTCTTTGTTTAATTTTGGTTTTTTAGAATAAAGATATTAAAATAATGTTTTGTTCTCAACTTGAGAACGTCTGATCACTTTATTTGTTTAACTTATTTCATAACGCGTGTCGCTTTCAGCATTTGATGACTAAAAAAAGCATAAAGTGTTAGTGCAAAATGATAAGACAAAGAAAATAGGAAAAAAAAATAAAAAAATATATATTAAATAGAAATAAATTTGACAAGATCTGTTACACATAAAATGAAATGAAGCACTAATTAGAAAATTTAAGCGATTCGATTCACTTAACAGATTTTGATCTGTTCTCAACGCAGTGCTTAATCGAAACAAAACAAATGAGTTTTGAAAATCTCTTTGAAAAAATAACTTAATGGTTTTAATATAAAGCACTTTTCTCGAAGCTTTTCGTAAGCGATATCTCTTTAACGAATCAATCAATCATGCCGTTTGCTGTTAAAAATGCCTTTTCTTTAACGCACCATTTCAAATAGTACATTTTGTATAGCGTACTGTTTTCAAAAAGAGACTTTTAAAAAATAATCCCCTTTAAAAAAAAAAAAAAATAAAGGTAACGAAATGGAAAAAACGTACCATATTCAAAAATTATTTTCTGAAAAAAGTGCTTTATGCAAAAAGTACCTTTTGCAAAAAAAATTTTCGAAAAGTACATATCGCACAAAATTAGCTCTCAAAAAGTAATTATTTACAAAATTATTTTATTTCAAAAAAATCATACTAAAAAAGTGGCTATTCTAGAAGTACTTTTCTTACATGAAACCATTTATAAGAAGTAAATTTTCTAAAAAAGAACCAATTTCTAAGAAAGCATATTTTAATCTTATTGATCTTCTTATTCTTATGTTATCTTCTATATGAGCCGTTTATTTTGAAAGTGGCATAAGTCACTTTTTTTTGTTGATTGCAAATTTTCTACAAATGAAAAGATACCGTTCAATTTTACTTAGTGTTGCCATTAACTCGATTTTTTTGAAAAAGTGATTTATGCCACTTTCAAAATAAACGGCTCATATATATAAAAAATTGTTGCAACTTGCATATGTGTTGTGATTTTATAACTCACGAATGGTCAAACTGAATTCGATTAAATTTTTCGGGTTTGTTTGTATGATCGTAGATGGTTTATCTAAAGTTTACACGAAATCGGTCGACGCGTTCGTGAATTATGACTTTTCGTGAAAGTCGTGATGTGCTTTGATTAGGTAAATCGAATTTATAAAAGTAAATAGCTTTCGCGCTCAGCTAGTTACAAATAAAATCTTAATAAAACAAAATAAAATAAGCTTAAACAAATTTTACTGGAAGTACGAGTATATTTTCTAAAAAGTATCTTTGCAACAAAGTCCTTTTGCGTAAAGTATATATTTTAAAACAGTTCTTGCTATTCAAAGAACAGAACCTTTTCTAAAAAAAGAACATTTTTTTCGTTTTGTTTAGTTTGCTTTGAAATTTCATTATGAATCGACTTATACCAGAGCATCGCGTGTAAATTGTAAAAATTTTTATTCAAAATAATTTTTCTATTCGTCAAACTCATCGTGCAGCGGGCGCTACAATTGATTTATTCAAAGAAACTTTTGATGAAAGAGTAATTGCACGTAATTGCGCAAATAATTTGCCTCCAATATCGTGTGATTTAACTACCTGAGATTATTTGCTTTGGGATTATGTTAAGTCACTTGTCTACGTCGATAAATCACAAACAATTGAACACCTGGAAATCAATATTCGACGAGCTACGGCCGCAAATGCTGCGAAAAGTTGTTGAAAATTGGTAGAAATCATCTTTAAACATTAATTTCATAAAATTTTCTTTGCAATAAAGCCCGTTTCATTGATATTAAAAATATATTTCCTTGTTTTATTATGATTTAAACTTGTGTCATTCTATAAAAAACACCCTTTACTTATAGTTTGGTGAAGGTTATTTCAGATTCGGCACAACCGAATGTACTGCTCTTACTTGTTATATTTTAAAAAGGTTTTCGTTGCTTTCGTAAAACTAGAAAATTCTAGAGCAAGATTCTTGTGTGAAAATGAATTTAATTCTAAGGAAAGGGCATTATAATAATAGAAAACTTTCTACAGTGAAATGTCTATGTCAAAATCATTAGAAATGATATGACTTCGCATCTCTTACTGATGAAAAAATCTTTTATGACTTCCTGGAAATAGTTAACATTAATGAATAAAATTGTATGGATGTGGATATAATAAAAAAATTTTTGCAATAAGGAATATTTTCTTGTTAAAAACGGACTTGCTGTTGATGCATGTAATTTTATTTTATTTGACGATGTTTAAGATATCAATTGAATGTGGCAACTATCTATGTACGTACGTAACTGTTATAAAATAATTCCATTTTTAAATCAACAGTTCAACAATTTTGATACATGCTTAGTTACAAACACTTGTTGAGTTCCAAACAATTGCTTAGGAGCATGTTGCTCAAATGTATCACTACATACTTAAAAAACGAGACTCGAGAGAACAACGCATACTCTCTTTAATAATAAGAAGCAGTGCCGGTTTTTTTAGCTTTTGCTTTTTACAGAGAGTCTTATCACTCATTCACTCAATTAAAGAAATGTAGGTAAATTGCATCTTTGCAACATATTATTTACTCAGTAGTGCGCTAATATTTGTGCTGTTAAATATTGGCCAATTTTTATCTCTTACATGGTGTAAACAATAATATCTCTAAAACAAAAAAAAAACAACCACTTGATGTCATCAACAAATTTACGTCATCGTTTCAGTACATGAAAATTTAGGCAACAAAAATCTGGAAATACCAACAAAATCAACTTAATTAAAAAGAAAAAAAAAAAAAACCCAGTTTATAAAACAGAAATTCAACTCTTTCTTGGTCTTGGCAGTCTTGTGATTTTCATAAAAAAAAGAAAAAAAAAATTCAAAATCGTTTCATAAGAAATTTGTGATGGTCTAGAGTAAGTGGAAGAAATTTTTCATAAAGTTCTCAGTGATATTTGAATTCTTGAACGTTAAGCTTGTGTGAATTTTATTATTATTTATATGTTTAAATGATAAACAACATAAATACCTTAAACTCAGTGTAGAATTGTGAAAAAAATCAATCGGAATTTGTTTTCTAATAAAAAAAAGGTCACAGCACACCCGGGTCAATTAAGTCATTTGTTAAAAAGATTTTAACAATTAAAAATAGAAAAGAAAAAATGGGTAAATTTGAGTAAAATAAAGTTTCAATATTAATAAAAGTGTGTGTATGTAAGTGTAAATATCTGCCTGTAAGTGTAATTAAGACAGTTATTGCCTTGGCACTAAATTAATAAATAAATAAAATAGCATCAAGTGCATTTATAAAAGAATTAAAAAAAGATTGGTTACATTAAATTTACATACCATCATCATAAATACATTCATTCCTGAGTACTTAAGTATTTGGCTCTAAAGCTTTTCTATTTGCTGTCACTCGCAACACTCGCTGTTCATCATTTTCAGCTCGTTGGCCATTATGAAACTAATTGGATTATTACTAAATTTGGCTGTCATAACAGGTAAGTCAGATTTTTTTTTTTGTAAGATTGTTGTCGTTGGTATTTTTTCCATTTCATCTATTTTCAATACAAATTTGTTTTGAAGTGTTTTTGTGCACTCTACAGCATGCATATTTGTTTGGCCTCCGTGCAAACATTTTAGAATTTTCGTTGATTTTCCAAAACATAATGAGAGCTTTTTATTACCCTTATTGCACTGGGGTTCATTGAATTTGTTTCATTATCTTCCTGGCAACTTTGTGATTATGCGCAACAAAAGTTTTCGATTTAGGTCAGCGCTAAGCTGACAGTGACATCATTTTCATATTTTTATTGTAATAAAATATGTATAAACCTCATTTTGCTAAATACAATAAATAAAAAATTAAAAAACATATTATTAAACATAAAAAAAAAAACAATTTTTATAAATAAAAGTGTTGATTCACTAGATTTTATATGGAAATTTCGATCGATATCGAATACCGTAATTTGTTTGGCCCCAGTAAAAGAAGTTTTACACTCAGAAAAACATTTCATTGGAAACAGTTAGTTTACATATTGAAAGATATTTTATAAAATTAAAAACCATTTTGTATTCAGTACGAGTACGGAGTTACCCAAACTTTGCCACAAACTTTTTCTTAATACAAATTTTCTTTTACAAAAATAAAAGCTTTCGGGAAAGTAACTCCGTGTACTTAATGCAGTACTTGCACGAACTAAACCGAAACCGAAAATCCCAGAGTCGCGGCAAAAAAAAAAAACTTCCGCTGCTAAAATTTATATGTTAAAAAAGAAAGAAATTTCTATAAATCCAGTCACAGCTAAGGTTTGAAAAGCATATGTGAGCCTAGTCAGAGGTGTCCGGGAAAAGTGGGATATGTTAGGGAGCTCATGCGAAACACTTTGGTGTTAAGAGATGTGTCGCAGTAAGAGTAACTCTGGCGGATCGGGATGTTTTAATAATTTTCGATGAAGCTGAGAGCAAATGGGAGAAACACTAGGGAGTCTACAAACATTTTAAATTACCTCTGATCGTCAGGAATGCGCCAAGGTTTGCCAGAAACAATGAAAAGGCTGAGCAACGTACATAGTGATGACAGGGCGGACGGGAAAGAGTCTCATAATATGTTGTTTTCTATCCAAACGTCGAATGTTTCACAGTTTTTGACCTTGACTTTTTCTAAAAAAAATATAAAATTTTCTACGTCAGTTTTCCCTTTGAAGTAAGTCCTGGTTCACAAAAACGATGAAGGCGTCAAAGTAAGTACGAAATGCGAACTAAAATCAAAAGAGTTTACACGGGTTTTTTTTCGGAGTTTCATATGACGCATGTATTTTTATACCATTTTTTGTGCAGTTTTTTGGGTTTCGTATCCACCGTGTAAAAAAGAGTTGGTTGTACATGTTTTTAAAATAAAACTGTTTAATGATCACCTTTTTCTGCGTTATACTGTAAATATTTAGAGTTGTTCGAATCAAACCATTCCGTTAAGATATGAAACGCATTCCGTAATTTTCCATATGACGTATGTAAATTTTTACACGTTTTTTTTGCACGTTTTTATCCAGTTCCGTATCCACCGTGTAATAAGAGAGTTGGGTGTACTTTAAAGGCAAGTTGTAATAACGGTTAAAAAAAGAACATTATGTTTTCGCATAAAAAGTTATCTGAAAACTCCAGAGTAGTTAAAAAAAATGGGAACATATTGTCCGAAAACTTACATACTTCTATTACAATGCTGAAGGGTATATAATAATCGGCACAACTGAATGTAGCAGTCTTATTTCTTTATTGATATTTTTTCTATTTAACTTGTATATTTTTCATAAGTGTCTCATGGTCTTTGTTATTGATTACTTTTGCCTTTTCGTGTAAAAATAGTATTTAATAGCAAACCTAAAGTTTGTTCTTTTGGTTTGCAAAATATATCGCACACTTCAAGAAAAAACAAATCGAAATATTGATTAGTTTATTTTGCAAACGTAAATACATTTCAAGGAAACGCTAAACATTTAAATGCCTAAAAGAGTTGAAAAAAACTTTAATAAAATACTTGTTGATTATTGTAAACATCAGAATCACAAGTTGCTGCTTAGCATCTTCTTTATGTAGAAATCTTGTAAAATTCCATTACAATGCTACAAATCGCTTTTTAATTATGTGCATACATGGTTCCACTAGTTTTGTAATTAATAGCAGCGCTTAAATATGTTAATGCGTTTGTTAAATCATCTGAATGTTCAAGATTTTAATCACAGTTGGCTTATTTAAGACCACTTGTGTGTTCATAAGGATCCTTATTTGATGTGAGTGTTTGAGTGTTGCACAAAAGGTATTAAGCTATTAATTAATATTAAATAATGGCATAATATCACAATATTTAAAATATTCTGTCGATTCTATGGAAATCAATTACAATTGGATGATTTTAGTGAAGCAGCCGAGAAAAAACCATGTATGTTTGTAGTTTGATTGACGCAATAGTTGTTTGTTTATATGTATTACGCTTTTGAACCAAGTAACAAGATATCAAAAGTTTCAGATTTTTGTTATTTTACCCCCACCCCACAAAAATAAACATGGACCAAATTAGAGAAAAAAAAATTCCTTCAAAATACATACTTAAAAAAATTCCAAAATTGAATTAAAATTTTATTCAAATTTAGAAATTTTTATTCAAGTATAGAAACTTTTATTTGAATCAAATAATGTTTAAAGCAAAAAATAAAAAATAGTTCATGTCTTTGAAAATAAAAAAAAAATTTTATTTGATTTGAGAGAACATTTTCTCAAAGTACGAATTAAGAATTGTAGCTTCTATCGCTGGCTTTGAGGCGAACGAATCAAGAAATTTTTAAACGTTTGTTTCTTAAGTCTTTTGTTTTTGAAACGAAAAAACCTGGCACTAAGTTTGTTTCATAAGTCTTTTGTATTGTTAAGTATTGAAATCGCCCAATGTATGTTAACCCCTAAAGTATGCTATTGATTAACATTAACATAGTGGGACATCGCGAACAAATACCATGCCATACTTAAGCAGGTTTGCAAGCTAATATCGCCTGATATTCCCTTACAAACGTGCTTACGGCGAAGCAGTAATTTTTGCTGGGTATATATTGATTATTTTTAGTTCATGACTTAAAATTAAGATATTACGAAATTATTACTATTGTGAAGTGGGAGATAGTGGGTGTCAAAGTTGTAATAGTGTGGTGGTCAGAGTGTCTATGTAATAAAACAAAGTACCTTGGTTCGAATCACAATAGACTTTAATTTTTATAAAAAGGATTTCAAATCCGCTCATTCCAGACAATAAATTTACATATAAGCAATAAGCCCCCCGAACGATCCAATGCACTCTCCTGACATTGTTGAAAACGTCAATGTGAACCTTTTCAACGTTCAGAAAGCGCCATCTGAGGGAAAAACACAGCAATGAAAAGTGCTTAGCAAAGTCACAAGCCACATTGCTTAGAACTGCACCACTACACAATTATGTACACTCTACACTAGGCAGGGGCCACTTTAAAATTGTTACTAATTATTTGCTTGTTATTATCAAAAATTTCCTGTAAAAGAGAATATTTCTTAACATCAAGTAAATTTTCACAGTATTTCTGTAAAAAACCGAAACTATTTTAAACTTAAAATAAGTAAAATTTCTCAAATTGTAGTTAATTTTTCTTCTGAGTGCAGAAAGTACACATATAAAACAGATTAGTTGTGGCAACTGAATTTGTTGCCAACCAAATTGTGGTGGTTACAGCAACTATCATAGAATTCGGTTGCTAACACTACAATTTTGTGTAGTACCACTGAATTTTCGATTGCGACAACCTAAAAAATTGGATAACACCATGGAATCTTAAATGGAAGCTAATCGGGATTATTTACGCTTCGTTTTATCCTGCAACACAATTAAAATTATATTTTTAATACTTAACTAAATTAAATTGTTTCAATTAAGCTACGTTCACATTTATCAAATATTTACCGAAAAAAACGTGACGAAGCAAGAAACTAATAATTTATTTCCTTTAATTCCAATATTTTTTTAATTATGGGTTCACATTTTTCAAAAACTGTATAAAAATACGTTTTTGTATAATAATTAATTATATTTTGTTATATAAAATCCAGGTTAAATGATATTATCCCTAAGAAAAACTAGTGGTTACGTTTTTTTTTGGACAAATATTTAATAAAAATAAACGTAGCTTTACTCGTTTGAATTTAAAATTTATTTTCGTCCATTATTGGTATTAAACATAGAACGCACATGTTTGAAACACATAGCCTTAGACAACTCAGCCAAACGAGTAATTTAAAATCGACAAATATTGAGTAAGAACTTATTTGTCTATAATTGGTTATGCCAACCGAATAATCAGTTAGGAGTATCAACCAAATCATATTCATTGCCAATTATTCAGTTGTAGACGTCATTTCGGTATTTATTAGCAGTATAGACGCAAAGTTGATCCAAATGAAATTAAAAGCAGCTCAAATGAGTTGACTTAAGGGAAGAAACTCTATACTAAGCCTAGACTGTAAACTTATATTATATAATGCGATCCTGAAACCAATATGGTCCTATGGAATCCAGTTATGGAGCACTGCCTCAACATTGAATGTAGAAAAAATTCGAAGGCGACAAAACAAAATTCTACGTCCAATCATAGCAGCCCCCTGGTATGTAGGAAATCAATTTGTCCTGTTTTCATCCAAATTCATTAAGCGCCTTTTGCCTTATAGTGAAACAAACATCTAAAATTTTAGCAGGACCAGCAAAACTCATTTTAAAAATTAATACATTAAATCTATCAACACAAACAATCTTGTACAACGGCTCTGGAAATATTGTAATTGTATACTTTTCCCATCAATTGTGAACAACTTTTTGGGTCAATATTGCAATATTTGTTGCAAAACTCACAACATACTGCTTATTTGGAGAAAAAAAAATATTTCTAATATAGTTTTGACTCAAAAATCAATTTAATATTTTTGTGATGTCCACTTCCGTTCATTTTTTTTTATTGACGCAACGATTTTTTGTCTTTAAAGTTGAATTTTCTTCAATTCATTCATAAATTCTATTTAATTGCTTTTACAAAATAATGAAACAATACAAATAACACTGTTCAACAATATATATATATATATACTACCTTTGACCCGCGGCTTCACTCGCATTTAAGCCATACTATAGTAAATTGGATTGGATATTGACGTGACTGTCGGTAATACAGTGCGACTGTATTACAGGAGTCAGGGTTGGAGCTTCATTACATTGACAAAAATTTTTTTATCTTTGTACATATGAATTATAATATTGTTATCAGGCTCAAGTTCAGTTTTATTGAATTAATGAAAATTCAAAATTACTAAGAGTTTTTTTATGTTGAAAATATTATTATTTATATCCAATCAGTTTTTAACGAAACGTATCAGTACTGATTTCAAGGCCGCTACACCTCTCATCAGCGTTCAATTGTCCATCTTTACAATTTCGTAAAGAGGATACTAATTGAGAAGAATATCAACTATTTAACCAGTTTTCAACAGAAATAGAATACGAGAATTAATTTTTAATTCATTTTTATTCTACATTGAAATAGTGCTGGTTAGTACGAAATTCCCTCATCACTGTTTGGATATAAATAATAATATTTTCAACATAAAAAAACTGTTAGTAATTTTGAATTTTCATTAATTCAATAAAGCTGAACTTGAGCCTGATAATAATATTACTTTTCATATGTACATCAATATAAGTTCGAATAATAATTACGTTTATTCCTAATAATAATAATAAAAAAATTTTTTTTATCTTTCGTAAGAAATAAAATTTTTTTTTAATAAAATGTATCCTATGTTACTTCTAATACCTCCAAGAATATGTGTACAAAGTTTTATGATGATCGGTTTAGTAGTTTTTTCGTGAAAGCGCAACAAACAAACGGACATTCACATTTATAATATTTAAGTATGAATTTTTTTCAATATAAGAACAACAATAACTTACGACTTTGTCTGATAGGGGGCAACAAGCAAAATATCGGTCATGTCACACATTCCAATCGGAATGTTTTCAATTTCGTAATTATGTTCCGATTGTTTTGGATTTACAGTCTTCATATTCCGTTTATTTTTGTTGTTCGATTTTATTGTTTACTTTACTTTATTTTTACTTTTTATTGTTTACTCGAAATGAAATTAATAAAAAAATTCGCAGTCGTTTCCATTTTGAATTTTACTTTTTTTAAAAAATCAACTTTCGGAATTGAAACCATTTTCGATCGGAACTGAGTTCTGTGACATGGCTGTATATGTGTGCAGAGATGTTTAAAAAGTTTTTATCTGATGTTCATCTTAGGGGAGGCTAAAGTTTCTAATTTTCTATACTTTCTAATAATGAATGTAATTCTTCCGTTTGAGATACAAGACGTTTTAAGCCGCTAAACTAAAATTATTCTTTAAACTTTAACCGAATCAGTCAGTAGAAACATATAATTTATTGTTTTTTGTGTCGTACAGTGTAGTTTTATATTCTCACTTAATACAGCTTTGCTTTATTTTATTTATTTATTTGTTCAATTTATCAATCGAATATTTAAGCAAATGCAACAAATAGTATTGTTTTTATGTATATTTTATTATATTTCAACAAGTATTTTACAAAATTGTTGTTGGTATTTAACAAATAGTTATTTTAAATATATTTGTAAAAATCAATCATTTTTGATAAATATTAAAACTAAACGAAAAAAAAAAACTAACTACAACCACAATAAATGTTGAATTAATAAATATACTTTCACACATGCATACATACATACTCTTACAGACATAGAAGCATAAATGCATTCATACCCAGCGAACAATTTTTGTTTTGACGAAAGCGTTTACAAAGTTTCTGCTTGCCTAACGGCGAATTTTTATCCAAAGCCATTAAGAAAAATGTAAAATAGTTTTTTATGAACTCTAAAGAAACTTTCTGGCAAAATTTTGCGAAAAATTTTCGACAAGTATGAAAAAACTTAAGCAAAGAAATAGCCGTATTTATGTCGGAGAAAAGTTCGAGTTAAAATTTAGATATATATTGGAAGTGTCGTGCCAAATTCCAAGGCTTCTAGAATTCCTTTTTTGTAACACAAAATTTTCTTTGAAGTCGTACAGCCTTAAGGACATTAAATTGTCTTCCGATAACATACAAACTAATCTAATATTAATCGGATAATACTTCAGAAAATTTGCCAGAAAATTCAGTAAAATATGTTTTCTGGATACATAAATACATCCTTACAAACAAACATATGTATATACATACATACAGATAATAAATACATTTGACTGAACACCAAACAAAAAACATATTCCATTCTGTGTCAATAAATATGACAAATTGTTTATAAAAATATAATCAAACAAGAAAAACTTGTCAAAAGGATATTTAGTGTTGAATAGTTATTTTGTTGTTTTGATTATTAAATTTTTAACATAAAAAAAAATACCAAAAAATGTGCAAATACAAGTTCGACAATTAAAAGTACATCTGTAACAAGTGTAGTGATTGAAATAAACATTGATGTGCATTATGGTGGCTCTATTTAGCTTAATAACTTGATCACATACAGTCAGTCATACATAAAAACACAAGACAATGACTTTTTTTCCAGTGACATTTTCCTTAACTATTTATTATCATTAAAGACAAAGTGTGGACTGTCACCAACAAAATTTTATGAAAGACAAAACGTGTAAAATTGGCGCTCAAAATGTGCCCAAAAAAATTTTATGAAGGATAAAACGTAGGACATTGTCGCTTATACTGTCCTAAACAAAGTTTTATTAAGAACATAACGTGTGGCATTGTACCTCAAAAGGTCACCAACAAAGTTATATTAAAGACAAAACGTGTGACGTGTCACTCAAACTGTCCTTAATAAAGTTCTATTAAATAAAAAACGTGTGAAGTTGTCACTCAAAATGTCCTAAACAAAGTTCTATTGAGGACAAACTGTGTGACATTGTTTCTCAAAAGTTCACCAAGAAAGTTATATTAAAGACAAAACGTGTGACGTTGTCGCTCTGATAGTCATAAACGACGATTTACTTCCAGTTGTCGATAAGAAAAAACTAATCGACAGGCGGCACATCTACATTTCTCGTTAAAGACAATATCGTCTACGACGATTTGGCCAACTGGGTATAAGTTTTTACATGACTAAGTTCCTGTCACGCGATAATTAGTGGAATACTTCCGAAAGTTGTATCATAACATTTCTTGAAAATCAGCTGAGATCCCGTTGGTAGAATGAACGCCGGTAGCTTTCCACGCAGGATAAAAAATTACTTTCAATGATTCTATCGTCGGTTTAAGTACATCCAACCGCTGACCAGGATCCCCTCGACGGTAATGTATTTACAATCAAGTAAAAAATTTAATGTGAAAGGAAACTTCTTAAATTATTCATTGCTTTAATTTTTTTCCATTACGGCTTTGATATTTTAAGTTGTCTTGATGCTCTCTTTAGCGAATAGCCTCTCTTTGGTCTACAGATTATTCAATTTCATTATATTTCACCTGTAGAATTATAGAATTGTAATTTTGAGCAGCTTGTCAAGAGGACTGAGAAATTTGTTTGTGTCTAAATGAGTTTGTAAATACGAATACTATGAGTGATCAAGTTTTTTGCAAAAGTTTATGTGTCATATGAAGATAGATCTAAGGCACCTACAGTTTGGATCACTTCGTTGGGCACACATTTATCAATAACATCAGATATTATTTTGTCGATCTGTTGGTCACTAGGCTGGCTTTAAAATATAAAACCACTTTAGAACCAAAACAGAAATGAATCATTGTCTTCGGAATGTATGTAACCAGTTTTAAGAAAAAAAGGGCAAGTGACTTGTAAAATATTTTGTTTTCACTCTCAATAATTCAAAGGTTTCAAAATTTTTATAAGTACTGGTGAGCCACTGCAACCTTTGACATGAAGAACATTGGTGTCTTACATCCAGAAAAAAAAAATTGGTTGGAAATTGGTTGTGTCAATAGAATATCAGTTGCATAGACTATATATCGGTTCCCGGTACCAATACTCTATGGATCGAACTAAAATTTCATGATCATAACCATAATACCAAAATTGTAACCAACATACCTTTGTGACAAGTCTTAAATTGGTTGGGTCAACCGAATGCATTCTTTTGCTGCTACTAAATGAAAAAAGGGCAGGCACAATTGAATAATTGGTAATGAATATGATTTGGTTGATACTCCTAACCGATTATTCGGTTGGCATAACCAATTATAGTAAAATAAGTATTTACTCAATATATGTCGATTTTAAAATATTCATGTGGCTGATTTATCTACTGCGATGTGTTTCAAACATAAGAGTTCCATGTTCAATACCAATAACAGACAAAATTAAATTTTAAATTCAAATCAGTAAATTAACCAATTTAATTTAAGTATTTAAAATATCAATTTAATTGTGTTCAATTATTATCTTCCATTTTAGATTGCATGGTTTTAACCAATTTTGTCGGTTGTCGTAACCGAAAACTCACGAAAATGGTAGTTACTACTAAACGAAAATGGTAGTTATAGCAACCGAATTCTATGATAGTTGCTGTAACCGCCACAACTTGGTTGACAACAAATTCCGTTGTCACAACTAATCTGTTTTCTCTGTGTAAAAATTATATAAATTCATTTCCAAAAAGATCTTCCAGCAGTTTCTTCGATCAGCTTTTAAAATCAAAAATAACAACGAAAAATGTTCTTTTTCATAAAATATTTCATAAATAATTTCGATTGCATATTTTTCAGGTAAAAAAAAATATATATATTTTTCTTAATGCTAATAAAACAGGCTAAAGTATTTACAGTGCTATTCTGCTATTCATTTAATTTTAGTAATTCAGTTTGCATTTACAAACTAACGAGATAAATATACAACAACAAATAAATTAAATTCTAAACAAAAAAAAAAAAAAAAAAAAAAACAAAATAAAAGGAAATAAAATATAAAAACTACTTCAGGACATCCATGACATTATCTCCGGGGCACAGGAGAATAATACAGAAAAAAAAAAAAACAAAATGCAAAAAATAAATGAAAAGAATTCTTATTTTTGTTAGGGAACGAGTGAAAAGTTGAATATGTTGGCTGGCTTAGTTTGTGGCCATGTTGTTGTCTGGTTGACAACAATTGTTTTGCGGATTTTGGCGAGTTTTTGTGTTTTTGTGTTTTTTGTTGATATTTTTCTCTTTTTCCGATTTTTATTCAACATCATTATCGTCATTAGCAACAATATAATTATTACAGTCTACTGTCATTTTCAGTATACATATGTATGTATTTGTAATAAATTGCTTTTCTTTAGAATATACTTACGTACATAAGAGTATGTATATACATATTATGTATGTGTATGGAAACATAAATGTTTTTTAGCTCGTTTACTTTTCTTTATGTTGGCGATTTCAGACAAAAAAAAGAAAATTTTCCGCATTCATACATACTTGGAAAATGATTATTTCCTTTTATTTATCTTTTATGATGAATGCCACAGTAGGCGGTATCTTAATCGTATAATTACAATTACCAGACCTCTGTTTACAATCTTATGCATTTAATGTTTGCAAATTCCTTCAACTGTAAGCTTTTCTCAGCTGTTGTGAACGGCCCGGCCCTTCTGGAGATTAACTTTCTATCGACTTTGGTCTTGGGCGGTGATGACCTAAAGTGCCTGGTTCACCTTCTACCAGAAAGTTATTCAACTTCCTTTTATATCTTATGTGCACCTCCGTTACAGAGATTAGGTAGTGACACACAAGTTTTATGAAAAATTGCCAATTACCCTTTTCCCAAGAAAGCACAGCACCAAGATGTGGATACTCACCAAGATGCATAAACGTGCCTTCCGGGTGGTAAAAATGGCACACACGTTTAATTCTATTATGATAAAAAAGGAGGCAATGCCACGCCCAAAAGTAATACGCAATATTTTAAAACTACAAATATTTACTAGAACACAGAGGATTGGCTGAAATGGTTAGCGCGTTGACTACAAAGCAAACTATAACTTAGGACCTGGGTTCGATTCCTGGCCAGGGAAAGTCAATCAACATCATTTTGTGGCATTGTATTAATTGTTGTTGCAATGTGATAACGGCGGTCACTGGTCACTAAAAACTGTTCCGGTAGCGATTGATACACTTGTACACAAAAGCGCTCTCTTTCGTCGATTACAAGAATATTCGGCGAAGTTAAACAATTAATAAAAAATTCCTGGTCACACAACTTTATTGCATCCACATAACGCCAGAGACGCAGCAACACTGCACCAAAAATAACAAAAAGGTCAAGAGCAGAGTTGTAAAAGAATCATGCCTTCTTCTACATAAAGGCAAATTCATAAAAGGTAAAGTTAATAGTACAACAAGTACAACATTACAACAACATTTGATATATCGGCCCCTATGCTTGCATTATGCAAGAAAAAAGTAGATCAGCTGTTATGAATTTGCTTTGTTCGCCCCTATCGTGAATAATTTTCCACATGAAATTTTGTCACATTCCACATTATTGCAATCGTGAAACAATTCCCCGTGAATAATTTCACGCCAAAATAAAATTCCCCTAATCGTTTATGATTTTTTTCCCGCGAGTTTTTTCACTTTTCCCTTCATTTTGTTCACTTTATTTTTGATGGGGAACATAATAGAACATGTACGTATTTCTTCTAATAATTCGAATATTGAATCTTAAAAAGTTTATTTTAATGAAAAGATCTGATAATAAGGCACAAACTGATGTATTGCTCAACAAAATGCAAAATAACAGGCTGATTGCCTGCAGAACTTTAATTTGTTGGAATTTTTTCGTTTTATTGGGGTTCCAAAAAGTACCGAATTATTTTACAACATAAAACTTAGAATACAATAAACAAACGGAGCAGCCAAACTAAAGACCCAACACGGATTTTTTGATTTTTTAAGTTTTCATTAAAATAAATATGTCCGTGTATATTTTTGAACAAAAATTTCTATGATTTGTTATTTTTTTAATCTTTTTTCCTTTTTACATTCACTCAGAACTGATAGCGGGAATAATTTTTCACGGGAGATTCACGATACCATTTTTCCTTCTACTTAAACAAAAATTTCACTTCTTATTCACGATAGGGGTGATTAACTATCTCTCTCTACCCTGTCGTTTCTCTCCCGTTTTATAACAATGTATTGCATAAATTGCTGGGGTCATCCCTAGAGTGCTGGAATAAAATAAAAAAAATCAAAAAACTAATAAGAAACGTACTTAAATCAACCGCAAGCGGTGTCAAAAATCCGGTAAGTAAAGATTTTATTTAATCCCTAAACACTTAATTAAGTCCCCCAAAAGAAAAGCGTACGGGATGAATTAAGGCGAAAATTAACGGCTGTAGATTGGATGCAAAAATCCACGAACAACATTATCATGCATGCAATTGAGAGCCATACTCATTTATTTTACATAAAATCAATCCTGCCGCATACTTGAATCAATCCCAAATCGGGATAACTTGTGCTCATTTTTATCTGGGAACACAATTCAACACATATTTGTAATACTTCTCATTTTGGATGCAATTTGGTAGACGGATAGAATGTGCCCTAAATGAAAATATATGGTATTTTTTTAAGGGTAAAAACGGTACAAATTGGTACTTTTGCTACATATTATTTTTTTAAACAAATTTATAAAGATTAATATACAGCGTACTTTCTGGGCGTGCAATAAGAAAAATCTAATACTTTTGGTACTTTTTTTACCGCTTGTACTTTTTCTCTTTTCGATGAATTTGGTATACGGATAGTTTTTTGCCTAAATTAACATGTGGTGTAATCAAAGTCAAGCGTAGCTAAACTATTAGTCGACTTTTATGTAAACTAACCAATTAAAGGTTCGTTATAAATTCATTCATTTGTAGTTAACAATTTCGTTGGCCTTCAACAAATATTTTTAAATTTCTTACTGTGTTCTTCTGCTAAATTCTTTGTGCAATTTCATGCTCTTTTAAGCAAACAGCAACCTCTTTTGTCATTTCTAAACAAATAAATACAATTTACAAAAAAAAATATATTTATTTTCTGTCTGGGTGCAATTCTTTTTAGTTCTCTTTTTTCTGTTTTCTTTTCCGCATTTAATTGTCATTTGTTAATTTAAATATGTCGCTTTATAACATCCATTAAAAGGGTTAAAGTTTAAAGAATATTTCATTTCTAGTTTCTTTTTTTTTAGAAATACACACAGAATTTTTGCTTGTTGAGTTTGTAAAAACTTTTGAAAAGAAACACATTTTTTTTTTAATTTAGTTGATAAATTTTACATACAATTTTGCTCTTCTTATCAAGTAAATAAAATGATTGATGATGTTTAAATTTTTGTGGGTGTCTCACATTTTTTGTTTTTTTGGTGTCCAATTAAATACAAGCAACTGGCAGATATCTTAGAACACTGATCATGTTATTAAGATTCATGATCTTTTAGGTTGCGGTCAAACTATTTTGATTCGATTTACTTTTTATTTTTATGAATAAATCTTTTCTTTTTAACAAAAACCGCTTAATTGTTAGGGTGAATGTACGAGTATGCGGGAGACTCGATGACAAAGTCTTATTGTGCGCCGTGATGCAAATTTGAATCATACCAAAAATCACTCCGTATTTTCAAAATTTGAGAAGAGTTTTCTGTAAATGTTCTTTAAATGTTCTCTCCATTTAATAGGCGACGTTTTCTCTGCTTTTGAAGTACCGTTATAGCAGCATTGTATTATTGTGCAATTTTGAAGTGTCTGCTCATTCGTTTGTTGTGCGTAGAAGAAACTGTGTTTTTTCCTGACCCTAAATATAATTAGTTTCAACAAGTTACACTCAGTAGTTACACATACACATAAGTTACACTCTTTTTTATTAAAATCATTTAGTGTTTATTATTTTTTGGTGGTAAGTACTTTGCTGTGTATAAAAAACTGTTTGATGCAAATTTGAATCACTGCGCATTTAAGTGATAGTAAAAAATTTTTTCGTATATAACGGATTTTCAGGATATGTCAAGAAAACAACTTTTAGAGGAGGATATTCTCCGTATTTTGCTTGATCCTGCTGCAAGTGAAGATGAATTAGACTACTCCGATGATGAAGATGAAATTATAGAAGGTAAGCTTCTAAATAATGAAGATCTAGAGCACCTTCTGGGTGATGAAAATATTATAGATCTCATGACTGATTTGAATAGTGAAGATGAAAATGTAACTGAAAATATAGCTCCAGAAATTCCGGAAAATCTACTTGGTGCCACAAATTTCTTAACACGAGAGGATTGCAGACATATTGTCTGGAAAAAAAATAAATTTTCTGTCAATGAAGACGAAATAAAATTTGGAAGAAATACCGATTTGCCGGAATTTATAAAGAACTTTCCAATTCCAATTTTTCAACTACTTTTTTGATAAAGATATTTTATAACATATAGTTGAGGAATCTAATTTGTATGCGAAGCAAAAAAATATTGTATAGAGCTTTATTTTGGAAAAAACTGATATATACCAATTTATGGGCATCCTAATTTTGTCATCAATAGTGAATTACTCTAATATTCGCCTTCTATGGGACAGCCAAATTGGTTTAGACTGTGTAAAGGAATGCATGCCTCAAAAAAAATTTGAAAAGATACGATCAATATTTCATTTGAACAATAATGAAAATTTCGATCAAGGTTAAGTGCCCAGCAATTGTCAAAGAGTATAACCGTCATATGGGCGGTGTTGATCTCTTAGACAGCATGATGGGGCGGAACCGAATCAAAATGAAAACCAGAAAATGGTATATGCGTTTAGTTTACCATCTACTGGACCTAGCAGTTACAAATGCTTGGTTTTTGTATAAGCGAGCAACAGGGAATACGACTCTTACAGTATTAAAATTTCGTAAACATCTGGCATTGACACTTCTAAAAATAAACACAAAACAGAAACGTCCAAGAACCAACGATTCACCTTCTGTCGAAAGATTGCATGTCCAAAAGCAAAAACGAGGTCCAACATCAGCTATATCATCCGAAGATATCAGGCACGATCATGTGGACCACTTACCGGAATTCCAAGAAAATAGGGTAAGATGCAAAATGCCGGGTTGTAAAGACCAAAGTCAACTTATTTGTAGCAAGTGTAACACATCTTTATGTCTAACAAAAACCAAAAACTGCTTTGTAAAATTTCATAAAAAATGAACAAAATTAAAATGGTATCTTTTTTTTAAAAAAATGTAAAATTTCATAAACAATAAATAAATAATAAGTTGGTTTTTAAAAAGAAACAAAAACATTGTCTATTTAAATCACTATTGAAGTATAAAAATTTTAGATTTTGAATTTACAGCTAAATGCGCAATGATGCAAATTTCGTTCGTGATGCAAAAAGTTCGTTTTTTAACCATTTTCTTTCGATTAAGTAGTACTTTATTCAATTTGGTTTTCTTGCGCACTAGAGGGTTAAAGTAATTAGAATTTGTCAATATTAAAAAAATAATTCATGCAGCAAATAATATGTTTGAAAATGTTTCCATCTGGTGGAGGGGGAACTTTTAAATGAAATATACATTTTGTAAAACTTCCTTTTGTAAATAAACATAAACAAAATTTATTTTAATTGTTTTTGGGGGAGTTGGGATATTTTTCTTTGTATGCAGAAAAAAATATAAATATTTTCTTTAAGTAGAATTTTTGTTAATTGACACTATGAACATTTGATTTTTTTATTATAAGATAATTTTGTTTGATTTTAAAAGAAATCTACATAATAATCAAATTATACTTATATATAGAAATTTTTTAAACTATTTTCAAGGAATTTTTTTTTATTAAAATTTAATACGTCTTTTTTTTTTGAGTGTATGTTACGAAAGAAAAAGCGCGTTCTCTAATCGAAATATATCATTCAATTTATAGATTTTTTTGAACAAGCTGTTTGTTTGAATTCACTTGTTTTTGCTCGAATTATCCAAATTGTAAACAAGCTGTCATTGCATCTATTTGTTTAGCACTTAATTTTGAATTATTTTGGATTGCATGTCAGCCCCTTGTCACTTGAATATTGTAATATTTTAAATAATAATAAATCATACAGGAATGAGGAAAATAAACGATATATTGCCATGGGCTAAAGCAAATACAATTATTGTGTTCGTCATTTAATTTAATAATATAATAAAATAATAACTACTGTTCGAGTAGTAGCATAAACGACTGTGTTTTCTTAGTTGCAGCAAATACTGTGTTTAAATTATAATTACAACAAATACAAATTACAGCAAAAAACAATATCTCATCAATATTAAATAAATAGGTGTCAATTGTTGCATGAACTTTTAAATTAAACAAAATATTTTAGCCATTAAGTAAGTGTCTGGTAAATTGAATTGTTACATTTGAATTTTTAATTTATAACACGAAATGACTGCCACAACAGACCTCCCACCCGACCTTTATGAATAAAGTTGTCCAGAGGCTAAATATATTATTGATTTTTAGTGTTGTATGGTTTCATTTCCTTTTTGACATTATCTGTTAGTGATATGTGTACTTAGTAATTTATATGATTATTCTATTGTGGTATACGTTAGTATGTATATAGTATTATCCTTATGTGACAATAATTGTATGTTGCTAGTTGTTGTAGACTTTTTAAATGTGTACATACATATACATCCATGCATACTTTAAATTTTAATAAACTAACTGAAAAAAGGGAAGTATTTGATAATGAAACACCTTAGTATTTTGGGAGTAATACAAGTCGGAGCACCTTCCCACTTCCCTTCGTACCAAATTTAAGTATTTTAGCATTACTTTGAGTACGTGTTGTACTAAATAATTTTATTCCTAAATGTAATTTAATCAATATCAAAGGAGATTAAGCAATTTTTTAGCTACCTCTCTTTAATACCAGAAATTAACAAAAATAAATTAATTTAATATGATTTCTTGACTTTTATTTGACGATTTTAATATTCTCATGTGACTCACTTTTCTAAGGCGATGTATTACAAACATGAGACTCTATGTTCAATACCAACAATGAACAAAAATAAATTTGAAATTGAAATAAGTAAATAAAACTTTTACCCCCTTTGGGAACGCAATTGACATGAACGACGAATTTTTCATTGCGAATATTCGTCATCTAAAATAGAACACATGCATGCATATGAAAATGAACACAACACCGACGTCGACGAAACTCGTCGTGCGTGACGAATTCTCTGATAGATTTATTTCTATTTCTTACGCCGACGAACGACAAAGATATAAGTTCAAAATTACCTTGTTTCTTTTAGTTTTCAAATATATTAGTAAATAATGTTAATTTGTTTTCTTTAGTAAGTGTTTCTTTTTATGATATGGAGCATTTTAGTTAAATCAACATAATTATTAATGATAATATTTGCTTTTAATTGTTTTTAAATGTTTAATTTTATAAAGGAATTATTTTCTTTATGCGGTAACACTATCGCTGCTATGTTTGTAAACTAGAGCCCCGATTTGCGTCGTTAATGGGGACCGGAGAACTGCGACGCAAACAAAACGACTCAAATTGGATTAATTTTTTCTATGTGCAAAAATTATATTTTTGATAAAAAAAAAACTGATATGGCATAAAAATGTGCATAGACAATAAATGGGGAACTGCCATTTTTAAATGCTACTTGATAAACTATTTACTTGTAATTATGACTTCAGTTAAAAACTTCAATCATAAGTAGGTATGTATGTTGCTGCGCAAATCGGAATTTTTTTGATTATTATGACAGCAGTTATTCGTTCGTCCCAATTGTGCGCCACACGATGAATTTACGCAACGAACTTTTACTAACGAATTAGCCGTGCTAGACGAAATTCTTCGTTCGTCCCAATTGTCTTCTCAGCATAATTAAAAACAAAATTAAATGATATGGTAGGAAGCCTGTGGGCAAGGATCTTCAAGTCACCACTTTTGTCGACAGTTTTTTGGTGACGTCTTCTTAACAAGTCAACATGCTAAATGTCTATAGCAGGTTCACCAGCCAGATTCAGATGGATGCATGAAGAAGTTGGCCGTGGCTTCATGCATCCAATCGAAAGCCATTAAATTGATGAGTACGTTTGGGATAATTAAATCTTTCGTCCTTGCTCTAAAAATCGAGTGGCTTTAAATCGAGTAATTTGTCAAATTAAATAAACATCCCATAAAAGTTTATAAAATTATACACCATAATTTTCTTTGAGCTCTGAAAAGCAGTAAATCAATTACTTAAGAAGTAATTTAAAAGAATTTTTTTTATATTTTTTCAAAATTTTTCGACATCGATTAAGCCGCTTTACTGATTTTTCTTAAAATTTAAAGTATTAGAAGGAGTTTTGCAAGCCTAAAAACATAAAAAAATTTTGGAAAACGATTTCAGAAGCACTCTTGGAGTTATGAATATAAAGCGCTATTTTCAAAATTTTTCGGCAAAGATATTTGCCTAACGAACCTAATAATTTTAGTCAAACTTTTTGCCGTCGATGTTGTTTTTTTAAGTTTAAGAGTTGATTAGAGTCTGGTTAGGTTAGGTTAGGTTAGGAAGGGTAGTGTGAAATACACATCCACTCGGAGACCCAATTGGAACCATTGTGATTCCCTTCATTTATAATTTATTGACTAATTAGTCTCCTTACTGTCCAAGGAGAAACAAAGAGCCGTTATCATCTATCATTCAGCCATTTAATTCCCATGATAAAGCCCCTGATATCCTCAAGTTTGCACTTCGCGATATCACTAATGCCCTCATGGAAATGTCTGCTCAGTCATCTTTGCCTATGGCGTTGCAGCCTTGGGAAATGACAGATGATATGCTCTATAGTTTCTGGCTCCTCTTCATCCCCACACATCCTACAGAAATCCGGAGTGCCATTTTCCCATATGCTGGTCCTCGCTCTAACCGAGCAATTGCCAGTCAACGCGCCTACTACGACTCTCAAAACCTTTCTATTCATACCCAGCAGTAGATTAGATTTACCTAAGTCTAGTTCTGTCCATATGGGCCTCGAGACTCTACAATCTTCTCTATTCCTCCAGGAATGGTTAGTTCTGCTAATTACCCAATTACAGAGTTCCGTATAGTAGTGACCGATTGGAGGTTTAACCGACCTGTCACTAACTGATTAGAGTCTGTAACTGATGTAGTTTAAAAATTATTTAAACAAAAAAACATACATTTTTGCAAAAACTTTATAAAGAAAATTTTCGAAATCTGTCAAACCGAATCGGTTCAGCATCTCACGGCATCTAGCTGAGGTCAATGTGTTTAAAGTGTTGTTAAGATAGTCAGAATAGATTCTTCCCATATCCTCAAAACGACGTGATCTGACAAAATCGCCATTTTCGAAAATTTTGACTGAAATCAGTAACTTTTTAGTTTTTATTTCGGAAATTTTCAAAAGATGTATAAACTTGGCCCTTGGCACACTAATAAAGTTATTGTCCAATTTTATCCAGCAAACTGTTTACTCAGAAAAATAAAAATATATTTTCAATAAAAATTTTAATTGAATCAGCAACTATTTGGATTGACTTTATTTCCGTTCAAAACAATGTTAGCGATAGAATTGAAATCAAAACACCATAAAATTTTAAAAATTGCCACCTGGCTCGCAATTGCTTATAAATACAATTAGTTTAAATCAAGTGGTTTTTCAATTAAATTCTTAATCAAAATCCAATATATTTTCAAATAATTCTGGAGAGTTAATTTTAAGTTTTTCGTGATTGTTTAAGAACTAATTAACTGTTTTTAATTGAGCCTTCGTTTTCCTTAATTGATTGATTAGTTTTTAAGTTTTTATGTGGAGTGACATTACGATGATACAATTATTATCAAAAGATGAAAGAAAACTATCATATTATTTCTAACAATTTATACAACTTATTACCGTAGTTTTTTCTTTACTTTTTTTCGATCAATTGGACCATTTGTATAAAATTTACCCAATTTATTTATTAATGTCTCTATTAAAACATTAAAACATTAAATACTTTAAGTTTTTATTTAATGTTTCAGCAAACAGTAATTCATGTTTATATAATTAACAATTAGACATGCCTGCCTGCACATATACATACATACGTACTCGTATGTGTGCAGGTATGTATGTATGCATGTGCATATTGTGGTTTTAAATAATCATAAATTAATTTAAATACAAATAATAAATAAATACATAATTTTTTTTTTTTTTTTGCAAAATATTTCTCCTATCTTGAACATATTTATAGTGAACATGTCAATTTGTAATAAAAATATTAATAATTTATGGCCACAAAATCCAGCATATAAATTTTCCACTCAATTATAATGAAATAATTTATTGAAATAATTCTCTGTATCTGTCAGACATTTATCATTAAATTGCTATAAATATTTATGCATTAATGACATGTCAATATTTTGTATCACAACCCTTTTGCTTTCAGATATCCTTTTTTACACAATTTTATCTTCATTTTTGCCATTGAAATGTTTTATGCGTTTAAATGGATTGAGTTGTTCAAAAAAAAAATTAAAATTTGTTTTTCATATTATAAAGATCTGAAACTGGTGTCTACTCGTATGTGCTTCATATAACATTATATCGTTATTAGATTAAGTATTTATATTTACGTATTTAATATTATTAAATATTTCGCAAAATTTCGATTAAAGTCTCAGATATAAGTTTTAATTGAAGCATTTAAGCAAAAATTATATATTTAATATAAAATGACTATGAACTAGACTAAAGACTTCGTAACAGTTTTAGTCAGGAGGAGTTGGATATGAGACAATATATCGAAACATAAGTCAAAACTGGTTTATTTTAACCCACATGACAGAACATGAATAGATAATGGTACAGACAAAAGGTCGAACAGGAGTTACACAGTTTGGAGAACATTTAAAGACTGAATGTACAAAGAAAATCTTTGCAAATACTGTCACCCGTCCACACCCTGATTGAGTTTCGGTAAAAATTAATGTTAAATTGCAATTTTGTTTTATCGAAATTAACAAAATTTTAAAATTAATTTTTGCTTCAAGTTTAATTTTACAAAAGAAAGTATTCTTGCAGCATCCTGAACTCTAAGGCCTCTGTATGAATATTCAGTTTTATACATTTATCGATTTGGTGATTTATTTTGGTTTTGACATTTTTTGCCCAGGTGCTCAAAACGTTTTTTTTTTGTCTTGTCGAGTTTTTATGTTTTTGCCATTTCTTCAAGTTTATACACAGAGAAAACAGATTAGTTGAGGCAACCGAATTTGTTGCCAACCGAATTGGGGGGCTTCAGCAACTATCGTAGAATTCGGTTGCTACAACTAAAATTTTCGTTTAGTACCACTGAGTTTTCGGTTACGACAACCGATAAAATTGTTTAATACCATGGAATCTTAAATAGAATCTAATCTTGGATTATTTATGCTCATTTATATATATAATACTTAACTAAATTAAATTGTTTTACTTACTGGTTTGAATTTAAAATTTGTTTTTGTCTAGTATTGGTATTGAACATACAACTCACATGTTTGAAACAAATCGCTCTAGACATGTCTGTATTTTAAAATCGACAAATATTGAGAAAATACTTATTTTACTATAATTGGTTATGCCAACCGAATAATCGGTTAGGTGTATCAACCAAATCATAGTCATATTCAATTAGTCAGTTGTGCTCTCTATTTTGGCATTTAGTAGCAGTAAAGGAGTGCATTCGCTTGACCCAACCAATTAAAGAATTGTCACAACCGAATGTTGGTTAAAATTTTGGTATTATATTTATGATCATGGAATGTTATTTGGATCCATAAAATATTGGTAGCCGTAGCCGATATATAATATCTATGCAACTGATATTCTATTTTTTTTTTTTTTTTTTTTTTTTTTTGATAATTTTATTATTTATTGAATCTTTAATAATAATTCTATTAACACAACCGATTTCCAACCAACCTTTTTTCTAGGTGTAGTACATTACAATTTAATTTAATATTACAAGTAGATAGTCAGAAAGACGGACACACAGATGACTGACTGTTAGTCTAGACTAGACTGACTGAAAATATTAAAAATATTAAATAAAAAATTAATTTTTCGCAAGTTAACGGCTTTAGATTGGATGCATGAATCAACGTCCAACATCATCATACATCCAATGGAAAGCCGTACACATTTATGTTCGCTGAAATCAATCCTTTCTTATACTTGAATCAATCCCTCCTAACTAGGATTATTGCGCTAATTTCTATCCTTGATTATAATTTCAATTATTATTTTTATATTTATCTTCATTAAATTTATTTAATTGCTCATTTCAATTTCAAAATTATTTTTGTCCATTGTTGGTATTGAACACGGAGTTACTAGTTTGTAACACGTCGTCTTAGAGAACTCAGGCACATGAGAATATTACAATCGAAAAACCAAGAAAACAAATTTAATTCTTTTATTATTTTCATTTCTGGTATTGAACAGAGGCAGCTGACAAATTTTTTAATGTTATTAATTAATTGATATTCTGATTAAACTTTTTAATCACAACTTGTGCGCTAATTCTGAATTTTATAATGAAATTTACGTACTATTACGATTTTTTTTGTGTGAATGGATGTGTCAACGATTTTTTTAAAATTTCGCAAATATTTTTTAATGACGAATACAATTTAAAATGTTTACCCAGCAAAAACTTAATAATTTGTTGCAATTACAAGGCATAGTTCTTTTCAATACTGAAAGAATTCAAACAGTTTCCGTTAATTTACAGTAGTTAGAAGTTACATTTCAATACTAGAATAAATACAAAGTCATTGGCGCATATTCTTAAATTATCACGAAGTGGTAACGTTTTTAAGTGTCAATTTAAGTTATTTACAGTTGGTTGCTTTCAGCAAGAAAAGTGTCCACTTAATTATGGGTACAGCTGTAACTAAATGCCAACTAACTAATACATTCAAAGAACAGCTGACGATTGCTGCTTGCGTCCATTTTTATTGCGTCCAAAAAACATCAATACAAAAAATAAAATAAGCTAGAGATCTGTTGAATAATTTTATTTTTACACGCCGTTATTTTAAATGATTTACTGCCTGTTCGCCGATATCGAAGAAGTTCTTTCTTTCGAACAATTACATTTAAAACAAAAACAAAATTTGTGTATTTGTGAATTTGTTTTTGTTTCAAATGTAATTGTTCGAAAGAAAGAACTTCTTTGATATCGGCGAACAGACACTTATATAAAAACTTTAAACAAAAAATTATGTACTTTTTTAGAAGTTATATGAATTTTTTAAGGTACAAAAATGGTTTTAAATAGCTTTATAAACTTTTTAATTAATAATTTACTGCAATCGTTTAAAATATTATCGACATTTGTTTTCTCTATTTGCTAATATGCAGTGTTGCATTTATTTTACCGTCTGAGAGCACTTGATACGCTAGTTATGAGTAGTGAATAAAATCTATAACTATCTTTTAACTATTTTTTGGTTACTGTTTTATTAGTTCCGACTTTGGTTATGATTTCTGAATATGAATATGTTGTGTCTGGGTTTATCGCATAAATGGTCATGAGTTCAATAGGTAGAGAAGAAAAGTGCGCATGTCTCTAAAAACAAGTCTTTTTAGGAACACAACAATATACATATATGTGCATGTGTGGGTCAGTGGGTAAAATACTTGATATAAATAAGAAAACATTAATTTAAAATGACATCAGTTGAATACTAGGCAGCGACATATAATTTTTATTATATTTTGTACTTTCAAAGAAATTTTCGAGTTGTTATGTGTAATCTGACATCGCTAAAAAAAGCTAAAAAATTTGCAAAACTGAAATCATTTTAACTGATTATCAGCAAAATTATTGCTGGGTTTTTCGAATGCTCATAAATTACTTGGCGATATTATTAATGCTTCAGTGATTTATTTAATATCAAATAACTTTTGATTATTGATAAGTAAAATAAATGAATAAATTTAAATAATAAATAACACAAAAAGCGTTATAAATAAATTGTTGATTTAAGTTATTAAATAATAGATCGGAAGAATTAAAAAATGTTAACCAGCAAAACGATCATCTTTATTAAATTGTGGATATGAAATTAAATTTATGTAAAAATATGGCGGACTTCCAAAACGTCAATTTTATTTTTAATTTATTTTTTTTTAATTAGGACCAGCACTCAGAGGATGACCTCTACGTATACAGTGCGCTGTGCTGGAACTAAGGAAGAGGGATAGGGTAGAGCAGATAGATGTTGAAATTTTAGAAGACTTAACTCTTTCACAACTCTGTTTTGCGTGTTATGTTAATTTGTAAGGCAGTGTTGAGTAGACGCATTAACGGTGTTAAGTAGACGCATTAACTTTGTTAAGCTGTATTGGCATTGGCATTTTATTAATTGTTTTACTTCGGAACAGTTTTTTAGTGACCAGTGCTATACCTTCATCACTTAAATAGTCCGACAACAATTAATAGAATGCCTCACTAATGTACATTAGAGAAATTAATGATGTTGAATGACTTGCTCTGGCCAGGGTTTGAACCCAGGCCCAAAGTCATTGTTTGCTTAGTAGTCAACGCGCTAACCACTTCAGATAACAGCACCCTCAATTGCTTTGTGTTTGAACAAAGCATCACATTTCATAACGCCACAATACAATAATTATACAATGTATACCATTTTAAAACGCCACCGCCAACTATTTTTAACGCAGTAAAAAAGAAAACAAGGCATCGGTTTTATAGTTGATTCATTGTTTCGGAACTTTGCATATGTATGTAATTTAAATACAATAGCAATACTGTTTACAAACTTTGTATACGTTTTGGAAAACAGCCTATTTTTAAATTCAACATTTATGAAGTTTAGACGAACTTGGATATATTTTAGTCCATTTTTTAAATTAAATTATTATTATAAAACTGAACTTAAGCCTAAATAATAATTTCTCATTTAAATTATTAACTTAATTCTTAAAGTATGTAATAATTGAAAAGATAAAGATAAAATTTTCTGACTTGTATGATCATCGAACTTACTGCCAACACTGCGATGTTCATCTATAATACTTTGTGGCTTTTAATGGTAAAATGGCATAAAAAAAGTGTGCAAACGTTATGGTCCTAAGTTCTTCGAGCTTTAAACAAGTCAAACATTTTTTTTTTGATTTCTCAATTATTAAATGCTCCAAAAAATATTTATAATTCAGTAAAATTGAATGATCTTAATTAAAACTGAGTACATAAAGGTCTTTATATAATTGTGTGAAAATAAATATTATTTCGGCTGAAGTTAAATACTTGAATCAACAAAAATTAAAATTATTAAGAGTGTGGAAATATGAGAATGAGAAAATAGTGGAAAATAGTGGAAAATTTTGTTTTATGCCTCATATGATATTCGTTTTTCCAAAAGTAACTTATGATGCTTAAAATACACATTTCTATTCTATTCTATTATTCTATGGCACGAAAGATCCAAAAGGTTACGCAGAGCCGATCCCTGGACCAGGGCCCAAATCGTTACATCCGTGAACGTACAACTCGTCACGTATTTTCCCATCCAATTATACAGTAATTACGTGACGAGTTGTACGTTCACGGATGTAACGATTTGGGCCCAGATCTTTCCACTTTTCAAATTCACTTATATGCATAGTTTAAGATTAATGAAATTAATGGATCGAGTATGGATCGCAACCGAGCCTTAGTTATTTTGCCAGTTGTTTAAAAAACTAACGAAATTACTCAAACATTGCGCAACATATAAAATATTTTTCCAAACATTTTAATAATGTTTTTATTGAAAAAAATAGTACTTTTTCTTATAGATATAAAAGAATCAAAATGACTCTATACAAAAACTTTGGCTGCTTTCCTTGATACTGCAGTAAACGTTTCCATACTGCACAAACTTATCTCTGTACGATAATTTTTTTGTCATCAAATGTTGAAAGCGACACGCGTTATGAAATAAGTTAAACAAATAAAGTGATCACACACACTTTTTCAAATTGAGAACAAAACATTATTTTAATAACTTTATTCTAAAAAACTAAAACTAAATAAACAGGTAAAAAGTAGGACACGCCTAACTTTTAATGACTTGATTCTAAAATTCTAAAAAACTAAAATTAAACAAATAGATAAAAAAAGAAAAACACAATAAAACAAAAATATAAAAAAAATTATACTGTAGAGATCAACAGTCGAAATTTCATACTAAACTGTTTGCAGACGTCTGATTAATGTCATAACTTTTATTTTCTCAGACAGAATCATCAACATGACAACTATTTTCATTAATATTTTTATTGCAACACGATCCTTTCTTGTTTATTAGCTTTAATCTTGTTATTGTCATAACTTTTTCATATAAATATCAGCTTGAAAAGCTCTTTAGTTCACTCACAATTCTTCCGTTAGCAGTCAACTTCTAGAATTTGTTAAAAATTTAAAATGCAAATCCTCAACGTTTTCTTCGTTATTGCCGTCGTAATGGCAGTATTTTTGCAAATTTCTACAGCCACTCCGGTAAATTTAATAACTATTTTTATAATTGTTTCTTTTTTAGTATCGCTCCTGATCTGTATTTCATTACTCTAAATTATGTCAATTCTGATTAAATGTTGTTTATAATTATTTTCTTTGTAACAGCGATGTCCTGAAAATTCACAATATATTAATTTCGAGTGAAATACAGATTACGAACGAATATTTTATTTAAATAAATCAAATTAATTGCAATTTTGTTTCTCTAGTCGTACGGCACACCTAAAAAGGGACATGGTGAAAAATGTACGGCTCCAACGGAATGTCTTAGCCTTAGGTGCGTAAATGGCAAATGCGCTTAGAAGTCTAATTGAATTCAATTTTTGATCAAATACGCGTGCATACATACATATTTTTATTTACTAAATAAACAAATAAAATTTAACATATAAAAGAACAATTTTGTATATTATTTTTCTATTAGTTAATATGGAAAACATACTTTGGTAAGTACTAAACTAACAAGAATGATAGAACTACAATTTACGTCTTCACGAAACATTCTGATATTTGTTAGCTGTATAAACATAACAGTGGGGCAATACCTTAATTTTTCCCTTAAATAATTTTACTAGAAAATTTTTTATTTAGGTGCGGTTTATACAAGCCGAACGAGTGATTTGAGTGTAAATTTTGTATGGAAACCACTCAAAAAACTGAGTGCTTTTCATACAAAATTTACATTCAAATCACTCGTTCGGCTTGTATAAAGCGCACTTTAGTAATTACAAAATTTGACATTTATTCGAGCAAATACTCAAGAATTTATATTTGTAGAAAAGTAAACACATTCATAATGAATGAAGAAAATTATTTGTTGTGATGTTTGTAAAGTTTTTGAAAAGCTATTTTGCTTGTGCTTTGTAATTCGCAATTTGTATTTGGGAGTTTATGTAAGAGTAGATGAGTTTTGGAACTTTTCAAACATAAATGGTAAATGGTATGGCAACCAACGAAATATATATTTAGATATTGCTAACCCGCAACAAATAAATCAAATTTAAAAACATAAATACTTGAGTAAATGCTCAAATAAATGTAAAATTTTGTTAAGAGTTTTTATGTTGAAAAACATTAGTATCAGTTTAGTAGAACGTATCAGTATACCGATTTCAAGGCCGCTACACCTCTCATCAGCGTTCATTGTCAATTTTTACAATTTTCGTAAAGTGGATACTAATTGTGAAAGAATATCAACTATTTCAAGTTTTCAAATGAAATAAAATACGAGAATTAATTCAATTAATTTTCATTCTATTTTTACATGTTGAAACAATTTTAATTAGTATGAAATTCCCCATCACAGGTTTAAATTTGGCACGTTTTATTATGAACGGCCTAAGGTTATGCTTCAAGCCTATTAAACGCGATATTTTATCTTAAGAAAAATCTAAAGAGGTTTCTCAAACATTGCGCAACATGTAACATATTTTTACTTTTTAACATTTTAGTAATACTTTCATTGAAAACAATAGTAGTTTTACTTATAGATATAAATAAATCAAAATGACTTTATACAAAATTTTACAAACTTTCTTTGATACTGCAGCAAAATATTCAACGATTCACAGCGATCGCTAAACAAACTTATAAAGACTATTGTGGCGGTAACTGGAATGAAGATTTCGATACTGTACAGTCTTATCTCTGTACGATCATTTTTTGTTTGTTTTTTTTTTGTCATCAAATGTATTCTTCTTAAATTCTTCTTACACACAAACGTATGATTAAAGTCTGCTGATGATTTGGTAGAGAGCACCAATGAAACGCATGTACAAATTACTTAACCATCAACAAATTTAAATTAAATTTAAATTTATTTATTTTACTTACTACTTGCCAAAGTATGTTTTTCAAATTAATGCTGGGAACACAATTGGAACGAACGACGAATTTTTCGTTGCGAATATTCGTCGTCAAAAATAGAACACATGTATGCATATGAAAGTGAACACAACACCGACGTCGACGAAATTCGTCGTACGTGACGAATTCTCTGATAGATTTATTTCTATTTCATACGCCGACGAACGACGAACAAATCAGTACAGAGTTACCTTGTTTTTCTAAGTTTTCAAATATATTAGCAAATAATGTTAATTTTTACTTTAATAAGTGCTTATTTTTATGATATAGAGCTTTTTAGTTAAAAATACATAATTATTAATGATTGAATATGTTTTTAATGTTTTTTTTTAATATTTAATTTTATAAAGGAATTATTTTCTTTATGCGGTAACACTATCGCTGTTATGTTTGTATGTATATAAAAACAAATTTGTAATAAGAAATACACACAATTTATTTGATTATTATGACAGCAGTTATTTTTTCGTCCCAATTGTGCGCTACACGACGAATTTACGCAACGAACTTTTATTAACGAATTCGTCGTGCGTCCCCATTGTGTTCCCAGCATAAATAAAAGAAAAATAATATACAAAATTGTTGTTTTAAATGTTAAATTTTATTTGTTTATTTAGTAAATAAAAATATGTATGTATGCACGCGTATTTGATCAAAAATTGAATTCAATTGGACTTCTAATCGCATTTGCCATTTACGCACCTAAGGCTAAGACATTCCGTTAGAGCCGTACATTTTGCACCATGTCCCTTTTTAGGTGTGCCGTAGGACTAGAAAAACAATATTGAAATTAATTTGATTTACTTAAATGAAATATTCGTTCGTAATCTGTATTTCACTCGAAATTAATATATGGTGAATTTTCAGGATATCGCTGTTACAAAGAAAATAATTATAACAACATTTAATCAGAATTGACATAATTTAGAGTAGTGAAATACAGATCAGGAGCGATACTAAAAAAGAAACAATTATAAAAATAGTTATTAAATTTACCGGAGTGGCTGTAGAAATTTGCAAAAATACTGCCATTACGACGGCAATAACGAAGAAAACGTTGAGGATTTGCATGTTGAAATTTTTAACAAATTCAAGAAGTTGACTGCTAACGAAAAAATTGTGACTGAACTGAAGAGTTTTTCAAGCTGATATTTATACGAAAAAGTTGTGACAATAACAAGATTAAAGCTAATAAACAAGAAAGGATCGTGTTGCAATAAAAATATTAATGAAAATAGTTGTCATGTTGATGATTCTGTCTGAGAAAATAAAAGTTATGACATTAATCAGACGTCTGCAAACAGTTTAGTATGAAATTTCGACTGTTGATCTCTACAGTATAATTTTTTTTATATTTTTGCTTTATTGTGTTTTTCTTTTTTTATCTATTTGTTTAATTTTAGTTTTTTAGAATTTTAGAATCAAGTCATTAAAAGTTAGGCGTGTCCTACTTTTTACCTGTTTATTTAGTTTTAGTTTTTTAGAATAAAGTTATTAAAATAATGTTTTGTTCTCAATTTGAAAAAGTGTGTGTGATCACTTTATTTGTTTAACTTATTTCATAACGCGTGTCGCTTTCAACATTTGATGACAAACAAATTATCGTACAGAGATAAGTTTGTGCAGTATGGAAACGTTTACTCCAGCTTTCGCTATAAAATTATTTATAAGTTTGTTTGGAGATCGCTGCAAACCGTTGAATATTTTGCTGTAGCGAAGCAGCCAATTTTTTTTAAAAAGCCATTTACTTGTATTTACCAAAACGTAGACAAAATTTTTTTCAAATACTTTATTTTAAATTATTTTTTGTTACACATATTAACTGCTTGATTGTAGAAGATGATTGAAAACGATTAAAAGTTTTAAATCTTCTATTTATGTTGAAAACCGAAACAAAATTAATAAATAGACGACTAAACAAAAAATTCAAATTTTAATTATATCGACTCATGCCTGCATTTCATTGCGGCTTATACCAGATCATTATTCCCTCAGAAACGCAGTAGTAGAGACTGTCCTAAGTCCTAAATTCAACTTCTTGCGAAGCAAACTGTTTTTTTTTCTATTTCTGGGCGAGCTCGTAACCACAAATTTTAAGCAAATAAAAAAAAAAAATTTGTATACTAGTGAGTAGAACACGTGCCATAAAACAAAGTTGGCATGTGTTCAGTACTCAGCAGAGTCTTGCATTTTTATTTTGTTTTGAATATTTAAAATTTAATAATTTTAAAATATTGAAATTTTTAGTTTGTGACCCTATCCCTCTTACTGAGTTCCGGCACAATGCACTGCATACGTAGGGGTCATCCCCTGAGTGCCTGCCGTAATTAAAAAAAAAAATACATTTTACTCGTACTGTAATTCCTTTTAGCCATATTTTCTGTTTTTAATTTTTGTATTTTTCCTTTATTGTTCTGCTGTTATTGTTTATTAATTTTTTTTATTTCATTTTATCTCGGGCGAATATTCCAGTTGTTGGGTTTAAAAATTACACAAAATTTATATTTGTTCGAGATAACAAACGAAATCATAATTAAGTGTTTATTTCCCTTTTTTTAAAAAAAAAGAAAAAAACGAACAGGGGAACTAACGAAGCGCATGAAATGGAAAAACTGCAGATGACATCACTAATAAACATTGTTAACCTCTTTTTTTTGTCTTCTTTTGAACGTTTTAACAGCGAGTTTAAATAAAAACAATTTTTGTGGAAAATTGCAGGCAAAAAAAAAAGGTAGAAATTTAATATTTGCACTTTAATCTATTTGTGTTGCAACATTATTTTTGCTGCTGATTACCCTACATAAGGTAATTTTTTTAATCAGGATCTCAAATTAAATGCATATACATAAATATTTGATGTAGTAAAAATTTAAGTGACTTAAATGCAAAATCAAATTATATATCTGTTAGGAAATGATATATTCTCTTGTGACGGATGATAGTTCTGCAGAAACTTTACGATATTTTCCCTAAAAATTTCATGATATTCTTTTAATTTTCAAACTATTTTTATAAAAAGTAGAATATGGATTAACTTATGTATTTTGGCATCAATATTATGACAATTGTTTTGGTATTTGACACCATGACACTTATCATCTTATAAGTTAGATATCTTGTCCAGAATTAAAAATGCCATTTTGGGGTTGGGTAGTGATTGGAAGTGGTTAGCGCGTTGACTACTAAGCAAACAATGACTTGAAGCCTGTTTTCAAACCCTGGCCAGAGCAAGTCAGTCAACATAATTAATTTCTCTAATGTACATTAGTGAGATTTTGTATTAATTGTTGTCGGACTCTTTCAAGTGATGAAGGCTTGGGCACTGGTCACTAAAAAACTGTTCCGACAGCGATTAATGCTGTTCAAAGCTAATGTACACAACACCACCTTCCTTCATCGGTTGGCAGAAACATCGGCGAAGTAAAACAATTAATAAAATGCCTGCTAATACCGCTTAACAATATTAATGCGTCTACTTAACACCGGAGGCGCCTCAACACTGTTGTAAAAATTAACATAACGTGCAAAGCAGAGTTGTAAAAGAGTTAAGTCTTCTAAATTTTCAACATCTATCTTCTCTACGCTATCCTCTCTCTGAGTTCCGGCACAATGCACTGCATACGTAGGGGTCATCCCCTGAGTACTGGTCCTAACTAACGATTTCCGCAAAATGAGGTGATGTTTCCACAAAACGTACAAAATTGTTTGAGTATAAAATTGGTATGGAAGTCACTCAAAAAACGGAGCGCTTTTCATAAAAATTTTACACTAAAAAATTTGAATGTCTTGTTAAAACAGCAGCCGAATTATTTAAGGATTCATATTTCATTTAGTTTTACAAATTTTTTTTGTGTGGCCAATTTTCTTTGATTTTGTAGTGTTTGATGTTATTTTTATTCTGACGTTTTTTTTTTTTTATTTTTTCCATTTCCGCATTATAGTGACATTACCGGTTTGACAGTTTTGTCGGAGTTAGTGATTTTTTGCGCTTTGGAATGTTTTTTCGTTTTTGACGTTTTATTTTAGTTTTGACGATTTTTCGCAGTTTTGTTTTTCTCCCACTTTTATCGCAAATTTTTTTTTAATTCTGTAAAATTTTTTCCATTGTGGTGGTTGTGTTTAGTTCTGGCGTTTTTTTTTTCTCCTTCACAATTGCCTTGGACATCATTTACATTGTAGCAACTTTGTTGCATGCAATTTTTATGTTAATTAGAAGTTTTAAAATAGAAATGTATGCGAGTACATATTAAATTTCTTCTCTCTCTCTCTCTTTCTTACTGAAGAAAGACAATTGCATGCAAAAAACTTGTGTAATGTAAATGCCGTCTTATTTCTAAAGTTTTGACCGGTTTTTTCCAGTTAGCAAGTTTTGCATCTTGGCGTTTTTTTTGTTTTTTTTAATTGTGTATTGTCTTAGCGATTCAATTTAGTTGGGCCATTTGATTTCGTATTAATGATTTTATTTACTTCTAGTAATTTTTATTCTTTTTGCCTTTTTTTATTTTGGCGATCTTTATCGCTTAGACTATTTACACTTCGAGACCTCATGGGTATCGGTTTGAGTTCTCATTCATTATATGACAGCTTCTAAGCAATCTACCACAGGGTATTGTTCAATACAAATAACATTTGGATAAGTCATGCTACAAGTTAAATCTTAGGAAATTTCCACTGAAATAAAAAAGAAAAATGTTTAATGAACGAAATGGAAAAACTTTCTATTGCAAATTTACAGATATTAAATAAATAAAAATTTTAAAATATTCCAATTTTCCATACTTTATTTGTATATACAAGATGCTGTACAAATAATATTTCTCAAAGTTAAACCCCTTATGACTTTAGTTAAACCGTTGATTCACTTTACGTAAATCATTCGCTTTCAATACTCTAGTCGTACATACATACGTACATATGTTAAAAGTTGAACCAACAAAATGTTCAAAACATAAATGAATTTTAATAGAAAAATACCTTCTAAGAACAAAGAGCAATAAATTATTCGCAATTTTGCATCATACAGTTTGATTTTGAAAATAAATCTTTATCTTAAATTGTGAGTGAAATGAAAATTTATTTATCTTAGTAACTTCATACATGCATTCGAAGAATATCCTCTACACGTTCAAGCTGAGGTAACACAATTTCATTTCTGATCGACTTTTTGTTTTTTTATTGTGTCCTTTTATGTTTTGTGGGTTGATGCATTGTTGGATGTCCTTGGAGAAGAGTGTTAAGCCCAATATTCATAACAGCATATTTTCCAATTTATTTTGGTTGCTATTGTTGAGCTGTTCAGCAACTTTTTACAGTTTTATGCAATGCTTCCACATTTGTGTGTGTGTGTGTGTGTGTACACATTTGATTGTGTGTGCTGTGTATGTAAAAAAACACTATAAACACATGTACGAATAAATACACGAGGGTCTGATAAATCTCTGCAATTTATTTCGAACACAAATACGTAAATAATTCTATATGTATTTTTTTCTCTCACAAATGTTTGCATGTATTGTATTGTATGTATGTGAGTATTTTTTCACATTTTCACCATACATTTTTTTAACATGTTTCCGTGTTGTTGTACTTTTCGTGCGTTTACCTGTGTATATTTTTATTTTTCCATTTTTTATTTTAAATACATGTGTGTGTTTGTGTATGTATCAGGATGTGCTAGTGTTGTTTGCATACATTTATACAAACTGCCGAGGGACTTTATTATGATGGTTAAATGAAAAAAAATCTGTGTATTTGCGCTGAAATGTATAAATAAACGTACATGGATATGCATGTGTATGTGACAGGGGTACACATTTGGACATAAAAGCATTCATATTGTTTTTTTTTTGGTACAATTAAATACTGAATGGTATCCGGTTGATGTTAGTTGTTTTTAACTAATAAACACGCATACATGCACAAACACTTGTTTTAAATATTTTTTTATTTTTTTTTGGAACGAAAAATATTCTTTTTCACAAGGATCATAAAGTTTGTGTACACGCCTTGCGGTTTTATACGGTCATTTAATATTTCAGAATGTTTAATATTTGACTTTGGTAAAATTAAGATTTCCCAAATGTTGAAATCTGTTAAAATTACATACATTCAAATAGCCGAATATCGGATTAATATAATCGAAGATGATTATACTATGATTGAGTTTTATGACTCCAATCATATCATTATAAAAATAAATATATTCTTGTTTATTGTCTTGTTTAACAATAGTTTGATGTTTGACAACCTTATATTTGATTTGGATGTAATCATAATATAGTTTGACGCAATCATAGTATATTTGTATAAATAAATAACATGGTTTAACATAAACATATGTAAATATTTTTTTTATATAAAAATACGACAAAATTAATTAATTTTGATTTTTTTGTAGAAAATTAAGAATGCTTAACTCTTTTACACATCTGCTTTGCGCATTATGTTAATTTTTAAAGCAAAAATAAACACAATGCCTCACTAATGCATATTAGAGAAATTAATGACGTTGATTGTCTTGCTCAGGCCAGGGTTTGAACCCAGGCCCCAAGTCATTGGTTGCTTAGTAGTCAACGCGCTAACCACTTCAACCAACACCACCCTCTAAAACTAATACTGATGCTGGCTTATAAAAACTTAAAAAAATTGTGTTGCACGTTTCGGGAGAAAAGCGACAACTTACGAAAAATTATTTAACATCAATAAAGCCATAATATTTTTAAAAAACCGCTAAAGCCTTAAGGAATGTAAAAAAATTCTCCTAAATTATGAATATTGCAAAAATTTGCCAAATCTTACTAACGAAAAAAATGACAAACTCAGAAAATTGCATAACAATTGATCAGAAATCGCAAGAACGTTAAAATAAAAAAAAAAGGAAAGAACGTAAAATATCACATATCCCAAAAAATGGCTTTAACACTTATACCGTGCTAAATCGATCTCGACTATGAAACAAATCGATGTTGGCTCAAAATTGACGAGAAATGTGGAATAAGGGTGGAAGTTATAGTTTTTGTAGAATTTGGAAAAAAATATTTGGTTAAAATTACGACGAAAATCGGTATATTGTGCCAATAGTGGGATCTATGCTTTAGTCTAATATTGAAACAAATATTTCAAGCAAATGTTTCTCCCATGTGACTGTACGTTTATAATATAATAAAAAAAAAATATATATAAACTTTATATTAATATTATATCAACAATTTAGTTTTTGGTCAAACTTTTCATTCATTTTGTGTTATTTAAAAAAATACATACATACATACAGATACATAAATTAAAAATATTGGAATATAAAATAAATAAATAAATAAATAACGTAAATAAATTCATTGCTGTTTTTGTTACTCAAAGGTGTTAAAATATTTAAATAAATACCCAACAGAAAAAAAAAATTAAACGAACATCTGTGTGTGAACAAATACATAATTGATATATGTGCTTATGTAGTATTTTTTACTAGACAAAATATGTAAAGGAAATATTTATGTATGTATCGTTAGCTGAAATCCAAAACCGCGTAACTAACATCAAATGAGAAATCGGTTTTTTGATTGATTATAATGCATATCATCAACATGAATGCCCCCACCAATTTTTACTCTCATATAATAAAAATTTGACATTTTTTAAGCGAAAACAGAAAGTACGTAACTACACACATATTTCTTGGAAATAGTCACTAACACGTACTTACATATTTCAATTGAATTTTAAGAATTCGTAGTAAGTATTGAATTTTTTCATTATATCTGTGGCAATTAGGAAAAAGTGTTCAAGTTATATTTTATAGATATTTAAAAAAGAAGTTTTAAATCTTTAAATGGTTTGATAAAAATGTAATTCGATTCTATTGATTTTTTAACACATGCTTCTGCCCACCATAAGAAAATTATTCAATTTGAAATACAATATTTTATAAGTCAAATTAAGACGTTATTCCATATTAGAAAATTAGTTAGAAAAATAAAAGCAGCAAGTAATTGTGCCAGAACTTTGTTAAAAATCGTTCAATATGAATAAAAATTTGGCCAGAGATACTTTTGAATATGGAGAATACGATGGTGATTTTAACTCAAAATGAGCTTATCTCGACTTAAGCACTTTTTTCTTTTTGCCACAGATATATCTTATTATATATATTTGTTTATAAATCTGCGACATTTGATTATTGAAATTGAAAAATAATAAAAATGTTAGTTACGTGGTTTTGGATTTCAGCTAACGGTATGTATGTATGTATGTGTTTTCTATATGAGTATGCCAAGTAATTTTGTGGCATCAGAAAAAAAAAATGCAATAAATCTTATGATTTTTTGTAAAAATAAACTATGAAAATTTTTAAACTTTTTGTGAAAAATATTTGTTGGCTTTGTGTAGCTTTAATATCCAGTGTTCTTTTGCTATCTATACCTTTTTTATGTGCGTATGTTTTCATTTAAACAATCTTTAATTAATGTAGTATATATATTTTTTTTTAATATCATTTGGTTTTGCAACTAAACCATTTACAAACAACAAGCATATGTCCATTATTTAAACTAATGTACTGTCTTTGCTATACATCATTAATTGCATGTAATAAAAAGGTCAACGTCTCAACATATCAAAGTCAGTTGGGGGTTAAATAATGATTGGAGTTGAAAAAGTGAATTGCATGGAATGGGCAACAGAAATAATAACAAAAGAAAAACAAAAAAATGTCGATAGTAAATATAAATTAAATATGTTATAAAAAACAATAATGTTCACAGTTTAGTTACGGACAGACAAACGGGTGATTGTGCATTTGAACACAAACAAACGATTGAATGTTTCTTTATTTTGTTTGCTAAAGAAATTTAAAGGATTGCATTAATTTTCAAATAATAAATTTTTAATTAAATCTATTATATAAAAATGTAATATTTTTAATACTCTTAAAAAGTTTAATAAACAAATTTTATACATTTTATATTAATTGTATAAATACTGACTTTGCAGAGCTTATGGTGGTTGTGAAGATAAATTTAAACTTAATTAGAGTACAGTTTTTCAGTTAACAGAGCATTGTTAAACACTTAACAGATCACTGTTAAACACTTATCAGAACATTGTTAAACATTTAACAGTAGTAGTATAACAAGGGTCACAGTAATGTGAACCACCCTAATATAGAGTGAAAGCAACAATGAGTTAAATTACAAAGTAGAATATTTTGAAGATAACGGACTATGAGTTTGTGTTGATTATTGGTAATTTCCAGTCAGGAATGGGGAATGGGGAAATGGGTATGAGATTACGTTTGAAAATATATTTTGAACCGCTAGGGGCAAGGGGAGGGGAGGGAGGGGCAATTCCTGTATTTACTAAACTTTTACCCCAATTCGTATTTCAAACAGAACAAAATTATTTTTGTTGTTGAATGATAGATGGCGCTATGTATAGAGATAGATTTAAAATGTCAAGCATAAAATAGGGGGTTGATGAGTGGGGAGAATGGTTCCCCCATATAATAAAATATTTATTTTTATAAAATTTTATTTATACCTTTGTATTTGGCTACAGATGAATTATATAAGTATGTTAGTAGATGACGCAGAAAAACGAAAGCCTAATTCAGATAATTCAAACATGATTTCACCGCATGTTGGATATTAGAAAAAAGCGCTCTTTTATGTAAAAAACAAGAGCTTCACAAACAAAGGGACTTCTCCTGTAAAAGTGCTTCAAGTTTCATCTAAATCCAAAAAGAAGTAAAAGTTAAAAAGTTTATTACCATTTATTTGCGAAAATTCCACACTGTGCACTGTTCAAAAAGGAGAAGTGTGGCTTCACAAACTAGATACTATGCTCATTATACTATACGCATTACTATTTTACGCTATAAAAATAAAAAAACCAATCATCGAAATATTAAGAAGAAAAAAAAACCGTACAAGGTGTAATTAACCCGTTCTGGTACACTTTTTGTCCCCTTGTTGAAAAAAACGTATTTCCTTAATAATTCTTTAACGATGGAAAGCTTTTTTAATAAGAATTTTAAAACATATTAACGTGGAGAAAAAATATTATTGTAAAAAGTATCAATCAGAGGGAGGGCTCAATTTTAATCTGTTTCCGTACAAATTTCCAAAAACTGCCTAAATAATTTGAAATTTTTTTAGAGCCAGTAGAATTCCGTTTAAATTAAATTTTCGACTTTCGAAAGCATTATCGAGTAAAACTAAAATACGAAAAAGTACCAAAAATTTGGTTTTCGGCTTTTTTATTCCCGTCAAAGTATGTACAAAAATTAAAAAAGCAACACGCACCTGTCTCGTTATTTTTTCATAAATTTAGATTAACTTTTGACCCCTTCTTAATCGAAATGCGAAAGATTCCTTCCTAGTAGATCTACCATTCGTAAGAGGTGCTTACATACAAAATTTCAAGACAAAAAAAAAATTTCAAAAGCTCAAAATTTGGAAAAAAAAAATTGTATGGGGAAATTCCAAAACCCCCCGCTTTTGAAGTGAATCAAATAAACTGAATGCAGTGTTTTACATTTCAAAAATCATCTGACACATTATAACTATTATATTTTACACGAATGCATCACTTTAAATGTCTGCAAGTAGTCTAGTGGATAAATAACTGAAATGATTGGAGTGAAGATGATGTTGATGACAATGACTGTGACTGTGACAGTACATATTTGTTCATTAAAAAGAATAAAACAATAAAAAAGTTCTTAAGCACACATACAAAATTTTCAATGCGGGCGCTATAATCATCTACATGTAAGTCTATGTAAATATTTAGTACCCTACATCACTGCAAATGCAATTGTGTGTTAGAATATTCAATATATTTTACATTTAGTTACATAGAAGAGAATTACAATAGATGTAATTGGGACTCTTGAGTAGCGGTAGTGCGATTCTAACCTACCGAAAATCCTAACAGTTTAAGGAACAATTTTTCGGTCTTTCTAGTTTTGGCCTTTCGAAATGAATAATTGATATATAGAGTTAAAAAATTGTAAACATTTGTAAACATTTAGTAAAAATAGTACGTAAACGTATGCACAGTATTCGTATAAGGAGTAATGCTCTTGCGTATGTGCTGTAGACTATAACTAATTCGACTTAATTGTGGAAAAAACTTTTTTTGCTGTTGTTCATGCATGTTAGACTGTGGTTAAAAATTGTGTTGCACTTGTTTTGTAAATTGTATATTGTGTTTTTTTTTGCTCTGATAATTAGATTAGAGAAGTGTGATAATGTGATAAATTATTTAAGAAATAAATGACATTCATCACACTTAGGAATTAGTGCAGGGTTGCCACGTCTCTGCGAATGAAACAAATTGTTCAGCTGTTTTAGGCCGTTTTCGATTTTTGTTTTTATTTTTTTTTTATTGCGGAGATTGTGTTTCTTTTGGCGATTTTCAGCAAAGCTTTTTTCAACGCTTACACAATTTTTTTTTGTTTGCCATTTTTTCCTTTTCAACGTTTTAGCGATTTTTTTAATTTTGGTGATTTTCTATTTAAGTATTTACGTATTTGCTGCGTATAATTTTAAAATTACTTTATATGATTTTTTTTTATTTTATTTTGTATTTTATTTTAATATTTGTTGCAGCTGCCTTTAAAATGCTGCAAAAGTTGTGGGAAATTCAAAAGATATACGAGTAAACTTAAATTTTTATTTAATTTAATTATAATTGTTTTAGTCTGTTTAATACGCTGACTGTCACAAATATCACTTGTCTATCTAATGAGCTTTACTAAGTACACTAGAATTTTTACAGTATTACTTACGCTAGTTATTTTAGCACACATTTATAATTTTCGTAAGTGGGCACGAGCTACATACCCTAATAACAAGGGTCACAGTAATATGTGAATATCCCTAATATAGAGTAAAAACAACAAAAACGTTAAATTACAATGTAGAATACTTTGATGATAACGGACTATGAGTTTGTGTTGATTATAAGTAATTTCCAACCAGTGATGGGTAAAATGAATTAAATTAATTCTCGTATTCAATTTCTGTTAAAAACTTAGTTAAATAGTTGATATTCTTCCCCATTAGTATCCACTTTACGAAAATAGTAAAATATGGACAATTGAACGCTGATGAGAGGTGTAGCGGCCTTGAAATCGGTAGTGATACGTTCTGCTAAAAAACTGATTGGATATAAATAATAATATTTTCAACATAAAAAAACTGTTAGTAATTTTGAATTTTCATTAATTCAATAAAGCTGAACTTGAGCCTGATAATAATATTACTTTTCATATGTACATCAATATAAGTTCGAATAATAATTACGTTTATTCGTAATAATAATATAAATCACCTTATAAGTTTTAGCTTCCTTCTTAACATTTAAAACTGAAATTAATATACATAACAGTAAAAAGTTTTGATATTTTTCACAGCAGTAATGCTACACTTTTATTAAAAGGGTTAAATATACAAAACAAGATGTTTTAGTAAAGAGAAAACTATCAGAGATCAAGTAAGCAAAATATTTCAAAAGTAAGGAACTTTGGTTGATATTAAAGCTGCAAATAGTGAGTAAAATCTATCTTAAAATCATTTATTGAAAATACTAAATAATAAAAAAAAATCTAAAATGGGGTAGACGGATAGTATTGGAATCAGATTAAAATGTAATTAAAAAAATGATTAAAGGGTACAATTGGTAGTTTTTGTACTAATATTCTGTAAATAAATTTTAAATTAATTTAATTTTTTGGGGGGTTGAAATAAGAAAAAATGGTACAATTTTGCTACATTTTTACTTTTGGTACCTTTTCTCTTGAGAAATTCTTTTAATTGATTTGCATGAAATTTAGTAGACGTTAGGCATGTAAGCCGGGTTAAAATTAAAGGAACTTTTTAAGAGATACAAAAAAAAATTTTTTTTCTAGGAGTTTAAATGAGAAAAACTTGGTACTTTTGTGAATATTTGTACAGGATAAAGTTCGTAAATGTTTATAATCAGAGAAATATTAAGTAGACATTGTTATTGTTATTGACACTGGTACTTTTGTCTTTTTGGAGGGGTTAAGTAAGGAAAACTTGGTACTTTTGGCTTTTGGTACATTTTGTTTTTTCGATAAATTTGTTATAGAGACAGCTTATCCCTTCATTAAGATGTAGGGTGAACAAAGAAAGTCACAGGTAGAATATAGTATATATACTAATGTTATAAAGCCGGAATATTACAGGGTAATCCTCCTATTATTTCTGTTGAAAAGTTGATTAACTAGATGATATTCTTACCCAATTAGTATTCACCTTCAGAAGTGATGAAACAAACAAACGATCCTTAAATTTTTTTTTTACTAATTTGAGTTTTTATTAACTGAAATATTGAAATTAACCAAAAATTATAATAATTTTTCCAAAATACGTTATTACTTGGACTACTTTAATGTTAAAAATGTTGATGATTTTTTGTAAACATTGTATACAAATATGTATAGAATAATTTTCGTATCTTAAAATTAGCCCTAACCCTCCTGACACGGGTACCCCGGTACCCGAGTGAACTGTAAAGTCAAATATCTCTTAAACAACGAAAGATACAAAGTTGGGGTTTCACAAGTTCCTTCAGGTAATCATTTTCTAATGATTTTTATCATTTGAAGCTTCCCGAATTTGTTTGGATTGGCTGCGGAGCACTCCAAAGACAAATAGTCCTTACCGTCCTGATAAGGGTACCTGGGTATCCGTATATAAGTTAAAGCATTTTGTACATAAAAAGTAAAGAAAAAATTAAATTTTGTTTTCTATTTTATTTAGAATTAATAAATTTTTATATTTAACTTTGTACTGGTAGGAATGCATTAGATATGAACTCGTAGGTAAATCTGAAATTAAAAATTTTGTGCACCGTACAGCAATTATTTTGCTTTGTGTGTTGCACATTGGCCGTTTGCAGCCATCGCATATTTTGCGTGTTTTGCGATCCGATTTCGAATCAATAGCCACACAAAGGTAGCAACGACCTTTTAGTGGTAGCCCACCAGTTTTATATCGCTTTGATATTTCCGAGGGCCCGCATCCTGTGAAACATCGTTAGGGTTAGTTCTACTTGTCATTAGTTCGAGAGCTGAGTGACAAACAAATTTTATAGAAAAATTCTCAAATACAATTGAGAAATCGGACTTACATAGTCTATAAGTATGGATCCTTGGCTTTAATTTCCCAGTGGTCCAAATGAGTGACAAACAAATTTTATAGAAAAATTCTTAAATACAATTGAGAAATCGGACTTACATAGTCTATAAGTATGGATCCTTGGCTTAATTTACCATTGGTCCAAATGAGTGACAAACAAATTTTATAGAAAAATTCTTAAATACAATTGAGAAATCGGACTTACATAGTCTATAAGTATGGATCCTTGGCTTAATTTACCATTGGTCCAAATGAGTGACAAACATAAATGTGCCCACAAATAGCAAAATTCCCGTAAAGCTGAACAAAATTTACATAATTTTAATCTTTAAACTTTAATAGAAAAATTCTCAAATACAATTGAGAAATCGGACTTACATAGTCTATAAGTATGTATCCTTGGCTTTAATTTCCCATTGGTCCAAATGAGTGACAAACATAAATGTGCCCACGAATAGCCAAATTCCCGTAGAACTGGACAAAATTTACATAATTTTAATCTTTAAAATTTAATAGAAAAATTCTCAAATACAATTGAGAAATCGGACTTACATAGTCTATAAGTATGGATCCTTGGCTTTAATTTCCCAGTGGTCCAAATGAGTGACAAACAAATTTTATAGAAAAATTCTTAAATACAATTGAGAAATCGGACTTACATAGTCTATAAGTATGTATCCTTGGCTTTAATTTCCCAGTGGTCCAAATGAGTGACAAACATAAATGTGCCCACAAATAGCCAAATTCCCCTAGAACTGAACAAAATTTACATAATTTTAATCTTTAAAATTTAATAGAAAAATTCTCAAATACAATTGAGAAATCGGACTTACATAGTCTATAAGTATGGATCCTTGGCTTTAATTTACCATTGGTCCAAATGAGTGACAAACATAAATGTGCCCACGAATAGCCAAATTCCCGTAGAACTGGACAAAATTTACATAATTTTAATCTTTAAAATTTAATAGAAAAATTCTCAAATACAATTGAGAAATCGGACTTACATAGTCTATAAGTATGGATCCTTGGCTTTAATTTCCCAGTGGTCCAAATGAGTGACAAACAAATTTTATAGAAAAATTCTTAAATACAATTGAGAAATCGGACTTACATAGTCTATAAGTATGGATCCTTGGCTTTAATTTCCCAGTGGTCCAAATGAGTGACAAACAAATTTTATAGAAAAATTCTTAAATACAATTGAGAAATCAGACTTACATAGCCTATAAGTATGGATCCTTGGCTTTAATTTCCCAGTGGTCCAAATGAGTGACAAACAAATTTTATAGAAAAATTCTTAAATACAATTGAGAAATCGGACTTACATAGTCTATAAGTATGGATCCTTGGCTTTAATTTCCCAGTGGTCCAAATGAGTGACAAACAAATTTTATAGAAAAATTCTCAAATACAATTGAGAAATCGGACTTACATAGTCTATAAGTATGGATCCTTGGCTTTAATTTCCCATTAGTCCAAATGAGTGACAAACATAAATGTGCCCACAAATAGCCAAATTCCCGTAGAGCTGAACAAAATTTACACAATTTTAATCTTTAAAATGTTATAGAAAAATTCTCAACTACAATTGAGAAATCGGACTTACATAGTCTATAAGTATGGATCCTTGGCTTTAATTTACCATTAGTCCAAATGAGTGACAAACATAAATGTGCCCACAAATAGCCAAATTCCCGTAGAGCTGAACAAAATTTACACAATTTTAATCTTTAAAATGTTATAGAAAAATTCTCAAATACAATTGAGAAATCGGACTTACATAGTCTATAAGTATGGATCCTTGGCTTTAATTTCCCATTAGTCCAAATGAGTGACAAACATAAATGTGCCCACAAATAGCCAAATTCACGTAGAGCTGAACAAAATTTACACAATTTTAATCTTTAAAATGTTATAGAAAAATTCTCAACTACAATTGAGAAATCGGACTTACATAGTCTATAAGTATGGATCCTTGGCTTTAATTTCCCATTAGTCCAAATGAGTGACAAACATAAATGTGCCCACAAATAGCCAAATTCCCGTAGATCTGAACAAAATTTACATAATTTTAATCTTTAAAATTTTATAGAAAAATTCTCAAATACAATTGAGAAATCGGACTTACATAGTCTATAAGTATGGATCCTTGGCTTTAATTTACCATTAGTCCAAATGAGTGACAAACATAAATGTGCCCACAAATAGCCAAATTCCCGAAGAACTGAACAAAATTTACATAATTTTAATCTTTAAAATTTTATAGAAAAATTCTCAAATACAATTGAGAAATCGGACTTACATAGTCTATAAGTTTTGATCCTTGGCTTTAATTTCCCATTGGTCCAAATGAGTGACAAAAAAATTTTTTAGAAAAATTCTTAAATACAGTTGAGAAATCGGACTTACATAGTCTATAAGTTTTGATCCTTGGCTTTAATTTACCATTAGTCCAAATGAGTGACAAACATAAATGTGCCCACAAATAGCCAAATTGCCGTAGAACTGAACAAAATTTACATAATTTTAATCTTTAAAATTTTATAGAAAAATTCTCAAATACAATTGAGAAATCGGACTTACATAGTCTATAAGTTTTGATCCTTGGCTTTAATTTCCCATTGGTCCAAATGAGTGACAAAAAAATTTTTTAGAAAAATTCTTAAATACAGTTGAGAAATCGGACTTACATAGTCTATAAGTTTTGATCCTTGGCTTTAATTTACCATTAGTCCAAATGAGTGACAAACATAAATGTGCCCACAAATAGCCAAATTCCCGTAGAACTGAACAAAATTTACATAATTTTAATCTTTAAAATTTTATAGAAAAATTCTCAAATACAATTGAGAAATCGGACTTACATAGTCTATAAGTTTTGATCCTTGGCTTTAATTTACCATTAGTCCAAATGAGTGACAAACATAAATGTGCCCACAAATAGCCAAATTCCCGTAGAACTGAACAAAATTTACATAATTTTAATCTTTAAAATTTTATAGAAAAATTCTCAAATACAATTGAGAAATCGGACTTACATAGTCTATAAGTTTTGATCCTTGGCTTTTATTTCCCATTGGTCCAAATGAGTGACAAAAAAATTTTTTATTAAAATTCTTAAATACAGTTGAGAAATCGGACTTACATAGTCTATAAGTTTTGATCCTTGGCTTTAATTTACCATTAGTCCAAATGAGTGACAAACATAAATGTGCCCACAAATAGCCAAATTCCCGTAGAACTGAACAAAATTTACATAATTTTAATCTTTAAAATTTTATAGAAAAATTCTCAAATACAATTGAGAAATCGGACTTACATAGTCTATAAGTATGGATCCTTGGCTTTAATTTACCATTAGTCCAAATGAGTGACAAACATAAATGTGCCCACAAATAGCCAAATTCCCGAAGAACTGAACAAAATTTACATAATTTTAATCTTTAAAATTTTATAGAAAAATTCTCAAATACAATTGAGAAATCGGACTTACATAGTCTATAAGTTTTGATCCTTGGCTTTAATTTCCCATTGGTCCAAATGAGTGACAAAAAAATTTTTTAGAAAAATTCTTAAATACAGTTGAGAAATCGGACTTACATAGTCTATAAGTTTTGATCCTTGGCTTTAATTTACCATTAGTCCAAATGAGTGACAAACATAAATGTGCCCACAAATAGCCAAATTCCCGTAGAACTGAACAAAATTTACATAATTTTAATCTTTAAAATTTTATAGAAAAATTCTCAAATACAATTGAGAAATCGGACTTACATAGTCTATAAGTTTTGATCCTTGGCTTTAATTTCCCCATTAGTCCAAATGAGTGACAAACATAAATGTGCCCACAAATAGCCAAATTCCCGTAGAACTGAACAAAATTTACATAATTTTAATCTTTAAAATTTTATAGAAAAATTCTCAAATACAATTGAGAAATCGGACTTACATAGTCTATAAGTATGGATCCTTGGCTTTAATTTCCCATTGGTCCAAATGAGTGACAAAAAAATTTTTTAGAAAAATTCTCAAATACAATTGAGAAATCGGACTTACATAGTCTATAAGTTTTGATCCTTGGCTTTAATTTCCCCATTAGTCCAAATGAGTGACAAACATAAATGTGCCCACAAATAGCCAAATTCCCGTAGAACTGAACAAAATTTACATAATTTTAATCTTTAAAATTTTATAGAAAAATTCTCAAATACAATTGAGAAATCGGACTTACATAGTCTATAAGTATGGATCCTTGGCTTTAATTTATTATTAGTCCAAATGAGTGACAAACATAAATGTGCCCACAAATAGCCAAATTCCCGAAGAACTGAACAAAATTTACATAATTTTAATCTTTAAAATTTTATAGAAAAATTCTCAAATACAATTGAGAAATCGGACTTACATAGTCTATAAGTATGGATCCTTTGCTTTAATTTATTATTAGTCCAAATGAGTGACAAACATAAATGTGCCCACAAATAGCCAAATTCCCGAAGAACTGAACAAAATTTACATAATTTTAATCTTTAAAATTTTATAGAAAAATTCTCAAATACAATTGAGAAATCGGACTTACATAGTCTATAAGTATGGATCCTTGGCTTTAATTTACCATTAGTCCAAATGAGTGACAAACATAAATGTGCCCACAAATAGCCAAATTCCCGAAGAACTGAAAAAAATTTACATAATTTTAATCTTTAAAATTTTATAGAAAAATTCTCAAATACAATTGAGAAATCGGACTTACATAGTCTATAAGTTTTGATCCTTGGCTTTAATTTCCCATTGGTCCAAATGAGTGACAAAAAAATTTTTTAGAAAAATTCTTAAATACAGTTGAGAAATCGGACTTACATAGTCTATAAGTTTTGATCCTTGGCTTTAATTTACCATTAGTCCAAATGAGTGACAAACATAAATGTGCCCACAAATAGCCAAATTCCCGTAGAACTGAACAAAATTTACATAATTTTAATCTTTAAAATTTTATAGAAAAATTCTTAAATACAGTTGAGAAATCGGACTTACATAGTCTATAAGTTTTGATCCTTGGCTTTAATTTCCCATTGGTCCAAATGAGTGACAAAAAAATTTTTTAGAAAAATTCTTAAATACAGTTGAGAAATCGGACTTACAGAGTCTATAAGTTTTGATCCTTGGCTTTAATTTACCATTAGTCCAAATGAGTGACAAACATAAATGTGCCCACAAATAGCCAAATTCCCGTAGAACTGAACAAAATTTACATAATTTTAATCTTTAAAATTTTATAGAAAAATTCTCAAATACAATTGAGAAATCGGACTTACATAGTCTATAAGTATGGATCCTTGGCTTTAATTTACCATTAGTCCAAATGAGTGACAAACATAAATGTGCCCACAAATAGCCAAATTCCCGAAGAACTGAACAAAATTTACATAATTTTAATCTTTAAAATTTTATAGAAAAATTCTCAAATACAATTGAGAAATCGGACTTACATAGTCTATAAGTTTTGATCCTTGGCTTTAATTTCCCATTGGTCCAAATGAGTGACAAAAAAATTTTTTAGAAAAATTCTTAAATACAGTTGAGAAATCGGACTTACATAGTCTATAAGTTTTGATCCTTGGCTTTAATTTACCATTAGTCCAAATGAGTGACAAACATAAATGTGCCCACAAATAGCCAAATTCCCGTAGAACTGAACAAAATTTACATAATTTTAATCTTTAAAATTTTATAGAAAAATTCTTAAATACAGTTGAGAAATCGGACTTACATAGTCTATAAGTTTTGATCCTTGGCTTTAATTTCCCATTGGTCCAAATGAGTGACAAAAAAATTTTTTAGAAAAATTCTTAAATACAGTTGAGAAATCGGACTTACAGAGTCTATAAGTTTTGATCCTTGGCTTTAATTTACCATTAGTCCAAATGAGTGACAAACATAAATGTGCCCACAAATAGCCAAATTCCCGTAGAACTGAACAAAATTTACATAATTTTAATCTTTAAAATTTTATAGAAAAATTCTCAAATACAATTGAGAAATCGGACTTACATAGTCTATAAGTATGGATCCTTGGCTTTAATTTACCATTAGTCCAAATGAGTGACAAACATAAATGTGCCCACAAATAGCCAAATTCCCGAAGAACTGAACAAAATTTACATAATTTTAATCTTTAAAATTTTATAGAAAAATTCTCAAATACAATTGAGAAATCGGACTTACATAGTCTATAAGTTTTGATCCTTGGCTTTAATTTCCCCATTAGTCCAAATGAGTGACAAACATAAATGTGCCCACAAATAGCCAAATTCCCGTAGAACTGAACAAAATTTACATAATTTTAATCTTTAAAATTTTATAGAAAAATTCTCAAATACAATTGAGAAATCGGACTTACATAGTCTATAAGTATGGATCCTTGGCTTTAATTTCCCATTGGTCCAAATGAGTGACAAAAAAATTTTTTAGAAAAATTCTCAAATACAATTGAGAAATCGGACTTACATAGTCTATAAGTTTTGATCCTTGGCTTTAATTTCCCCATTAGTCCAAATGAGTGACAAACATAAATGTGCCCACAAATAGCCAAATTCCCGTAGAACTGAACAAAATTTACATAATTTTAATCTTTAAAATTTTATAGAAAAATTCTCAAATACAATTGAGAAATCGGACTTACATAGTCTATAAGTATGGATCCTTGGCTTTAATTTATTATTAGTCCAAATGAGTGACAAACATAAATGTGCCCACAAATAGCCAAATTCCCGAAGAACTGAACAAAATTTACATAATTTTAATCTTTAAAATTTTATAGAAAAATTCTCAAATACAATTGAGAAATCGGACTTACATAGTCTATAAGTATGGATCCTTTGCTTTAATTTATTATTAGTCCAAATGAGTGACAAACATAAATGTGCCCACAAATAGCCAAATTCCCGAAGAACTGAACAAAATTTACATAATTTTAATCTTTAAAATTTTATAGAAAAATTCTCAAATACAATTGAGAAATCGGACTTACATAGTCTATAAGTATGGATCCTTGGCTTTAATTTACCATTAGTCCAAATGAGTGACAAACATAAATGTGCCCACAAATAGCCAAATTCCCGAAGAACTGAAAAAAATTTACATAATTTTAATCTTTAAAATTTTATAGAAAAATTCTCAAATACAATTGAGAAATCGGACTTACATAGTCTATAAGTTTTGATCCTTGGCTTTAATTTCCCATTGGTCCAAATGAGTGACAAAAAAATTTTTTAGAAAAATTCTTAAATACAGTTGAGAAATCGGACTTACATAGTCTATAAGTTTTGATCCTTGGCTTTAATTTACCATTAGTCCAAATGAGTGACAAACATAAATGTGCCCACAAATAGCCAAATTCCCGTAGAACTGAACAAAATTTACATAATTTTAATCTTTAAAATTTTATAGAAAAATTCTTAAATACAGTTGAGAAATCGGACTTACATAGTCTATAAGTTTTGATCCTTGGCTTTAATTTCCCATTGGTCCAAATGAGTGACAAAAAAATTTTTTAGAAAAATTCTTAAATACAGTTGAGAAATCGGACTTACAGAGTCTATAAGTTTTGATCCTTGGCTTTAATTTACCATTAGTCCAAATGAGTGACAAACATAAATGTGCCCACAAATAACCAAATTCCCGTAGAACTGAACAAAATTTACATAATTTTAATCTTTAAAATTTTATAGAAAAATTCTTAAATACAGTTGAGAAATCGGACTTACATAGTCTATAAGTTTTGATCCTTGGCTTTAATTTACCATTAGTCCAAATGAGTGACAAACATAAATGTGCCCACAAATAGCCAAATTCCCGTAGAACTGAACAAAATTTACATAATTTTAATCTTTAAAATTTTATAGAAAAATTCTCAAATACAATTGAGAAATCGGACTTACATAGTCTATAAGTATGGATCCTTGGCTTTAATTTACCATTAGTCCAAATGAGTGACAAACATAAATGTGCCCACAAATAGCCAAATTCCCGAAGAACTGAAAAAAATTTACATAATTTTAATCTTTAAAATTTTATAGAAAAATTCTCAAATACAATTGAGAAATCGGACTTACATATTCTATAAGTTTTGATCCTTGGCTTTAATTTCCCATTGGTCCAAATGAGTGACAAAAAAATTTTATAGAAAAATTCTTAAATACAGTTGAGAAATCGGACTTACATAGTCTATAAGTTTTGATCCTTGGCTTTAATTTACCATTAGTCCAAATGAGTGACAAACAAATGTTATAGAAAAATTCTCAAATACAATTGAGAAATCAGACTTACATAGCGTATAAGTATGGATCCTTGGCTTTAATTTCCCATTGGTCCAAATGAGTGAAAAACATAAATGTGCCCACAAATAGCCAAATTCACGTAGAGCTGAACAAAATTTACACAATTTTAATCTTTAAAATGTTATAGAAAAATTCTCAAATACAATTGAGAAATCAAACTTACATAGCCTATAAGTATGGATCCTTGGCTTTAATTTCCCATTGGTCCAAATGAGTGACAAACATAAATGTGCCCACAAATAGCCAAATTCACATAGAGCTGAACAAAATTTACACAATTTTAATCTTTAAAATGTTATAGAAAAATTCTCAAATACAATTGAGAAATCGGACTTACATAGTCTATAAGTTTTGATCCTTGGCTTTAATTTCCCATTGGTCCAAATGCGTGACAAACATAAATGTGCCCACAAATAGCCAAATTCACGTAGAGCTGAACAAAATTTACATAATTTTAATCTTTAAAATTTTATAGAAAAATTCTCAAATACAATTGAGAAATCGGACTTACATAGTCTATAAGTTTTGATCCTTGGCTTTAATTTCCCATTGGTCCAAATGCGTGACAAACATAAATGTGCCCACAAATAGCCAAATTCACGTAGAGCTGAACAAAATTTACACAATTTTAATCTTTAAAATGTTATAGAAAAATTCTCAAATACAATTGAGAAATCGGACTTACATAGTCTATAAGTTTTGATCCTTGGCTTTAATTTCCCATTGGTCCAAATGCGTGACAAACATAAATGTGCCCACAAATAGCCAAATTCACGTAGAGCTGAACAAAATTTACACAATTTTAATCTTTAAAATGTTATAGAAAAATTCTCAAATACAATTGAGAAATCGGACTTACATAGTCTATAAGTTTTGATCCTTGGCTTTAATTTCCCATTGGTCCAAATGCGTGACAAACATAAATGTGCCCACAAATAGCCAAATTCTCGTAGAGCTGAACAAAATTTACACAATTTTAATCTTTAAAATGTTATAGAAAAATTCTCAAATACAATTGAGAAATCGGACTTACATAGTCTATAAGTTTTGATCCTTGGCTTTAATTTCCGATTGGTCCAAATGCGTGACAAACATAAATGTGCCCACAAATAGCCAAATTCACGTAGAGCTGAACAAAATTTACACAATTTTAATCTTTAAAATGTTATAGAAAAATTCTCAAATACAATTGAGAAATCGGACTTACATAGTCTATAAGTTTTGATCCTTGGCTTTAATTTCCCATTGGTCCAAATGCGTGACAAACATAAATGTGCCCACAAATAGCCAAATTCACGTAGAGCTGAACAAAATTTACACAATTTTAATCTTTAAAATGTTATAGAAAAATTCTCAAATACAATTGAGAAATCGGACTTACATAGTCTATAAGTTTTGATCCTTGGCTTTAATTTACCATTAGTCCAAATGAGTGACAAACATAAATGTGCCCACAAATAGCCAAATTCCCCTAGAACTGAACAAAATTTACATAATTTTAATCTTTAAAATTTTATAGAAAAATTCTCAAATACAATTGAGAAATCGGACTTACATAGTCTATAAGTTTTGATCCTTGGCTTTAATTTACCATTAGTCCAAATGAGTGACAAACATAAATGTGCCCACAAATAACCAAATTCCCGTAGAACTGAACAAAATTTACATAATTTTAATCTTTAAAATTTTATAGAAAAATTCTCAAATACAATTGAGAAATCGGACTTACATAGTCTATAAGTTTTGATCCTTGGCTTTAATTTACCATTAGTCCAAATGAGTGACAAACATAAATGTGCCCACAAATAGCCAAATTCCCCTAGAACTGAACAAAATTTACATAATTTTAATCTTTAAAATTTTATAGAAAAATTCTCAAATACAATTGAGAAATCGGACTTACATAGTCTATAAGTTTTGATCCTTGGCCTTAATTTACCATTGGTCCAAATGAGTGACAAACATAAATGTGCCCACAAATAGCCAAATTCACGTAGAGCTGAACAAAATTTACACAATTTTAATCTTTAAAATTTTATAGAAAAATTCTCAAATACAATTGAGAAATCGGACTTACATAGTCTATAAGTATGGATCCTTGGCTTTAATTTGCCACTTCCAAATGAGTGACAAACATAAATGTGCCCACAAATAGCCAAATTCCCCTAGAACTGAACAAAATTTACATAATTTTAATCTTTAAAATTTTATAGAAAAATTCTCAAATACAATTGAGAAATCGGACTTACATAGTCTATAAGTATGGATCCTTGGCTTTAATTTCCCAGTGGTCCAAATGAGTGACAAACATAAATGTGCCCACAAATAGCCAAATTCCCGTAGAACTGAACAAAATTTACATAATTTTAATCTTTAAAATTTTATAGAAAAATTCTCAAATACAATTGAGAAATCGGACTTACATAGTCTATAAGTATGTATCCTTGGCTTTAATTTCCCAGTGGTCCAAATGAGTGACAAACATAAATGTGCCCACAAATAGCCAAATTCCCGTAGAACTGAACAAAATTTACATAATTTTAATCTTTAAAATTTTATAGAAAAATTCTCAAATACAATTGAGAAATCGGACTTACATAGTCTATAAGTATGTATCCTTGGCTTTAATTTCCCAGTGGTCCAAATGAGTGACAAACATAAATGTGCCCACAAATAGCCAAATTCCCGTAGAACTGAACAAAATTTACATAATTTTAATCTTTAAAATTTTATAGAAAAATTCTCAAATACAATTGAGAAATCGGACTTACATAGTCTATAAGTATGGATCCTTGGCTTTAATTTCCCAGTGGTCCAAATGAGTGACAAACATAAATGTGCCCACAAATAGCCAAATTCCCGTAGAACTGAACAAAATTTACATAATTTTAATCTTTAAAATTTTATAGAAAAATTCTCAAATACAATTGAGAAATCGGACTTACATAGTCTATAAGTATGTATCCTTGGCTTTAATTTCCCAGTGGTCCAAATGAGTGACAAACATAAATGTGCCCACAAATAGCCAAATTCCCGTAGAACTGAACAAAATTTACATAATTTTAATCTTTAAAATTTTATAGAAAAATTCTCAAATACAATTGAGAAATCGGACTTACATAGTCTATAAGTATGTATCCTTGGCTTTAATTTCCCAGTGGTCCAAATGAGTGACAAACATAAATGTGCCCACAAATAGCCAAATTCCCGTAGAACTGAACAAAATTTACATAATTTTAATCTTTAAAATTTTATAGAAAAATTCTCAAATACAATTGAGAAATCGGACTTACATAGTCTATAAGTATGTATCCTTGGCTTTAATTTCCCAGTGGTCCAAATGAGTGACAAACATAAATGTGCCCACAAATAGCCAAATTCCCGTAGAACTGAACAAAATTTACATAATTTTAATCTTTAAAATTTTATAGAAAAATTCTCAAATACAATTGAGAAATCGGACTTACATAGTCTATAAGTATGTATCCTTGGCTTTAATTTCCCAGTGGTCCAAATGAGTGACAAACATAAATGTGCCCACAAATAGCCAAATTCCCGTAGAACTGAACAAAATTTACATAATTTTAATCTTTAAAATTTTATAGAAAAATTCTCAAATACAATTGAGAAATCGGACTTACATAGTCTATAAGTATGTATCCTTGGCTTTAATTTCCCAGTGGTCCAAATGAGTGACAAACATAAATGTGCCCACAAATAGCCAAATTCCCCTAGAACTGAACAAAATTTACATAATTTTAATCTTTAAAATTTTATAGCAAAATTCTCAAATACAATTGAGAAATCGGACTTACATAGTCTATAAGTATGGATCCTTGGCTTTAATTTACCATTGGTCCAAATGAGTGACAAACATAAATGTGCCCACAAATAGCCAAATTCCCCTAGAACTGAACAAAATTTACATAATTTTAATCTTTAAAATTTTATAGAAAAATTCTCAAATACAATTGAGAAATCGGACTTACATAGTCTATAAGTTTTGATCCTTGGCTTTAATTTCCCAGTGGTCCAAATGAGTGACAAACAAATGTTATAGAAAAATTCTCAAATACAATTCAGAAATCGGACTTACATAGTCTATAAGTATGGATCCTTGGCTTTAATTTACCATTGGTCCAAATGAGTGACAAACATAAATGTGCCCACAAATAGCCAAATTCCCCTAGAACTGAACAAAATTTACATAATTTTAATCTTTAAAATTTTATAGAAAAATTCTCAAATACAATTGAGAAATCGGACTTACATAGTCTATAAGTTTTGATCCTTGGCTTTTATATCCCAGTGGTCCAAATGAGTGACAAACAAATGTTATAGAAAAATTCTCAAATACAATTCAGAAATCGGACTTACATATTCTATAAGTATGGATCCTTGGCTTTAATTTACCATTGGTCCAAATGAGTGACAAACATAAATGTGCCCACAAATAGCCAAATTCCCCTAGAACTGAACAAAATTTACATAATTTTAATCTTTAAAATTTTATAGAAAAATTCTCAAATACAATTGAGAAATCGGACTTACATAGTCTATAAGTTTTGATCCTTGGCTTTAATTTCCCATTGGTCCAAATGAGTGACAAACAAATTTTATAGAAAAATTCTTAAATACAATTGAGAAATCGGACTTACATAGTCTATAAGTATGGATCCTTGGCTTTAATTTACCATTGGTCCAAATGAGTGACAAACATAAATGTGCCCACAAATAGCCAAATTCCCCTAGAACTGAACAAAATTTACATAATTTTAATCTTTAAAATTTTATAGAAAAATTCTCAAATACAATTGAGAAATCGGACTTACATAGTCTATAAGTATGTATCCTTGGCTTTAATTTCCCAGTGGTCCAAATGAGTGACAAACAAATTTTATAGAAAAATTCTTAAATACAATTGAGAAATCGGACTTACATAGTCTATAAGTATGGATCCTTGGCTTTAATTTCCCAGTGGTCCAAATGAGTGACAAACAAATTTTATAGAAAAATTCTTAAATACAATTGAGAAATCGGACTTACATAGTCTATAAGTATGGATCCTTGGCCTTAATTTACCATTGGTCCAAATGAGTGACAAACATAAATGTGCCCACAAATAGCCAAATTCCCCTAGAACTGAACAAAATTTACATAATTTTAATCTTTAAAATTTTATAGAAAAATTCTCAAATACAATTGAGAAATCGGACTTACATAGTCTATAAGTATGTATCCTTGGTTTTAATTTCCCAGTGGTCCAAATGAGTGACAAACAAATTTTATAGAAAAATTCTTAAATACAATTGAGAAATCGGACTTACATAGTCTATAAGTATGGATCCTTGGCTTTAATTTACCATTGGTCCAAATGAGTGACAAACATAAATGTGCCCACAAATAGCCAAATTCCCCTAGAACTGAACAAAATTTACATAATTTTAATCTTTAAAATTTTATAGAAAAATTCTCAAATACAATTGAGAAATCGGACTTACATAGTCTATAAGTATGTATCCTTGGCTTTAATTTCCCAGTGGTCCAAATGAGTGACAAACAAATTTTATAGAAAAATTCTTAAATACAATTGAGAAATCGGACTTATATAGTCTATAAGTATGGATCCTTGGCTTTAATTTCCCAGTGGTCCAAATGAGTGACAAACATAAATGTGCCCACAAATAGCCAAATTCCCCTAGAACTGAACAAAATTTACATAATTTTAATCTTTAAAATTTTATAGAAAAATTCTCAAATACAATTGAGAAATCGGACTTACATAGTCTATAAGTATGTATCCTTGGCTTTAATTTCCCAGTGGTCCAAATGAGTGACAAACAAATTTTATAGAAAAATTCTTAAATACAATTGAGAAATCGGACTTACATAGTCTATAAGTATGTATCCTTGGCTTTAATTTCCCAGTGGTCCAAATGAGTGACAAACAAATTTTATAGAAAAATTCTTAAATACAATTGAGAAATCGGACTTACATAGTCTATAAGTATGGATCCTTGGCTTTAATTTACCATTGGTCCAAATGAGTGACAAACATAAATGTGCCCACAAATAGCCAAATTCCCCTAGAACTGAACAAAATTTACATAATTTTAATCTTTAAAATTTTATAGAAAAATTCTCAAATACAATTGAGAAATCGGACTTACATAGTCTATAAGTATGTATCCTTGGCTTTAATTTCCCAGTGGTCCAAATGAGTGACAAACAAATTTTATAGAAAAATTCTTAAATACAATTGAGAAATCGGACTTATATAGTCTATAAGTATGGATCCTTGGCTTTAATTTCCCAGTGGTCCAAATGAGTGACAAACATAAATGTGCCCACAAATAGCCAAATTCCCCTAGAACTGAACAAAATTTACATAATTTTAATCTTTAAAATTTTATAGAAAAATTCTCAAATACAATTGAGAAATCGGACTTACATAGTCTATAAGTATGTATCCTTGGCTTTAATTTCCCAGTGGTCCAAATGAGTGACAAACAAATTTTATAGAAAAATTCTTAAATACAATTGAGAAATCGGACTTACATAGTCTATAAGTATGTATCCTTGGCTTTAATTTCCCAGTGGTCCAAATGAGTGACAAACAAATTTTATAGAAAAATTCTTAAATACAATTGAGAAATCGGACTTACATAGTCTATAAGTATGTATCCTTGGCTTTAATTTCCCAGTGGTCCAAATGAGTGACAAACAAATTTTATAGAAAAATTCTTAAATACAATTGAGAAATCGGACTTACATAGTCTATAAGTATGGATCCTTGGCTTTAATTTACCATTGGTCCAAATGAGTGACAAACATAAATGTGCCCACAAATAGCCAAATTCCCCTAGAACTGAACAAAATTTACATAATTTTAATCTTTAAAATTTTATAGAAAAATTCTCAAATACAATTGAGAAATCGGACTTACATAGTCTATAAGTATGTATCCTTGGCTTTAATTTCCCAGTGGTCCAAATGAGTGACAAACAAATTTTATAGAAAAATTCTTAAATACAATTGAGAAATCGGACTTATATAGTCTATAAGTATGGATCCTTGGCTTTAATTTCCCAGTGGTCCAAATGAGTGACAAACATAAATGTGCCCACAAATAGCCAAATTCCCCTAGAACTGAACAAAATTTACATAATTTTAATCTTTAAAATTTTATAGAAAAATTCTCAAATACAATTGAGAAATCGGACTTACATAGTCTATAAGTATGTATCCTTGGCTTTAATTTCCCAGTGGTCCAAATGAGTGACAAACAAATTTTATAGAAAAATTCTTAAATACAATTGAGAAATCGGACTTACATAGTCTATAAGTATGTATCCTTGGCTTTAATTTCCCAGTGGTCCAAATGAGTGACAAACAAATTTTATAGAAAAATTCTTAAATACAATTGAGAAATCGGACTTACATAGTCTATAAGTATGTATCCTTGGCTTTAATTTCCCAGTGGTCCAAATGAGTGACAAACAAATTTTATAGAAAAATTCTTAAATACAATTGAGAAATCGGACTTACATAGTCTATAAGTATGGATCCTTGGCTTTAATTTACCATTGGTCCAAATGAGTGACAAACATAAATGTGCCCACAAATAGCCAAATTCCCCTAGAACTGAACAAAATTTACATAATTTTAATCTTTAAAATTTTATAGAAAAATTCTCAAATACAATTGAGAAATCGGACTTACATAGTCTATAAGTATGTATCCTTGGCTTTAATTTCCCAGTGGTCCAAATGAGTGACAAACAAATTTTATAGAAAAATTCTTAAATACAATTGAGAAATCGGACTTACATAGTCTATAAGTATGTATCCTTGGCTTTAATTTCCCAGTGGTCCAAATGAGTGACAAACAAATTTTATAGAAAAATTCTCAAATACAATTGAGAAATCGGACTTATGTAGTCTTAAAGTGTGGGCCCTTGGCTTTAATTTCCCATTGGTCCAAATGAGTGACAAACAAATTTTATAGAAAAATTCTCAAATACAATTGAGAAATCGGACTTACATAGTCTATAAGTATGTATCCTTGGCTTTAATTTCCCAGTGGTTCAAATGAGTGACAAACAAATTTTATAGAAAAATTCTTAAATACAATTGAGAAATCGGACTTACATAGTCTATAAGTATGGATCCTTGGCTTTAATTTCCCAGTGGTCCAAATGAGTGACAAACAAATTTTATAGAAAAATTCTTAAATACAATTGAGAAATCGGACTTACATAGTCTATAAGTATGGATCCTTGGCTTTAATTTACCATTGGTCCAAATGAGTGACAAACATAAATGTGCCCACAAATAGCCAAATTCCCCTAGAACTGAACAAAATTTACATAATTTTAATCTTTAAAATTTTATAGAAAAATTCTCAAATACAATTGAGAAATCGGACTTACATAGTCTATAAGTATGTATCCTTGGCTTTAATTTCCCAGTGGTCCAAATGAGTGACAAACAAATTTTATAGAAAAATTCTTAAATACAATTGAGAAATCGGACTTACATAGTCTATAAGTATGTATCCTTGGCTTTAATTTCCCAGTGGTCCAAATGAGTGACAAACAAATTTTATAGAAAAATTCTCAAATACAATTGAGAAATCGGACTTATGTAGTCTTAAAGTGTGGGCCCTTGGCTTTAATTTCCCATTGGTCCAAATGAGTGACAAACAAATTTTATAGAAAAATTCTCAAATACAATTGAGAAATCGGACTTACATAGTCTATAAGTATGTATCCTTGGCTTTAATTTCCCAGTGGTTCAAATGAGTGACAAACAAATTTTATAGAAAAATTCTTAAATACAATTGAGAAATCGGACTTACATAGTCTATAAGTATGGATCCTTGGCTTTAATTTCCCAGTGGTCCAAATGAGTGACAAACAAATTTTATAGAAAAATTCTTAAATACAATTGAGAAATCGGACTTACATAGTCTATAAGTATGGATCCTTGGCTTTAATTTACCATTGGTCCAAATGAGTGACAAACATAAATGTGCCCACAAATAGCCAAATTCCCCTAGAACTGAACAAAATTTACATAATTTTAATCTTTAAAATTTTATAGAAAAATTCTCAAATACAATTGAGAAATCGGACTTACATAGTCTATAAGTATGTATCCTTGGCTTTAATTTCCCAGTGGTCCAAATGAGTGACAAACAAATTTTATAGAAAAATTCTTAAATACAATTGAGAAATCGGACTTACATAGTCTATAAGTATGGATCCTTGGCTTTAATTTACCATTGGTCCAAATGAGTGACAAACATAAATGTGCCCACAAATAGCCAAATTCCCCTAGAACTGAACAAAATTTACATAATTTTAATCTTTAAAATTTTATAGAAAAATTCTCAAATACAATTGAGAAATCGGACTTACATAGTCTATAAGTATGTATCCTTGGCTTTAATTTCCCAGTGGTCCAAATGAGTGACAAACAAATTTTATAGAAAAATTCTTAAATACAATTGAGAAATCGGACTTACATAGTCTATAAGTATGGATCCTTGGCTTTAATTTACCATTGGTCCAAATGAGTGACAAACATAAATGTGCCCACAAATAGCCAAATTCCCCTAGAACTGAACAAAATTTACATAATTTTAATCTTTAAAATTTTATAGAAAAATTCTCAAATACAATTGAGAAATCGGACTTACATAGTCTATAAGTATGTATCCTTGGCTTTAATTTCCCAGTGGTCCAAATGAGTGACAAACAAATTTTATAGAAAAATTCTTAAATACAATTGAGAAATCGGACTTACATAGTCTATAAGTATGTATCCTTGGCTTTAATTTCCCAGTGGTCCAAATGAGTGACAAACAAATTTTATAGAAAAATTCTTAAATACAATTGAGAAATCGGACTTACATAGTCTATAAGTATGGATCCTTGGCTTTAATTTACCATTGGTCCAAATGAGTGACAAACATAAATGTGCCCACAAATAGCCAAATTCCCCTAGAACTGAACAAAATTTACATAATTTTAATCTTTAAAATTTTATAGAAAAATTCTCAAATACAATTGAGAAATCGGACTTACATAGTCTATAAGTATGTATCCTTGGCTTTAATTTCCCAGTGGTCCAAATGAGTGACAAACAAATTTTATAGAAAAATTCTTAAATACAATTGAGAAATCGGACTTACATAGTCTATAAGTATGGATCCTTGGCTTTAATTTACCATTGGTCCAAATGAGTGACAAACAAATTTTATAGAAAAATTCTCAAATACAATTGAGAAATCGGACTTATGTAGTCTTAAAGTGTGGGCCCTTGGCTTTAATTTCCCATTGGTCCAAATGAGTGACAAACAAATTTTATAGAAAAATTCTCAAATACAATTGAGAAATCGGACTTACATAGTCTATAAGTATGTATCCTTGGCTTTTATTTCCCAGTGGTTCAAATGAGTGACAAACAAATTTTATAGAAAAATTCTTAAATACAATTGAGAAATCGGACTTACATAGTCTATAAGTATGGATCCTTGGCTTTAATTTCCCAGTGGTCCAAATGAGTGACAAACAAATTTTATAGAAAAATTCTTAAATACAATTGAGAAATCGGACTTACATAGTCTATAAGTATGGATCCTTGGCTTTAATTTACCATTGGTCCAAATGAGTGACAAACATAAATGTGCCCACAAATAGCCAAATTCCCCTAGAACTGAACAAAATTTACATAATTTTAATCTTTAAAATTTTATAGAAAAATTCTCAAATACAATTGAGAAATCGGACTTACATAGTCTATAAGTATGTATCCTTGGCTTTAATTTCCCAGTGGTCCAAATGAGTGACAAACAAATTTTATAGAAAAATTCTTAAATACAATTGAGAAATCGGACTTACATAGTCTATAAGTATGTATCCTTGGCTTTAATTTCCCAGTGGTCCAAATGAGTGACAAACAAATTTTATAGAAAAATTCTTAAATACAATTGAGAAATCGGACTTACATAGTCTATAAGTATGGATCCTTGGCTTTAATTTACCATTGGTCCAAATGAGTGACAAACATAAATGTGCCCACAAATAGCCAAATTCCCCTAGAACTGAACAAAATTTACATAATTTTAATCTTTAAAATTTTATAGAAAAATTCTCAAATACAATTGAGAAATCGGACTTACATAGTCTATAAGTATGTATCCTTGGCTTTAATTTCCCAGTGGTCCAAATGAGTGACAAACATAAATGTGCCCACAAATAGCCAAATTCGCGTAGTGCTGAACAAAATCTACACAATTTTAATATAAATACTTTTAATTTTATTTTATAACAAGGGGGTAGCGAAGCACAACGGGATTAGCTAGTTATTTTATAAAAAAGACTGCAATGTAAAATGGTTTAAAATAATCAGATATTAGTTTTTCATATTTTCAAAGTAATCAAGTAATTTTAAAGAGATTTCTAAAAAATTCAATGAAAAATCATCTAATTGTAAGTTTATGTATCTTTTCGTATGTGTGTGCAAGGCATGCTTAAATTTTCATTCATATGTTCTCGCTTTTATTACAGCAAAATGAAGTACAGTCGAACTTCCATAACAGGAATCACCATTATCCCAGAAGAAACTTTGACTTACGGTTTGACTAAAGGTTTTTGTTCTATTTATTTTTATTTAAAATAGCCTCTAATGGAAAACTACATACTTAAGAATGTAAAAGAACAAGCATATGTAATTAAAAAATTACAGTTAAGTAAAATGTGAAATATGAAATAAGTGACTGACTGAAATAATTTACTGGGTCCTTACTCTTTTACTTCATAAACGAAATCCAGATTCAAACGAGTTGATAATTGATTTCTTATTTTTGAAAATTGTTTAGACCGTGCTTGCGGGATACCATATTTATCAGCTGCTTCCTTTTTCTTTAATCCATCTTCGACGTCTTTTATAAGTTTATATTTTTCTTCAATTGATAAGCATTTTAAAACACGTTTAGTTGTCATAATAATAAAAAAAAAATTTGATTGCAACATTTATCATCTGGCCCGAATTATGCATAGAACTGATACTTACACAACAAAAAAAGAAACATATTTGTAATTCCCCGAAAAAAATTAACAAAAAAAGCATGTAAAATATACAAACCAGCTTAAGCAACAAAAGAGAGTAAAACAAACAAACCATAAATAAAGCAAAAACAAAAAACCATTTAAACAAGCAGAATTCTTCGAGTTATAGAGTTCATGTGTATGTTTTTTGTTTGAGTTATGGAGAACTTCGACTTATAGAAGTTCGAGTTACGGAAGGAAAATTGTATGTGATTTGTTCTTTTAACGCTACTGCCAACCAAATTAGTTCGAGTTAGAGAAAATTCGAGTTAGAGAAGTTCGAGTTATGGAAGTTCGACTGTATATTCAAGCAAAGAGTACAACAGCGAGTGAGTATTGCATGTAGTGTTTGTTTGTTGCACAAACGGAACTAAAAATTTTTGTTTATTGTTTTTTGTTTTTTGGTGAACGCAACATTGAAAAGGTACATTTTTGGAAAACTCCTTTATAATGTTTGTATTCATTAGTTGCAAAATTTTTGAATGCTGTAAAAGATACATAGTACATATGTTCGTGATAATACACTTGGAAAAATTATATTTTAAAAGATTTTAAAATGAGAAAAGATTTTCATTGTAAATTTTCAAATTTTCATTACGGAAGACTTAGTATTTTAATTAATTTTCTAATGAAAAATGTACATATACATTTTTATGTCTTACATTCTCTGAGTGTAAATGTCTTGCATTTAATAGCAACAACAACATTTTGTTGGATGCAATTTCGCTGATTATTGTTAACACCAGGCACTTACTTTTGGTAGTCCTTTCATGGAATTTCTTGTTAATGTAGAAATGTTTGCGATAATTGATGTGAGTACTGGTTGCATGCATAGATAATGAATCTTCCAATTGTGTTTTGCGCTTGTTGTGAATATTTTTGAATTTCACTTAATATAACATTAGATTAAGATAATGGAAATAATTAAAATTTTATGTTGAATTCAGAGAAAGCAGTTAATATGACTTTAGTTGCACAAAGATTATGGCAAAAAATGCGATCACACTGCTTAAATTTAAACTTGTCTTAAATTTATAAATTGATTTAGAATAAAAGAGAGAACAGTGAACTCTTTAAAAAATTAACATTTACACATAAGAATAGAAATAAAGGGTGTTTTTATGGAGTGACACAAGATTAATTCATAATAAAACATACAAAGGAAATATATTTTTAATATCAATAAAACGGGCTTTATTGGAAAGAAAATTTTATGAAATTAATGTTTAAATATGATTTCTGCCATGTGATTTCTGGCGCGTAGAAAGCGCAATCTGGAACACCAATTTTCAACAACCTTTCGCAGCATTTGCGAAATATATATTTATATCGATATATATATATTTATATCGAAAACATTAGTTAAGAGACGAATGTCATTTTATTCTAGATAACATTTGATAACCTTAAGTAGTTCCGGTGCAAGAAAATACCGCACATAAAACAGTTCATGTTAAATTTATCCGGTTTTTATTTACGTTAAATATATTTCTCATGCTTGTTTATATGTATTTGTGCGTCATAAAACTAAAAGCATTAGTACGTGAACGATAAAACTAAACTCCAGCTTTGGTTTAAATAGAATGATAAACTTGCATTTTTATATATATTTTGATGCATGCCACAAATCAAACCACATACAGTGAGTCATTATAATTTACTCCTCCAAAAGGAGTAAATGTAAATATTTTAAATTGTAGTTGATTTCTAGCATTGGAACAAAATTTGGGAAAAAAAATTATTTATTTTATTTTTTCGATAAAATTTGATGTATTTCTTAATTCGACTGAAGTTTTCTCCAAAAATAAATTTTATAAATTTGGTCGCAAATTTAAACGCTTATAAGTTACAAAATACTAAACCGAAAATAACTCAAAACTTCTTGTTCACTTTTCTGAATAAATATCTTTAATTTGTAATAAGTTTTGTCAACATCAGTTGAATAATGTGGCCATAAAGTCGATCACAAAAAAGGGTATTGCCATCGTTTATTGGTATATTTACACAATCCATTTTAATTCAATGCATGGCAAGTGTAATATCACTTAATACTTGATTTGCGTTACTGTTTGTGAAGATAAAGACTGATTGACTGATTTATTAATTACGTTTTTTAATAATAAAAATTACACGATTTTATATATGTTTTAAGAAAAATATTTTTTTGTAAATATTTTGCTTCAACTTGAAAAAATAACAGTACAACTATACGAGTAGTTTTAATTTTAGATCGGCAATAAAAAAAAATTTTAGATTTTATATTAAAAAAAATTGAAATAAAAGTGGGGAAAAAAGTTCAAAAAAAATATTCAGAATAAAAGTTGAACTCATTGTTTGATCAACCAATATTGCAGTAAAACTAGACAAGAAGAAGAAATGTGTGACAGATTAACTGATCACGCAGAAGTTAAACTTGTATCGAAGGTCGATTTAAAGCTGGATCAAATGAGCACTAAAATTTCGAGTAAAAGTTGGTGGAAAAGTTATGTTAAAAAGTTAAAGTAAAATGGGGGTTAAAGTTAGAGCATAGACAGAGCTTAAGTTGTAAAATTTTAAGTGAAATTGGAGTTACAGTGGGTTTTAAGATGGACTAAATGCTGGAATAATAATCGTAGGGAAAACTGAAGTAAAAGTTTTAGTAAAACTGGCAGGAAGGAAGTAACTTGGTGTAAGAGTTGAAAAGAAATTAAGTTAAAGGAAAGTTGGCCTAAAAGTTGAAAGAAAAATTAGAAAAAAAAGTTACAGGAATATTTGCAGTAACAGACTGAGCAGACAATATATTTATAAAATGTTGTTGTAAAAGCAAAGTTAAAATAAAAAGTTGCAATCAAATTTCATATAAAAGTTGGGTCAAAAGTGCGAACAGAAGTTAATATAAGAGTTGAAGTAAAGGTTGTAGTAAATCTTGCAACATAAGTTGCAGTAATTATTCGATTTATTGATTGTTTGCTTGACTCATAAAAAAACTACAGTAAAAATTTGAGCCTAGATAAAGAGAAAGTTGGACTGATCAATCAAAGAACGGAGTTAAAGTTGTAGTAAAACTTGCAGTATAGATTGGGTAAAATTTAAAGCATAAGTTAAGATAAAAGTTGGAATAAAATTAAAAAAATATTTCGAGTACAGATTAGAGTAAAAGTTGGGACAAAAGTTCGAGTAAAAATTGGGGTACAAGTTAGAGAAAAAGGTAGATTAAAAGTTGTATTAAAACTTGTACTGCATCGATCATATAAAAGTTGCTTCATTGATCGGAACAATATGTGGCATTTTGATAGCTCGTATCATTCTCTTGTTTTACAAACTCGGCAGACATATGGGTTATTTAAATGACCTTGGAAAAGTCAACATATTACAGATAGTAAGAAAATAAAAATAGTTGTAGAAAACAACTTAATACTCGTAAATCTATAAAGTTAAAATATTTCCTGAGAATATCTAAATTAAAGAATTTTAATCAAATTAAATTTTTCTCTCTAAAATATGTAAAAAAGGCATTGCTAAGAAATCATTTAATTTACTTTACATTATTCTTGCTATAGGTTTTAAAAAAATATCTGATTTCTAGGATAAACACATGGGTGTAAAGGTGTTTTATTTTAGCTCACTGTATATCAAATCATAACCGTATAAAACTTTAGTTTCATGTAGATGGATTTAAATTTATAATTTTAAGCTTACCTCAACACAATTTTATATATATAAAATTCATGCACAAACACACTATCGAACATAAAAAAATATTTAAATAAAAAGTGTAGCAAAAGTGGCTATAACATGAAATGAGGAAACTAAAGAGAAAAATAAAAACAACCGGAATATAAAAGTTGATACCACATATGACGCCATTTTGTCGCGTGACATCTTAATGTCATCTACATGCACGGATGGTATAAAAAAAGCTAAAAATAAAGTAAAAAAAAAAGTTGTATAAAGAAATTATTATTACAGATAAATTTTTTTACTATGACTTTATTTCAGAGGTATAAACTTAATACGCTTTTGAAGTGAAAGCTTTTTTCATATCTGTAGCCTGATAAATATTTGATGTATGATGCTGTTCGTTTTGTTGATAATAATTTTTATTTAGGATTTAGCAAACTGTTAAAAGGATTATAAATTATATGATTTAATGAAAGGGAAATTATACGATTTTACTAATAATTTATTTAATGGGGAGAGATTTGTAGCACTTGGCTCACTTGAGATGAACATAGCTTTTTAAAGGAATTAAAGAAAAAATTAGTAATAATTAAGATATTAACACTTTTACTCTACTAAAATATCTACTAAAAATTCATGAAATTTATGTATTAAAGGGTGTGCTAAAGCGAGCGCCGCAAAATTTAAAAATATTTATGCCACATTCGCAGTTAATGGATTAATATACAGACTATAACAATAAATATTAAAGTTTCAGCGAAATATAATATAAAGGGTATTTAAGAAGTTAATGTAATTTGGTAAGCCGTAAGAAGTAAATTATGCCAATTTATCATGCTTACGATAAAATATTTAACAAGATTGTATGGTATACAAAAATCTAAAAAAAAAATGATTATTAAAGGGTATTTTATCAGACAATGTAATATATGAAATGAAGCTGTGTTTTATAAACCGACACTTCAACAAATGCAACGAACAACGTGAAAAAATCTGAAAAAAAAACAAAAAAAAAAGAGAACCTCCTTAAACATAATTGCATGCTCTGCTTATGATGTCACCTACACCAATTAACACAAGTAAAGAAAAAAAAAAACGAAATTATTGAAATATTGTCGCATGCTGTTTGAGAACCGTTTGAAGACAAAAACTTAATGTTAGTTCTATTTTTGGTATGGGTTAGCATCAAACAAGTGTATTTGATTTACAATACAAAATCGTTTTGTCTTTCGCTGATGTGGGTTCAGCCTATCAGACATCTGCAACAAGTCTTAAATATTCGGGCATGCACATTGATTTTTATGATCTAATCGTTTTTGTTCAAAAGCAAAAAACACTTGTTTACGCAACCGTTCGTTTTAAACATTTAGTTTTATTCACTTCTTGTTTTGTGCTAACATGAATGTTCTGACTTTGTCGTTAAGAGCATGAAACTCAATTTGAATGGTGTTGTTAGAGGAACAAGTGTTTTCTTCATTTGTTGATTTGTGCTAACATGAATGTTCTGACTGTGATTGAACTGGTTTTGAATCGAGGCCAACGTGTTGTTTGAAACATATACTTTTGACTTCCGAAATCAAATTTTATACCAACAAATTACATAGAGTTGTTGTTGTTTGTATTTCTGCACATGCTTACATTCATTTTATCATGCAATCAGATCATGTACATTCGCATCAAATGATCGAAATGATTTAAACTTGTTGATGAATTTTCTGCATAAAAAGCGAACAGTATAAAATTGAATAATACTTGTTTGTGTTGTTCTTAAAATTCAACGTTAGTGAATAAGTTGGCTCGATCATACTTGTTTCAGATGTCTGCAGCCTATGTGTTCGCTATTTCTATTGGAAGTTACCTATAGTGCGTGTTTGTATGAGCAATATTCAGTATGATTTGCTGTAATATAACTCATACGCAAGTATTTTCATAACAACTGTTGCGTACTTTTTTGATGGAATTTAATAATCGTCTTACACCCGATTTACATGATGACTTTTGCGACGTCGCTTTTTCGACGTCTCTTTTTGCTTCTTGGTGAGCGTTGTAGGGAAAAAAGAGGGGAAAACAAAAAGTCTTGATTTGTGTTTTTCAAGACTTTTCTTCCATTTCTCTTTGTTACTTTTCATTATTTTTCTTACTTTTGTTATTTATCTTTGTTACTTTTCATTATTTCAAAACAAAAATGGGAAAAAAGACACGAAACTAAAAGACATCGTCTGAACACACGAAGATTTTGGTAGCAACTTCAAAAGGGAATTCAGTAAAAACGACGTCGCAAAAGTCATCATGTGAATTAAGTGTTACGTGATTATGCATTAATGTGTTCTAATATTTTCATCAGATGAAAAATTTTTCGCATTTGATTCTTTTCGAATTGAAATCATGACTGTGATTTAGCTTTATAAAACTGACCAGAAATAAATAAATGGGCTGATTTATAAATTGAATAGATTAAAAAAACGGATTGAACATGCACATAATACCTTTTTCAATTACTATAACAATCTTGCAAAACGATTAAAAAAATATCAATTGATTAAAAATTTTCTAACAGAAATCTGTAATTTTTATCCATCACGCTAAAATCGCCAACTCTATTTCTACATCAGATATTCCTTTTTCGCTCTTGTACATTTATCCTAAAATTATACCGTAACTATTCTCCAACTGTGAAAGGCCGTGCCGCACTATCCTACACAGTCGCGCGATATTCCAAATATAACATGTGGGCTAAAAATGTATGGTAGTGTGCATTAAAAATGCAAATATGTGACAGATTATTTTCGCAAGTCGTGCGATTTGTAAGAATTTATGAAAATTTTCATAAAATGATAGTTTCCATGCGATCAGAGGAGTATTTATTGTCAATTAGATGTTTTGGCATTAGTTTTGTATGATAGTGTGGCACATACAAGACGATTTTGAAACAAATTTTTAAAGTCGGTCAGATTTTTGTAAGATTTTCCTGTGAATGAACTGAACGATTGTGTATGATAGTGAAGCACGGCCTTAAGTAACCATCCATGAATAGAAGTGAATCTTAAATTGAAATCTCATTTGAAGTAGGATCGTAAGTAGTTTCCAATTAAAAATGTGAGTAAAAAATCTTACGAATACTTCTGATTTTGCCCTCGTATAGATGTTGATTTATTGTGCTGGTAACTATGTGACCATATAAAAGCTTTATAATAAATTTGTGTGCAAGAAGAGCGTGTCAATTTTTTTTAAGCCCATAAAAAGAGATTTAAAAAGGTGATGCAATAAAAATGATAAATTTGTTTTTTTTATGAATAACCGTGTATGTCTGTATATATTCTTAAATTTTATGCAAGCCTAAACCTAATAAAAATAAGTTTGACAAAAATATTAGTCTTTAAAGAACAAGAAAAATATCACTAAAAGGTATCGCTTTATGAGTAATGGAATTTTTGTAAGAATTTCTTATTATAGTTGAAGAGCCCATTACTATATTTTTCAGTTTACTACAATCCTTTTTTATTAAATTTTATTAAACTAAAGAACGATTAAGTGTAAAATATGGCGGGACCATTTTTTGTGACGAAATTAACGGCCATAATATTTAAGCGGTTTTGATAAAACTTTTACCAAATTAAAAATATTTATTCACAAAAGTGAACGAGATATTGTGGTTTTACTATTGGGTGCTATATTCCTTTAAAGTTGCTACTTTTTCATGCTACTTATACCTAAATGTGTTTTACTTCAACTGGTATAAAATCTCTGAAAACAGCGTTACGTAATATGTGCACAGCATCTTCGGAAAGGTGAGAAAGTCTAGTTTTTATTATATTAAAAAATTTTCTAACATTTTCGCTGATAAAATAATTGAAATGATAAAATTTTTTTAATTTTTGATATTAAAAATTTGAACGAAAAACATTTTCAAAACATCTTCTGTTTTGAATCCCAAAATAAAGTTTCTTATAAACTAAGACTCTAAATAATTACTATGAATGTTTTATATACAAATTGTGCATAACTCCACTTTTTAAACTATTACTCAAAGATTAGATTTTAACATATATGCGGTTTTATATGAAAATCTCAATAATATGGGGTTATTATACTTTTGGATAGAAAAACACAGCCTTATGCTGGGAACACAATTGGGACGAACGACGAATTTTTCGTTGCAAAATTTCGTCGTCAAAAATTAAAGTGAACACTACACCGACGTCGACGAAATTCATCGTGCGTGACGAATTCTCTGATAGATATGTTTCTATTCATACGCCGATGAACAACGAATAAATCAGTACAGAGTTATCTTGTTTTTTTTTAGTTTTCAAATATATTAATAAATAATGTTAATTTTTACTTTAATAAGTGCTTCTTTTCATGATATAGATCTTTTTAGATAAATACACATAAATATTAATGATAAAATTAGTTTTTAATGTTTTTTTTTTTAATGTTTAATTTTATAAAGGAATTCTTTTCTTTATGCGGTAACACTATCGCTGTTATGTTTTTACACCAGAGCCCCGATTTTCGTCTCGACTCAAATCGGATCATTTTTTTCTAAGTGCAAAATTCTATTTTTGATAAAAAAAGTGAGTGATATGCTATAAAAATGCAAGTAGAGAATAAACGGAGAACTGCCATTTTTACATGCCCCTTTATAAATTATTCACAATATAAGCAGGTATATTTCGAAATTAAAACCACGAGAAGCGGGTTCAATCAAATTTTAAAAAGCGATGCAAATTGAAACGACGTAAAAAATATCGACGCAGATCGGCGCTCCAGTGTATATAAAAACAAATTTGTAATAAGAACTACACACAATTTTTTTGATTATTATGACAGCAGTAATTCGTTCGTCCCAATTGTGTTCCCAGTATTAGAATATAAAACGACTAAAAAAAAACAGAAAAAATATTTTATAGTTTCTCCTAAAAAAAAGAAACTCCTGGCAATAATCTTGCACTTTTTTTTGGATCGGAAAATCAAAGAAAATCCTTATATTGGTTAGAACTTATATCATCTTATATTTGTATGTTTGCATATTATTTGCTAAACTGTGTATGTACGAGTATGTTGATAATAAAAAAAAAAGAGAAATCAAAATGAAGATGAAAATAAAAATAAAAACTAACGAAACTAAAATGACACCGGAAAAGCTTTAAGCTCAATTAAACATTGAGTGCAATGACATGCTTGTCTATATGTCTACATATTTAGTTAAAGAATTTTTTACTTAAAAAATAATGGCAACAGACTTACGACAAAATATTACAATGGCATTAAACTAAACAAAAACAGTTGATGGAAAATCATTTAGTTATTTTTTTTTTACATACGAAATGCTACACTACTCGTAAAACTTGAATGATTTCATTTATATTAAGCAGGCAACTGATTTTCTGTTTTTGTTTGGATTCTAACGAAATTTATTTTGAAGTTCACATGGTGAAAAATTAAGCAGCTAAAGCGCATAACTTTGAGACGTTTCAAAAGTCTGTGGCTTGAAAGTTTCCGGTTTGCCCTTAGTAAAACTTTAATTAAATAAAATAATAGTCCTTATGGAATAGTTATAAAACTTTTAAATAGATTTTTCATTGCTACCCTAATTTATCTATATACATACATACATATATACATGTATGTATACAAATGCATGAAAGTTGTATGTTTGCTATGCTTGAAGTATAAAGATTTTCCATAGGATTTATAATTCGATATGTCAGTGTTTTTAGTTTTATTTTTTAGTTAACAAACTCACATTGAGTTTTAAAAAGCTATAAATAATCAAAAATACAACTTAGAAGCTCTGCAACTCCATAATAAAAATTTTAGGAAAATATCAGCAGAGTTCTCTTCATTTTTCGGGCAGACTATTTTTAACTTAACATTTTTTTTTTATTGAAACAACAACACGAATTCTAAGACCAATTTTACTATTTTTTGGGTTAATTTTTTTATTTCAAATTTCGGACCATTTTTCTCTGTTAAACTCTGTGGTCAAAATAAAATTCTCAAGTCGCGATAAATGAACTTGAATTGTGCTTTCTTTTCTGAATAATATGCTGCATATATTCTGACTTATAGATATCTTTCTGTTCTTTTCTGCAAAATATGTGTTGTTGTAACGCGTACTTTTCTCATGATGATACCATTAAAATAATATTACATGTTCAACACTCATCTATATAAATAATTAATAGCCAACTGCTTTTCTTGTGCTGCTCTTCATTCACCCATTATACAACCGATTTTTGTAAGACCTCTACCAAATTAAAGAAATTTTTTCACAGAAGTGAACGAGGTGTTGTAGGTTTTTGTGGGTTCAGTATTTTGGGAGCTATAACCGTTTAAATTTCCTACTACTACAATCACACGTATTACTCATGCATGTAAGTTAAAGCCAAACAAATAACAGATGTTGTGATTTAACACAAGACTATTAGACTATTTCTTGTGGGGTTATTTGAAGTCATTGGTCTTTCGAAATAAACCAGACTTTCTTCAAGCTTTACAAGTCAATATTGAACGTGCCATTCATGACATACGACTTGATTTAGTGGAAAAAGTGCTCAAAAATTGGGTTCACCGAATTCGTTCCTGCAGAAGAACTCGTGGAAGCCATTTGAATGACGTTTTATTTAGAACTTAATTGCATCGATTGTTTTGTTCGATTCACATTAAATAAAAAACTTTTGAATTTCCTTAACAATAAGTGTGTTAAAAAAAAATCATATCACTGTTATTAGAAAACCGTATATTTGAAAACTATTGCAAAGTCTAATTGAGAAAAGTATGTACGAGTGTGTAAATATCCATCCCATTTATAGGTTTTATTTTTAAAAAAAAGTCTTCTTTGCACAGTCGATTACACTTTAGCAAAAGAATCTATACAGCGTTTTATTTGTCAATCTAGAACAATGACATAATACTTGGAAAAATATTCATTCATATCTGCAAACAAATGCTTTTCACAGGCATTAACTCTTTGACGATAGGCAAAAATGTAGTAAGTCAAAAAAAAATGCATTTTGAGATTCTGATTAAATTTTACTCTGTAGGCAATAAATAATTTTCAATTTAAAATTTCGAAAAATTACAGTTTCTGACTTAAGAGCTTTTTCGCTAGCTTCAAAGAATTATTCTTTCGCAAACAAAAGATAAATAAGAACTGATATCTACTTTAACAAATACAAAAAGAGTATTGTTTAAATCAGTATTTATTTCTGTATATTCACGTGTCATAATTAAAAACACATGAATATGTTATGTGTACATGTTTGTTCAGGTTTTGACAAATCATTTGTAACAAAAGAGAAAATTGCAAGGTAAGATAAAGTTTGTATTTTAAATAAACTATTTTTTTTTTTAAATTTTATATCACGATTAAAAAAGATAAGCGCAATAAGCGTACATTATTGTTTTGTAGGCACATTTGTTATATGCGTATCAAAACAAGCAAGACTGCTACAGTTGGCTGTAACGAATCTTATGTAATATTTGCAATGAAGATTTTAAATATACATATCGCACTTGATCAGCAAGAGGGTATTAACTCAAAATTTTTAAAATTAATTTTTTTTTTTGCAAGAAATCGTCATATCTACCCACTGTAAAAATTTTACCCCATTTTCTAAACTCTTTCACAAAAAAAAAAAAAAAAAATACAGTTGTATCTCTTTGTGATAGAAGAGCAGTATTAAAAAAAAAGTTTTTTGTCTCTACTGAAAATGTTAAAATTTTGAGTTAATACCCTCTTGATGATCAAGTGCGATATGTATTAGTGATGTTACGAATATCAATTCGTAGTATTCGCGAATACGAATATTTGAAACAGTATCCGCCGAATACGAATATTAATTTTAAGGATTAGAGCAGCCTTTGTCATAAAGAGAACATGTAAGAAATATCAATGTATTGGTGTTTTTACACTGGTAGAAATTGATTGTTACATTTATTTTTTTTCTGTAGCCTAACATCATATTAAAAGTTTGTATGCATACACACTGGTTTGGTTTAGCGTGTTTATGGACGAAAGTATGAACGAATGAATGAATTTACATAATTAAAAAGATTTTCCATTAAAAAATATATATACAAAAAAGCTTCTTCCCATTCAAGATTCCACATTCTGAAAAATTAAAATATTCACAGTGTACTATGAAGAACAAATAAAGAGACTAAAAAAAAATAAATATTTTCTTGCCCTCTTTTGCATGTGTTTTGTTGTTGCAAATTCTAAAATAAAGCGACAAATGCATATGTTTCGTATTTTAGTTTGTCTCTTCTGTTTGGTTCGTGTTGTGTATGTGAAAATAACGATTGGTGCTCGGCCCCTAGGGGCTAGTTTGACGATCAATGGTTTAGAGAAACTTAATAAATAATAATAATATCTAAATAATAAATATCGAAAAGTGTATAATATAATTAATTTTAATTGTATGTAAGTATGTATAGTATATATGTATGTATGTATATAGATATACTAGTATGTGCATACTTTTATAAGAAGAGAAATTCTGTATTATATTCAATGAATTATATATTTACGGCTTGGTGAAGGTTATATAAGACCCAGGGACTGCCAAATATAGCACTCTTACTTGTTATCAGTCTCTTTTGTTCCTACAGTGAATTTGACATTTGAAACAACTAAATCTGTTGCAAAGGTTTCATCTTAGTTATTCTTTCAATTGAATTTTTCAAGACTGGTAAATATTTAAAAGACACATTGTGTTAAAAAATTCTTAAAGAAAAAAGTCTAGGTAGCACACTGTAATGACAAGAAATACTAGACAAAAAATATGATACAAGTTTTTTATGCTTGAATCCAAATATAAGGGCGAATTTTTGACTTGATGTTTAAGTTATAGTTATTTTTAAGTTGTAATTAAATACCAAATTGCAGATTTAAAAATAGCACTTATTTAATAATTATATGAACAACCTTGTGTATTTAAATATTAATTAAGATCTACGATTTTCCATATGTTTTTGACTGCTTGTTCTTCTTATATAAAATAAAGCCAAATAAAATATTTGTGTCTGCTGGCAAATTCCATAAAATTTTGTATTTTTTTGCCGCTATTAACCTTTTAATTGTTTTGAAAGTGGCTTTTATTCTTTTAAAACATTTCACGAGTTCTTTATTATTCATATTTTTAGCTAAAATATTAATATATTTATTTGAATTTTTTTTTATTTGTTCTATCTAGTCAGCTGTTCTTTAGGATAATTTGTGGGAAATTTTTTATTTTACGCAGTGCTACCATATTTTCATCGTAATTAAATAAGAACTTTAATTACTTACTGAAAAAATGGAATCTAATTTAAATACAACATAAATTTAAATAAAAATTAACTAATTACATACTTAAATACGAAGTCAAACACTAGCCATACGTCTGTCGAAAACTATTATCTGTATGATGTACACATTCATAAGATCTCTCTTAAATGTACATGCTTATTGCAGTTAATATCCAATACGTATACATACAAACAAAATGTGCCTTGTAAACAATAATCACCTGATCTACTGATGGTATCTGCAATTAATCTGCCTTCAACGGCTTACATGCTCATGTTAAAATGACAACAACAAAAATGACGGCATAAAGTTTATGCCATCCGAATTCATACAAAATTCAATATCAAATGTAGATTGTGAGAAATTTGTTTACTTTCGATATCTAAGTGCTTAAATCTGTTGCATATAATGCAAAACAGCAGGAATTTCTTGACAAGAAAAGCCCAGTGAAATCTTTACTCTATTTAACTATAAATTTTAAGATCAGTTTTTGGCAATAAATGAATTAAGCTGCCTACATTTTCAACATCTATCTTCTTTATTCAATCCCTTTCTCTAAGTTCTGGAACAATGCCATGCTTAAGCAGAGGACATCACCTGAGTGCTGACCCTACGAGAAAAAAAAACTAATATGGTTGGCTTAAGCATTTAATGTTTCATGGCAAATATTACTACAAAAAATCATCGGCATTAGTTAAGTCGGCCCAAAAAAGTTTTTGTTTGAATATGTTGATTTTCCACTAACATGGCTATTTTAATACAGCAAGAATTTTTAAATGTTACAAAACTAAACAAAAATATTTAAATGAAAATAAAAAGTTGGTAGCAAAAGTTCATTTCAAAATTTTATTATTACCAAAGTGCCAGAATAAGGCTGTAAGGAAGACTTTCTGTCTTAATTAAACTTAATTGTAGATGTTTAAATGTCGTGAATTTTTCGTGTCACGTGATTCGTGATTGCAAATATAATACCGTGCGTGATGGTGCGTGATTTTTTAATACAATTTTTACGTACTGAAAACAGTTATCTTTGTTAAGCTTTTTCTTCTTTTGAATTTTTTTATCTTTGCTAAAATTACATCCATTCATACATACATATGTAATTACTTACAATTTTTTTTTGGCATATGCTAAATCTTTTATTGAAAAATTTGTATTTCACCGTGAGTGTGCGTGCAAAATTATTCCCGTCGTGCGTGAAAGTAGGTGATTAAACATGTTGCGTTCGTGATCGTAACAGTTTTAAATCATGCCGTGCGTTAGCGTGCGTAAAAAATATTTATGTTTCGTGATCATGCGTAATCGTGAGCGTAATTTTACTCACGCGCACATCTCTAAACTTAATAAAAATATATAAAATATTTTCTATAGTTTTTTTTTTTCAATAATTGCAATTTATTCTTCAGAAAGTTACTGTATTTACTAAAAGCCAAGGAACGATAAATTAGTCCACTCCAGAAAAAGGTGTTGTTAACACGATTAGTTAAAAAAAAATGTCTTAAAAGTTACAATTTGTTTAATATTTATTTTATAGAAAGTGTGAAAATATTGCTGGCAGTGTACTTTTAAACTAAAACTAAACCTTACGAACTATAATAAAATAAACTAGTGAAGCAATTATAGTAACAGTAAACATATTTTATTTTCTTTTTTTAAATATATTTTCGCCTCCATAAAACTTTATTACACATAAACACTCTTAAACATTTATTATTATTCAAATCCTTTAGAATAAAGAAGAAAAATGACTTTAACTATCTAATAAATGTTATAGTTAAACACACAACGTAAAAAAAATAATAATAACTTAAATCCTCATTTCCTTCTACTTATTTCTCTTCTGCTCTTTGTCTTTCAGGTCTGTATTTATGTACTTATGTTTGCTTCTGCAGTTGGCTTACAAACCAATTTCCAGTATCCTTGAAGAACAATTCCTTGTAATATAAATGCTGCTACTACAGCAATAACATGCTCATATAAATCTTGGAACGCTATAAATTTTATTTCCAAGTACTGTTGCAATTTTGAGAATTTATAAACCGTTTAAAAAATATTTAATGCACTTAGCAGGAGTAATTAACAATAAAGTAAGTATGTATGTATGCATTCAGTTCAAACAATATGACTCTATGTAGTAAAATGGATTTATAATACAACAAAAATAAAAGGGGCTTAGCTCTTAAGTGTGAATTATGTTAAAAGAAGTCAATTTCATTTTAATTTGTATACAAACAATAGTATGATTAATAGAAGAGTATACATATGCAAGCACGGCTATGAATTTACTAAAAAAGTTTATGAATATAAGAAAACAACAACAATGGATTCTGTAATGTATGTTTTATGATATAACGATGGCAAAGTAGTACGCCAAATAGGTTAGGTTAGGCTAGCAGTTTGCTGTGCAAGGAAATTAGATTCCATCCCACTTGGGTCCTGATGTGTTCCTATTGTGGTACCTGTAGGATGAAAAAGAGAGAAGTAGTGAAGAAGGGGAAGATTAGGCAGAGAACGGTCAAGAAAGTTCAAGAAAGAGTGGAAGATAGTACGCCAAACAAAGCTTTATGTTAAACTACCATAACCAACGACCGACAAAATCGACCGTATTCTAGATGTTAATAATTAAGTTTCTTATTTTCATAGAAAATTTATCAAAAATATTTCTTTAAAAACAGTTATAAGTACAACAAGCACCACTAAAATTATTTAATGTTATATTTTCATTAATTCTCATACAGGGTGTTCGGGTGTCAGGAAGGTATACTACTTTGTTTGTTTATAATTTTTGATTAAATGAAAGAGAATGGATCTTATATTGATAAATGTTTTATTTAATGTCGGCAATTGTGCATGGAATGCGACCCCTTTTGAGCACATTTTTCATTAGAAGTAAGGTCCAATGATTCCTTCTGACTTAATTGCACACCAGACTGTCACATTTAATGTATGCAAAGATGACTGATGAATAATTTGAGGATTTTCCATTGCCCAGAACCGACTATTCTGTTTATTCACATATATATTCAAATGAAAATGTGGTTCGTCACTCATTATTATTTTTTTTTCATGAAAAAAGGGGTTGTCATGGGTGAGCTGTAACATCCTATTGGCATATGTACGGCGGCGTAAACGGTCTTGTGGAAGAAGCTCTTGTGTAAACTGAATCTTAAATGGAAACAAATGTAAATCCTTGTGCAAAATTGTGGCCAAAGTTGTTCTTTGAAGACCAAGCTCCTGAGCATGGTGTCGCATTGAGGCTGATAAATTGTTTTGAACACTTTCTTGAGCAGCAGTAATGTTTTCAGCCGATCTTGCAGTACGTTGTGGTCCATGCTTGGGCCTATCATCTACAGACCCTCTTTCTTCGAAATCATTTACTACACGATAAATAGTGCGTTTTGTTGGCACGTTGTTTCTCCCAAACATTTCACGTAACTTTCTCATCGTCACAGTAATCGATGATTGATTTTGATAAAATGTTTTAGCGATTAAAACACGTTGGTTTATCGAATATTTTTCCATAATAAATTTTGCCACGTGTCTACTTCACGACTGCCAAATATGAACTGTCAAGACTAATATTTACCAAAATGGCGGCAAAACAAAGTAGTATATCTTCCCGGCGGACATATTAAAAATAAAACAGAACAGTTACATCTAAACAGAGAAAAAAATTTCTTATTGTTGTTACTTTTTTTTTGCAAAACCAATTGGAGAAAAACACATATGTACATTCTCGTACGAGTTTAGTTTGTTTGTTTTTTTTTTAACATACATGCATGAGTATAACTTACTGTGCATGTATTAGTAGCAACTTTAAGGAGCTTATAGCTCCCAAAATACTACACCCACATTAATCCATTCTGTCTTCTTCACTGCTGTAAATAAATATTCTTAACTTGTAATAAATTTGGTCAAAATCGGTTGAATAATGTGGCCATAAAGTGTGTCACAAAAAATCGTATTGAGTATTAATTATATAGATTCAAACTCTTCTCTATGTTATTGAACATTATTAAATTAGCTGCCAAGGTTATAAACATTTTGAAAAAAAAAAAAAAAATCAAGATCTACAGACGAAAAATCAAATGAAAATCATAGAAATTTCTTACACGTAAAGAACAAACATAGTTGAGGTAACCATAGAATACTGTAAGACCAACAGAAGAAAAAAATAACTGACCTCATTTTAGTAATTCGTTCAAATTAATTACCTTGATTCGTTTTAAGGTTTTTTTAAATTTTTATTTTTTTTTTTATTATAATTTTTACAAAATCACAAGTAATAAGACACAAAGACCTGTGCGTAATGCCAACTCGATACCGATGACTCTTAATAACTGTATCTAGCGATTTATGAAAACTAGTCAATTGTTATGGATAGTGTGTGGAAAACTGCCGATTTTCTGGCGTCACATTGTTGATATGTTTCCAAATAGTTACAGAATAAGCCAGACGTTACACTCAACCAAAAACTGTTAAATTCAACGTGCCAGTTCGTTGTAGTTTAGAAACCATACGTAGAAACCTCACGTTGATTTTTAAGAATTTATTCCTTGATCCAACATATTCATACAACAAAATCAACTCGTGTATTACTTAAAATCAAGAAACAGGTTCTTTGAATCAAAGTATTTGTTCATTGTGTTTAAATAAATGAACGAGTTTCTTAAATTCAACGTATTAAGCTTAGATAGCACTATCGGCACAATGTACCGATTTTCGTCGCCTCACTGCAATAAAGTCATAAGTACTAAACCAAAATTGCATTATTTCTTAATTAATTCTGGAATAAGTCTATATGGCTTTATTACCAATGCAGTGTGGTGCAATTATGTCCTTATATTTAAATTAGTTGACTAGTAAGGCAAATTTAGCTTATTAATTCCAACTTTATTTCAGTGAGCCGAGGAAAATCGGTATATTGTGCCGATAGTGGGATCTAAGCTTTATACGTTAAATCAAAAAAATATTTCATTGTTTAATTCAACGAATAAAATCAAATGATGGTTTCAACGTTGAGTTCATAAATACATAATAAAATTCTCGTGTCACGAGGTTTGTTATCGAGTTCCTCCGAAACGGCAATATCGATTTTAATGAAATTTTTTATGCATGTTTGGTAGGTATGCGAATAGGACCTATTTTAAATCGCTAGGGGCACGTGGAGGAGAGGGGGCAATTTCTGTATTTCCGAAACGGCTTGACCGTTCCTATGAAATTTTGATGCATATTCAGTAAGTCTGAGAATCGGATACTAGCTATTTTTCAAACCGCTAGGGGCACGTGGTGGGGAGGGGACAATTTCTGTAATTCCGAAACGGCTTGACCGATTCTTATGAAATTTTTATGCATATTCAGTAAGTCTGAGAATCGGATACTATCTATTTTTCAAACCGCTTGGTGCCCGAGGAGGGGAGGGAGGGGGCAATTTCTGTATTTCGGAAACTATTAACCCAACAGATGGTGCTACGTCCGCCTCATGCAGGAGAATCGTCGCCGTTTGTATTTCAAACAGAACAAAATTATTGTTTGGTAATTTTTTCATTGGCGGTCATCGTCACACACTTACAATACATTCGCTATTATTTATATAACACCCAAAATATGCACTAGAAATATTTTGTATGGCAAAACAACGTTTGCCGGGTCATCTAGTAAATATATAAAATTTTACTTTGTATTTTAAGGAATATTTTACTGAATAAATACGTTGAATTTCAAAGAATTTACTTCAAGGAACGGGAGTGCGTTAAATTTATTAAAAACTATTTTTGCAGTGTATGAAATTGCCTCTTAGTAATCGTATTTATAATAAAAACTTTTTTCTGTGCCCTTTTACTACTTTTTTTAGCATAAACTATTTTTGAACAATTTCGCCATCATGTTTTAATGTCTAATATAAGAAGTATTACTACGCTTCTTTGACTATAAAATATATATTTTACAATTTTAGCGATTTACTACTACTGTTGCCCATCAATTTTAAAATAAATCTTTATTGATACATAAAATCTTTTAAGCAGATTTGTGTTAAATTGCTAAAAAAAAAGAATTCAATAAAAAACTCTGTCACGCTCTCTCTCTCTCTCTCCTTTCTCTCTAGAGATTCATGTATCTATAATGAAATGTACAACAAATATAAACTTTTTATTTACTACGAGGATGTAAATGTATAAAAAAACCAATATTTCAAAATGAAAAACGAGTTAGTACACATTATTTTTGTATGAATTATTGTATATATGTAAGTGTATGTGTATATGTGTATAATAAGTTTTCAAAAGGCTTTGAAAAGTATTAGGGATAAGCATAAACGATTGAGTAGGAATTTTATGGGCTTGCCAATGGTTTGAAATCATCCAAATCATCATTATCGACTTTTTTTGTGAAAGATCTTTTGATGTGTTGGCATTAGCAATCAAAGAAATGCGGCATATAGATTAACTAGCCCACAACATATAAATAATTAAAGATTTTAAAACATAAATTCTCAAGAATTCTTGTTATTTATCTATATAAGTAACAGGAAAGGCTGTTTTTTGTGATGCATTTTATGGCCTCATTGTTCAACTGATTTTGACAAAACATTTACCAAAATAAAAATTCTTTTTCAAAGAATGGAACAAGTTAAATATTATTAATATCAGTTCAGTATTTTGAGAGTGCTCATGTTACTTCCTCATGCATGTAAGTTAAAAAACCAAACAAACTAAACATGCGTTTGTTTTTTTCCATCTGGTTTTGCAAAGAAAGTAACAACATAAACATCTTACTTTCTATTTTCGGATGTGGGAGAATTGTAGGAATGTCCCAGCGAGAAAAGGTAATGTAAAGTAAACGAGAGAGTAATGTACAGCATATATAATTTTTCATTCCAGAATTCATTATTATTAACACACAACATATCCTAGGAAAGTAATGAATTCGTTTAATGTGTACGGCGAATAAATCCTATAATTCATTTCAATTTAACAATTTAAAAGGAAAATGCGAACACTTGTGTACAAGTAAAAACAATACATTCCATCATCGTAAGAACTGGTAATATACGTGGTAATTTTTGTGTGTGATCAAATTACCTTCTCATTTCCAAAGGATTGCATTGTTTTACCTTGAAAAATAATACATTATATCTTACATTACAGTTTTCCCGCTGGGAATGTTAAACGAACAAAAGAGAAGAGAACTCAGTTAATAAATTTACCTCATTAGAAGGTATTTTGTTTTTGCATTAAACTATTCTTTTAAGTTTTTAATTTATCCCAATTCAAACAATTATAGCATTAAATAATTTTAGATGTGGTTGTGGTTGTTGTACAACAGTTTTTAAAAGAGATTTTTTTTTATTATTTTTTACAAACTTAAAAAAAAGTTATTTACATCTAGAATACGATCAATTGTGTCGACATTCCTCTGAAAGGGTTTCTCCTCGACCTTGCACTAAGTTACTTTTTATTAACAGACAGAAAACAAGTTATGGAGCCAGAGGAGAACATATTTAAAGCCGACCGTGTTTAAAAATCATGATCTTTAGTTCCATTGTGAAATAATCGGAATAAACTGCATAAACGTTATTTCTAATATTTCATAGAAATTTTATCCTCGGGCGTTATTGGATGCTACCGCAGATTTATTGCAACGTTGTATAGAACATTTACTTACAACGATATTATTTAAATGTCATCGTATACTATTAATTATATCTTAACATCTATTGATTAAAACTATTAATTCAAAGCTCTTAAATATTTGAATATTTAAAAATTTAATTTTCATTTAAATATTTCGTCTGTTGGAAACTGCATCAAAACTAAAATCAATTCATGTTCTTACATTCTTCATACACATTTTATTAAGGTTCTCAGGCAAAATAAGAAATCTTTCAAACTAAACCAAAAAACAAATATCCACAAAACATACATACATACATACAGACGTTGTTCATTAATTTTCTTTTAAGCATGTGATCAAATTGAAAACTCACTCACTTACACACACACACACACACACATACACACGCAAATGCTAAAAATATAACATAGTTTTCAATAATCTGTTGATGATAGTTTCAACAATATATTTTCAGTTTTTCTAAATTTATTTATTTTTATAAAGTAAAACTATTTATTCTGTTACTGATGATTCTCATTGCAATTCAATGTTGCCACAGCATACGATTTAGTTCATGAATAAATCATCGATGCATAAGTGGAGAGGAGTCAGTTTAACGGATATTCCTTCAATACACACACACACACACATACGAAAGGAATTGATTTTGCAATGAGGAGATCTAAGTAAAGTTCTAATAAATAAAAAAAAAATAGTACAAACATACTAACATACATTCATACTTACATACTTACATACATGCATAAATACATACATACATAGATAGTAAATATGAAAAGTTTTCGTTGTATAAAATGCAATTAATTTAAAAAATTTATATTAAAAATGTAAATTTGAATAGTATTTTAGTTAAGTAAACCAAAAAAAGTTACAAGGTTGTACAAACTGATTCCGAAAAAAGTGAGCATAAAAAATTTAAATTTATCGGTTTTCTTAAAGTTAATGTTTAGGTTTAGTTGGAAAAAGCATATTTACCACCACTGGGCGTGACAATACCCACTTTTGTAATCATTTTGTTGCATTGCCACGATAAGAAAATGCGTATGAAAAGTTTCTTAAGAATTGTTATGTAAATTTTATTGAAAAGTAATATATACTATGCATAGGCGTGGCACTGCCCATTTTCTGCATTAATATTGATGATTTTTTCAGGGAACATATTGAATAGGTTTAGAAGAAGAAACTGTAAAATACATAACAATATCAACTACATTAGGGAATGTCACCGCCCACTTTTCAAACGAAAATGTTTTACCCTCACGACAAGTAAATGCGTGGGTAAAGTTCCTTTAGAATCGTTATGATAAATGTGAGTGAAAACTAATATTTATTTTGCGTGGTCGTAGCACTGCTCACTTTTTTTTATCTATATGCTGTATTCTTCGAGGATCATAAGGATTGTGTTAAGAACAAGTAACTGGAAAATACATAATAGTAAATAAAGTTGGGAGTGGCACTGCCCACTTTTATAACGAAAGTGTTTTACACTAACGATAAGTAAAGTTTTATATAAATCGGTCTGATAAATATTATTGATAATTAATATTTACTTTGTGTGGGCGTGGCACTGTCCATTTTTGCAATTATAATGATGTGGGCGTGGTACTGCCTACTTTTCGAATCACACTGTTATATATATTCAAATTTTCATAACAATCGCTAAAGTAGAAGTAGTTGAAACCGAAGAATACATAATGTACTTTCCATGGGCGTGATGATCCCAGCCCTTTTTTTTTTTTTATATAAAGAAAAAACATTCGAAATCAGTTAAATAAATACGGGTGCTCTAAAGCAAAATACATTAAAAAATACATGACAAATTGATAATCATCATTGGAAAAATATTCGAATATGTATTCGAATAATAGTTTTAATTTATTCGAGAATTGCATTTTTATTTCTCTACTGTTCTTTAAATAATCTCCTTAAATATTTCATCTGTTTACCGAACAATTTCTGTTTGTTCAATGACATAAATAATTTTTTAAAGTTTTAAATATCCTGCATTTATTTACGAGTATTTATTTATTTTTATTTTTCCTCAAAAGCGATGAAGCAAAAAGCTTTACTAAATTTGAATTAATGACTTCCTTGAAACGTCTTTTGTTACAACATCAATGATACTTGTATTTACATCGAAATTGCCTTAAAGCCACCAATCAAACTTTACTTTTAGCAAAGAAACAATAAGGAATAACAGCAACAACAACAAGAAGAAAAACCAACAAGAGTCACGACAACATACATAAAGTATTTGGTTGTCACATACTTGTCACAAAGTCTAAAGGATCATTTACAGTCACCATTGAAAATTACAGCTTAAATAGTGCAAGAAGATTTAGCAGAACCTGCAGCCAGAGCAGAGCAAAACAGCGCTTGAAGTTGCTGCACTGGTCGTGGTAATACTTTGGAAACATACTAAAGAGCCACAGGGAAGCAAATATACCCGTACATACTCACGTACACATACAAATATAATGGCTTAAATTGGCCCGGAACACTAAACACCAACCTCATCATTATCATCAGCTCTATAATCTTCGTATGCACGTTTTGCAACAAAAAATTACAAAAGGCCACAAAGATTGTGATAGAAATCTTTTTTTTTTACATATGGAATAGAGTTTTCTATCTTAAAGAGACTAAAAATGAGGGAGAATGGATGGATTCCTAATTGTGTGTGTGTAGATGTGACCTTTTTGTTTATGTTTTTTTTTCTTATTTGTTTGTTATCTTTTAAGTATTGGTTTTGACGTGATTGTGGTTGTTGTTGTCTTGTGTGTTTTATACTAAATATTTCGTATTTAGCTGAAGTGCTCGTTGAAAAATATGTATGTACATCAGTCAATGTTGTTGGTTGAAGGAAATCTAAACGTATAAAATATCTACTCGTATGTTCGCATGTATGTGTGTGTGTCTGTAGACGTTCTTTATTATACACATGTGATTGCATAAATATGTCAGATCTAATATTTTGGTTGCTTAGGTTTTTCCTTTGATGTACACTTAAGTCTTGCATCATTAGCATCTTGTCTTGTGCATCCTTAAATACATGCAAAAGTCAAAAACTGATAAAATGTACAGAAGAAAACCTGAGCATTTTTGATGTAAAGGACTAAAAATATTTTTAGTATAGAGAAATAGATAGTCAGTTTATTAAAGGACATTTTTTTGTTTTGCATTCGGAGGAGTTGTCCAAACCTATTTGCTATTCGAGTTAGATTAAGTGGTATTAAACGAGCAGGTCGTATATTGCGGTTGTGCTTTGATTTGAAAAAATAAATTTTTCTGCTACAGTGGGACTTCTTCGTAAAAAATTCAAATTTTTTCAAGTACTTGAACAGAAGTTAAAATTGGCACAGCATTATTTTAAATGGTGTAAAATCATATACATTATTATTATTATTACATCTGAAAGCTTTCTATATGTTTTGTTATATCCTGAAAAACCATACCAACCTCCGTGGTGGGTTTTATAGGAAACATTAAACGATTCAAAATCATGTTAAGCAATAATTGTTTTTATTACAAGTAAAGTTTGTACTTTTAGCTAATCAATAACGTAGTCAACAGTTTTTTTGAATTTACCCTATTATCAAGTGTTCCCAAATTGGCACCACGGGCGCAAATGGGTTAAACGAAATTAAATACTCTTTTAAAATTAAAATCGCATCATATTGGACCAAAGTAATCAAAATATCAAGGTATCAAGTGTTCCCAAATGGGCACAGCGGGTGCAAATGGGTTAAAAGAATTTTTGAAAAGTCTTTTAAAATTGAAATCTCATCAACATTTATTTGCATTACTTGTACCAAACTAATAGAGGGGCTAAAAACAATATCGGCAAAGACAATATCAGACTATATCTTCATATGACTGATGACACTTAGTAACTAATCACTTGTATATCTCATCAATACCAACGCCAATAATGATTTTTATTTCTCTCTGTGCTGCCAATATATCGATTTGTGACATATCGGAAATATTTAAAACGTTGCCTTATAAACATCTAAGGAATGGGAGAGTTTTTAATAAATTAACCCAATTAAATTTTTTTTTTTTTTGGAATATGTTAAGCCACTTGTCTACATCGATAAACCACAAACAATTGAACACCTGGAAATCAACATTCGAAGAGTTATCGGCGAAATACGGCCGCAATGCTGCGAAAAGTTGTTGAAAATTGGTGTTCCAGATTGCACCTTCTACGCGCCAGCCGATGCGGCAGAAATCATATTTAAACATTAATTTCATAAAATTTTCCCTCCAATAAAACCCGTTTTATTGATATTAAAAATATATTTCCTTGTTTTATCATGATATAAACTTGTGTCACTCCATAAAAAACACCCTTTACTAGTGCAATGTTTGATTACACGTGATCGCACTCATGATAAATTAAATTTTTTGTTTGGTCATGGGAGGGTGTGTTATTATGAAAAAACAAAAAAAATTGGCGTGACTGATCTACAGCAGATACTGCGAGTTCTATCACTTATAAGATTTTTGTGAGAGCGAGTCTTCCCGATTCAGATAAATTTTTATTTACACTCCCTTGTTTCATATCCATATTCAGCTTATTTTTTATTTAAAAATGTGTGGCTGACTTTTAAGAACACTATTTTTTAAATAAACAGCAGATTTGTATTTTTGCTTTAAGTTACAGAAATAAAATTTATAGCTATCAATGCCAAGCTTTCCTTAATTTAGAGGTGACGGACTGCATTGCTGCCAAAGATCCCTTGATCAATAACTTTTTGTGGAATGTGTTTCTTAAAAATAAACAAAAAACAGAAAATAAATATACCTGGGGCAAAATTGTGGCATTCGATATCGATCGAAATTTACATTTAAATTGTATTGAAATTTCGATCGATATCGAGTGCCGTAATTTGGCCCCTGATTTACTGCATGCAAAATGATGTTGTTCTTCCCAGGCCTATATTCTTCCTTAAACTTATGTTTGTATGTATGCAAATTTATTATAATTTTTGATGTACTCGTATGGATGTGTGTGTGGTTGTTTGTATATGTGTTGAAAGGAATTTGTCTGTTTCTTCCGTTCTATATGACTAAATTGTGCAATTTGTATGCAGATGAGCAGAAAGTTTTTGGCGAAGCATGGCCACCAACCACTACTGTTACATTTGTTCAACAGTGCGTTTAACTTTAAGTCATTTTTCTTTTTAACCGCCAACATTTGCCAGTTTTCCATACAACTCTCTTGTGTCGTTCATATGCCATACACAATATAAATATCATTATTTTCGAGGAAAAAGAAAGAAAAAATAACACTGTTTCTTCGAAATACTTTATGTAGAATTTCTCTTTTGACTTCCACTAGCGATTTAGAAACACAGCGTCAATTTGTTACAATTTGTGTTAATGTAGCATTTGTCTCAGACTCAGTCATCGTCATCGTCATCATCAGCATCTTTCGAGCATACCAACATGATTTTATATGCACTTAAAGGCACAATAGCTTACACTGGTGTGTATGGAGTGGAAAAAGCCATTGTTTCATAAAAAATTATTTGAACTACTTTCCAATGTTTTCAGGACGACAAAGTAAAGTGAGGAATTTCTTTGGTTTTCTTGTTTGCTTTTAAAGTAGAACATATTTAGCAAAAATAAGAAGAAATATTGCTATAAAGAAGAAGATATATAGACAGAAATCCTATTGAAACGAAGCATAGAGAGAGAAGGTGTTAACTATTATGCTAATAATGGTCATCAACGTCATCAAATTTTTTTTATCTCTCTCCTCCTTTTTAGTTGCCTCTTTTTCTTTTGTGTACTTAAGTAGGCAACTATTGCTGCAACTGCTTGTGTTGCAAACTACTAAACGCATCATTAAATTGTAGTTTACATTTGACAAATTTACATACTTAATTTTTGTCAAACAGAAATGTAGTGAAATATTTATTTTTTCCAAGCAAACAAAATGAAAATTCTGCAACGAAATGCAATTTTGTTGTTGCAGTTGAAATGGACTTTTGTTGAGTGGACTCATTTTAATTAACAAAAATTGTAAATACGAGTATTTCATACAGTTTGGCAAACATTCTAACTACTAATTGTCAGTGTCAATATATGAAGTTCTAAATTGAAAACTGTCATATTAATATGTGATGAGCAGGGAAACTGCAAAAGTATGTATGCGATTGCATGTTTTTTTTTTTTGTTTTTGGCGGCAATGAATGTAGACAAAAATATAATATTTATATATTTAAAAAATTTTGGAAAATTTTAGTATACATTTTTTAGGCTCCATGAAAAATGGCCCCAATGAAAAATGGCCCCAAACCAAAAATGAAAAATGGCCCCAAACTTTTGTATTGAAAACAACAACACGAAATTTGGGGCCATTTTTCCTATTTTTTGGGGCCATTTTTCATTTTAAGTTTGGGGCCATTTTTCCTAAAGTTTGGGGCCATTTTTCATTTTCGAGTTTGGGGCCATTTTTCATTTTTCGTTAATTAATACGGGTTTTTGCATTCTAGGCCCCTCGACGGGGCTCAAGGTAGCTCTACTCCATAGAATTTCGAGCAACGTCGCCGTTTAATAATAATACATGTTCTGAAAATGCATTATTTGATGTAATGAGTGTTTTGTGGTATTTATATCATTTACACTATTTTGGTTCCATTTTTCATTTTTGTTTGGGGCCATTTTTCATTTTTCGTTAAATGAAAAATGGCCCCAAACAAAAATGAAAAATGGCCCCAAATTAGGAAAAATCACCCCAAATTCGAAAAATAAAAATGAAAAATGGCCCCAAAAATAGGAAAAATGGCCCCAAAAATAATTATTGTTGTTTTCAATGTAAAAAGTTTGGGGCCATTTTTCATTTTTCAGTTTGGGGCCATTTTTCATTGGGGCCATTATTCCTCAAATAGGAAAAATGGCCCCAATGAAAAATGGCCCCAAACTGAAAAATGAAAAATGGCCCCAAACTTTTTACATTGAAAACAACAATAATTATTTTTGGGGCCATTTTTCCTATTTTTGGGGCCATTTTTCATTTTTGGTTTGGGGCCATTTTTCATTTTTCAGTTTGGGGCCATTTTTCATTTTTTAGTTTGGGGCCATTTTTCATTGGGGCCATTTTTCATGGAGCCCATTTTTTAGTGCATATTTTTGCATATTTTACTATTTGCAGCATAATTTGGCACAAATCTCACTACAGCGAATACTAAGGGGATTTAGTTTTAGTTTTTATGGCACTGTCCGGGAAGATTTTTGTGGTACTTAATGTAAAACATTTATGGTGATTATTTGAACTGGAGCGGACAACGTTAACACGGTCAAAATTCAAATAATATGAAAACCAGTATATTTTCATAAAAAAATGATAAAAAACTAAACTTTTTTCACTGTTTCTGCTTGAAGTTGCTGATCCTTTTACTATATATGCATTTTAGTAGCATATTCTATTATTTCTAATGAACTCTTTGCGTTGCGGAGGCCAAAAAGATCCCCATTTGTAAAACTTATAAAATATTTTTTCAAAACTCTGGCAGAAATAAATAAAAATAGTACACTGTATTTTTAATAATTTGACCTCAAAGGGCGTGTTTTAACGTTGTCCGATCCAGCTTAAAAAATCGAAAGTCGATTTTTCAGTGCCACTCTAATGTAAACGTATGCATATTTTTCGCACATATGCAATTTTTTTTGCATATATTATGAGGGAACTCAACAAATCAGTTGTTTGACTAAAATATATTTAAAATTTTCTTTTATAACATTTAAAAATTTAAATTTTGTTTTTCTAAGAATATTCCACATATCTCTAATTTATTCAAAATTTATTTATAAAGCTACGTTCACATTTATCAAATATTTGTAGAAAAAAAAAAAACAGTACCAAGAAAGAAACTAAGGGTCCGATTAAGGTTTACAACATCAAACATTTTAGTGTTGTTAAATTAAAATTGCGATTACGGTTTACAACACCTAGCTTTACTGTTGTAAGTTCAGTTGTCTATGTTCATTTACTGCGATTATGGTTCACAACATGTGTTCTTAAGTGTTGTTACAACTGAGAAAATCTTACAACTGCTCATTAGCTGTTGTATAATTGTCGTTGCAAGTTGAAAAATTAAAATGGAGAAAAATTTGTATATATATAAGTATACATATAAAATTTCAGTTTTCCGCAAAACTTTTATAGCTGCTTTAGTATTTATTAGAAAAATATCGAATAAAAAACAAATAGAAAACAGGTGGAGGTGATAAAAGCAAATCCGTTTACTCTTAAAATGCTGAAAACTGTTGGTTGTGAAACTCCAATATTAAAATCATTACCGCTACTTCCTTGATAGCTACCATCAGCAAAAAATGAATGAGCAATTAAATTTTAAAATAGGAGGAATGGCAGAACAACGATTTGAATGTTTTAAAAAAATGCTTAGTTCCTGCAGCAAGAATAAGAACTCATCCTTGTTTATGCGGAAAAATTTTATAAAACTGAAAAATTTGTATTTATATACATTCATGTTCTGCATTAAAAAATATAACATACTCAGTACTTGTGAGATCCAATGGGTTCGAACTATCCCGAATTCTTTTCCGTAGACGTGCCATGTGCGTTTTAGCTGTGCCTTCATCACAATTATCAAAAAATAAATCGACATTAATATCCATAATTATTTATATGTACTTTATTTTAGTTATTTGTAACACAACAAAAATGTATATGCATCTTTTAACAGAGTTTATGTACATACATATTTATTTTTCAACTTGACAGCTTTTTGCAAACATCGTTGGAATTTTGCGGATATGTGTGCTACTATTTAAATCCATCTCTGAGACATACACAAAAGCTAGCTGTTGTAAACCATAATCGCAAAACAGATTAATGTTGTGTTTTAGTTGAGACCTAAGACCTATATAAAAATACCTTTTTGTAGAATAGTTCATTTTCTTTTTTTCTTTCTTTTTGAGAGCTTTAGGAATTTTCAATGCAATTCAGTAATTTTTTAAAACAAAATTACTTTTGGGAAAATTTTCGCATTTACTTAGTTCGATAAAAATATTTAACATACAGCCAAAATACACTTTTAAAAACATATTTCTGGTGTCAATTAATTGGTATTTAATGAAGAAAATATCTTAAATATTCGGTTTTATTCAAAAATGATTATTAAAAGTAATGTGTGCATTCGAACCGTCCACTTTAGGCCAACTTTTTAATAAACTTTTAAGAGCATTTTCGGTACAAATTTAAGAAATTCCATAAGCCACACATTAGTGAAAACAAAAATACAAAAAGGAAAACTTTAATGGAATAAAGCAGCAATAGTTCCACTTGGAAATTTGCTTACACCAGACATGATTTCTAAATTGCATTTGCACTTAAAAACCATAATAATAATAATAATAGTTTTGAAAAACCATAATAATAATAATAATAGTTTTGAAAAACTTTTCAACAACCCATCTAAGTTAAAACTTTAATTATTTGCACAGAAAAAAATAGTTTTCATTGAAAACTAAGAAATTTTTTTTAAACATTTTTGCAAACAATAAGGTTTGCGTTTTTGCATCCAGTTGAAAAGTTATGCGATAAAATTGTTTGATATGGCCTAAAGCTCAAATTGCTTTAACAACTCGTTCATGTTACAAATATCAAACAATCCCATCACAGAATTACATGTTTATATACATACATACATACACACATACATACATATGCATTTACATACTTTCCTATATAGTATTCATTATTATCCAATAAGCCAGAAGTGTTGCCAGTTTTGCTTATTTTTAGACAAAATTAGTAGTTTTTATTTCTCGAAAAGAAACAGTTTTTTTAAAGAGACTTGCGAAAGTTCTGCCTTAAAACTATAATAATAATATGATAAAATTTATAAAGAAAATCAGAAATTTCTTTAACTAGTCGCAACACTGTCAACAACAACAATAATCAAAGGAACAGAATCAATGGCTTTTTACAAGTGCATGACAATGGACTAGATTTAGCGAAACAACTCGGTTGGCCTGAAGTTATAAAACAAATAAATTTTATGGCGTTTGAAAAGGGAATTAAACAAATTCGTTTGTGTTTCAATAGATTTTAATTTTAAAATTGTTTTCTGCAGTTCGTGATTTTTGCTTTTGGTGTGAGTTGACAGCTATACGCAGTTATTTGTGATTTTACAATAAACAATCTGTCATGAAAGTACAAAATCATATTTGATTTTAGTTTTTGTCTCTAAAAGAGATTAATCATATTTCCAATTTTAGAAATTGAAAAAGTGAAAATTATTGTTCGTGGAGCGGGTGTCTAGTCGAAGTTCTCACCTTAAAATTTTGTATTTTAAAAGCGAAAACAATCACGAAAGTACACTGAAAAAACACTTTTACATAAATTCAACGAACTCCAGTTGATTGAATTAAATTCTTTGAAATTCAACGTATTATACGTTGTTTCAATAAAATATTCCTTGAAATTAAAAGTAAAATTTTCTTTTTTTATGAACTCATCGTTGAAACCATTATTTGATTTTATTCGTTGAATTAAACAGTGAACTACTCTTTTGATTTAACGTATAATTCGTTGAATTTAAGAAACTCGTTCATTTATTTAAACGAAATATCGAGATCTCATAGTGTGATTGTTCTGGAAATAACAAAATAGGGGAATAGGTTGGGAAGCTCGTACTGATCAAAAATTGATATAACTTGTAAATTAAGTATAAAAAGTTATATTATATCATCTCATATTCTACTTCCGTAAAATAAGTTACTTAAATAAAGAAATAAAATCAAAAATGACTTATTTTGTAATGAACGAATTTTAAATTGTTTTGTAATATTTTGAAAAATTTTACAAACAACACAAAATTTAATTTAGTAAAATTTATGCAAAAATAAAAAAAAAATATTTTAAACAAGTTCTCTTTAAACTTCATACATCGAATATGAGCGACAAAGGTCTTCTTATCTTTAAAAAAATATTTAGACCTTTTTGTTGCTTGCGCAAAGTTCACATCAAACATGAAAACAAAACATAAGGGCACACACACCCACACACAGATACACACGCATGCAGGGAAATATATTGTATCCTCCGAAACATTTTGCATAACCAACATAACTGGAAAGGGATTTTATTTCCATTCATCCACATTTATTTGGTCATGCTCACATGAGAGCGAAGAAAAATAACATACGATCACTGAAAGTCATGATCACGAAATTATCAAGGAAAAAATTATCGTAGCTACTTTTTTTCAAATATAATTTGAAACACTAGATTTAAAATATTTTTCGATCAATATTTTGCATCAATATTTTCCATGTACATTTCCCATAAATTTTTTTTAATCAATATTTTTCTTTAATATTTGTAATCTATATTTTTCATCAATATTTTCCATAAATGTTTGTTATCAATGATTTTCATCAATGTATTCCATCCATATTTCCTTTTAAATATTTTTCATTTATACGTTTTCATCAATGTATTTGATCAATATTTTTCAATAAATATTTCCTATGAATATTTTCCTTTACTATTTGCAATCTATCAATATATTTAATCCATTAATTCCATCAATATTTTCTATTAATATTTTCCATCCATATTTCTTTTATAATTATTTTTTGTCAATATTTTTGCATCAATATTTTTTTTATCTAAATATTTCATCAATATTGTTTATCATTATTTCCAATCAATATATTTAGGATTAATATTTTTTTTCTTCAATATATCACGCTGTTGGTTAGAGAATGAACACGTTAGCGAGAATGTAAATTTTTATTTTCCAATTAATAAATTTTGATTGAAAATAAATTTAGGTAACCAAAAAATAAAGTCTGCCTATTGGCAGTTGTGGGCGTGGCGTGCTAATTAACATAAATACTGGTTTTAAAATTATTGCTTTAGAAAAAGACTGATTTAGTTTTTATTGAGAAAGAAGTCATTCGTCGCAAATCATCTTCGATCATCATAGCAGTGATCCTGCCTCATGACTGCTATTTTGAACTGTTGATTTATCGTCAGAATCATATTTTTAAGCTTGTGGTGGTCTTTTTTTTTTCTTTCTTGTTGTATGTATATCATTGGAATTGTATTTTTATGCTGGAAACAATTTGTCATGGAACTGAATTTTAAAAAATGTTCCAATTTTCTGTAGGGCGTCTATCAAGCACAATTTTTGTCTCTATATTAGAACATAATAATGTGAATGTATGTGAATTTATTTTTCTATTGCAATTAAAAAAAAAAATCCTCTTTCGACCATCTTCCAAAAGAAACTTAAAGGCGACATTCCTTTTTTCAGCAAAAATCCTTCATATGCTTGCAGGGATCCTAGTTACTCGTATTCATATCATGACGTACCATACATGAAACAAAACACACAACAACTAACAACACAAGACACAGTGTTGATGAATGTTAACAGGACCAAATTGTGTTGACATGTCTTTTCCAAGTCTATTGTATTGTGTTCTGTTCTTCTCGAATTTGTTGATAAAAGTAGGTAAACAATAACAAAAACAACAAAATAAACAGCTACAATAACAATTACACATGCTACATGTAGAGTGTACAAACAATTGTATTATGAGCTAAAAATACATTCTATGATGCACCAGCATACTAATATGTATTTGTATTTCGGTATGTGTGTGCGTGTGTGTGTGTGTGCGCGCGTTTGCTTAAAGCTTGCAAAAACATTATCGCCTTGATATTCTCCAACAGTTGCATACTACACTACATCTATTCTGACAAACAATGCACACTAGAAAAATTCTTCGTCCTTCGAATAAAGGATACATTTGAAGTGTATGCTTACGTGACAAGTGCAAGTACAAGTACAGTGTACAGAGTATACTTGAGAGAAAAAAAAAAACAAAAAACAAAAAAATGCAAGAGAAAAAGAGTGCGATAAAGACACAAAACAAATATTTTTTAAGCACTACTTTTTTTTTTTAACTCGAAGTGAACTTTAATGAAGGTGGTATTCACTTTGAAAAGTTTTTAATTATTGAAAACTAAATAAAAATTTAAATAAATTATTTATAGAATACAAGTATCTAAGTATCTATAAACATACAAACGTAAAGCAATTACTGCACCACAAGAGTTTTTGCTCACCAAAAGCGTTTAATTTTACAACTTAAAAACACATATGAAACATATTTTATTAAAATAAAATTCAAATTTGTAATAAAATAATATAAACATATTGTTGTAAGTAATATTACAATTATAATAAATATTTTTATATTATTATTACGAATAAACGTAATTAAAAAAACTCTTAAAAATTTTGATTTTTCATTAATTCAATAAAACTGAACTTGAGCCTGATAATATTACTTTCATATGTACAATTGTAATAAATTTCATTTAATAATTTCTTGTTTATTCTCATCCTTTTGATTTTGGATATTCAATATCAATTTTCCATCTTTCTGGAATGTAAAGCATGTTTGTGCATGCTAGAAGTCTTTTACTGATGCAATTGCAGAAAGGCAAAGTTAAAAATCTATTAATGATTTGGATAGCTTTCTTAAAAGAAATTTTAAAGCTACAGTTAGCAGCTTCAAATGTTTGTTAAAACTACTATAAAGTATTAATTGATTTCCCTTCATACTCGTGTTATGCGAGAAAATTTAAAGAAATCAAAAAAAGTAACTGCAGCAATTCGTTAAAATTAGTTTGTTACAAAATTTGTAGCTGTATAAGGTTTTCCAATAGGCATGATATGATTTTGAAGTGACGTTTCGGCCAATCGTAATATGTCATGATCTGTCATTTGTTTTTCATTGTATTCAGTATTCAATTAAATCATGGAGAAATATACGCAAGAACAACGTTTACAAATTATTCAGTTTTATTACCAAAATAATCGTTCTCCAATTGCAAGGATAACGATTTTTTTAAGAATGAGGCTCACTTTCATCTGAGTGATGCGGTAAATAAACAAAACTGTCGATTCTGGTGCGAAGAAAATCCTCAAATTATTACATTCAACTAAATTGACAGTTTGGTGTGATTTTTGGGATGGTGGAATCATCGTTGCGTACTTCTTTCGAAATGAAGCTGGTAACAATGTTACTGTCAATGGAGAGAGCTGTAGTACAAATCGATGATAACCAACTTTTTATGGCCGAAATTGGAAGAAGTTAATCCTGAAAACATTTGGTTCAAAGAAGACAATTGAATTATTGCGAGAAAAGTTTGGAGATTCGATTATTTCAAGAAATTGTGCTATTGAATGGCCTCCAAGAAGTTGTGATTTAACACAATACTATTAGACTATTTCTTGTGGGGTTATTTGATGTCATTGGTCTTTCGAAATAAACCAGACTCTCTTCAAGCTTTACAAGTCAATATTGAACGTGTCATTCATGACATACGACTTGATTTAGTGGAAAAAGTGGTCAAAAATTGGGTTTATCGTTCCTGCAGAAGAAGTCGTGGAGGCCATTTGAATGACGTTTTATTTACAACTTAATTGTACCGATTGTACTTCACATTGAATAAAAACCTTTTGAATTTCCTTAACAATAAGTTTGTTTTTTAATGAAATCTTATCACTCTTATTGAAAAACATTTTATTTGCAACTAACATTTAATACATACTCGCACATGCACTAAAAAAATAATCAATTAAAATTTACTTAATTTGAGTTCAAAATGGTTGTTGTGTTGCGTGAATGCCTTTTTTTTATAGAAATTCTGTAAATATTATACAGGAAATTTTTCATAATCGCAAGAAAATATTTACCAATTTAGAGTTTATCCAAATAATGTCGTCTTCATATAATTGTGTAGTGGTCCAAATCCTTGCTATTTGGTTTTTGATCTTGCTAAGCTTTTCTTATTGACGTGTTTTCCTCCTGTAAATGGTGCTTCCCTTAACGAACATGTGATGACGACGACGTTGATGGGAGGGCAGCGATGTAATCGTCCGGAGCGGCTTCTTTACGGGTTGATTTTTTATTTTTTTGGTGTGGGGCTTAGAGCAGACGGAACCCTCTTATTAAAACCAGGAAATTAAATTTCTTCTCCATGGGGTTTCGAACGTAGGTAATTCGGTTTTGCATTCTACTACCTTGTAGTTAAATTGAGGACAACCATTTTCCGGTTTTAAATATGAAAAATTTTTATGAACTATTTAGGAGTAAGTCAATAATTAAAATATTTTTATTTGTATCACAACATGTCCTTAAACTTTGTAAAACAATTTTTTTTTAACTTAAATAAAATTTTATTTTAATTTAGAAAATTTTCTTAGCTGTCTTGAAATAAATTTATGAATTAAATTTGTATTGCTACTTTTTCGACCTTTTTATTGAAGTTATTTATATATGATTATGAGCTTGAGGTCAATTTTTTATAAAAAACGTTATAAAATTTTATTTATCGATATTTCGGTACTCCTTTGTGTAGCTTCTTCAGGATTAAATTTAAAAAACAACAAAACAGGATAACAACAATATTTTTAAACAAATTAATGAATCCAAAAATTATTCGCTTTAAAGAAAATTGATTTTTGCTTTTCCGGTTTTGAAATAAATTAAAATATTGTTTTTATATTTCAAATGGTTTCTGAATTTAGAAATTTAAAAAATAAATTTTCACTGATTCTGTGTGCATTCATAAAACAATTCCTTGCAAATTGATTGATTGTTTCGTAATAAATTACTTGGAAAAAAAAAATAAAACCTGCTAAGAAAAAATTACAAACTATTTAAAAAGATACCCAACCTAGTTTGAGACATTTTTTTTCCATAAATTAAGTCAAAAACATGTTATAAAATTGGAACGAATTAAAAAAAAAAACAAAAACAAACAAGAAAAAACATTTGTAAAATAAGAAATTGAAACGATTAAATTGTTTTTCTATGTTCAAAGAAAAACACAAGTTCTTGTTTTGTCAGATTTAACTTTTTCTTTTTTTTTTTTAAAACAAATAAAATGGTTGTCGATACTTTTAAGGAAAGTAAAATGTTCAACTTGTCAATAAATTGACTTGTTTTCTAGTACATTGTTATTCAGTTTGCCATTCAATAAAAACGATGCTGTTGTAGTTTTTTAAACGGGGCCGTGACGGGCAGGGCCGTTAATTGAAATTAGGCTGTAAATAAAATAAATTTAAATTTATTTTAATTTAATTAGAGTATGACTAAAGAATTTATATTTTGAAAAATTAATTAATTTCTTATGGGAGAGCTGAATGTATGCGTTCATTGGATCGATGTATTAATGAATTTAGCACAACTACAGCATTAAAAGTAGGTAAAATACTTTTTTTTTTTGTAATAGAAGCTAAAATTAATTAATTTAACATGTGAAATTTAAATTAATATTTTCATTGAAGAAACGTATTCGTACATTGAATCAATGTATGACTGAATTTGGCTCAATTACTTGAGTCATACATGGAAATTCGGTAAAATAAATATTTTTAGGTGTAATTGAAGTTAAAAAATATCGTTTTACACGTAAACTTTAATGAATATTTTCATTAAAGGAACGTATGCGTATATCGAATCAATGTATTAATGATTTTAGCTCAATTACTTGAGTCATTCATTATAATTAAGTAAAAAAATTATTTGGGTGTAACTAAAACTAAAAGAATTGTTTTACATGTGAAACTTTAATGAATATTTTCATTGAAGATACGTATTCTTACATTGAATCAATGTATGAATGAATTTGGCTCAATTACTTGAGTCATTCATTGAAATTCGATTAAATAAAAATTTTTAAGTGTACATGTCAAATCCCTTGAACATAAGTAAAATACTTTTTTTGTTGCAATAGCAGCAAAATTCGTTTTACATTTGAAACTTTAATGAATATTTTTATTGAAAAAACGTATGCGTACATCGAATCAATGTATTAATAAATTTAGCTCAATTACTTGAGTCATTCATTGAAATTTGGTTAAATAAAATTTTTCAGTAAAGTTAAAGCTAAAAATAAACATTTTTAAAATCATTAAGATATGAGAGGTAGACAGAACTTTTCCTGCCTCTTTATCTATTATTATTTATTATCAAAAATATTCTTTGTAATATTTTAACGAACAATAATTATGTTCCTAAGCGTTTTCCACCTTTATTTTTGTACGATTCTGTTGTGCTCCTTATAAATATTATTTATTTATTTATTTTCATATTTTATTACTGGCGTCTTATTACGTTGTCGCCATTTTTCTGTATTTTTATGCCATTTTTTTCGTGTATCCTTTTAATGTTCTAGTTGTATTGTTTTCCTTATTTGTCTCCTTAATATATTTGTATTGTATTTATATGTACGTGTTTGCCATTGTGTACAAGTTTCATTGTTTTTTGTTTTTGTTTAGTTGTCTTTATTCTCTGTAGGTTACGAATATTTCTAAACCAGCAATAAACTACGCTCATTTTTTTATTATATCTTCTTATTATTTCTTATAATTTTTACTTATTTTGTTTTTTTTTTTCTTCATTTTCTACTTCTTTAGAACATTAAAAGGGCAAGAAAACTGGGAAAAATACAACGAAATATCAAAAAAGTAATAAACGTAAACTTGGTTATTACTACGTTTTTTTTCATTTTTTTTTTTGATAAAAAGAGTCATAAATTTAAGCAAAATAAAGAAGGATAACAAGGCCACATCTTGTAACAGTTAAAATAACAATTTTAATATATTTTTTTTCTTGGTTCTTTTTTTTCTATGTTTTTCAAGAATATCACAGATTACACCGTAACAGAAATCAAAATAAATATTAAAAACTTGTTTGGATGTTAAAGTCATTTTATTGATAAGAAATAATCATCAAATGTTTGATTTTTGTATATTTTTCTTTTACTACTCAAAATCTCCTGAGAGTTTGAATTTTAATGTGCTTGGGGAAATGGTGTAAAAAATATCTAAACAAAATTCCATTTGTCAAACTTTATTAGCATGAATGAATATTTATATACGATATTAGGAGAAAATAAAATCTATATGAATGTTGTGATAAAATTGCTTTGGAAATAAATTACTGTGGAAGACGAGAGCAACAAAAAAAAAAAAAAAAAGAAAAAAAAAAACCATAAGAAAGTAAGGACGAACCATTTCTTATTACATGTTTGACTAATTTAATGAAAAATGGTATATAACTTAAGGCCTATTAGATTTTCGAACTACATAAAACTGTTAAATGGCCAGCAAATTGGTATCTGCTGTTTTATATTGCTTTTGGTGTCTTCGACTAAAATGGCCATAAAAAGTTAACACAAAATACACAGTTGATGTAATTTAAAATCATTTTCAACATAAAATTTACATAAAATAGTTTTTCTTTAACTAAGTTTTCGACAGCAAACATTAATATTGCGAATACTGAAAAAGGCAAATTGAAAAGTAAACATAAAATGTCCTTAGAGTAAATGTACGAGTATATACATACATTTTTGGTATTAATAAGTCTTGTTGGAAACAGCAAACTGGTTCTATTAAACAAAAATAGTATTTAAGTTTAATGCAACCAAGAAAAATTGGTTGTATGTTGCTTTGAAATTTTTCTTGGTATTTAATATTAAATTAATCACAATTTTAAATAATTTTGAAAAGTCAATTTTTAATCTTAAAATAGTTTAGAAATAATCTTGTGAAGTCATAAGTGAGAGTCCTGTATTGGTATCCTTAGAATTTCCTACATGTAAACTCATTTCGCACCGGATTCTCATAACATAAAAAATTAGTGTTGAAATATTTCTGTCAACAGAGAGTCCTTCCTTCTGGAAACAGTGGTACAAAGTTGAATCAAATTAAATTTACGGTTTATATGGAGAAAATGAACACTAAACATGCACGTAAAGAAAAAATATGGTTACGGTATGGTTGAATCAGATGCGGCCGTTTCCGGTGTTTAAAATCAAGAACTTTGGCGTCACCAGCACCATATTCAGCGGAATAAAAATAATGAGAAGCGCTAGCAGGATTTAAAACTACATAGTATGGATATGAACCTCTACGCAGTATGATAATATTGTTCCTAGCTAGAGGCGGCAGATGTCGCCCTAAAGCGATATTTTTACACATTATTTGGATAAAAGCTAAACTAGTTTTGAATATAAAAAATTTCCTGTGAAAGACGAAATGTATCCAAGCATCAAGGATATCTTTTAAAAATTTTTGTAAAAAACGGCAACCAATTTGAAATTAAAGTTGGGAAAGTTTCGTAAATTTTGCTTCATAATTTTTGAGTGTTGTTTTCAGTATAACAATTATAACAAGAGACTGCTTTATTTACCTTCTGGTTCCGCAGTTTTCGGTAAAGTATAGCTTCCTTTGGAAGATACGCTAGGTTCTGTTTTTTATTGAGTGCTGGTTGTTTCGCTTATAGTTATAATTTGATGGGAGGCAAAAAAGAGTTTACTGTTTCGTGCGTGTCAAATTTAGGCTTCAATTGGTTAGATATCTTTAACATGTTTGAAAATCTGTTGTAATAGTGTATACAATCTTCCCAAATAACTTTCTCCATTGTGCCTTTAATTCAGTTTGGCCCCCTTTTGAAGTTCCAAAGAAATACTCTTTATGTATTAAGTGTCTTAGTTTCTCTTCCTGTAGCATCTTTTTGCGTTCTGTTGTGCAATCGAGTTAACAACGTTCGTATTTTACGGCCATGAATTAATTCAGATGGTGTTTTACTTTCAGAGTTTGGCTTAGAACGGTAAGTTAATAAATATTTCAACACAGCTGCTTTTACCAACAATCCGACTTCACTAGTTTTGGCTACTGATGTTTTAAATATACTTACGTACAAAACGTTTCGCTAGTACATTGGAGGCTGGACGAAAAGGTGCTGTTGTCAAGTGCCTTTTACCAAAATGTGCCGTCAATAAACTATATAAAGTCTTCAGATGTAAGCTGTTGGCCATTATCACTCACTAATAGTTCTGGCAGTCGTAAGGTACGGTCACATCTGGAAAATATTTGCCCAAAAAACACTTTTGATTTAGATACCTGTTTACGTTAAAGAGTTTCCTACATAATTTATAGAAAATGTAATAGAATCTTACCTTATTAGGTGTTGTTTAACTTAATAAATAAATGCATAAATCAAAAAGTTTTTCATTCGTATTTAGTGGTTACGCTTTTTTGGGCAAATGTTTGCCAGATGTGACCGTACCTTTACTCGTACAATAGAAAATATTATGTTTAACTGCAATATAGTAGCTGAAGACGTTGTTGATGACATTTGGCAATTAAATGGATATTTTAAATAAGAATCAACACAAATTAGCCATCTTAATAAGTTTACGATAAACATTTGCTTATCAAAACAATTCTAACTTGGTTGAATTTAACAATATACATTGTTAAAAAAAAAAAACTTCTAACTATCAATCATAGCACAATTCTATAATAGGAAAATATAGTAGAATTTAGTAAGAATTTTAGTATTTTAAACCAATTTGTTTACAATCAAAATATGGTCATTAAACAGATGTGGGGAATATATATATGTATTTTGAAATATTATCGTTTCTTTCAGTGTCAAAACATTCACTCGTTCTTTTTATTTAAAATATATATTTTTTTTGCTGCTGTAATATAAAAATTAAAAACATATTATTTTTATACGCAAACATAATATGATTAACTGTTTTTTTGAGAATTACAGAATTATAATTTTAATTCAAATGGCTAATTTCTTAGCATATTAATATTTTAATACTTAAAAAAATACGAACTTTTTTTTTATTAAACAACATGGAAATTGGTTTCGTTGGGATAAGGGGACTAGCACTCGCCTAAGTACACATTTGTAATTAATTTCAATTTACATATTTTAATTATGAAAAAAAAAATTAAATAATTTTGTGCCTTATAAAATATTAATTTTGAAAGAAATTAAACTTTTAAATTAGAAATGTTAATATGATTAGTTTAATCATATTATAATTACATCGATCTAAGCATTAGAGTGCATGAAAACAATATTATATTTATAGCAGCTATATTTTCATAATGATATTGAGTGATTCCAACCATGTAATATAATCATAATATGTTCCTTGTATTTTATGGTTGCCTCAACCCTGCTTATCTCTTTGCCGTATAATATTTATCTTAAGGCAATCTCTTTAATTCTTCTTCTTATACATTTTCACATTAAATTTTAAGATTAAATTCAAAGACTAATAGAATTCAATATATGATTTGCATAAAAAGATAAATACAACAGATTTTCATTACTATTACGAATTTTTCTCAATTGTTACGATCTGTTTCTTTAATTTTCTTTCTTCTTCTTCTTTCCATGGAGGTCCTTTACGTTGCCCATAAAAGAATTTAATGTTTTATCTAAGATTACATGCAGTTATTATTGTTATGCGGGTCACTTACGCAAGAGATTCCACAAACAAACAAAAAAAAAAAAAAAAAAAATTGAAAAGAATTTGCATGGTTGTTTCTCATATCATTCACAAAATATGTCTGTCCATGTGGATAAAAAGATGTACTACACACGTATGTATGTGTGTGTGTTGTTACATAAATGTTTATAGGTTATGGAAACACATTTTATTTGTTCACATGAGGATTTTGCAAGTGGGTGTACATAAACAGCATACATATGCTCTCTTTGTATTCCCAGCAAACATTTTGTGTAGCTGTTCGGTCGGAGAGACGGTACAAGCTATTTTTTTTTAATTAATCCGTATAAGAAAGCGTACCAAAAATCATGTACGACATTTAAAGAAATTTTCTAAAGGACTTTAAAAATTGACGAAATTTTCTGATAATTTTTACGACCTCTCGAGAAAACTAAAAAAAATTGGTAAATGTTAAAGTTTGCAATTAATTTGAAAGAGTTCTTTATCATTATTTTTTTTTTTTTGGTAAAAACATATATGGGTTATTCACACTGCCGTCATATCAGTCATATTCTCATAATGTCTTATTATTTTACAATAGTTTAAAAAAATTGTTGTTGTGCTTCAAGCAAAAAAGTCATATAATAAAAAGACTTTTTAAGGTATGTTTATGGTTTGTCATAAAATAACAGTAGAAACATTAGTCGAGCAGCTAAAACTTTTTAGTCAAGCCGGCGATATTTACAAGCCGTCAGTACTTCTAAATAACAGACAAATAAGAACATGTGTTTGTGTAAGTGAACTGCCTGGCAGCTTGTGAACGTTTTTCCACTTGCCGCCGTCCAAAGCAACAGTGCACCTCATGTTACCGGCAACAGCTGCTTTTGATTATATTTATTTCAGCAAGTTCGTATAGATTTAAAACAATTTGAAAATTTTAAATGGGAAAGGAAATTTTAGAAGAATTACACGAAATTTTTTAAATTCCTTATTAACAAGTCGGACTGAATTAAAAAAACATTTACATTTAAGCCAAATTTCAAACGTATGCACACTAATCGGACTAAAAAATGGAGTGCTGTTAAATGTTTATCAGCTGGCACAATTATGACATAGCACACTTATATATGACGGGGTGTTCACACTAGTCATATTTTGTTGTGCTATTATTTTATGACATATTACTTATGAATACAGTTGGGGTATTCACACTGTAGTCATAAGTCATATGTCATAAAATAATAGCACACCAAAATATGACAAGTGTGAACATCCCGTCATAAATAATTGTGCTAAGTAATAATCAAAATTCTCCATGCATAAAATATTACATTAAAATGGCGCCGGAAAATATGTAATAAATTTGACATTGTAGGTATCTAATGTATAAATTCGCGTGAATTTGCCACTTCATCCACCTTATAATTAATTCGCCTTGGTCGTGCATATACCTGGTAATGAATTTGCCTTGTTTTCATTCTTGTGTTATTAAAAGTTGCGACGGCTTGTAAATATTATCGCCGGCTCGAATAAGGAGTTGCAGCTTCTCGACTAAGATTTCTACTCTTATTTTATGACAAACCATAAATATACCTCAAAATGCCTTATTATTATATGACTTATTTGCTTGAAGCACAGCAACAATTTTTTTAAACTATTGTAGAATAATAAGACATTATGGCAATATGACTGATATGACAACAGTGTGAACACCCCAAGTGTGAATACCCCCATAGTATTTACATTTATACAAAATAAATGAGAATTATAAATAAAACTCAGTTCAGATAATGAGAAATAGTGACAAAACAAAACAGAAAATGTTGCTTGTAGGTGAATGAACAGACCAGTCAGAAAGTAGTCATATTCCATCATATTCCATAAAACTTTAAAAATTTTGGTGGTGTTAAAAGAAGCGACGACAAGCACATATATCTTTGGGAACTGCAGACAGTTTGTTTTAATACACTGTGCAATGAAAAAACAAATGGAAAAGTTTTAACAGTTGATTCTGTTCGAGGTAGTACAATTATCCATGTTTTAATCCTCCCAGTCTTTTCTGTATGAGATGCATAAAGAAATATGACATATTGGCCAAAAATGTTCACTGGACTCTTTTCATTTATTCAAGGGTGGCGTAAGTGGAGATGTCATATCATTTTATGTGCAAGTTATTGTTATGACATTCGTTTATATACATTTGCATAGCGTGCAGTGGCAGATTTATTTGTTCAAAATAATTGCATTCTTTTTTTGTAGTCTACTTTAGAGTCTGTGACCCCTTTAAATACACTCGCAAGCAACAGAAATTCCTAAGGAAAACGAAAAATTGCGAAAATATTAAAAGAAATTTAATTAAGAAAATACTAAGGGAATTTTTAAAAGGTATTAAGCTGTTGCAAAAGAATTTACTTATAAGTTCACTTTTTATATAAAACTAGTATAAGCAACACGGCCGACACAATCGATCGTATTCTAATTATAAACATTTATTTAATTGTTCATAGAAAAGTTATCATAAAAACATGTTTTTAAAAAAACAGACATACAAGAAACACAACTACAGTTATATAATGGTGCATTTGCCTGAATTCACAAATGCAAAAAATAAAAGAGAACAGTTTAATGCAAAAACAAAATACTGCCCAAGGAGCTAAATATATTTAATGAGCTCTCTTCTCTTTTGTTCCTTTAACATTCTTACAATTCTTCCACAACCTATAATGGAAAGCATTTTCTTATTGTTGTTACTCTGTTTGCAAAATACAGTTAGTGGTAAGCCTTTTGAATTTGTTGTTGTTTTTTTTTAGCTTACGTGTATGAGAAATATGTGTGCATGTATTAGTAGCAAATTAAAACGCTTATAGCTGCCGAAATACTGAACCCAAAATAACTCACAATATCTCGTTCTCTTCTGTGAATAAATATTTTAAATTTTGTATAAGTTTTCTCAAAATTGGTTGAGTAATATAAACATAAATTCGATCACAAAAAATGCTCTTGTCTATTAATTATATACATTGAAAATTAATATGGTTTAGTTTGTATTATTGGCGGCTCCGAAAAATCACTAATTCAAAATAAGAGTTCGTTTTTGTTTCAGGTCAAACAATTGTGACGAAATAAAGCCGGATTATATAATAGGTGGGCGTGGCATCTACCACTTTTGAAAACAAAATGTGAAATCCTTCATATGCATCGGCTTTGTAGAAAATTTTTAAAGCAAATAACTTGCTTTGTATAGAGGCATGGCGCTGCCCACTTTTAACCGGTAACAAGCTGGGGGTAAAAATTTTTTTTTTATTATGACCAGCACTCAGGGTATGACCCCTACGTATGCAGTGCACTGTGCCAGAACTCAGGGAGAGGGATAGGGTAGAGAAATAGATATTGAAAGTTTAGAAGACTTAATTCTTTCATAACTATGCTTTGCCCGTTATGTTTTGTTAATTTTTAAGGCAGTGTTGAGGCGCCTCTGGTGTTAAGTAGACGCATTAACTTTGTTAAGCTGTGTTAGCAGGCATTCTATTAATTGTTTTACTTCGCCGATGTTTCTGCTAACCGACGAAGGAGGGCGATGTTGTGTACATTAGCTTGGAACAGCATCAATCGCTACCGGAACAGTTTTTTAGTGACCAGTGCCCATGCCTTCATCACTTAAATAGTCTGACAACAATTAATAGAATGTCTCACTAATGTACATTAGAGAAATTGATGATGTTGATTGACTTGCCCTGGCCAGGGTTTGAACCCAGGCCCCAAGTTATTGTTTGCTTAGTAGTCAACGCGCTAACCACTTCATACAACACCACCCTCAAATGTTTATATTACGCCTTCTAACCGAATATATCACCGTGTAACTTTTTTTCGTTGTCAATGTTTTGCAATTTCCAAAAATCGTCAAGAGATAAAAAACAAATTGGAAGAAGGTTAACGAAATGACAGCGCCAACTATTTATGGTCTAGACGGCGCCATTCAAAATTCAACGCCATCAAAAACTGCTGAATTTTCTTTTTTTGGAATATTTTCAAGTTTTGTCTGTACAGATGTATTTGTGTACGGGTTGTTTTTAGGGCTGAACCTTTTATTTGTTTTACTTTATGTTTTTGGTTTTTGTTGTTGAAAATTTGTTAGATTTTATTGCCATTTTGATATTTGCTGTTTGTATTCATTCATTTTGTTGGCATCTAAGAAAAATCAATAGTTAGTAAAATTAAAAAAAACTTTAATATAATTTTTTTTATATACGAATATTTTTTTGTGGAACATTAAGACAAAGTGAAACTTGAACTTGCTTCAGATTTGTTTTAAAAGATTTGTGTTTTTTTTTTGCATTTTGCAAATAGACTGGTGAACTGTAAATCATTTGAAATTTTATTGCCAACAAAATTTTTTATGCCAAATGCAAACAACACATAAACTCTTGTTAAAGTGTATACATTACCTTTTAGCCAAAATAACTAAGAAAAAATAAATAAAATTAAATAAATTTCTAAAACACTAAAAATGTCAAAAATCAAAAAAAAAAAAAAAAAAAAAAAAAAGTCGGTGACCATAAACTGTATAAAACTTAGCTTTTGAACATATTTTATGCAGGTCCTTTTCCTTATTTTCCTTTTGGTTTTCTTTATTTTTTTTTTTTTTTTGTAAAATTCCTTTTCTGGTTGCATCTTCCGGATTCTCTGCAGCAGCAGTAGCAGCAATTGTACACCTGCTGTTCATCGCCATCATCTGCTACATCATTATGATGCATGCAGTACCCAGAGACCATTAGACAAAGATGGTTGACTGCATAAATCAAACGAAGAAGAAATGTTTGAATAAATGAACGACGGAATACCTGATGTACTTAAATTGCTGGTTTTTTTTTATTCAATGTGACATGAATTGTAAGGAATGTAAAATCGTTTATTTAGTACTGGATCTAAGCAGTAGATGATGCATAAATGGTTTTAAAATAAGCAATTTAAAGTGTGGCTACAGTGGTTGATGGCTGTTTGCCACAGTGTACTGCAGTGCAAAGTAGATTTAACGTGAATATACAATTTTATTAATGTTATAACCAACACATATACATTTAAATGCTTTTTTTATCTATTGTTCGGTAATTGGAAATATGATTTATTTAATATAAAGTTCTTACCGCAAAAAGTTGAAAAAAGCAAGGTAGCCAAATCTTCACTCCATGCCATTTATTCTTATAGTTTGTGCCAAAAAAATAAAATATTTAAAAATCTTTGACTAAAACCCATGCCTCAATTTTATTTTTGTTTATTGGTATGAATCAATTTCTTAATGGGTCAATATAAAATCTCTTTATTTCGCAATAACTTGAATCGAAACATATTCATATTATCCGATGGACATCTCAGCAAAATCTTCGTAATGTGTTGCAATTTCCCAACAACATACTATTCAACCACAAACTGCATACTGTCCGCATTACTTTAGACTATTTACAGCAACTACTCATTTGTAAGCAAACAAGCAATTTTTTCTCTCAGAAGTGCTGTTCAGAATTTTAACTACTCAAGAAGGAAAGAGTTTTAGAGTAGACCAATAAGTAAACCACCTGATATTACAGAAGCTATTGACAAGGTTTCCATTTACTGGATACCTGCTTATAGCGGTCATCCGGGCAACGAAGTAGCGGATGAATTGGCCAAGAGGGCCTCTGCCGCTCCTCTTATTGGCCCAGAGCCCTTTTGTGGCGTAAATTGGTCGACTGTAACAACTCTAATCAAAGAGAATGACATGTCGATCGCTAAGAAAGTTTGGGTGGCTTCTCCTGGTTTAAGGCAGGCCAAATCATTGATACAGCCATTCTCATGCAGTGGCATCCTCGTATTTCAACAGGAACGACTTACGGCTAGTTACTGGTTTCCTCTCCGGTCATTATGGACTGAACTACCATCTTTGGAAAAGTAACCTAGTTCGCTCACCCCTGTGCCGTTTATGTCTGGAAGAGGATGAGACAACGGCAGAGCCGGTCCTTGGACCAGATCTAGCCACTTTTCTATTCTATTCTAAACCACCTGACATGGAAGTTTCCGTTTTTCAGCAAAGCTGTATTTTTACCAACGGATATCTGGCGGGTGCTACGTTAAAAAAAACAGTATTTTGTATATTTGTTGTAAAAGTAAAGTACACAGAAAAAAAAATAATTTACAATTAATTAAAAATTAATTAAAAAATTTGTGATATTAAATAAAAATTTGTTTGTATTTGCACCTGTAAGCAAATTACTAATTCTAATTACATTTTTATTTTTAATTTAATTGAATTTATTTTTAATTAAATATTAATAGCTTAAATTAAAAGTTTAATCGAACCTCTTCAAACTCAAAAAAATATTATGAAAATCGGTTCATAAATTAAGCGTCTCATATAAAGCAGTCACACATCAACCAAAACTACAATTATTTATTGATACATTTGTCTGAATTCATAAAAATTGAAAATAAAAAAGGACGGTTAAATGCAAAAACAAAATACCTTCCATTGCGCTAAATCAATTTACTCAACTCTCTCATCTTTTGTCTACAATTTTTGCCACCTTCAAAATATGTTCTTTATTTTAGTGATGGCTGATACCTTCTTCAAAAACTTATTAAAAAACGGTACCCTTAATTAGTTGGAGTAACTTGAGAAATGGAGTCGTCTACAGAAAATTCTTACTTTTATTCAGATTTTAACAAAGATTACAATCTTTTTTCACATTATTCTGTTGGGTTGCTTAAATTTAGAAATAAGCAACAAAAAACCAAAAATATACAAAACAAGCAAAGAAACAAAAAAAAAAAAAAAAAAAAAACTCTTAAAAGCATCACCGTCTTATGACCTTAAAAACTAAAATAATAGACAGAAGAGTGTGTTTTTTTATTTGTTTTGTTTTTTTAAGTCAGTAAATATGAAAATGTGTTGGTATTTTTATTAGCACATACGATACTTTAAAAGCGACAAAAACGTGTACACTTGCTTAAAATGTTGTAAAAACTACAATGTCGTTTAAATATTTCACATTCAATATTCTTTTCATTTTTTGCTCTTATCCGATACTTTGTTCATTCTACATGTTAATAAAGAAAAACCAAAAAGTAGAAGAAGTTAAAAGGACCAAAAGTACCAGCTTTTCCTTATTTTGCCCCCCCACCCCCTTAAAATATACTGTAAGACAATGTGAAAAAAAGTACCAATTTGCCCCCGTTTTTTACCCATTAAAAAGTACCATATATTTTGATTCTACCCGTCTACCAAATTCCATTCAAGTCAATTTAAAGAATTTCTCAAGAAAGAGTAAAAAAGTACTAGTTTTTTCCCAGAAAATATGTTAATTTATATGTTATTTTAAGAAATCTTATGAAGGGAAAGTGTAATGACGGAGACCTCATATGTGAAGAGCACTCACAATATTGCCTCAAAACTAAACATTTTATAATGCATAAAACTCATTGGAGCCGAATCACATCGGCTTATTTCTTACAGTTTAATGCACAATTTATACATTTTCCATTTTTATTATTTTTGCTGCTTAAGCAATTTTGTGAAAAAATTTCAATACAACAGTTGTTCACCTATAAAATTACTTTTGAAGGGCTTTTATTACATGTTTTCTTTTGTCACTGTAAACGTTCACTTACTCGCATACACATACTCAAAAGCATAATATTTATATTTTTAAATAACACATTCATACGTGACAAACAAATACTTCAGGATTTTGTGTTATTTTCGTCTGTGGTCCTTGCTATTTGTTTGTTTGTCCTTATCGAGCATCACTTTGAACCAACTTTGAAAAACAAAAAAAATATATATATATTTTAGTGAAAAATACACTTGCCAACAAACTTACACTAACATATTGTTAAGTGCAATAGTGGTGATAGTGTGAGAGAGAGAGGGTGAGAGGGGGACATTAACACGTAGAATTCGAAATGGCAACAAAAACATGTACAAATTGTCTAGAGACAAAGAAATATATAAAAATAACTAAAACAAAAAATATAAGAACCTAAAAAGAATATGAAAAAAAAAACAACAAAACACAAAAACATAATAATTACGGGGACAACAACTACAATTTTCATTTAGACACTGAGTGCTTAGGAAAAAAAGTCAAACAATAAGAAAAATAGCACGCAGGCATAAACATGTATACAAGTGCAAAAGAGAATAATATACACGCATTCACACATACACACACACACTCACTCAAAAACAATTGCAATTTACTTGTGCTCTGGTTATATTCTATGGATTTTGGTTAAAAATAAATGTTTTTTCTGCAAGAGTAGATGATAATAGTGTAAACCTGAATACCGTTTCTCGTCGGAAAAAATAAAAAAAAAAAAACAAAGAAAATAAAACAGTAAAAAAGCATAGCGAAAACTTTAAAATAAGCACAAATGTTTTCAAGTTTTCAGGAAAAAGCTGGTAATGACAGGATTTTCCTAGCCACATACGAAAACAAACAAACAAACAAATAAATAAATAAACAAGCACACACGCACACAATAAAACTACAAATGTGTGTATGTATATTAAATAGAACAGTTTGAATTTAAAAAAATTATATTAAGAAATTAAATTGAACTCAGTTTTTAAGTTCTTCTTGTGTTTGCTACCTTAAGTATTTTTATGATGCAACATTTTTCAGAATCTTAGTATTAAGCGCATTTTATTAAGATATGTTGTTTGATTAACTGAAATTTCATTTTGAGAAGTGATAAAAATAAATATAGAAAACTGTGCTCATCTATAAATCCGTGCTTATCAAGATGGCTACTTTGATGGGTATATATTCCATTATTCCTTCGAATCATAATAATTTAAAAATTATTTGCTTAGAAGTTATTGCATGCCATCTTTAAAGTTTACTGTAGCACTTTTCTTGCTGCCTAAGTCCCGTCATCTTTTAATTGTTTAGTGAATATATACTTACAATCTGCATTTAAAAAATATATCAGAACAACGTTTGAGAACAAGCTTATTTCAAACTCTAAACTGGCTTTGATGCAATAAATCCTCTGTTTTAATAAAAATCATTTATTGTAAAAATAATTAGATTTATTCTTCATATTTGCTAAAAAAGCGAGTATGGTAGTTATTTTACTTTTTAACTGTATTATTTATTGGCCGATTTTTATAATTTTGGGCATTTTATATAGGTAGTAAACCAAAAAAAAAAAAAAGACGTGTGACACTCGGGGACTGCCGGGGAATAAACGTAATTATTATTCGAACTTATATTGATGTACATATGAAAAGTAATATTATCAGGCTCAAGTTCAGTTTTATTGAATTAATGAAAATTCAAAATTACTAAGAGTTTTATATGTTGAAAAATATTATTATATATGTACGTATATCCAATTAGTTTTTAGTATATTTTTTTTTACAGTTTATTTATTCGACTTTTTTATTCAAATCAATGAGATAATTAAGCAAGCTGGAGGTGAAGATATTCTTCGAATAACATTATCAGGGAAATATCTAACAATAAAAATAAAAACATTTTTTTATATTTTTAATATTAATATAAAACAATAATATAGAAATATATAAAATATTATAGCAACAATCATGAAAATATTATGCAAACACATTAAACAAACACTGATATTTTAACTTATTAAATCTTACCTACATTGAATGTTTACAAAAAAAGGAAAAATAACTTTACGACCTTGTAATACCTCACTAAATATTATAACTGAGTGTTTTTATAAATAAGTTCTTGAACTCTGATCTAATTCTATATTTAGTATGTGTTTATAACTGGCTGCACAATTCTCTGTGTCTGACTTAAAATTCATTCTCTGAGCTGTTGGTAAGTTAATGATATGTAGCATTTCCAACATATATCTTCGTCTGTAATTATTTTCGCTCTGCAATATTCTCGAGCTTGAGAAGTGAGAAACTTTAAACTTAATAAGATTTGCTTTTAGAATAGTTAAATTCCCTTAAAATCATGGATGTACAACAGAAGATTGCATACCGATCTACCCAAAAAAATAATTAATAATTTTTGTAGATTTGCTCAGCTCTCTCTTAAACTTGATGTTGGTTAATCTTAAAATTATGTTATAGCAGGGGGAAAATAGATAGCCTCCATACAAAGTAATTATCAATTTGTTAATGTCTGCTTAACAATGGAAAGCGATAGTTAAGATGTTACCAGTTGGTGAAGTAAGAAAAAACTTGAATTCATTCGCTCTACTATTGCGCATTTTGTTAATTTTTATAACAGTACGACATCGACTTTAGTGTCAAATATTTGTGCAACTTTCTTAAGCTGCATTGTGCATACAAATTTTATTAATTTCTTTACTTTGCCGACGATTGCGCTAATTTTATTTGCGAAAGAGTACCATAAAACAATGTTGATCACTGTCTGTACTTGTTAGGCATCAGTTTCATGCCTTCTTCCTTTTAACCGCTTAAGAGCAGCAGAAAACAAGTTGGTATGGGTTAGATATTGTTTTTTTTTTAATTAGCACCAACACTCAGGGGATGACCTCTACGTATGCAGTGCATTGTGCCGGAACTAAGGAAGAGGGATATAGTAGAGAAGATAGATGTTGAAAATTTAGAAGGCTTAACTCTCTTACAACTCTGTTTTGCGCGTTATGTTAATTTTTATCTCTATAAAATACCCACTGTATAGCTTATAATTCGTTTTATTGTCAACTTCACTTCATACAACAGCGAAAAATTGTAACTGTGCTAAACTATGAGCTGTGTGTATATTTTAGATGTTTGTTAAAATCTCTAAATCTGATGTTTCAAAAATATATTTTGATAAAGAAAACATAATTGCATATAAAATTTAAAAATTTGAACACAAAACTGACGAAGAACATTTAAATTAAAGTTTAATGAATATTGAATGACACAATCTTCCGTATTCTAGATGTAAATAATTTTATTAATATGCTCATAAAGAAATTATTCAATCGGCTTCAAAAATTGTAAAGCAGTACAACATACTTCTAAAGGTTGTGCAATTAATAAATGGAACATTTGTATGAACTCGTAGACTTTAGAAATAAAACTCCATGAAATGAGATAAAACAATTTATTTAGTTCTATTCTCTTTAAATCGTAAGCCATTCCTACAATACTCCAACTTCTGAAGATAGAGAAAAATTGCTGATTCTTATTAATTTCTTTGCAAAATCATTTGGACAAAAACACACTCACGTTTTGCTTGTTTGTTGTTTTTGTTTTTAAATTAGTATTATGTGAGCATTTATTAGTCAGAATTTGAAATACTTATAGCTTTCAAAATACAAAACCGACTTTAACAAACTGCAGCTCGTTCACTTCTGTGAATAATTAATTTTAATTTTGTTTGAATTTTGTCAAAATCGATTGAATAATTTGGCCACAAATTCCGTCACAAGAAATGATCTTCCCTAATAATTATATAGAAATAATATCATATGTTTATTAATTTATTAAATTTATTTATGAATCTCAATTTATATTTTATTTGTTTTGCTGAAAAGTAGGGTGGGGCGGTTTTGCAAACATATTTTCCCTCCCCTAGATCCGAGCTTACTCTTTTTATTTATACTCTTTTACTGCAATTTAAAGTTAAAACTTATTGCAAATATATGTATACACATATTTCTTTTTTTATTCCTTAATAAAGACTTATAAAACAAGTTTTATATAATATAGTTTTTTAATTGTATTTTTGTGGTCGACCGCAAAATATTTCCGTTGCAATCAATTTTATTTATTTTGGTTTCATCCAAAAACAAAAAAAAAAAAACAATAGAAAAATTCGAAACTTTTAGTTTAAGACATACAACATAAAAATGAGTGTAAGGGAAGTTGTTGTTGTTTTTGTGTCTTGCCACAATAAGTTTATAAGTTATGTTTTTTGTTGCAAGTTTTTATTACATGTTTAATACTTTTTAGAATTTTTATCATCTCTTGCACTTGAAAGTTAGCATTTACTGGTTATTTTGCATTTCGAGTCTTTGCTGCATTAGAGTTATAACTCAAAAACTGTGATCATATCGTGCTTCAGAATGTGTAAAAATGTTATTCAAATATCTTGCATACTAAACTTTTGAGACATATATTAAATTTTCCTTTACCATTAAGTTGTTACCGAAAGCACAACTTAAAACTCGTTTTCTGCAAAGCTACATTTTTTGAGTTATGTCTCTATTGCAGCAAAGGCTCAATTTGATAACTAGAAATTTTTTTTTTTAATTTTATAAAGAAAATATTCAAATGATCGCATTTTTAACAAAGTATTAGATGGTTATTTTGACCCCTACTTCTACTTAAAGGATGTTGTTTTGTTTTATATTAGAATATTTTTTAAATTAAAAGATTAATAGTTTTGCTGAGTTGTTAAAATAATTTTTTTATGTGTTCTTTTTTAAAGCTGCTTCACAATATCGGGTTCGGGTTATTAAATCTATCAAAATTTTTTTACAGCGTGACGAATTTGTATCCTTTTCATTTTAATTCGTATAAACTTTCCTATTGTATCCTGAAGCATTTGATATAGAGTATTTTGTTGAAACTTTACAAAACTGTATGTAAAGTATAAAAATAGTCGACTGTAAAGATACAAATTTCTTCACAAATATTTCATTTTCTTTTTTTTTTGTACATGCTAAAAGTTTAAAAATATTCAAAATATTTTTCAAATTCATTTATGAATGTAAGAAATTGTTAGTGAGTAATAAATACTTTCTTTATTTTTTTACGAAGTTTTTTAGGTTTTTTATCCTCCCTCTCTAGTTCTCGGTTTTTGTAACATAAAACTTTTTGTAACGTGCAACTGTTAGAGAAAACTTTTATAGATAAAATATTTTAGTTATGGTAAAATGAACAAAGCTAAATGATTTTCTATTGATAAAGAAAATTGAAAGTTTCTTTTTTTTTCCTCTTCTGTAGCAGAAAGTTTAAGAAATATAATTTATTTTCAACAAACTTAGTTCTGTAAATAGAGAAGCAGCAACATTATGAACTGAAAGTCTTAATACGCATTTCAAAAAAATATATATTTGAATTAATATTTTTATATTATTATATTTGAATTATTTAAAATTTGTAGTTTTTGTAGTGAAATGCTGCAAAATTACTAATCGAAAGGATTGTTATCCTTCTTTGCATGTTAGTTAAATCAAGAAGTTACTTTTAAAGAAACAAATTTTTGTAACATAACCAGATGAAGTATAGAATTTATAAAGGTTTCAATAGGCATTAGAAATTAGAATTACCAGATAAACCGTAAATATGCATGTACATGTTTTTTTCTGTGCGCGGTATTTGCATCCAAATCAAATATTTATGCTTTTTAGAACTATTTAAGAATTTTGGCATAAATTTTGTATTGCATATTTTTGCTTATTTTTGCATATTTTTGCATATTTTACTTTTACAGCATAATTTAGCATGTATCCGACTATACCCCATATTTTGGAATTTTCTTTAATCTTTGTACCACAGTGGCTTGTTTTTCCTGCATAGTTTCTTTTATATTTTAATGTTTTTATCCATTGATGGAAAAATGAACCCAACTAAGCAGTTTTTCAATGAAATAATATGAAAATTATTAATAATTTGCATACATTCCCTTGGAATAAATTGCGAAATTATTTACAAATTATATTTTCTGTTTATTCATATCACAAATGAGCTTTTCAGTGCATATATTTGCATATTTTACTTTTTAAAGCATAATTTTGCTTATTTTAGGCTGTAACACATAACAAAGGCATTTTTTTTAATTATTTATGAGATTTTGTTCATTTGTGGAAGAAATGGAAAAATATGTTTGTTGAATTTGTAACAATTTAAGTCCATAAATTATTTAGGAATCTTGATATGCAATATTTGCATTTGTTTAATCGGCATCTATACGGAGGTGAGATATGAATAGTATGAAAATTACAAAAGGAAATACATAATTTGTACTCGGATGTGCGCCCCATTTTCAGAGAATATTTTTGTAATTTAGGAAGCATATATTTAAAAATTTTTGCTGCCGCTAAAACACACTTTTAATAGTGCATTTCCGGTTTCCCTGGTTATTACTTTAGGCTTTAATTTTGAATTTTTAAGCTAAATTACTTTTTGCTAAAATAGTCTGACGTTATTAATGACATGTCTGGTCACTTTTGAACCGTAGATTTGATATCAGTTATGAACGCAAGTCATTTTTATTAAATGAAAATTTATTACTTCCACTTTTGAACTTTATTTTAGTTTTTTCAAAACGTTTCTTTTACTTTGCTTCGAAAAATTTATTATTAATAACTCGTTGTGTGTACAAAAGTTTTCTGTTATTTATGAAGTTTATTTATTTTTTATTAAGCACAATGAATCGTATAGATATTTTCACACATACACACACACACACATACATATATACACTCAAATTGCACCCAAAACAAAAATATACTGAGACTCCCACTACGGACAAAAATATATTATGTAATATCTTTATTTTTTATGTAAACTTATGTGGAAAAGGATGTTAAAGTTGTGTGGAAAGAAGAGCACATGTAAAGTGACGAAATTCATTATATTAGACTACCATTTTAATTTTTGTGCATGCATTTCTGATCTTAAAATATTGTACCTGCAAGTTTTATTCATAATAGTTCAAATACAATAAAGAATATGTAATTTGTAAATGTTTTGTGAAGCTTTAAAAATGTTTGCAGTATGATTTTTGTTTCTAGAAAATTCTCGGATAGAGTTTATTCGGCGCTGACGAATTTTATATCTGCTTTATTTAAACATAAAATCGATACATTCATCTATAATGTTTTCCTTCATTTATTTATCAATCTGAATTTATGCAGTTTACATTTATTCGCAATTTCGACACATAATCAACTCAAAATTAATGCTGCACAGTGGTACTATACATTTTGAAAATATACACTGCAATTGATTTGTAGGAATCCAGCCCATATAGTATATAATGAAGCTTAAAATTTAAAACTCTGCGTTGCAAAAATCTTTACGGAATTGTGACTTTTTTAACCGATTTCACTAATTTAATTTAATAAAAATAAAAAAAAACTTCTAACTAGAAAATATAGAATTAGATGCGAAAAAAACGTCAAAAGATGTAAAAATGCCAAAGCGAAAAAAATATATATAAAGAAAACAATATGGTCATTACTTGAAAAAATTTTAAAAATATATGTATAATGAAAAAAAAAAAAAAAAAAAAAAAAATACCGAATTGAAAATAGTCAAGATGGTAAAAGTCGTCAAAACGAAAAACACTTATGAAAATAAACAAAATTGCCATTCCAATAAAAGTGGCAAAAAGTCAAAATAGTAAAAGAAATTAGAACAAAACAAAAATCGTTACGACAAAGCATGTCGCCATGATGAAAAAAATCGTCAAAACGAAAAAAAAACTCAAATTTAAATCGATCAAAGACTAATGGTAGTATTCATAAAAAATAAAATAGATTTCAAATGTGTTTTAGTAAAAAATTTCAATACAAATTTTTCTTAAAATATATTTCAAATCCATTTTAAAGTTTTGTGAATAAGTGGGTAAGTGCCTGTTCGCCGATACAAATTAAAAAATTTTGTTTTTGTTTCAAATGTAATTGCTCGAAAGAAAGAACTTCTTAGATATCGGCGAACAGGCAGTTATTTTTGTTTTTTAATAAAAAAAATGGCTTTTATGGTCATTGATTTGATATAAATTGATATAGAATTTTTTTTTTTTTTTTTTAATTAGGACCAGCACTCAGGGGATGACCCCTACGTATGCAAAACATTGAGCTGGAACTAGGAAAATAGGTTTTGGGAAGGAGGATAAATGGAGTAGTGTTTGTGGACATTCGATTTGAACCCTAACACATTGAAAGTGGCCGGAAAGACCTCTGCGGGGAGTTTATTCCACATGCGAACAGTACGGCTAAAGTACGAATTCTCTCTGTAATGCGTGGTGCGGTTCACTGAGATATCGACCACAAAGGGATGTTCTCTTGATGAAGAGCGTGTTGTACGTGAAAAGTGACGGGTTTCGGGAGCAATTTCCCTGATTTCATTAGAACACATTTCATTGTAGTAGCGATAGAACAATGAAACAGACCCAACATTGCGTCGATGCTCCAGTGAGTCAATAGAGTTGGCTACCCTACTGTCACCGATAAGCTTCTTCGCCCTATCCTGTACGCGGTCGAGTAACTTCAAAATAGATTTTGAAGCACCGGCCCATACATGAGAGTTGTATTGCATTTTTGGTCGAATAAAGGAGGAATAAATATTAAGGAGATCAGATGGAGTGAAGTATGTCCTACACCGTCTTAAAAAGCCTAGGCACTTGAATGCTTCTTTTGAGACATGAAAAATGTGATCATTCCATTTCATGCCAAGAACATCAAGAGCTTCTGATTCCTCAATATCTATACCATCCATGTTTATAGATGGAGCAGCATGTCCGGTCATACGTCTATGTGTGAGCATAGCACATTGGGTCTTTCGTGCGTTAAAATTGACCCTATTAGCATGACCCCAATTTGAAATTGTCAGGAGATCGCGATTTAGTGTATCATTCATATTTTGCCGCATTGCCTGGATCTCCGACGGGTTTGGCCTGTTACTGAATGAATATGAATGAACTAAGCTGCTGTCATCTGCAAAAGAGTAGATAGGGTTGGAAGTTTGACGTAGAATGTCATTAAGAAAAATAAGAAAGAGGGTAGGAGAAACAACGGAGCCTTGTGGTACGCCTGAATTTTTCTTGAACTCGTTTGATGAGACCCCATATACAGCAACTCGTATAGTGCGATCTCTGAGAAAGCTCTATACAAATCGAGTGAAGCCATCGCCGACACCAAAAGCAATCTGTTTTGACAAAAGTGCTTCATGCCACACTCTATCAAATGCCTTGGAAATATCTAGAGCCACCACCTTACTTTTGCCAAAGTGATGTATGCTATTACACCACTTCTATTCACCACTGCTATTTATACGTACATCTCTGTAGCTGGGAATTAAAAAAAAAAATTTTACATATGCAAATACTCATATATTCGTGCGAAATAAATATGAACGAGTATACAATATAAATATTTGCAAATATATTTATGTATGTATAGGTATAACAAAGTTACACATATCACACATTAATAACTGACAACTAGAAGGCATTAATAAATCATGCCACACAATATAAATATTACATAAGTAACGAATACATAGTTCTTCATACAACGAACGAAACGAACACACACCTACTCATGCATAAATTCATTCGCAGGAACAAGAGGACACATACGCACACCGAATACACAAGTGCTTTCTGTGTTGGTTTGCTATTGTTTGTATAAAATAAATAAATTACAATAATAACTACAATAAAGGTCATAAACTTTTATTGTTGTCAGACTATTTCTCACACCAGTTGATGTAGTCCTATGTATGTATGTATGTATGTACATGTATAATATTAATAAATATTTGTGCATACAGACATACTTTTATTTCTGCAATTTATACTTCACATTTATGAATTTATTTACACACACATTCACACTAATTTATTTACAAGGAGGGTGTCAAAATATCAGTTTTGTTGTTTGTTTGTTTGTTTACATGAGCAATAATGAATATAACTGTTTAACTACACGTCCTTTAGTGTTGTACAATTTTCGAGAAACGGTAAAGACAAACAATTGCCACAACAGCAAAAAATAGCAACAAGATTTATAAATGCTTAAAAGAAAAACAAGTAAAATGATCATAAAATTTCATTTAAAAATATTTTATTTCTTTGTACATACTTTCTTAATGTTTCCTTTTTTGCTTTATTTCCTCCACAAGCGAGTATCCCTGTTGTTGATAAAGAAATGCATTTAAAAACGGTATTTTTTGTTCGAAATGCACTTGTATTTCAAATGGGAGTTGGTTTTTTCTCTTTTTGTAAAATGAGCTGCTTCTTTTGTTGACGTAGAAAATGCAAAAAAATGTTGTTTCTTCCTGAATAATTTAAAAAAAATGTTGTTCAACCATGCAACGATCTAAAAATTATGATAAATTTGGATTTTCCCAAATCAAAAAACAAAATGTAGATATAGATTATGTAGTATAGATTAGAGACGAAAAACTATTAAGTATTAAATGGACTTCCCTGAATAATATAAAATTAATTGAAATGCAAATCAATCAGATAAAAGGATGTAGTATTTCTCCTTCCGGATTAGTGCAAAAAAAACGTATTTCATTTAAAATTTTGAATTTTTAAATGATTTTGTGCATCTAAATATGTTTACATTTAATCATAAGATTGTTTAGCATTCTTAAATATTTAAACATAGTTTTTCGACAATCATAGTTTATTTAGAATTGCGACTATAATATGATAATTGGTATAATACAATTCAAATTATTTCCAGTCTGCATATTTGCAACCAAACTATGGTTACAAAACATGCCTGCTTGCTTTTCTATAACTTCGGAGCAGTTTTTTTGTCCCTACAGGAAAAGAAAAAAATTATTGTTTTGTAACATGGTTGTTTCAACAATGTAATACATCTGATTATAGTTTATGGTCAGATGAATAATGAACAAACTTATGTTTAAATTTTTTCCATAAAAATTAAAACATGCTGCTGCATATTATAATTTTCACTGTTAAAAATGTTTTCACGCAATCATAGTTTATATAAAAATTCAACCTTAATATAATTCTACGGAAACAAATTATAATAAAAATTACAATATTTTAAGGCAATTTTCTTGCAAACAAACTGCCATGTATGTCCGCTTTTATAAAAAATTAAACCTTCAAGGCAAATTTATACAAAGTGGTGTCAAGAGGTCAGGTGATTAAACTCGCCCACTTTCACCGCTTGTATTTTTGATCCCTCCCAGATGTTCAACCACATTTTTCAGTATATTTTTTTTTAACATCCCAGGGATTAATTTTTTAAGGCAAATTGGGCCAAAACGACCTTGTATATGTATGTTACGTATTAAATTACTTGACACGAAACTTAGATAAGAATTGAAAATAATCTTTTAAGAATGTGAACATTGAATGAGAGTTTTTTCAACACTATAAATTTCCCATTTTGTACATCGAATTGCTTTTTTTTGTGATTGAAAAAACGTCTTTTCAATTTCTTATCTATTTTTATTATGAAATCTTATAAGTACTTGTACATATCGCTCCTTTAATGCAATATAGTCATATCTTAAAAAAGCTCAAAATTGGTTATTTTTACTAAAGCAGATGTTTTCCCAGAATATAAAATTTTATTTTTAAATATTCTCAAAAGTAACTGTTTACTCTGAATTAATTTTATGCTTTAATAAATTGAGTCAACGTTTAAATTAATTGACCGAGTTTTGTTGAAAGTAATGATATCATCTATATAATTAATAGACAATTGCTTTTTTTGTGCGGCCCTTCATGCTCCTATTAGACAACCGATTTTTACAAGACTTCTACCAAGTTAAAGACATTTTTTTACAGAACTGAACAAGGTATTGTGGGTTTTTGTGGGTTCAGTATTTTGGGAGTTATAACCGTTTAAAGTTCCTTCACACCTATTGCTCATACATATAAGTTTAAGCCAAACAAAAAATTAACAACACATATCGCTCCTTTATTGTAACATATTGGCCCTATTCACAATCTTGTGCAAATGGTCTTGCATCATTGCATTCGCAAAATGGTGTAGGATATTTTTACTCTACACTAACAAAATACAGAGAAATGCACATGATACATCTTTGCAAATAAGCAACACCAAAAACCAATTGCATATATTTACTCTACTTATGCAACACTTATGTAATTGCAAAACGAGAGCTGATACGCAGTGAGCTAAGCCGATTTTGCTTATTCAAATATTAATAATTTTATTCAAAATTATAAAACAAAAATATTTTAAGCATAAGGAAATTAACCAGACAATTAAAAATTAATGAAATAAAAAATTTTAATAACAAAAAGCAAAAATTAGCAAAACGCAAAACATCTCAAATCAAATTATTCAATTATTTAAATTTACATATTATTTAAAATCGTGACTAACTAACAAATTAATCCTTATTTTTATAATAAAAATTAGAATTATTTGAATGTTTTGATACTTGAGTAATTTCTGATATGTATTTTTAGCCAAAACTTCAGTGGAAAAAAATTTTTTTATTTATCATTCAGCTGTGAATTTTATGTTTTGCATCAAGCATTGCAACCTAACCCAAAGATATCAATCACAATCGATAGAATAAATGTGCAATTGCATAAATTTGCAATATCAAATGCACAAGATTGTGAATACGGCTATTGAGATATTTTTAGTTACTTACGAAAAAGAGTTTCTCAAAACCTTCTTTATTTTTAAAAAAATTACATTACACTTACATGTTCAAGCCGTCCATATAAATTATTACGTTTTGAGAACTTTAAATGCATTTTGCCATGATTGAGTTTTTTTGCGATATGACTACGTTGCAATAAAGGAGCGATGTGTATATATATTTTACACATTTGGGTGGAAAGAGAAAAATAACAACAAGACATCTATACTAACCCAGGGGCGAATTTTTCGATTGCAGAAGCAATGATGTGATATATACGTGTAAGACAGTAACGCACACCATCTCAATTACAACGAAGTGTACTTTTTCAAATGCATTGCTGCATTCGTGGGGTGAACGCCTACCACTTGCACACATGGTAAGCAGGATAGTGAAGTGTTCATTCAATAAATATAAAAACTCATTACTGCTTCACATACTTTTTAAGTAGACAGTAGACAGTCTATTCACAATCTTGCTTACTTTACACACATTGTAAGCTAGAATTCCTTGAATACAAAGTGTGACAAACTTCACTGAAGAGATGTGATGTGGTATGCTAAGTTCGCCGCTGGTAAGATGTGGGAGAATTGTATGAAAAAAGATGAGAGAGTTGAATAAATTGATTTAGCTCAAAAGAAGGTATTTTGTTTTTGCATTTAACCGATCTTTTACTATTTTTAATTTTTGTGAATTCAGTCAAATGTATCATTAAATAATTGTAGTTTTGGTTGTTATGTGACTGGTATTTCTTTTGATGACTAGAACACGGTCGATTGGGTCGACCGTTGGTACACACTAGTCTTTATTAAAAGCCGAAATATTTATTCATTTAGTTTATTATATATTCTAAATTCACATGCGACAATAAGAGAGAAAGTGAATGCGAGAGAGATATAGGGAGAAAGAGAGAGAGAGAGAGCAGATTAGAACAAACTAGAATATAGATTCAAATCGTTTTTTGTTTTTATCTTGTTTAGTGTTCACCGAATATTTCTGTTTAAAAAAAAATTTAAATTTCTTTTTTGATAAATCATTAGACAATATTTACTGCCTGTTTGCCGATATCGAAGAAGTTCTTTTTTCGAGCAATTACATTTAAAACAAAAACAAAATTTTTAAATTTTAGTTTTTAAAAGAAGTTACTGATTTCGAAATCACGGTTCCATGAGGTCATGGAAATCTATTATATTTTTTTTTATGATGATGTCCGCGAGAGTGTATATAATATAAGTATGTAACGCCTTATAAATTAGGAATATTTTTACTAATAGGAACTAAATACGCGAATTTCTAAAGAAACTGAGCTCACCTAGATGCCGTGAGATAGTGAACCGATTAAGTAAGAATTTTCGAAATTTATGTTTTGTAAAAATGAATTATTTTAAAAATAATTTTAAGCTGCTGAATCATTCAAATTAAAAATCTTATCAAGTCTTAAATAAAAAAAAAAAAACGCTCAGAGAAAACAGATTAGTGGTGGCAGCAAAAGAATGCATTCGGTTGACCCAACCAATTTCAGAATTGTCACAACCGCATGTTGGTTAAAATTTTAGTATTATGATTGTGATAATGGAATGTTTGTTGGATCCATAGAATTTTGGTAGCGGTAACCTATATTCTATTGACATAACCGATTTCCAACCAATATTTTTTCTGGTTGCGCTTTCAATGGGCCGATATCGGTGTTCGTAAAAATAACTTGGCTTAAAATTATTTTAAAACTTCTTGTGAAATTTAACTTTTTTATTTTAAAAGACAACATCAGTTGCTTTAGATTTTATATAAGGGTTGCGCGTTTAGTGGGAACTTCCAGAGATGCACTACAAGGTCAACCGTATTCAATATTTTTCCTATATACAAATACATACCTAAGAGATATTAAGCAACACATTTGCCTTCAGTAATTTTAAAATTTCCAATTTTAATGGAGATATAACAATTTTGCATTAAAGCAACGATTTTACACATTTTCATATTTTATTATAAAAGTATAAACGCCATACAAATATACGCAAACAAGTTACAAACTTGCAAACTAGCATACATTCTTATTTTCGTTTATCTTTACATGCAATTAATTTAACATTTTCAACGCATTTCAGCCAGTTTATTCACGATTTATATGCTTTTTGTGAAAATGGAAAAGCGGAAAGAAAAGAAAAAAACAGAAAAAAGAGAAATCTACAATGCAGACATCATCACTGGCAATAAAACTCAAACTTCACTGGCACTTCTACCAAACTGTGTAACCTGAAGCACCAATATTCAGTGTATTTTAAGTATTAAATGATTTTCGCCTTTTTCATTTCCTTGCTTTATTATAAAGATAAATGAACTAAAATGCTGCTCATTTCAAAACAGATGTTACAGTAGTGTTGAAAACTTTTACAGCAAGGTCGATAATAGTTGCATTGCATTCATAAACATAAAATATTTATAAAGATCACAGGAAATTTGGTCTGGCTTATGGAATAAAAACGATCGTGATTAATTTTTAGATTTAGGACACAAGATATGCATTCAAAAGGACAAAAATGATGTACCACAGAAATCCAAAACTCTTTCTGTATAGAGATTCTGAGTTAAATTTTAGAATAAAAAATTAGAAAAAAGAAAAACCATTTCACACCAAAACTTTCTAAACAACGTTGGTAGACAAACAACTTTTGCTTTTCACTGCTTTTGCTTTTCACTGCTCTCGCCTGGTCCTTACTATCGCATTCACTTTACAATGATGTTAAATTTTTTTTTTTTTAATTTTTTGTGTTATTTTCTTCATTTACGTTATCAGCTATCAGGTTATCGTACTTTATGTGCTTGCATGTATGTGTAGATGTTCGGCAATTTTATTTCTTTGAGAGTATCACGTTTATCACGTTTTTACTATAAAACGCTCATAATTTCATGAATTCAATTTTAAGTAACCAGGTGTAGCCACAATGTGTGTGTGTGTGTGCGTGTGTATGCACGTTGTGGTACGGATTTTAATTTCGAACTTGTAATAAATTCATTTTTATGATTATTTAATAAGTTTAAGAATTAAATATAAAGTTCAGCGAACCAAAAGAAGAAGTTGTAAATTTAAATGTGTACGTACACATACATATGTACGTATGTATATGTAAACTGGACCAAGCAATGTTTTCAATGTTTATGTTGACTTAATTTTCTATATGATTGTTTGAATTATAGCAGAGTTTTCAAGATTAATTTATAAAAAGGAGAAATACACGAAGGAGATTAAATGTTTGTCTGGCTGTGTGCTTGTCTCTTTAGATGTTTGTGTGTTTGTATGATTGAAAGCTGTTAACTCCTAAGCCAGTTAGCCAAACTTGCTGTAATTGTCACGGTATATTTGCAATGGTCACGAAGGAAAAATAGGTAAGTAATTTTTTTTAAATATCTCAAGTAGGCGTGGCAGTTCCTATATATGAAGTTTTTATATGTTGTAAATTGATAATTATGGAATTAATGCAGCTAAATGACTAAAATTTTATGCATGTGGCCCATTGTATATTGGTTTTAAGCACAAATGGGCGTGGCATCTCTAACATAATAATTTGATTAATTTCATTATTCTAGAAAAAAATAATTAGAGAAATAAATTTGTGAGTGTGGCAGTTCTAATATAAAGAAACATTTATTTAGATTATATTTATAAAACTTATAAAGCCAAAATATTTAAAATTTCGCGTGTTTTACCCCTTTTAAATTTTCTTTAAAGAAAAAGTATAAAAGAGTAAATGAGTGGGAGTGGGAGTGGCAACTCCCACATAATATTTTTAATATATTTTGTTAACTAAAAAAGTAAATTACTTGCGATTTTGTAGGAGTAACTCCGTTGATTAAGTGCATAATAAGAAAAGATCTTAGTGGGCGTGGCAGTTCCCTTATAAAGAAACAATTATTTTGATGATATTTATAAAATCAATGTAGCAAAGAAAACTTAAAATTTCGTGTGCTTCGCCCCTGTTATATTGGCTTTAAAGAAAAAGTAAGTAATAGTGGGCGTGGCACTACCAAATAATATTTTTAATATATATTTGAAGCAAAAGTAGTAAATGAATTGAGTTTTTTAGGACTTTATCCGTTGGTCTGGTACAATATTCTCAAGAAACTGTGAGAATAAATTGAGTGGGCGTGGCACCTTGTGCTTTATAGCCCTTAGGAAAAAGCATACAATTTCATCTTTTCATTAAACTATTTTATATGAATGAATTTGCATTTTTTTTATTGGGTAATTGTACTAATGCAGACCAATCCTGTTTTTCTTTAAATCCACTGAGACCAAATAAACAACAAACATACTGCTCATAATTTTATTCATTTAGAAAATTTCATTTATTATTATAATGGGAAATGCAATTTTATGGCGTTTGCAAGCTATTTTTTTTCAGTCAAATTGCAATAAATAAATATAAATATTCTAACAAAAACAAACTATAAATTAAAATGTTAGTCACCCTTCACACTATTCATTAGCTGCGCATACAATATGTATACACTATTAAACAAACATGGAAGTGCATAACCCAGCGAATGTTTAGCGAAATAAATTCAGTAAAGGGCTTTAAGTTTAGATAACGTTTTTCCTTTTTCTATTTTAATTTATTTTTGATGATTTTTTTAAGACTTTTTTTTACAGATGATGGAAATTCAATAGAATTCAATTTAAATCTAATTTTTAATATTAATATCCTTTTGATTTTTTGTTTAAATTTCCTAATGTTATTTAATTTAAATTCATATTACCACATATAAAGCAAGCAAAAATAGGACACACACCTTTCAGCTAGTACACACACTTGTGGTGGCCTAATTTGTACTTCACATACATAAAAGAGATGTTGCGATGAGCCAAGCTTTTCTTCTGAAATCAGCTCGACTGCCATCACGAAATTGAGTACTGGGAACACGAAAACACTAACACTTACGAGTACTTGAAATATTATTTTTATAGAATAAAGTTATTTCAATGCCGCACTCATGATATTTTGCTAATCATGGCGTAGAAAAAAAGAAAAAAAAAAAAAAAAGAAAAGAAAAAACAAAACAGACAACAAAAATGTAATTACCTTCGAAAAGAAACCACAAAACCATACGGTATGGTTTTAAGCCAAGAACAAAAAGGTTGCTTAACGCAAAATTGTTGGTGGTCATGAACAAATAATCCCTCATCATTAATTTAGAAAATGATTTAATAAATAAAATAAAAATATGGGCGATCTTTGTTTGGAAACTATAAGAATGCTTCTTTGTACAGATTGGCACAGGTAAGTGCCAGACTTAATTTTTAAAACTCCTTAAAAAAATTAATACCCTAAATCCTTTTTGTATAATTGGTGTAATAAAAATTTAATGAAATTCTTATTTCAAATGATTAGCGTTTTTATTTTTTTTTTTTTGTAACTTCACTAAAGCTGAATTCACCCATTGTTTCCGAACAAAATTTTTGTCCGGACAAAATTTTTTGTTCTGAAACAATTTTGCAACACGATTCACTCATTTCGAACAATTTGTCTGGAAAATCAAAGCTACCGTATGTGTGTTTATTAATTTTGCATAGTGGTAGTACAGTGACAGATGAATTTAATTTGGTGTTTTATTTGTCAAACGCAATGTATAATAAAAGCACATAGTAACTTATATCCAGTAAAATAAAAATAAAGAAAAGCTCAATTGCTAGTAAAAAAAACTAGCTGATTTTTATTAATTTTCTTTAACATGTAATTTTCTTATTAAACAATAAAAATTAAGTGCGTTTGACATATAAAACACCAAATTTAATTCATCTGTCACTGTACTGCCGCCTTATAAATTTAATAAAACACATGTATTTCATACGGTAGCTTTGATTTTCCAGACAAATTGTTCGAAATGAGTGAATCGAGGTTCAAAAATGTTTCAAAAAAAAAAATTTTGTCCGGACAAAAATTTTGTTCGGAAACAATGGGTGAATCCAGCTTAAGAGTATCGACTTGGGTATCGTGAATATATTACAATCAGTATCGTTATCAATATTGTATTACACAAGGAAACAAAATCGAAAACATTTTAAAGGCTTGAATAACCACTATATAGATTTGATGCATCATGGATACCTAAGTACAAAAATGGTAAAATTTTTCAATTCTCAACGAACTTGAATTCAACAAGACAATGATTGTCATACGTTGAGTTCAAAGAACCTGTTCCTTGGGTAAAAATTAAGGAATAAATTATTCGATGAATCAACGAATTTTTTCCTTGCTTTTTTGTTGAGTGTAGAACAATTCAATATCAATTCCGTTTTGAATTTAAAAAATAGATTTAATTATAAACAAATTTTTGTTTTTAATTTTCAAAAGACTCAACATTCTCGATTGAAACCACTTTCGATCGGAACTGAGTTCTATGACATTGCTAATAATCTGCAAACAGTTGAGTTCTTTATATAATTTAGACATATTACATTTACAAGATAAATCAAGTTATTCGTGGTTAAATCAGGCCAAAACAGCGTTAAACGTACGATAAATATTAATTTTTTAAAATCAAGGCTGCTGGACAATGCAATCAAATTATATGTTAAAAATATTTAAAAAATCACTTAAAGTATTTAGAAAAACAATTAGCTAAAATATAACATTTCTAAAGAAAACTACATAAATATGGGAAAAAAATTTTTAAACTCAAAATTACCAAAACACAATGAAATAAAACTCGTTCATATGTAGAACTGAAGCAACCTTAAGTACAACTGCAAGTTTATGATTTTTTGCATAAATCCGAGCTCTAGTTAAACTCCATGAAGATTTTACACCATTTTATTTTTGTTAGTATAACTAAACTCTTAAGAATAATTAAATAATATCGCTACACTTTTATTGGCATTGATTACAGACGTTAAATATAAATATTAAGATACGAAGAGTATTATTAAGAAATTTTCCATTTTAATTAACCGATAAGAAAACAATACAAACTATCAAATTTGATTTAAATTCAAATATTATTTTAGTTTAACTTCTGACTCAAGACTTTGATATCTCTTTGTTTATTTTGTTAAACAAATATTATTATTTATAATTATGAAATAATTTAAGCAGCTGCGTTCAAGCAGAAAAATACTATAAAATAACCATCAGTTCAAAAATTCTTCAACACAAAAACCATAAAATTTAATTTAATTTCTTTACCAAACAACAGAAATTTCCAAATTCCATAATCTTGATTGCAACCAAAATATTTTGTGGTTTTTCTTTGATAAAATATAAATAGGAATGTTCTAAAGCAAGTTTTAGGTTGAATCGTAATGTGCCGGTAAAAAATCTACTTTTTTCTACAAATTTCTTTTTTAGAAAATACAAAAAGACAATTTAACAATTATATTAAAATTTTGAATCAATTTTCAATAGCACAGAACTCAATTCTGATCGAAAGTTGTTCTAATTCCGATAGTGGAGTCTTGAGAAAATAAAAAGCGAAAATTTTGTTTGTAATCCAACCACTTTAAAAATTCAAAAACTAATTGATAATGAAGTTATCGACAAACTTCATTTGTAGTAAAACTTTTTTTTATACTTTAAGGAGCTTTAGTAAATTAAGCATTGCATGTTAATAAAAAGCTTAATGTGAGCTTTGCTAATAAAAACAAGTTAAACTGACATCTATAAAGCTTTATAATATTAAAATCAAAAATCAAAAGAAACAGAATTTGAAGATTGTAAATGAAAACTCAAGGGAATATAATTACAAACTATTCTGATCGAAATGCGTGATTTTATGGCCATTCACATATTACGTAACGCTGTTTTCAGAGATTTTATACCCCCCTTTGTAACGCTTTTTACTCAGTTTTCAGTACAAAATTTCCAATCCGTAACAAATCTACAACTTCCTCCCCTTCTTTGAAGTATTACGTATTCTTTTCCCAAATGTTCGTGTTTGTGCGTCTGGAAGGAATGCCATTCTTCAATCGTAACACGATTGCATCAATGCGACCGGGTGTAAAATCACTTTGAGATATTATATAACTAATCGCGCTACCGGTAACGGCAAAGTGGCCGGTTGTTATCCATCATACACACACGAAAAATATGTCGGTATATCTAATCAATTTTTTTTTGGTTAGAATTGCACCAACCAATGAAAATAGTTAAAACAACCATTTACAATTGTAAAATAACATTTTACAAAAAATAACATTTTTTATGGTAACTGCACAATTTTCATGGTTTCATTACAGTTATAATAATTGCACATATTTATCCTGGAACACAATTGAATTGATAATTTTAATACGCTAAATTTATTTGTTAACTTACTCAAATTTATTTTTGCCCACTCTTAGTGTTGAACATAGAACTCACGTGATTGTAACACATCAGCAACATCAGAATAATAAAATCGACAAATAAAAGCAAATACATACATTAAAATTGTCTGTTGTGAAAAATTACAATTAAATTAGTAAAAATGTCGTTAAGGTTCAGCAACTACTTTTTATGGATACTTTAGTAACAAGATTGGTTAGTTTAAATAAATTGCAACAGCAATTTATATTAGTAGTAAATTTACTATTCTAAATTGTTTACTTTAAACAAGAAAAACAGTTTGCTTATAAAAATACCAAAAACATTGTACGAGTATATAAGTAGTTCAATTACTTTTGTGACATGGTTACTTTAACCAATAGTAATATTGTGACACTATAAATTGCAACAATATTTTACATTAGTAGTTCATTACCAACTGAAATTGGTTGGATTAAACAATAATATTTGTTTTTGCGTGTACAATGATCTGCAAGTAATGAAGACTTGATGACTTCTTGGCGTCCTCCGGTGTGGTTAGTATGTAGAAAATAATTAAGTTGATGATCAGAACCTTAAAGTTTTGAAATAAGATATTGAAAATACTGGTGTACTTATTACTGTGTCCTCATACAAGTCTCACATACACATTAGTACTACACATATGTAAGTACAAACGTGAGCTAAAATAATGTGAGCAACAGTTTCTAAACATAAAATTTAATGGCGGTTTTCTGGGCAAACCAAAAAAATTTAATCCATAAAAGAACTTATATAAGATCTCATAGATTTCACATTTTCTAAATATGAAACCAAAATCGGAAAAATGGTTTCGCTGAAGGAATTAAATCTTTCTATCAGTCAAAAGTACAAACAGTTGGTATTTCCAATCAGTTATACAATAATTAGTTTAACCAACATCAAATTTGTTTCAGAAATTTTAATTGAAATGTATTTTAATCACTTTAACTAAAAGTTCAAATAAATCACTAAAATATATTCGTTATTAAAATTAAACTCATATGCAGCAAACTTTCCATCAAACTAATAATTTGCCAAATAAGAATGAAACTTTTTAAAACAAAAGGAAATGCAACTGACTTTCATATGTTCGTATGTTTGTATGTATGTTAAATATTACATTAGAAATCTGAAAATGTATTATTTGAATGAACACAACGTTTCCAGGAAGGTTACATTCAAACAGAAACTTTAAAACAAATAAAATAAAGCTTAAACCACAATAATAATTCAAGCATTAAGTTTCTTCTCCTTTTGCAAAATGCAAATATTTTTATGCAAAATATACGGAAATATTTACAAAATTAAACACAAAAATGTTTAATTCATAAAAAAGCACATGCATACACTTTTATACATGCAAAGTATTTGCATCATTCAAATACACACACATACACACACACTCATACACATAATAATCAAACACAACCGCAAATACTCAGTTATACAGTTTTTTCTTTTAGTTAAAATTAAAAAAAATCAGGATTATTTTTATCTTAAATGGTGCACCAAAAAAATAAAAAAAAAAAAAAGAGAATGAGTTAGAGAGCGCGGCACAGAGAAAGGAGGGGAATAGAAATGTTTTAGCCACACTGTGAAAGTCTGTGTGTGTGCTTTTTAAAAGGAAATAAAACGAGTGCCAAGAATCATGATAATTTAAATGAATATTGCTCATATTTGTGGCTTAAGTATTAAACGTTTAACAACTTTTATAACTCACACACACCCACACATACACACGAACACATCCAAACAAATATGTAGCAAAAAATGAGAACTAAAAGAAAACGAATTCATATACACAAAACTACACCACTTCACTCTTTCATATTAATTTGTAAAATATAAAAGGAAAAAAATAGAAAGAAACTTTTTATGAACATCTAAAACTTCTCAAGAACTTTAGTCTAATTTCGTTTGAGCAAAATCATTTGTGGTTTATAACAACTGAAACTTTATATCACCATTCGTGAACATGGAAAATGTTTAATAATAAATTTAATTATTAAAAATATAAGAATGTTATCAATTATAAGCAGCTTTATAATTAAACCAAAACAAAAGATGAATAAAAATTATTTCAACTTTCGAATACGAATAATTTTTAAGGGTGCAATTAAAACATTTATGTCATTTTGAGAAACTAATTTTAGTTTTCAGTCCAAGTTTAAAGATTTTTGGATATAAATTCTTAAGGGTTAAGCAATATTTATGTGTAAACATATCGTTACCTTCATATATAAAGGGCCTAACTATACGTTTTTTTCTTATTTCGATACTTTAGAGGAGTACCTTTCAAAAAAAAAAAAAAAAAACAAGTTAGAACCTTTCCATATTAAGGTAAGAATTTTTTTACAGAAAAAACATTTTAAACAAAAAATTGTTGAAAGTTCACAGTTTTATTTTTTAAGATGAGGGTGGTGATTAGTGCGTTGACTACTAAGCAAACAAGGACTTATAAGCTGGGTTTGATACCTGGTCAGGTGAACCCATTAATATCATGTATTTCTGTAACATACATTAGTGTGGCATTAGAATAATTGTTGTTGGACTGTTTTAGGTGATGAAGACATACCATTAGTCAGCAAAAATTGTTTCGACAGCGATTGATACTCTTCGAAGCTAATGTACACCACAGCGCCCTCCTTCATCGATTAGCAGTACCGTCGAGGAAGTAAAACATAAAGCATAAAAAAGTTATTTATTGCGTCTACGTAACACGAGAGACGCTACAAAAATTTTATAAAATTAACAAAATGCGCAATAGCAGATTTGTAAAAGAATTAAGCCTCCTCCGTTTTCAACATTTAACTTCTCTGCTTTATCCCTTTCCCTAAGTTCTGGCACAATGCTCTGTAATAAGTAGGGGTCATTGTCTGAGGGCTGGTCATACAAAAAAAAAAAAAAAAAATTAACTAAAGCTACGTTCACATTTATCAAATATTTGCCCAAAAAAACGTAACCAATAGTTTTGCTTAGGGATAGTGTCATTTAACACGATTTTTATATTACAAAATAAAATTGATTCTTCTCCAGAAAAGTATTTTTATACAGTTTTTAAAAAGTTCGAACCCAAAATTAAAAATATATTGGAATTAAAGAAAATAAATTATTAGTTTTTTTTCTTGGTTACGTTTTTTTCGACAAATATTTGATAAATGTGAACGTAGCTTAAGACACAAAAAATGTTTCGATCGTAAAAGAAAAAAGCCAAAATATTGGCACTGAAAATTGTTAGATAACTGAAGAGTTCTACTGTGGGACTTTAGATCTCTGTTAGTGAGTAAAACGAATGGTTTTCTGTAAAGTCCACTTAAAAATTTTGCCTGAGTGTCGTTATCAGCTTAGAAATCGCTATTTTATTTTTAGAGTTGTGATAAAAAATTTTAATCCAAATATCCCATAAATGCATAGGGTGTTTTTTCTAGAGTGTCACAACTTTGAATTGACATCACTGTTTTATTTGAGCACCAACTTAACAGCTGATAGTTGTTTTGTGTTTAGTTTGCTTTGAAATTTCATTATTAATCGACTTACACCAGAGCAACGCGTGCAAATTGTTGAAATTTTTAATCAAAATAATTGTTCTATTCGTCAAACTCATCGGGCGCTACAATTAATTTACTCAAAGAAACTTTTGGTGAAAAAAAAAAAATTTCCAAGATCGTGCGATTTAATCCAATTAAATTAGTTTTTTTTGGATAAAGTCACTTGTCCACGTCCATAAACCAAAAGCAATTGAACACCTGGAAATCAACATTCGAAGAGTTATCGGCGAAATAGGGCCGCAAATGCTGCGAAAAGTTGTTGAAAATTTGCGTTCCAGATTGCACCTTCTACGCGCCAACCGTGGCGGCCACATGGCAGATATTTTTTTTTTTTTTTTTTGATAATTTTATTATTTATTGAATCTTTAATTATTAATTAAATTATCAATAAGTTTTTCAAATCTTAAATCTAAAAAATATTAAATATAGGTTTAGCCAATGCTTAACAAAATTTTTAATTTCAACGGTTAATTTTTGTTGATTTACATCTCTCGTGGACGGCTGAGAAAAAGAGTATCCCTTCTTTTCAGCCGGGTGTGGCCTCTATAATGAAGAATATTGCGCGCAAGTGGGTTTGGGTGCAACTCAAGTTTTTTAATGTATTTTTTCGCGTGTTTCGAAAATACTGTCTTTACCAACGGAACGTCTAGATCTTTATGAATTCTATGGTTTCTGACATACCAGGGGGCTGCAGTTATTGTACGTAGAATTTTATTTTGTCGCCTCTGAATTTTTTCTACATTCGATGCTGAGGCAGTGCCCCATAGCTGGCAGATATAATATTTAAACATTAATTTCATAAAATATTCTTTCCAATAAAGCTCGTTGATAATAAAAATATATTTCCTAAAACATATTGTGATTTAAACTTGTGTCACTCTATAAAGAAAACCCTTTACTTAAAACCCAAAACGGATTTAAACACTTTTCCAATGGACTCTGTTCAATAATCGACATGAATATAAATGAAGGCCTCTCGATTGAAGAAATTTTTTACCAAAATAAATTAACCATTCCGATGACACATTTTCTATTTCATGATCGTTTGTAACTTTGATTTTTTTAATGTTCTTAAGACTTTTTACATAATATCCTCTGGCTCAAAAAGTTATAGTGTTAAAAGAATATCTGCTTTGATGAAGTTTCTCTAGAGTGAAAACACATTTTGTTTAATTTAAGCCTTTTTTCTACAGTGGCACCAAATATCATTCTATTTATCTAAATATCACATCGTTTTTGCTCCAGCCATGTAAAATTTAATAAAAGTTTTTGCAGGACACTTTTTAAATTTCGTTTAATACAAACGAACATATGTATGTACATACAAACATACATGTTTATATATTTATAATCCTCTTAGATGCTGCTTAAAATGTTAAACATTTCTGTTCCTGTTTTTTTATGCCTGTTTTGGGAAATCGAAAAGCAATATGTTAGAGTACAGAACAAAATTCATATTAGAAGTGCGTAAAAGCAACATAAATAATGTTTTATGACAGGTTAAGAGATGCATACCAAATGATAGACATAAGTACTTTTGAGCATTTCATTTCTGTCTCTTCTTTATTTTCCTTTTTCGTATAATTTCAATTCTTCAAATGTCAGAAAATTTTCTAAACTTTCAAATCACAAAACTTGCAAAAAGGTATTAACATAGAGCAAGAAATGAAAAAGATTGAATGAGAAAATAAGCATACAAAAGGACACAAATCAAAATGTTGTCCAAGTGTTTGTAAAAAAAAAATAGACATTTACTTAAATCGAAAAGAAATCATTTTGCTAATCTGGAAAGTTTATGTGTCTTTTTTTAAGAAATGGTAAAGCGGAAAGTGAAGTTAATTACTAGTAAAGTTTTTGTTTGAAAGAAAAGTTTTTTCTGGTTTGTGTTTTTAAATTAAGGAGTTTAGTTAAATGTTTTTTTGCACAAATTTGCTTTAAAAAAATTTAATTGCAGGTATTTTTAACATGAAATAACCTAAATTGTTAAGAAATATGGAAAACTTCTTAGAAAATTTTTAGAGAAAAATATTCCTAAAGTTTCTTAATATTTTGTTTTCTAAAAAGAATATGCTCAGAGCCCACACAGAAAAAAATATTTTTTTTTTTCAATTAACCCTTTAATTAAAAATATAAAAAAAATTGATTAAATATTTAATTTATTTAATTAATAAATATTTTTAGTTAATAAATGTATAAAAATTTAATTGATACTATTAATTTGTTTACTGGTGCAAATTAAATGAAATTTTTAATTGATATCACAAATTTTTTAATTGAAATCAATTTTTATTTTTTTCAGTGCACTGAAGATTTGGTTAAATCACCACTAAAATTCAGTCATGCTTATTCTGGATATGTTGTGTATGAGTATATGATTTTTTTTTTAATTAAATTGTGTAAAAATCGCTAATGATGAATTTATTGAAGTTCTATCTTCTTTAAGAATTTTTAATTAATTTAATACAAATGACATTAAAGAGTTAAAAAATTACTTTGATTCTTTAGGGATTTGTCACAATTTTAAATACTCTGTTGCACTGACTTTTAATGCCAGCTGAAAGTGTTAGTTTTTCTATTTTACACTGTTCATAGCAACTGAAAACACATTCTATTTGGGATTAGTTTAAAAGAAAAATAAATAGGATGAAAGAAATCATCCAATATGTCATGTTTGTATGTCTCACAAAACTGCGGTTGTAAAGGTATCCTTTAGAATTTACATATTTTACACACAAAATATTTGAAATAAAAGTTGCTGTTTTTTCTCTTAGCCTTTTACGGGCTTCTTTTATTCAATTATTGTTATGATCAAGTTTTATTATTTAATTTATATGCAATTGCATGTTTTTTTCCGGTGCGATAAATCAAGACACAAATCAAATAATTATACGTTTTGTAGTTTTTTTTTAAGATTTTGACATCAATTTGTTTGTGCATATTTTTGCATATTTTTGCATATTTTTGCATATTTTTTCTTATTTAAATTTTTACAGCATAACTTAAACTATTTGCGATTATAACGCATATTTAGGCTATATTTTATGTTTTTGCAGCATATTTACTTATTTTGCGTGGACACTTGCATTTTATTTATTTATATTCCACTTTTAGGAAAAAGCTAAACAAAACAGTTTTGTCATAAAAAAAAAACAAAATTAAAAACTAAAATTAAGAGTACACATCTCTAAATACTCGTACTGTAAAAATTTCTTTCACATCAGTATCTTCTTTAACTGGAAAAATACAGTTATGTATATATATTTTTATGTTAAGTGTGTTGCTTCTGCAGGAAAACAGTTTTTTGTCTCTCCTGAAAATTTTAGTATTTTGAGTTGTGACCCTTTGTATTTAGGGTGCGATATGTTTGATTTATAGCGACTTTTAAAATTTTTCTTTTAGCCATCGATTTTCTAGTGTACATATTTGCATATTTCTGACAGCATATTATGCTGTTTTTACTGCATATTATGACACGTTCTTTTTAAGAACCATAAAAACAGTTAAAATTTAATTACGGCATTTATTTGTGCATATTTTAGTAACATGTCAAACTTGTCGGAGGTAAAGACCATACGCTTAATTATGATCTACAAATGGAATATTACGAATAGGGTAGATTTTAACAGACGTAAAAAATGAGCTCTGCTTGCGCACAGGCGAATGACAGCTTTCATCTGTTGCAAGGATTTTTTTTTTCAAATTAATTTTCTATGTGAAAAAAAAAATGTAATCAAATTATTAAGCAGCTTTTGCTATCTACCTTGTTGCATTTTGCATTTGCATTTAAGCCTTCCTGATTTATGTATTGAGTTTGACAGCAAAATTCTAAAATTCAAAACCAAATAAAAGTTTGTTAAATACATTAAAAGATAAAAACTCTTTTATGTGAAAATTGTATAATTGAATATTTAATTCAATAATACAGAGAATAATTAAACATTTAAACTTAAACCACATGAAAATAAATAAATAAATAACAGATTTGCTTTGAAATCAATGCGGGTTAGAAAAGTGTCATTGTTTTATCTATTGAATTTTATTTGTGCAAAACAGTACAATTAAAAATGTTAAAATATGTTACATCTCCTGGTGACAAGTGTTAATGTTTTGATCTCGTATATAAAAAAAAAGTTGACAAGTAAAAATGAAAAGCTTTATACAATGAACATCTTTCCGGCAGGTTAAGCAATTGAGTCCGTCCATACGTTAAAAAATTACACTTCACAGCAGGATTACTTTAAAATTATTAATTAATAGAGTAGGAGATCATCTAAGAAATGGTAGTACAGCCAACGTACGACATAATCGTTCATATTCAATGTTCATAGAGAAGTTAGCCAAATGTCATAGGAAATCTCTTAAAAAAAACAGTTACACAATATAAAGGGTGTTTTTTTAGCTGTATGAGAGCTAATGTTAACGATAGTTATCGGTTTGACATCGGAGAAAGTGAAACTGTGCTGAATTTTCTGTTCGGCATGGTTTGACAAGTTTTCATGAATCTCTTAATGACAGAACAGCTATTCAAAAGTATGGAAATTAGATTAGATGACTTTGTTATACCTGCAGGTCAAAAAAAAAGAGGAATAGGAAATAAAATAAAATTAGGAAAAGGGAAGGGAAAGTGTATAAGTAGAAGAATGGCTGTTGTTACATGCCGTAAGGGAGATAGTTTGTCACGAAATCATTCACTTCTCCAAATGAAGGAGTTAATTTTGGCGATTTAGACCTCTGCCAGCTCAGATAAGCTGACGAAGCACGATCGGCCAATAATTGACATTCGTTGACAAGGTGGGAGATTGATTCCACCTACTTCTCACTTTGGCAACTTCTACAGAATTCATTGGACGTTGGTTCCATTAAATTTGTATGGTTGGTGAATTTCCCTGTGAACCGTGATCACTGCAACCATGTTTTTTAGGAGCGTTTTAGGTAAAGTTATTAAGCTCCTGGTACGAATTGGGCCAACTCTAGGCCAGATAAGCCTGAAAGTCTTACATCATCTATCCTGGGCAAGATCTCTAAAATAATACTACGCATAAAGTTAGTAGACAAATTTATTGTCAATTTCATTTTAAATTTTAAATTGTGATTTGATTACAAACAACATTTTTTTTTCGTTTTAAAGGCTCAACTTTCGGAATTGAAACTAATTTCGGTCGGAATGAAATTGGGTGACATGGTTGAATATATTAAATAACCCTGTAAAACAAAATTAACGCCATAATTTTAGCACTTTTATTTTAAACACTACAAGAAACTCTTAACCTTTTAAATTAATCCTTAAACAAATTTAAAGTTTGAAGTGATTTGTCGCATTTTTAGCTTGGGAGTATTTTAAAACTTATTATAGAATTTTGTGTCAAATTTATTTTGTAGACTATCACTGTTCGCTATATCGTCGGGGAAATGGACAAAAATTTATACCTTAAACAAATCTAGAAGATTAAAATGTTCCACTAAAAAGTTAGCTCATGGTGTTTTTGCATAAAACCCCGATTTCTTCTGCCGATTCAATAAAACAATGTAACGAAATTAATTGCAGATGTAAACTTTTAAAACAGCAATAAATGCATGTACTCGTATGCATGTATTTTCTTTGTTGCCCATTAGCAGAATCAATCGTTAGAATTTTGTACCTTTTTTATATTGTGTTGTACAGTTTAACATTTTTTATATGAAATATTTTGGAGGAAGAAATGTCGATTTGTTCTTTTATATATTTTTTTTAAATTACTTTTGTATTTTATTTGGTTAATTATTCATTTCAACAAACAGCAGAGTACAGCTGTAATTTAGTAAAAAAAATTTTGATTTATTTTATAAGATTTTTTTTTGACATTCGTTGGGGTTTCTGTAAATTTCGTTTGGTATTTTTTTTCACTTAATTTTATTTTATTATTCTGCTGTTCAACTTCAAATACTTGTTGGATACGTTATAAAACTACCTCAACGTTCAGGGTTTGAGAGAAAAAAAATGTATATAAAATAAAAAAACAACAACGAAAACGATGTCACTTGCAAACGTTTGCAATAAATGTGTTGGACATTTGTTTCATTGTTTGTTGCTGCAGATTTGTTTTCATTTTTTCCTCTATTTTTTATGACCCGTTTAACGAATATTAAAACAGGAATCAAATATATTTTTAATAAAATATATAAAATATGTTTTTAAAATATATTTTTTGTATTTTATTTGTATCGGTGGTTATTTTTGTGAGGTTTATTTTTGGAAAAATTTCATGGTTCGCTTAGACACGTTATAAAGGTGCTTTGAGTATTTCTTGCTTCCAAACAATTAAAAGTAAAATGCATCGATATACTCGTGCAATATTGTTGAACACATAATTTTTATATCAAAAGACTTATAACCCAGCAAAAAAAAAAAAACGAGACTTTCATTATGTGGCGAATGTGGCGGTTGCATAAAATATCATATAATTCGGTTGCTACAAAAACAATTTACATAAAAAGTACCACTGAATTTTCGGTTACGACAACCAATAAAATTGATTAACACCATGGAATTTTAAATGGAAGCTTGTCGGGAATTATTTATGCACAATTGAATTAATATATTTAATACTTAACTAAATAAATTGTTTAACTTACTGATTTGAATTTAATTTTTTTTTTGTTGAACATAGAACTCACATGTTTGAAACACATCGCTCTAGACAACTCAGCCACATGCGTATTTAAAAATTGACAAATATTGAGTAAATACTTATTTTACTATAATTGGTTATGCCAACCGAATAATCGGTTAGGAGTATTAACCAAACAATATTCATTACCAATTATTCGGTTGTGCTCGCCATTTTGGCATTTAGTAGCAGCAAAAGAATGCATTCGCTTGATCCAACCAATTTAAGACTTGTCACAACCGTATGTTGGTTGTAATTTAATTATTATAGTTATGATCATGGAATGTATGTTGGTTGGATCCATAGAATATTAAAATCGGTAACCTATATATAGTCTATGCATTTGATATTGTATTGACACAACCGATGTCGAACCATTCTTTTTTCTGGGTGTACAATTAGTAAAATTAAAATTATAATACTTTTGTGTGTGATTTAGTAACATTTTTTTAACGTCTGAGGATCACTGCCGAGATATAAAAAAACTGAAAAAATTGGTCATTAGGTGCAGCCCAGAATTTTCTGACGGCTTAAAAAGTCACCAAAAGAAATAAAGAAATATAAGAAGCCAAATTTAATTATGTTTTCTTTTCTACAAAAAATGGTACATCTCCATGCGGAAAATGTACTTTGGTATTCGTTTCTTAAAAATGTTTTGCTCTCTAAAAAGGCACTGTGTTTGATTCTAAAAAAATCGCCCTCACTAATGGTGGAAGGCATTGCACTTTTTGCCCCGTACATATGCCCCGTACAGTGTTGATAGTTCCCTGTAAAACTTAGCTGTCAGCTGTTAAAAACAGGGCGTTCCACTTTTTCATAAGTTGTGTCTTGTTCTAGTGAAATAACAAGCTGCATTATTACAGGGTTGTCAAGACATTTTATACATGTACCTTTCAACAACGTGCCATTTTGTGTGTAGAAAATAAAACACCATAAGTCATAAACAACAATGAACAATATATTTTCTGATTGAATTATAAATCGCCACGGACGGTAGAAAAAAGTAAAAATACGACATCCGAAACATTTTACTTTACGGAGCAACACATAGGACTGTTCAGTTTAACCCAAGACCATGTTTTGTGATGGACTTTTTGGCCACAATATTCAAACGATTTTAACATAACTTATACCAAATTAAAAATATTTATTCACAGAAGTGAACAATATATTTTGCGTTGTTGTGAGATCAGTACTTTAGGAGTTATAAGCGTTATAAACTTGATAATAATACATGCACACGTGTGCATACAAGTGAAGAAAAAACGTACAAAGTTGTTGTGCTTTCATCCAACTGGTGTTGCAAAGAAAGTACGAAAAATAAAAATTTTTTTCTATGTTTGGATGTGGGAAAATCGGTGAAGTATTATACGTACAAAAGAGAAGAGGCTCAGTTATTAGATATATATCCTTGGAGGGTATTTTGTTTTGCATTTAACTGTTCTATTTTAGTAAGATATCAAATCTGCAAATTCATACAAGCTTTACGAGATTTTTTTAAGATAATTTCTCTGTAAGCATTAACATTATTTACATCTAGAATTGTGTCGACCGTTGGTTATATGTAGTATTATATTCTTCTTTTTAACTTCTTTTTAAATTCTTGATTTTTTGAATACTTATTCGATTAAAATGTTATATTTTTTTAAACGGGGGTCTTATATTTTGTTTTGCCTAATTGTATAAAGGAATATGATAGAAAAACAAACATTTTCATATCGAAAATGAATTGTTTGTTGTGTTGCTGGTACACCTGTTTAAAACAACTTTGCTTGTGCTTTGGTAATTGTCATTTCTTGTTTGAAGTTTTGTGTTTACACAAATGAATTTGATATCTATACAAGCATACAGTGGGTGTTTAACAACCAATGAAATTCAGCATACAGATTAGGTAACCCATAACAAGTAATTAATTTTTTTACTTACTGTAATTTTTTTTAGAAAATTTCGGCAACTTCTTTTAAATTGAAAAGACAGCATAGGGTGCCGCAAATTTTATATAACGGTTACGCTTAGTGGAATATTCTATGGGTGACACTTAAGGTCAACCAGATCCCATATTATTTTAACCAGGTTAAACTTTTTTCTACTTTCTTTAAGGAATATTTCGTCATAATTCCTCATTATAATTGTAATGCACGAAAAAAAGTATATTTCATTATAACAATTATGGCTGACAGAAACATGGACAAAAGTAAAACTAATAAAACAAAAAAGAAAGAAAAGCAATTTTAAAAAGATTTGAAATGGCAATAGACACTAATAAAACACACTTTACGTATGTATGGATACAATTAGTTTTGATTTGGTTTAAGGGCAACGTCAAAAATTAACAAAATAAAGAAACTAGCAGGAAAAAAAAAATTTAAAGTCTTCGCTAATGTTCACTCTAAATTTGCTATGAAAACAATAGCAATTTTTCAAACATATTAACGTCACTAGATGACATTCTTTTGGCAAAAATTAACTAATTCACTATTTTGTATATATTGTGGGTTAGTTGTGGGTTGTTCTAATAACTAGAGATGTGCAAATGTCGTGAAGTTTTCGTGTCACGCTTGAATCACTTAATTCGTGATTACAAATTGAAAAAATCACGCGTGATCCTGATTCAAAAATATAATACTGTGCGTGATCGTGCGTGATTTTTTATATTATGTTTATCCTTTGTATTGTAATTTTTCGATCTTTTCCTCAATTTTTTTTTTAATTGAAGTAAATAAAGAAATAAATTACAAAATAAAATTTTTTAGCATATGTTAAATCTTTTATTGCAAAATTTGTATTTCACCGTGAGCGTGCATGCAAAATTATTCCCGTCGTGCGTGAAAGTACGTGTTTAAACATATTGCGTTCGTGAGCATGCGTGATCGTGAAAGTTTTAAATCATGCCGTGCGTGAGCGTGCGAGAAAAATATTTATGTTTCGTGATCGTGAGCGTAATTTAACTCACGCGCAAATCTCTTCTAATAGCCTCCAGTCTTGGACATATTTGTAATTCTATTGTACCATCAAAGGTACCAATTTAATTTCAAACCTGAGCTATTTGCTGTAGGGTGCATATAAGAGAAAAATTCACCCACACCGCATTGTTAGTGATTGCAGTGACTGTGACAAATTAAATTGAAATTTTTTTTTTATTTTGTTTAATGCATCGATTGTTGGTTCAATTTCAATTTTCTACTTTTATTGGTTGTGCTCCAACCAAAAGTGTGACTCTGCGACAATATTCTGCATTCATAAAATATATATTTTTCATTCCTTAATGGTGAGGATAACTATTGAATGTCAATCACTTAAGAGAGGATAATAGTCCCACTGAAAAGTGCACTCAGTTGTAGTTTAATTTAATTTTGTTTTTGTTGCAATTTTTAGAAAAATTTGCTTGTGTTTAATTATTTTTTTTTCTTAATAATTAATTGTTTGATTTTATTATTTCCTTTTTTTGAAACTTGTTTTGTTATTGAAATTTAATAAAAACTATTCATAATTCTTATGTTGCACGGTACAGAGCATCAATTCATACGATTCAAGGATTAATGGAAGACATTTTCAAATCAAATTCAAGGAAATTTCGAGCCATCTTTATGTATTTAAAAAAAAAAATTTTCAATTACCAACGCTGTGAAAAAGAATATCTTCTATATAATTAAGAGGCAATACAATTTTTTGTGATAGATTTTATGACCACATCATTTTACCGATTTTGACAGAATTTATTACAAATTAAAAATATTTATTCACAGAAGTGAACGAGATATTGTGGGTAACTATTGGCTTAGCATTTTAAGAGATAGAAGGGTAAGTAGCAACTTACTAATACGAGCACTAATATTACTAATACATGTGAGTGCACATGTGGTTTTTGCAAAAAATAACATGAATAAAATTTCTTTTTCCAATTTTTAAATGTGGGAGAATTGTACGGATGTTAAACGACCAAAAGACAAGAGAGCTAAATAAATACATTCTGCTCATAGGAAGGTAAGATTTCAGTACTAATTCAAATTTTATATTTTAGAAATTCACTCTATAGCTATTTAAAAAGAACCACTTGGAAAATTTCGAAAAGGATATTGATCCTTTTCTCGAATATCGTGGCGATGCCTAGTATGTTAGATTAGGTTTCATAGGACGTCACATCTAAACTGTGACGCAGATGGGTCCGTTAGTTACGGTCCGTTTCTGATTCCCAATAACAGATAGGAGTCGGGAGTGCTTATTGATCCTTTTACCGATGCAAATCAACTCGATTGTGTCAGGAAGGTGAATTAGATCATTAGCCCTATGTGTCTATCTTGGTCTGGCAGAGTGCTAGAGCCTAGGGTATTGACACAGAATATGGAGGACGGTTTCTTCTTTTTCCTCATCATTAAAACACCTGCAGTAGTCGTTGTAATCGAGACTTATCCTTTTGGCATGTTCCCTATACACCAGTGCCCTATGAGAACTGTCACCAATAGTCTGGTGCGACATTTACTAAGGAATTGTTTTGACCATCTTTCACTCTACACATAGCATCAACAGAAGGGGTACACATCTCCCCCCAGTGGTGTTCCCCGATTTACAGCTCTGGCATTTCCAAACGAGGCACTTATGATCCTATTTGTTAGCAGATTCCTTACAAACCTAAAGACTCGATGCCAAGTAACGTCATGAAGAACATTCAATAGGCAGAAAGTTAAACATGTGGGTTTTATTTCAGAAGTTATAAACTGATTTTTCTTATTAGGACCAGAACTCAGGTAATGATACATGCAGTGCATTGTGCCGCAACTATGAAAATTGGTTGTGGTAAGAAGGATAAAGGGAGTAGTGGTTGTGGGCATTTGAATTGAACTTTGCCATACTAAAGGTAAACGAAAACACCTCTAATGAAAGTTAATTTCACATACGAACAAACGAAGTACGGATTTTCTCTTTCTCGCACGACTAACATAACGACCACAAAGGTAGAGCGTGTTGTACGTGGAAAATGTCGGGTTTGACTACACGTTCCCTGATTTCATTAGAACACATTCCGTTCTAGTAACGACAGAACAGTGAAATACACACTATATTTCGTCGATACTCCAGTGAGTCAATAGAGTTGGCTATTACGGTCGAGTAAATTCAAAATAGACTTTGAAGCACCGGCCCATACATGAGAGTAGAACTCCATTTTTGGTGGATTATAAGTGGTATAAATATCTATTAAGGAGATCAAATGGAGTAAAGTATGTCTTCAAAACGCAGACATGAAAATTGTGAGCAGTCCATCGAACATCACAATGAATTTTTATGTCTCCATAATTTTAGATAGAGCAGCATGTCCGATCATACGTACATTGGGTCTTAGCTGCATCAAAATCGACTCCAATTTGAAATTGTCATGACATCGCGTGTTAGTGTATCATTCATATTTTGCCACTTTGAGAGGCATGGCCTATTAGTGAATGGTCGATGGTGCTGTTATCTGCAACAGAGTACATAGGATTGGTTTGAAATAGAAGGTCATTTTGAAAAATTAGAAAAAGTATAAGAGAAGTATTAACAAAAAAACAGCCCTTTCTTGAAATATTTTTTTTTCTTTTTTTTTTAATTAGAACCAGCATTCAGGGGATGACCCCTATGTATGCATTGCATTGTGCCGGAACTCAGGGAGAGGGATAGGGTAGAGAAGTTAAATGTTGAAAATTTAGAAGGCTTAACTCTTTTACAACACTGCTTTGCGCATTATGCTAATTTTTATAGCAGTGCTGAGGCGCCTCCGGTGTTAAGTAGGCGCATTAACTTTGTTAAGCTGTATTAGCAGGCATTTTAGTATTTTTTTTACTTCGCCGATATTTCTGCGACGCGACGAAGGAGGGCGATGTTGTGCACATTAGCTTGGAACAGTATCAATCGCTGTCGGAATAGCTTTTAGTGACCAGAGCTATGCCGTCATCACTTAAATAGTCCGACATCAATTAATACAATGTCTCATTAATGTACATTAGAGTAATTAATGATGTTGATTGACTTGCTCTGGGCCAGGGTTTGAACTCATGCCCCAAGTCATTGTTTGCTTAGTAGTCAACGCGCTAACCACTTCAGCCAACACCACCCTCAAATGATACGAGACGAGGCCTAGTAACGTCTTAAAAATGCCCAATAGAAAAAAAATTTATAATTTTAAGTAATTATTGTTAATGTTTTAATTTGTAATAATGAAGAATCTACTGACGATATAAATTTGTATACCATTTTTATAAAAAAGTACTCACAAGCTTGTCAATAAGGTTTATAAAATTTCAAGAAAAGGTGCAAAAAATACCACTAAAATATTATTAATATTTTTTTCAATTCGCTCCACTGTCATCATACAATTTTATTCACTGAATTCTACAACGTTTTTATTAAATATTTTATTCATATTTTTTTATTATGAATATTTAAAAATTTCTTAATTTGCCATTTCAATGTAAAATAATATTTCTCTTCTTTGTTAATTTCAGGTAAATAACAGTTAAAATGTATAAATTGATCATGGAGAAATTTATAAAATATGATGACAGTTATAAAATATATTGGTGGTTCACTTTGTATGTTTTTATGTATACGAGTATGTGCAGGTATGTGTCCTTTATTTGACTGTTAATTGACGACTAATGAAATAAAAATATCTCAGAATAATAACTTTTTTTTGTTACAGACTATTGAAAATATTAATGGACAAACAGAAATAAAAGCACAGACATAAAAAATATTTAATTTTTGGCAATATAGAGAATTTGCAAGAGTTCCTAAAGTAGATATGAAACAAATTTAAAGATTTTATCCCTAAAAAAAAAAAAAAAACAAAGTTATTCATAAACAATTGGCTACGATAAAGTACACATTAAACCGAGCTTACCCTAAAAAAATTCGTACATTAAACCTTCAATAGGTTTAACTGTCGCTTACGAATATGAGGGAAAATTTCAAAAAAAAATAAAAATAAAATTTTAAAGCTTGGAATACTTTATTCTGCTGGAGGGGACCAAATAGAAATATAATTGCGAACTTGTGTTGAGTTTATTTTTAGAGACGTGCGCAAAATTTCGTCCTTTTTTTTGCAGATATTTTTTTAAATAAAAAACGTCTTTTAAATTGATTTCTTCTGAATCTCTTCCCAACATTTCTTTAGAGTTGAAAGTTAAAATTATTCGCCTACAGTAATATTTTCAGAAAAGTGCGAAACATTGTAAATAAAATTTAAGAATTTGCAAACTGTCGGTACCTTGGTACTCCAAAAATCTACTAAAGAGAGAATCCTCTTACACGAATATTTTTTGTGGTCAGCCACTTTCGGAGTCCGTTTTCAGTGTAACTTTAAAATATTTGTGTCATTCACAAGGAGTTCGCTTAATAGCTTGATATTTTGGAGGACCAGCATTGTGGTGATAACACTGAAGGAAGGGCATAAAGGACTCATCCTGCGTATTATGGCAGCTTTCAAAAATAAAAAATATTGATGATCGGTCCACAAAAAGGGAAGTCTGATATTATTGATATATTGAAGGGTTGATGGGAAAAAGGGGGAGGGGATAATTTCCCTTCGGATTTCCACAAAATAAAACTTACAGTACAAGCGTTATGAAAACTCCTTAAAACAAACACGAAACTTTGAAAACCATGACATAAACGGTGGAGTTACGCGTTAATCACAATATTGTGGGTAGGGTGAGGGGTAAATTTTCCCCTAGAATTTTCACAAAAAAAATTTTTGAACAAGCTGACATGCAAACTCATTATAACCAAAAACGAATTTTAAAAATTTTTCAGTAAATTGAGGATTTATGGGTCATTCGGCATTTGCGGGGGACAAATTGCAATATATATTTCCTGAATAGGGCAATGGGACAAAGCGATCGAATTTACGTATGAACATTTGATTTTTTTTTATGAACATTTTTTTTATTAAAAAAAAATAGATACAAGCGAAGTTATTATAAAGCGTTTAAGATCTGTAAGCGCATGTAAGCGATGGGCTTGAAAACAGTTGCCATATTTGTAAATAAAGTTTAGAATTTAGTATGATTCCGTAAAATACACATTCGAGTACATGATCGTACCAAAACCATTAAAGTTGACATATTTATCTTCGCACACACATGGTACTTGTCCACTGTCATGTTTCCTTATTATTTTAATGTAATCTTCTTTTCTATGCAAATAACTTTTAAGTCTCTACTAATATCCTCTGATATCTCTAATAAAACAACAGTTTCCCATTGACTCATTATGCAAGTTAACTAACTCTTGTGGAATATTATATTTTTATTAGTTCTCTAACAATTACGATTATTTAAAAAAAATCTAGTTAACTAAACACATAATTACTTTACAAAATAGAGAAGAAAAAATCCTTTTGTTTCATCAAAAAATAGCTTCATATATGCAAAGAATCAAAAATAACTAAATACATGTCTGTATCTTCTTTCATTATAATCCTTTTTACCTTTCATACACACCCGTACACATATTTTCGATACAAAGTTTTTGGTATTATGTATTCTAATCACTTGAACTTAACAAATTTACTTAAATATTTTGTTTGGTTTTATTTTTATGCAAACAATATATACGTGTAGTACGTACGTACGTACGTACAACCAGTTAAAAGTAAGTTCATCATTTGCAGCAACAAAGATGCCACAACAACAAAGTAATTTACTAAATATGTACAGTGAAGATAAAAATATTATAGCATAAGTTTGGGAGCCAGTATATATAAATGCGTGTGTGTGTGTGTGTGTAAAATGAGTAGTGGTTACGGTAATGTATGACTTTGGTTAACAAATTACTACACTTAAACATTTGTACACTGTCTAAATACAAATGCAAAAAAAAAAATATTTATACGGTTTTAAGTGCGGGTGTATGCAGAAGGATATAAAGAAGTAGATGTGTTTTCAAATTAAGGTTCTTGTTTAACATACAAATACAATCGTATATGTATATGTGTGCATGTCAAAGTATTTATGTACTTAGTTTATGTGTTTGTGTATTTTATGAAAGTAAAGTTCATATAAAAAGAAAGAATAAACAAAATGTTATCATGTGTAAAAGACAACACATATTTTTTTTTTAAGTAAATTAGGATGGTCCTCTATGGCATGTAACAAATACAAATAATGAATAAATAATTAACATTTATGTATATAAAATTTTTAAGGCAGATTTATTGAAGACTAAATGTTTGCTTGGCATGTTGCACTTCACTTTATTCCTGGTGATCACTTAAATATGAGATTTTTCGGTGAAAATATTTTTAACTTCTTCCATTTCAACATTATCGCATATCAGAAATTTCAGTTAAGAAGTTCTTAACCATGGCAAAAATCAGGATTCCTTATTAATTTTTAAGTGTCTGTGCGAAAGCCATCTATTCATTCATTATTAAAACTCTGCAAAACGATGTTTCTTATCTTTAATTTTATAACTATTTTCTATAGTTTTAAATTCTATTTATTTGTTGCGGGTTAGCAATATCTAAATATATATTTCGTTGGTAGCCATTCCATCTCATCAGTAAATGTTTTACCCTTTATGTTTAAAAAATTTTTTAAGCCCGCAACAAATAAATAAAATTTAAAACATAAATTCTTGAGTACATGATCAAATAAATGTAAAATATTTTCTACAGTTTTATTTTTCAATCAATATATTTTATATGTAATTTCATTATTTTTGGGAGATATTTTATAGGTTCTTAAGAGTTTCTGTAAAGTGCAGTAACTTATTTTGCCTTTAAAAAAAAATATTCATATAACTATATTAGAGACCTGCAACGAGTATCAATCTTTTTAGCATAATAAAAAGAGTTTTATTCAATAAAAAACAATGAAACACAAGCGTGTTTATATCCAACACTCAGCATTAAACGCTTTTATTGGCAAGGAATTTGAGTTTTTATGATTGTAGCCGCATCAGATTGATGTTTGCCTCATTATTTAAAAACACTGCTTCAGCTACTCGTTTAAATGCTCAATAAATGTTATAGAAAAGTTGCATCCTATTTTAGTTGTTGCATATGAAGCAAAACGTACACACATTATATATATAGACACATACATACTTATACACTTGTCCTTGCTCCGAACATAAAATATCACCTGATCGGTTCTTCGTAAATAAGCCGCAAGCGAATCAATCCAAGTATAGTGTTGCAACTCTTGTATACTTGTTACCGTTCTTTTTTAATTATTTTCTGTATCGTACTGTTTTCATCCTTTTTAAAATTTAGTCATGATGTAACCTAAAAGAAAAAGAGTAATTCGGGCGATAGCGCTTCCAAAGATGCTCATGGAAAAAATATATTTTGTTTTTAGAAAAATACTTTCTGTGTTCAATTGAGTTTTCTTCTTCGTTTCGTGCAGGATTATTTTTCTTGAACAACGGAAATTTTATCACAACTTGTCTGAAAACTATCTTCAGGGGAAAAAAAAAACTTTTTGTAATTTAATTTCCTTTTTTACTAAACATTCTCCAAGTATTATATCTCTGTCTGTATTTCCATCTCTTTGGTATGTAAATAATGCAAACGCATAACTCTATTTGCACAGTATGTTTTATGTACATTTTTTTGTTGTTCTTTCTACTTTTTTTTTCTCCACTGACACTGGCACTAGTTTCATTTAACTGTAACAACAAAGTCATCTATGTACATCTAGAAAGTCTTTTGCCGAAAAAATAAAAATTTGTTTTTTCTCTTGTAGTACTCGTACCTTAATCTTGTTATTGTTTTGACTTAAAAGTATGTAGAAGTAAAAGTAACATATTAATATGCAAATGTATACCAGGTTTTAGTTTTTAAAAATTTATAACAATATTTGGCTTTTAAAAAGCATTATATTCTTTTGTACATTTAAGCCATTAGTTCAACAAGTTATTAAATTTATATTTTGTATGCTTCTTTATGAAAATATCTATTCATTTATTTTCATCATTGATAAATTTTAAAAGAAATTGTAGATGTAAAAAGTCTAACAGTAAATTAAGTAAATCCTTTAAATCTAATAAAGTGATAAGAGGAGATAAAAATAAATATGTTTTGTGTTTCACACGTAATGAAAATAATATAATTAATTTAATTGATTATTAATTTCGACCTTTTTTATATTTATTTTACTTCTATTAATATCAAGCAATAAGGTCTATTTATTATATATACAAAATTGTTTATTTAAAAAATTAATCCGATATTTCGTTACACTTTGTGTAACTTCTTCAGGGAAAAATTTTTTACAAATTCAAAGTTAATGCGTGTACTTAACACCAGAGGCGCCTCAACACTGCTATAAAAACAATTAACATAATGCGCAAGCAGAGTTGTAGAAGAGTTAAACTTCTTACAGTTAACACAATGGAATCTTATTTCCAGCAACCTGCTAACCTACCTACCTTTCCCAGGGCATTTCAAAGGGTTTCCAACTCTGCTCATGTGACATAAAAACTTTTTTTTCCAATAGCAGCCAGGCGAAAGGGGATTTTTCTTAATGAATTAATTACAAAAATTTATAAAGTTTTTTAAAGAATATATTTTATTTAAACATTTTTAAACTTATTTCGTAGCAGCTTTTACTCGCGACTTCGTCCACGCTACATATAAATAAAGATGTAAACAGTCTGTATGCCAAATTTATCGAAGAAACAAAAAGGTACCAAAAGTACCAAATTTTCCTCATTTTATACCCCCACCTACTTTCAAAGTGCTCTTTTTGTTTATGTTAATAAATTCTAAAAAGAGAAAAAAGACCACGAGTACTAAACTGTATCATTTTTCGCCTTTAAAAAGTATAATCTGATTCACATGCAATCCGTCTACCAAATTTCATCAAAATCCATTAAGACAACTTCTCATGATAAAAAGTACCAAAAGTCAAAAATAACTAAATATCAAAATCTACCATAAGTAAAAAAAGTACCAAACCATCGAATCAGTTTCTCATTTCAGCCCCCAGAAAATGTCTAAATTTGTAAAATATTAATACAAAAATAAAAATTAGTAAACCCACCAAATTGTCTCTCTTTTACACCTCAAAAAGTATCCAATATAGTTCCCAAATTGTCCGTCTACAACTTAATCCTTTTAGTTGTTTCCGCGTTACGTGAAACAAACATCCAAATGTTCAATCTCTTACATTTAAAATATGTAATTTGTTTACGCTAACTTTTAATGTAGACAATAAACTATCTGTATACAAAGTTAATGAGAAAACCAAAATAGTACCAAAAGTACCAGCATTTCATTATTTTCTTTATCAGATAATATTCTGAGTGTTAATGGAAAAAAAATTGTAAAAATATAAAATGTACTGAAAGTACCAATTTATTATTTTTGACCTCTTCAAAATTACCCTATATTTTAATCTTGATCTCTGGCTGTCTGTCTACTAATTTTCCTTAAAATCCATTAAGAGAACAAGTACTATTTTTTCCCATTTCAGCCCCCAGAAACTGTACTTAATTTATAACAACGTTTTAAAATATTAGTACAGAAATAAAAAGTACCAAAACTACTAATTTCTCCTCTCATTTTTTCACTATAAAAGAGTACTCTATATATATTAATATTTGTTCCAAGGTATCCGTCTACATCCAACTCGATGGAATTCCATTTCGGTTTTTCTGCTTCACAAATGTGAAATTTATTTAAATTTATAAGATTTTTTCTACTCTCTGTGTTTTTTTTTTAGATTTCCGCAATGCTTTCAAATTATCCAATTCAGCTAAACTTAACCGGGCATTTGTAGGTAGAATTTATTGTATTTTTATACCCACCGACAGCTGTCATTTTAAGGTTAACCCAGAGTGGTATAAAAAAATTGCAAGTATATATTGCGGAAAAATAAACTAATTTGTTGCAAACATGTTGATGCCGTAAAAAAAATTTAAAAAACAAAACATAATAAACAAGCAACCAACAACATGGACAACTTTGCTATTAATTAAGGCTTAACTATATTTGCATGAAGCACTGCTTAGTAAAATATGAGATGAATTTTTTATAAAATAAAAAAACCTTGAGTTAAAATTGAACATAATCAACTAGAAACACAATTGGGACGAACGAAGCATTTCGTCGAAAAAGTCGAATTCGTTGGTTAAAAAACAATGCATACATTCGTCGTTGGAAACATAATTATCATTTTCGTGTTATTCTGAGTTTTTATTGTTCTTTAGGCGATGGTAGTTTTGTTAATTGTTCACATTAATTTAATACAGGTTTAGCGATTTCTTTAGCAACTTTTTGCTTTAAGCGATTTTTACATTTTTACATAATTTTTTGTTTCTTTTTAATGCTTTTGGCGGTTTCTGATCAATGTGCTACTATCCGATTTGGCGATTTTGTTGTGCATTTGCCGCAATTTTTATTGCCAAGTTATTTTTGGGGAGTATTCGCATTTTTTGCAGAATGGTTTGCATTCTCTAAAATAATATAAATTTTTAATAAAAATAATATTTGTTTAAGATTTTGTAATTTTTCGTAAATTTTCGCATGTTTTACGAATAATTTTATGTAAAATTTGTAATCAATATTGAGTTCTGTGATTTATGAAACTTTAGAAAAGTTTGTGCGAATTTATGTACTTTTTAGCAATTTTTAATTATTTTTGTTGTAGTTTTTGTATAGATTTTAAAAATTTGGAAATTATTTGGTGTTAAATCACACAAACGATTTTGCGAACAGGATCACTTCTGAAAATAAAGTTATCAACAAATTGATTCTTCAATAAATCGGTTGTTAATGGCGCTGTATGGCAAGTTGCGCCGTCTTGTTGGAACCACCTGTCGTTGATGTTCAGCTGTTTAGCTCACCGTAACGGCAGCTCTTTGCTTATTCATTTCAAAAGAAACAAGGAGAGATGATGTCGCCAGCATACATACGCAAATTTCTTGGCCTTTTGATGATTTTGAATCGAAAAGAGTGAATTTCTTGATGACCGTAAAATTGACGAAGTGCTCCATCAATTTTGCAAACAAATTTATATATTTTTCAAAGTTAATTTCCATAATTTTTAATCGTTGTTTCGGGCGTTAAACGATTCATGATGAATGCCAACACTGTTGACATTTTCAGCTGTCCAAACGATAGTTATCGATAACGATAGTTGAGATGCGTTAAAAAAATCACCCGATATGTTATTAATCACTAGTCGGGTATAATCAAATATTTGTACATAAACGTAAGCAAAAAACCCCTGGTTTAAGAGAACATATTATGGTTGAATCTTATGCTTAAATTTGAATCATATTATTAAGACAACAATGTGAATTAGATGTGAATCTAAGACGTTTTAATTTAATTAACCAAAATTAGTTTTGAGTTGCTGACATTAAACATACAATACATGCTTCAATAAATATTTACTATACACTCCTTAAAGCAAAGAACTTTAAGTAAATTGTCAATAAAACTTAAGAAAATAATTCCTATGTTTATATTTTCCCTTTTCTTTCTATGTTTACCTAGTATTTGTTAATTCTTTTGCAATAATATTAAGACTTTTGGTGTATTTGTCAAAAGTATACCTTACGGAAGTGATAGTTGAGAACATCCTTGTAAACAAAATAAAGCCTTTGCTTTTTGAATGAGTCTTTGCCTTGTGAACTGATTGTAAGTAACCTTACTAGATTAGTTTTTTAAACTCCTTAATACCATATCAAATGGTCAAGTGATTTACAATTTTGAGTTTAAAAAAGAAAAAATATAAGACCTTAACTATAGTCTGTTTGCGTTGTGTCTTAAGCAGGTTAACATACAAGTGCATACATACATATAAAACAATAACAGAAGATTTATAATATTTAAAGTAGCTTAAATAATGTATTGTTTTACATAAAATGGATTTAAAATAATACTAGTGACAAAATAATATTATTTGTATATATCTACTAGTGATGTTACGAATATCAATTTTTGGTATTCGCGACTACGAATACGAATATTTGAAACACTATTCGCCGAACACGAATATTATTTTTAACGTTTAAAGCCACTTAATATTTCAAATTTAATTAGAAAAAGTCCCTCCTTTTGCGTCAGTAATAATAAATTAGAAAAAAAAAAACTGTCATACTACTTTAGGTATATATAATTAATATGACATTGTTATGCCGAATTTGAAGACCACTACTAAACATTTTTAAATTATTTTACCTTCATATTTACATACATGCTTTGAAAATTTGTTTTTCTTACTCTGCTTTCGCTTTTAAATAGTAATTCAGTGTTGTTTAGGAGAACATATTTTCGCAGATAGCGCAGCTACATGTCTCGATGGACTTTCCCATATTAAATTTTAGTTCTTCCATTTTTGTTGTCTAACATTCCTCTATTGAGAATTGATTACTAGCTTAACATGATATAAATTTACTTTTTAATGATAGTTACGAAATATAATTTTCGTTTGTTTTTTAAGATGATTATTATCTTGCGTCAAAGATAAAGGGATTTCTGTCTTTAATTAAAAATTATTATAAATTAATATATTTTTGTACATTTTATGTAATTTTTTAAACTTTTTGTATGATTTTTTTTTTGGGGAAAATGTATGTGCAAATTATTCGAGAAATATTCCCTTGTATTTGGCGAATACGAATACGAATACGAATATCTTAAAATAGGCAAATAATCGAATACGAATACGAGTATTCGTAACATCACTAATATCTACATATTTATCTGAATCAGTGTCTCCATGATTATTCTTGTGCATGAATACGTATTCAGCCATGTCACAGAACTTAGTTCCCAAAGAGTTTTCAATTCCGAAAGTTAAGTCTTAAGAAAACAAAACACGAAAATTTCGTTTATAATTTAACTAATTTTTAAAATGCAAAATATAACTGACGATATATTTTTTGAAAAACTTCATTAAAACAATAAAAAGTAAGCAATTTTTAGTACCGTCAGTGAAATAAGCTTTGCATGTTAATAAAGCTGTTGGCTTAATGCAAACAAATTTAAAGATAAATTATTATTGTTACATTAGATATCAATATCATATTTAGAAGTGGTTAATTTTTACAATATTATGATTTGAGCTCAACTATATAATTCAATCATAGTTGGCTGCTTCTAGATTATGGTTGCCTTAAATAAACATTTTACATTCTTTACATGTTATGCATTAAATTGTATATGATCATATTAGTGATAGAGAAGAGAGCAATATTATATTCAGAAGTGATAAATTTTCACGATAATATGATTGGACTTCAACCATATAATTCAATCATAGTTGGCTGCTTCTACACTAAGGTTGCCAGAACCATAAATTTTATTTTATTGTTTTTTAAATGATACTTCTAATATTTTAAGTTAGTAAATATTCTATTTTTAAAACCTTAAATTTTTGTAGTTAGCATAATATTGTTGTCTCAACCATGCCTCAACTGTGTCTGCTCAGAGTGTTGACTAAATTGGAAAAGTAATACTTATTTAATCTTGGCTACATCTTCATTTTTATCGTAAAATTGGTGGAAAACTATTTATGTATATATGTTAATACTAACATATGTGTGAGTGTATGAGCTTGTGAACGTGTGTGCAATTAGGTATGTTTATGTATGCCATTTTTGTAGCATCTGCTCTTGGACCTACGCCTGTAAAGGTGGTGCCAGATGATCGGCCGTGCTGGCATGCTGGCGGATGCTCCGGCTGAAGTTCGCCGTCTTGGGGTGGTTCTTGCCGACCCATCTAGCTTGTCCGGCAACTACAAAAAAAAGAATCATGCCAGCCTATTGGAGATGTATAAAAAATATATTTAAAGGAACCCGAAGCAAATCCTGCTGGATACAATACATCACTAAATTCTCCTGGTAGATGGATAGCCAGGGTATATTGGTGCACCTTGACGATTTGTTTAAAATTAAATATATTTTTATCTAATTAAATTTGATAATTATATTTCAACTCAAAACTTTTTTAAATTTTTCATTTAAAAATCCAATTAAATATTCGGCTTCTAGAAAATACAAAACATAAAAATCATGATATTATTATGTAAACTAATTTAAATTACAGTTTGATGTCTACTGATGTAGTTGTTATTGTTGTTGTCACTGCAGCTCTTTTCGTTTCTCCCTTTTTTTCTTTCTTTTACCGCAATTTTCAGGCCACAAAGTGTTTGTTGGCAAACAGTAATTAAACAACATTGTAGCGACAAAATGGGGTTTTTCTCTCAAACCAACAAACACATTTTCCAAGTTGTTGGACTTTCGAGTTTGTAAAAAAAAAAACAAAAAAAAAAACAAAAAAAAAAACAAATCATGAAATTCTCTGTTTGTCCCTCGGTAGCCGAAAGTTTTAGCAAAATGTCATTACAAAAGGAAGAAACACAAAGAAGAAACACTAAAATATTTAAACGAAAATTAATTGTTGAAAAATTAAATTAAATTTTAAGATTTTTAGAGTTGTGTGTCAATTTAAAAAAGTTTTTAAAGTTTTCGAATGACAGCAAGTAAAACAGGTGAAGTAAAATCTTTAAATAATTGCAGTAGCAATTCAATTGCACATATATATTGACGCATTTAAGCGGTTAATCATTTAAACGATTTGAGGACTTATGCGTAGTTTTAAATAAACAAAAATCACATTTTTTGCACATAAAAGTTGAATGTAATCACCCGTTTAATCTAGCAAACTTATGTATTTTCTTGTCTTAAAAATTTTTTGTATGAAATGTGTGTTTTTCGTTTAATATTCAACGTAAAACAATTATTTAAATTCTTTTGTCGGCGAAAATATTTCAAAAACTTATTTAAAGGTAAATAAAAACTAAATTTTCTACTTAGGATTTTTATTAAAGGGGCAATTTTTGTCGCTTTTTAAGGATATGTCCATGAATTTACAATTATGTAAAGGGCTGCAGGATGCAGGTAAATATTTCGCTGTTTTTTTTTTTATAAATGAGCACCAAATATGTACGTCTTAAACCTTAAACAAACGAATGTGTACATCGACGTGCTTAAACACTCTCTTGAATGAATTACCAAAGAAAACATTGAAGGCTGTGATACGATTATATTATATTATTATTAGATTTTATTGGATCTGTAACAGAATCACTCGTTATAAACTTTTAATTAAAAAAAAAATATTGCTTTTAGTGCGATGCGGTAAGTGGGTCACTATCGTGTGCACAGCCGCCTCTACGAAAAATCAAAATAGCAACAACAAGAATAACAAAAGTAGCAAATGGTGCTATTACACATAAAAGGTGTGTTCCAGATGGATAAAGAAAATGTCGGAAATTGTCCAAAGTTACCCAAAAGCTTTTCAAAAATTTTGAGAGCAAAAAAAAAAAAAGAGAGTATAATGTTTTTAATTTCCTGCACAAACTTGTTCGAGATTTTTCGTAGGGCTAAGTTCGGACAATAAGAAAATAATCAGCCGTTTTTTTTTGTATACATATGAAACAGGCACAATTCATTAGAAGGTTTGCGAATGAAGGAAAAAGTAGTTTTTAGTTTGATGGAGTAAATGGTGTATATTCTCTCTTTAAGCTAAACTTTTAAGGACCATGCAAAAACTACTGCTTCGGCCGAAGCAGGTTTGTAAGGGAGAGATGCTTGTTGTTGTTATACCTCCTGCTGCGAAACCCGCTTCGAACATGCAATATTTTTGTTCGCGATGTCCAACTTTGGAGCTCTTGTTTTTCACATAAAAGAGCGCTTTTTTCTTATCATCCAAAATACGTTAAAATCATGCTTGATTTATAACATAATTCATTTTTAGGAAAAAACACAAGTTTAAACAAATAAGAGAGAGAGAGAGAGAGAGAGGCAGATAGATCCAAATGAAATTTTATCTTCCATTCATTGTTCACTTTATTATTCGTGTCAACTACTTATATGTAAATAGCCGACCAACTTCAGCGTGCTAAAAAATAAGTTGAGTTATCTCTCTGCCTTCGTTTTGTGCAGCCTGAAATATCGTTACTGCTTCCAGAAACATAATAATTTTTTTGCTGGTGATTCATATAGAACACCTCTAGTGTAATGTTTCGTTAACGATCGCCGCATAATTGAAAAATTTTCCATTGTAATATTGTTTTCACCTTTTAACCGTGATATTTAAGGAAAAACAGTGTATTTAAAGTTTAAGTAGAGTTCTTTAAAGCCGTTTTTCATCGTTTTTTTACTACTTTAAAACATAAAATGCTTTTTGCGACCACATGACGCGTCTAACAGGCGTCACAAACAAAAAATGAGAAAAATTCATTTCAAACATTTGCAGAATATTTAGAGTGATGTTGAAATAAAAATATTATAAAAAAAAATTATTCTGCACTTACTGAATATTTGTGAGAGCGTTATACATCTAAGTTAAATAAATGACATACATTTGTTATTAAAGCCAGAACAGAGGAAAAAATACAGCAAACAAATGCATAAATAAATGGAATTATAAAAGTGGGGAAAAACAAACGTTATTCTGAAAATATATTTGTAGACAAATTAAAACAAGTGCAGTCGGTCGTACATGCCACTCACACACACTCAAACATGCATAAAGTTAAAGCAAAATAAGGATTTTTATATTTGACACATTTTTAATATGAGCATTTATTTAAATAATTGTCTGTTTCTGTTTCTGTTTCTGTTATTTTATTTTAATTTAAATAATTGTCGAACTAAAAGTTGCGTGTATTTTAAATCAAATCCTTTTTTTTTCCAACAACAACGAGTAGTGTTGCATGATTGAAATAATAATAAAAAAAAATACAAATTGAATGTAAAAATTCTATAGTTTATATAAATAACATGGCTTTTTAAGTACATGAAATTTTGTAAGCCTTTTTTTTTTTAATTAATACTTGAAATTTATGTAACAATTAAAACTGGAAAAGTATCAGTGTTGTTGCACATACAAATAATTTAAGGCAAACTTCTGTTAATTTTGTTAAATATACAAATAAGTTTACTGAAGTATCGCTTTAGTTGCATTAAGCAAAAACTATTGTCAACATAATAAATAAACTTTAAGAGGCTTAAATCGTGGCCTAAATAGAAATTTTGAAATTAATTATTTGTGTTCATATTAACTTGTATTGGCTAAAACAATACAAAATTCAATGTTGATTGCCATAAGTTGTTTGTCAACAACAACAACAACACAATGAGCTATCAGAATGACATCGTGATTGTTGTTTTCACAAATTTTGGGAAATTTAAAATGTAAATTAAAATTATAACACAGAAATTTCTGTATGATGTTTAATACAAAGAATTTATGACAATTCGGGCTTAAAATCTTATAATTTAATTTAAATTACATGATTTTTGTTTTATTATATAGGAATAATCCAGAAGCTTGCTATAATTGAACAGACAATGAAAATTTAGACTGCTCGGAAATGACATCATGATGTTTCGATACCAGCCACTATCAGATTTGCTTTGCGCTTAGACCTCTCTGCATACAATCATGACAGAAGTGATAAAGTAGTTCAATATCATTTATCATCACTGACCGAGTCACTTGAATGTTCATCATCCGATTTGTTTTTTATATTAATGGTTTGGAAATTCAATATTTTCTTATCTTATTATTTAATTGTGCTTGTTTTTATTGTTTCTTTTACAGACTAAAAAAAATAATTTGTGCTCTATTTAACATTTAAAAGTTTCTTCTTTAAGGTGACTTCAATTTTATTTCTTTAGCGCATACGATTCAGGATTTTTTTTATAGCTTTGATGAAACAGATATTTTGAAATAGTTGAGCTTGAAATAAAGGAATGTAACTGATTTTGCAAAAACTAAATTCACGTATCGGAACTGTTTGCTTTAATTAAGAATTCTCTCTTTATCACTATCTACAAGGTGGCATTGCATGCCAACCCGATATTTGGTCAAATTGGAAAAAATCCCACAGAGATCGTAAAGTAAAAATAATTATGTACTAAAATACTCATATTTCACAAAGTAGGATTTTCACTGCAATTAGTATTAACAAAGATTTACAGTAAAACTTCTTTATGAACAAATCAAAAGTTTTCGTATCGGTTTAGTGCGTTAAAAGAATGTAATATTCTACTGGTGGGTAGATTAAAGCATTTCACCTTAATTTGAACAATATCACCAATTTCATCCAACAAAATCTTTAAAATTACCTTCAAAATTTTAATAGCATTTATAGCATGGAACTCTGCCTTTTTCAGTGTGAAAGAGAGAAGAGAAATATAAAATGTATACATTTCTATTTTAGCACTCTCAGTTAAAATGAAAATTGTATGCAACAAAGTTGCATAATGTTAATGCAGTATACCAGCAAAAAAATAAAGCAATATTTTTGATTAACCTTTTACGGACTATTGCGAAAAATAATTGCTTCTCCGACATCTAAACTAAGAAATATGTATCTTATTTTTATAACTTTTCCTTACGAAACCCGTTCGATGAAAACACATGACTTTAACGTCAAATTATTATGTTAAATTCTAGATAAACCCAAGGCGAATTAAACTAGGTGGTAGCGTTTCGACAGCTGACTATTTTTTCCTACTTATTATTTAGTTGAAAATGTCAAAGAGCTGTTTTCTGGTTATATATTTGATAACTTTAATTGTTTAAGCATTACGTTTTCTCCTGCTGCCAAGTTCTCTTTTTCTACTGCTGCCACCTGCTTTATTTCGCCTTGGATACACCATACAAAATTGTTTTATTAAATCCAACTTAAATCCTTTTTTTTTAATTGGATTTAATAGTGTTTTATGAAATACAATCTTGTTGTCGCCGTACAAAATTCAGTGCTGCCAAGTTAAAATGAAGCCGGAAGCAGCTGATAACTTTTATGCCAGTTAATAAGAATATATACAGACGTCCATACATACAAGCGAAGGAATAAAAAAACATATGTTGCGCAGTTTGTGAAAATAGTTTTATAATAACTAGAAGAAAGTACAACAATAAATGCACTTAAGCTGCCCACACACGAGTGATTTGTGCGTGTGATTTGTTCGCGTACCATTTCTCCACAAACGACGAACAAATCACAATAACCTTACACAGAGAAAACAGTGCCTAATAAATACCTAATAAAATAGAACAAAATTAATAAGATATCTCTATGGTTTTTTTCAAGAAGGAAATCTTATTATTTTAATAAGGAAAACCTTTTTGAAAAAATCAATAAGGAATCTTATGGTTTTTATTAGGTATTCTTATTGTTTTTTTTCAATAAGGTTTTCTTTTTGATTTTATTAGGTATTCTTATTGTTTTTTTCAATAAGGTTTTCTTTTTGATTTTATTTATAAAGTTTTACCTTCATAAATTTCTTGCGTGCGTTGCATGCCTGGAATATCCGATAGTCTGAATCGATCATTTGGCAAAACCTCCGTTAGTAAGTATGATTCTTTGTAGTGTGGATGCAGTTTAGAAGACTCCCCAACCCCTGGCACTGTTACTCTTTTTATCATGACGAAGTCTCTCGTATCTTGTCGTATGCAATATTTTGTTTTTTTTTGTTGTTCGATGATATTTTGTAATGCTTGTTCTCGTTGCTCTTCGATATTGGTTACCATTTTATGTTTGCGTAAAGCATCTTCCAGAGCGCTTCCTTAATTAGTTTAGAATTTTTCTTGAATTAATGAAAACTACCAAGAATTTAAGGAACATTACAATATCCAATCAGAATTTTTATTAATTCAATAAAAATAACTAAAATTATTCCTAAATAATATTCATTTTTTTAAATATACATTCAAGTGATGATTACGTGTATTCGAAATAATCAAAGACAAGATATATTTTTATAATTCAAATTGTTAAACGATTGAAATAAGTTCTTAATTTGCTGTAAGAATTACAAATAAAAGACCAACCAGACTAAAAAAAGCAACTAAAATAAAATAAAAATCAGACAAAGGACAGCAAAAGAAAATTTTAACTACAAAAAACTATTTTTAGTTTGTTGAAATTTCTACAAAGTGAAACTGTTTTATGCAAAATATTTTCTTTTCATTTTCCATTTTTTTGTTTGCCTTTTGCGAAGTGAAAGAAATAGAGAAACTGTTGAAAATATTGTAAATAAGATACCACAAAGCATAAGAAGCCAATAGAATTTTAGATGAGCATTTGCTTGTGAAATAATTTTTTTCTCGTTACATGATAACAGAGTTCTGGTGTAGGAGCAAATTTGAATGTAAAATATATTTTAAGGAAATTAAAGAATTATAAACGTAATGGAGCGACCAGTGTAGTCAACTATAAAAATTATCATACAAATCTTAGCTAAATTTGTAAGAATGCAACTTTTCTCGTTACCATGCTTTCAGTGTGTAGGTGTGAGCATGGAGATTTGGCATTAAAAAATTGTCAACATAATATTTATGAAAAAGTTGTTAATTAAAAATTGAAAATATTAAACGGATTTTGACATGAAACTTCATCACCAGCCCTAAACATCATTAAGTAAATAGATGCTGTAGGGTATAGTAAAGGCTTAATTAGCTGCAAAAATACAAAAACTACAGAATGCTAGAATTGGAAAATATAACCAGATATTTTAGATATTTTACCCGTGTTTTTTGTGCTAATATATTAAAAAAAGGACGAATCTCCGTCAAGTAAACGAAAAAAAAATAATTTTTTTTAAATAAATCTCTCTATGCAACATTTGTTTTTTGGCTGTGAATAGAAGAGAAAAAACTTTAAACAACTTTTTTGTAAGTTTAAATTTGCAAAAATCTTTTTTAGCATTTCTGTGGTGCAAAAAGGAAAATAGTGCTTAAGTCATATATTAAAGTTTTGTAGAAAAACCGTTTTAAATGTTTTATTGAGTTTTTATAAGGTTATGGCCTTCGTACATAAATATCATCATTCTTTTTTGATTAATTTTTAATAAAGATATTTAATTTGATATATAAAATATTAAAAGTTTAGTTATGCGGCTATTCCTTATGAGATAAGGAAATAAATGCATTTAATATAAATAGAACTTTGCCCAGAGATACTTTTTAATATGAAAAATACAATGGCGTTATTAAATCAAAATTATCTTATCTCGAGTTATGTACTTTTTCTTTATGCCTATAATGTTAACAATATGAGAGTTTTCGGCTTAAATAAAAGCTGATTGAGAATAAAAAATTATTCAATCCAAGCATTATATGATTTTTATAAATTCGTATAAACTTTTTGAAATGCATTAAGGTACATTAGGGTGATGACTTATTACATTTTTAATTTTAATCTATTTTGGTTGTTAATTTAATACTTAAAAAATAAAATAAAAAAACCTGGTATATAAAAACTTTTAAGCTTTTGGTGTTGACTGGAAAAAATTAATCCGCAGTTTTTATGCTTTTCATGATTTTCATGATTTTCAAACTCCACGAAGCCTAAAGATAAAAATATCTTCACCCTAATATATTTACTAAATTTCTAAATATTTTTTATTTGTTTTAGCTTTTAGAGAGCTTTCCAAATACTTTTTAAATGCAATTTATAAGTATTCTTATGTTTGTATATTTTATTAATAAATATTGAATATATTCTTTGTCCTATAAATTCATATATTGTTCACTAACAGCTTGACCAATTGTAAAAAGATTGCAAGAAATATTAATGTTTTGTCTACCCAGAGAAAAGAAAGTTCGTACTAAATTTAAGTTTTTTTTTATAAATTTTTAGTATGAGTTTTACAAGACAAAAAAAAAAATCCAAGAACTGTTTTACTTTAGAAAACCAATTCTGGGGATTTTTAAAATAAGTATAGAATTTTTAAGCCAAATACAAAAGAGCTTAAATCAAGTTCAAAAGTTTCATTAGCTCACGGCTACTCTCAGAGTAACTAATTTCAGGTATGTTTATATCGATTCTGGTGCCTTTTCTTAGACGATGTGTTACAGTCTTAAGCTGCCTCTGTTCATTACAGGAAATGACAAAAATAAATAAAATATTTTCTTGCCGTATACTTGCCGCAGTTAATATACTTATGTGAAGTGAGTTGATTAAGGCCTTGTGTAACAAATGTGCGACAAAATACACTGCCTATGGTCAATACCAGCAACATATACGCTCCAAGATTAAATCTACATAAAATTAATAGGCAAGCCAATTTTTTGTGATGGATTTTATGGCCACATTGTTTAACTGTTTTTACAAAACTTATACCAAATTAATAATATTTATTGACAGAAGTGAATAAAATATTGTGGGTTATTGCTTTTTCAGTATTTTAGGAGCTGTAAGTGTACATAAATTTTTTGAGTATAATAAATGTTAAATTTTATTAAAAATAATAAATATACCCCTTGAAATGTTAACTTTCTTCTTTTTTGATATCGGTTAAAAAAATATTTATATCTAGAATGCCGTCTATTGTGTCGGCCGTTGGTTATAATATGAAATATAAATAAACCCGAATCCAGATTGATTCAAGTTCGGAAACGGTTTAACATGAAGAATTTTGTGTTGCTTTTAGCTGTATGCATGATGATGCTGTTGCATTTTATAAACGCTGATCTTGCTTAATAAGGCCTAAAATTAAATGTCTGCGTGCTCAATAATTTGTATCTAAATCAATCTTTCAAAATATAAGGTTTTCCAATAAGAGTGATATGATTTATTTAAAAAAAAAACACACTTATTGTTAAGGAAATTCAAAAGTTTTTTATTTAATGTGAAGTACAATCGATACAATTAAGTTCTAAATAAAACAGCATTCAAATGGCTTCCACGACTTCTTCTGCAGGAAAAAAATTCGATGAACCCAATTTTCGAGCACTTTTTCCACTAAATCAAGTCGTATGTCATGAATGACACGTTCAATATTGACTTGTAAAACTTGAAGAGAGTCTGTCTTATTTCAAAAGGCCAATGACTTCAAATAATTCCAAGAGAAATAGGTCTAATGGTGTTATATCACAACTTCTTGCATTTGCTGTATGTCACGTAGCCCCGTCTTGTTGGTCCAATGGCTTCAGTTCTTGAGTAAGAACAATTTTATACGGATGAAAACTCAAATCCTTTCTCCTTCGTCGGTTAGTAGAAACATCGGCGAAGTAAAATAATTAATAAAATGCCTGCTAATACAGCTTAACAAAGTTAATGAGTCTACTTAACACCGGAGGCGCCTTAACACTGCTATAAAAATTAACATAACGCGCAAATCAGAGTTGTAAAAGAGTTAAGTCTTCTAAATTTTTAACATCTTTCTTCTCTACCCGATCCCTCTCTCTGAGTTCCGCCATAATGCATTGCATACGTGGGGGTCATACCTGAGTGCAGGTCCTAATTAAAAAAAAAAAAAAAACACCAGGTTGTGGTTTCAGACAGTTTCAATTGTTGAGAACGTCTTGGAATCGTCAAATTGCGGTCTTCAGCAACACTTGCCTGAACGGCAGCAATATTTGCATTACTTCGAGTGGTTCTTTGTCTTATTGGCACTTGAACGTTATGTAAAGAAAATGTAAGTTCACAATTTTCAGCAATTTGACGAATAGCAAGCACACTTGGACGATTATTACGATCATAAAATGGCAAAAGCGCACGAAAAGTTGCAGTTGGAGAACGATTATTTTGATAATAAAACTGAATAATTTGTAAACGTTGTTCTTGCGTATATCTCTCCATGATGAAATTGTAAGCACTACTGCATACAATGAACAATAAATGACAGATCGTGAGATATTACAAATGGCCGAAACGTCACTTAAAAATCATATCATCCCTATTGGAAAACCTTATATAACATCTTTTTAATGCCGCTTGGTAGTGAGAGTGCGTTTAGACTAACATTTTTTTGCTGTGTACATAATACATATTCAAAGCAGTCGTATATTTATACAAAATTTATCTCTTATTTTTCCTTGTAGTTAAAACTATTTTTAAATATATTAAAGCTTTATTTACCTTAAATTTGTATTAAAACAAAAAAAAAAAAGAGAAAAAAAGGAGAAAGAAAATATGTAATAACCTCTTAGTTTTCATTAAGGTTAAGTATATTATAATATTTTCTATAATGAATGAATCTAGTTTACTTCTATTTTCTTCTGGTTAGTCTTTGTAACACATATGTAATACGTTCGCACTTAAGACTCGCAGAGAAACATTAATAAAATCAAAACAGATTTAAGTATCATTGCTAATATGCATTTTTATTTTATTTGTACAAGTACAAAAAAAAAAAAAGTATAATGGTTACACCGTACATCAGGAAAACGGATCCTAAAGAGTTTTATCTAGCTTAAGCTTAATCGCTCAAACTACTTATGAGTTTAAACCAAATCTTAGCCTTTAGAAATCTTTAATTAATAACCAAATTTTTTTGAAATAATTACATTCATTTATGTATAATTTTTGCTTATTTTTCCTAAAAGCTAAAAGTCATTTTATAATAAAAACATTTTTTGGTTGATAAATAGTTTTTTAAAATCTTGTAGAACAGTGTAACCATTTAAACACTGTTGTAAAAAAGTGAAAAAATCATAAATGTATCTCTCTTTTAGAAGTGGCAACCACTTACAGCTCATATCTACTTTTGACTTGAATATTGTTGTGCAGTTCAAATTTAGTTACACATAAAATTACTGTATGCTAAAAACAATGTAAACAACAACAAAAGTATGAATAAAATCTAGTATAAACAACAACTTGAACAATAACGAAAAAAAGAAAAATAATCTTTACATTTAATAGAAAATAGAAACAAGAAGGAACATTAAAGCTGTTCGCATGCACATGAACGTACAGAACATACAGAAAGGATGCATTGAAAGTCCTTGTAGAACATTTTCGTACGATAAAGGAATTGTTTAGAGTAAATCCAGCACAAAAACATGACCAACTACACAACAGCAACAGCAACATCAATAGTAACAATTTAATAAGTTTATATGTATCGTACACAAAATTATGGAATCTTAACTGTGGAATAACGTACGTTATGAGTACAGATACAGCAACAAAGTAACTACTAATACAATTGCAGCTGTTTACAATAACATAAAACTACTACAAGTGCAACGATTTCTAAAGAGAATAAAACTCGAGGTCTTCACTTTAAAAGTAAGGCATTTTGTAAAAGCAGGCATTAAAAATCCAGGTTGGAAAAGGAAATGACTTTCAGTTTTACAGTGAGAAGATAATATTAAGATGAAAATAAGTAATTATTTTTGAAACAATCAAATTAACTTGAGTACATATTTTGCCAATAATTTTTTATTAGATTAATTAAAGTTGTTAATTATTCAGATTAAGAATAAAATAATAATTCATAAGTTGTGAATTTTTTCTTCGAACTGAGTGATATTTAATCAAAGAAATTTGAATTTTGCAGGCTTAAGTTCATTTTCTCTAAATTTAATTTTGTTAGAAAAAATTCACAACTTAATTATAAAACTAAAGGCACGTAGCTAAGAATGTGTTTGTACATCACAGTTGTATATACAATAAAAAACAGCTGTATATATAACGTAGCACATTCGAAAACCAAAACCCCTAGAGTATTGGAATGAAATAAGAAACACTAGAATAAAGCTCAACTTGAACAAGATAGACTTTGAAAAAGTATAATAAAGTTCCAACCCATTAAAAATTATAAAAGCTGTAGTGTAAAAACTTACGTGTAATTCAGCAGATTCAATTAATGATACAGGATCTTAAACTAGTGTGATTGTAGCTGCCGTGGTGGCAGTGAGGTCTAAGCGGTAGACAACTTTGATGATGAGACTGTGGTTAGTTCCAAACATCTATGTCAGTTCAACCCTCCGAGCAGTCTAATTTTTCTTTGTCTGTTCAAGTATTAAGAGCCGCTAGATTTTTCTTTCTAATGTAAATAATAATTAAATTTAAAACAAAATTAAATTTAGAGAAAACGAACTTAAGCCTGAAAAATTTAAATTTCTTTGAATAATAATTCATATTTAAAAAAAAATTGTGGTATTGGCTGCAAAATTATACGATTTTAAGAAATCTAACTTAACTTATTTTATTTATATGCATAAGATCGAAAGTCTTCTGATCGCATTATTGTAAATTAATTAATATATTAATATTTGATATAAATTTTTTTCTGTGTAACACTTTGAGAGAAAACAATGGTATAATAATATATAATACCGTGGCACAAACATATTTTCTATGGCTTTTCATTTCGGTGAGTTACGAGATCTAACTGATAATAATTCTGAATTTTATCGATTGCCAAAAGTAAAAAACAAAAAAAAAATAAATGAGAAATAGATTTTAGTTCTGTCTAAGAAAGTTTTGCATATAAATGAATACTCATAAAATATCGTGCAAGTAATATTTGCTTTTGTATCCACTGTTTCAGATTTTAAAGTGTCTTAGCTTAAATTGAAACTTTCTAGCAAACACGTCGAACTCACAAGTGACCAGAGTCTAGAAAAATTTTAAATGGGATTATTAGTGGTTTTTCTCAAACGTTTTGGACGATGAATGGGGTTATTTGAAATTCGGTAGAAGAATAGTAATATATTTCAGATTAAAATCAAGGGTACGGTTTAAGTACACAGAAAAAAATATAAAATTTTTTTTTTCAATTAAAGGGTTATAATTAAAAATATAATTTATTTAATTAAATTTTTATTTGTAATAAACAATTTTAGTTAATAAATGTATAAAACTTTAATTGATACTATTAATTTGTTTACTGGTGCAAATTTAATTAAATTTTTAATTGATATCACAAATTTTTTAATTGAAATCAATTTTTATTTTTTTCTGTGTAGTAAATGCAGGATGGATTGGTACTTTTTATTTGTTTTACTGGGTTTTAGTAAATTAAAATTAAACTTTCTGAGAGTAAAGCAGAAAAAATCTAATACTTTTAGTACTTTGTTTTTGGCACTTTTTGTTTTTGGAACTTTTTATTTTTAATACGCAGCTTGAACGATGTCATGGGCAAAAGCTAGTTTGTATATAAACTATAAGGGATAAAGGTTGACAGACCATAATTTTGTTAAAAGCTTATAAAAGCTGAAAGGAGATCATAATTATTTGGCAAATAAATTTACAAGTATTAAATAATTTAAAATGTTTTATGTTCTTATATTATTACGAATAAACTTAATTATTATTTGAACTTATATTAATGTACATATGAAAACTAATATTACCAGGCTCAAGTTCAGTTTTATTGAAGTAATGGAAATTCAAATTACTAAAATTTTTTTATGTCGAAAAACATTAGCATGTGCAATCATTTTAGCAGAACGTATCAGTACCTATACCGATATCAAGGCCGCTACACCTCTCATCAGCATTTATTTGTCTATTTTTACAATTTTCGTAAATTTTGGTTAATACGAAATTCACCATTCTAATGTTTTTCAACATAAATATTAATAATTTAAATATTTATTAATTCAATAAAACTTAACTTGAGCCTGATAATATTAATTTTCATAAGTAGATAATTAAAAATGATTAAAGTGTCGAATTTGGGAACTCCGATGCGAAGTGGAATGAAATGAAAAGGTAATATTCGCAATGCCCCTAAATATTAATACAATAAAATTGAAAATACTTTTTCTAAGTTTTCAGTGAATTCATAAAAATAGTGCCTAAAGAAGGCAAATTCATAATAGGTTGTTCAACGGCACAGGTGATTAATTTCACCCTGTTTCGAACCTTGTATTTGTGCGCCAGTTAGTTTTTCAAATGCTTTGTAGGCACATTTTTCGGTAAATCTTTTGACAAAGTAAGTGTTGGTTTTTTTAAAGCGACTTGGGCTGAGTCTACCTGTTATGAATTTGCCTTGGTTCCTATACTTAAAGTTTTCAGTTGCTAGTAAGCGGCAGAAGAGTGATGTGAAAGCCATGTTAACCAATGAAATTTTTAATGGAAGTATGTAGTGTCGTTTAAAATCAACTGCGCCAATGTACTCTTACTCACAGTATTGCTGATTTATAAGTTAAAGTTATTTCGGGAATTAGGAGCTCTTACCTAGAACATGCATGAAAGTACAGTGTGATTTTCTTTGGACTGATCATTTTTTCATGTCGCAAAAGAAGCATTCAAGTGCTTTATTTTCTTTACACGGTGTAAGATATACATCACTTCTCCACCACTCCTCCTTAATCACCAATCTCCTTAATATTTAACCATCTATATTTGATTGAAAATGGAATACATTTCTCACATATAAGCCGGTGCTTGAATGATTATTTTGAAGTTATTCGACCACGTAGATGAGAGAGCAAAGAAACTTATGGGTGACAGAAGGGTAGTTAACTCTATTGACTCACTGGAGCAGCTTCGCAATGTGGAATGTTTTCACTATTCTATCGTTACTATTGAAGTATGTGCTAATGAAAACAGAAAACTTGTGCCCACGCTCTACATTAAGTGCACATCCGTTTGTGGTCAAAATGCCAATGAAACCACTAAAAGTCACAGAGAGATTTCTTACTTTATCCGGACTATTGGTATGTGTAATGAACTTCCCGCAGAGGTCTTTCCTGTCACCTTTAGCATGTTAAGGTTCAAATCAAATATCCACAAACGCTATTCCCTCAATCCTCCTACACACAGCCACTGTATAAGTAGGGGTCATTCTCTTACAGTGCTGGCTTAAAAAAAAATGTATATAAAAAACAAAGCGCTATGTGGACATCATACTCACACTATTCTAAGTCTGTTTTATAAAATATATGTAGTCTGTTTTATAAAATACTTGTAGTACTTACGATTGATGCAACTCACTAAACTCAATCATGCATATGATATGTTTGAGTTTCTTTTGTTTTATTTTTGTTCATCTTAAGTAAAAATTAAAATTTTCGTATGAATAAAACAGAGTATAAAAGTACACAAAATCTCATAATGAGTAAAACAATATATGAATGCGTATGAGTAATATGATTGGAACTAAATATTTCTTTAATTACTCATACGCTGTGACACACTATAAATATAATTATAAAAAGACTACGTAAAGGTAATTTCTCTTTAATAAAAGAAAGTATAAATTAACTAATTGTATGTAACATTTTATTTTAGTAATTTTCAAGAATTTATATTTAAAAAAAATTTAAATTATTAATTGCGGGTTAGGTAATCCATATGCTGCAATTTGTTGTTTAAAGGTTGTTTAAAAATTATACCGATTCATAACGACTACAAATTGTTTGCTGCGTTGTTTGTATATGTATTTTTAAAACTATTGTATGGTGGCTTTTGTAATTCTCAGCTCTGTCTTGAGAGTTTGTGCATTACAAATGTGGTTAAAGATCTACTGATGCGTTGGTAATTCGTAAATAATGAAATGCTATCATAATTTTTTTAAAATTTAATTAAATTTATTTTCCATTTTAGCCACTTATTTTAGTTTTATTACATATTTTTTTTTTAATACTTTCAATAATTTTCATAAATTTTTGATAATTTCCACAACGATTACGGTTGCATGATATATTGCAACTTAGAATCAAGAAGCTTCTAAATTTTGTGCCAACACTTTTATAATCAGGACATTTTGCCTATAAACGCAAACGGCTCCTATTTTGTAATATTTTTAAACATTTTTTTATTACTCTATACTTTTAAAAATAGAACATGTAATTAAACTTAATACTCTGATTCCACAATCCCCATATAATTTTTAATTAAAATTTAAATAACTTATTTTGTTTGCCCAGTATCTATCAGTGCCGAGCCATGAAGAAAATATTTTTATTTGCTTAGCTGCTGCTCATGTCTGCACTCTCATTATTTAGATTTCACTTCACAATGATTTGTTTTAATTAATACCGAATGTAACAATTAAATACATCAGTTCAAAATAGTAACATTTTCTACATTTAATCTCAATTTACTTGTGCATTTAGTATTTTACTAATTGTGGTATATTTCAAGTAAAGGATGTAAATTTAGTTTTCTCAAATCTCAAATCTTTCAGAACCTAAAATATATTTTATATTCATCATGAAATTGTTTTCCATTTATGTTCGTATGTATATGTTTGGTTTATGTGTATAAACTTAAGGTTGCAAATTTATGGTTTATTTTAAGGCAGTTCGTATGATATTAATAAGAAAATTGAATAAATTTAAGGCGGTGTATGATTGTACAGAAGCATAAGAAAGAACTTGAAAGTGTTACGTGATTTTGGATTAATAAAGTATTATCCGGATGAACTTAATTTTAAGTGAAAACTTTCTTAAATTTTTTGTTTTCCTTTAACTGAAAATAAATTCCCTTTTGAAAAGTGTACAATAAATATAAACTTAAAAATTTCTTATACTTTGCATGGCCACTCTAATTGTTGCTCGATACTTATTTATGTATGTACATATTTAACAAGTGGCCTTCCAATAAAGTACTTTACACACATCTGTTTGTATGAGTTTATCTGTGTTTGTGTGTCTGAGTTTTAATGTTGAAAGGAAACAAGCGCAGCACCACTGTTACATTAACCTGACTACACTCAAACCATCATCTTAATTTTTTTATAAAAAAAAGCCAACAGAAGTTTCAAATGATCTCTTTGTAATTGAAAAATAATATTTAAAGAAGTTTTCATTGTAAATTATTGCACAAAATAAACTTTAATCTAAATTAAAATTTTTAAGAATAAAATGTTACTTTATATATGAACAGCCCCTAAACAACTCTGATAATGATATCTTTGCTAGTCCTGCAACATCATGGTGTCAGTTCTTCGTGCAGACTAAATTTTCGTTGTCTGTTCAAATATTACGAGCTTTTGGAGTTTTCCTTTCTAATAAAAAAAAAAAAATTATCCACATGGTTCGGTTAGAAATATTCCTAATTTAATTGTAAATTTATATATATTATTTTCAAAAGGAATATTGTCATAAATGTACTTATTTAGGTTAGGCAAGGTTAGCAGGTTGCTATGATGTGGTCCCATTGTGATAACTTTAGGAAGAAGAGAATGATTAAAAAAGGTAGATTAAAAGAACAAAGGTCAAGAAGGGTCAAAAATTATATACAAAGGCTGAGCTTGCTGTTGGGTAATCAGATAGAGAACTTACTCGCTTCTCCTTAATTTAAGTTCCTGAGTTCCTTTGCTGAAAACGCGGAGAGGTATGGGAGACCCATGCGTTTGCCGTGTGTACTGAAGTTGCAATGCCCCTTGAATGCGGCCTTAAGGTTGCGCAAGTAAAGTGTGTTTTTTATAGAGTATCACAACTTTGAATTAGCATCACTGCTTTATTTGAGCACCCATTTAACAGCTGATATTTGCTTTGAAATTTCATTATAAATAGACTTACACCAGAGCAACGCGTGCAAACTGTTAACATTTTTAATCAAAACAATTGTTCTATTCGTCAAACTCATCGTCTAGCAGGCGCTACAATTGATTTACTCAAAGAATCTTTTGATGAAAAAGTAATTTTACGTAATGGCCCAAATAATTGGCCACCAAGATCGTGTGATTTAACTACATTAGATTATTTTCTTTGGGGTTATTTTAAGTCACTTGTCGTCGCAAAGTTGCAAACAATTGAACACCTGGAAATCAACATTCGAAGAGCTATTATCGAAATACGACCGCAAATGCTGCGAAAAGTTGTTGAAAATATGTTCCAGATTGCGCCTTCTACGTGACAGCATTGACAGCATTATGATTTAAACATGAGTCACTCAAACTCCCTTTATATCTTAGGGGAATTTAGCAGTTGCTTAGTATCATTAGCACCTAGGCGAGGCCATAAGATTCTCGATGTGGAGCAGTCGTTTAAAATTTGGAAAGACATGTGTCTTGAGGCAATTTATCGTTATCAATCAAAAATTTAATTGCGATTGTTTTTGTTGTTGGACCCTTTTTTACATTTCAGAAGACGATATGAATATAACTGTGTATCATGAAAGAAACTTTTGAAATATTAAGACTGGGCAACATCACTTTAAGCTATGAAGGAGCCAAGTGTTTTTTTTTTTACTTTTGTGTGGAGATATTAACAACATTTTGTTAATCCATATAAAATACTTTCCTATTTCTAATATATTCGTGCAATTGCACCCACAACGTCACTATCACGAAGTTTCTAAACACACGTGTGTGTGTTTGCGTGTATACACTTGAATATTGTACACATCTCTCGTGTCGTAAAAGTCCATTTTTTACTTTTGTATCTGTCACGTTATTTTAAACAAGAAATTGAAAATTACACATTTCTAAAGCAACTCCCATCATTGACTGCTACTGTATTCTGTAGCAGTTAACTGTTGGATAATTAAAAAAAAGAACTCTTGCAGAATTATCGAAGAGAACTACAAATGTGCTAAAGCAACACTTGTGGGTTGATATATTTGTTTCTGTTTTCTTTCTTTCTTTGGAAATGTTTTACATTTCCTTTTGATGCGTATTGTTTCGTACAATTTCACGTTGCAGAATTTTAGGGCATGAGTAGTATGAGTACAAATCAAGCCATGTCGTACAAGCAACGCAACAACATTTGCTAACCAGTTATATGCAACAATATATTTAGGAAGAAGGAAAGAAAAATAAAATAAAAAACACACAAATGAAACTTTACCACAAGTTGTGGTCACATAAAAACAAAAATTAAAAATATGAAAAAAAAAAAAAAACTGAACAATGGAATTGACACTCTCCACTGTCGTCCTCATGAATTCTGTTGCTTTCTTCGGTATGGAAAATGTAAAACAATACTTTGGGAATTGCACAAAGTAGAGAGTAAAATCGCATACCTTTTGATTTTATTTCTTTGTTAATTTTGAGATGTTTTTTGTTTTTTTTTTTACAAATTTCTAATAAATTTTACTGCAGGACCAAATTTATTCCATTAATTTGGCTAGAAATTTTGTTTTTTAATTTCTGAGTGATTTCTGAAAAGAAAATACTTTCATATACTCGACAATAGTTTTTTTTTTATTTTACGCAAATAATTCTTAAAAAAAAATTTTCATAGAGATAAACTTTTGTACAAAAAGTGAAATAAGTGTCATATTTATTTTTAAAAGCAAATAAAACTTTCATAGTTAAAAAGATAAGAATACACTAAAATTGGGAGGGAAAATCTGTATGTTGTGAGGTTGTATTGGCTGAAGTGGTTATCGGGTTGAATACTATGCAAGCTATGAGTTAGGACCTGGGTTCGATCTCTGGTCGGGTCAACTCATCAACAAGATGAATTTCTCTAATTGGGGGTAATGTGGTGTACCCATTTTTATTTTGACCACAATATTTTTAATTTTTATTCGACTGAAAATGTTATTCGTTCCGTGATAAACTGCGAGGCTTACACCAATCTAGTTGGAAATGATTTTCAATTTCGATTTTAAGAGGTAGTCGCAAAAGTTTAGGAAAACCCATAAACAATCACTTACAAATATTAGGGGGTAATGTGATACGCCATGGTATTCTAATGTGGTATAATGTATCAAATTGCCTACACAATGAATTTCTTTTAGTGATTTGCATTTTATAAAAATTTATATTTTATTGCATATTATTAGCGACAGAAAAACTAAAACAGATAATTCATTTAAAAAAAGTACAAGATTTCGCGTACAGCACAGGGTCATCTGCAGATGGTTTTGGCACATCGAGGAAATGCTTTCCGTTAATATAAGGTTTTCCAATAGGGATGATATGATTTTGAAGTGACGTTTCGGCCATTTGTAATATGTCATGATCTGTCATTTGTTTTTCATTGTATTCAGTAGCGTTTACAATTACATCAAGGAGAGAAAGATACGCAAGAACAACGTTGCTGATTTTGCCTCGGAACAACTTGAAAATAATTTTCTCCTACGAGGCTGAGTGGTGCGGTAAATAAACAAAACTGTCGATTCTGGTATGAAGATCATGAAAATCAAAAAATTATTCATGAAAAACCATTACATTCAACTAAATTGACAATTTGGTGTGGTTTTTGGACTGGTGGAATCTTCGGTCCGTAGTTCGTTCGAAATGAAGCTGGTGACACCTGTCAATCGGGAGCGGTATAGATCGATGATGATAACCAACTTTTTATAGCCGAAATTGGAATAAGTTGATCTTGACAACATTTAGTTCCAACAAAACGGGGCTACGTGCCACACAGCAAATGCAACAATTGAATTATTGCGAGAAAAGTTTGGAGATTCGATTATTTCAAGAAATTGTGATATTGAATGGCCTCCAAGAAGTTGTGATTTAACACCATTAGACTATTTCTCTTGCAGTTATTTGAAGTCATTGGCCTTTTGAAATAAGACAGACTCTCTTAAACCTTTACAGGTCAATATCGAACGTGCCATTCAAGTCGTACGACTTGATTTATTAGAAAAAGTGATCGAAAATTGGGTTCATCGAATTCGTTCCTGCAGAAGAATTCGTTGAGGCCATTTGAATATTCGGATTTTTTTTTTTTTTTTTAATTAGGACCAGCACTCAGGGGATGACCCCTACGTGTGCAGTGCACTGTGCCGGAACTCAGGGAGAGGGATAGGGTAGAGAATATAGATGTTGAAAATTTAGAAGACTTAACTCTTTCACAACTCTGCTTTGCGCGTTATGTTAATTTTTAAGGCAGTGTTGAGGCGCATCCGGTGTTAAGTAGACGCATTAACTTTGTTAAGCTGTATTAGCATGCATTTAATTATTTGTTTTACTTCGCCGATGTTTCTGCTAACCGACGAAGGAGGGCGATGTTGTGTACATTAGCTTGGATAGCATCAATCGCTGTCGGAACAGTTTTTTAGTGCTATCTATGCCTTCATCGCTGAAATAGTCCAACAACAATTAACACTAATGTACATTAGAAAAATTAATGATGTTGATTGACTTGCTCTGGCCAGGGTTTGAACCCAGGCCGCAAGTCATTGTCTCACTAATGTACATTAGAGAAATTAATGATGTTGATTGACTTGATGTGGCCAGGGTTTGAACCCAGGCCCCAAGTCATTGTTTGCTTAGTAGTCAACGCGCTAACCACTTCAGCCAACACCACCCTTTAATTAATATAAAATGGCTGCTCACACAGGTTAAGAAAGTTAATGCGTCTATTTAACATTAAAGGCGCTGCAACATTGCTCAAAATATTAGCAAAAAAACGCGGAATAGTAGAGTTGTAAAAGAATTCAGCCTTTTACATTTTTAACATTTATCTTCTCTTGTAAAATTCAACAGCAAAATGCACAGAGTTACTTTCAGTTAGATTTCATTAAAAATGCTTTAATATTTTTATTAAGTTTTCCCTTTCGCAATTTCATTTGCACCAAGCCGTGAATAAGATTTCAACATTTTATTCTTGGGTATTGAAAACGTTTCCTTTCTGTATCTGAAGTTTACACACATGCGTGTGTATTTGTTTTTACATTACAATGAGGAAGAAATTATTAATTTCAAAAGAACTTTAAAGTATGAAACACTCGTTAGGTTCTTGTCTAAAAAGGTAAAATCTTATAAATAAAACTTGCATTGCATAAATAAGTTTTACGATATTTTCGTACATTTTCATTTTATTTAAAATCAAATTAAATGAAAAGAAATTTTTTCAATACATTTCTAACTTTCATTAAATCAACCTCATGAATAATCTATAGGTACGTTTGTTCTAATAATTATACTGTAATGTAAAATATAAACATATTATAACAGCTGCACTAACATAATTACATATATACACACAACACACAACACACACACCAACATGCTCACACACACATAATTAAATGAAACTCTGTTAACCCATTTACCTTAATGAACTTCCATAGAAAATCTCTTAAGGGCTTCCAATTTATTTATATCTCATTCTTTCAATATTTTAACTTCATAATGGAAAAGAATATGGAAAATTAAGTACAACGATTTTGAAAAGAAAATCTTTTAGATTCTTCTTCCTCATATATTTTCTATTACATACTTTTATTTTTAAATTTTTTTTTGTTATTTTGTTCTCGTTGCTTGCATGGAAAATGCCTGAATGTGGTTATATTTTTTGTGTATGGGTTTTTGTATGCGTTTTCTTGTATAACTGCGCCTGTAAGTGGAAGTTGTTGTCAAACATCTTCTTGATATTTATGCTTAATAAACTGTGCCATATGAAAGTAAATAAAGTATAAAGTATGAAACTTCAGAGCAGTAAAAACCACATGCATACTCGCAAGTTGCAATATTAAAAAATACATACACACACAGAGAAATAAACTGTGAAATATTTTTAAAACACATACCACCGCAAATGTCTTAACATTTATGAAGTACAAGTATTTAAGGTGTGAAATGGAAATTAAATTTACGCAAAACCTCTCTACCACACGCCATAAATAAGTTTAAGTGTGTGTGTGTGTGTGGGTATGTTTTCTTATTCAAATGAAGTATGAAAGAAAAATGTTTCTATAGAAAATTATAATACTTCAAAATGTTGTTATAAAAGTGCGTTTAAGAATATGTATATATAGTGTGTGTATGTGTGGGTGTGTGTGCGTGTGTGAGAGAGAAGGTGAGCTGCAAGTGTTGATTCATTTTACTTATTTTGATATATTCAGTTACAGTGTGGACTAAAATAATATCACCGAAACAAAAGCTATTTACCAACTTTGACAGCATTTACATTATGCAACTTTGTTGAATGCAATTTTTATTTCAAGTGGGCATGTCGATATTGAAGCTTTTTTGCCAAAAGGGATGATTTGATTTTGAAGTGACGTTTCGGCCATTTGTAATATCTCATGATCTGTCATTTGTTTTTGATTGTATTAAGTAGTGTTTATAATTTCATCATGGAGAGATATACGCAAGAACAACGTTTACAAATTATTCAGTTTTATTATCAAAATAATCGTTCTCCAATTCCAACTTTTCGTCCGCTTTTGCATTTTATGGTCGTAATAATCGTCCAAGTATACTCGCTATTCGTCGAATTGTTGAAAATTTTAAGCTTACATTTTCTTTACATAATGTTCAAGTGCCAATAAGACAAAGAACCGCTCGAAGTAAAAAATTGCTGCCGTTCAGGTAAATGTTACTGAAGACCGCAATTTTTCGATTCCAAGACGTTCTCAACAATTGGGACTGTCTCAAACTACAACCTGTAGGATATTGAGAAAGGATTTGGGTTCGCATCCGTATAAAATTGTTCTCACTCAAGAACTGAAGCCATTGGACCACCGTAAACGTCGTCAATTTACTGAGTTTGATTTGGAACAACTTGAGTTATTACGAGAAAAGTTTGGAGATTCGATTATTTCAAGAAACTGTGATAGTGAGTGGCCTCGAAGATGTTGTGATTTAACATCATTAGACTATTTCTTGTGGGGTTGTTTGACGTCATTGGTCTTTCGAAAGACAGTATTGAACATGCCATTAATGACATACGAGTTGATTTAGTGGCAAAAGTGCTCGAAAATTGTGTTTATCGAATTCGTTCCTCCAGAAGAAGTCGTGGAGGCCATTTGAATGACTTTTTATTTACAACTTAATTGTGTCGATTGTTCTTCATATTAAATAAAAAACTTTTGAATTTCCGTAAAAATAATTGTGTTTTTTTAAGGAAATCATTTCACTCTTATTGGAAAACCTTTTACAGCCTTCTTTCTCTTTCTCACTGAAAAAAGAGAGTTAAATGCAACAAAGTTGCATTGTATAAATGCCTTTTTTGTGAATTTAGTGGTTCTTGATTTTACCCACAATACTATGGTGTTAATCTGTATTTTGAATCGAAAGAAAATGCTTTCGAATTTTAATCTAAGAAACATACAAGTTCCAATAGTTTTCTTTTTCTTTTCGAATCGTTGTATGTTCAGAGTACGCTTCTGTGTTTTCGTAAATTCTTTATCAAAAATTCTGTATAAAATTATTATAATTTTTAAAAGTTGAAAATGGCTTAACCAATTCGTATAATTTCTTCTGCAGGTCCCTTCATAATTGCTAATCAAAGTCTAAGAAAAGGTCGAAAAATTCTCAATAGGTATCGTTGTAGAAGCAATACGAATTTTCTCACCGTGCCACAAGTGTTATAAATGAAATATATTTCACTTAACTTGTTAGTGTACGAAACGAAATGAGTTTTATGTCCTTTTAAGAACATATTTGAGGTAATTATGGAGCATATTTTGTAAATTTCGCTGCATATTTAATGTTTATAAAACATAGTTTTTGATTTATATTTCTGGTTTCCCTACTAACAAATTTTATAAAGTTGTTCACTCGTTCATTGTTTTTGTATAGGATAAAATCTTTTAAAAAACCAAAAAATTTTAAAACGATTTAAAAGGCTCTTTAATTTTCCTAAAAGTTTTGTATGAATAATTTTTTTCCTTCACTTTCGAGGCGAACGTTCTGTAAGCCACAAGTTAAATTATGTTTTCGTTTGTATGTTTAAATTTAACATCCAACCATAATTTACTTGTACGTGTTGGTTTGCTAGTTGTTGTTGTATTTAATTTTCTATTATAAATTTATTTACTTACAATATTTATTTATTGTTTTTGCGATGCATGCATAAACTCAAGAAGAAAATAACAGCCAAAGAAGGTTTGTTCATTTAAGGAAGTGTGTGCGTGTGTGAGGAGTGAGGATATATTTCAATCCCTTTTCAATTTATTGGTGTTTATTCTTTGAACTTTTATTAAATTACTTCACTTAACAAATAATATTTGGAGTATTTCCAACACTTTATGATTGGAAATGCTTTTGCCAATGCCTGCAAGGTTACAAAACATTTAACAACATATTGAAAATATTTTGAAAATGTTTTGTTTGGTGTCTAAAACTGTTACTCACGTGCTAACTAATACTATTGCGTTGTAATACATTCACAGTTTTTTCTCCCTCTCTCACTTGCTGCGTGTTCTTCGTTTATATTTTTCTAGTTGCATATTAATTGTTCTTAAACGCATTTTTTTTCAGGCTGAGATCCTAGCGATCCTCAGGGCCACGGAACTAGTGACAGAACATGTAACTGAAGGCGTGGAGGTAACATTTTACGTTGACATTCAGGTGACGCTGAAAGCTTTGAAGGGGCATAGTGTGCCCCTTCGAAGCTGGTCAGCAAGTGTAGGCTATCTCTCAACTTGCTTATGGACAAATTTAGCGTAAGGCTATGTTGGGTACCAGGACATTGCAATATTGAGGGAAACGAAATTGCTGATGAGCTGGCAAGAATAGGGTCAGTATTAGATGTGGCAGCTAGTGACAGGTCGGTTAAACCTCCAATCGGCCACTACTATAGGGAAATCAGTAATTGGGTAATTAGCAGAGCTAACCATTGCTGGAGGAATATAGAAGATTGTAGTGTCTCGAGGTCCATATGGACAGAACTAGACTCAGGTAAATCTGATCTACTGCTGGGTATGAATAGAAAGGTTTTGAGAGTATTAGTAGGCGCCTTGACTGGCCATTGCTCGGTTAGAGCGAGGACCAGTATATGAGAAAATGGTTCTCCGAATTTCTGTAGGATGTGTGGGGATGAAGATGAGCCAGAAACTATACAGCATAACATCTGTCATTATCCAAGGCTGCAACGCCATACATATGCAAAGATGGCTGATCAGACGTTTCCATGAGCGCATTAGTGAAATGCATGATTAGGTGTGTTCCAGATGGACAGATATTGAATTTGTACAAAATTAGCCAAAAGCGTTACAGATAACAATTTTTGTTAAATCTTGACAGCGAATGACACGAAGTTGGTTGGTAGAAGTTGGTTTTTTAAAAAAACTTTTTTATATATCTAATTTTCTTTAATATAAAAAAAAATTATGGACCCATCAAGATAGTCTAATGTTGCCAATAATAATTTTTTTTTATGATTTTATGCGGTGTAAGCGTTGAAACTTAAGTTTAAAATTTATAGGTTGGCACTATTGAAATGTTTGTGGACTTAAAATTTTGATTTGTTACGTTTTAGATGTGTTGAAAAATTTTTATAATTTGAGAAACTTATTGCTGAGTTTCCTTTCATTAGTCCGAAATTATGCGGAGTCATCTGGAAAACCCATATTTTCAAAACTATTATATCATTAACCCTCTAATGGCCAGCATAAGAAAACATTTGAAAATGTATTGCGAATAATTTTTTAGGCTTTTTTTGAGACTCTGATTTAAAAAAGAAAACTAATTTTTCGACTTTCGTTTATCTTTCAGATAAGAAAAAAATTAATTAGTGCATTAAATTACCCTTAAGCATTTAGTAAAGAACTCACAGTTAATTTGTGCAGAATTAATAAAAATGCCTGCTCATACAGCTTAAGAAAGATAATGCTACTAATTAACACCAGAGGCGCTGCAACACTGCGCTAAAAATGCACAATAACAGCGTTCTATAATACTTAACCTTTCTACATTTCCAACATTTATCTTCTCTACTCTATTCCTTTCTCCCTCTACTTCTGGCACATCTAAGATGTAAACGTATAGAATATGAGTTTATCCACACATCTGTTTTGATTTTGAGCAAATGAAATTTGATTATCATAATATGATATTTAGAACTTGTATTGTATTAAACTGTTCTTTTATGACTCATAATCAAATGCAATATTTGTGAGTTTAAGGCAAAAGGGCTTAAGTCATATTCAATAGTAATGTAGAAAAGCACTTTTTAATGTTTAAGTGGGGTTTTTAGAAATTTGAACTTAAAGTTCATCATTCGTTTTTCGATTCTTTTGATTTAGTAACAAATGTTTTTGCTTACTACAACAAAGATATTCAATTTGATATATAATTTATAAAATGTTAAATTAAGCGGTTATTCCATATGAGACAATTAGTTAGAAATAGCAATGCAGCAAGTTGATAAACAAGAACTTTTTTAAAAATCTTTCAATATATAATAAAACAATTCAATGGAAAAATTTCAATTTAAAAAATACAATGGTGATATTAAATCAAAATTAGCACATCTCGACTTAAGTACATGTTCTTTATTGCCACAGATATATTAAAAAATATACAGCTCCTTTTTTGACTTCAAAAAAATATATATAATTCACTTAAGCTGTTAATATTGTTTGAAACTATTTAGCAAATAATTTCATTTTAAATTTCTCAATTATTTCTAATCATACATTAAATATCTGTTTGTATAGTATTAAATTCTTAGAACGTAATAGTGACAGCTTAGACAGATAAAACAAAAACATATTTACCTAATAAAACTTGAATAATATGAGAATATTTAGAATTTAATTAACAATAGCAACTGCCAGGTAAGATGTAGATTTTCTAACTTAAAAACATCAAATAAAATTGAATTTATTATGAATTCTTTATTATAAATAACATGTTTGTTAACTTGTTAGCACAACATACACTTCGAATATTCTGTGTGTTAAATATGTATGTGTTTTATGATTTTGTAAAAATAAATAGTTTAAATTAATGTCAGTGATTGAATTTTGTTTAATTACTTCTAATCAATTTGTGGTCATTGTATTTTAAGGCATTAAATTATTTCTATTATAATGAAATAAATGAAAATTATTTAATCCAGTGAGTGTCGAGCAAACTTATTAATTTAATTGCAACTGAAATAAGAACTTAAAAGGAAGTGGGACATTAGGAATTTTTAAAAATAATAAAAATATTAAAAGTTGGTTGCATAAACACATGATCACATTCAATTGAATACCAAAGTGAAAATATCATTCTACTATAAGAATGACAAGAACCATTTTACTTAATATGTAACAACCACAAGTAATCTCATACTTAATTTTAATGCTTTAGCAATTCTTTGAGTTCGACTTGTGATTGAAAATTTTCATCCGAAATGTACTTGAATTAATCTTAAAAAAAGGATTAAAATACTTTTTAATCTTTAAGTCACCCTTTTGTGCGATAGCAAAAAAAAAAAAAAAATAGGATCGGTTGAACTAAAAAAATTTCTTGACTTTGTCAACAACATTTATTGAGAACAGAAATTGATTCTGAGCTTTGGAATCAATTTCCTGACATCGATTATTATTAGAAATGCTAACTGCTAATAAAGTAAGGGATTTATTATTTCTCCCAAATGGCGCCACATTTTAGAGTCCTTAACCAGTCCACAAAATGACGGAGATAATATGTAATTTGCTAAGGTACAGCTAGATATCTAGAAGCACTTATGAAGTTAATAAAAGATGATTTTATGTGGTTTTCCATCCGCCTTTGGAAAGGACCTTATTATAAAGAGGGCAGACAAAAGTAAATTAAAATGTAAATGTAGACTGCGACGACAGTTACATAGAAATTGATACAGATTTGCTACACAAAAAAAAAAAAGAAAAATTAACTAAAATTTTGGTTCAAATTGGTTGTCGTATGGCGTCAATGCCGCTTTTTACAGAAACTCAGTATATATTTCCTTCATGTTAGGAAATACAAATTTCGTCTTTAACAGGAAATTTTTCTTCTGATGTCTTTGTATTATCTGAAATGAGGGGTGATGAAAACATTTTTATAGAACGAAGGAACTTCGGTTTAGTAGATAGGAACACTAACAGCCTCACTATATATCTTGGTAAAAGTTACCAGCTAGTACGTATAAGAACTAGCTGTAAAATAAAGACTCAAATCTGATTTTTAATTCACAATAAATTAGAGAAAATTTAATATAATAATTTTGCTCAAAATGTGAATTAAATTGAAACACGAAAGCATCCATCATGTACTAAAAATTCTTTCATGCATTGAAATCACTTAAAAAATTACTTGAATTAAAGTGTGAATGAATGCAACATAAAACAAAGTCTTAAATTCATTCATTTTATTCACAAAAAAGAATTGAATTAAAATTTGAATGCATTTACGATGATTTAAGGGAAAGGAATTGTAAGATATTTTTGATTCACTGTTTTAATTTGGATCAAACAAAAACTGTTATACGATTTAAAAACTTGTCCAAAAGTGTGAAACCAACTGGTATTATCAAAAATTATGTGTCAAGAAACTCAAATGGAAATGATAAATTAAAAGAGGTGGGAATATACTCGTACAAAAAAATCGTCAGAAATAATTTCATTTCAATTAAAAGTGAGTAAACATAAATAAATCCTTTCCTTGTTATAAATTTGGAATAATATGCCAAATTTATTTAAGCTTTTAAGGGTACACTAGCTGTAATGTAAAATTAAATAAAAAAAAAATTTCGTTTGATTTGATGATTATCAAGATGTTAATGAGAATGAGATGCTAAACATGTTAACCTTTAATCAAGTTTCTCAAATCAATACCAACCTAATTAAAACTCTGTTTCTGTGATAAAATTTAGTTTTCATATACGAATTACTTATTGCCCAATTTGCAGCTTATTGGAGAAATTGCAAATGCTACATAAATATTCGTGTATCGTTAACTTAAACATGTTTCGATCGAAAATTTTTATATGGAAATTACAAACAACATGATTATCATACAAAAGTTTTTGAATTGCTCAAATGTATGGAATACTTAAAGACAAATGATGTGTACACATTAGGGTAGCATTAAAAAGAAGGGAGGAAGTTTTTATTAAAGCTGACTACTGTGATACATGTCCTGTATTTACTATACGCAACTGTCTTTTTTGAAGTATGAGAGAGAGAGAGACGAAATATAAAATGTTTACATTTCAATTTCATGCAACAAAGTTGGATAATTTAAATGCCATCTTAGTGTATAGTAGATATGACCATAAATTGACCTGAGTTACATAACTCTTGACCTTGAGGTTAAAGTTTAAATTTGTTTTAAATTTAACTGATTTAACTGATCGGTCAAAATAAAGAAATCTATTTTTAAAGAAAATTTCGCTTTGCTTTATTTTTAACCTAAACAAAAACAACTTTACTGATTTAAATTTGCACATGGCAACTGGAAATATACCTTTAGAATCTAATATCTTTATATAAAATTGATTTATGACACCACGGAGTGTACATTTGACACGTTATGGGCATGATTGGCGTATAGAAAATGTCAGCGTACTCTTTCATCGATCCAAGTGTGTATTAGATCACTTGTATTTCAAATTTTTTTTTCCCATAAAAAATTAAAATTACCATGGACTGAAAAGAAGATAAAAATTTCGAGTGGTCTTGGTTAAAAAAACACTAAAATTAATTTAATGGTCTTAAAGGTGTAAGAAAAAAAAATTCCCTAAATATACTTTCTAGTGCGAAGTAAGGAAACTTAAAAAAATTATATGCAAAAATATGTTCCAAAAACAATTCTAAAATGAGTTTTAAACTCTGGTAATATTTAATGATTATAAATTTAAAACTGTTAATGAGAAAATTTCTATTATTTGAAAAATTTACCAAACAATTTCAGAATTGATTAGCCTCAAAAGTGTTTTTGTTGTTTTATTTTTATATTCCCACGAAAAAAAGCAAAGTATTCAGGGTTAATGTGGTACATAAACTAAAAAAAATTTGCTTAACAGGATGTGTAGTCGAATATATGCAAAATTATTAAAAATGAAAATATGCAAAAATATACACTTTAGTAAATTTCTAGCAGAATTAGTGAAAAAGTAGCGGGTTTTATAATCAATTGAGTGTAAATGGTTAAATTTGACTAAATTTTAACTAAAAGAGTTACATTCCGTCTTGTTAAAATGTCAATGGTTAAAAAAGAATTTCTTTGTTTAATATCAGTTACACGAAAATGTATTAAATATTAATTGATATAATATCAATCACTATTAAACAACTGAACGCTTGAGCGATTCAAATTGGGGCCACATTAATAAAATATCATATTGAAATACTTTTTTATATTAATTGTAACTTTGCTTGTGCACTTAAAAAAAAACCGAATACGAATCACTCTAATATAGAACATTTAACATGTACATACTTAAATATAAGAGAAAATATACATATGTATCTGATTTATTGTAAATGGTTCTGTGCAAGTATTTTGCTTATTTTTTACATATTTCCTTTTTCCTTTTTTCTATAATTGACAATTTTTCTGGTATTTATGCTCGAGTTCATTTTCGACTACTTTGGTCTTTTGTTATTTCTCTTAATGTTCTTCTAGTTGTGTATATTTTATTTTCTGTTCACTAAAATATTAAAATAAGAAGCTTTTGATGAAAATAAAACAATCTTATGAAGCAGAAAATTGTTTTACAATCAGTAACCGGATGAAAATAAATACATATTTTATGTATGAAAACTATCATGTGTGTGTGTCTCTTTACATGTGTATTTAAATTTTAATGTTCTTCAATATGTTTGTATTTAGTTTTGTTTGTAGAAAACTGGTAAGCAGGATGTTTTTTAACATTTAAATTATATTGTTTAAATAGTGTAAAATCTGTGAAAGCATTTAAAAGAACTAAAGTGTGAATATAAAAAAAATCAAGGTGTATGTATGACTAGTGTTCGATTGTGTGCGGTGAAACATTAGGGAAAAACTATTTGATCAAGTTATAATATGCGAACATATGAAAAGATTTGCTTTGGTCAGTGTCAACGCTATATAAAAGTTATAGTTCGCTCTGGTAATAAGTTCTAGAAATAATTGCTAGTGAGTTTTCTCGTTAAAGGTTATTTTTCCTTAAAAAACAAGGAAGGATTGTGTATTTCAGATGATTGAAAATATTTAATCGTCTTCTACAAAAGGGCAGTAAAATTGCACTGATAGCTAAAACAATTCACTTTTTAAGAATTTTTATTATATCGAGTCATAACCACAAAAAATGCTTAAGCGAGTAACACAATTTAAGCTTTAGCGGTTATCCGCTATTACGAAAAAATACAAACAAGGTACGAATGCACTCTTAAACTAAAATGTTGCCAATTTTCCATTTATTAAAAAGTATTCAAATTGAAAACCATGTCTCTTAAGCTATTTTCGCGATTAAGGCTCGATACAGTTCTTTTTAATCTTCCGATCATTTGATATCATATTGATTTTCTCTCAATTTTCCTGAAGAAGGCAACGAGCGTTGTAACATGATGTTGAATAAGAAAAAAAACATAAATTGATTATTTTAATACTGAAGTAAATGTTAAAAAAAATTGATAACCATTTAAGGGTTTCTTACAAAATAAATCCGATTTACTTGAAATGTTATATGGAATTAAATAAGACAACATTTAGTTAAATTCCTTAAGGGAATTCAGAAAAGAATGCAAATTAATCAATATAATCTTAATACCAAGAGTGGTTTGATAAAAGAGGAAAAAACTTTTATTTTTAATTAAACTGTTATAAATTATGTAAATTTGGTTTATAGAAAATGTCGACTTAAGAAAATGCTACTGGTCTGATATCAGTCAGTAAAAGCTCATGTTTTGTAGTTAAAATTGAGAACAACGGTTTCACCAAGCTTCAATCGACTTGCATCTGTCTGCTGGAGCAAAAACGGACTGCGGGTTCGTTGAAGTCTAGATAGAAATTTGTTTTTTTTTGATTACTTTGTTCTTAAAAAAAGTTTTGAAGAAATTTACAATGTTTATCCAATTTCTTTAATAGTTTTTACAGAGTTTTGTATAAAAAAAAAATCATTATGAAAATTTACGGCATGAAATTAATATAAGTGGCGAAATTAAACTGAATCTTATTTAGTTTTCCCACATGCTTGCAATCAGAAATCATCGTAGAATATAGTTCCGACTACAATCTACAGTGATGTTAAATGTCAAATTGTAAAAGAAAACTCGCTAAGCTTCAGTTCAATTTCATCACTTATGCTAACTACATGCCCAGTTTTCATTATCATACTGGCGTTAATATATAAGCTCTTAATAAATTATAAATATTTTTGACGAAGAATTTTATTATATTGTAATATTTGGGATTTTCTTAAATTAAAAACGGAATTCGGGATTTATTGATTTCAAAAATAACGAAGATTTTGAAAATTGCGATCGGCATCACAAATATTATTGTATGTAAAGTAATTTCTTACAGGCATACCACCATACGTATGAGTTATATTTTTTCATATGAACGCAAAAATAAAATACCTCATACGCTCCCACACAACGCGGAGAGAATGCAATAAACAAGCAAAACAGTTGCTGTTGTAGAGGGAAGATAACCAATAAATTAGTGATTTCTTTAATTTTAGTAAAATTATTGTGCTTTAAGTATATTTTTGGCCTCTTTTTTTGTTTGCATTAATAATAAAAGATAAATATTTTCATGCAACAAATTTTTAATATAATTCTCTTAATTCTGTTCGGCTTTTCATTTTGTTTTCAATCACATAACAAATATTTTTTTAAGAATACTAAATATTACAAAACTATAAATTTACTTAAGATTTTTCTCAAAAACTCTAAAACTTCACCCTACAAATTTTTCTTCAACTCTCTTCTTCTTTGTCGTCATGAGATAATTTAATTACAATATAACTGTTTACTCTCACAAACTTTACCATAATTAACTTTCATCTTTTTTTAGAGAATGTTCAAACATACATTCGCACATACACTGCAACAAGGAATGTTTTCTGATGCTTTAAAGGAATTCACACGTTCTTGTTCATTTGTTGTATTTGTAAAGAGTATTAAAATCATTAAATTATGACCCTTAACTGTGTAATTAAATAACACTGATACAAAATATATTAAATTGGAGACAAAAAAAAAAAAAAAAAAAAAAAAAACCCGAAGAAAAACTTTGCAGCCATAAACCAAAAGATTTTACGAGATTGCATCCCAGCATGTAAAGGCAGTTATAGCCAAAAATAAAAAAAAACAAGGCAGATATATAAAGTTTGGAAACTTGTCTGCTCTTACGAAATTCAATGAGATCAAAAGATGTAAGTTGGAAATTTCATTAAAGTTATAGAGAAATAAAAATTCTCAAATTTCGCCTGTTGCAGTGAAAAATATAATCTGTAAAACACAAAATGACCATAATTTTTACAAAAGTACTTTTTGTTTTTATCTCGTTTTGCCGATTTAAATTTTCCTAGTAATTCCTTTATGCTTTATTGAAATATTTTATAAAATAAAATCTTTTAGTTTTGTTAAAACCAACCTGCCAATGAATTACTTCTTATATAACACTGACCGAATCAGGCTAAGAACAAACATCTGTAAGATATTCTTTATTTTCATGCGTCTGCTTGACGTTGATAACAAACAGAGTAGCACTGAGGTTCAGCAATGAAGAGTATTGCTTAAATTCATCTTCATTTTTAAAGAAAATAAAGTTAAAATGAATATGTTTGTTTGCTGCTCGTTTGTTGGCATGCTTGTTTGTTTATCAAGAGATAAGAGTTTTAATTAAGTTTATGCGACTAAATAACTGTCACATAGCTTTACAGTTGATTGTATACACTCGCTAGCAAATGTGTACGTATGTTGCGCAAATGAAAATGAAAATGCTTGCAAAAAAAGGTGTAATCGGTTTGTGCAGCAAATATGATAAATTTTGAAAATGATGTGAAAGAAAATTTAAAAATTTTCTCTTGATAAATCGTCCAATTTAAATTCGTAAAAAATGCGAACCATTGTGTATAATTAAAGTATATGTATAAAATTTATTGCATTTATTTGAAAACTCTGTGATATTAATAATATTGCTATTTGTTATGTGGATAGCGATTGTTTACCTGGAGATGATGTTGTGCTGTGATGTGGATGATGGTGGTTGCTTCGGGCAACTGTGTTGGTGTTGCGGCAGGTCAGGTATGCTCCGGGCGACGCCCGCTTGCACTTACGTGTATTGATTTGGTTGTAAATAAAAACTCGTTGGTATCTCTTTAGTTTTTCTTTTATTTTATTTAATTTACTTCAAGGTTTTTTTTATATTTAAGTTTAAAACAATTTCTTTTATTTTAACAATATTAATTTTCAGTTTTTAATTTGCCTTACTTTATTTCTACAGCTGTTGGCCTTTTGGTTATTTCACGACGAGTGGTCATTACGGGCAGAACCACGTAGCCGTCAACTTTTTGACGGCGGCAGTTAGCAGACGGCTAACCTAGGGTACGTTTAGACGGTCAGTGTCACCAGCAGCTACACGTGCAAACAGCGATTCTGTGCGGCTGCATTTGGTTAAAAAAATCTTTAAATTTAAATCTGATTAAAAGTTTTATTAAATTTGCAAATAGTTAACGAACAACACAAGTAGCACATTTTTAATATTCGATTGCATTCCAATCCAGTTTATGCATTTAAATCTTTTTTTAAAACAAAATATTTAACACATTTTTGCCGTATTTTAACACTCACTGTTTTATTACTATATTTGATAGTATGTGCTTTTGTCAGAACTATTAACTTGAAATAGAAGTTCACATGTAAAAGAAATTTGATATTTTAAGCAGCTGATACAAAATCTAAAAATTTGAAAAAATAGCAGGAAAATTTAGATTTAATAATAATTTTATTTAACTTTAAGTTTTTTACTTAAGTAGAATATTAAAAAATATAGATGTATACTCGTATAAAGCTCGCATACTTTATAAATAATAAATAATCTCTACATGAGAAAGAATGGAAAAAAATCTAGGAATTAAAATTTCAGTTCAATGCGACAAGTGTTCGAAAAAGATCGAAAAGAAAAATCAAAAGAATATTGTCCCACTTTAATTTCTGTTGGGTTGATAAAAAAGATAAAAAATAAATTATCTGACAAAACAGTCATGATAATAACGTGATGGGTAATAAATGCCATGTTTTTTCTCCTTCGAATTTAGTGATAAAAATATGTTACAATAACTCAAGGAGAAAGTTGGTATTAGCTGAAGCGGATAGCTAAGAAGCTGCTTTAATTTCTTGGCCATGGGAAGTCATCAATATTATGAATTTTTTTAAATATGCATTATTATTGAAATGTATTAATTGTTGTTGGATTTTTTAAGTGATGACGAGGTGCTAAATTTATATCACATTGTCCACCTCTTGCCGTTTAGCTGGTCACCAAGTGTAGGCTATTTCTCAACTTGCTTATGGACAAATTTAGCGTTAGGCTATATTGGGTACCAGGACATTGCAATATTGAGGGAAACGAAATTGCTGATGAGCTGGCAAGAATATGGTCAGCATTAGATGTGGCACTTAGTGACAGGTCAGTTAAACCTCCAATCGGTCACTTCTATAGGGAACTCAGTAATTGGCTAATTAGCAGAACTAACCATTCCTGAAGGAATAGAGAAGATTGTAGAGTCTCGAGGTCCATTTGGACAGAACAAGACTCAGGAAAATCTGATCTACTGCTGGGTATGAATAGAAAGATTTTAGTCTTAGTAGGCGCCTTGACTGGCCATTATTCGGTTAGAGTGAGGACCAGCATATGGTAAAATAGATTTCTGTAGGATGTGTGGGGATGAAGAGGAGCCAAAAACTATAGAGCATAACATCAGTCATTATCCAAGGCTGCAACGCCATAGGCAAAGATGGCTGCGCAGACGTTTCCATGAGCACATTAGTGATTTCGCGAAGTGCAAACTTGAGGATATCAGGGGCTTTATCATGGGAATTAAATGGCTGAATGATAGATGATAACGGCTCTTTGATTCTCCTTGGACAGTAAGAAGACTAATTAGTCAATAAATTATAAATGAAGGGAATCACAATGAATCCAATTGGGTCTCCGAGTGGATGTGTATTTCACACTACCCTTCCTAACCTAACCTAACCTAACCTAACCTAACCTAAGCTAAGTTTGTTTTATTTAAATTTAATTTTTATAAATTAATATATTATTACAAATTATGAAATTTAATTGAGCACACACTCAAGCATATAAAATTTTATTGTTAGAAGAAAGAAAAATCTTGAAGCTCTAAATAATTGTTAATATTTTTTGTTATTAGTGTTGTCTCTTTAATGACTTGCAAGCGCAGCGCTAGTGTCTGGTTAGGTTTTGGACTACAAATAAAAGCCTTTTGGTGCTGTTGCTTATCTTGGCAATCAGTAAACTATATATTATAAGAAGCTAGTTTCAAAAGTGCTTAAATCTATTGACATAGCAACAAATAAAATAATATATTATGACTAATTGATTCTGTATAAATTATGCTTTATAATCGACAAAACCTGTGGCATATTAATAAAAATTATATATTTTTCTAAAATAAGTGTTTATAGAAAAAGAACTATACGTGTTTATTTATTAATTGATAATTGTGGTTTAGGCTAATTGTTTTTATTATAAATTAATTATAAGCAAATTTATATAGAAATCTCAACAACATGGTGGGTGTTTTAGTAAACAAATGAAAAGCAAATAATTCGGTTGGATCATTTTATATTCGGTAATAGAAATAATTTTTAAATTATTTATTTTTTTTATTTCAACCTTATTTTTCTTCTTGTAAATGTGAAAGTTTAAGTTGAAAGTGAATGAAATTTTGGTGGTCGGATGACATATGATCCAGATTTAAATATAGGAAAGCTTTTTAGGAATAAAAAAAAGGGAAAAATTGGTATTTTCGTTACTTACTATTTTGTAATAATATTTTATAAATTAACATACTTTCTGGGAGGCTAAACTGAGAAAAAAGTGTTACTTTTGGTACGTTTTTACTTGTTGGACTTTTAGTACCTTTTCTCTTAAGAAATTTGTTTATTGGATGAAGTTTGGTACATAGATAGAGAGAAAGCATAAATTAAAATATGGGGTACTTTTTAAGGGCTATAAGTTGGTAAAATCGGTACATTTTAAAATATAGTAAAATAAATGAGAAAAAGTTGGTACTAATGTAACCAAATGTATCGGTGCCTAAAAGAGCAAAACCACTTATTCGTGTCTGTCATAAGTTCCAACCGTTTTCAATTAGAATGAAAATTTACGAATCACAAAATAAAATATTTGTTGTCCGGCATACTTCCGAATATTTTTGCTCGACTGATGGCTAATGTGGGAATTGTTTTAAATCTCCTTTTCCATTTGTTATTATTAAACATATATTGGTTTTTATTTCCGAATTAGGTAGATAAAATATCAAACTTAAGTTCAAAAAAGTTTTTTTTTTAAATTAAATTAGTTTTATTGTGTAATCAATGAGATTCTATTTGCATTCATACAGCTTAGTGCAGTCGAAAGCAAAACGAAAACATTTTTCGGAAGTGAATGTCAGGACACCAAAATATTCGGAAAAGATTCACATTCACGCGGATGTGAAACTCATGGCAGACACGATTGTTTCTATTATTCGGCTGGCTGTGCCTAGGATTACGGCAAGTTCTAAAAATGTTATGCAAACATTTAATTCCATTAATTAATTATGCATCATGGTTTTTGTTGTTGTTGTTGTTGCTCTTTTTGTTTATTTTGGTTTTGTTAATTCAAAGTGCTTTGTTTTGAGTCAACAGCTTTTGATTTTCATAAATGATTGCAATAGAATTTATAACTATTTTAATATAATTAATTATTGTGATAATTGTCACTTTGTTTATGGCTAAATTATGGTATTAAAATGTAAACTTAAAAGGTACGAGAGAGAAACAGAGAGAGAGAGAGAGAAAGAAAGAACTTAGAATTGAATAAATGCATATGTTTTTTTTTTTTATTTAATATTTTCATATAAAATTATGCAAATCATTAACAATAATTAAGGTATTAATTTCTACTTAAATATAAAAAGTGGAAGCTAAAAGTAAATAAACTGAATTTCAAACAAATCATATTACAGATAAGTTTGTTTTAACTATTAATTTTTTTTAAATTTATCTCAAAATATTTTCTTTGAATTTAAGTTTTAATACAAAATAATTTGCATTAATGCATTAAATTTTTCCTTGTATGACCTGCATAATCGTACAATGCTTACATGTGATTTCGGCGATAGCATCGTATTTCTTTTTTGCATTATAACTCATTTTAAAAGTGCTAATATTGATATTTTTCTAATGCAGCATATTTTTGTTTGCGTAACAAGCAACAAAAACAAAAGCAAATAAAAAAAAAAAAAAAAACAAAATAGAGTGCTGAAAAACTGCCGTCTCATCTATCGATATAAAATACAAAAAAATATATGCACACTCAAACATACGTTGCGCGTCAAACCGTTGAAAAAGTATCTATTGTGTACACATTTTGTACTTCTAAAAACAAATGTTCGTACAACAACAAAATGTTGGCATTTTAGGTTTAAGTATATCTGTGAATGCTATAACAAAACCCTGCAAGAAATGTCGTTAGTGACATTATACTGACTCGCTTTTAACTTTGTCACCAGTAATACTCTCTATTACCCCCCATACAATGCTTTGTGCTACATCATTGAAAATGTACTAGTAACATTGAGAGTGTTGACTAGGTAAAGATTAAGTAGTTTTAATGGGACGAAGAAGAGACATTCGAACCAGAAAATTACTAGCACATTTCTATAATTTTAGTCTATACCTGTTAAAGCAAATTAAAAAGTGTAGACGTATCGTTGACAATGTCATCAAGTAGTCAGCACTAATCGTCAAATTAGTGACCTGTCAGCAATAAGCCCAGTAAGAAGTCACCAAACAAGTAGACAAAAGTGGTGACTTGGAGACAATTGGCCCCGAGTTTACTACACACATACACTTGCAATATTTAGTGCAAGTAATAGATTTTTCTGTTTCTATGTTCTAGTTGTTTTAGTCAGATTTTGTAGCGCAAAGATGGAAAACGCGCTTTTTCATTTTCTATCAATTTTAATAAGAAAATGTACTTTTCCAATAATGCTAGTAACAAGTTTAATTTCTTAATTATTAAAGCTTAAACTTAGATAATTTTAAATTTTATGTCGCTTCTATTTCAAAATTGAAACAATAAGTTAAATCGAACTAGTGCACTTAGAAGCTTGTCTATGGTTCAGATACTAATCCAAAAACATAATGATAATTGCAACGATCTTGAAATCGCTAATAATAAATTAAATTTTCCAATATTAAACTTAAGCCAAAGTAGTAATGGGGGTTTCAAACAAGAAAAACAACGTACATAAATATATTCGTTATATCATGTTCAGACATACGCTTAATTGTACAATTAAGAAATTAATTCAATTTAGGTCTTAATTGTACCCAATTTAGCATTCAAGACTCCAATAAGTAAATTGTGCAATAAGTACTAAACTATATTACTAATTGAGTAAAATACGAAATGCAGCCCTTGTGCAAAGGTATGTTTACTGAAAAGTATGTTCAATGAAAGAAAAAATTCGTTACAATGACAAATTAAATTACAAATAAATAAAATATTAACATTAAATTAAATACATTGAAAAACAAAACTAAATTTTTTTTTTAGAAATATCAAATTATTATTTCCTTTTTTTAAGAAATGTGAGTTTAAACTCACAAACCGATCGTACGGTCTGCAAGACTTCGACATTTCTATTATAACATAATAAAATGTCTTTTAAAAACAGAAATTTTATCTATTTTTTAAATCTCTATAAATTTAAATTTTACCAAATAAAATAAAAAGCAATAATCACCATTATTCTATATGGCAACGGCAATAGAAGACAACACCATTTTTATCTTCTTCTATCTATTACCAGTCGGTATTCTAGGTGGCAATATTGCCATTTATCGATACATTTTATATATGTTTGATATTTTGGTGTTGTCTTGCTTTGTGTTGCGATTTATAACTTTGAAAAAATTAACGTCAAAGTTCTCTTTCATTCTGCGTTTTTAGTATTTTTATATATTTGTGGTGTGTTTTTGGTTTAAATAAACTAATGGAAAAAATTTATATAACAAATAAATGCCAATTCGAGAAGCTTGTGCAAGAACTTGAAAAGAATCCATCACTAGCCAGAGGATTTAGCAGCGGAATTGCTCCTCTTAATATACTCGTATGTTATAAACCGAACCGAACTTACAATTCTTAACAAGGACAAAAATCCATTACTTGGGAAATTATTTCTTAAAATTTGTTACTTACTTCTCATTGGGCAAGTTAAAAATACAAGACATCTGTCAATTTATTTATTTTCTTTGTCACTGGAGTCCGAATTGAGTAGAAAAATCATTTTCATTTTATTGTATGCACAAAAATTTTATTTATTCAAAAACTCTTTTACCGAAAATAGTCAAATAAATGTCAGCTGACTCAAATATTAGATATGTGTGTTGTATGTTTCAATAAATAGTCAACATCGTCACAATACAAAATTAGTATTGACGTTGTGTTCTATTGATGTTGCCTTAAAATTTCCGACGTTGTTGCCGACGCATAATAGAATATTTACAGCTGCCAAAAAAACATTAATTAAGTATGTATGAAAATTAAATTTAATTGCTCAATTAAAACTTAATTGACACGATTAAGAATGTATGTGTGAACATGGTATTATAATATAAACTTTAAAAAGTTTTTAAAAAAACTACATGAATTGTGCGTTTTATTCAATTTTAATATTAATAAAAATAGAAGAAGAAAAAATTGCTTTAATTAGATCTGTGCCAAATAGTTCCTATAGGTGAGCGTTCTTTCTCTTTGAAATATAAAGAATGGGCCCTTTCTTCATTTCGTTCTGTTGCTCTTTGCAACAAATTTCGTGTCTAAATAATTAAATCAGAAATCATGGCTGCCTGATTTTTGGAAGTTATGATTTAACGACTTTTGTTATCCCTACAACGCGTTGCAACGGTTTAAATCCATATTTTCTTAATGTGTAATTATTTTTCTGTTAGTAAAGTAAACATTTTTCCCACATATTTAAGGTAAATATTTTTTTATAGTAATTTTTGATGTAGTTTATTTTCGCAGCTAGGTAAGCCCAAATCTGTCTAGCCACTTTTGTATTAAAGATCTACTCGTACATTCTTTGAAATAAAAACGTGTATATTTTAAATGTTTAAAGATAGATGGAACAAAACTTTATTTAAAAAAACTTAAGACTAACTTAATACTACGAAGTTGTTTGGGTATTAGCTTTGTAACACGCGTTTGCTCTCTGTAATAATAACTATGTTTTGCTTTACAAAAAGATCAAAATAATGTGGTTCTCATTATTCGTAGTTGGCTCCTGAAGTTTTCAGACGGAACTAAACTAATGTAAATCTAAAGAAGTTATAATGCGGATGGTTTCGCTGGACTCAGCATTTACTCTTTGGAAATCAATACCATTAGGGATTTTTGGTTAATGTATTGACCAGTGGGTTAGCTAACCACCTTTATTTTTAGAAATTGTATTTTAATCAAAATTATCTAAATTTTTCCTGATATAGGATAATGATGATATTTATCGAAGAAAACAAAAGGTTATAAACGATTATAATTGATAATTGCTGAGGTGTTTTTATTTTCAATTATAATGTTGGCGATCGTAATAGTAGAAGCCTAAATATTTTTAGAGACATGGCTTTGGATATAATGTACAATAATTTATCAAAACCATGATATTGAAATTTTTGTCACTTACATGCTCTTACAGTTCATGTGACGATATGTTTTTTCTGGTCAAATAAAATTTGGTCTCCACGTTTTGGTCTTGTTTCCTTTTTTCTTTATTTACTTTTCTCTAAAAATATTTAAAAGCTTTAACGAGAAATAAAAATATTTAATTTTGTACCAGATAAGTCATGGTACCAACTGGTGTCGAAATGTACCAATAGAAATACAACTGCTTGGTGATTGCCATCAATGGCTTAACAATAGTAGTAGCGGTAGTAGCAGTAGTTACTTTCGTATTGTTGAAATCTCTGATGTTATTAAAAATCAACAAATTTGGATTTTGATAGAAGTCAGATGCGGAAACCAAAAAGGATCCACAAGGATTACGAGCCCAGATTATTAAAGTTTTAAAAGTAGTTGAGGCTATACGATTTAAATGAGTCGCCTAACACACAGATGTTAATTATTAAGAATATCTCTTGTAAGTTTTATTTTATATTTTAATGCCTTGCATACATTTGAACACCCCACAACAATCCACTTAAGCAACCAAATCAGAAATACGCTACTGATTTTTTGTCGTTCTATTTTTATTTCTGCCTCGGCTTCAAGTTTCAGTAAATGTGTTGTCTCGTTTTGTTTGCTTGTGCATTCAGCAATGTTTGTTGGTCTAGGGCCAAATGCTGTTATTTCTGTGGGTTACACCATTTGGCTTTAAAATTTTCTAAAGTCAAAGTGTAAATTTTTGTTTCGGTCTCGTAATCATATGCTTTTTATCCTAAATATTATCGTTGTTTTTGTAGTTGTTGTTAGATACAACACATAAGTTGTCTATGTTGCAACTAAATATTTTTTTGTACAATTTTCGAGAAGAAAAATGTTAACAGTGATAAACAAGAATAAAAGAAAAAAAAAAAAAAAAAACAAAAAAAAAAATAATCTAAAACCAAACAGCAAAAAGGATGACAAATATTATGCCCATAAATAAGTATTTTCTTTTATGTATTTTACAAAATGTTCAATGAATTTCTATGAGAAATGTGGGTTAAAAGCTGTTCAGAAACATTTTTACATTTAGGCATTCACATACCAACCGACTGTTTGTTACGAAAAATTAGAAAACTAATTTCTAAACAGTATTTTAGTGCAAACATATTTAGCATTATTGGTTCTTAATTTGATTTATAATTATTTAAATTTTAAAATTACATCTGCACTATTAAAATGGGCAGGAAAAATTGAGAATAATACATCATTTCCAAAAAGTCTGTAGCTGAAGCATGAACAAGTCTGTTATAGATGATGGTGATTGTAAGTATGGCATATAAGATTCTTGCATTTCTTTACTGTTTAATATTTAATAGAAAAAAAAAATAATTATATAAAAATGGGATAATACTTCAGCAGTGTTTGTTAGTGCGATCCTGCCGATTAACTGTTGAAAGGTCAATCGCTTCATAGCACTCTACAATATGGGATGGGGCAAATGATTCTGGTATAATTTTTCAAACACTTGTTACAAAAATTTCCTTATATTCATTTTGTAAGACAAGAACCGTTTTGCTTATATTTTCTGCTTTTGATTTAAAGATCTTCTTTATCATGAGTACGTTTTTTTCAAATAATTATTTATAAACGATCCTGTTCTGTACTGCATTTAATAGGATGGTGACACAGAAAAAAATAAAAATTGATTTCAATTAAAAAATTTGTGATATTATTTAAAAATTTAATTAAATTTGCACCAGTAAACAAATTTATAGTATCAATTAAATTTTTATACATTTATTAACTAAAATTATTTATTACAGTTAAAAATTTAATTAAATTAATTAAATATTTTATCAAATTTTTTTATATTTTTAATTAATGGGTTAATTGAAAAAAAAAAATTAAATGTTTTGCCTGTGAACCAACATCATTAATTTCTCTCATATGCATTACTGTGGTCTTGTATTAATTGTTGCACCTGGTCCTTGGTTTGTAAAAACTTTAAAATTTTATTTTTATTTTATTACAAATAAACATAATAGTTATTTAAACTTATATTGATTAGTATCCGCTTTACGAAAATTGTAAAGATGGACAATTGAACGCAGATGAGAGGTGTAGCCGCCTTAAAATCGGTATACTGATACGTTCTGCTAAACTGATTGGTTGGTTGATTTCAACATAAAATAACTCTTAGTAATTTGAATTTTCATTAATTCAATAAAACTGAACTTGAGCCTGATAATATTACATATGAAAAATATGTATTTTAAAATTTTATTTTTATTTTTAAATTTAATATGAACTAGCATAAAGCTTATTTAAAAATTTTATAGTAATTTTCTACTTACTATTAAATTCTAACTTAAGAACTTTTGATCTTTTTACCTGCTTGTTTTTGTATCAGCTGCACTCTACTCTATTGCACTCTTCATATGCCTTAAATTTCTTTAGACGCATAACTTAACTTCTTAATTCTAATATTTCTTATTCACATTTTAATTATAAAGTCAATTTCAAATTCTAATCTCTTGCAATTAAACGGAAGTTACTTTATCATAAACTACAAAGTAATAGTTTGATTTCACATTCAATTGTAAAGTTAATACAATTGTTTGTAGCACACACACAAATAAAGTGTATGTGGGTTGTGCGAGAGAGAGAGAGAGAACGGCAGAGGGAGAGCTTTCCGCTTAAATAGAAAAGTTTAATTAAAAGCGATTTAAACATTTTCTCACTCACGCATTTTCCAAATCAATTTCATTGTGAAACGTCAATGAGTTCAGCTCAGCGACTGCAAAAACAAAAAAAAAACAAACAAAAAAATATAAGAAGAAAACTGTAATGAATTGCAAACTTTTTAATAGTGAAATGAAACTGCGAAACTATGCATTAAAAGCTAAAAGTAAATTATATGAACTTTGATGGCAACCGTTTAAAAGTATAAGAAAAATACTACAAAACCTTGTTTAAGAAATCCAATCAAAAGTTTGAAATTGTTTTAAACATTTTATAAATAAACTTTTGTTTTTAAAATTAAACAATTTAAAATAGTGAGCTGTTGCAAATTTAAATTTTATGTGAATGAACTTTGCGAATATTATGTGAAATAATTATATAATGTGAAAGTAAGCACTTACAAAAAAGACTTGTACTAAATTTATAAAAAACATTTATTTCTAAATAGCTTAAAATACTTCCCAAAGTTTATTTAAATGTTATAAAATTTTATTCAGATCAAATGAAATTTGCTTAATTTAAGCACAAATGAAATAGTTCATGTCTTTAAAAATAGGTCGTAATTTTAGACCGAAAAAATTAGTAAGGTCACCAACCACACTGCCAGGAACTGCACTGCTACACAATTACATATATGAAGAACATTGTTTCTAGGCAGGGCATAGATGTCAGCTTAATTTGAAATTTTTGAGGAAAACACCGATCTGGGTCTTAATAAATATTTTTTTTGTTATTATCAAAATTTTCCTGTAAAAGAGAAAATATTGTACTTTTTTTTAAGAAAAGGGCCATACCTCCTCCACTATTAACTTTATGCAATTTATGCAATTTTTTTTTAGAGTGTAGTTTTAATATTACAAATATTCTGCGAAATTTCAGATCATATGTTAATGTTTGTTTCTAGAAACAACAGATTTATTTCATCTTTGTTTCATCTAACTTTTACCCGTGACTTCGTTCACGCTACATGGTAATGAAGGCGTAAACTGTCTGTATATGAGTAAATACATAATTTATTGAAGAAACAACCAAAACATACCACATTTTACTCTCAAAAAATTGCACTGCATGTTAATTAAAAAAAAAAAAAATTAAAAAATACAATGTATCAAAAGTACCAATATGTCAGTTTTTTTTTCTATAAAACTACCCAATTTCATTCAAATCTACTAAGAGAATTTGTAAAAAGAAAAAGTAGCAAAAGTCAAAAAAGCCAAAAAAAAGTACCAAAAGTACAATAGTACCATAAGTAACAATCTGCCAAGGCTCTATCTTTTCCTTATTTTACTCACAAAAAGTACACTGTTAGTCAACGTAAAAGTAAAGAATACCAAAATTACCAATTTGTCCCGTTTTTACACACTAAAAATTAATTGGTGTTACCTGCTATCCGTCAACCGAATGTCATCGAATTTCTCAAGTGAACAACTATTAAAAGTTAAAAAACAGAAGAAGTAAAAATGTACCATAAGTAAAAAAATACCAAATGTACCAGTTTTTTTCTTATTGTAGTTCCTAGAAACTATGATAATTTATAAAAAAAAAAAAATTATAAAATATTGGTAAAAAAAAATAAAAAGTACCCAAACAACAAATTTGTTCCGTTTTTCACCCTTTAAAAAGTATCCTATATATTAATCTGAATCTCTTGCTATCCATCTAACAAATTTCAACTAAAATTAATTAGCGGTTTTTGCTCAAACATACAAACTTTAACATTTATAAAATTAAGTTATTTATTATGATTTTCTACAATTTGTACTCCTACAAATACATACATATTATGACCTAAAACAATACAGAGACAAGATTTATTTTTAAAAATTTTGTTGCATATCATTAAAAAAATAATCAAAATTGCAATATAAATTTTCTACAAAACATTTTAAAGAAACTTTAATTTGAATCAAAAGCATAAAGTTTTCTCTTCTCATTTAAAGTTTAAGAAAGTTGTTTTTCCCATTTCACCCTTCTTAAATTCAAAAAGAAACGGAAATTATATAATTTCTATTATTAATATTATCTTGAAATTATTTTGTTTAGATTTACCCTGAAATTAGCGTAATAATTCAAAAAAACTTTCTTCATTTAATTGGCCAGTCAGCAGCTCATTTCACTACACCTCCGCTTCTAGTCGCTGAAATGAAAAGAATCCTTGTACATCAGGAACATCAATGAATACATACATCAACGCTTAGCTTAACGAATACTCGTAAACTCAATAGACGCAACAAAAACTAAAATAAAAAAAATCATGCTGCATTTGTGCACAGTGGGGAAGCAAGTCATTAATATAAATTTTCTTTTTTAGAAATAAAGGAATGAGCTACTGTTTCAAAAGATTGTCAGTACTAATTCTTAGGGCAGTTACTTTTCGAAGGAGTTCAAACTTTAATCCTCATAATGACTCTTTGCGGATAAGTTTCTGTTTGTTTGTGTCTTGAAAAATCTTCACTCAACTAAAAACTGTTTGGAGATTTAAAACATTTTTTATAGGTTACAATTACGCCCCAGCCATTCTTTTTCTCGCCTTATGCTCCTTTTAAACATTTTATTAAATTTTTGTAATAACTTAAATTAATAAAGGACATTAAGGGCCTTTTTAAATATTTGCTTAAATTATAATATATTTAAGTTAATTTTTTTTCTAATTTTGCCATAATTTTTGCTTAAAATTGCCCATTGTTTTTTGTTTAGTTTATAATGAATACAAAACTTCCCAGCGGCGGAAAGAAGCACTAGGCAGGCCTTCTAGAAGGCCTTATTTGGCCTTCTGGTAGGCCTTACGTGGCCTCTTGCCCCATTCCATACTCATACATTTTTTACACATGATGTCCTAGCCAGCCAAGGCCTTCTAAATTCCCTCCATACACAGGCCTGATAGAAGGCCTTATTCAGTCACAAATTTATTTTTAAATTACCTTTAGAAATGCAAAAACGAAGTAAAAACCCATGAAAATGCCAAAATATCAACTCTACAAAATAGTGATTATTGTATTATGTTGAATTTCAGGGTTAACTATTTATTTATTTATTGAGGTATACATACCCATATTAAACAGTACATTTTTAGTAGGGAGTTGGTAGGCCTTCCATAATGCCTTCGTGAGAAGGCAAGCGAGCATGAGTACAAAAATCTAAACGAAGTTCTTGGCAGGCCTTACGGAGGGCCTTATAAATGAAGGCCTCCAAAATTTCGCCGCTGGGTTTTCTTATTTTCCTGTAGACGTGTGTGAGTGGGTATCTAATGAAATAAATGAAACAGACTGTTGAAAACTTTTGCTCTTTTCTTGCTGTATGATATTGTTTCGAAAAGTAAATAATTAGTATTTCTGAAAGCTTTCATCTCGACACTTACAGCGAAATTAGTGTAAGAGAAAGTTTTTCAAAATTTGGCGATTGTGTTATAATAAACTGCATTACGGAACAGTCAGACTGACGACTATGAAAATTATTTTAGAATTTTTCACCTACAAAATTGGAAATATATTTCAAAAGTCATACATTTATACATCCTCATATACAATGATATGAGGAGCTGCAGAACAAAACGTACTTTTTTCAATTTTTTGACAAATCAATGTTATGACTTCTTGCAGTTTTATGCATCTATTGATAAGTAAGAAAAAAATTGTTACCATTTGTTATTTGTACAGAAAGTATTATTTTGGTGCTTACGATAAATAAATACTTAGGGATCGATATATATACTTACGTTTTTTCTTTAAATATTTTGTATTTATGAGAGAGTTAGCAAAATGTAGAAACAAGCGGTGTACGAGTATGTATGTACGTGTTGCTTGTGCTACTTTTACTATTTAAATTGTTTAATTTTTGTTTTAAAGACTTTATTTAGCGTAGAAAACAAGATTAATGAGTTTTGAGCTGTTATCTTTATTATATAAATTAAATTTTTTAATAAATTTTAGTTTAAAGTTTTATAATAAAATACGAGTTTATGTATAAGTTTCTTTAATGTACAAGAATCAAAGAGGCGGTGCATTTATGAAGATAAAGTTTGAAAGTAGAATTCAGTTTAGAAAAAATTAATGCTGAATTGTTTATCATATTCAATGTATTGTGGTGTTAACATATAAATCGCCTAATAATTCAACATATCATATCGTCCGCAAAGTGGACATTTTAAGTTTGAAAACATGCAATGTCATAGGACTTTCCGTACTTAGTTTAATATTCACTTTTACCCGTGACTTCGTTCACCCTAGATATTAATGAAGGAACAAAACTACCAATAGCAAAAAGTACCAGTTTCTTTCTTCATACTACCACCAAGAGAGTATGTATGTATGTTGTTTTAAAAAAAAGTTCTATAAATGTTAAACGTTGCAGTAGTACCAAAAGTACCATATTTTTCTTATTGTGCGCCTCAGAACACTGTACAATGTTAGACAAGCTGAAAAAAATTAAAAGAATAAAATGCAAAAAATTACCAATTTGTCCCGTTTTATGCCTTTAAGAACTACCATTTGTTTTAATCTGAAACATGCGACCCTTCTATTAAATCTCATCCAAATCCATTAAGCGAATTTCTAAAGAGCAAAAGTATCGAAATAAAAAACCAGTAAAACTACAAAAGTACCATAAGTAGAATACGTAAAAACTTTCTCTGTAAGTCAACGTAAAATAAAAATAAAAAAATTAAAAGTTCATAAATGATCACTTTGTCGCGTTTTTAGCCCATATAAAGTGTAGCAAATTTTATTTAAATCAATTAAGACAAAAAAGTTGCAAAAGTAAAATAAAACACCAAAACACAAAAATTACCATAAGTAAAAAAGTGCCAATAGTACCAGTTTTTGTTAATTTCAGTCCCTAAAACGATTAATGTATTGTTGGGAACACTATTGGGACGAACGGCGAATTTTTCGTTGCGAATAGAACACATGTATGCATATGAAAGTGAGCACAATACCGACGTCGACGGAATTCGTCGTACGTGAGGAACTCTCTGATAGATTTATTTCTATTTCTTGCGCCGAAAAAAAACGAAAAAGTCAGTACTAAGTTACCTTGTTTTTTTTAATTTTTAAATATATTAGTAAATAATGTTAATTTTTACTTTAATAAGTGTTTCTTTTTACGATATAGACCTTTTTTAGTTAAATCAGCCTAATTATAATATTTGTTTTTAATAGCATTTTTAATGTTCAATTTTATAAAGGCATTAGTTTCTTTATGCGGTAACACTATCGCTGTTATGTTTGTACACTATGCCCCCGATTTGGGGATCGGAAAAATGCGACGCAAAACAAAACGACTCAAATCGGATCACTTTTTCTAAGTGCAAAAATTCTATTTTTGATAAAAAAAAATGATATGGTATAAAAATGTACATGAGAGAATAAACGGGGAACTGCCATTTTTACATGCTACTTGATAAATTCTTCACCTGTAATTATAATTTTAATTAAAAAGTTCAATCACAAGTAGGTAAGTTGCGGACCAAATCGGTAATAAAACGACGCAAAGCGGGTTCAACCAAATTTTAAAAAGCGATGCAAATTGAAACGACGCAAAATGGATCGACGCAAATCCGGGCTCCAGTGAATATTAAAACAAATTTGTAATACAAAATACACACAATTTTTTGGATTATTATGACAGCTGTTATTTGTTAGTCCAAATTGTGCACCACACCACGAATTTACGCAATGAACTTTGAACAACGAATTCGTCTTGCTAGACGAAATTCGTCGTTCGTCCCAATTTTGTTCCCAGCATTAGTCTACGTAAAACATAAAATAAATAAAAATATATAAAAAAAGTATTAATTTGTCTCTTTAAAGTACTCCATATTTTAAACTATGTCGCATCCTATCCATCTACCAAAAGAACTTGTTAAGAGAAAAAGTATTAAAAGTTAAAAAACAATAGAAGTAAAAAAGTACTATAAGTAAAAAAGTACCAAAATTACCAGCATTTTCTTATTTAAGCCCCCGAAAACTCTTTCAATTTATAAAAAAAGAACAAAATAAAGAACTCAATTTCTTTAATATTTATAATATTATAACTTATTAAGATTTTTAGCATTTATTTCTAAAGTTATACGCAACACCATCACCCCAAAATATGAACACTTTTTTCTTCCATTGGCTACTCTAAAATATGAACTTAGTGCGAAAGCTCTACAATGTGAACAACTTCAACTGCATAATAAATTTAACATAATGACCTTTTGTTTTTATGGGAAAAATGTTTCTAAGGAGAAAGGGGAAATTAGATACCATTCGCAAATATGAACATTCTTGCAAAAGTGAGCTGGCTTGGTTTTACTTAGTTCATATTATCGCGAGCGCACTGTAATAAGTAAAATGTAATTGAGTTGTAGAATAAGCTTACCATAACAGATTTTCAACAACTTTTTATAAGCTACTTATTAAAAGCTTATTAGCATATTTCCAAACAAAATGTTTAAAGTTTTTATATAATTTTTTGGAAATGATTAACATGACCACACGTTTTACAATAACACTTGTTTTAAACTTAATTTTGTAAGTGCTTTTCAAGCATTCAAAATTTTTGTATTTTTTACTAAAGTTTCTAGTCTCTTTCTTATTTTCTAAACATAAAATATTTTTGAGCAGGGTTTTAATGAGACGAGATGAGTGTGGGTAGCCTACATTTTAAATTTCCACTTTGAATGAAGTGCTTTAGGACGAATTATAGAAAAACACTCAATCATTGTACCAGTTCGCTTAAAGTGCGCACGTTCATAAAACGAGTATTAATCATATAATTTGAGAAAGTATATATGTAATGAACTAAATTAAATTAAAATTCTGATTAAAACAAATTTTTCATTTGCCTAAGCTTACAACAATATTACGCATGTAAGCTTGATTAAAAGATTATTTGTATATTCCAAGCTTATGCCATAATAGAATACTACATGCAAGGTTTTAGTTTTTCTTATTAATAAATTATTAAGGCTTATGCTTTATGCTTATTATAATTGTTCTCTTAATACTTTTGCTTTTATGCGATTTGTAATTCAATGCTAAACTTCGAAAGAAAAAAAAATCCTAAATTTCGGACACGTTTTGTGATAAAATTTCGAATTATATAAATTAAAATTCTTTTCCCTCCCTCCCTCCTTCCTTCCTAAAGGCATTAAATATTAAAGTTTCTAAAATGTTATTTATATACCAGTTTTTTCTTTTGTGTTATTTGTTTTCTTATCTACTACTTCATCATAACATGGTTTTCTCTAATCCTCATCATTTCATATTTCTTTTACTCATTTAACAAATTGCTCTTAATATTATGGCTTACATAAAAATAATATAATTTGGCATTATGGTTATTAACTCCTTGTTATTTTTAACAACCACCTAACAACAACTCACAAACATAAAGACAAAAACAGCTACGCACACTACCAAAAGTAGAAATATGAAGAAAAATCTCATAAAATCATTTAATAAACTGGCCAAAGGTATTTACGGCATTATCTCTTTATTTCTTCTTTCCTGTATATTTTTCTTTTTTTCCGTCAAACTGACACAATTTTACAAAAGATACAAAATGAAAATGTTGTACGAGATGTTTTAATAAAATGATGTTTGCATTGTGTGTGTGTGTGTATCTGTGAAAATGTGTAGGAAGTGGATAAAATGTTTATTAGTGGTAGTTCTTTATATAAATTTATTTAATCTAAATTAATGTTTTACACTTGGTCAAAAATACTTAAAAGAGTCTGTTGTATATATATATATATATATATATATATATACTGGGATTGAAATGAAAGTTGTTTCTCTTTATCTGACAATATCATAGACAAATCTGTAAAGATTTATTGACGTATTAAATAATGAGCTAGAATATACACACATATACAAGTGTGTGTTTAATTATCATTAGAACGCAAAGAAAGAAACTGACATGTTGTAACACAAGAAAAGTGCAATTTATGTATTCTAATAAAAATTTAATAGCAACGAAAAATGTTATTGTTGTAATGAATAACAAATAAATGACATACCAGCATGAAAACAAACATAAAATTAATACTGATTGATCTACTTGACAACTTCTAATAATAAATATGGACAGGTATTACAATAGTATTATTCGTTTGAAGGGAAATATAAACATATTTATTATCACTAATGGTCATTATTGAATTAGGCAAAAATTTAAATAAATATTTTTAAACAAATGTTTGCTTGTCTTTAATATTTATTTCAAAAATATAGAACACCGGAAACAAAATCCTCCATTTTATTTATCCCAATCAGTGTATAAAATCTTTGTGTAAACTGCATTTGGCGGCAAATTTATATGGCTTTACAATTTTTAATTCATCTCGGTTTAACTACAAAATGTTGCCAAAAACAAACTTGTTATATATAATTTCCTTAACCACAAAAATCGGAATTTTTTTAAATTCTTTTATTATTTATTTTGGCTACAATACGTTGCGACATCAATCCTTTTGTCTATGAAGCCAATTGTGGCAATTTCAAAAGGCCATAAGAATGAAACAAACTATTGTCATAAAAAGTGTGAAAGAAAAGTTATTATCGTTTGCATCAAACAAAACAGTTTTTTATGTAATAATATTTTATAAAATTCTCTTTTTTTTTGGCTTAAAATTATTAAACCTCAAAACATTGTTATGTGTCGTTACATTGCTATGTTATCCTTTTATTATAATTTAAATTTATCAAAACTAAAGAGAAATAAATGCAATACAATACATTTAACCGATTAATTTTTTTTTTTTTCATTTTTTAAGGCCAAAACTCAGTGGATGATACCTACTTTTGCAAAGCATTATGGCAGAGCTTAGGGACCGGATTAGGATAGGATTATAGAGAAAAGAGTTGTTTAAAATGTAGAAGTCCTCATTTTTCACAGCTCTGCTATTGGGAGTTTTGTAGTGTTAATTTTTATAGCTTTGCTAGAGTGCCTCTGGTCTTATGTAGACTGGTTCAATTTCTTAAGCTGTCTGAGCAGTCATTTTACTAATTGTTTTACTTTGCGTTGGAACAGTTTTTTTAGTGATCAGTGCTCTCCCTTCATCACTTTAACAGTCCAACAACTATTAATTGATAATGCCACACTAAGGTACATTAAAGAAATTTTTGCTGTTGATGATAAGCCCTGACTAGAGATTGTACCTGGGTCCTAAGCGATATTTTGCTTAGTAGTCAAAGTGCTAAACATTTCAGTCAAGTATTGGAAGTGTAAAAATTAAAATTTAATTAGAAAATTAATTACATAATTCCATAAGAACTATCAAAATAAAATTATTGTTTTCTAATTAACGGTTAAACTCATATGCTTGAAACACATCGCTCGCGACAACTCAGCCACATGAGTATTTTAAAATCGACAAATATTGAGTAAATACTTATTTTATTTGGTTATGCCAACCGAATAATCGGTATCGGAGTATCAACCAAACCATGTTGATTATCAATCATTCAGTTGCGATCGCCATTTTGGCATTTACTAGCAGCAAAAGAATGCAATTTAAGAATTTTCACAACCGTATGTTGGTTACAATTTTAGTATTATGGTTATGGTTACCGATATTCTATTGACACAACCGATTTCCAACCAATCTTTCTACTTTCTGGCGGTCTGATGGCATTAAAAGCTTCGTTGTACCTGATGGACTTCTCAGAGGAAGTGAGAAATAAGCAGTGCTTAGCAAGATCAACAACCATATATCAAGGAAATAAACCAGTATACAGTTATCTGAAAACATTGTTTTTAGCCACAGCAGATAATGTTCACCATGAAATTTTTTACTAATTTTTTGATAAAAACTGAGCCGGTTTTAAGTTAATATTTTGTTATAATAAAATATTTCTGTAAAAATTTTTCTATAAAATAAGAAATTTGTATTCGCCAACAGTAAATACAATTTAAAAAATTTCTTCAAAAAATGACATTAACGTCATACAGCAACCATCTTGAACTTGCAATGATTAAAATATTTAATATATTATTTAATTTTCTTTTAGTGTAGTTTCGTGATACCTGGAATAAGTCAATCCCTTGTTATGAGAACTGACTCAAAACTTTAAAACAATATACTCATACATATTTAAATAGTGTAATAACATAACATACATTGCAACATTGGAAAAAAGAAATCCTTTCGAATGCGCACCAATTTATTTTATGAATTTCTTTTCCTTTTGTTTTTGGTTTACAAATAGATTTAAATTGTTAATAATTAAATTGTCATTATATGTGTCACATTTGCAAGAAAGCACTTAATATTTGCATATTGAAATTGAAAATAAAACAATCGTAGCAATTATGTTCAACCATATTTACAGGCAACGGCATGTGATGTGATTTGCGCGGTCTATTAATATGCGATACCCACCATTGAAATGCAATGTAAAGAATTATTAATGCAAAAAACAGATTAATCAATAAATTCAATGATAAAAATTATAAAAAAAATTAATTCAATTTATTTATCAGTAATTGCTTGTGTTGTGCAACGATAAAATGGTAAATTGATAAATAACACATTCATGGTCATAAAGGTTATAATTGATAGTATTTAAAGTTAATGTTATAATTTTTATTAAATAAGTGAATTTAATGCAGTTGTTATTAAATTTTTATTTAAAAAGATACTCACTGGTGCGTTAAGCAAAAATTTACGGTTTCTCAATTTTTTGCTTTTACCCAGCAATTATACATGTAAGTAATTACTAGCAAATTGTGTATGCAAAAATGTAAAAGAAATAATCGAAAGTTTTCCAAGTTGCTGTAGTGTTTTATACAGTCAGCTGTTATTTTCTTTCCATCATGTGTAGTTGTTTTTACAACATACATATGACTCCAATATTGCCGTAATGTTGATATCATGAATCTACTGATAAGAATATTTTGATAAGAAAATATATTTTTTTCCAAAACCCACGTAATCTATATATATAAAATACAAAAAATGTTTGTACCCATGTTCGCTATAGACTCGGAAACTATCCAACCGATTTGACCCAAACTGGTGTCATTCAAAAGGGAATTTATAGAGGATGGTTTTAGGCTTTTAATATTTCAAGTGGGCGTAGCCCCTCCCACATAAATTGAATAACATCATATATATTGACTATTGTGATAGCAAGAGTTTTGAAACATTGCAATAGTTCATATGTTACTAATGTGAGTAATCAGGACAAAAATGGGCGTTATCGGACAAGTGGGCGTGGCAGCTCCCATACAACCCAAAAATTGAAATCGCCATATTTTGGGCATTTTTTGACCTACGTCGATGATATTTGGTACATATGGTATTGCCATAATTTGGAATACGTACCGGGAGAAAAGTGGATGGGACCACGCTCCTTTTTATTAAAATTAAAAATCGTAATATAGTCTTAACTACTGGACCGATCGTCACAATAGGATATATAAATACTTTTAATTTTATTTTATAACGAGGGGGGTAGCGAAGTACACCGGGATCAGCTAGTTTATATATAAAAATAATATTAATATGCGTTGTTGTACAGTTGTTTTCTTTTTTATTCTTTTCAAACTGCTACTTGTAAAGGTGGCGCTTTCGTCTAGAAAACTCAAATATTTTTTTCCGCCCACGTTGACTAGTTCATATAAAAAGACGTTTTTAGCGCACCCATTATGATTTTTATATATCTAGAGAGCACTGTTAACCTGCAAACAGAGATCTATTAAATTTTGTGGTTCATATTTTAAAAGTGGTTTTATATTTTAAAATTTAATTTCACACACATCCAGCACGAGTATTCTATGGATCCAATTAATATTCCATGTTCATAACCATAATTTCTAAATTCTAACCAAAATACGGTTGCGAAAATTCTTAAATTGGTTGGGTCAACCGAATGCATTCGCTTGCTGCTACTAAATGCCAAAATTGCGAGCACAACTGAATAATTGGTAATGAATATGATTTGGTTGATCCTACTAACCGATTATTCAATTGGCATAACCATTTATATATTAAAATAAGTACTTTATCAATTTGAAGATTTAAAAATACTCATGAGCTGAGTTGTCTAAGGCGTTGTGTTTCAAACATGTGAGTTCTGTGTTCAATACCAATACTGTACAAACATAAATTTTAAATTCAAATTAGTAAATTAAACAATTTAATTTAGTTTAGTATTAAAAATATCAATTATATCAGAAAAAAATCAACATAAATAATCCCGATTAGATTCCATTTAATATTCCATGGTGTTAACCAATTTTGTTGGTTATCATAACCAAAAATTCAGTGGTACTACACAAAAATTGTAGTTATAGCAACGTAATTCTATGATAGTTGGTGAAACCGCCACAATTCGGTTGGCAACAAATTTGGTTGGCCACAACTAATCTGTTTATAATTTTATATAAAACTTATCCTTCGTAGCAGCTCTGTTTCTTAATTTGTTATTTTACTTTGCCGTAATTACAAAAATTTAACTTACAAGAAAATTTTCTTGCAAGTTGAGCTGCAACACATTGTGAAAATTGTTACTGTGTTGGTGAAAAAGTGGCACTGTGTTGAGTTTTTCGAAATTGCACTTGTATGAGTAAATGGCATGATAGTAAAATTTAAACGTGCAATGAAGTGATTTTTGTAATTTCAAATGTTTAATGGGAATACAAAGGAATTAATTTTCTCATCAATAATTAAAAATATTTCAAAATTGCAATTTGTTGGTGAATATATTGATTTCTATTGTTCTTGTTCGTCATTTTCTGAGAAGTTGGGATAGATTTACAAATTCTTCGGGATTCAGGTATTTTCCAAAACAAATCAAATTATTGAAAACTAACTTAAATTTCAAACGATTGATTGATTTTTGTTCTTTATTGGAATACTTTAAAAAAACACAAATTCTTGGGAATCCTGCTCCAGAAAAAATGCAAGCAAAATAACTCTAATAATTTGTTAGCATGTTGTTTTACACACAAAATAACAAACGACAGCATTTTATGTAACAACAATAACAACAACTACACCACAATAAAGAAACAAGGTAGAGCTGTGACAATATTGTTTGGGCCACTTTCAACAACCGATATTCATATATATATATATATATATATATATTTTTATATTGTTGGCAATAAATTCATATTACAGTCACATGCATTCAATCCCAAACCAGAAAATACTCCATAAAGTTTTACACACACACTGGACACACGCAAACACACAATTGATTTTTTATTCTTCTTTTGCCACAACAACGGGGTGCTATCGTATTTGAAAAACTTTTAAAGTCGAAAGCAAATTATTCTTTGACTAACATTTGCCACACTGTGATTTCTGTTTTACATTTTTATTTTCTTGATTTTTTTTGGGTCATAATTTAAAACTGGTCAATTGCATAAAAGAACATTGAAATTTATATGCTTTAGGATTTCATTTTGTAGTGGCATAAGTCACGTTTTGTTAAATTCAAGAAATAAAAATTTATCATTTATTTGGATTAAATTTGATAACAATATTTGAAGTTTAATTTTTATTACTTTTGAGCTCACATTTTGATTACAAAATTGTTTGTTGTGAATTTAAAAAAAAAAGAGAAATTCTCTTGAGTTCTAGATATTTAGATGTTAGTAAATTTATATCAATTTGCTGAAGTAGTGTTTTCTGAAGCAACCGTTCAAGTATGTAATAGGGGAACACCATTTAGATTTTACTTAATAAATCTTTGGCACTTATGACCTTCTTAGCGTAAGAAAGAAAATCTATTTTCATGCTTAATGCCATGCGTAGTAACTTCTTCAAGTTATTGGCGCGGAATTGTAGTTTAGAATCAAAGCTCTCAATTTCGGGGGTTTTAAGAAAACTTAAATCTTAATGCCCTCTTTTCCATTTTATACCAAAAATTTTTTTTTAATATTTGCATAAATGATACAGACGGATATTTAGAAAAGGATAACTGGAACTTAAAAAAATATTTATAATATTTTCAGTAATTCTTGCCAGCCTCGGGGCAATCTCCTGGCGTTTACCAAAGAAAAAGTCTCACTCATTGTAAAGGCCCCTAACTGAAAAAAAAGAAATAAACAAAAATATTAATCTTCCCAAAAACCAAATTGCAGCTGTTGGCTATAATGTTGTTGCATTTTATTTCATTTTGTTTTAAAACCACAACAAAATCTCATGCTCAAAGCAATCGAAGTAACAACGACAACTGCATTCTGAATAACTTCAATGTCGTAACAATTTTGTTGTTGTTGTTTTTCTTTTTTTTAAACAATATTGTTGTTTATAGTTTTTACATATTTTTTATTTAAAATAAGTAGTAAATCATGTACTAGAGATTATTCAAATTTTACACTTTAGTTTGTTTGTTTTTCTAATATTATTTTTATAATCCTGTCTGAAATAAAAACAATTTGCGAACACAAGTTATTTTAAGATCCTTTTTAATCCTCTTCTTGATATTTTCATTATTATCATTATTATTACTTTGCTTAAGCTGAAATATAGTTTGAAATTTATTTTATTTAATTTAACATTAAATTATTTTTGAAAAACTTTTTCTATTTCTTTGTAAAAAAAAGGCAAAAACATTTCGATTTATTTTACGAAAAATGTTTTTCTTGTTGTATTTTCTATATTTCCATTTCCCATGTCATTTGTGCATGTTATTTATAGAGTGAACCATTAAAGCTTTCAAGTTCAAATAAAGTAGGAAATATAAATATATATGAAAGTATTTATTATGTATTGAATATATTAAATTTCATGCAATTTATTTGGTATTCTTGCAAATAAAACTAAAGCTAAAATAAATCAACGTCTAAAACGTATGACTTATTTGATTTTGAACATGTTTTTAATAGACAACATTTTTGTGAATACATACATACATATATTTATATCTTATTATGAAATAACAATATTTATTATTTGTTAATTTATTTGTTTCTTTGCAGGTTAGTCAAATATTTATCTTAAGAATTATCAAGATGTAATAACACTGTGCAACACATAGAAAGTAACAGTGATTGTGATAAAGAGGCTAATTAATAAATTATAAGTGTATCGCAATTATGAGAGTTTACGCATGTCAATCTATTTTAGTCGGAGCTTAAACTCCCAGACGAAAAAAAAAATAGTTCCAAACTTACTTAAATTAATCGCAAGCGAGGTATGAAATACGGTAAGTTCTGATTTTTTTGATTCAAATAGAAAAATATTGATTCAAGTACGTGTTTTTTAATCCTAAAATATTTAATTAAATCAAAAAAAAAAAAAAATTAACTACTTTAGTGTGGATACATGTACATAAATCCACGTCCAGCACCAAACGTGCATTCAATTGAAAGCTGTACACATTTCTTTTACCTAAAACAAATCGTGTCTCATACTTGAATCAATCCCAAATCTAGATTATTTATGATCATTATTTATGGAATACAATTGAATCAATATTTTGAATAATAAATTATATTAAAATTTTCTCTTATTCATATCAATTTCAAATTTAATTTGTCCATTCTTGGTATTAATTATAAAGTTACATGTTTGTAACACATCGCCTAAGACCCACTCAGCAGCAATGAGAATAATAAAATCGACAAATAAAATTCAAGAAAAAACATTTGATGTATTTAATTTTATTTTAATTTCTAGTATTGAACAGCGGTAGCTCTAAAAGTTTTTAATACCTTTTGGGATTGATTCAAGTACATTTCGGACACAAATTTTTAATCACAAATCTTTATCAAAGTATTCTTATATAGTTTTGTGAGCCCATATTTAAAACCAAAAATATTAGAATTAATTGAAATAAAATTACAGTTTGTCTGTTGGTTCAATTTTGTTTTCGAAAAATAATTACTAAGTGTGAACGTAGCTTAACAATTACAGTAAAAATTTCACGGTATACATTTTCTTAGGACATTTTCTCTCTCTATATCAATGTTTTAGAGTACTATATGTTTAACTCTTTTTAAAAAATCTATTCACATGACCTCAAATGAGAACAAATTTTCCACGTAGTCTTTTGCTTATAAACGGTAAACTGTATTTTTATCTGTAATGCAAGGATTGCATTTTAACATCGTGTGAAAATAGAGAATAATTACAGCCCACCCCGCGATATCGATCGATCGATAATGTTGAAATTGTTAACAAAAACAAGTGATTTTCGAAATTCTATCCATTCATTTTATTTATTTCTCTACATTTTGTTCCCGTAAACAGTCAGTTATGAAAAAACCGTAGGCTAGTTTTTCTACATCTAGAAATCCTGCAAATGATATCATTCAAGATCGTGGCCAGACCGTTAACGTCCCCATAAAATTACCCCCAAACGTAGGTTTTCAAAATTCCGATCCATACAAAATTATTTTTGTACCTTCTACCACAATCAGTTGTGAGAAGCTTTTTATTAAAAAAAAAAAAAAAGAACAAATCATATTCGGCCTTATTTCGAGAGTCGTTGTCGTGACGAAATCTGTAAAAGATGACAATATTTGCTATATGTTTTGCATTCGAGTCGTTGAACTTCGACTATGAGAACTGCACTCTTAATAAAACCCATTATGGTACAGTGTAATTTAACAGTGCGTTTTAAAGATGGTTATCATGGCGTATGAGTGCTATGATTGATTAATTTATTAGTCATACGCATGACAGAATCCTCAGACTTTCAGGTTTGTTATATGTATATACTTGAGTACAATATTTATTATTTTTTATTTATCATCTTTATTTGGTTGTCCACGAAAAGTTAAATTTAAAAATTATATTATAAATAAAGTGAACTTAATACATTGTTTGTAAATGTGGTTTAACTTTAAATAATTAAGTATTTTCTACACAGTTTTTTAATCCATTCAGTAAAAGTAAAAGAAAGCTCGAAATGTTCTCTACGCTATACATACATCTATTCGTTAATGTGATTTTGTGCATGTCTGTTTATATGTTTCTTAGTTTGTCGCTAGGTTTTATCTCTAGAGCAGCAGGAGATATATGCAAGCTATGCAAGCGCCCATAATCTTGCTTTTTCAGTTTGCTATACAACTGCTGCTCAACAATCAGCTGAACACTTTGATTACTGAGCAATAAGCGAATATGTTGAGTGATCGATCACTATTTTTGTAGCAATAAATAATAACGAAACATCTCATCAAATCACGATGATATCAGCTCAGTTTGACTTTTGGATGAAATTTCTTAATACATTTTTAAATTTCAATTAATTTTAATTCTTAAATAAAAATAATAAAATATTTTTACAAAATAAAATTCAATAATTTTTATTGAGAAGTCAATATTTTTGATGAAAACAAGTGATTAGATCGTCCACAAAAATTAATCAATTAAAAAGCTGCTACAACAGAACTGTTATAACTGATAACTAATTTTACGAAAGACCGCCACAATCGACCGTATTCTATATGTAAATAACGGTTTTTTAATGTTCATAAGGAAGTCCCTCGAAAAAAATACTCCTAAAAATACTAATAAAAAGCAACAACAATTCTAATTATTTAATCAGCGGCAGCTGTAAAAAACGGAGGTTTTTTCCTCAGGAAAGAACTCCCGTTAACAGCAGATATATTACAACAACAACCATAATTAATTAATGGTGCATTTGCATGAATTCGAATGTATTAAGAATAAAACACAAAATTTGAATACAAAAACAAAACACTTGCAATTGAGTTAAACATAATACATAATTGAGTGTTTTTTCTCTCTCTACTTCCACTTCAAGAATTCTCGCACATCAAAGCATGAAAAACGAATTTGAAAAACCAGTTGCAGAAAACTCATGCCTGTAGAGTTTGTTTGTTTTGTAACTTACATGTATATATATATGCGTAATATGTGTGCAATAATTAGTAGCCACTTGAAATGCTTATGAACTCAGAATATTAATTGCATAGATTTTTTAAAATCGTACCACTGATATCTAATAATTCAATTTCGAGCGTAGTTAAAAATGTCTAATTGTTTTTGCAAATTTTTTTTTATTAATTACAAATCTTTTGAAATTTTTCAAACTATTAATCATAATTATGATTAAGTAAAAAACATGAGTCGGCTTATGGAAACTTGGTTAAGCTGCTCAAACTTTCAAAATAATGACAACTGGTTTTCCGTAACTAAACTCGACTTCAGGAAATATCCCAGCAGAAGCAAGCAACACAATTGTTCTCTTGTGACCACAACTATATCACACTATTTATTTATCATCCTCAAATTTATTTTAACTCTTTTAAAAAATTTTATCTTATATTTTCATTGTTGTACCGAAAGTTTTTGCATTGTATTTGTACAAAAACAATAAGATAAAAAATATACAACTAAAACTTTATCTTTTGCAATAATATTTTGTCACTTAAAAATATGAAAAGCAGAATGAACGACAATACAGCAGATAGAAAAAAAAAGAAAAAAAAAAAAAAAAATAGCAACTACTTTTGTATTGTATGACATAATATTTACAAATTGTAGGTACGACTTGAACATCTGATACTCTGTTTTCAGAAAATTCAGGAAACATATTTAACATATTTTTTCTCTTAATATTTTTAAAATGAATTTACAAGACATTTTGTTTAACTGTTTTTTAATAGTTGTGTCTGTTTTAGTTTTAGGTGATAGTTGCAAAGCAGAGATCTGCACTGGTACACAACAGTGATAAAAGAGAATAAAAAAGTTTTTAGCAAAATTAGAATATAAAAATTGACAAATAAAAGGGAAAAAAATTTTATTATATTATTGCTGTGGTAAAAAGGAAAAAGTGCTTAAGTCGACATAAGTTAATTTTGAGTTATTATCACCATCATATTCTCCATATTCAAAAGTATCTCTGCGCAAATTTGTATTTAATTTTATAACGAATTTTAACAAAGTTCTGCCACAATTACTTGGTGCTCTTTTTTTTAACTAATTATCCAATATGGAACAATGGCTAAATTTGCCTTTTAACATATAAAATTTCAAATGGAATAACATTTCTTATCATGGGCAGAACCAATTCACATGATGACTTTTGAGACGGCGTTTTTACTGAATTTTTTGAAGTTGCTACCAAAATCTTTGTGTGTTCATACGATATCTTTTAGTTGCATGTCTTTTTTCCCAATTTTGTTTTGAAATAATGAAAAGTCAAAAAAAAATAAATAACAAAATGTCTTACTTTTGATTAATAATGAAAAATAACAAAGAGAAATAGAAGAAAAGTCTTGAAAACACTAATCGAGTCTTTTTGTTTCCCTAAACCGCTCACCAACAAGCAAAAAAGACGTCGAAAAAGCGACGTCGCAAAGGTCATCGTGTGAATTGGGTGTTAGTAAATCACATGAATCGAAAATCAATCAATCGGAAAAATATTATGAAGACCCACTCAAACCATTAAAAGTGCTTTTCTACAAAACTATAAATACGACTTAAGCACATTTTCCTTATGGCCACAGATTGATTCAAGTTCATTTGGGGAATATTCGGATTGAATTAATACGAAAACACTTGAATTTAAAACGAATGTTTTTCGTTTCGTGTGTATGGGATCATATGAAATGTAGTCGACCTTGTTGCACGTTCTGAATTATATTTGAAACAAAATTTCAACCTTCTTTGCTATATTATTTGTTTTATTAAAATAATTTGGAACGTAAATTCTAGAATATCGTCACTAACTTGCAACTGAACATTGAAAACAGCTTATGGTCATATAAAAAATATATAAAGACATATACTTCTATAAAAATTATATATATCTTCTCACAAAATGTCAAATGAACATAAAACTTAACCTAGAGTACTTTTGGAACTCTCAATGCAAATCTTGATAAATTATACAACATCATACAACAAACGAACTTACAATAATAAAAGCTTAAGGTTACATGTACAACAACAATAAAATTCAATGCAATAATAACAAGAACAAATAAAAGTATCAAAACTCTTCAACTACGCAAAATGAAAAACGAAAAAAAAAATATAAGCAAAAATGGAATACTTAAACACGAGAACAAGAACAAATTTAGAAAAAGTAAAAATATTGCAAACGAATGACGAGTAATTTTTTTTTTTCTAATGAAAACGTACAATGTTGCACGTTAAAAGAAGAAGACGAAGAAGTAATAATAATAAGAAATAATACTTGAAAAATAATTTAATTTATTTCGTAAATGCAAATTAGCTAAAGAGGACACTTAAGAGTTGAAACAAAACAAGAAAATTCAAAAGTAAAACTCTGCTTTTACTCAAGCACCAGCACCAGCACCAGCACCAGCACCAGCACCAGCACCAGCACCAGCATCAGCATAAGCACGGGAATCCACAAAAGACTTTCTTTCTTACTTCCTTTCTTGTTCCTTAAGTCAACAACACACCATAATAAATTGAAATTTATTTGTTTGTTTTTTGTTTTTTTTTTTTGTTTTATTAAGAAAACTTCTTCACAGATATTTCGATTGTAACGAGCGAAATGGATTTAATGGATTGAAGTTAAGTAAATTTACCTTAATGTAAATGATGTGTAATGAAAAATTGCTGCTGTTAAATAAAATACACTCAAGATTAAGTAGTTTTTTGTGTTCTTCCAGTGCAGTTAATTGATTTTTTAATGCATTGACTGAAACTTTGATTTGTTCTATTTTGGGCTGTGTATCAGCTTTCTGTGATTATTTCAAATGAAATTCAAGTAAACTGATTTGAAATGTTTTGGAACAAATGAGAATGGTACGTGTAGTAGTTGGTGTACTCATCTGATCGATTTGTATTTAATGAATATATTCATTGTAATGATATCAATTTTGAGCCAGGAACTAAAATAGAAAATCATTTCTGGCATCTAAAAAATGGAAATGTTCAGTAAGGACCACTTGCTCTTGGTGTTTTAGGAATGCTTCGGACTTTTATTTTCTGAATCATACATTTTCCAAAAATAAATTATGACTTCAACTGATTTTGTAAAATTCTTCTAGGATCGAAACAAATAGAAATAAAGGTACCATAATTAAGTGGCAGCATGAATTCAGTCCCCAAGAAATAAAGGTACAAAATAAATTAAGTCCACAAATTTTTTTTTTATTTTTTTGGGGGGGCTTAATAATAATAATAAATTCCCGTTGTTCCTATTAGGTACATAGGGCGGCAACATATCTGTTCCATTTAGATCTGTCCGTCGCTAGTGCTTTTATTTCATTCCAGGTTTTGTTGTCCTTGGCGATTTCTCTTTCAAATTGGCGTCGCCATGTGTGTGATTGTCTACCCCTTCTCCGACTATCTTGCGGATTCCATTGTATAGCATTTCTTGTTGTATCGCTTAGTAGTCTGCGCAAGGCATGCCCAATCCAACGTCACTTTCTTCTGAGAATCTATTTATTTATGGAGTTTAGATTTGTTTCCATTCACAGTCTTTCATTTGTTATGGTTTGAGGCCAGAATATTCTTAGAATTCTCCGCAAACACATTTTCCTGCTTCTTTCTGTACAGCTGCGATTTTGCCCGCCATGTCGTTGTAGTTGTTAAAGTAGACAGATGTCATCAGCGTAATCTAAGTCCTCTAATCTTCTATTAAAAACCCACGAAATTCCTCTGCTCTCTTTGGTTGATCTGTTCATAATATTATCTAGGACCATAATAAAAAGCAGTAGTGATAGAATACAACCTTACCTTACGCCATTACTTATAACGAATCTGTCGCTTACACAACCTTCATGCATCACTCTGCAGCTTACATTTTTATAGAGGGCTTGAATCAACGATATTATTTTACTCGGCGTGCCCATACACGCAAGGGCGATCCAAATAGCTGAAGGAGATAGGGTATCAAAAGCCTTCTCGAAATCTGTAAAAACCAGATATAAAGGAGATCTCCACTCAACGCACTGTTCTGTTATGATACGGAGACTGTTTACGTAGTCTATGCAGGATTTCTGGGGTCGCTCATTGCGAAGGTCGGGATTAAATGCTGTTGAGAGTCTTTTATTTATGATTTGCGCTATAACTTTGTTCACTGTGTTGATGAGCGTGATAACCCGCCAGTTCTTGCATTGAGATAAATCCCCTTTTTTGGGATGTTGTTAATGAGCCCTTCCTTCAGTTCATCGCATAGTTGGTTAGTTCTCCAAAATTCTTCAATAGTATCTGTGATGAGATTAGCGCTAGCTTGAGGTGATGTTTTCAGCAGTTCGGGGGAGATGTTGTCTATACCTGGAGATTTGTTGTTCTTTAGTGCTATTAGGGAGTTCCTAATTTCGTGTATATCGGGGCATTCTATAGATATATCATTTCTAACGTTATGATGAGTGCAGTCATAAGGATCGTGCTGCATGTTACTTCTATTTGACAGCATTGTAGAGTAATGTTGAACACTTAGTTCCATCTGGTCTTTCTTTGCTGTTATTAATTCTCCATTGTTGGACTTAAGAGGTTTACCTGTATTAAAGTTTTTCTGCGTTAGCTTCCTTGTTATCTTGTAAAGATCCCTAGTCCGGTTAGTCGTGGATGCTTTTTCGGCTTCTCTAGCAAGATCATCAGCCCATTTTCGCTTGTCTTCATGTGCACTTCTTTTGACAGTCTTGTCAATAGTACGATATTTTGAGCGTAAGAATACTTTTTCACTATGCGTGGTTGCCGCATTAATCAATGCCTTAATATCCTTTCTTTCGGGGATCAGACCCCAGGTAGTATCTGGTATCCACAGCATCCTCCTGCTAGTTCTCCGCCCTATGTGTTCTTCAGCGGCAGATATAAAACAATCTTTTGCGTTTCTCCACGTAAAAGGGGAGTATGTTTGTGAATCTTGTATTGCGGTATTCAGAGCTTCAGAATATTTGTTCAGAGTTGTTGTTTCTTGTAGGGGCTTGCTTATTTCATAAAAAATTAGTCATATGAAATAAGACCTCAATAACAAAATTAAATTATTCTCAAAGAATCACCCCTATCGTGAATAATAAGTGAAATTTTTGTTCACGTGAAATTTTAATTCCACTGGTATCGTGAATCTCACGTGAAAAATTATTCCCGCTATCAGTTCTTAGTGAATGTAAAAAAGGGAAGAAGATTAAAAAAATAAAAAATCATACAACTTTTTGTTCAAAAGTATACACGGACATATTTATTTTAAAGAAAACTTCAAAAATCAAAGTTAAATATTCAGTTTTGGAGCTTTAGTTTGGTTGCTCCGTTTGTTTATTGCATTCTAACTTTTATGTGGTAAAATAATTCGGCTACTTTTTGGAAAGCCAACAAAACGAAAAAATGCCAACAAATTAAAGTTTCACAAATCTGCAGGCAATCGACCTGTTTTTTGCATTTTGTTGAGGAATACATCAGTTTGTGCCTTACTATCAGATCTTTTCACTAAAATAAACTTTTTAAAGTTTAATATTCGAATTATAAGAAGAAATCAATGTAATTTCTGTTCTATTCCCCATCAAAAAAAAAAATGAAAATATCAATCTGAGAAGTGAAAAAATTCCGAGCGAAATATTTATTCACGATAAGGGGAATTTTTTTCAGTGAACATTTTTCACGTTGTTATTCTGGACTGAATAAAATTTGTTCATGCGAGTTGTTCACGATTGCAAATACGTGAAAAGTGAAAAAATTTCACGTGGAAAATTATTCACGATAGGGGTGAATATTGTTGCTGATTCCTGAATATACATATTTGTGGGTTTCAGTTTCAGTGACTAAATAACAAATTCTAATAGAAGTAATTATTATTATTATTAACGTTCCAAGAAACAAGAATGTTGCATATATATTACCATTTATTTTGCTGATGGTACTACTCTATACTCGATATCTACATGTAACTTTGCATGAAATAAGACTTTTAATATTTTTTTTTTTCTATAATTTTTCTTTAAATATCAAAAGCTGCAGATGTAATTAAAAATAATATTCATGTTTGTTTGATTTCGTAACTTTCTAATGATTTTAGCCATTATTTGTTTTATATTGCATATGAATGAATGAATGTAAATTTATCTATCACTGTTGATTATTTGTATTTATTTGAATATTAATCTTCACCTTTGTAGCAAAATTTTTAAAATTTTTTCTATTCATTTCATTTGGAAACTAACATGTTTACATTTATCTCGCCTTGTTTGCATTTGAATGAAAAGATAATAAATTGAGTAGAAAAAAAACATTTGTGAAAAATTTAGATTTCACATTCGTATTTGCTGAATGAGTTTGTGTGGCTCTGTGTGTGTGTGTTTTGAACTAAAGTCAAATAAAAAATTTGATTTATTGCACGGCAATCAATAATAACATTCAAAAGTTTTACGTATACAATTTTTCCCTGTAAACATGAGTCAATACATGCATATATTTATCTAAAAGTATAGAAAAACCGGACACACATACATACATACATATAAGCTGTAACAAATCTATTTATACGCTGAAATAAAAGTTAACGAAAAACTTAAAAATAGGGCTTTTATCCTAGAATCTGATATTAATTAGAGACGAACACTACACTCATCTGAATATAATGAATCATACAGATCGGATGCAGTTTGTTTGTAAAATAAAATATAATTAACAGTTTTTGTGAAATATTTCCTAAATTCAAAAACGTAAATTTTATGGCAAACAACATTTGATTGAAAAAATTTGTAAAAAAGATTTTTTTCAATGTGATGAATTGTTTTTGTAATTAAAAGAGTTACATACTTTATAAAATTTTTCTTGTGAAGACTGTGTGATTGTTAGTAAAGGGATGTTTTGTGCTTAAAGTGCTTCTTAATTTTATTCAATAGAAATATTGAAAAATAAATTACACTGTACAACATGCAAATAAATAAAATATTTCTTATTACTGATTGTAGTGCATTACACGAAGAGAGACAAAAATATGTACTAAAGAATTAATTAAAATAATAGATTATTACAATTAGATTTTAAGAAATCTATGCGCAAATAATATTATTAGATTATAGAATTCTTTAAAAATAATTTTTTGATTGTAAAACAAGGCGACGGAAAGATAAGTTCGAAGAAAACGATTTTCAACAACCCTCATTTCATACAGTACAGCCTAACTGTTGTAAAGAAGCCCCCCACCAGGGTAAATAGTTTCATCTTGTTGATTGTTAACAACAAGATGCAATGCCTCCCGGGGTATAGGTTAATCTGACTTTTATAGACATAACTTTTTGTCAGTTACCCATAAAACTTATATGTACTGAACAATCTCTGAATTAACAGATCAACGGGATGTGTATATATTTTATAATGAAGGAGAAGTCTATATAGAAGGTGTAAGGGTACCTAAGGTCTAGCCCATGACCAAAACCAATAGAAAGCTAATCATTCGGGATTTACTTTCGAAACTCCACCAGTAGTTTGAACTGGTACTACGGGGACCGGAATCTTGCATGGGAGATTGTTTGCCGGAGGGTGGAGTGATGACCTACGTTGGTCACACGTTTGCGATGTGAAGTACAATTGAGCCGTCGCATCTACTCCCTGGATTCATGATGACCTGGCCGGTTGTTGCTTGAGGTCTCCTTCGGGAGTACACGTAGTGGTTGTGGTTGTTACCAAAAGCTGGGAGAGGTGTTGGTTTAAAGACTGATGCTAGGACCGGTGCTTGCGCTGGACGGACTTCGTGTCTACCAACGTGAAGCCTCCATATGCTGTTGTGAATCAACAGATACTAGAGTTTAGGTAGCTCGAACACTTTAGCAAGGTGTTTGGACATGGCGGGCCTAGGGATGACATGATTTTGAAGTGGCGTTTCGGCCATTTCTAATCTATCATTTGTTTTCAGTAGTGTTTACAATTTCATCATAGAGAGATATGCGAAAGAACAACGTTTACAAATTATTCAGTTTTATTATCAAAATAATCGTTCTCCAATTGCAACTTTTCGTGCGCTTTTGCCATTTTATGGTCGTAATAATCTTCCAAGTGTGTTCGCTATTCATCGAATTGTTGAAAATTTTAAGCTTACATATTCTTTCTCAGGTGCCAATAACCATTTTTCGCTTCCAAGATGTTCTCAACAATTGGGACTGTCTCAAATCACAACCTGGAGGATTTTGAGAAAGGATTTGGGTTTGCATCCGTATAAAATTGTTCTGACTCAAGAACTGAAGCCATTGGAACACCGTAAACGTCTTGAATTTGCTGATTTTGATTTGGAACAACTTAATTTATTGCGAGACAAGTTTGGAGATTCGCTTATTTCACGAAATTGTGTATATTAAATGGCCTCCAAGAAGTTGTTATTTAACACCATTATACACCATTGTGGGGTTATTTGAAGTCATTGGTCTTTCGAAATAAGCCAGACTCTCTTCAAGCTTTACAAGTCAGGGGCCAAATTACGGCACTCGATATCGATCGAAATTTCAATACAATTTAAATGTAAATTTCGATCGATATCGAATGCGGTAATTTGGCCCCAGTATTGAACGTGCCGTGCCATTCATGACATACGACTTGATTTAGTGGAAAAAGTGCTTGAAAATTGGTTTCATCGAATTCGTTCCTGCCGAAGAAGTCGTGGAAGCCATTTGAATGACGTTTTGTTTAAAACTTAATTGTATCAACTGTACTTCACATTAAATAAAAAACTTTTGTGTTTATTTTTTTTTTAAGGAAATTATATCACTCTTATTGAAAAACTTTATAATAGTGAAAAATTTTCTGTAAATAACGAAATTTGTATTCCCTCAAATTAAGTATATTTTCTCAAAAGTTACTTAAATATTTTTTGATTGTATTAAAATATTTAATTCAATAACTCTTAAATAAAAAAAGTTCTTACAATATATTTCTCTTTTATGCTGTCGTTGTATGAGGGCTTATTGACTTAAATTGTAGAGCTTTTAGTTTTATATAGATTTTTAATCATCAATCAATTACTTACATTAAATATTGTATAAGAATATTTTTAAGAATTTATTTTAAGACATTTAAATAGTTTTCTATACTTTTCTATAATAGTAATTAATAATAGACCATATAATTAAATCGTATACTTAGAGTATTACAACATTATCTTCTTTATACTTTTCTATGCTCCTTTCTTTGCTTTTTCTTTAATAATTTTGATCACTTCTTTAAAGTGATTTACTTCTTACTTGTAAATCAAATACATACATATTTTATTTAACACGAAGATACTTTTTTTAAGTGCATTTAATTGTATAAAAATTGCAAAATTTTCTAATAAGCTTAACGACACATCGTTAGAAACAGATTTATTGAAATGCATCCATAGCAACGGCGGCGGGTAAATTAAAAAATTAAAAAAAAAAAAACAACAGGGTGCAGATGAAGTTTGTATTACCTTTAGATTTGAAAAAGATTTAATGAAACAAAACATATTACACATCCAAAAAATAGGCCAACTCCAGCTCAGCTAAACATATTATTGTTGTCTTATATAACAATAATATGTTTAAAGGCACGTAAATATACTATGATTTGAGCTAATGTTTGTATATTTTTTAATTAAAAATACCTTAATTCTAAATAAACCAGCCATTTATTTTCTATTCATACATAACGTTTCCTTAATATAGAAAGGCCCTAACTCATTATTTTCTTCATATTATGCATTCTTCATATTTCAATAGGTAAAACTCTAAATTATCGATATAAACCAATCTGATGTGAGTAAAAAAAGAGTTTTGGCATTTCTATATGAAAGTAACTGTATGATTTTGCCTTGACTCTGGACAAAACTATTGACCATACAGAGATACCACGTCTTGCAGGTACGGCTGTATGTATATATGTTTCCATGTACAACGGGATGTTGGACGTGAAATAAATAGTTATCTTACTGGTAAAGAAATTTACATACTTAAGTATATGTATGAAGGGATGGATCAACGGAGAGTCAATGGCCCGCCAGGAAGCGCCGTCGCCCAATTGTTCATGCAGTTCTGTGAAATAGATGTTAAAAGTAAATTGGTTGGTTTAAACGAGTTTAAGCAGTAACTATAATCGGCCCTTAACATTAATTAAGACTTTTTAAGTTTCTCTTAATAAGAAAGTTAATAGAAAAAGATGTAGGGAGTTTGTGTCGATTATTAATTTACAAAAAAAAAATTTTGCTGGTAAATTAACAATTATCATAGCAATTTCATACTCAGATTTTAGTAAAATTTCTACTTCATAATGTATTTCTTAATGCCAAGTAAAAGGGCATTTACATTACGCAACTATGCTGCAAGCAACTCTTTTTTTTCAGTAAGAAAGAGAGGGGAGAAAAATTAAAAATGTATAGTAAATAAAAATTGCATACAACATAGTTGCATAGTGTAAATGCCGTCTAAAAAAACTTTTAGCAAGAGACTTTTAAATGTCCCATTCATATTTTAAGTGAACCGTTGTATAAAAATCTTTAGCAATTAATAAAACAGCACAGTTTTTATATCTCTTGTGCCATACGAAAAGTAAAGAAAACTTAATATAAACGCGATGATACACACTCTATCTCTCTCTCTCTCTCTCTATTTATCTCTCTCTTTAAGATTCTTTTAGGTGTTCTGATAACGGCAGGTGTGTTTTCCTTTAATTGCTACTAATGTACTTGTCTTATGACTTGTGCAAAGATTAACATTGAAGATTGGCTGGGTAAAATAGCAACTGTCATTCATAAGGCTCAAATGTTATTAAAATGTTTTTAAAAAATTTTAATTAAATCAGTTTTCACACTATGGCTAGAAGGTATCTAATGTTCTTCTGTGGAAAAACTCTGCGTAAGTGATAAATTCTTTCTTGTAAAGTTTTAGAAGTTTAGAAGCTAAGGAACCACTCTTGTGACTATGTAGGCCCCTACTTACTATCAACTTTACTTGTAACACCTTTTATATAAAATTCTCAATTTTAACTTACAGAGAGCTAATTTTCATTACTTGTATTCTAAAAATTTTATTATTTCTGTTTAAAAAAACACTTTGACTTATAATTGAAACACTCGTTTATGCCAGTAAGAGTTTAAGTAGTTGTTTGCATGCAATATGCAAGTTACAGCCTGTTATAATTACACCACTTAGGTTTTTAATTAAAATTAGTTTTAGAGACTCAATTTGCCTTTGAGAATTTTTGCTAATAGTATTTCTTTTAAAGTAGCGTTTCCACTTGCTTAGTATGTGCACTCGTATCATCTATAAGGTTCGCGACTTTAGTCTGTTTTATCATCATCATCATCGTGTTGCATATGAAATTTATATGCGTATGTGTTGTAGTGTGTAATTTTTTTTGTTTGTTTTTCTTTAAACGACATTATGCTCACTGCCACAAAGTTAAATGGCTCTGAAAGATAAACAAAAATGCAAGCAACATCATGTCTATTGCCACTTGATAGTTCGGCGAAGTGCTAGCAAAGCGTTAAATTAACTTATTTTTGCTATTTTATGCTGTATTTTTTTTTTTTTTTTTGTAAACGCGATTTTAAAACGATTCAAAACATAATGAATATTTTTGTTTTTGTAATTTAATTATTAAAAAGATTTATGTTAAAGTTTACTTTGTAAAAAGTTCTTTTTGTTTTCTCATTTTCTACATGGATTAAATTACACAGGAGAACGTACGTTTTAGTGCTAGAAATTTTCTTAAAATGTTTTTCAAAGGGAAGTAATTCTTAGGCAATTAAGTTTTATACATTATGGTTTTTTTTTTATCTACAGTTTTTGATATTTTTCCTTTTAAATAAAAATTTTATAGAAAAAAAGTGAACTGATTGGCAATGATTGTAGTATAAAAGTAAGTATATAATACTTTTGTATTGTATTTGTACTTGTACAGGTCTACAACATGTCATATATTACCAATTCTTAAATCAAACAATAATACTATGCAACAAAATATATTAATATATTAGAATTGTCTAGGATGTGATAATCTTTTGCTACCACAACTTTTTTCTTGAAGTTATGTCTCTATTGCAGCAAAGGCTCGATATGTTTATATCTTGATATGTAAAATAAATATTAAATTTTAATTAAAGAAATTTAAATTTTTCAGGCTTAAGTTCGTTTTCTCTAAATTTAATTTTGTTATAAATTAAATTATTATTTACATTAGAAAGAAAAATCTAGTGGCTCTTAATACTTTCCTTAATAGTTCCAACCCATTAAAAATGATAAAAGCTGTAGAGTAAAAACATACATGTAATTCAGCTGATTCAATTAATGATAGAGGATCTTTAACTAGTGTGATTGCAGCTGCCGTGGTGGCAGTGAGGTCTAAGCGGTAGACAACTCTGATGATGAGACTGTGGTTAGTCTCGAAACATCGATGTCAGTTCAACCCTCCGCGCAGTCTAATTTTTCTTTGTCTGTTCAAGTATTAAGAGCCACTAGATTTTTCTTTCTAATTTAAATAATAATTTAATTTATAACAAAATTAAATTTAGAGAAAACGAACTTAAGCCTGAAAAATTTAAATTTCTTTGATTAAACATCACTCTGTTCGAATTAAAAATTTACAACTTAATTAAATTTTAATGTTAATTTGAAGTTAACTTTTAAAATTATTGCAAAGTTTTTAACATTTAAATTAATTTGTATTGTAAATATATTGCAAACACTACAAAAAAAAAAACAAAATTTAAAAGCTGTTTATGATGCTCGGTTATATATCGACCATATGCTTTTTCTGTTTTTGCTTTATTCCTCCATTTTTACTCGGTTTTATTTTATGAACAACTGCTAATACTCGTATACAAAATTTTAATTAAATTATATTCAAGTATGTTATTATCCATAAGCTGTAGCCATAATTCCCAATATTATCATACGCTTTTATGCTCATACACAATTACGGTTGGACTATTTATTGTGCGAGTACGAGGGTTGCTCTCCAAAATTTTGTGAATTGTATTTATTAATGCAAAATTTATTATTATTAACTAATAATAATAGCGGGTGAAAAGTAGTGGTGGTTACTTGTCTTAAAATTCTACTGATGATATATAGTAAAATTTTACTATATTATTATTATTTGTTATATTTTATATAATACAAACTAACGAAATACAATAATTGTGAATTCTTAAAAAAAGTTTACTCTAAATTAAGTAAAATATTTTTGGGTTTCATGTGAAACTTTTAACTTTGGAGTCTGATAAGACTTACGAATATCGTATAAAATTACGACATTTTTTTTGTGATATGAGAAGAAAAAAGTACTTTTCTGAATACCTACGTTAGTGAGACTCTTTTAAAAAAGTTTGCTCTTTGAATAATGTCAGCATTTTATCGAAGTGTCAGAGTGTTAACTCCACAACGTTCACCTTTCTATATAGAAGACGTGTGTACCTCTCCATGTTGACTTATTATTAGAGCTATGCTCTTCATGGCGCGATTAGGGTTGAATTTTATTTTTCGTAACATAAATAATGGACACTATTAAAGTTATATATTTCTTTGTGTTTTAATTTGCTTGTCTTTTAAAAGCGACTTTGTTGTTGTTTTATAAAATCAAGACGAGAAAATATGTATGTACCTACCAAACAAAACGTCAAGCGTTTGAACTATTATGCTTTGATGAATGTAGTACATAATAAGTCAACAAAATTAATTGAAAATAATTTTATTGCATTGTTATTTAACTTATGAAATTTATTTTTTGTAGGTATATTAATTGTAATTTTTTAAATTACTACGAACTGCTTATTATTAATATAAAATACAAAAAATGTTTGTACCCATGTTCGCTATAGACTCGGAAACTATCCAACCGATTTGACCCAAACTGGTGTCATTCAAAAGGGAATTTATAGAGGATGGTTTTAGGCTTTTAATATTTCAAGTGGGCGTAGCCCCTCCCACATAAATTGAATAACATCATATATCTTGACTATTGTGATAGCAAGAGTTTTGAAACATTGCAATAGTTCATATGTTACTAATGTGAGTAATCAGGACAAAAATGGGCGTTATCGGACAAGTGGGCGTGGCAGCTCCCATATAACCCAAAAATTGAAATCACCATATTTTGGGCATTTTTTGACCTACGCCGATGATATTTGGTACATATAGTATTGACATAATTAGGAATACGTACTAGGAGAAAAGTGAGTGGGACCACGCCCCTTTATAGGAAAATAAAAAATCTTAATATAGTCTTAACTATTGGACCGATGGTCATTAAATTTTCACAATAGGATATATAAATACTTTTAATTTTATTTTATAACGAGGGGGGTAGCGAAGTACACAGGGATCAGCTAGTTATTAATATTTGTTACTATTTAAACAGGCTAAAGTTCGTAAATGTTTATAATCAGAGAAATATTAAGTAGACATTGTTAACATATTTCGAGCAACAAAGTAAAAATATAATATTTATACATTTTCAACAGCACTGGCTGAATAGAAACAAGGGTGAGGGTGGTGTTGGCTGAAGTGGTTAGCGCGTTGACTACTAAGTAAACAATGACGTGGGGCCTAGGTTCAAACCCTGGCCAGAGCAAGTCAATCAACATCATTAATTTCTGTAATGTACATTAGTGAGACATTGTATTAATTGTTGTCGGACTATTTAAGTGATGAAGGCATAGCACTGGTCACTTAAAAACTGTTCCGACAGCGATTGATGATGTTCCAAGCTAATGTACACAACATCGCCCTCCTTCGTCGGTTAGCAGAAACATCGGCGAAGTAAAACAATTAATAAAATGCCTGCCAATACAGCTTAACAAAGTTAATGCGTCTACCTAACACCGGAGGCGCCTCAACACTGCTATAAAAATTAACATAACGCGCAAAGCAGAGTTGTAAAAGAGTTAAGCCTTCTACATTTTCAACATCTATCTTCTTTACTCTATCCCTCTCTCTGCGTTCCGGCACAATGCACTGCTTACGTAGGGGTCATCCCCTGAGTGCTGGTCCTAATTAAAAAAAAAAAAAAAAAACAAACGTTGTTTTTCGGTAAAAGCCACTAAACCTCGTCAGTATTCATGTGCAAATGCCTTTTTCACTACTTGTTAGGTAGCTTCGTTCAACGTCATTACATACTCTATGTATATACAATTACAAATACAAATAGAAGACGCGACTTATTTCTACTGGATGCTAGCTGGGGAATTTTTTTTTTTATTTTTTTTGTTTTTATTTGTTATTATATATTAAACATTATAGTGCTGCCAGCGAATTATATCCTACAATGGCCAATCTCCTGATTTTTTTGTTCTACTTAAGACAAACTTTTTTGGTTTGATTTTTATGTAGGTATATACCTAATGAGCATAGCTCTAAGCGGGTGTCCTAAGACACCTCTCTTCTTTTTTATTTTGTTGTGAAGCTTTTGATTTTTAACATGATATACTCAATTTATTATAATAATATTATTTTTTTATAATAATATTTTTTTTTAAATGTCTTCGGTCATTTTATTTTAATTATCTGTATATTTAATATCAAAAAGGTTTTTGATAATGGAGTTCATGCACACATCATACAACCAATTATGGCAAAACTTATACCAATATTTTTTCTATGCTTCAATAAGAGACATTTGTAAGAAGAAATGAATAGAGATTTTAATAAATATAATATATTTCATTAGTAGACAATTTGTTGTTGCATTTAACTGTTCTGCCGTTGATTAACTATCATAATTATAAGATCATAACAGAACAAAGAGTTTTTAATAAAAATAATTATCTATACCTAGTGCGTTTCGCTTTAAAATAAAACTCATATATGTATGTATATTAGAAAAAAAATTAACTTAAATTTTGAAAATTTTACCCAATTTGAGTTGAAATTGGTTGTCTTATTTGCCATTTTTGAAGAAACACACTAAAAATTTCCTTTATGTTCGGAAATACAAATTTCGTTTTTAACAGGAAATTTTTACAAAAAACTGGAAACATATTTACTAAAAACAAGTTCGTCTTTATGCCAAAATTAGTAAAAATTTCGTCATATGCGCCACATCTGCCATCTTGCTGAGCATTTTTCATTTCTCTGTTTTGTCTACAAAGAAGCTTTTGATGTCATCAGAGCGCTGGAACGACCGGAATGCTTATTTGCAACATATATTTGTATTATCTGGAATGATGAGGGATGAAAACATTTTTATAAAACTTACATACTTTGGTACTCGAACCAAACTACTGCAAGGTACAGTACAGCAGCAGCTTGTACATACCAGTATAAGTACTAAATGCAAAATTTCTTTCATTAACAAAAATAAGAGAAAGTCATTCCCTCAATCAGTTGTTTACAGCTAAAATAAAATAATTTCAATGTTATGACAAAATATTCTTAAATTTAGTAAAAAAATTCTTACTTTTAGAAAATAAACACTCAAATTAAATAAAAAATTTTATTATTTGTTCTCCCCATAGTATCAGCAGGCTGTATTTGGTTCTAGAAGTGACCCTGATCAAATTTCAAGACGTTTATTCCTTTAGCTTCGGAGATATGTGATTATTAATGTTTTGTTTGTAAAGTGAGGTACCCTTCACCTCTCCAATATTAAAAACTAAATTTATTTAATTTAAAGACAATGTCATCTTTAAAACGACTAACAAATGTCAAGACGATGGGTCTTACCGTTTGGCTTTTTATAAGGAACATACCAACGAAACAAAAAAAAAAAAAAAAAAAAAAAAAACAATTTACAAGACATTAAGTAAAGTTAATTCTGATTAAAGTTTTTTAGAAATAACTCTAGCTGACTGATAAATATAAAAGAGCTGGGTTAAGATTCACGCTACTCACCTACAAAGTTTTCACAAATGAAGATGTGTATATGTGCACATTCATGACATTTATTGTGTTGATTTGATTTTGTTTTGTTTTTTTTTAAATATTCATCTTGGTTAATTTAATTATTAAAATAGACAAAATAACAAGTGTTTTTCTCTTTACTGTTTTGCGAAGAAATTAATAAAAAAAACTATTTTAATTAACGATCTACAACGACATTTAATAAATTTGAAATCAAGCCACCAATTAGTTTTACAAAGATATCGCACACTAAATTATAAACAGTCACAACTCAACAATCATAAGTAAGGGTAGCATAGGCTGAAGTGATTAACGCAATGACTACTAAGCAAACTACAACTTACGACTTGGGCTTTCCTTGGTCAGGGAAAGCCATAAACATCATGAATTTCTTAAATGTGCATTAAAGTGGCATTGTATTAATTGTTTCTGGTAATGAAGGCATAGCACTGACAACTAAAAACTATTCTGACAGCGATTAATACTATTCCCATCTAATTTACATCACAGCGCCATTTTTCGTCAATTAGCAGAACCGTTTGCGAAGTAAAACAAGTAATAAAATGATTGCTTTTACAGCTTAAGAAATTTAATGCGTCTAATTAACACCAGAGGCGATGCAACACTGCTATCGAATTAAGCTTTCTACATTTACAGCATATGTATTTCTTCTCTACACTACTACGAGTACACTAGCTCCGACACAATGCATTGCTTAAGTAGAGATCATCTACTAACCGCTGGTCCTACAAACAAACAAAAAGTAGATGTAAAATACCGCTGATTCTGTAAAAAAGGCGGCAATGGAAATTTTCATGGTCGTTACTGATTTGATCTGTGAGTTGATTTGTGAAATGAAAAGCATTTGCAAAAGTTTTAAGTAGTGACTGTTTACGATTTAGCGTGCGATATGTTAAAAACTACAGTTATCTAGATATTACATTATTTTTCCTCCAATAGTTTTCTGTTTATTTAACTAAATGAACAGAATATACAGCTCATTAAATTTGCTTAAATAAAAGAAGAAAATAATATATTTATAAGAACTGGTTAGCGAAACTACAAACTTCTACTTAAAAATCATCCATTAGTTTTCCTTCTACATTGACATGGTTTTCATGCAGCGGAAAAATGGTTAAAACACACTGTCACGTATTTGCATGGAAATTTGAGCCAGAACATACTCATACTTTAGTTTGACGTTAAATAGACAAATGAGTGTCATTTATTGAAGTCGACATTAAGCCTTCATAAAAACAAAACAAAAAAAAAACCTAACAAGAATGTTAATTAAATATTTAGCTGAGGGAGTTCATTAGTCAAGAAATATGTACGAAGCAAAAACGCACGCGCTTCTACAGTCATAAGAATTTTAAATTAATATATGTATATTCTGTTTCTTCTTCTGCTACTTCTTCTGCTTCTTCCCTTGACTTAAATATATTTTGTCGTCATAACTTTTTAATTCAATATGAAGTGGATTACATTTTATCCCCAACTCTCTGCAAATGGAAAATTGGTTTAAAGAAACGAGCAAATAGAATAAGAAAAGCAAAAAAAAAAATTGCATAATAAAATTAACCTTAAGTTTGCCTCACGTTATGCACGTATTGCAATGTGACTTCCTTAAGAGCTATAAATCGTTTATACAAGCCAAGAAGAACAAGCAGCAAAAAATACAAAAAAAAAAATAAATTTAAATTGGAATATAACAAAAAAAAAAATAATGTAAAATAAAAAATGAACAGCCAGTAGCTTCAACTCCATTATAAATCATTATTTTTATTCCAAAAAATGCTACAAACTAACTAAAAAAAATAAAAAGCCTTAAATAGAACTACAAGCAAAAATTTCCGCACTAAAACTACACGATGTTGTCTTTGCTGGTTCTGTTGTTGTTGTTGCTGTTGCTTTAGTGCTCCAAAACTAGTTATGTAGTGCTTTAAAGCTCGTTATGTACTGCTCATTGTTTTTTTCACGTTACGAAATACATTTTAAAAGGCAGTATCCGTTACAAATAAAATAGGAAATGCAAGGAAATATATATAAACAACCAAACACAAAAACAAACACACACACACACACACATACTCTTGCTCTTCGAAATTTATATTTCACTTGAAAATTTATAACCAATAACTGCAAACATAAAATGATAAATTGTTCGAAATATTTAAAAGGTATTTTCACAACAGAATTTTAAGCAAAAATTTTCACTTGTATTTACAGCTTTCGATGCGACTGTAATATTTTAAAAAAAGTAAAATTCTATGTAAAATATACATACATATAATTGAATGTTGAATAACTTTCCAACTAATCCGATGGCAGTAATTCCCAGTGGATATTAATTGAAATGCAAATGTGTGTGTGCGTATGTGTATGTGTGTATAATGTTCGCTTCTCTTTTAAAATAATTTTTTAGGTGTCTGTGAAACATAAATGAACTTGACCAACAAACCAAAACGATTGAGAAATCATTTTGTACAAGCTTACCAACAAGAACCTTAATCATAAAGAGCTTATCAGGCATCATTTAGTAATGAAAACAAAGCCCTTTGTAAGAAATACTATTGCTTGTCTATAGCATACAATAAAAATAAAAATTTAATTATATAAAAAACTTACAAAAAATAGATTAGTAATCACGCAGATAATACGCTTACAATAAGCTTGTAATATTATTGCAAGCTTAAAAAAATTAAAAAAATATAAATGAGAAATTATTATTATTAGGCTTAAGTTCAGTTTTATTGAATTAATGAAAATTCAAATTACCATGAAATTTAGTTTAAAAATATTAACATATACAATCCTATCAGTATACCGATTTCAAGACCGCTACTTCTATCATCAGATTTCCTCTGTCCATTTTTACAATTAATGTAAAGGCTTATAATATTATTGTAAGCTGAAAAAAGAATAACATTTATATAATAAGGTTGAAAGTACAATCAAAGAAAAGGCTTACGGAAAAAATAGTTTTCTACTCATGATTATACGCACAAGTTTAAAGTTGTAATAGTATTGCAAGCTTGAAAACGTAATAAAATTTTTTTAATAAGGCTGAAAATCCAATTGAAGAAAATCTTACTGAAAAAAATTTTCAAGAATATGCGCATAAGCTTACAATAAGTTTGTAATATTATTGTAGTCTTGTAATATTATTGCACGCTTAGGAAAATATATAATCAATACAATTTTTTATCTGAATTTTTCAATTCTTTTATTTCATAGAATACCTGCTTTTAAAAATTACAAAATATATTTACGCTTTATTCACGTATTTCTCTTAATGCGTCTAAATTGTCTAAAAAAAAATAGTTGGTGTTTTTCTCATATTCGTCAAATTTGTCCTCTTACACTTCCATTGAAATTGAGGCAACTGTAAAATTAAAAAAAAGTAAAAGAATTTGCAATCGAATGGAATACAAGAAATGCTTCACTTCTTAAATCTGCAGCTACAATCAGTTTCTGTTTTTAAAAATATTTTACTCTTCAAGAAAAAACAAAAATTTTAAAAACATTACACGTAACTCAAAGTTTTGGCATGCGTCAAGAACACTTACGAAACTATAGAGGAGCATAAGTTATTTACAATTATATTTGTAAAAGCTGTTATCGAAGCTAAGTGTATAACAAGTATTATTTAAAATAGTATTTAAAAACTGTTAATATATTGCACTTTAATAAGCTTGTAACAAGTATGCTTATAAAATGTTGTAGAAAATCTATTGTGATAAGCTTATACTAATTACGGAATATCCAGTGTTGTTAATGTAAATTGAGGTTGTTTATATACAAAATTTTTTGTAATTTGCATTGATTTTTCTTAACAAAACTTCATATTATAAAATCTACATTTTAAGGACGAAAATCTGTGAGACTGAGTATGACTAGTTTTTAGAAAAAAAAAAAAAAACTCCCAAAAATCTCCAAATCTGGCTAAATTGAATCCAATAGTCGGAGACTTTCGCTAAAATATAACCATATACCGTAGAAGCCGCTTGCTTATTTCGTTTAAAGTACAGATTTAAAACTTAAAACTGCAAAATGGAAAATTATGCAAGAAGAAGTGAAAACTTCGTGTTACTTTGACGAATCTGCACAGTAAATTAGCAAAGCTAACGATACATCTCTGAAAGTTATTATAAAACATGACAAAACCACAGAATATAGCAACATATTAATTGATATTCGATATAAAGGACAAATTATTTTAATTTCAGTCTACTATTAGTCGACTAGTTTTTTTTATTATAAATTTATTCCTGTGTATAATTTTTATCTTAGCTTAATCTCTTCATTACAAAACTAGATTTAAAATAGTTTTTGCGTCTATATATAGAAAAAAAATATAAGATACCAATCATGTTTCTCACATTCCACAACGATTTATGAAGCCTTCGCAGAAATATGCAGATAAAACCAAGACTACTTCTTATGTGCTTGGAATGTCCAGCAAAGTAGAGTAGAGTGGCATCTTAGGAAACATACTCAGAAAAATAATGATAATCTACACAGTTGTTTCAATTTATTATTTCTTTCGTCATATATCTTCGTCCACATTGTGCTTATACCTTGTCGTTCACATAAATGTTGTTTCAAGAATGTTGTTACAGGAATGTTGTTGTTGCATACATACATACATACTAATGTAAGCTGCAAATATCTTTAAATATTTTTTTTTCGTAAAAGAATAAATGAAAATGAATTGAAAAAGGAATGAATACATTTCACAACGAACAAAGTCCGTTAAATCTCTCATAATTTTTTTTTCGAAAAGTATTTTTGCCATTTTTCACCTGCGGTGCTCAGCATGAATTGTCTGGTTAGAACAGAAAACATACTCGTATACATGTAAATGCAGGCGTACTTCCATACATATCTGTATGTATATGTTGGCAATATGTAAAATATCTAAAATGATATTTTTATCATTTTCTTAAAAAAAATTAAATACATACGAAATTTTATTGGAAAAACAGTTCACAGTACGAAAATGAAAAAAGCTTATTTAATTTTTTTTTCTTGTCATCAGTAAAGAATATTTTATATTTTAAAATAAAATAAGTTAAAATTTCTTAGCTTGGCTGTTGGAAAACCAAACTAATATAAAAGTTACAGCAACAAATCTTAAGTAATGTTTCTTGCATCTAGCAAAATTGTAGTTCCTTATATTTTTTGGAAGGACTTTTAAAATATAAAAAAATTCAAGAATGATGCAATAAATACCTTATAAATATGTATTAAAAACTACCAACTCTTCTAATTTTCAAAGGTCAAATTATGATGTCCTTGTATTCAAGGAATATTTTCCCAAATAATGGAATGTGTAAAATCCTTAAGAAAAAATAAAATTGAACAAACAAAGGCTGATGAGAGATGATATGTTCTCTTTTCTGATTGGATTTTATAATATTCATCAATATTATTTGAAACAATAATATGACCATACATTGACCACAAAACAAACTTTCAAACATTTTAATATTGAAATAAATACAAATACAAAAAAAAACCTAAAGTTTAACCAGAGCTTGTAAAATAAAACCAGAAGAAATTAAAACTTATTCTTGCGATGCCAAACTTTTCGTCTGCTTGTGAAATAATAAAATGTTACAGAAAATACTGAAATATTGAATACTTGTTATCTTGAGTTAAATATGTGTGGGTAACAGAAACTTACACCGTTTACGCAACTAAAGCAAACTAAAACAAACAGAATTAAAAATTAAATAAAAAATTTTTAAGCAGTGAATCTGATTTGGCTTGACAATATATTTATGAAGGCGAACTTTGTCTGAAGTTTGTAAAAAAAATTAATAAATTCCATACAAACATTAATAAATTGTTTGTTGGGTTATTTGCTAAGTTATTTAAAACTTGTAATCCTCTAATTTGCCTAATTCTTATGTAGTGCTTTGGAATATGTGAGCGTGGTATTAGCTGAAATGGTTAGTGTGTTGACTACTAAGCAAACTATGACTTAGGACCTGGGTTCGATACCTGGTCAGGGCAAGTCATCAACATCATAAATTTCTTATTATGTGCCTGTTCGCCGAAATCGAAGAAATTTTTTCTTTCGAGCAATTACATTTGAAACAAAAACAAAATTTTTGAATTTGTTTTTGTTTCAAATGTAATTGTTCGAAAGAAAGAACTTCTTCGATATCGGCGAACAGGCAGTAAGTTATGAATTTTTATTCGTTCTAAATAATGTTTAATCAAAGAAATTATAATTTGTCAGGCTTAAGTTCAATTTCTCCAAATTAGATTTTTTATGAATTAAATTTTTTGTTTTATTAGAAAGCCTGAGAAATTATAATTTCTTTGATTAATAATAAATTTCTCTTATGTTCAATAGTGTGGCATTTTATTAATTTTTGTTGGACTGTTTAAGTGATGAGGGCATAGCACTGGTCACTAAAAAGCTGTTGCGGCAGATATTCATACTGTTACTGTTGAACTTTTAAAAATCAATTAAATTGATTTTCCAGAAATTACACAAATAATCCGTGTAAAAATAATCTTAAAGAAGCTACAAACAGTTTACATTTTATATATCTGAACTTTCATGTTGCCTAGTGTAATATAAATATTTTCCTTACACATCTGTGTTATTTCTTACAACACCATGTGTTTTTTTTTTTTTTTTTTTTGTTTTTATAAATTGTAAACTTATAACTTAAATGCAATATTATGATTTTGTTTGCATGTAAAATAGAAGGAATAAAAATATAAAACAATTTTATTTCCTACAACAAAAAAGAGAAAAATTCGAAGTAGATATTTTTCCTCTTGTATTTGCATAACAATCAAATCTAGAAAGTTGTTACTCTTTATTTTTATACTTTTGCTATATTTTTATAGACAGTCATCCCGGGCGGCTTCTACAACTAAATGGTTTCGTGAATAGTTTTGTGATTGGAAAAATTTTTTCTAACAAGAAAAAATAACAACGAAGTATTTTTCATTTTACATACCGAAAACCAAACAAACACAGTTTTATGGTTTTATACTGGTAACGCAAAGACACCAAAAACATGTAGACAAAAAAAAAAAAAAAAAAAAAAAAATAGAAAATAGAAAATATGCTTGCGTGCATGCATTGTGCATATGCTACCAATATGTTGTATTTTCAGTTGCAAAACAGCACATGTGAAAAAGTAGCGAAAAATGCAAGTAATTTTTTTTTGTCATTTTGTAATTTCATTCAAGTTTTACGTTAAATATATTGCAGTAAATAGAAATATTAAGTAATATGCATATAGTACTTTACTCTTTCTGTCTCTCTCACTCTCTCTCTCTCTCTCTTTGTATAAAAAAAATGTCCTTGCAAATTGAATTATTCCATCAGCGCACATGTAACAAAACACAAAGTGAATGTTTGGCTAAATTTACATTCATTCTTTATTATAATTTAGTATGATATGTATATATAATTTTATTTTTTCATGAGGCGTATGATGAAGGTTAATATGAAAATATTTGTATATATTCCACATACGCAGCGTAGGACAGACATTGCGTTTCTTGCCAATAATCAGTGCAAAACTCATACATACTAGTGATGTTACTATTATTAATTCTTAGTATTCGCGAATACGAATACGAATAGCTGTAACAATATTCGCCGAATACGAATACGAATATTACTTTTGAATTTTAGATCTACTTAGGGGCTGTGCACATATTACGTAACGCTCCAGGGGGAGGGGAGGTTAAAGATTTACGGATTGGAAATTTTGCACTGAAAAATTAGTAAAAAGCGTTACAAAGGAGGGGGGGGGAGGTATAAAATCTCTGAAAACAGCGTTACGTAATATGTGCACAGCCCCTTAATGTATAAAAAATTAATGGAAAAAATACCTCCCTTGGTGTCAGTATCAATAAATTGAAAAAAAAAAAAATGTCACACTACTGTAGACAGCATTAAATTTGGCATTGATGTCGAATTTGAAGACCACTACTGCACTATTTGAAATTATTTTTATTTACATTCTTTGAGATTTCGTTTTTCTTACTCCGTTTGCACTTTTAATCAGTAATTCAGTGCTGTTTGGCAAAACATATTTTCGCAGATGGCGCAGCTAACTTTTTATGTGAACTTTCACGTATTAAATTTTAGTTCTTCAATTATTGAAGTTTAACATTTCTCTACTAATGTTTTATTACTAAATTAATATGATATGAACATATAAGACTTTCAATCATTTTATATAGTAGGTCTAATAGTGGTCTAATGATAAATCCAAAGATGCTTCGTTGCTGTACACACTTTTAATTTTTTTCACAAAGTCGATAAAATCAGGAACTTTTTGTCGATTTGTTGGGCAGTAAGTTAACTGTCCACTTAAAAATGCATTTAAAACTATTTTAGAAAGTTTGTTAAACAAAACACAGAAGTGATTAAGTGTGAACCCCAGAACGTATGTTTGGCGTTATAGTCACCAGCTGCTCGAAAATGTGACCCCAAGTAATTTATAAAATGCGGTATATTTACTTTTAGAAATTGAAAAGATGAGATGAGATGACGGTTTTAGTTGCGTTTTTACTATTAGTATTACCAAGCCACCTCACAGGTCCTTCGTGTTGTAAAAATTATATACACTAATTGTAAAATAGATTTAAAACGTCAAATCACAAAGTTTATCCTCTCAATAGATCTACACAAAAACTATATACAATTATATAAGTATAACAATTTTAATAATAAAAAAACTATTTCAACCCCCCGCTCTAATGGACAAAGAAGATGTTACAAGAACAAATAACTACAAATAAGGACATCTTTTACATTCAACTCTAATAATCATAATTAAAATTTATCTAAGCATAAGAAAATATGTTTAACAGGTTCATTAATTTTTACACAATATTTTATTTTTGTATAAACGACTGCGTATATACTCCAAAGGTTGCGAGTAAAAATGTTTCGAAATAATAAAATTTAACTGTTATATTTTTTCGCATTAAAACCATTAAGATAAAATTTAAAGCACAACATTATTTTCACTTACTTTCACAGCTGAAAAACAGCATTTAACTGACATTAAAAACTCATAAAAAGTAATATGAGCAAACAAAACATAAGAAATGTAAAAGAAAAAAAAAAAAAAAAGGAAAGTAATTGAAGAATAAAGGACCTTTACGGCAACACTTTATGTTTTGATATAAGTGTCCTTTTTATTATTATTATTGTATGCTAAAGCTCTAAAGATTGTTTATGTAGATACTGACTCTTTCGTTTCCTATTTATAAACAATACTGCATACCATTAATTTTACAATTTTACTTAATTTAAGAAGAAAAAAAAAACAATTGAAAACAAAGATTTCTTAGTTTAAATCAGAATTTAAAGATAGCATTTTATTTAATTTACAAAATAAAATTATTCATTATATTCCGACCCAACCGGCACATGTGGCAAGACAATTAACATCTTTTTTTTGTTTTTGTTATTTTCTACTTGTGAACTGTTTGCTGTTGCAACTAACATTTGCACATCTTTGCTCAGCTTTGATACACTCTTCTGGCTGATGTCATCAATATGCAAATAAATCGTTTTTAAATTATCCCTGATGTGCAAGGATGCGTTTTCGTGTGTATGTGTGTGTGGGTGTGTGCATGCATGGTAGTCTCTTCATATATTTTCCATGTAAATCTGCGATTGTGTTTATGTGCAAGTGAAGTGCTTTATGCATTTAACCTTGATGGCTCCTTAGATAATAATGCAAACGTATGCAAATTTCATATATATATATATATATATATATATATATATATATATATATATATATATATATATATATATATATATATAAAACAGAGAGACTGACAGCCACACAAGTTAACATATACTGACGCATATGTACATGCATGCAACATTTTCGTTTTCTTGCACAAATTGGATAAGAAAAGTAGCAATTTCACGTTTATTTTAACGTTAAAAGTCCTCTCTGGCCCATAGTAGTTGGTTTGTGTTTTAACTTCAGGCAAAAATGTATCGCTGTGTGGCACATTGAGATGACATCAGGAACCAACTGGGCTGAAGTATAGTTTCTTTTCACAGCAGCCTGCTAACCATCGCTTATATGCTCGTAAAAAATTTGTGACAATTTTTTAAATTTTATAATTTTCTTAAATTTTCTTTTCATACGGTTTTTCTTATTATTAGAATTATAATTGTTTTATTTTAAGAAATATCAAGACCTTTCATGTTTTTAGAAAGTTTAAATATTGTTAACAAATTTCTTTATCGTAAACTCCATGTGGCTTTGAAGGAAATCTCATTCCGCTCTTTGACAATTTTTTTTGTAAGTGTCTTGGGGCAGAAGCAATAGAAAATGGAGACTTGGATATAAGTTTTCTTATTGCTGTATCCAATCGGCAGTAAAAGAAATCCAATTTAAATATGCATCAATTAAAAAAAAAAAGGTATGAATATTTAAAGTTTAAAATGTACCAACAAACTCAGTTGAAATTGAAAGCATATGACAAAGAATCCGAAGGAATATTTTTATAAGTTTGGTAACATCTTTAAGCGAAAAAGTGTGTGGCTAAAACTAGAAATCGAAAAAAGCATAGTTTCTATGAAAACCCAACAAATCAAAACGATTTAGAAATATTTTGAAAGAAGCTTTCCAACAGAAGCTCTAAGCTTAGGAAAGTGCTGTGTGTAGTATTTTGAAGTTATTATTAACAGTTGATTAATAATGAAAACTGAATATTCTTGTGATGTTTAACGCTTGCCTGTGGTATACAATAATTTAAAAAGTATAATTATAAAATAATATTACTAAAAAATAGTTGCGTAATCATGCATTAAAATCTAACATTCGTAATATTAATGTAAGCTTAGGAATAAGTTTGACAAAATAAAAAAAACATTTCTTCTGAATTTTTCATATATTTATTTCATACATATAAGGTTTTCCAATAGGAATGATATGATTTTGAAGTGATGTTCCGGTCATTTGTAATATGTCCATGATCTGTCATTTGTTGTTCATTGTATGCAGTAGTGTTTACAATTTCATCATCTAGAGATGTACGCAAGAACGAAGTTTAAAAATTATTCAGTTTTATTATCAAAATATTCGTTCTCCAATTGCAACTTTTCGTGCGCTTTTTCCATTTTTTGGTCGTAATAATCGTCCAAGTATACTCGCTATTCGTCGAATTCTTTAAAATTTTGAGCTTACATTTTCTTTATATAATACTCAAGTGCCAATAAGACAAATAACCGCTCGAAGTAATGAGAAAGGATTTGGGTTTGCATCCATATAAAATTGTTCTCAATCAAAAACTGAAGCCATTGGACCAGCGTAAACGTCCTGAATTTGCTGATTTTGCCTTGGAACAATTTGAAAGTTTGGAGATTTGATTATTTCAAGAAATTCTGATCTTAAATGGCCTCCAAGAAATAGTAATTTAACACCATTATACTATTTATTGTGGGGTTATTTGAATTCATTGGACTTTCGAAAGAAACCAGACTCTCTTCAAGCCTTACAAGTCAATATTGAACGTGCCATTCATGACATACGACTTGATTTAGTGAAAAAAGTGCTCGAAAATTATGTTCCTGCAGAAGAATTGGCGGAGGACATTTGAATGATATTTTCTTTAGAATTGAATTGTATCGATTGTACTTAACATTAAATAAAAAACTTTTGAAAAACGGCATCGTTAAAATCTGTACAAAATCCCCAAACGATTACTGAAAATATGTGAACACTTCCTTTCTAATAATTTTTTGTCAAGGTCAGCACGCAACAAGCGGTTTTTTAATTTAAATTCTCGTGGTTTCATATCTGTAACGGAGTTAGTTTTCTCTAGCTCTTTTTCTCTTTGATGACTAATCAAAACCACTTAGTTTTTTGAATGATTCCCATACAATATTTTTACCCAAGTCATTTGTGTGTATTCTGGAAAACGCAATTGACTCTTCTCAAGTAAGGAAAAAATACAAAATTACTTGTAACAAAGTTTTATGAAAAAAATCTCTAAATATATTGAGAATATATATGTATATAATTTGGCAACACTAACCGCCAACGTTAAGTCATTTGTCCAGCTTGTCACAATTATTTTCAAGTATTATTTATCGATTTCTCTTTTCATTTTGGTAAATATTTTTCATATATTCTTTCGTATTTTCAATATTATATTGTAATTTATCATCGAGCGCTCACAAATGCCACAACAAGAATTTAAGCGAATACCATTCAAGTATTTTTTAAACCATTTTTATATATTTTTTTTTTTTTTGTTAAATTGGGATAATACTTGTCAGTTTGGAGTGATTGAAACAAATTTTCTTACACACGCATACATACATATGTACGTACTAAATGAACAGTCGTCAGTAATCTACATACACACACATACATGCATACACACTTGTAGATGTAAGCATTTCTTTTGTATGCTTTTATTCAACTTTAACTTGTATGATTTAACATTTTGACGTATTGTGTGAGTGATTTATAGTTTATAAGAAAAAGAAAGTAATTTAAATAATTCTGTGGCTTAAGCGGGTAATGTTTTAAGCTTGGAGACAATTAATTTGTTATTAAATAATAAATATAAATCTGTTATATTTTAGATTCCTTACCTGATAAGAAATTTTTTAATATATTTACAATATACAATAATTTTACAAAAATATCCACTTTTGCATCTTAAGCCTATCCAATTATATTTCCAATTACCAAGAGAAAAAAAAAAACACAAAAAAAAAAAACACAACGAGAAAAACAACACAATACCTTTGTCCTTCTGTTATATCAATCGAGATGACATCTACGACTATTTCCAACATGATGAGCAACATTTTGTGAAAACAGATCATTAACACAAACAGATAAACAAACTAATAACTGGTCGAATAATTAGCATCAAATAGAAATTGACAATACAAATACCGTGTTTTCCAGTTCAAAGTACTTATCTAATGCCAACATTAGAGAACTACGAAACCTGACAGTGAGTTTTTTTTAAATGTCAGTTTTCATTTCACTTCGAGGTATGAAATTTCTCTGGCATTTCTGATTTTTCTTTTTTTCCTTTTGTTTCGTGTTCAAGTGCAAGAGAATTTGATGTTTGATTGCAACAATCAAATGCCAGCAAGCGAGTCATTGCCTTTAATGGCGAATTTTTGATGTCAACTACCATTTGCAGGATAATAATTACCAACCAAAGTGCACAACATTTTTTAGATATTTTGTTGGATAGAATGAAAACTGCGTATCATATGAATTACCAAGAAAATGGAATCAGTAGGTATTTATGGTTGTTGCTTTATGAAATGTAGTGAATCTTGGTTTAAAATCTAATGGCATCGACTTTTTTCCTTGGTTTATTGATTTAAGCTAAAATTTTGTTGTCTTTAATTTAAAGTTGTAATAAAATAAAGTTCATAATTAAATTAACACGGTATTAAACTTAGTAGTGCGGGATTATAAAGTTTAAGACATTCAAAGGTCTTACTTTTATTCTTTAAGAAATTTTGTGTTAGTGTTTTCATTGACTTCAAAGAAGAAACATCTTATCAATTCGTGTATAGTTTTTCAAAATTCTTTTTCAATACCCTTCACCTTTATATGAGCACCATAAAGTATTTATTTTATGGATCGTTATAGACAGGAAAGTTGAGTGAACCATACCCGTCTAACCGTCTATCCGTCTGTCCGCCTGTCCTTACGTGAAATATTTTTTCCCGAAGCCACTAAAAAATTTGCAGTCTTGGGCCTTTTAGGCTAATGTATCAGGTTTTACTCATGTAAAAGGTTTTCCAATAGAGATGATATGATTTTGAAGTGATGTTTCGGCCATTTGTAATATGTCATGATCTGTCATTTGTTTTTCATTGTATTCCAAGACGTTCTCAACAATTGAGAATGTTTCAAACCACAACCTTGCGACATAGATCGACTTTTTATGGCCGAAATTGGAAGAAGTGGATCTTGTCAATAATAGATTCCAACAAGACGAGGCTATGTGCCACATAGCAAATGCAACAAGTGAATAATTGCCAGAAAAATTTGGAGATTCGATTATTTCAAGAAATTGTGATATTGAATGGCCACCAAGAAGTTGTGATTTAACACCACTAGACTATTTCTTGTTTGGAGTCATTGGTTTTCGAAATAAACCAGACTCTTCTCAAGCTTTACAAGTCAATAATGAACATGCCATTCATGATATACGACTTGATTTAGAGGAAAAAGTGCTCGAAAAAAGTTCATCCAATTCGTTCCTGCAGAAGAATTCGTGGAGCCCATTTGAATGACGTTTTATTTAGAACCTAATTTTACTTCACATTAAATAAAAAACTTTTGAATTTCCTTAACAATAAGTGGGTTTTTTTTTAAAGAAATCATATCACTCTTGTTGGTTAAGGGTTTTTTTAATTTTTAGAAGTGCAACACAGCAGATTTTTACGAAAATCAAGGGAAAAATTGTTCCCCAAAAATATAGATTATCGAATAACTCTTGTAGTTATGGAAGAAATTTCATAAAACTTCTCGATGTTTCAAAAGGTTTACTTGCAGTTGGATCTAATCCAATTTTTTTTTACAATCAGAGGGGAAAGTTGTGCTCTTAAAGTGTCGATTATTGAATAACTCTGAATTTACGGATCTCTTATAAATTTTTTTCTGGATCATGTTTTTTTGCAAAATATGATTTTTTGGAAAATCGAAGGGCAAGTTCTTCCCCCTAAAATATTGGTAATCAAATAAGTCTCTATTTATGGACAAATTTTCATCACACGTCTTAATGTTTGAAAAGATTTTCTTGCAGTTCAGTCAGAGTGGTAAGTTTTGCCCTCGAAGTATTGATTTTCGCATAACTCCTCAATTTACAGACGTCTTATAAACCTTTTTTTTGGATCATAGTTTTTTTCAAAATACGATTTTTTGAAAATTCGGAGAAAGTTTTGTTGCTGATTTATTTATTATTAAATAATCAATAAAAATATTTCCAAAGATTTTGTTGTTTTATAGTTTTCCGGTTTTTTTGACTTAAGGTTTGTTCACAAGTAAATTAATAAAATTTTTATTTGTTTCTATTTGTGAAGAGACTTTATGACAAACAAAACGGATTTTAAATGTAGTTTTGGAAGTGTTTGCGTGTTGTTATTTACCATTTTTTTGTTTTTTGGCCTTATCGGCAATTCTTAAATTCCTTTTTATCTTGATTGCTTGCAGTTTTTTTTCATGTTTAATAGTTTTCGTCTAGTATTTCAGAGATGTCAATTCCAATCTATAAATAGACTATTGCCTAAAATTTTAAATCCTTCACTTGTAGTTTGGTTTTATAGAACTAGAAGTGGCGATCCGAAATATTTAATTGATAAATAAATCCATTATTTATAAGCTGAAAATCAATTTCATCAATGCCCAATGTTGTGCAGTTTAAAATATTGATTCTATCATGGATTATTTAATCCCAAAAAATCTTCTTTCTCACAAAAAATTTAGTGCTAGTTTCTGGAATTTAATATTACTTGTATACTCTCTGCATTTCAAAATTAAAAACTTTTAAATTCTGTTACCAAAACTTCTTATTTAAAACATATGTGCTCAATAATAAAAGGTGGTATGAATTGCTTTAATTAATAAACTCAACTCTTCGGTTGCTATCTAAACATTAAGCAGTTGAAATAAATTTAAAACATAATTCCCAATGAAACCCAAAACGATAAAATGCCTGTAAATTGAGTCAATGTTTTAAATATTTTCCATTTATTCTCATTCAATATTAATTACATTTTGATTCGCCTTTAGACAATTAAGCATAAATATTCGTTCAATAAAATCTGCACAAAATCAAATGTGGATTATGAAACCATAGCGAGTAAATAATTTATCGTTAAATTTGTAAACTTGATTTATGTTCAGTAATTAGATGCCATGAATGTAAAAGTTTGTGAATTAAAAATATGAAAGTATAATTTTAACTACCATTACTTAAATATGTTGAATCAGGGTTTAGCGAAAATATTTGTTAAAAATAATTTGAATTGTACTCTATTCGATGTTTAGCCATAGTAACAAAACCGCAAGTACTTTTAATAGAAAGGCACTAAATTTTTTTTTATATGATTAATTTAATGAACTTTTCTATTTTATATAAAATTTCAAATGCATAATTAAATGAAAATATGCATTTAGATCCTTTATTTTATTAAAACTAAAAAAAAAAACTTATCGTAAATAGGATTAATAATGCAAACTGAAGTTCAACGCTAATGAGAAAATTGTTCAAAACATCAATAGATTCCAACAAACTAAAGGTCAATAAATTTAAACAAATTTTTTAAAAAATAACTAACATATAATTAGAATAATAGAAAAAAAAAACAATTTTTTTTTGAATTTGCGTTGAATTGAGTGCATGGAAATCACTCAAAAAGCTGAGTGCTTTTCATAAAATATTTGTTGAAATAAAATAAAAATGAACTTAAATTAATTCCCTTGATTAATCTCGACATTCACTATATCCGATAAGAATAATAGTTATGACATTTTCATTGTTCTACGGTTGTGTATATTCCCCTTAAATTTCAATGTGATTTTAGTTTTGGTTAAATAATAGTTCTTAAATTCATGACTTTAATCCAAATTAAAAGTATGATGTGCAACGATACTAAGTATTTTTATTTTCTTACTTATTGGGATACCCTGTTTTCCAAATTCCGTATGTACTTCGTCCTTTGTCGATCTGAAGTACCTACATTTTTAATAGACCGATTTTATCTCTTGGCTTCCAATTCATCTTTATTGCCATTAATCCTTGCAGGATCTTTTTAGCCAATAATACTGGTAGCTTAGAAATAAAACACTACGGCGCTCGCTTTTTATTGCATTATTTAGATAAAAAGCGATCTGTTTCTTAGTTTTATATTAAAACCGATGTGTACTCATTATTTAATTAGATACTAAATAAGAGTAAACGCTTTTATATCAGAAATTCCTGGGTAATTACATTAAGCACAATACGTACACACTTTTGAATCTTGAGGCGGTAATTAAGCCTTTTTTAATAAATGATGTCGTAGTCTAGTGAAAAGCTACAGAAAAAGACACAAAACAGTAGATGAAATTTTCCGGGCTAGTGGCGACCAGATTAAAGCAGCGCTTAGGTCGAACCCAACGAAAGCACTGCTTGCTATGATGAATTGGCTTCCGGTGATTGTTCTGGCTATGCAAGTCGGTGATCTGACTAAACGCTATATGTTTATAGACAAGATTCGACTTTGGTCATTTTATGATTTGCAGGCAGCATGAAGCACTCCATGACTATAGCGAATGTTACACCGAAACCTTATTTTTGTGGGCCATTTTGATCCCCCCTCCCAAGAGAGAACAACAAACTCTACTCCGAAGGAGTCATCAGATTATTCGCTGATTGCTTCAAGAGAGGTGACAATATTGTCGGAGGGAAAACTTCGATATGAGGGTTCCAGCTAGACATAAGAATTATAATGAGTTATACGCTACATCATGGTGATGATCAAATACCGGCTATCTGTAAATAAAATAGCGGGAAATTCAAGAATAACCCTGGTTTACTTCGAGTGCACTGCTAAAGATGGTGGGGAAATTACCAAATGGTTGCATCATTAAGTAACTCGATGATATGTTACTTAAAAGGCATTCCTCTATCTCACTGCATGCGACTGATCCATCGAGAACCCCAAAAACATGGGTGGTAAGACGAATTAGCCTGCCGTGTGGCCAATTTCACGGCGTGCCGCCATAGCCTGCATAGGACACGTGACGTGTGCTCTGATTTGTCTCAGTTACAAAGACTAATATAGTAGTTGTAATAAGGAGGAGCAAGAAGAAACAGTTCTTCATCTTCTATGCCAATGTCCGGCGTTAAACAACATAAAAAGTCATACTTTGGGCTCTAGAAGTTAACCAGACCTAGAAAGTATGACAAATGTAGGAAAAGCCAATGTATCCTCCTTCTTAGCATAATTGGGATGGTTGGACTAGGCGACGGGTTACCTACAGGCAATTAACTCACCTATTTACTACTCCCTTCTAATATAGGGTATCACAAAGGCACCGAATTAACGGACCCAAGTGCGTCACTTCCTAAGTTGTGACGGCCTTCGAAACCTACACCTACTTATATTAGGGTTTTTTCGCCTTAACTTACATTCGATATATGTCTCAAGTTATTTTACTGGGATCCTGCAACTTGTAGCAAAAACGTTTACATAATTTTATCTTGCAATAAAATTGCTGTTGTATTTAGCTCAGGCTAATATCAGGGCCTAAAGCTTGCTGCCTTTATGATTGTAAAGTGTCCATAACAATCAAAACTAACGAGATAATTTACATGATTTCAAACTTCATTCTACTCTTAATAGAGAATTTATCAACATTTTATACCGAAAATTAAACAAATGGCTTTCAATAAATTGTTAATTTTGATTTCATGTTGCGTATGAATGAACACCTGCATTTCGCAAACTCATTGATGCCACTGTTTCTATTTAGCCTGAATATATTTTCAGTCAAGTTGTTTAGCAATAATTATTAGGATATCCTTTTTGGATATCCCCATAGCTAAAGAACAACAATATGCAAAAGCAAAACAACCAACTAACCAAACAACGTCGGTGAAAACAACAACAATTACATTAACAATAAGCAGCAATACAATATGAGTTGAGAGCAATCTTATGATTTCAGTTAAATTAATTTTAATAATTACACCAGCCAACACCAGTAAGTATGCTTCGCGAGAAAAATAAATTCTTAAAATAAAAATTAGATCGTGAAGATTGCAGATTTTCTCTGGTTTTAGGAATAATACGTATTTTATATATTTGGTATATGTTGATAGAGATTAATTATGTGACAGTAAAGAATAAATGCTTATCCTTCTTATATTATAAATGTGAAAGTTTGTATGTTTCTTCCTTTAAAACACGAAAGCCGCTCCATTGTTTTAGGTGAAATTTGAAAGGCGGATAACATATGACCCATAATAAAATAAAGAGTCACTTTTATGATATAAAAAAGGGACAAATTGTTAATTTGGTACATATTATTTGTGTACTAATATTTCTGTGCCCTCAAGTAAGAACAAAATGGTACTTTCCGTACTTTTTTACTTGTTATATTTTTTAATTTGGGTAATTTGTTATCTTGAGAAGAGTCCCTAATGAATTTGAATGCAATTTGATAGAAGGTTAGTATGTTATGAGGCTTTAAAATGTGGCACTCATTAAGGGGTAAAAACTGAAAAAAGTTTTTCTTTCGGTACTTTTTTTTCTCTTACAAATTAATGTAAAGTAACTTTCTTGTGAAAGCCTGGTCCCTTGGGTACTATTTGTTTTTTCGATAAATATGGTACACAGACAGCTTATGACTTCGTTAATATGCAGCCTGAAAGATGTCACGGGTAAATGCTAGTGTCAATATGTATCAGTGTATTTTATTTTGAACGAACGATCTTTTAGTACCCGTTGCTTTTCATTTTAAATTTTATAATTTTGTTATGATATGTGATTTTATTTGACATTTAAGGCAATAAACTTCAAGCTAAATAAATTTTTTACCATCTACTGGTATATTAAAGAATCAAATAACAACAGGTCAAATAAAAATCCCCTTAAAAGTTTAAAAGTGCTGTTTTACACCGTTAAGAACACCTTCTGACAAAGATGAATCCCTCTGGTTGTTTGAAGCACACTTTAAACAAGCTGCTCTTAATGCTAATTCAAATAAAATAATTCGGTAGACATATAAATACTATTGTATGAAAAAAGGTAAGCTCGACAGCGTGAATGGCAACGTTACAGATCCCCTCAGTTGAAATTAAGCCTGAAGGAATGGACCACACTGCGTGAACATATTTTACAAACACAAAAAAAGCTTCGATGCAAATCTTTTTTCAGAACTCGTTGGGACATCACAAGCAGATTATCCGCTATGGCGTGCAGTGAAAAGACTTAAAAGGCCGGTGAAATGCAAACCTCCATTACGATCTTCGAAAACTGTGCTCTTTTTGTTAATCATTTAGAAAATATGTGTTTAAAATGTTTAGATTTAATATTCGAATACATAGGGCCAAACTTACACATTGATTAGTAATAAATTATAAATATTTTAAACTATTTTTTTTTTACTAAAATTTTATTACGTTTTTTTTTTTTTTTTTTTTTTTTTGAGTGTAGTGATATTTGAACTATTTTCTATCTCACGTGCTTTTAAAGAATAATCAAGAATTACCAAAATACAATCATACAAAGTTTAACATCTTATAATATTATATTTGTATCTCTTAATATTTTTTGTTTCCCTAATCAACACAATCCATGCTCAACGCAAGTGCTCTAACATGTTTATAAAGCTGTCTTATACAGCTTTTTTATAAAGCTATAACTTAATCAAAACTTAGTAAGATTTTGTTAAAAAAAAGATGTGGAAATTGTTTTGGTTGCTGGACAGTGTTGTTATTTATAGTACAGCCACCATGATATACTCTTTCGAAATTATTAGAGTATTTACCAATTGAAGTATAACTAAATGTTAGCGACTTGTCTTAAACAGCCGCAAGATATTTTCAAATCCATATCAAATAACATTAGTTTGGGTGTGTGTTTGTGAATTTACTTCCACTTACCAGCAATCGAAATACGCATATTAATAATTTAGATTTGCAATTATGATGTCATCATAGATTCTAAATACACTCATACATATGCAGTTTTTTAGTGTTTTAGTGGTTTCAATCTCAAAAGTGTTATGTCGAATTTAGTTCTGTCGGTATGTCCAAGTAGTTGTTTAAGATGGTCAATTGATTAATGCAATTTTTATATCGAATTATGTGTGTGATTTAGCATTCTAGAAATTATTAATAAACTATAATAAGCTTAGATACTTGAACTCTTAATCAAAACTAGCAAAAATAAAGCGTGTATTTTTTAGAGTGTCACAACTGTGAGTTGGAATCACTGCTTTGTTTGAGCACCCATTTAACAGCTGATAGTTGCTTTTTGTTAAGTTTGCTTCAAAATTTCATTATGAATACACTTACAGCCGAGCAACACGTGCAAATTGTTGAATTTTTAATCAAAATAATTGTTCTATTCGTCAAACTCATCGTGCTCTTATTTCATTTTATGGCGTAGATAATCGTCCTTCAGAGCAGCTAATTCGAAGAACAATATATCGTTTTCGGACCACATTTACTGTTACTGATAATGTGTATCCCGTGAGACGCCGAACAGTATGCACTGAAGAAGCTGTAGCCGCTGGGCTGGCGGAGCCATTGGCCCATATGTCTTAAAAACGCTGATGGTCAGAATAGTTCTTTCAATGGTGAACGGTATAGGATCATGATTCGAAATTTTTTCATACATCAATTACGTGGCATTAATCTTGGTGATATGTGGTTCCAACAGGACAGAGCCACATGACACACAGCGGGCGCTACAATGTATTTACTCAAAGAAACTTTTGATGAAATAATAATTTTACGTAATGGCTTAATTAATTGGCCACCAATATCATGTAATTTATCCCCATTAGATTATTTTCCTTGGGGTTATGTTAAGTCACTTGTCTACGTCGAAAAATTGCAAATAATTGAACACCTGGAAATCAACACTCGAAGAGTTATCGGCACAATACGGCCACAAATGCTGCGAAAAGTAGTTGAAAATTGGTTTTCCAGATTGCACAGAAATCATCTTTAAACATTAATTTCATAAAATTTTCTTTCCAATAAAGCCCGTTTCATTGATATAATAAATATATATTTCCTTGTTGAATTGTTATCTGTTTAGCTAATTATCTGTTATCTGTTAGTTATCTCTTTAGCTATATTTTCTTGTTTTATTATGATTTAAATTTGTGCCACTCTATAAAAAACACCCTGTGTAATCCGAGGCTACTACATATCTCAACACCGTTCATTTGTTCGGGTTTTATTACCTATGATGTTGAATACTAATTGGGAAATAAAGATAAATAGAATTCAAGGAATCAGCATGCTCGAGCAAATAATTACAAAATACATCCAGCTTAATTTTAAATTTTGTCAGTTTTACACTATAAAATTATACTCTGTTGCTTTGATAAATTAAAGTTGAATTTATGGGGAGCAAAGCTTCCTCCTTTGCCAGTAGATGCTTTAATTTTTATCACACAAAATAAAGTATTTTCAAAGTAGATAATTATTTATTTTTAAACTTTTTTGCATTTTCAACATTTTTCTAACAATAAATCAACATCCTAATTATATTGAAATGTCTTTTGATGTTTTCATTTAATTTCTCTTAAGGATATGCATTTATATCCTTAGAAAAAAATATATTAATAAAACAAATAAAAACAACACAATTGAAAATCGTTTGCCATAAAAATAACTTTAGTTTGTTGAACAGTGCTGTTAAAAAAGCAACTGATACTTATGCAAACATATCAAAGCTTTTATGCTTTTTGTTGCTCCTATTTATTCTTCTTTTTATTCTTTGTGTTTTTGTGATTGTTTATATTATTTCCACATACTGAATAAACAAAAAGCAAAAAAAAAAAAAAATATATGAACAAAATAAAACTAAATTCCTGTGCTCTACATTTTGTTTGATTGGTTGCGTCATTATGTGTCATTTGTGTGTGTGTGTGTACAAAATGCATAAAAATAAAGGATCAAATTGTAAGTGAAAAAAATGTTTTTAAGTTTAACATAACAAACTAAATCAAATGCATTTAAAATGCCACACAGTTCTATGATACATACGAACATATTGATGTAAAGTTACTCGTTTGCACTTTGATATGCAACAAATGTAAAACGTACTCCTAAGAGCAGAAAATATAAAGTTGATACATTTTTGTACTCGCAATAGTGATTATGCGTTTTAATTTATGCTAAAGAAAGTTAATATTTGTATTTGATATCACTGTTGCTTAAATTAGATTCCCAAATATTTTCGATCAACTTTTTTTTCAGAGATTCACAACTATCGAGAAGAAAATATGTTAAGGGAACTACAATTTAATTTTAATGAAGATGACAGATATTCACCTTAAAAACGAGTTTAAATTTTTCATTTGACTTTTAGTCTATACAAATATATTGTTGACACCAAGCAGAATTACCTCCAAACTTTTGATATGTCATGTAACAGCAATTTACAACTTTTGTTACACCCATAAAAAAGATATGTTTGAAAGCTCGCTCAATTTCGTCTTTTTAAACTGGGCCACGAAAACTTCTTTTATTTTTGTCACGTTCGATGGCTACTTTATTTGTCATTATATTTGTTTTGGAAGTAGACCTGGTATCAAATTTATCATTAATAAAAGTGCTTCTCAAGCGCTGTAATTTAAGGTGAAAAGGAACCTATAAATATTTGTTGTTTAATGTTTTTTGCATTTTAATGGGTATGACTGTTACGTGCGACACCATGGAAGTATGTGTCTTATTTCCGGAATTCGGTAGTACCAAAGTATATAACAAAATCATCAATACAGCGTTGAGATTTCGATTTTGCAAGGATATAGATAAAATATTTTAGACATTAGATCACAGATATATAAAACATGAAGGCCGACTTTGCACTAAAGGATCATTAAAAAAATTATTTTATAAAATAATTTCGGTTTAATACCATGATAGCTATAGACGTTTAAGATGCTGATGCTGAAGTAGAATCCAAATTGTAAAAAAACCATTCGACCTTTATCCAGGTCGAGTAGTCTACTTCAGCGATGAACATGGCGATAATTATTACCAAGTATAGCTCCAATAGAACAACATTTCAAAAAAACAACACACAATTAACATGATTTTAGAATATTTTTAATCACCATAACAAAATCCTATTAGTGCTGCTATCAGTGCAGACAATTTTGCTTTCCCAGACAACTTAAGCAATTTATACGCCAAAAGAAAGGCTACACTTTCTGTACATTCTTGTAACGATAAAACGTAAAGCACGAATAGCGCACAATAAGTATGGACAACAATGTTCTATCACTAATTACAGCTGACATGAAATTTATTGAATTTAGGGTGACATGAAATGCAAAAAACTATATATTTTTCTTAATTGCTACACTCAAAGAGACAACTAAAATTTTGCTGAATTTGAGTTCAAATTGCTTGTCATATGGCTCCAATGCTGATTTTTACAAAAACTAAGTAAAATTTTCCTTGATGTTAGGAAATATAAATTTCGTCTCTAACAGGAACTTTTTACTAAAACCTAGAAAAATATTTACTAAAAACTAGTTCAGTGTTTATGCCAAAATTAGTAACAACTTTGTCATGTGCGCCACATCTGCCATCTTACTGCGCATTTTTCATTTCCTTGTTTTACCTTCTTCGGAACCGGTCATCTTCTACAGAGCGTTGAAACATCTTGCTGCTTATTTGCAACATGAATTTGTATTATCTGGAATGAGGGGTAATAAAAACAATTTTACAAAACCAACGACTTTTGGAAGTCTAACCAAGGAATTTCGGTTTAGTAGATAGACACTCTAACCAACTCACTAATACACCTTGAAACCTCTCAACAGATTCTTAATTTCTTATATTATTAAAATATTTTTTTTGGAAATTAGTAAGTCATGAACTAAAAATAATTTAAGAAATTATTTTCTTTAAATTTTGAAAAAATATCCAATATGAGAGAAAAATATGAACATATATTGAAGTTAACGTTTTCCGTTTTGAAGTCTAAAATTTGTTTTGAACTAGTCTGTAGTAAGTCATTTCCTAACTAATTTTTTACGTAATGTTAATCATACGACAAAATGTTCTTAAATTTAGTAAAAAAACATTCTTAACTTTAGAAAATAAAAAGTCATTATTAAATAAAAATTTTCCTGAAAGTATTTTTTTAAAGTGGTATTATGAACATTTGATTTTTTTTTTAATTAACAATTTTTAATTGATTAAAAAAAGTTCTACTACATAATATTATAATTAATTATACAAAGATATATTTCAAACTATTTTTAATGAATTTTTTTACTAAAATTTAGTTCATGTTTTTTTTTTTAATGTAGATTACTTATATTGTTTACGCTTAATGTTAGCAAAGAAAAGTACCAGCTTTTCGCCATTTTATCCCCTCGAAAGTATATCGTTTGGTAAAGAAAAAAATATACTTAAATAGTAAAATAATTGAAATTTGCTAAAAGTACCAATTTGACACGTTTTTTTTACGCCTTAAAAAGTACCCTTTAGTTTAATCTAAATCACATACTATCTGTCCACTTAATTTACTCCTAATCTGTTGAGCGGTTTTCGAGTTATATTGCAAACATGGAAATATCTAAACATACAACCTTTCATATAAGTATACAAAATTAGAAGAATATCTTTAGATGTGATATTCGTTTTCAAAGTACAACTTATTCACGATCATGCTGAATCATGCCTGCAATGATTCACTTCAACAGTGCGCTTCCCTAATTTAATGTTGAAATTTAAATTTAACATTTATCCTGCCGTTGCTGTATCAAAATGAATTTGAACAGTTCCGAGTGCATTTGTTAGTAAATAACTAAGTGTAAGTTTGTATGCTAGTAAATGTATGTGTTACTTTATATACAACTCATATCATTGCAAATGTAAATGTTTAAAAATCACTACTGAAAATCTAATATTCAGCTTTTGTTGTTCTTGTTGTTATTGCAGTTGCAATTGTTGTGTGTTTACGCTTAGATCTGTCATCGTAAACGAATCAGTTGTACTTTTTCCTTTTTTTTATTGCTCTTCTCTATAAAAACGGAAATTAGAGCTCAATTCGTAAGTAACATACACTGTTGTTCATGATGATGCTGATGATGATGATGACGTTAAAATCGAGTAAAAGGAATTTTATTTAGCTTAGTTGTTGCTTTTGTTGATGCTTTAGTTTCACTTCTTTTTTCTTTAAAGGTTTTTTATTAAAATGTTTTAGCTTTTTTGATGTTGCAGTTGTTGCTACTTTCTGTTTTTTTTTTTTTTTGTTGCTTTGTAGGAATACAACATAAGCTTGGTTAGGAAATCTTATATACACTTACACATGACTAAGCATTTCTTTGAATACAAAAATTGTTACGAAAATACAGAAAATGCAGCAGAAAGCAAAAAAAAAACAAAAAAACAAGGATTCTCAACTAAACGAATGCAGCTCACTTTTCTTGCAAATGAAATTGTTTAATTCAATTGTTGCAAAATAAGAAAATTAGTGCTCGGAAATACACAAACTTACATGAGTTTGTATGTATGTATGTACTATATCGCTTTCAAAAGAAAATGCTTGAAGCTAAGGGAAAAGAGCACAAAGAATGGCAATATAAATACAAAGAAGATAGAAAAAGTAAACAGAGAGATATTTATATTAAAAACTATAGAATATTTAAAATTCTTGGAAGAATTCGTGCTATATTCATTGAAATATATTGAGAAATTTAAAATTTATATTTAAGAAACTAAAATTATATTCAATTTATAAATATGTTTATGTGTATGTGTAGGTTTGAGCATACATATCGATGTACAGATATTTTGTAAATTTAGATCGGAGGTATTAAATTCAATATTTCTTAGATTTGTGAAATGGAATTTAACTAACGAGTTGTTTGTAAGTTATTCTCGTGTCTGTATATAAATATTTACTGTGCAGGCCAAAAATCCATTTAAAGTATTTGCAGTGAACAATCTAGTAGATTGGCATTATGCTAAAGTGAAACTTCTAAAGGATATTTAATACTGATCGGTTACTGGGATATTTAAACGGTTTCTATTTCTCCTAATTAATGAAACATTTTATTGCATTACACTGTAGGCTATGCGTTAATTAAAGTATCGCTACACTAAATTGTATGAAAATTTATTCAGTGGTTTTTGCGTGATACGTGCTTACACAGATGGATAGACGGACAAGCAAAGAGACAGACAGACAGGTGAAATACGAAAACTGTATCGGTTACTGTATATTTTACGATATAAATTTTCAAATATATTTAATGAACAGACACAGACAGAGTCCTTTTACAATTTTGTTTTTCAAAAATACAATAAAAATAACCCTGAAGGCACAAAACACTCTGCCTTCCGTATGATTAATATTCTATTCGTTAATAGCACGCATACGCCTTGATGTCCTGTGTATTAAATTGTGTTTACTTACGTTGTGCAAAAAAAAAAATTTATGGTAATCGTATTATTTTGGAAAAGTGGACCAAATAAACGTGTATCAGCATTTCAGAATGTTCTTTTAAGGTTACATTTTAGGGGGAATAAAACCTACCACCAACTAAACTTTGCTTTAAATTTCTACGACTAATTTATAAGATGTGATCTCAAGTTTTATGTAAACGAGGATATATATATATTATAGTCAGTGTTTAGCAGGAGTTTGTTCAGGGTTTAGTCAGCCAAGGTTTATCAGGAGTTTAGTCTGGGTTTAGTCAGGTTTTAGCAGAAGTTTAGCCATGGTTTGACCAGGGTTAGCAGGAGTTTAGCAAGGGCTTAGCAGTAGTTTATCCAGGGCTTAGCAAGAGTTTATTCAGGCCTTAGCCAGGGTTTAAGCAGGGTCTAGCAAGAGCTTAGCCAGGATTTAATTAGGGTGTAGTTAATTAAAAATTTCTACATTTCATTTCATGCATGCGGACAAATCGTGGAAGGAATAATCGGGTTGGGAATATTGAAATTAGTAATTTACTTATAGGTCCGTAACTAGAAGGCATAGCCCTATTAGGAAAAATATGTGCCCTTTTACTATTTCTCCTATTAATAATTGCGATTTCCATATGAAATAAAGTAAACATTATATATGTGAGGAAGAGAGAACAATTGTAACAATTTACGCATTTTCAATTGGTCGGAATTAATTATAGGAAGAATGGTAAAAAAGAGAAGAAATTCCCCGGGAAATAAAATTCATAATTGCAATGATTGGCATTTAAAGCCTCTTACTCGCCGAATTATAGGTGGTCCCTTTTTGTTCATTTCGTGAGAAAACGACAAAACAACTCCTCTTAAACACCGCTATGGCTGGTTAAAATATTCTAGAAAAATGTTTATCATAAAATTAAAATCAAAATCAAGGGTTAAGTACAATTTTTAAAGTTTTTCGAATTTAAAAAAATTTTCGCGGTAATAATTTCTGTAACACATATCGAGCCGCTAAATTGTTGTTAAGGATGAGTTAAAAGTAGTCCTATGAGTAGGAAAGGACCAAAATCTCTCATACAGCAAAGAGTTGAGCACTAAAATGTTTAAGAAATTTTGTATCTATATATACATATATATATATATATATATATATATATATATATATATATATATATATATATATATATATATATATAAAACCGAATAAGTGTTTGTTTATTTGTTTGTTTGTTTGTTTGTTTGTTTGTTTGTTTGTTTGTTCCTTATAGTAGGCCAAACCCTTGGACCGATCTTTGATTGGACAAAGAGGCGTGGCACCGCCCATATAACCCAAAAATTTAAATCGCCATATTTTGGGCATTTTTTGACTTACGTCGATGATATTTGGTACATATGGTATTGGCATAGTTTGAAATACGTATCAGGAGAAAAGTGGGTGGGACCACGCCCCTTTTTAGGAAAATTAAAAATAGTAAAATAGTCTTAACTACTGGACCGATCGTCACTAAATTTTCACAATAGGATATATAAATACTTTTAATTTTATTTTATAACGAGGGGGGTAGCGAAGTACACCGGGATAAGCTAGTTTTATATAAAAGTGTTGAGATAAAAATACAACTAAAATTTAAAGGAAGAACTTTGTGTCTGGCTACCATAAATTATACTTGTTGTACTATTTTTGTTGAAATCTTCTTGTACTTTTTTTTTGTTGTGGACAATGTATTCAATAATAATTTATTTATTTACAACTTAACTCGAGCATACGATAAATGTTGTTTGACGCAACCAACGCACAACAAAAATGTATGTCAGATTCCATGTGAATATATTTCTTTCATGTGTTTTTTTTATCGTATATTGTTGCGGGGAGACAGTCGTACTGTGTAAGTGAAATTTTGCCAACATTCTTGAAAATATTGGTTACTGCTTTGACATATTGCAAATTACTTTCTTTCGAATTTTTAATTCAGTCTCTTGAATTTTGTCTCCTGCATACATGCATTTCTTTGAACATTTCTTACGGTGGCACCGGTTTATTGTAGATTTTATTTTATTATGATTTTATTTCCTTTGTTTAATTTCTTGTTTTTTTTTTATTAAATATTTTCAATTATAAATGACAGTTTTGTAACTTTTTTCTTTTCTGCTTCTGCAAAATGATTACGACTGTTCTGTTTTCTTAGGTTTTATTGCAATAAACAATCATCTGACATTTACATACGACAGAGTGTAATATAAATAGTTAAAATTCCATTACAAACCATTCAATTGGTGGCTGGCAGCAGGATTGCCGGTAGTGATGTTGCAATTCATAAAAGCGTCTGCCTGCCTCTACTGACTTTTATTTTGCTCGAAAGGATTTTTACACTACAGCATTATAAGTATGAATATGGTGATGCTATTAAGGACATGAATGGTAGATTCAAATGGATGAAAGGATAAATGATTATTGGCTGCAATAAATATTTTTTTTTTATGTATGCCTTGTTCCTGAATGTGTAGAGGAAATATGTGTGTATGTATGTATTTAAAAATGTTCGCTTGTTATTCCTCCGGGTAAAATGCATTTATACGACATGTTGGCATAAATTCTGTGGTATTGCCACTTATTTGACATTAAAGTGCATATGTATGTGTTGGACAATTTTTGAGGCAATAAAGCTAACAATTATACATATACATACATATGTAAAAGAGTTGTTTGCACTCTGATGTTATGGAAGATTAGTTAGAAAATTTATTTGACAAGTAATAAGTACTTTTCACAATTCTACCATCTACCACATCTTATGGAAAGGAAGTTTGCTTTATTGATCACTTAAAAAATGTTAGTAATAAGCTTTAAGCTTTAACTAAATAACACAAAACTAATAATAATTTGTACTAATGAATTTTAAAAAATGTAAGAGAGATTTTTACACTTTTACGTGAAAAATTTATTTCTACCTGTCAACGAAATAATTTTAAGTCTTTGCCAACTCTGAGTTTATTTAGATTTCTTTCGTTATGATCTTGTAAATCTATACTCGTATAATTAATATGCAAAACAATTCCTTGTCATAGAGTTTTTGACACAGTATTTGACGAAACATAAGAAATTAAACATATTTTTTCACTGAAGTGAACCATCGATAGTTTGTTAAAATCGTTTTAGTATCTTGGGAGTTATAAACGTTAAACACTACTACTCCACCATAGACACATAACACTCATACATACACGTATATGTGTTCTATATCAAAGTTATTTGTGACGAGACCAGTCTCAAATAGGGCTCAATCAAAAATGTACGCAAAGCAAAACTTTTAAATTGCCACACAAATTTGTGTTGAAAACAACAAAAAAATCTCCGCGGCCATTTTTTCTATTTTTGGGACCATTTTTCATGTTTTAATAAGGCCCATTTTTCATGGAGCCTCAAATTGTCTCTGAACTTTAGTGTTTTCGTATATTAATTATAATATTTTTTTCCACAGTAAGGCTTTTACAACATTTAAGCGCAGATATGAATTTAATGCTGTTGAACTCGTATGATTTTTTAAAGAACTCGTAACAAATTTATTAATAATTGCGATATTTTTTTTGTTGTTATGAATACTCAGCGTATTTTGTATAGGACAATAATTCGAGAAATAAAAACCTATTTCAATACAAAACCCAATTGAACTAATTAAAAGTCGACGCACTTTATTGAAAGTTTAAAACTAGGATTAGGCTAGGTAGTCTACAAGCACACATCCACTCAGAGACCCAATTGGATCCATTGAGGTTTCCTCCATGTATTTTTGTTGGTCAATTTCCATAGCCTACCTAATGCCAAAGAAAAAAACACTTAATTTCCATGATATCTTCAGGTTTGCACATCGCGATGTTACAAATGCCCTCATGCTCAGCCATCGTCGCCTACGCCGCTGCAGCCTTGGTAAATAACAAATTATATGCTCTAAAGCTTCTGGCGACTCTTTATGTTCGTACATCCTACGGATTGCAATTTTCCCTTTTGCTGGTTCCCGCTCTACCCGACCAAAGACCAATTAACGCGTCTAGTATTTCTATTTCTTTCCAGTAATATATCAGATTTACCCGAGTTAAATTTTAGTCATATAGCCCTCGAGACTATACAATCCTTTCTATTTCTTCAGAAATGATTAGTTCTGAAAAGTTGACTTGCAGAAATCTTTTCTAGTCTCCATAAAACTTTCATGAAATATTAAAGAACTATTCATAACAACAAGAAAAAATATTAAATCCGGTCAATAAATGGATTATTGTTCGGAAAGCTAGCCACTCCAATTAAAATAAATTGTTGGGGTTCAAAATTTAAAGAAAACACGATCAAACAAAAAATATTAGGAAACCAGTCTGATATTTAAGAACTTGGCTCCGATTTCCAAAAATATTTGATAAGGAAAAACTGCGAGTATACCCATTCCTTAGTGGTCGATATGCCAGTGAACCGCACTACGCATTACAGAGAGTATTCCCACTTAGCACAACTTCCTTCGTATGTGGAATAATCTCGATCAGAGGTCTTTTCTGCCACTTTCAGTGTGGCTCCTCCTTTATCCTCCTTCCCTAAACCTATTTTCTTAGCTCCGGCTCAATGCTTTGCATACGTAGAGTTCATTCCCAGAGTGCTGGTCCTATTTTTTTTTTTTTTTTTTAATTTCAATTGTTGATTTTTGTTGATTTACATCTCTCGTGTACGACTGAGAGAAAGAGCATCCCTCCTCCTCAGCTGGGTGAGATCTCTATACTGTAGAATATTGCGCGCAAGTGTATTTTGATGCAACTCAAGTTTTCTTATATATTTTTTCGCGTGTTTTAAAAATAATGTCTTCACCAACGCATCGTCTAGATCTTTATGAAGTCGACGATTTCTGACATACCAGGGGGCTGCTGTAATTGCACGTAGAAGTTTATTTTGTCGCCTTTGAATTTTTTCTACACTCGTGCCTGACACAGTGCCCCATAAGTGGATTCTATAACACCATATTGGTTTCAGGATCGCGTTGTATAATAGAAGTTTACAATCTAAGCTTAGTGAAGAATTTCTTCCAATAAGCCAATTCATTTGGGCTGCTTTTAATTTCATTTGTGTCAACTTTGCGTCTTTATGCGATTTCCAGGTTAAACGACGATCAAGATGAACGCCTAGATATTTGACTGCAGTTTATTGCGGTATAGTCTCGGTGTTGATTTTTATAGGCGGGCATGTTTCCCTGCGCAACGTAGAAGTGACGTGTACACATTTCTGCTCATTAACTTTTAAGCTGGATTCTAATTAAAAAAAAAATATTTTAAAATCGGTCAATTATAGGAAGTATTATTCGGTAATCAGTATTTTAGGAATACAACTTATCCCCAAACTTCAAATAAATTCTACGAAACCAAACTGCGACTGCACCATTTCAAATTCATAAATGATAGAGTTCAAAGAGTAAACAAAAAAAAAAAAAGACACGAATTGATCACCCGCTGCTTTTTTAAGCCGACTAAAAAAATATTTAAATAATTAGTACTCCTAGCTGCTGAGATAAATGACAATTGATAAATGATAATTGCGCTTATATATGTGACCTGCTCCGAGAAAAGTGACCTAGTGTGTCAAAAAACGGGTTTGAACTTAAGAGTGGTTAATGGCACCTAAAAGGGTGTAGAATAAGATGAAATGCGTTTTTCTCAAAACTTCATTTTCACGCACTAGGTTCCTTTTCTCGGAGAAGGTCACTTACGTGTCTCGAAAACTGCACGTGAAATAAAATAAAATTTATTCGTTCTACATGATTGGATTTTATCTGAAAAAAATATACTTGATGGGACTGGAAACATTAAAGATCAATTCAGCTCAAAATTATGAATACAAAATTGGAAAAATTAATCCATCATCAAAATAAAAGCGATCCTTTGAAAAATTTCTTATAGTTATGTACCAGTTATAAGCGTGTAACAGCGAAAAAGTTTTTAGTTTCCATTATCTCAGACCAGTAGCTTAGAAATTTTTTATAAGAACTGCAATTAATTAAAAATGCTGACACCACTGTACAAATTTTTATTATTTCGTTTATTCATATATTTTTTTTCTTCTAATTCTCTCTGAAGTTCGAAATAAGTTGAAAACACATCCTTCTAAGATGAAAGTAAAGGTTTCTTTAGTACTTTTTCTTCCATGAACAACAAAAAAACATCATTAAGTGTAAATAAAAATAAAATGAAGGAAAGTTTCATGTAAAAGTAAAATGTAATTCTGCATCAAAATTTTTGTTTACCATTAAACCTGAACATACGCATTCATACATACATGCGCTCCCACTTATTGCTAGTGTATGTATGTATGCACGCATGTATGTATGTATGTTAGTGCAGCTAAGTTGTATTTTTTTTTTTTAATATAAATACAAGAGAGTTTTCTAGAGAAAAATGCAAGTGTAACTGTGTTCAAGATATCGCAAGGATATTAAATTTAAGTACAGACAATAAGTTTTTAAACTTCGTGAAAAAAATAACTGAAGCATAAATTTAATTTTCTAATTTCACACCTTCTTTTAAGTTGCTTTAAACACATACATACATACTTACTTACGTATCATATCGCTAGTTTAATGCAACATTATAATATATTGGCAGTATTCAGTGTTTGGTGTAAATGGTTGTGCGACAATGTAAACTAAAAATATTGTAGATTTTTTTATTTAATTTACTGAGAACTTTGAATGTTTCTACCATACATCATTTACGGTTCAGAATCTTTGTATGTGTTCTATTTCGAGGCTACATCAGTAAAATTGCACTGATATCTTGTGATCCGGCAAGTTCCATGCCTGCTGGCGGGTTAGAAAAATGCGGTTAGTATATTTAACTCAACTTGAGATGTGTTAAGAGATGTACATTTTGTCGTGATGAGGCTGAATTATGGCGGGATCGTATAAATTTTCGTAAAAAATTACGAAAACTATTTTTACTATCTACAACACACTCACAAAAGGTTGCGAATATGCCTATTATATTCTAATATAACAACTTTGGAATTTAAATTAAGGAACTTTTAAGTGAAAAACATCTGCAAATTGTTCTATATGTATACAGTTAACACAAAAAAACTAAATATGTAATTTTAAAATTTGGTACAGAGCATAAGCTTTTCCTTATTTCCTTATTGCCGGATATAACACTTACTTGTTTTTATTGTACTACAACACATACACTCATCTCTTCGTATACTCGGTACGAATAAGTTTCTTAATGAATTTTATATATTATATTTTTTACAAGATGATGGAAAAAATTAACTTCAAACATTGTTTCTTGATTCTCGTAGACATTGAGCTTAATTGCAACAAAAAAAAAAAAAACGAACTGAAAATTTGAAGGAAAAAGTTTTTTAACAAAGAAAATTTTCAATTAATCTTTATATAATTACTAGCTTAAGAAAATAATTTTCATAAAAAAAAACAAAAAAAAAAAAAAAGAATTGTATGATTCAACAAAATAACACGAAGTGAAATTTCATGTTTCTCCGGATATTAAATGACTTACTGTGTTGTATGAGCTTCTGGCAAACAATTTTTGGTATGTTTCTTTTAATATAAAAAGTAGAGTGTTAAATATTTAAAATATTTTATTTTACTACAATCAATTTATAATTTTGTTGACTGCATTAACGTTTTTATTAATTTAGACAAATAATAGAAAAACTTTAATTAGATTTTACGCTTTGAGAGAGGATGTTGGCTGAAGGGTTTAGCGAATGACTTAGTTTCTGGGTAGGCCATCAACATCATAAAAATAAATTTTGCAAATGTAGATTAGTATGGCTGGTATTAATTGTTGTTTAACTATTTAATTAATGAAGGCATGGCACTGGTCACTACTTGCTGTTCCAAGCTAATGTACGCAATATAATCCTCCTTCGCCGCTTAGTGGGACCGTCTGCGAAATAAACCAAACCCTCCTCACAGTCTATTTTTTTTTTGTCTGTTCAAGTATTAAGAGCTACTAGATCTTTCTTTCTAATTAAAATAATCATTTAATTTATAAAAAATTTAATTTAGAGTAAACGAACTGAAGCCTGGCAAATTAAACTTTATATGCTTATAATTAATTAATTTTTTATAAGAAAGAAAACTCCGCAATTTTGTAATAATTGAACTGACAAAAACGTCATGATGATGTTTCAATACCAAACACGGTCATTATCAAAGTTGTTGGTCGCTCAAACCTCAGTGCCATTCACGACAACTGCTGAAATTTATTCTGACAGTTTCTTATTCCATTTTTCTTGATCACATTAATGGTTTAGAAATTCTCTCTTATTCCTGTCTATTGTTCATTTGAAACTCATGATGTCAGTTCAACCTTCCATGCAGTAAAAAGTTTATTTGTCTGTTCAATTATTTCGAACTTTCTTTCTTATAAAAGATAATTTAATTAAATATTAAATTATACAAAGTTAACTTTTAACAATGAAAATTTCTTTGAATTTTCTTTATGTTTTATGAGTAATTTTTAAAACAAACACAACCCACAAAGCGATTAGCGATTGTCTGCAGAAATCACTTATAGTCTTTAGCGGGATTGAACTAACAACCCGTGGAATACTACAATAAAAAAAATAACTAAAATTTTGGAAATATGTATATATGAGAAGTAATAATTACGTTTATTCGTAATAATAATAATATAAAAATATAAATTTTGGAAATATTACTTAGCTTGAGCTTAAATTGGTTGTTGTGTGGCGCCAATAACGTTTTTTTAAAGAAACCAAGTAAAATTTTCCTTGATGTTTAATAAAAATAAGTGCAGTGTTTATCCCAAAATTAGTAAAAATTTCGTCATGTGCCACATCTTGCTGCACATTTTTAATTTTCTTGGTTTACATTCTTTTTAAACCAGCCCTCATCAGCTGCAAAGAAGCGCTGAAACGACCTGAATGCTTATTTGCAACATGTATTTGTATTATCTGAAATGAGGAGTAATGAAAACATTATTATAATACTTATATATTTTGGGACTCGATCCAAAAAGCCGGACCTTGACGCATCTGATCTAGCCGTAGCCACCAAACGAGACTTACCAAACAGCAGGATCCACCTGGAAGTAATGCTAGTAGCGGTTCCCAGGTGAGCAATATATCCTAGGAGAGATAAGGTGGGTTTTTAACCGGCAAACGTTAAGTGGAGCCCGGTATGTATCATACGTAATGCATTTGCCCAACCTTTAAAAAAAAAAAAAAAAAAAAAAAAAACCGCGGAATTTCGGTTTAGTAGATAGACACTCTAAACAACTCACTACTACACCTTCCTTACATTCGTAATTTCTGTCAACAAAAAATTAGTAAGTCATCAACTATTTTTGAAAAATGGGTTATACGAGAAAAAAATATGAACTTATGGTGTTTTCTTTTCTACAATAATATGGTACATCTCCATGTAAAAAGTGTACTTTGGTGTTCGTTTCTTAATAATATTTTGCTCTGTAATAGGGTGGGGTGTTTTATTATAAAAAAAAATACCCTCACTAACTGGTAAAAACAGAGGACTCTACTTTTTCATAAATTGTTTTTTTGTTCTAGTGAAACAAGAAGTTGCATTATTACAGGGTGGGCGCTACATTTTATGTATGTACCTTTTACCAGGGTGTGCAGAAAAGAAAACACCTTTAAATTGATTATAGCCGTTTTCCGCTTTTAAATTTTTTAAATTTTATGTAGTATTCAGGAGAAAGTCATTTTCTAAATCAATTTTTTACGGCTAAAATAAAATAATTTCAATCGTATGACAAAATGTTCTTAAAATTAGTAAAAAAACATTCTTACTTTTAGAAATTAAGCAATCAAATTAAATAAATATTTTCCCGAAAGTATTTTTTTGAAGTGATATTATGAAAATCTATTTATTTTATTATAATAAAATTTTATTTAATTTAAAAAAAAAATTCTGCATACATATGTATGTATGTATGTATGTATTAATAAAATTATAATTAAATATAGAAATATTTTAAACTATTTTGAAGGAAATCTTTTTACTTACCTATCAGCTATAGCGGTGCCCTACGAAATGAATAGCTTTTGCGACATCGTGCAATATACATTTTGTTTCGATTTAAATTTTGTTTAATATCGAATGGCGTTTTTCAGTCCATGGTTTTTTCTTTTCAAATGGTTTATAATACCCACTATATATTTTGAATGATTTAAACATTTTTATCTTTTGCTTGATGTAAATAATATTTATTTCAAATTTTTTACATACTCTAATACTTTTCGTGTTAAAAATTTGGACCGAACTGAAACGATTGGATTAAAATCCCTTAAACTTTTGTGTCTTTTCAAAAGTGGCAAGAGAAACTATTACATTTTATAAAATATACAAATTCATTACACATGTTTTGCGTATAAATAAAAACATAACTTACTTCCTAGTAATATAAATAAATTTCATTATTCAAGCGATTTGCAGTGTAGAACTGCAAGAGATACAAACGCTTCAATTTTAATGTAAATGTCATCAAGCATCTTATGTGATCATATTGCTGCTCAAAAAAAAAATCCTTCGGGTCGCGGTGCCTTTGGCCTCACTTAATAATAATAATGTCACCATATTCAATTCCTTCCATTTCACTTTATCTTGAACGATTTTTAATTTATAAATTTCTTTGCAATATTTTGTTCATACTACGGATTCGAACAAATGAAAATATTCCTGCTCGGTATATCTGCGTACATTTTGAATTATGGCTTTTTTCATGACTTTGAACAAAAAGAGCCGAACAAAAAAATTAAAATAATATTTTCACATTTGTTGTATTGAAGGACCAACATTAACCCTTTTAACCATAAATTTTATTATAATTAAATTCAACATTTCGATAAGATATCATTGAAAGCATTACATACATACATATGTATATAAACATGCATATGTAAGTATGTATTCATGTATGTGTGTTTGATTATATTGAAAATAAAATGCACTCGCGGTACCATAAAGTTTCGCCAATGAAATGTCGTAAATTGACTTAAATTTAAATGAAACAATAAGGTCCTGCTTCTCCTGTGCAGTTGTTAATTCATACATGTGTTTCAATTCAAAATGATATTGAGACGAGCAATTTGAAATTGCGTTCAGTAAATTTTACTTTTATTGGTGGCTGGCTGCTGTTCGGTTGATTCCTTGTTTTGTTTAATGTTGTGCTGGTCTGGTCGCAAAATGGATTCATATAAAACATTAATCACTGTCAAAAAATTCTGTTGCTTATTGTTGCTTTTATTCATTTTAAATGTTTTGTTATACATTTTTTTCTTTCTGTTTTTGACGTTGTACTCGTATATAAAGTAGATGGTGCCCTTATCTCGCATGAATCTCTAAATGATGACACTTGAGCGAAATAATACGTAAGCAAAAGTGAAAATAAGTACGGGGTTTTACATCATATTGCCAGACAATAATATTTTTATTATATCTTCACTTTTCGTATTTAAATATTTAAAAATGAATTGTTAGCGCAAAAATTTTCTAAACGTTATACTAATTTTATGTGAGTTTTTATTTAAGTTTTAAATGATGGTCAAATAAAATTAAAAATGATTTGTGTCAGTTAACCATAATAATTGCAATGGATAATGGTGTTGACTGAAGTGATTAGCGCTTTGGGTACTAAGCAAACAATGTCTTAGGACCTGGGTTCGATCTCTGGTGAGGGCAAGTCATCAACATCATGAATTTTTCAAGTATGCATTAGTGTGGGATTGCCTTAGTTGTTTAAGAGATCAAGGTAGAACACTTATCACTAAAAACTGTTCCGACAGCGATTAATGCTGTCGAAACTAATTTAAAAACCATCACTCTCTTACATCGGTTAGCAGAACCTTCGCCGAAGTAAAGAAATTTATAAAATGCCTGATTAAGAAAGTTAATGCGTCTATTTAAAATCAGAGGCCCTACAACACTGCCATAAAAATGAACAGAAACGCGCAATAGCAGAGTTGTAAAAGAAAATAAGCCTTCTACATTTTCAAAATCCATCTTGTCTCTCCCTCTATTTTCCCCGAGTTCCTGCACAATGCATTATATAAGTACAGATCATCACTTAAGGCCTATATTTTTAAATATATAACATTTTCTTTCGATGTCCCTGTAGAAAAAGCTCAGTTCACATTAAATATCACAGAGTTAAAGCTGCTGCACTAGACGTAAAGCATGGGTGCCCAGGTCCTATGCTCTTCATGCTCATTTGTTTTTGTAACACTCTTAGCTATAGGCTGTGTGTTTTAATATACTCATACAGCACTCAGCAACCTCAATGCGAAATACAAAAACAACTTTGTCTTATTAGTTTTTTTTTGTCGTTCTTCACTGTATACACGCAAGAGCAAAGCAACAACACTTTCGTATGCTTTGCTGGTAAACATTGACGACAGCCATCATCAATGTACATTTTGTTTTTGTTTAACGTATGAAATGAAATAAATATATGAAATATATTTTTTGTGTTTTCTTTGCATGTATTTGTTTTTACAACAAAAAATTTTGAATAAAAATTTGTTTTTCTTTAAATGTATTAGTTTTTGCTCTTCCATAAGGAACTTGTGGGCACCGCGGCGTAAAGTCTTTAATTTTTCAAATTATATTGCTTCCATTCTATCTGTCGCTCAATAAATGTCCATTTCTCTCCTTATTTGTTGATAAATTAATGGTCATTGAAAGATCACGTATAACATTTTTCATTAGTGCAACATGCACTTTTCCCCCCTTAAATTTATTTTATTTTATTATTTTCCTTTGCGTTTTACTTTAAATTGTTTCGAGATGCCAGAACAAGTTCGTTGAAAAACTCTGTGAACAGTTGTTTAACAAATGTTGCAAATGTGTATCTGAAACAAACAAAAAAAACTTTGAAAATAAGAAGAAAAAATAAAAACAAATGTGTTCAATAACTAACCTACATGTTATGTGTTGTTGTTTATCAGCAGTATGATTTTACCCGGAGACAAAAAAAAATAACAACAGGACAAGATGAAATGAAAGAGTTTTAAAAGACATTTCTAAAGACAAATTGAGAGAAATGCACAAAACTTTTCAATTACGTTAATTTAACAAACTTTTAACTCAATCTTTCATTTCGTTTCATTTTCTTTCATTATTTATTTGAACGAATATGTTTGATTGTAGTTTTCCTACTCTGTCTCTTGGTCTCTGTTATAGTGGGAGTGAAATGTCCCTTCGAGTGCATGCAATATTGAGCACTTAGAGAAAACTATATCACAATAGCCCTATTCACAATCTTGTGCAAATGGTCTTGCATCATTGTATTTGCAAAATGGTGTAGTATATTCTTACTATACACTAACAAAATACAGAGAAATGCACATGATACATCTTTGCAAATAAGCAACACTAAAAACCAATAGCTTATATTTACTATACTTATGCAACACTTAATTGCAAAACGACAGTTGAAACGCAGTGAACTGAGCCGATTTTGCTTATTCAAATTTTAAAAATATTATTCAAAATTATAAAACAAAGCAAACGGCTAACAAAAATTAATTTAATAAAAAAATTTAATAACAAAAAATAAAAATTTACAAAACGCAAAACATAAAAATTCAAATTATTCAAATTTACATAAATGTATATATTATTTAAAATCCTGACTAACTAACAAATTAATCATTATTTTTATAATAGAAATCAGAATTATTTGATTAAGCAAATATTTTGAGAAATCAGTATTTTTTATTAATCAATCAGCTGTGAATTTTGTGTTTTGCAATAAGCATTGCTACCTTACCCAAAGATATCATTCACAATTGATAGAATAAATTTGCAATCGCATAAATTTGCAGTCCCAAATGCACAAGATTGTGAATACGGCTAATGTACTTTTTGTACAAAATGAATATTTGTGAGTTTAACAAATTTTTATTCAGGGGCAATAAAAAAAATATATAAAAAACATTGAGGACAACAATATATTATTACATGTACAATAAAGTAATTCTGTTTTGACCCAAAGACAAAATTTGCAATGAAAAAATGTATTTGTCTCTAATAACTTTTTTTCCGTGTAGTATTGAAACATCTTGCAGATAATTTTCTTTCCCTATAGGTTTTTTTTCTAGATTCCAACAAACAATTATTTTCCTTTAAAATATTGTAAAATAGTTTTACTTGCGGGCTTGTAGAAAAAAAAGGTCAAAAATAAATTTTTAAGAAAACTAATATACAACTAATTTATATACATATACATATAACTAATTCAAACGATTGTCATAAAATCATAACACGAAAAAAATATGGTTGTTGTGAACTGTATGTAAATTATGCAACTTTGTTGCATGCATCTTCCGATTTTTGTTTTTAGTGAGAAGGACTGAGTAGAAATGTCAAATGTATACATTTCTATTTTTTACTCTCTTACTTAAAATGAAAATTGCATGCAATAAAGTTTCATAATGTAAATACAGTATTACATGGTATTTACACTATGCAAATTTGTTGCATGCAATTTTTATTTTAGGTGAGAGTGTTGAAATAGAAATGTACTGAAAACATTTTTATAAAATTTACGTCTGTTGGGACTCGAACCTAGAAGCTTCGGTTTCGTAAATAGGCACTCTAACCACCTCACTACTACACCTTGCTACATGTTACCAGCCGGTTTAAGAAGATGATTTCCACATGATCATACAGGAACTTAATAAAATCAAGAGGAAAACCTTTTTGAGAAAAAAAACAATAAGATGGCCTAATGAAACCAATAAGAAGTCCCTTTTATTTACAATTCATATGAAAACCTAATAGAATCAAAAAGTTTTTCTATCTGGATTGATTTTTTGCTGCCAAAAATAACGGAAATTGGGTAAAAAAAGTTGTAAATAACAAGTTTTCTTCTTGATTTTATGTATTTTCCTTCTTAATAAAATTAAAAAGACAGATGTTGAAAATGTAGGAGAATGCTTTACTCCTTTACAACTCTGTTATACCGCATTTTGCTAATTTTAAGACCCCTTTTGCAGCGTCTCTGGTGTTAATTAGAAGCATTAACTTTTTTAACCTGTGTGATCAGGCATTTTACTACTTGGTTTAATCCACAGACAGTTCTACTAACCCGCGAAGGAGGTTGCTGTTGTATACATTGACTTGGAACAGTATCCATCGCTGTCGGAACCGTTTTTAGCCATCAGTGCAATGCCTTCATTCATTTTAACAGTCCAACAACAATTAATACAATGCCAAACTTATTCATAGTAGAGACATTTATGACAATGGTGACTTGTTTTGACCAGGGATCGAATCCTGGTCAAAAGCAGGGCAAGTTTTTTAAGCTTTTTGCTGAAAAAGCTTGATTTCGCTTATTTTGTACCTTTTCTTGCAAAATGGCTTTATTTGATATACTCTGCTTGAATTTGCTTATAATGCACTTTGGCAGCCCTTGAAAATAATTTTGAATCTTTCTGTTGCAAAGAAAAAAGCAAAAGTTTGTCCTTTTTTCACACATGCAATTTTCTATTCTTTAACTCTTGACATTGCAAACTAGATTGGCTTAAAGGTGTTATTTATTATTGTGATTTGCAATGTGTTAAATGCACTTTCCGATGATTATGTGGAATCAATATATAAAGCAAAAGCTCTATTTTAAAATGCATATTTAAAATCTGATCTTCCGTTAATAAAAGATAATTTTGAGTGTATTTGCCGAAGTATAATCAAACTAGAAAGAAGAGGACTTTATTTAAAAGAAAATTTGTCTATTATAGAAAAAGTGGAAGAAAAGATGAAAAATTTTGAAAACAAAATATATTTTGAAAAGTTCAACAAAGTTATGAATCGAAACGTTGAAATTCAAATATTAGTTAAAATTAAAAATAATATTTTTTTAAACAAAAGCGAGGCTGAAGAATACATTGATTCACTTTCTCCAAGCAAATTATTATTGTTTAAGTTCATTCCTACTACATCCAATTATGTTGAATAATTTTTTCAATTAATTTTACAGTTTTATGCGATAATCGATCTTTTCTTTTTGAAAATCTAAAAAAACATTTGATTGTGCGTTGCAATAAAAAATTATTTAATAAAATAAATGAAAAGTGGTTACATTGCTTAATTTTTGGAAGCATATTTGAGCTTTTTTTTGCTTATTCTTGGGCTTATTTTGCGTTTATTTTGTGCTTTTTTGCTTACTGTTTTTCTTTAATTTTGTGCATATTTAAACTTGCCCTAAACTCAGTTTTCTAAAAACTTAATTAATTTGTTCTTATTTTCATGGAAATTTTGATGCTGTATTATTTTTGTCTTCTAATTTCTACCAAATGTAATTTTACCTAAAATATAAATATGGACAGATGTAGCAAAAACAAAAAAAAAATAAAAAACAAAAACATTAAATAAAAATAAACATTTGTGGCGAGCATCGGAAAATATAAAACATTTTTCATTGTCGGTTACTATAATTTAAAATTTATTTCCACAATAAAACTTGGTCGTTGGTTGTTGAAAACCAACCACTACCAAAACATGTTCACTTAATTACCAATACTTAAAAATACAGAAATAAAACAACTAAATACGCACACATTCGAATGCTAAAAATTTAACACACTCACACAAAAATTAAAACAAAATAATACCGAAAAAACGGAAATGCCACAATGTGTGCGAATTTTAAAAACAACAAACGGATAAACAAACATGTTAATGGGTACAGGATACTAGTAAATATTGGTAAATATTTAACAAACAACAAACAGCAAAACAAAAAAAAAATGGAAATATATAAATGGAGATCACATAAACATAGACACGTAAGCCAATACGTGTAGGTTGAGTGCATTTTAAAACAAACATCCACACAGCAATATGCTTATTTATGCATGGTGTTTTTTTGTTTATGTTGCATCATGGAAACACACTCATATCTCTGCGAACCCCTTCAATATCGATTGGCAACAACACCTGCCAGCCGTGTATTCTTATATTCCCGTTCTGTATGTTTATATATATTTCCTTTTTAACAATTTTTACTGTTAATATTTTTCATCACAAATTAAATTATTGTTTGTGAACGTCAAACACACAGATCCACAAAACGATTGGCAAAAACAACACAAAAAAAAAAAAAAAAAAAAAAAAAAACACCATCAAACCCTTAATAAATGGTTGTGTTGATTTTACAAATTTATTTTCACTGTTTAAATTTCCAAAGCCTCAGAAAAATAATAAAAGTAGAGATGAGTGCCTAATCAGCTTAACGGAATCACTTATAGTATCAATTCGATTTTAACGAATTGTAAAAATCTGTATATATTTTTTTTTATCAAAAGAAATTAAGCTTTTGTGATAACAAACAGAAAAAAATAGTTTCATACATTTATTTTTACTTTAATTTTTGAAATAAATTTCCACTCCGACTTATGGTGCGTTTGAAGCTGATTGACGTTTAGTACATACGAAACTTTACAAAAACAGTAGATATATTTACAATATAAATCTCTTAAAAAGCAAAATAGAGCTGTTTTATATAATTAAAAAAAAAAACAAGTAAGGTGATTTGCTTGTCTCTGGTTGGAATAAAATTGACAAAATATGTATGTACTAACAGGCTAAAATTGTTACCTATCAGATTCTTACAAGATCTCATTACATATGGAAACAACCATACCCAAAAGAAAATATTTGTATAGTTAACACAATCATAATCCAACCGTAAAGTATTATACAGGGTGTCCGCCGGGAAGGTGTACTACTTTGTTTAATTTTTAATTAAATGAAAGAGAATGGATGTTATATTGATAAATGTTTTATTTAATGTCGGCAATTATGTATGGAATACAATATCAGATAAATTTCCGCACATTTTTCATTACATTCCTACACATTTCACGCGGTATTTCAATAATTTCATCACGAATATTTTGTTTGAGTTGCTCAAGCGTTTTTGGTTTGTTTGCATAAACCTTGCTTTTCAGATATCCCCACAAAAAGAAGTCCGGAGCAGTCAAATCAGGCGACCAAGAAAGCCAATCGACATCTTTCTCATCGTTACAGTAATCGACGATTGATTTTGATAAAGTTTTTTAACGATTAAAACACGTTGGTTTATCGAATATTTTACCATAATAAATTTGCTCACGACTGCCAAATATGAACTGTCAAGACTAATGTGGTGGAAAAACAAAGTAGCATACCTTCCCGGCGGACACCCTGTAGTTGAACTATATGATTGATGAAATTTAGATGTAATATAATTTAAATTTACCATAGTATAATTGTATCAAAAAATAACATGGTTCTAAATATCAAATAATAATTGTGATTATCTTAACCATATTTAATTTTATTAAAAATCAGTCTTTATTGAGTTATTTTATATAAAAATCCAATATGAGATATTTTTACTGATCAGTGTATTAAATCTGAAATAAAATATAGAAATCTTCATTATTGTCATATACATACATAAACATTACAATTATACATAAACAAACCCAGAGCTAAGAAATAAAATAAAAATCTGAAAAAAACTTGCAAGAAAGAGAGAGAGAGCACAAACTTTTCTGAAAGGAAATACATTTTTATTGTTTCATGACCATAGTTTTGTTACAACATGATTCTGATGAATTTTATTATTGCTGTTGTAAAATTTCATGCTTTAGTTGAACTTTTAAGGAAAATATAATTGCGGTTAGAATTTGTTTTAACAATATATATTTTTATATGCAATCATATTCGAATTTTAATGAACACTATTTATATGATGATTTAATGTTAGCAAAACAATCAACCAATAAAAATCATTTAAAAGTATAATAACTTCTTTTCAAAAATAATAAATTGCAATTAGAAGCATTACATTTGCTGAAGCAACTATGCGGCAATCATATATTTTCCTTGCAACCACACAAAAATTAAATATAAACGATTTTTTCTTTAAAAGTTGCGTAAATTAGCTCATGTTTTTTTGATGCAATTCTTTTCACAGAAATTTATTTTCGTCTTAAACAAATAAAATTAACTTTGTGTTAATGAAAGCGTCTGAACCACAAACAAGTACTTCATATAATTTGTTACTGAGAAAATCCCGAGTGCCGATTTTGACATATAACAACAACAGCAGTTTAGCTAAAAAAAAAAACATTAAAACATCGTTAAATCGTATTCATTCAGTAACAGGAAAAACCTGTCGGATGTTAAGAATATAAGGCAACATATGATTGTTAGACTTAACCGCAACCTTTCAATAATTCCCAAATGGTTTATTGCGAATAGGGTCGATCTTAAGGCCCGTTAGATCCAATGTGCCTTTTCTTACATACTGGCGAATCACAAAACATGAGGTTTGATGGTAAAGGTATTAGCATATCAGAAGTTGTTGATGTTCGATGGACTGATCAGAATTTTCATGTCGCAAAAGAAGCATTCAAGTGCCTCGGTTTGTTTCTACACTCCATCTGATCGCCTTAATATTTATACCACTTATTTTCGACCGAAATATGCCCTCCATATTTGAGGTTAAGAAGTAAATTGGCTTAAAAATTCAATTTTATTTGACAAATTCAGTTGTATTCATACCAATGTAAAGTAGAAATGTGGGAATTAATAATGAAATATGATGTCGGCCAAATGTCCACCTTTGGAACAACGCAGAAGTCCGCTCTTTTAAAAAATTTTTTAACCTCATTTCGCAACAAAGATTCGCTATCTCGTCATTGCAGCGCCGAATTTCTTGTTTCAGAGTGACAGTTGTTTGTGGTTTATTCAAATGGCCCCATAGAAAATAATCCAGCGACGTAAAATCAAAAGAACTAGGCGGCCATTTAAAATCGCCGAATCGAAAAATTACTGGATGGGGGAATTCTCATGTTTGGCTGGTTGTGGCGCTGTCTTGCTGAAACTAAAGATCACTGATGTCAACATTATCCAATTGAGGCAACAAAAAATCGGTTTAATGGTTCGGTTCGGCAGAGAATTTAAGGTGATTTCGTTTCCTTGATCATTTTCTAAAAAAAAATACGGGCCGATGATGCCGCCTGACCATGTTTGCTGTGTTTGAATTACTACGGCCACTTCGAACGTATTGTTTTGGTCTATCATCAGCAACAGTACTGTGAGCCTCAAAATAAAATTACGCGCACTGGTCTCAGAAGGAGCCTGAATACAAGGAAAGCTGCTCGAATGTTACACAGTGATACAGTAAAATTTTCACCAATTTGATATTAAATTTTCACAATTAGTATTCTTTGTTCGAAAGTGTAGCGTTCCATAGTTTAAATTTCCCAACTTTTTACTAAATAAATGTCAAAGGATGACAGCTAAAATCTTGACATTTTAAATTTACTTTCTAACTTCAAATTTGGCTACCATTTAGAACGTTATATGTTCTAAGGTAATCAGGGAACTTGTTCCCCAAACGCGATATATATTTTTTTTTTCGTACAACACGCTCTTCGTTAAAAGTACATTCGTTTGTGGACAATTTGCCAATCAATCACACTAGGCGGAGAAAATTCGTTATTTAGCCAACCAGTTCTTATATGGAATAAACTTCCCGCAGAGGTCTTTTCAGTCGCCTTCAGCGTGGTAAACTTCAAATCGAATGTCCACCAACAATATTCCCTCTATCCTCCTTCCCACGGCCAGTTTTTCTAGTTCATCCTAGGTCATCTCTTAAACAATAAAATTTTAAAACCTATTTATTTTAGTTCGAACACAAATCCGTACATACACACATACGAGTACATATACGAATTTCAAATATGTTTATAAAATAAGATAATTTTGAAAAAAAGCTAATCTAAAGCCTTCGTGATACAAATCGCAAATGCCATTAAAATATTTCATTGTTTTCTTTCTATTTCCTTTATGTACAACCACTTAAGCTTAAACTTTTTGAGCTCTAGAATGAAAAAAAAATATTTTGCACTAAGATGAAAAAAAAATCAAGTGGTGCAGCATCACTATAAGTTAGTGAGGCTGCTAGTTTTTCAAACTCTATTAAATAATATTGGTAGTAAAAACAAATTTCTTTTATCACATTCCATTTACAAGAGGAAAAAAAATTTAGTGCACAACCCCAGACTCTGGGAAAAATTACAAAAAAAAAAAAAAAACAAACAACAAAAATACATAAAACAAACTTATAAAAGCATGTTTATATAGTTTTGCCATTCGTAGTGAAGGGTATTAAAAGTAAAAATCAACAATTTATAAGCGAACGAATCTACATCCTATTGACCCAATTTTAAGATTTTCGCACACACACACACACAATACACAAATAGAGTAAACAAGTGCAGCAGCAAAAATAATACTCACCAAAACCTGATGAAAGACATTTCCGGTATATGTTAGGAATGGTTCACTGCCGTACTAACTGTTGGGTGTTGTGGTGTGGGGTGGGGTGGGGTGTTGTGGTTGCCAATGTAATGCCGGCATAATAAAAATGAAATATTTTTCGTTTAACCATTTTGTACCATTGTTGAGTTGATTTCTATTGGTACTCCTTTATTATTTAGCCAAATTTGTACAGGTTTGTGTAACATTAAAAAGTTTTCGGTGGAAAATATTTGAAATTATTCAGAATTATTTCTTCTTGCAATATTTCACAAGTGCATCCTTTTGTAAATAAAGTAGCTTATGTTTCGTTTTATGTTTGCCCATAGTTCTCATGAAAACAAATAAATAAGACCTTCTTAAAATTTCGTTCCAGCAATCAGTCAACCATTAAAAGTTAGCCAGCCAGCCAACCAGCCAGCTATTTTTGTTGCTTAAATGCCATTAACAATACAAGAGAAAGATTTTTGCTATTTTTAGCAGCATAAACCAAATAAAAACAATAAAATTTTTTGTTTTGCCTGGAGACAACAACGGATGCCAGCTTTTATAGCATTTATACTCGAAGGATTTCATGATGCAACAACAAGTTTTCCTATTTTCAGAATATTTGCTTGCGCTATCAATTCTTATTGCTCAATCTAAATATTCCTTTTCCGCTCTCACGGATATTTGATTTCCCTCTCATACACTATTATATTTTTAATATTTTATTGAGAAGTTACAGTTGGTGTTTTATTGTGGCGTTTGAGCCGGTCATTCATTGGAGCGAACTTTGATTGTATTAATTTGTTGAAAACACACATATTGTGGGGAAAGGATTTGCTGAAATCACTTTAAAAAACACTGATTATTCGTTCATGTGTTCATCAGTTCGTTGAAAGAAGAAAAAGTATTAAGTTCAGTAAAAGAAAAGAAACAGAAAGAATTTAAAAGAAAATTCTAAATTTTATTGAAATCAATCGTAACACAATATTTACATCTGTTCTATATATGCAACAGTGTATGTGTGTTTATCTGTGTATAAATATGCATTACGCATCTCTGAATTCATTTATATCTTTATGACACACACATGCATACTCTGATAAGCAATTCAGATATGAAACGGAAATATTCGAAAACAACAAACGTAGTTAAAGTGAATGTATTTGGCAGTATACTAAAATTGTGTGACGTATTTAGGAAGAAAATGCTTGCACTCGGTAATGGAAAAACACGTCAGAAAAGATGTTGTTGAACAAATGCTTCTGTTATTTTGGCACTCTTGTCACGCATTTGTATGACATTTATGTCAAGTGAAGACGTTTTTTTTTCGTTTGTTTGCTCTTATCTCATCTTGTTCTTTTTTTTATCTTTTCCTAACAAGCACTTTTCAAGAATTACTTCGCTTATGAAGGAAAACAGGAACAGAGAAGAAATGCATTTATAAAATACTATTTGCAAATATTTGAAAAACAAAGCTCTTGAAAAAGTATGATAGAAATAAATGAAGAATATAAAATATTCCCTTTTTAAAAATAAATTTATATATACAAAATACATTTAAATCTTTTGGCACAAAAATATAAGATTTCGCAACTTGCTTTTATATCTGTTTAGTAAAGTATGAATGTGTACAAACTCTTAATTGGGGTGTCCAGTACAAGCGACTCCTTTGTAAATCAAAGATGGATGCGATCGGCTGGTTAATCCTGCACACCGAGTTATTTTTCTGTCCTTTGTAACGATTACGAAGCGATTGACTCCATCATATATGCATGAGAATTCATGTTTATCTGTAGCTAAACAACGATAACTCTGAGATGGCAGCGTGTAGCAGTTGCCTGAGTGGATAATTTTTCTTGCTTTCTTGTTGTGTGAAATCTAAGCATTTTGTATTAAAACATCCACAATCTATTAAAGTATGGAAAAACAGCACTCCATTGTGGTCCATTCCATCAGTTCCACACATTTTTGCTCTCATGAAGTTCTACAAGCGATTGCATACAACACGGTGGAAAATGAGAAAATAACTAGTACTTTTGGTACTTTAGTACTAATGGTTGTTTTTTACTTGTGCCGCTTTTTTTAATGTTCGGTACTTTTTCTTTTCAGGAATTCTCTTAATGTATTTAGATGGAATTTGATATTCAGATAGTATGTGTTCCAGATTAAAATATGAGGTACTTTGTAAGGGCCCAAAAACGGTACAATTAGTACTTTTATTTTCCAATTTTATTTACAATAATATTCAGTGTACTTTCTAAAGGCATTGTTAAGAAAAGTTGGTACTTTTGGTACTATTTGTTTACTTTAAAAATTACTTCTTACATTAACATATAGATCGGTTTTTTACACGACGAGAGTGGTGGGGGTGATAAAATGAGGACAGCTTGGGACTTTTGGTACCACTTTGTTTCTAAGATAAATTCGGCATACAGACCGAAGTAGCTAATGTTTTTTTTTTTTTTTTTTAATTAGGACCAGCACTCAGGGGTTGACACCCACGTATGCAAAGCATTGTGCCGGATTTCAGGGAGAGTTATATGGTAAAGAAGATAGATATTGAAAATTTAAAAGACGTAACTCTTTTTTATCATTTTACAGGCACACGAATAATTTTCTATTACAATTGAAAAATAAAATTTTATATTGTTGTTATATGTACGTAAAGCTACGTTCACATTTATCAAATATTTGCCCAAAAAAACGTAACCAATAGTTTTGCTTAGGGATAATGTCATTTAACACGATTTTTATATTACAAAATAAAATTAATTCTTCTCCAAAAGAGTGTTCTTATACAGTTTTTAAAAAATTCGAACCCAAAATTAAAAAATATTGGAATTAAAGAAAATAAATTATTAGTTTTTTTCTTGGTTACGTTTTTTTCGACAAATATTTGATAAATGTGAACGTAGCTTAAGGGTGTTTTTTATAGAGGTATCGAAATTTTAAATGGAATAAAGCAAATATGAATTTTTTAAATTGCCATAAAATTTACTTTATTCGAAAGATTATCTGCTGGCATTTTAATTTAAATATGACTTTTGGCATATCATCGCCACCGCTGGCTTGGACGTAGTCTAACCTCGAGGTCTATTTTTCGATGACTTTTTCCAACATTTGTGACCGTATATTGGTAGACTAGCCAACTGAAAATAGGCTAGCGGCGTAAGGTCGAACGATCTTGGAGGCCAATTCATGGCTCGAAAACGTAAAACTATGCGGTTACTAAACGTTTTCTTAAATAAATCAATTGTGGCATGAGCTGTATGAAACGTTGCACCGTCCTGCACATCCTGGTAGTTCAATTGATGAACGAATTACGTTAGGTTAGGTTAGGAAGGGTAGTGTGAAACACACACCCACTCGGAGACCCAATTGGATTCATTGTGATTCTCTTCATTTATAGTTTATTGACTAATTAGTCTCCTTACTGTCCAAGGAGAAACAAAGAGCCGTTATCATCCATCATTCAGCCATTTAATTCCCATGATAAAGCCCCTGATATCCTCAAGTTTGCACTTCGCGATATCACTAATGCCCTCAAGGAAACGTCTGCTCAGCCATCTTTGCCTATGGCGTTGCATCCTTGGGCAATGACAGATGATATGCTATATAGTTTCTGGCTCTTCTTCATCCCCACACATCCTACAGAAATCCGCGGTGCCATTTTCCCATATGCTGTTCCTCGCTCTAACCGAACAATGGCCATTCAACGCGCCTACTAAGACTCTCAAAACCATTCTATTCATAACCAGAAGCAGATAAGATTTACCTGAGTCTAGTTCTGTCTATATGGTCCTCGAGACTCTGCATTCTTGTCCAGGAATGGTTAGTTCTGCTAATTACCCAATTACTGAGTTCCCTATAGTAGTGACCGATTGGAGGTTTAACCGACCTGTCACTAACTGCCACATCTAACATTGACCGTATTCTTGCCAGCTCATCAGCGATTTCGTTTTCCTCAATATTGCAATGTCCTGGTAGTCAACTTAGCCTAACGCTAAATTTGTTCATAAGCAAGTTGAGAGATCGCCTACACTTGCTGACCAGCTTCGATTTGTCACTATGCCCCTTCAAAACTTTCAACGCCGCCTGACTGTCAACGTAGAATTTTACCTCCATGCCCTCAGTTACGTGTTCTGTCACTAGTTCCGTGGCCCTGAGGATCGCTAGGATCTCAGCCTGAAATACACTACATTCATTCGGTAGCGGAACGAGTTAAGTCAGTAATCATGGCACTATAGCGGTCACCATTAACAGCATCGTTCTTAAAGAATAATTCCTTCCACCAGTCAAGAATATAGATGGTGAAAATATACAAAAAAGGCTTTATTATTTTACAACTTTTCTCTAGCGATTTTTGTTAATGTTTAGAGCAGTGTTGCAGCATTTCTTGAGTCTAGTAGACGCAATAACTTTCTTAAGATGTGTGAGTAGCAACCGTAAAAAACAATTAAGCCTTCTTTTACATTTTACAATAAACAGGAGTATCTTAGTTATTGGCAGCTTTTCACATTAAAACGTAGAACTTATTTCAGTAGGAGTTACTGTAAGCAATTAACAACAACATACATATTTTTTTTCTGTCTAAAGCTCATGTTAAGTAAATATTTACATTTCACATATTTTCTTGTTAAATGATTCGTTCTGAATTACATGAGATTTGAATAGAATTTTTATATACATCGATACATATGTATACACGTATATGTATACGAGTTTATGGCATATTAAAAATATATATAAATTAATGTAAAACATATGAAATGTGTGCTGCTTACAAATACAAATGACTGCCATATGTCGGAATGTTAAAGACAAATTTTTTGAAACATTATAATTTATTTTAAAAGGCAACAATGAACTATTTATTGTTTGTACAAAAGAATAAGTAATTCTTGCACAAAATGTATCAAAAGCCATAAATTGTATTTTGTTATTAAAACAATAGAAGGCGGGATAGGTTTTTAAGAATATTTTTGTAAAAAAATTACTAGCAGTTGATTGCAAGCTGTGTTAATTGTATTATAAATTATTGATATTGATATTAAAGAAAATTATGTACATATGTAAGCCTGTTTGTATGCTTATATGTATATTATTATTTCTGCCTTTCTTAATGCCACAAGTGCCTCAGTTGACTGTAAATGGTCGGATTAAGTCTGCAAAGACATTTTCGCAGAAATGCTACTGCAGAAATCACTACTAAGTAAGTAGCACTGTCGCTTAGTCTATCGTTCATACAAAACCACTGTAAAAAATTGGGCACAATTGTTGCGTATTTTGTGGCCAAGGATAACATAGCGAACACTTTCATCAATAGTGTCGTTAATGATTATTTTGGCAACAATATCATATATTTTGTTATACAATTTCTGTCATAAAATCTATACGATGAAATTTTTTAATGATTTTTATTTTCTTGAAATATTGTTCTTCTTTAAGAATTTGTTGCTTAGATTATCGTTAGCGATCTGGCAAAATGAAGTGATATTTAATTACTGCCATTGCTGTTGCAATTTCGTATATATTTTTGCAGTTATCTTGATCATTTTTAGCCACAAAATATGTTTTAAATAACCTAATGGTGGAAAATAAAAATTTAATTTTTTGATTGCGAAAATTTAAACGCATAAGTGCGTTTTTAACAAACGCACTTATGCTTCCGTGAATTTAAATTGAAAAAGTATAACGAACAGCATAACCCGAAAAATAAAAACTTTGCTAAAATGTCAGTTTGTTATAAAATGCGTATTTTGTTACTTTTTGAAAGTCAACAGAAAAGTTTCGTGCTTCGTGGCTTAACGATAAAAATTGTTTGAATAACAAAAAAAAAAAAAAACCCATCTAAAGCTATTTAAGGTTTTAAAAACTTTAAACTTTTTTATTTTTTTATCATTTTGGTGTTTTTAATTTTTGGTAAATGTTTAAAAAACGTGAGTAAATAAAATGGTAAGGGGATTATATACACATCCATACATGCAAACATATGAAGTTATATTTATGAACATGTTTATTGAAGTGTTATGAAAACTGTGGGCACACGAGAATTTATAGATGTTTTCTTTTTGTTTTATTTTTAGAAAACATTTCTCGTTAAATACAGTTGACAGGAATTTCCAAGTCGAAGGTTAACACTGCCTCAGGAAGTATTTACTTCGCACTGTAATATTGTTTTTCTGCACTTTCGACTTCCGGCCGTGGAATAATGATTTTTTCTTGCTGTTTCATCGAGTAAAGATTTCCTGCATAGCGGTGGTAAAAATAAAAAAAAGATAAAGATTTTCTGTTTTAGGCATTCCAGAAAGTAGCTTCGCTGAGTAAATATTTGACTTCAATATCGACCTTCGGCTAAACTTTGGCATCGAGATTGGCTTCTTTTAATGCAGTAAATCCTTGCACCAGTTGGTAGAGAAAACCTTTCAGCTAATTTTTTTTCCATAAATCCCATATTCGAGTTGAAAGTAAACAGTGCAGAAACGTCTCTACTCAGCTACTTTTCGTTATACCTAAAAGCAAAAGGCTTTAAGGTTATCCGGAAGCCGTCTATGCGAGAAAGCTTTAGTCACTGAAGTAGATTTTTGATGACCACAGAGAGAGGGAATCCCTTATTTCTAGTCAAATGTCGATTATTCTTTCAGCAATTTTTATTCTATCAAATGGGTTTTCAAAAAAAAAAAAAAGAGTTGACGAAAAATTTTAAATATTTCTTTTGTTATTTAGGTTTGCGTTTTTTAGTTTCAGGGATGTACGAGTATTTAATTTTTCAATATTAAATTTTTAATGGGCAGTGATTTATTCATGATTTAAAAAGACTTGTACGATTTTTTTTACACAACATATCGCTCGAAAACAAATTTTAGTATGTAATGAATTTCAAGTTGCTGTAAAACAGATCGCGAGACACGCAAACCTAGAATTTTTTTGTGTACAAGGATCACATCGATGTGCCCGACAATGTTGTAAAAGACGAACTGCCCAAATCCAGAATATTAATAAATTTTCGAGATACGAATATAGTGAATTGTGTGCGTCCCGTTGAAAAACTGTAAAGCGATTCTTCAGCAGAATCTATTTGCAGTCGCGGAGACCAGATCGTCTAATAAGGTTAATTGCTCGATATCAAAGCTAATATGGCCCCAATATGATTGCAGCAGATTTTCAATCCTTGCGTTTTAAAATAAGCAATCTTGCCGCCGCTATTACAGGTAACTGTCTCCTAGGAGCGCATAATGGGAGATTAAATGCAACGTATAGCGATTTCTCCAGAAATTGTCGTAATAAGAAGAAGATTTAGAATATAGAACACCTCCTCTATATTTGTCCTGCTCTCTCTGTGGAAAATACGGCTTTTTTAGGTAGTCCACTGTATCCATATCGAACTGCGATATTAGTTTATACGGTTGTCGGGTTGGTTTAACACTTAACCGAATGGGGATGAGTAGATGAAATCAGCACACTTTCTGCCTCAGGAAACACCAAGGGACCGGACCATAAGGACCCAATTGGGGTCCACAATATAGCAAAGCATAACAATGCAAAAAGAGAATTCTACAATCGAAACAAAACAATTGCGCTTAATCCTTTAAATGTTAAAACAATATATGAGAGCGATTGGCTGTAGGATGCTTAAGGACTCAATGATGAAATTGTTACTTTATTTCCATCACAATTTTATAATTTAAAAATTATCGTAATCAGCACCAGATTTCATATTTACTTACAAAATTAATAATATACGAGGTCTGTTCAAAATAAGATGTGAATTTTCGCGGGCTGTGTACATTCGATTATAGAAATTTTGTTTGTTATGTTGGTACACATGTGTTAGTCATTATCAGCCCATTTGTATTAGAATATGTATTAAATTTTGCGTTAAAAAATGAAATAAAGTGCTCCAAGACATTTGAAATGATGACTTTGGCATTCGGCGAATCTACTTTGTCTCATGCGCTTTACATAAGACCGAGACGATGTTAATGATGCTCAGCGTCCTAGAATTGCAAGCATGTCAACAAGTGAAGAAAACATTGAAACTGTGAAAAAAAGTGTTCTGGAAAATCATCGAATCACTATTAGGGAAGTTGCAGAGGATGTTGGCATATCAATCGGCTCCATGCAAATTTCTCGAATGTTTTGGGCGTAAAACGTGTGGCAGCGAAATTTGTTCAAAAATTGCAAAATGCACCAGCTCAAACATCAATGCTTGTTCGTGATTTTTTGGCCAAAAAGAACACCCTTATCATGCCTTAACCACCATATTAACCAGATTTAGCTCCCTGCGACTTTTTCCTATTCCCAGAACTGAAGAGACCAATGAAAGGAAAGAGTTTTGCCACAATTGATGATATAAAGAAATGAAGAACGAGCTGATGGTCATACCGAAAAGCGCATTTCAGAACTGCTTCGTGGGATGGAATAAGTGTATTATATCTGAGTGGCATTACCTTGAGGGGGACAAAATGGATATTGATGAATAAATATTTAAAAAAAAAAAAATTTCTTTTCTTTATTTGCGACTGATCTACAATTTAGTACAAATTAAATAAAAAAAACACAAAGGAATTTTAAAAGTAATTTTCCTTAGACGAAGTTTGATTATTCTCTCTTGCTCCACTGAAAATTTTAAATATTTTTTCTTAAGTTGTTTTGTGAAACGTTCATAGATATACATATAAAACTGTTCATAAATGTCAAAAAAAACCCAACATTTTTGTTTAAAAATCATAATAAATCTTTTTAAAATATGCAATTTTTTTTTTTTTTTTGTAAAAACGAGCGGATACGGTTATGAATAAAAAAAAAACCCTTAATCAAACACCTCAAGAGAAGGCGTTTATTTGAGGAAAAGGAAAAAGTGATCAAAAAACTTTAGGAAAATACTTAAAGTTTCCACTTCAAAAATTTCGAATTAAACTCGACTGTCTCCCGTAGCAGTTAAATATTTACTGTGTTTTATTGAATAACATAATGTTAAATACTTAACCCAGATATACACACATACTTGCGTACACATACATACATAAGAGTGTATTATATTATATTATAGCTCTTTACTGAAGATGTTTACTTGACAGCAATGTTTTACATCACAATGAACACGATTTAAGCTGGCGATGGCATTTACGATGAGGGAACACAAAGTTTATTTATTTAAAGTTTAGGGGGAATTTGATTGGAGATATGAAAACAAATCTTATTGACGATTTTTTTAATTCACAGATGATAAATTCAGTACCGAAATGTACTTCAATATTTAATTTTGCATTTGTTTCGTTTGAATTTCACCCCTCATTTTAAATATTTTGTCATTGAAATATAGAAACCTGGTTTGGTGTTACACTGTCGAATGTGGAATAGATTTTTGATTTGATGAAACAAAAACCAAGAAAAACACATTTATGCGAATATAAGACCCAATTTTATTTAGACAAAAGCCCAGCAAATAAATTATGTTGGTTGGTAGATTGATTTGAAAGTCGTTTGATCCAGTCAACTTTAGCAACATCAGACAAAACTGAGGCACCACCGACGAAGACACCAACGGCGCCGACGCGTAAAAAGCAGCTGGTTTGTGAAGCCAGTGACTCCTTTCTGTAAATAATGTGGAAGTTTCTCGCATAAAAAATTTTTTTTATTATTCTGTAAAAAACAGGATGAGTAAGAAAAAAAATCTAAAATTTTCATACTTTTATTAGGTTTGCAGGTTGACTCCTATAAATATCTTACTAATTTTTTCTGAATACCATCCTACAAAAGATCGAGTGATATGTTTAATTTCACATTGTTTTCGAAGTGAGAACTTCTCACACGTTACAAAAACGTGGTAACGACTTCTCATTTTTGTACAGTGCTAAGGACTTGTGTCAAATAAATGGTAATAAATCTGGAATTTTTTCAGACTACTGTTTGAATTTAGCGCGAGAAGAGCTATAGTAGACTAAGGGAGACATGGTGGGACTTGAAAAACTTCTTAAACTTGTAAATTATTTCAAGTGACTTATCCTTTATATATCGTAAAAGAAATTAAGAATATTATTATTTTTTCACAAATGGTCAAATTTATGCCTAAAAAAAATCTATGCAGGAAAATTGCAAGCTATGGGGAAAAATTATGGACGTGACATTCTTCTGGCCCATAATATTTTTGTTGTGACTACTAACTCCTTGATTTTCTTAAAAAAAAAAAAATATAATGATAAATTACTAAAACTCAATATACGAGTATATTTAAAAACCCAACCAAGCCAAATATTATTGTTATTCTTCAAAAGAATTAAAATCTAATGAAAATAATTTCCAGAAAAAAATTTGTCTTTCCTATACACTGCCATACACACAAACATAGACCGCATCACAAAAGCTAATAAAAACTTTTGCTTCCAAAAATTTCTTAATAAATTTAATTTTAATTGAAGAGTCTTTAAACTTTGCTGTTTTATTTGATGACACTGCGATAACAAAAATATGTTGTTTCTACGTTTATTTAATTTTATTTCCGCTTCCTGTAATTCTTCATCTGCTACTGTTGCTGCTCTTTCTTGTTATTAGTGATGTTGTAAGTGTTGATAATATTGTTGTCGTTGTCGTTGTTGCCATTGCAGTTTCCAGCTTGTTATTTAGAAACATACACCAGAATTATCTCATTAAGAGAAGTTATAAGCAACAACGATTACAGCAATATGTACGCACGTATTCACTTACAAAAATATACACAAAACAAAGTTACCAAGCGGAAAAACTCTAAATGAGTCCAATGTGACTCTTCCTTAAACCATTTTGTTTACACAACTACCTACAGATTTACTTAATTGTATGCCCAGCAAGCAAGCAGGGAAGCAATTGGCTTTGACTTGATATGGAAAATGGCATTATTTTTTATTGTTCATAAATTGCGTATCATTTTTCTTTGTATTTTGCTGCATAGATGATTTTGTTACCAGCTTTAGCATCGGGAGATCTAGGACTTTATGGATATCCTGCTTTCCGCCATACCAGGCGGATGCAGTAACAGTACAGGGGATTTTTTCTGCAAGCTTTGGATTTTTTCCAGATTTAACGAAAAGGTGATGCCCCATAGATGGGCTATTCAGGTCGGTATTAGTTTCAGAATCGAGTTGTGTAATATAAATTTATAATTTAGCCTTTGTGTAGACGGCATTGCTATTATGCAAATTTGTTGCATGCGATTTTTGTTTTAAGTGAGAGTGTTGAAATAGAAAATATAAAAATTTTATATATCTTTTCTCTCTTTCACCCTCATAAAGGAGAGTTGCATGCATCAAAGCTGCGTAGTTTAAATACCGTTTTGTTTAACAGTAAACTTTCTTTCAGTTAAAATTTTTTTGCAAGTTTTATACCTTTTGCGTTTTAATTTTTATCCGAAAACATTTTGTTTTTCAAATTTAAATCTCTGAAATCTTTGCGTTTGTTGGGCTAAAATTAAATATCACAAGTAAATGCAGTTAATAAGCAGTACATAAAAATAGAATAAAGTATATAATTAATCAAATTTTACTAAAAAAAATTATATAATAGATATTGATTTACAAAAGCTTGTAAGAAATAAGAAAGTATTTAGACTCGCTGAAATGTCTTGAAATCTCTGCTTAATAATAATGATTTTTTTACGTTAAGCAGGATGGCAAAAACTTTTGGTTGTTTTGTGAAGCTTAAAAACAAATGTGTAGATATATTTAGTAAACTTAATACGTTATAGATCGATATTGAGTTGACTGCACCCCTGTGGAAATCAATTATTGTTTCTTTATTGAGACAACTTGATTTTAAACCTTCAGTCTGTCTCTGAGCCAGAATTTATTATATCGAATATTTAACATGCCTGAGTGTAAACCAATTATACAAGACGCTACTAGATGTATGTACGTGCAAGTTCTGTAATTGTAAATGGCAATAAATATTTTTATTAATAAAAAATCAACTTTATTATTCCAGAGTTCTTATAAGACTAAAAACTTCAACCTAGTTACAAAACTGTGACAATATAAAAGAGTTCTTAAATTAAATAAAGCAAGTTTATACCATTATTTATTGAATAAAAGAGTAAAAGAGTACTCTAAAGAGTACTAAAAGAGTATGATAAGTACTTTTCAGTACGATATCATAACTTGCAGCCTATATATTGCTTACTTAATACAGAAAGGCCCTAACTATTTTTTGTCAAATTGCGTATTTATCATGTTTCGCTTTGTAACACTCCAAGTTATCGAAATAAGCAAAAAAAAAGGCGATTTGAAGAAGGAATGAGTTGGGACATTTCTGTATTAAGGTAACGTTATTTAATACTATAGCAAAGGGTTAGCTGCAGTAACGTAACTATGCAAGTCTTGCATCGCTAAATATTCAAATATCCTGACTGTATATCTTGTTTTAACCAGATCAGTTGATTGAACTTATCATTGCCAATACTTCAGCTTGAATTATGGTAAATGCATGAAACAGTTTCTTCCAACAAGCCTTTTCATTTGGACTGCTTTTATTTTCATTTCGATATGCATTGCGTCTAAAACGGCGATCAGAATGAACGTCTAGATATTTTACTTCAATGTGCTGCGGTATAGTCTGGGAATTGATTTGTACTGGGGCACTGCCTCCGCATCGAATGTGGAAAAAATTCTTTGTACACTTACAGTAGACAGATGTTAGAAATCATTGAATTCATAAAAATCTTGATGTTCCGTGTGTGTATTTTCAAAACACGTGACAGAATTTAAAAAAAAAAATTTAGTTGCACCCAAACCCACTTGCGCGCAATAATCTGAATTATTGATGTCATACTCTGCTGAGAAGGAGGGATAATTTTCCTCTCAGCCGTAAACGAGATCCATAAATCTACAAAAAATCAATCGCTCTATATAGAAATTATTGTTTTGCACTAGCTAAACATATAATTAACATTTTTATATTTATGAATTAGAAACTTATTTCATATTTCAATTTATAATTGAAGACTCAATAAATAACTGAAATAGAAAAAATCAAGGAGCCTAAAGAGTATCTGCTGTTGCCTAATTGAGGTCCAGTGTATATTTTAATGCATCATCATTGCGGATATTAATATTGTAGGAATCAAACAAATGTCTAAGCAGATGCCGATCAGCTGCTAGTAATTCCGCTAGTATTCGGTTAAAAAAAGGCCGTCTCTATTCACCGATTTATACTAATCAAATAAATAGTGATTATTGTTCGAATAAGTTCGCACATTTTTTGCGCAAAAGGATAATAAGCAGGAAAATTCGTGATAAATTGTGTCCCCACTGTCGTATATCCTTTTTAAAACTTGAGATAAATGGGTGGCGTTGTCAAATTTTTGTGAACTCCAATAATCTCAGGTACCTTGGGCGCCGCAGAAGAAATTCCATGACGTATGTTTTGGCCATTTCTTTACCTGGGTCTAGAACTTTCTTACAGAAAACTAAAAACTGAATATAATGCGCAGTAATTTTTACAGTTTAATAAGTCTAGAGCTCTAAAGCGAGCGATCATTATTTCGCCGTTTCGATAATTTAATACTTAAAAGCGGTAAAAATATGTCGCTCCTATTTTATTTTCACGTACTTTTACGTGCAAATACTCTTTCGTTAGGGTGAATCTAATTTCTATACCTCTCCAGAATCAATTCCAAAGTATTTTTAATAAAACTTCAAATTTTTTTAATCATGTTTTTAAAATTATTTCTGAAAACTCGTGGGGTTTTGCTAATTTTCTTAAAGTCTTAAAAATTGCAAAAAAATATGTACATATATAGACTATTTTGGCTTTCGAACTCCACCTTAATGTGTGTGTGTGTGCGTATGCATTTAAATGTTGGTCTGTGATTGCAAGAGTGTCTGCACTCTGCCTAAATTGTGGTATTTCCAAAGCGGATGTTATGTAATTTTATCTAAAATGCTCCTGCGTCTGTGTGTATTTAGGACGAAAGTTAAGTTGGTTAAAGAAAATAATACGAAACTTCAAGTCATAGTGCGAGATTAAAAATATAGAATGAAGAAAAATGCAAAAAAAAAAAAAATAAATAAAAAAAACAAGAGTTGATGACAAACTTAATAGAAGTGTTGCGTTTCTCTTTTGGTTGTTTTTTTTTTCTTTTTGTTGGAAAAGTAAAACAGAAGTTAGTTTTACGATTGCTGCCTGTCGTTTCGTTTGTTTGTTTATTTATCTTATTTTAAATGTTAGTAAATGAATGAATTTATGCACATACGCTCGAAGGAGCAACAGCTTGTGGCAAGACTTTTCAAGTAGAGATATTTTAACATATTGGTGGTGAGAGAAAAATTATTTCAAACCAGATTTTCGATGTTATAAAATAGAAGCTTATATCGAAGAACTTTGAAAACAGTGGATATGATTTTGAGGGACTTTTCTTATAGCATCTTTTAGACTATACGATCGCTACTCTTCTTAAATTTTGTTTAGTTTTATATTTTATTTTTCTTTTGAACACGAAATCGCATTTTTCTATGTTTTTCAAGTCATACATTTGAGGATTGAAATTTTTGCTCTTTTCATTTCATATCACCATTTTTTAAAGCTCCCTTGATAATAGAAACTTTGTGTTTAACACTCTAAAATAGTTTCGCAAAAGTTACAGATTATTTAATGTGCAATGCTTAACTAATGTATATACATACAGACGTACATACACGCACACATACATATATACTTATAAAAAAAATTAAAATGCACTTTTCAGTTTTATTTTTAATAAGCCAACAAATTTTTAAATAATTTAAGAAACTTTTGATTGGTTTCAGTAATTAAGCTTTAACAAATTCCGTTTAAATATCAAATAATTGGTTTAATATTTTTATCTGATTTAACTTTTAACCAATTTGGTATGAGCTCTTTCTTTGAAATGGCGAGGCTGGAGACGACTGTTCTGCAGCTTTATCATACATGGGAGTAATTAAATAAATTGACTAATTAATTGTCGATTTTATTGGAATTGACTTATAAGCAATGCCAATGAAATTTTTAGCATTATCATTGTTTTGAACAATGATGTATGTATGATGATATGTATGGATGTATATACTTATGTAAATGTATACGAGTATGTACTTACATAGCTTGGTTTGTATTTTATTTATTAATTTTATTTTTCCAAAAACAATTGTGACCATATTTTTTTTTAATACAGATAGTGTTTATTATATTTTTATCAATTGTAATTAGTATTTCAAAGCTTTCATTGTTTTTTCATTATAAATAGTAGACAAATTATATTAAAAAAAAAAGCATTGGCATTTATAGGTACTGATTTTTTTTTTCATTGTAAATGTTTAAAATAATGTCAATGAAAAGACAATGCCAATGAAAAAGTCCCATGAGCTTTATGACTAAACACACCTCGGTGCTGTTTTTCAAAGTATACCTTTGGCCAATCATCTATAAAATTTATGTGTTACTGTCCAATCTCTTAAATAACAGAGAAACGGGAATTCATATAAGATATAAAAGGAAGTTGGGTAACCTACGCTGGACTGGTAGAAAGGAACAGGCAACACACCGAAGTCCAAAGGTGATAGAAAATCAACCCCTACCAGTAACCATAGACTTGTACCATGGAAGAATACCTTCTCTAGGGAGGTGCTACAGCATTAGTTTTATCTTATCATCTGCTGCGAGATGCATTCCCTAAAACCTTTTGAATGGAAATGCTGGTGAGCGTCGCACTAACAGCAATTCTGTGTACGATTATTGTCTCATGCACAAGTACATGCTTCCAAAGCCGCTGGAAAAGATGTTGGTTAAATTTGGAAAATTTTACTTAGTTTAAGTTGAAAATGGTTGTCGTATGGCGCCAATGCCGTTTTCTATAGAAATTCTTAAAAAATTTTCTTGATTTTAGGAAGTAAAAATTTCATATTTTACACGATTTTCACAGTTATAAGAAAATATTGACTAAAAATTAATAAAAAATTTGCCGTAAACGCCATTTGCCGTGTCTAGAAACAAAGTTTTCATGTAATTGTGTAGAGGTACATTTCCTTGCTATATGGTTGTTGCTAATCCTAAGCACTTCTCTCATATCCGTGCTTTCACTTCCTTCTGAACCGTTTATCTGGTACAACGAATGTCCGGGAACGCTTCTTTACAACAGGTACGAATGTATTGTCTGGAATAATAATTGGGGTTTGCACACTGTAGTCATAAAGTCATATGTCACACCAAAATATGACAAGTGTGAACACCCCGTCATAATTTAGATAAACATTTAACAACACCCCATTTTTTAGTCGGATTAGTGCGCATACGTTTGCATCTTGGCTTAAATGTAAATGTTTTTTAATTCAGTCCGACTTGTTAATAAAGAAAATCATAAATTACGTATAAATCTTTTAAAATGTCCTTTATCAAATAAAATTTTCAAAATGTTTTTATCTATACGAACTTGCTGAAATAAATATAACCAAACGCAGCTGTTGCCGGTAACATGAGCTGAACTATTTTTTTGACGGCGACAAGTGGAAAAACGTTCACAAGCTGTCAGGCTGATCACTTACATAAACACATATTTTATTCTTGTTTTATATTGAAGTTGCGACGGCTTGTAAATATTATCGCCGGCTCGACTGAAGAGTTTCTGCTGCTCGACTAAGGTTTCTACTGTTATTTAATGACAAACCATAAACATACCTTAAAAAGACTTATTATTTTATGACTTTTTTGCTTGAAGCACCACAACAATTTTTTTGAACTATTGCAAAATAATAAGACGTTATGACAATATGACAATATGAAAACAGTGTGAACACCCCAAATAAATTTTAATAAAATTATAATTAACTTTAGAATTTTTTTTCAGATTTCTTAAAATTTATATGAAGGAAATATTTTAGTTAAATTTTGTACATGATTTTTTATGTATTTGTGCTGTTTCTAAACAACAAAAGCACCAACAGCTGCGTAGGTTACTGATTAAGCACATGATTAAACTCGAGGGTGGTGGGGAACACCACTGAACTTCACCCGGTGTTATCATCAGGTTGTGCGGGAATGCTATTACTTAACAATATAATTCAGTCCTAATTTTAACAATTTCATATTTAACGTCTTGCATAACGAATCGTTTTTTAATTAACTATAGTTCTATTTTAACTGCTATTGAAATTTGTATTTACAAATCTGCCCGCACTATTCATATTTTTTGTAATAATGGAGTATGTAAAACAAAATGAAAAATCTCTCAGTTATGCGTTTAAAGTTTTCTCGATAAAAAAAAGTACATCTCTATAAAAGGCATTGTTGTGTTGGAATCCGCTTTAATTAAATTTGAAAACTATGAAAACAGCAAATAATTTAGATTATTTCAAATACTTCATTGCATTGAGTTTCCAACTATCAACTTTTTTGTAAAAACTTATAAATATGCAATGAGATCTTTAATAAATTTAAATTAAATCTAAAATTTATAAGTGATTGATGTTTAGTTTTATTGCTTTTAGTTTTCGTTGCGTTTTTTTTTTTCCTTTCTTTGGTTCTTCAAAATCAAACTGCAGTATTTAATATCAATTTACATTCAATGTAGTTCATTTTATATGCATGACCTGCAATTTTATTTACCCTTGTTTTTTTTTTGTTAGTTTCATTTACATATTTGTTCATTTTATTGAACACTGTAAGATATGAAATTACCCTACAATCAGTTTTTTCGTTTTTATGACTCACTATCAGACTCAAACCTTAGATCAGTAGCATAAGTCATGTTTATTTAAAAAGTATGATGGTATGAATATGATTTATTACTTATTTGAATAAAACGTTAAAACTTGATGTTTGCGAATTTTATAAAATAATAATTGAAAAAAATCCATGTTAATATTTTTGTCTTTCACTTAGAAAAATGTATAGGCTCAATCGTCTCAATTTGTCCCACATATTCCAGATCCTGTTTTTTAGTTTCCGGAACTCCTTTTGACATCAGTGAATATAAAAATTATATCATAAATGGATAGTAATTCATAAAATGAGAATGGCTGGGCCGATTTCTCTAAAATTTTTTGTCAGTTGTTCGTATTTTTGAGGAGAAGGTTTTTACGGAAGAAAATTTTGGAAAATCCCTCCGGAAAAGTCGGAAAATCTGAAAAATCGAAAATCGAGTAGGATATATAAATACATACTTTTAATTTTATTTTATAACGAGGGGGTAGCGAAGCACACCGGGGTCAACTAGTAAATTAATAAAAATAGACAAACATTGCGGTTTGTTATGGATATAAAATAGTTAACAATTTTTTTAATATAAAAATAATTTTCTTCTGCATATTGTCGAGAAACAGTCTCGATCGATCGATAGTGCTAAAGTTTTAGGCGAGTAACGTAAAATTGACGACCTTCTAACCATCCATTTTATTTATTTGTTTAGGTTTTGTGGCAGTAAAGAAATAATAGGTTAAATAAAATTGGTAATCAATGAACTGCAAGTTGTTTTTTTCACGTTCAAAAATCTAGCGATCGATATCGTTCGATATCGTGGATCAGGCCGTAAAAAAATTAAATATTTTTTCTAGTGTCATCATATTCATGTAGTTTGTTTCCATAACCTGTAAAAATTAATACAAGAACAAAAAGTTACCCTAAAGTATGCTTTAAAATTTGATAAACAAAATTTATAGGACTAATAGTGTCGTCTTGTGACGATTTGATGACCTAGTCTTTTTTTAAAGCACACGATAAAGAGCTTAGCTGATAACCGATCTTTTTCTTTTTTTTTTGTAGTTTTATTATTAATTGAATCTTCAATTATAAATTGAAACATCAATTAGTTGTTCAAATCTTAAATGTAAAAATGTTAAATATATGTTTAGCCAATGCTAAACAAAATTTTAAATTTCAACGGTTGATTATTGGGATTTTACATCTCTCGTGTACGGCTACGAGAAATAGTATCCCTTCTTCTCAACCTGGTGTGGCCTCTATAATTTAGAATATTGCGCGCAAGTGGATTTGGGTGCAACTCTAGTTTTTCAATATATTTTTTCGCGTATTTTGAAAATACTGTCTTCACCAACGGAACATCAAGATCTTTGTGAATTCGCTGATTTCGGATATACCAGGGGGCTGCAGTAATTGTACGTAGAATTTTGTTTTGCCGACTTTGAATTTTTTCTACATTCGATGCTGAGGCAGTGCCCCATAACTGGATTCCATAGGACCATATTGGTTTCAGGATCGCGCTGTATAACAAAAGTTTACAGGCAAGACTTTATATAGAATTTCTTCCAATTAGCCAATTTATTTGGGCTGCTTTTAATTTCATTTGTGTCAACTTTGCGTCTATATGCGATTTCCACGTTAAACGACGATCAAGATGAACGCCTAGATATTTGACTTCAGTGTGTTGCGGTATAGTCTCGGTGTTGATTTGTATAGGCGGGCATGTTTCCCTACGTAAAGTATAAGTAACGTGTACACATTTCTGCTCATTCACTTTTATCCGCCATTGTTTTAGCCATGTTTCCAATTTTGAGATGTTCCCTTATAGATTCCGGGAAGCTTCTACAGGATTTTTATGAATGCTTAGAAAAGCTGTATCATCAGCAAATGTTGACGTGTGAATGTTACTGCTTAACGGTAAGTCAGAGGCATATATTAAGTATAGTAAATGACACAAGATACTGCCTTGAGGAACTCTGGCTTCAATCGACTGCGTAACGCTTAAGAAATTGCCGTCCCTAACTACAAATTTTCGTTCCTTTAGATAGCCTTTTAAGAGCCTGACGATGTTTGCGGGTAGATTTTGTGTTAATTTGTGGACAAGACCTGCGTGCCATACTTTATCAAAAGCCTGTGCGACATCAATAAAAAGCGCTGAACAATATTTCTTTTTTTCAAAAGTTTCTCTTACTGCATTCACAAGTCTGTGAGTTTGTTCAGCAGTGTTATGCTGACTGCGAAAACCGAATTGATGATCTGGAATACATTCACTGCTAGTCACTATAGGAGTCAGCTTGCTCATATACAGTTTTTTTAAAAAGTTTCGACATATTGGGCAATAAACTGATAGGCCTATTAACCGATCTGATGCCATTGAAGACAATTTTGGTAACAATTTCGGAAAAGAGTTTTTTTTCGAATTAAAAAGAATTCTTTAAAGTTTATTAATTTAACTGCTATTAAAGCAACCACTACAAGTGCCTTTAGTTTGGATCTAAAAACTTTTACTGAGTATCTAAATAAAGGCCCTCCAGTAACAAGGGCATGATGAAGAAATTGATCGCTTTCAGTTCGAACTGGTTAGTAGTCTTTGATTGATTGGTTCTCGGGAAGTAGTCTTTGAAAAGCTGCCATTTGATTTGTCTTGCAACAGGGTTCTAGGTTCTATATTTGCATACTTCAAAGAAAAGAAATAATTTTAAATTGTTTTAAGGGTGAAACAAATTCATGTACAGCTCAAATAACTACACTTCACTTCACGTTCAAGCCTTTTGTCGTCTTTCAAGTGTTTCAGACAAGAGCAGAAAATAACAAATGATTTCATTCATAGATTTTTCTTTGAAGCTATTTCAGAAATGATTCGATTTAAATGGTCATGTTGTAGTTGTGTGTTTTCAGTATAACTTTTTTTCCTTTCTTGTGATAAGTGTATATTTACCATCTATCTAGAGTAATGTATTCATTTTAAAGTTGTGGGGTTTTTTTTTTGTTTTATTGAATTTCAATAGCAATCAAAATTTGAATTATAGCAATTTATTTTTTTGTTTTTCTTCCTCATCTAGTTGTTACTACTTTAACATCATCATCGGCATCAGTAATTTTTTTATTCTCTTTTATGTTTAGTAAAAGTAAAAACATAGAACATAAATTTAAATTCGTTTTCCTGTTTTATTGTATTCGATTCTAAATTGGCCTGAAGTGGTTTTGTGTAAATAACATTCATTTGAATTCATTGTGTTCTTAGCATGTAAATTATGTCATACGAATCCGAAATTTTTTTTACAAAATATTTCTATAGATTAAACATTTTTCTGATTAAATTTTTTCAGTAAAATTAAAATTAAATAATTTTCAAGACCTTGGGAAATACATATAAGTGATCGTACCACAAAAAAGAAACAAGAAAAATAATACGTGACTAGAAATACTCGTATGCACAAGTTTATGTGAGTATTTGCTCATAATTTGTAAAGTGGTGTGAGTGATTTCACATTTAATTTTCAGATATTTTGTATTTGAATAATTAAAAAAAAGTTATTTCTAAATTATAAATCTTATTCATCTTGATTAATAAAAATTCTTTTATATGAATAACAAAGATTTCTTATAAACATTATTATTTTAAAAATTAACTAATTTACATACAAGAAAATAATAGTTAAAATTAAGAAAGAAATTCTTTTAATATATTGATATTTTTTTTTCTAGCAAAGAGAACTTTCAAAAATATTTAAAATTTCAAACAAAAATGTTTAAAATGTAGTATTTTTCTTTTAATATTCTTTGAAATTGATACGATTTTCATCGATACCACTGAAACATAGAAACAAATGAAAAGGTTCTAACAAGTAATTTTGTTAATGGACACAAAACAACTAAATAAATGTGTATCGGCATTATATAAGTTTGCATATGGAATTAATTTTAAAAGAAAATCAACTTTCATGGAAAACTATTAAAAAAATTTTAAAGGTGATAGTTTAAATTTATTCCCAGTATAAAGAATTTATAAACTGCAAACTAAATAAAAATTTTGTTAATAAATAATTTCCCACACTTCTAAATTATATTTAATAATCTTTTTATTTTGCCTAAAGATAGAGAGAATGAGATGAGCATAATGTGAGAGTACTTTCTATACATAACCTCGAATCTAGAGAAGAAGAAAAGTTTATAATTTTACCCTTAAAAAACGAACTAAATTCAAATAGGAATTTTAATAACAGTGCCTCGTTTCTGTACCGAATGTAATAGTTTCTCGCATCGAAAAGTTGATTATCATTCTGTGAAAAACATGATGAGTGGGAAGAAAAATGTAAATGTTTGTATTTTTATTAGGTTTGCAGGGTCAATATGGGTCATACTAATGTTATTTGAGTCATCCCACAAAACTTGTCACCCAATAGACTACTATATTCTCACATTTTCTTTCGATGTGAGAACTTTTCACAAGTAACAGAAACGAGGCACAGGTATCATCCTATCACACGAAACAACATTAAATAAAAATTTGGACATTTTTACTTAATCTGATTTCAAAATGGTTTTTGTATGGCGCCAGTGCTGTTTCTAACAGAAATTCTATAGAATTTTTATTGATGTTAGGAAATAAAAATTTTATCTTTCACGCAAAGTTTTTCACAATTAAAAGAAAATAGTTACTAAAAACTTTTTCAGTTTTATTAAACTAATTTATTAAAATTAACATCATGAGGCGCCGTTTGCCGTGACTAGGAGCAATGTTATAATGTAATTGTATAATCCTTCCTTTACTTATCAGAAAGCGACCATATCTGGACTTAAGTGGAATAAAATCTATTTTTAATTCATTCCCTTACTAAGTGGTTGTTGATCTTGCTAAGCACTTATTATTTTCGTGTTTTCCCTTCTTCTGAACAATTTATATAGTACAACTAAACTTGTGATGCCTTAAGAGCGCTACAACGTCTGGGGATACTTCTTAAAATCAAACAGCTGCATTGTCTGGACTTAGAGATGTTGAAATTTTTTTTTTTTTTCTTTAATTATTAAAAAATTTTCCAATATAAGAAAAAAAATACGAACTTAAATTGAGGACAGCCGTTTTCTCTAATTAAGTTTTTATATCTTTCTGAACTATTTAGGATCTAATAATTTTCTTATTATCAGCACAACTCGTTAGCAAATACTTAACACAGTCATGTTAAAGAATATATTTCTGATAGAAAGGTGTTTCAATTTCGAAAGTTAAGTCTAGAAAATAAAAATTTAGTTTGTAATAAAACCAATTTTATAATTCAAAATGGAATACTACTACTGTAATGAACACGGTGTTACTATACTTGACCTAAATAGAATCAAGATATTCCAAACGTTCTGCAAGAGGAGGACTGCGGGAGCCATCTATTAGCTAGCAGCAGTCGGGCAAGGGGGTTTCTGTCCTCTCTTTACAAAAAGCACTATTGACAGAGTATCTTATTACAGACTCCCTTTTTTGTTGTTGATGCCAAAAAATCTAAGATTTACTTACAGGACCGGATGACGATATACTCGTAATGTCATTATGACAATAAAAAAAAAACGGATTTAAAACATATTGTTAGAGTTGCCAAAAGCATGATTCTTTCAGATGTTATCAAAGAACCAATCTCAATAACTTCCCTGTTCCTATGCTCTAAGGATGTTAAGTTTATTTACTTTATTTTTTTTTCCTTACCTTAATTAATAGTAAACAATAAAAAGAACATGCATACTTTAAGGAGCATTGCTAACAAAAACTTTATCGCTATAAAATCGAAATATAATATAAATTAATATGAGGATTGTAAATCAAAAACGATCGCAATAAAATTACGGAGTTGAAATTATTCTGACCGGAATGCCCGATAGCCCCTTGTTCCTTTTAACAGCTTCTACCGAAATCAAATATGTTACATTTAATTTCCTGTAATGGTTACCTTTAATGGAGTACCCTATAATTAGATGCCACGATATCCCATACTTTTAACGCATACGTGGCTTTAACATAGTTATCCAGATAGATCACAGTTTAAGCAAGTTTTTAAATTTCGGTTTTGTAAATTGAACATGATCTTACTCCGTCCCGTTCTATTCACTCTCTTTATCTTTCTCTAAATCTTATTGTTGGACTAGAAAATATTCGAAAATTTATATTAATTGAGTCTTTACCCCAACTTCGACTGGGTATAAATCAAGTCAACTTATATGTTTTCTCTACTGAATAAGTTAATAACTGTGAAGTATTTTTTTTTTTTGTTTTTTGGGAAAGCCAAATAAATTCATTCAAGCAATGAATTAACGTTGACTGTTGGTTGCTGTAGCAACTTTGTTTGCTATATTGTTAGATGCTTGTTTTATCCTGCTTAACACAATTCATTATTTTATTTCGTTTTTAGTTTTTCTATTAAATTTTATTCGTGTAATTTTATTATTCTCGTTATCATTAAATAACGATTACATTTTCATTTAGACAAGACCATGAGTTTTCTTTTTTATTATCCGTCTAATTAACTGTTCGGTTACAACCATAAATGGGAATTTACAACATTATGGATAATTAAATAACATAAAGAAACCAAAATAATCAAGTTAACACACACACGCAAACATACATATGTTCTTTTTGTATGTTTGTTTAAGAGTGTATTTGAAAGTAATTGCAATATACAGTGATCTTACGAAAACGTGAACGGTCGAATTGATGTTGAATATACTTTTAAATCTGAACTGAGCCAAATGTTTTGCAAACAATATTTTTCTGTAGTTGGTTTACAACATTCAGAAGCAGTTGATCATTTAAAAAATGGCTCATTCCTTGAAAGTACATACTGTCAAATTTCTTTGTGCTGGCCTTGCGGCGGACATGCGATAGCTAAAATAATCTTTAGCTTTGCTTCATTTGCACGTGTGTGCTTACTTTAATATTTGATAACGAATTGACAAACTGACGTTATTATTTGGTGGTAAACTGTCATTTTTAGTTTTATAATTTTCACAATCGAAAACGTGACCAAATTTGGAAACGTGAAAATCGTTAATAAAAATTTATTCAAGTTTTCGCGAGTTCACTGTACATGCAAGGTTTTATATATTTAATATTTTCTAATTGAAATAATATAAGGATTTTAAGTAAATTGATATTCACATAAATATTTATGAGTTGGGCCATAATTTTTCTCAAAAATTCCTGAAATTCATCAGTTTTTATCGAATTGAATCTTAAGCACATTAAACGTACAGAAATGTCATTTTTACCGACAGAGTACTTTCGTTATTAATGATTCAATTAAATTTTAAATTTATTTGCCACCCTCGTACCAACATATAACTCTATACCAGCACGAAATCTGTTTGCTTTCCAAAATTATTCATTTTCTTTTTTCTTTTAATGGTTTTCATTAAAAAGTTTTGCTTCTACTTCGGTTGCTGTGGTCAGGATCTTTTGTTTTATATTGAAGTGCCAAAAATACATTCAGTTGATGTTGAAATAATATGCAAGAAATTGTTGTTGTAACAATTGACTTAAATAAGAAAATAAGTTTTGATGAAAATTTTTGAAAATTTTTGTATTAGAATTCGTTGATATATAAAATTGTAAATTTGTTATATCAGGAGTCAAAAGTTTCAATTCAGTTGAAATTTACGAATCTTTTATTTAAACGAAAGCAGAGTTTTTGTTTATATTCATCAGTAGTATTAAGTGCAAGAATATTACATCTACAATTGCGCACATTAGGACATAATTAAATAATTTCGAAAAAGTAGTATGAGTAGTTTTATTGGCAAAGGAGTTTTATAATTTAACCTGAGCAAATCAGCTTCCAACACTGAAGCCGTTTTATCCAATATAAAAAGATTTGGAGCTGGTACAATTTTTAAATTCTTGACACACTAGGTCTTTTTCAAGCATATCCAAAATTCTATGCAATCTTATTTTTTCTCTTTTCTTATTTTTTTTTTTTAGAAGATCTACAATTTTTAATTTGAAAATTAATAAAATTTAAAGTGTTCCCAATACATTGCTTTGCAAAGCTATTTTTGGTTTAAAAAGCTATTTTCACAGAAATGATTTGTTTAAACCCTAAAATATACAATATTTTTTGGTCCCGGACAAAGTCCTTGTGATAATTTATACTGTTTGCTTCATTTTTCCAAAACAACAAAAATAGACCTGTACTAAATTTATTTAAAAAATTTCCCTCAAAATAGTTTAAAAACGTTTTATTAACTCATTAATAATTTTATTAAAATTTAGAATATAGAAATCAGATAAAATTTCTTTAAGATAAGAAAAAAAAATAAAAATCAAATGAAACATGCATTTGAAAGTTCGTAATTTTATCCAAAAAAATTTACTTTCAAGGAATTTTTTTTTTAATTTGAGAGAGGATTTTCTAAAAGTTAGATTTTTTTAATAGGTTATGTTTTTATACGTATAATATATTTTACTTTTTAAAAAATCATTTAGGACATGACTTTCTCATGAACAGTTTATAAAAACTTGAACATATAAAAACGGCGATAAAACTTTTCAATAATTAAAGAGAAAACTTTAATATATTAGTTTTGTTCAGGATTTAATATATTCAAGAAATTAACTTGATTAATGTACGAAAGTGTTGTAGTGCGGTGGTTAGAGTGCCTCGGTTTGAATCCTAATAGACTTCAAGTTTTATTATTTTATTTTACCCCTCTCATTTTAGACAATACATCCTAATTGTAAAGAAGCTATATGGTGATGTCAAAAATTTGTTTGTTCCAATGAACGGTTGGAAAGCAGAACACGCAAATAAGAAATGCTAAACAAGTTCAAAAACCATATAGCAAGGAAATGAACCATTATAGTACTAACATATTTTCGAACCACAGTAGATGGCGACCCATGACAAACTTTGTACAAACTTCTGAATAAACACTAATGAAGTTTTTATAAATATTTTGTTACAAATCGAAATAATTTTCTGAAAAATAAAACGAAATTTTTATTTGCTAAAATCAATAAAAACTTTCCAGAATTTTTTGTAAAAAATTGCATTGACGCCATACAACAATCTTTGTGAACTCAAATTAACAAAAATTTCTAAAGTTTTAGTTAAATTTTTCTTGAGTGTGATTAATTTTCAAAAAATCGCTTATTGTTGTATATGAAAAAAACAAAAACAATTTTAAAACAATTTATTTTTCTTGACAGAATTTGATGGTGTTTTCTTTTCTTCACACAAAATGGCACCTTGTTGAAAGGTTCATGTTTAAAATGTCTTACCAACCCTGTAACCCTGTAATAATGCAGCTTGTTATTTCACTAGAACAAAACACAACTTATGAAAAAGTGGAACGACCTGTTTTTAACAGGGTTTACAACACTGCCGATTTTTACGGGGCATAAACTGCAATGCCTTCCACCATTAGTGAGGGCAATTTTTTTAAAATCAAACACACTACCCTTTTAGAGAGCAAAACATTTTAAAAAACGAACACTTAAGTACACTTTCTGCATGGAGATGTACCATTTTATTGTAGAAAAGAAAACACCATTAGTTTCAAATTGTCTTTTCATATACAACAATAAGCGATACAACCAGGCTTGTGAATTGAGAAATTATATTGTTAGCTAAAATGTTAAACCACGTAACTGTACCTTTTGTAATTATATTGGAGAGGGAAAAAACTCAAAAAATTCTTTAAATAGCTGAACTAAACTCTGTTTTTTTTTCGTGTTAAATTTGCCGGATTTTTATGATAGAGTTTTGGAAATGTTTAAAGGTATACAAACGTTGCAATAGAATTCACAAGAATTAATTAAAAATATTTTTTAGCATTTAATTTAGTTACGTCGTTTTGCTTTTCAGATTATTGGTTCTATTTTTAATTGTGCTTGATTTGCTTTCGAAAAATTAAACTGGTTCAAGTTTTTCGATTAGATAATGGATATTTTTCAGATAATTACGGTTTTTCTTTTTCTTGCATAATTGATTATGGGAATTCATTAAAGTCTCATTAAATTCAAAGAAAATCACGTTTTATTTTCTTATGATTTATTGCGGTGTTCCTAAATTGAAAGAAAGGCTTTCTGTTTTAATATTTTTTCTAAGTATACATAAATGCCTTAAATTTTTAATACAAACTTATTTTAGTCGTATTAAAAGCTTTGCAAACATTTAAAACTATTTAGGCTAAATTACTTTCCTTTTATTTTACGTTTACACCAATCCACATGTTGTAAAGGCTGCAAACAAAGAGGAAAACTATTTTTGTTGAATATTTCCGATTTCTAGCCACGACCACAAAAAACAGAGTATATGCCGGGCTATTTGTACTTGTCGAACATCGTTTACGCATAAAACCACAATAGTAACTTCAGCTTAAAGTTGCATAAACTGCAACACATATAAAATGCGCACGTTATTACCCTGTAGTTTGAAAACAGTTTAAAATATTGCACTATGAAAACTTTAAACTTTTGCCAAAAAAGAAAAAAAAAATACATGGAAAATTTAAAACTGAAGTTGTTATATTTTAGATTATTATTATTGTCAGTATTCTGATTCCAATTGTCTTAAATACTGCTGCTTCATTGCTGGTCTAGCGAACAGCAACAATTTTTATGTGCCGAAGAACTTTGTCAAATGAACTAGCGGGTATGTTATATCACATTCACTAATATAAACACTAACCGATGGAAAAACAACAACAACAAAAAGATAACAAAAACTGCTAAAAATAACAAGAATTTTGTCGACCAAAAATGTACGGAGTGTTCAACTGACCAATTTTAACCACTTTTGATGTAACAACAATATTTCAAAGTATTTTTTTGTTTGTTTTTTGTTTAAGTTTCACTCAATTTTTTCAAAATCTAAACAAAGGAAAAAACATGCAACTACCGGTGCTGATCGGACTGAAGTACATTTGTAGAAGTTATGAAAACAACTATTGTGTGTGTGTTCGTGTTTTTTTTTGTGGTACTAACAAATGAGTGCATAATATACTGATGTTTGAATTCATATGAACACTAAAAGGGTTTTTGAAATTGTGTTAAATTTAAAAATCTCCTTCTCCATAAATGTAAATAAGATACAAATTCGAACAGTTTTCTTTTCGAATCGAAATGGTAAAATCAGTATAAAAATGTAGTGCATCCTAAATAATCTATTATTATATTTATCATTATATGTAAGTAAACTTATTACACATACTGTTCTTATTATTATTTTTGCACACGGCACTCTGTTAATATTACTACCATTTTTACAACAACCATTTATATCTTTAATACAATTGTTATTTTTTATATTACAACAATTGTATTGTTCGATACTGAAATGTTTGTTATTTTTATACAACAACTATGTTTAATGTATATTATATTTTTTTCTCAAACTACAATTATATTTAGTGAATAAGAAATTTTGTAGTTTTAGAATACAGTTAGTTTAGAATATAAGAGACAAATTTTTGAAAATAAAATTAATTAATACTTTGCCTTCAATCGGCATTATTTAATTCAAGAACTTTTTAATTTTTTTACTTTTCTGCCTTTTACTTTTATTTGCCAGTGGCGTTCATTAGCGCCGGCAATTTAAATACCTATAAATTACACATCAACACTCACCAAATATTACAACCTTCATTCATTCTATTAACAATACACCGTCACATAACTCCAAAAGTGGAAGAGTAATCACATTTATTGGAGAAACTCTTGATTTTTCAGCTGCCAAATATGAATGCCTTTTTGCATCACTATCGACTGACCTTACATAAATTGCTGCACCATTTATTGATGCATCATAAAATCATCAAGGATAGTGTTCAAATAAATTGAAGTAGTAGCTCTATTATTAGAATAAATTTTATTCAATTTAGCCCAAGCTGTATCAAAATTGTCTCCTCTGGGAGCTAATCTATATATATAAAATACAAAAAATTTTTGTACCCATGTTCGCTATAGACTCGGAAACTATCCAACCGATTTGACCCAAACTGGTGTCATTCAAAAGGGAATTTATAGAGGATGGTTTTAGGCTTTTAATATTTCAAGTGGGCGTAGCCCCTCCCACATAAATTGAATAACATCATATATCTTGACTATTGTGATAGCAAGAGTTTTGAAACATTGCAATAGTTCATATGTTACTAATGTGAGTAATCAGGACAAAAATGGGCGTTATCGGACAAGTGGGCGTGGCAGCTCCCATATAACCCAAAAATTGAAATCGCCATATTTTGGGCATTTTTTGACCTACGTCGATGATATTTGGTACATATGGTATTGCCATAATTTGGAATACGTACCGGGAGAAAAGTGGATGGGACCACGCTCCTTTTTATTAAAATTAAAAATCGTAATATAGTCTTAACTACTGGACCGATCGTCACAATAGGATATATAAATACTTTTAATTTTATTTTATAACGAGGGGGGTAGCGAAGTACACCGGGATCAGCTAGTATAATATACAGTTCCTTTAGCGCATCCCCACGTAATTTTGATTTTAATAAACTCATCTTTTGGTTATTTGAAAAATTTTTTTAAACACTTCATCAGAACATTTAACTCAAGCAATGTAAAATGTAATAAATTTTTGTCGATTTCTTAGAAATAATTGGCAAATATTTTAAATTTATGAAAATTTTTAATTCCAAACCGTTACTTTAACTGATAAGGGTAGACTAGACCACTTAATGTATTTATAAGTGAGTAAAGAAAAACTTCTACATCAGCAAAAACAGAGGCCAAGAAAACACTTTTTGAAATAAAGAAAATATTTTCTTAAATATTTTTGTAATAAAATAAACCGATAGCAAAGCGAATGAAAGAATTGACCAAAAGACGAAACATTAAAACTTATTTTCGTTATTTATTAAATCTCTTTCTTTTAACAGACGTTTACATACCTTTCGAGTCCTGATTACGACAGAGGAAACTATTCTATATAAAAAAAAAAAATTCAATAACAAATAAAAGCAACACGGTTTTCTTACAACTTGAAATATGGCTTCTGGCACTCTAAAGTTCTTTTAAGAGGTTTTCGTTATAAAAAGGAATTTCAAGTAAAAGTATTGAGTTTATGCTAAGTTTGGCAAGAAAAGTAATAGAGGAAGCTTGTTAGTTTTTCTTGGTATTGTTGTTGTTTATCAATAACAATAAACAAAGCCATACATATGTATATAAATACGAATAAACGTACATATGTATTTATACAATTTCTTCTAAAGGTATGGAAATAAATTTTTTAAAATATACTCCTGTGAGAGACTCAAGTATATTGTTTGAGTTAACCTAAGAAATTAATTTAACTTCACCTTCAAAATTCGATATATTTTGATATGAAAAAAGATGAAAAATAAAGTCCTTTTGTATTAAGGATTTTGCCAAATATCCACTTTTTCAAAATCAATTCTACTGTTCCTGCTGGAAAAAATTATATCAAATAGTGTGATTACTCTACCGTTAGAATAATTTTAAATCACTGGATCGTATGAATACGTAAATTTTTTTTAAAGAGCACAATTGTAATACCCCATTTATATATCCAAAGTGTAAAAAAAAATGTAAAGGGATTTTTGCGAGTGTAAAAATTGTCTTTTGAATCATATTTGAAAGGCATTTGTCAGTTGTGCTTTTTTAATTGTGGAAATCATTCGATACAATGCTTACTATATCGTTGGTTTTTTTTTTGCGTGCTATTTGTTTGTTAATTTATTTTAGTATATCTCTCGTGATCATTTTTATTAGTCGCGTTCTCTCTTTTTCTATCATTATCTGTCTCATCAATGGCTCTCTGATCCAGTTTACACAAGCAAAATTACTTGGCAAAGTCTAAAAGCGAAATTATTGTCTCTACAGAGAGTATTATACTTTTTATTTCGGTCTCTCTGCCACCAGAATTATATTTTGCATATATAAAAGAGATCTATGTCCATAACCAACGTGATATGATAGAAAATCGTTTAAATTTCAACCAAAATTCATTGTTCGAATATATTTGCATTTTTATTAATTATTATAACAACTTTTTAATCTAAAGTTTTCTTAAAAAAAAAAAAAAAACATTAACGCTTTTAACACCTCCATAATCTATGTATATAATGTGTTGTATTTTTTAAAAATTACAAATTAAAATAAACAACATGATGAACAACTGGAACATATTATGAACAAGGGATTGAACAAAGACGACATAACAATAGAGTTGCGAAAAAAATACTGTTCAAATTTAATCTTGACAATAATAATGAAAATAATAAAATTTTATTTTATAACCACAACTTTGTAACACAACAATATACAGAGTCAGCGTATTATAAGCAGCAGGTGCATTTAATGATTATATGCAATCATACAAATACAAAGAAAAGTGCTTACCAAGTACAAGTTGTTGCATGTCTTTATGGTCATAGAAAAAAGTACGTACGTATATGTATATAAATGTGTATTAGGGAGATAATGAAATTTTTTGTTAAAAAAATATGACTGTCCAAACTAGTTTGGAAAAAATAAGTATTTTTAATTTACATATCTTTTTTTATATAAACTTATGAATTATAGCGTTTTTGCGACTAACTCTTGAATTTTAAAATAATATTGTCAACATTAATAATGTGCGCGACAAAAATATATTTTTTGTAGTTTTATACCCGAATCTGTTATAAATTAATTTTCCTTTCACTTGTATCATTTTTCATTAGAAATTTTAACTTCACTTGCCATTATACCCTTGAATTGAAACCAAGCTATGTATTTAAGCTGAAATTGTATTTATCTGTTTCCTACTTACCTTACTTACCTTACTTGTACTTAATAAACCGGTGGAAAAAAAATTGCTTCTAGTGTCATCATTAGAAGAGAGAATCAAAGGTGAGCATCCCATCTCAATCAAACCCTATGAGATAAAATAAAAGTCACTAATTTGTTTCTTTTATTTTCCCGTATCCCCGATAATTATAATGATCTTTCATCGAGTGATTATAATTAAAAATATCCCCTTTTAGTGTGCATAAGGAAAATTATCATACTTCCCCTTCCCAGCTCACGATCAAAGGGAAATTTATCGTCAAATAATCCCAAGATTATTCAATGACTGTAGACATATGTATAATTCCCGAATGTTTAAGACTTAGTAAGCTTCTACTAATAACAATGTAATCAAAATCGGATTGGAAAATTTTTGAGGATTTAGAAATGGGAATGGCATTTTGGAAATTAGGGCCTTGTATCCGACAATTTGTATCGCCGCTAGCCATCGGTGTAATTTTAAGACCACATGAGTGACAGATTAAGGTGGGACCCTGCCATCAACGAGGGTAGACGATTGCTGCCAGCACAGCCATTCTCAAGGAGAAGTAGTATGACAATATCATATCCATCCCTAAGAGAACATATATCCATCTTGCATCATCATATCGCATGGTGAGTTCAATATAGGAGCAACACTCTCTAACCCTACGTCTTCACGAGCCATCAACTAGAACATGACATGAACATAACGTCGGCGAAGCAACGGTAATTATTATGTCCATATTCTAGAACGTGACAAATACTTACACATGTTCATGTGCTAGCTAACCATAATTTTTAGTTTGTCAAAACGTTCATATAGTTCATGTTTTTCGATTTTATGGTTTCTTTGAGTATTTTTCAAGTGATAATTGTATTTAAAAGTTTTTTTTATGGTTTTCGCTGTTTTTTGTGAAGTATTTGTTGCAAAACAATATTGGAAAACAAGCTGCCACAACCTAAAAAAGGAAGCTGTCAAACAGAAAAAGACATTGAATGGCCAACCTCATGGCAAACATAGCTGCTCAGCCATATGTTTGGGCATTGATGTCAGAGCATGGACGAAACATGGACATGAGCGGTCTACATTAGCCATATGCGATGTCTGACATGATGCTCATACCAAGTTCGTGGCTAATGGAGACGCCTAGTAACACCCGCTAGACACTCTTCCGGCTTACCGTCCCCATGGTACCAGTGTAAGGTTACTGCTCAAGCCTCGAAAGGGAATTCCAAGGAATGAACTTTCTATGAACTTTGGTCTTGAGCGGACACCTTAGGAGCCTTTTCACATTCTACCAGACTAACATTGATTACCGACTTCAACTTTCTACCTTAAATGAACATCCGTTGCTTTGTTGTTTCAGTGATCGGGCAGTAACATTACAAGTTTTATGGGTAATTGAAAAAAGGTAGTTTCTGGAAAAGACAATTACCCTTTACTCCAGAATGCACAGCATCAATTTGTGGGTATCAAAAAGAAGTAAAACGTAGTCCCCAGGGGGATACAATGCACAAACAATTAGTTGCACTTATCTCTATGTGTCAGCTTTTTTTTATTACTTTTATTTATCTCACTTCAGACAATGTTTCTCAAAAGTATTGTGCCTTTTCTTCTGTAATTCTCAACTCTTGCTTGAGAGTTTGTGTTTAAATGGGTTTAAAAATTGTTCAAGCATGATAAAGATCTACAGCTGAGTTGGTATCTTGCAATAAACGAAATCTAGCACATATGTTAGCTAAGCCCTAATAACCAAATATATTTTTTTAAAACACCAATTCATAGAAATTAATCGAACACATGTGACATATTTGTCTTTTCTGAATTTTTTTAATTCAATCTTTATGCTCAGTGCAATTTCTTGTCTTTGTTTTCAACTTCTCTTGATATGAATTCTGTTTATTTAATGTTTCTACAAAATAAATCACTATCCAATAAGTTCTTAAAATTGCCTTAAAAACATTTAAGGCCACAAACACATGGTTGATAAGTGTCTCTGAAGATTAATGGGTAAAAGCTAGTGTTTTGTATGCTTGTGTGTGTGTTTGTGGTATTTTGGAAGAAAACTTTTCCTACAATTTACAATCACTGTAAAAGAAAATTGTAAAAAAAAACAATTTAAACAATATTTTTTTTAATACTCAAGAATAATTTTTAATGTGAATTTGTTTTCAAAAAGAAACTAACGAATAATGTTTATGTGTGTGCTGTGCAACACATATTATGGCAAATTTTTAACCAGTTTTTGGTTACAGTAAATGTGAAATCATCTTGCTTTATTATGAATATGTACAACATCCTATTTATTATTTGGTTTATAAAAGAAAAATTATTAAATTAAACATTTAAATTATTAAACATTTTTGTATGTTTCTGTTGTGGTATAACATTCATTAGTTTGTAAAAAGATTTGTTAAAGTTAATTGAATAACCCTAAATAAAGTAAAATAACAAAATATTTCTTAAATTCAAATTTATTTAAAGTTTTTCAAAAACATTCACAACAAATGCCATTCCCAAATTCTTAACGAAAAATTACTGTTAAGTAACAGAATACAGATATAAAAGCTTAAAATCAATTATGTTTATTTGTGCAAATAAAAAATATTTATAAATATTTTTCATACGCTCCAGTGGCCTCTTTTCCATTTAAGTGAGATCGTTTTCAATTTAAGTTTTTGTTGTTCAAATGCCATTTAAAAAAAAAGAGCAGATCTAAATTGCATAATCTTATTTGAAAGTATATTTGAAATTGCTAAGCCCATTAGTATCTTTATCAGTTAAGAGTATTTTGCAAATAGAATAAAAAAAAGTATAATTCTAAAATCTTCCAATGCAACAACAGAATAAAAAAAAAAACACAACTAAGAAACGAATGAAAATCTCTTAGCAAACAGCTTAACTTTAAAATCCATTTTGAAGTAAAAGAACCAGAAAAAATCAACTTTGAAAAATGCTTTAACATGGCCAATGAGATAAAAACAAAAAAATAGACAGCATAATATTAGCAGACTTTTATTCGTTGTTACTTCTAGAAAACACTAGAAAAACGCAATGAAAAATTGCTGATAACAACAATAGTTCCACCTGAGTGTTTTTGAATTTAAACTAATACTATAGTTTGAGTTTAAGTGTTTCCCCCATCTTTTTTATTTGTTTCTACAACTTTGTGTGTCCTCGTTTGCTGTCCCCTAAAAATGGCGAGAAAGAAAAAAATTTCAAGTTTAAAAATTGGCATTCAATAACTTGAATTGTTCGAAACAGCGTAACCAGATATCAGAACTTTAAAAGATTACAATCAATTGCAAGTAAAATTAAAGTGATTTAAAATTTTTGTTAAAATCATGCGATTTCTTTAAATTACTCTAAAATCACAACTATAGTAAAAGTCTATCGATATAAATAAACACAAAGAATCTAACAGTTTCCACTAGAATCTAGTCATCATGGTTTTAACACCCATGTCACTGATTTTAAGTCTGTTCGAAAAAGGAATTCAAATTGTATTTTTGTTATTCAAAATACCTTTTTCTTTTCTTTCGTATTGGTTTCCATTTTCGAAAGGAATTAAACTCTGGTATATGACTGATTTGAAGAGGTGGGCTTGTTTCCCTGCACTAAAGAAAAACTAGTTGTTCATCTTCTATGTTAGTGTCCAACGCTGAATAGTGTATATCATTGTCGATTAGCCCATACCAGAATTGTGGAAACTCAAAGCACACGTATTCTCTCACACACATTCTTATGCTCTTTCATTTAGTCGTCAATGGTCCAGCAACGATTAAACATCAGATCATGCCTATAAATTTTTTTGTGTTTTTTGTCAACAATATGTGCCAGCACACACGAGTTTCATATCAAATATAATTTCAAATCAAAAAACAAGAATTATCCCGTCTGACAAATATTTTATGATTATTAATGCTTCTCGCAATATGCAAAGCCTCTTATGTTGCAAAACATTTGCACCAAATATCGTTTGACTTTTTTGTGTGGTAGGTAATTATGTCTTTCATTCTCTATATTAGTATAGTTAACTTACTCACTAATACTAATGCGCCGCAATAAATTCACATCTGATCATCATTGCTATTAATACTAATACTCACTGCTTTAGGTCTTTGACAGTCTTGCGAATATAAAGCCAGTCCATTTATCCTAATTTTTAACACGATCGAAGTGGTTTCAGTCGGCAACAGGTCACCTACAAGTTGACTAACCAATTGACTGCGCCATGTCTGCTATAGGATATAAAAAGGGACCGAATCAACGTACCTAAGTAAGTCACATCATAAGATGTGATAGCCCCTCGGCATTTAACCTAACCTAACCTTCCCTCCATAACGAAAATGTCATATGTACACATTTTTCCTCGTTTACTAGCAATTTCCGGATAACTTCACACCACCCATGTCATTAACTGATCCTTTTATCTTCAAATCATTGTAGTTTTGTAGAACAAAAGTGCGAGATCGTTGGCCAATGGTTATTTAAAGAATAAATGATTTCTTTTTTTTATATATATATATACAATTTGAAAATATACTTCAAGGGAATTATTTTGTACTTTCTACAAACAGACCAATTATTTCGATTATTTTTTTCGTTTACTTCTATTGTTGATAAAGATTTCCTTAAAAAACTAAGTAAAGAAACAAAAATTGAGGAATAGGGAAATATCACAATAATGCTGGGAATACAATTGGGACGAACGACGAATTTCGTCTAGCACGAAAAATTCGTTGGTAAAAGTTTGTTGGGACGAACAAATGACCGCTGTCATAATAATAAAAAAAAATTGTGTGTATTTCTTATTACAAATTTCTTTTTATATACACTGGAGCCTAGAATTGCGTCGATCGTTTTTCCTTCGTTTCGATTTGTATCGCTTTTTAAAATTTGGTTGAAACCGCTTTGTGTCGTTTTAATATCGATTTGCGTTGCAGCATAATTACAAGTGAAGTCATAATTAAAAGTGAAAAATTTATCAAGTAGCATGTAAAAATGGCAGTTGCCCGTTTATTCTCCACTTATATTTTCAAACCATATCACTTGTTTTTATCAAAAATTAAATTTTTGCACTTAGAAAAAAGTGATCCGATTTGATTCGTTTCGTTTTGCACGCATTTTCCAGTCCTTATTAACGACGCAAATAGAAAATCTAGTGTAGAAACATAACAGCGAAGGATTTACCGAGTAAAGAAAATAATTCCTTTATAAAATTAAACATTAAAAAAAACTATTAAAAACAAATTTTATCATTAATAATTATGTGTATTTAACTAAAAAGCTCTATATTTTAAAAAGAAGCACTTATTAAAGTAAATATTAACATTTGAAAACTCAAAAAAAGGTAACTCTGTACTGATTTGTTCGTCGTTCTTCGGCGTATGAAATAGAAATAAATCTATCAGAGAATTCGTCAAGCACGATGAATTTCGTGCGGTGACGTCGGTGTTGTATTCACTTTCATATGCATGCATGTGTTCTATTTTAGAAGACGAATATTCGCAACGAAAAATTCGTCGTTCGAGCCAATTCTGTTCTTAGCATTAATGATAAAATCGCCGTAAACATTGACGATTTTTGTCGTTTCTCTTCAAAATTGCATATTTGTTTACATTGTGCGAATTTTATTGCAGCAATTTGTATGTGAATGTATACATTTGTTTATATTTTACTTTATGTTTAATGCTACGAATAAGGGAAGAAAACGAATTGCAAGAGTACATGCCTATTTGTAGCCCTCTTTATCCGTCTCACCCCCTTGCCAACAAACTAATAATCGCAGCGACAAAAATCGTCCAATGTAAACGGGGACAAAATAAATTGAAAATAGAAAAAATTATCTTGGAATTATTTTTCAATAGTAAGCTGATTATCTGACCAAAAAAAAAAGATAACAACTACTTACAAAGGATATCTTACAACTATGAGCAACTGTTTAAGTATTCTTGCTGTGTCTCTGTAGAGCCACTAAAGCCGAGTCACAGTCTACGGGGCGTAGCAAATTAGCCAACCTAAAAAAATTGTATTGCCAATATATAATATTTTTCATATTGACACAAGTTTCTTTACTTAATTAAATGAGTTTATGAGGGGTCCCCCCCTTCACCATTATGAGATGTAAAACATATAAAAGTGTCAGTTACAGTTGACTTTATTTTACAATACTCGTATATAAATTTAATCTAGTTTATCTTTTGTTTAATACTCCTGCCATCATGTTCAACTAATTATCTTCATTTCAATTTTGTTTTTTCTCTTTTCCTTTTCATGTTACTTCCTATTACACATTTGTTTCTGTACTGATATTGCTGCTGCGTTTGCAACTGCTGTTGCTGGTTTATAGGTTTTGTCTATGGCAATCATCAGAAAACTGATACTGAAGCAGAGAAGGGTGACAATGGCGATGGCCTAACGTTGATACCTTCTGAACCAACAATGGTACGATATACAAACGAATCTTTGATTGTGTTGTGTCGCAGTCCAACACCGGAAGTAAAACTACACTGGATGTCGCCAAAAGGTGAAATAATCGAAGACCATAAAGGACGTATACACATTGAACCGAGTTCAAAGCCAGGTACATTGAACTTTACTTTATATATTTATACAATTAAATGTGTATGTATCAATGTAATTTGTGTGTGAGTGTGTAGGTAATGCAATCAATAAATGTGTTTGTTTTAATTCATGTAATACGATTTTTGTAAATGTAGGTGGGTGCATTACTTAATAAATTTACTGTTACTGCTGGTATTTGTATGAAAAGTGGCAACAACAAAAACAAAAGAACAGAAAAATCCCAGAGGCGGGTAGTTTTAATGCGTTTTTAATGACGTTGTTAACACATTTGTAAGATTGTAAATTCTCTTGTAAACAAAAGTTCTTTGTGTGGTAAAAAAAAATAATTTTTTTACATGGTCAAAGCCACAAAATTCGCTTTTTAGTGTAGAGAGTGCAATAAATTAAAGCTATTTTTATTACCTGATAGTGTCTTTGTATTTCTTTGCTACAAAATTGTAAAATTTTTCAGGTTCTATTAAATTATTTTTAGGTAAATTTTGAAATATTTGATGGTACTACTCAACAAGTATTTCCATCATTTCAAAGTTTGTTTAAGTTTTTTTCTCTATTAATTTACCACACAAAGTTCTGGCCGGGATCTTTCTATTCCTTTTAGCATAAAAAAAAATTGTTTTATTCTTAAGTTTAATGTGCAAGACTGGAGTCTACTTGGGTCGTGAAAGAAAAGGTTAGATTAGAAAAAGAAAGGTCAAGAGCCATTAAAAGATTTAGACACAGAAAAAGTGAAGAGAGAGACACAGGCACATCGAGCGTGTCGTTCGGTAGTGCCTCCGTGCTCCGTTTTGAAAGCTTGAAGAGGTTTCTAATGAAATGCAGTGAGATAAATACTTTATATCCTTGGCAATGAATATGCTAGCGGATATCGTGTTAACCTGAACGATAGCAGGATTCTCTAACCAGGGGCCAAATTACGGCATTCGATATCGATCGAAATTTACATTTAAATTGTATTGAAATTTCGATCGATATCGAGTGCTGTAATTTGGCCCCTGTTATTTTTGAGGCCTCCTTCGAGAGAACACGTGGTGGGTGTGGCTTTTGTCAAAATCGCTTAAAGATGTATTGCTTAAATGAATGATGCTCGAGCAGTGATAGAGGCGGGTTGGACTTGTGATATCTTATGTCAAGCATATTTGGAGAACCATGAGATTAGATAGTTCCAACTCTTTAGGTCAGTACTGCTGCATAGTGGATGGTTCATGAATATAATGTTTCCACTTGTTGTCTTGAAAGTCAGTCTGGTGTACCACTCAGCTATACAAGGTTTTGAGAACACTGTCCGATTAGGCCACAACTCTTTAACACGTCTGTTCCTTTCAAAGAAATGAACCAAAATCCCCTTTAAAAGCGTTGTAGTGTACTCCAATGTTCTACAAAACTTTTCGCTATAAAATTTCGTGCGGGATTTTAAAAAACCCAAAACCCAAAGCCATTAACAAGTACAGTGTTGCTCACGAAATTCCCATATCTAAGGCAAAGCTGGCACTACAAGTAAAATTCTAAAACTTTGATAAAAAAATCACGATTTGCAAACACAATTAATATTCCTCATTTGCTCTACTTTAACAAGGATACGTGAGGATTTCACAATATTTATGATTAAATAAAAATTTCTCTCTTTTACTTCTATTATTCACTTTTAATTCTTTACTTTTCTTTCTTTATAGATGAACTGAAATTGGTTTTTATGCACATTTCATTGGCCGATAAAGGCAATTGGGTGTGTGAAGATACCACAGGTGGTGTCAAGTATAAAAAAGTCTTTGATTTAATAGTTTTTCGTAAGTATTTTCTTTCTTACAGAACAATAGCAAACTAATTGATCAAGTTACGAAGCGAATAAATAACTTGAACGATAATTACGACAATTTAAAATTTCTATTGTTTTCTGTGTGTTTCTGATTTTTTTTTCTTTGCTTTAAATTTGTAGAGAAAATAACATTTACTGAAAACACCACAATTCTGACTGTAAAAGAGGGTCAAAATGCAACAATACTGTGTGAAGTTAAAGGGGAGCCACAACCAAATATAACCTGGCATTTTAATGGCTTGCCAATATCAATTGATCGTAAGTAATATTTTGAAATTATATTAATTGTTTATAAATTGATATTTATTCACACATACATATTTTATTTATGCATATTTGTAAGGTATCTACAAGCAAAAAATATACTTTAAGTACTTCAGCCTTAAAAACTGAAGAAATTTGCTTTTATTTAAATTTTACTCGAACTACTTTAAAAGTTGCCTGATTACTCACTTTATTCCTAAGAAAATCGAATTTCAATCATAGATGGGCATTTTTCAGTACCAGTACTTTTTCAGTATTTTCTTTTTTTACTGATTACTGGAAAAAAAAATCAGTATTCAGTAAATTTTACTGGTTACTGAAAAGAGAAATCAGTATTCAGTAAAATTTACTGATTATTGGAAAAAAATCAGTATTCAGTAAATTTTACTGGTTACTGAAAAGAGAAATCAGTATTCAGTAAAATTTACTGATTATTGGGAAAAAAATCAGTATTCAGTAAATTTTACTGGTTACTGAAAAGAGAAATCAGTATTCAGTAAAAAGTACTGATTATTGGAAAAAAATCAGTATTCAGTAAATTTTACTGATTGCTGAAAAAGGATATCAGTATTCAGTAAAAAGTACTGATTGAAATGCAGTAATCAGTAAATGACTGATAGTAGATACTGTGTTTTGAAAATGATATATACTCATTGCTCACTAACATAAATAGTGACATAACTAAAAACAAGAAATTCCGATGAAAATGGCTTTAAAAGTTTACCGAGTTTTTATTTTTTTTTTTAAATTATCTACAAAAAATTGTGTTATTGGGTTAATAAAAACTGTATGCTGTTTGCTTTTCTCAGCACAAGCATTTCAAAATTTTTATCGCTAAGGTTTTGTCTTCTAGAGCGATTCACAATTCCAGCGAAAGAAAACAGTCGTTCTACAGGTGCTGATGAGGGTAGTGGGGTATTGTATTTCATAAAAACGTTTTTTATGGCATTGTGCTTATGCAGGCAATTTGTTGTTGTATCCCGCTCGGCCAAGTATAAAATTGTTTCCTGGAGATAGTATCTACTATTAGCCATTTACTTTTTTTACACAAATCAGTAAAATTTACTGAATTCTGATCTTATTTTCAGCAATCAGTAAATTTTACTGAATACTGATTTCTCTTTTCAGTAACCAGTAAAATTTACTGAATACTGATTTTTTTTTTCAGTAATCAGTACTTTTTACTGATTACTGAAACACATAATGCAGTAAAAAAATAATGCAGTATGCCCATGTATGATTTCAATAATATTACTGCAAAATAATTCCATTTAAAAAGAAATGTTTCAATAATCGAAAATTAAAAATTCCATTATATTAAAAAAAATCCCTTTTACCTTGGCAAAAAGCAAAAATATGACTTCTAAAGTCGGCATCATCGCACATCTTCTTTACCTATTTTTCACATAAAAATTTTAGTCATCATCACCCTTTTTTATAAAATCGTTCAAGGCCAATTCATACCAAATGGTCTCGACAGAACAGGTAGCTATTTAGGCCCCTGTTACTTGGAATTTCACTAATTTTTCCTATTTTTGACATTGTAAAAAGACATTTTTAATTAAATATTCTTCAATTGATCATAAAATAATTACACGTTCAACATAAAGAAGGACTTTTCACACTCATAGTCTGTAAAGTTGTATCCTACACTGAAACAAAAAAAAAAAGATAATCCCAAACGGTGTAAGCGGTAAGTATGGACTATCTTGAATCCAGTAAGGATTATTCAACCCGAAGACTTTTAGTTTAATCCCTAAATTTTTAATTTAATTTCAAAAATAGATTAGTAATAAACAGCGTCGTCCTTGATTTAAGGCAAAAATTTACTGCTTTCGATCCAAGATTGGATTGATGAATCCGCATACAACATCATCAATAATAAATCAAGCCGCCTACTTGAATCAATTCATAATTGGGATTATTTATTCAAATTTTTACCCTGAAACACAATTGAATTAATATGTTTAAGCTGAACTAAATTTACTTTTGTCCATTGTTGGTATTTAACCTAAAGTCAAATCTGTTTCACTTAAGGCCCTAGACAATTCAGCCTCATTCGAATATTAAAATGGGCAAATAAAAACAAGAAAAATATTTAATATTGATTTTTTTTTAATTCCTGGTATTGAACAGAGGCAGGTAAAAATGTAGTGGATGTTTTTTCGGATTGATTCTAATACATTTCGGAATAAAATTTTTATTACAACTCGGTACTCAAAGTACTTCGAAAATGATTAAATTTACTAGTATTTTTTTTGTGAGTGAGTAAATCTCGTGAAGGTTTAAAAAGTGTGCACTATTTAATTTAATATATGTTTTATTGAGTCTATAAGCAAATCAATACATATTTTAATGAACAATAACAGGTAATAAGAACTTAGGACTAAAAAGTAATATCCTAATTTAAAGAAATTATAAACAGTAACATACTTACATATATTAGTTTATTATCAATAACTAATGATTTTAAAATGATACAGAAATATTACGTCCTTGCTCCCGACGCACTATTTAAAAAAAGACCTGATACGTCCTTTTTTTCAAGTGGTCATTGCCCTTCTTCTTTCGTAGGCTCTATGTGTTGCATACATTCATAAGTTTACACATTTTGGCAACATTTATACAAGAACGCTTCCTAACAACAATACAGCAAAGATACCTTTATTGTATTGAACATTTTTCTTTTTCATTCGTTTAATAATGAAAATTTTTTCCAACCTTTTTATTTTTGCAACTCGTTTTATACTCTTTTCATTTATATATATTTTTTTTCTCTATCTCTTTCCAGTCAATTCAACAAAATTTCGAATTTTAGGTGATGGATTACTCATCAACACAGTCACACAAAATGATACTGGCGAATATACGTGCCGTGCTTATCAAGTTAATCCCATTGCATCCGATATGCAAGAGCGTACCGTTTTGATGAAAATTGAACGTGAGTGTGATTTATAACAAAATACTTAAATGTACATAAAAATATCAAAATTACATCAAAGGTTCTTTTTGTGCATATGTATGTTTGTACATTAGGGGTTTTTCTTTTTCTTTTTCTTTTTTTTTTTTGTCGAAAAAGTCCTGGGAAATATATGGACGATTTCTGGGGAAAAGTTTTCTCTTGATAAAAGCAAATATAACAATTATTTCAATTGCATTTTTTGGTATATTGAAATATGAATACGACTATGAAGATGTAAAATTCTTTGTCACATTTTAGAAAATCATATTTTTTTTTATAGAAGATTGAATATTTTGATAGCGATCGGAAGAAACGAAAAGTGAAAATAATGTCAATGGCAACTGACGGAATCGAACCGTCGAATTGCCACGGCGGCAATTCCAAATGTTTTGCAATAATTTCAAAAAATAAAATTTTGTAGACACCAGAATTTCAATTAAAAACCTAAATTATTTATTTTGTTAATCTTGTTTGAATTTTTGAAAATTAATTTCGAATCTTTTTCGAGTTAAACTTTCTCTTCTCATCAACACATCTGACCATCCATAGCGATGTTGTTCTATACGTGAACAAACGAGTATTTACTTATTTTGGCAAGTTTACTTGAAATACTTTGTGAAAAGTTTATCAACGATAGAAACAACTTGAAAATCTTTTAGGAAATAAGAGATTATACTCCACATATGGCAGCTTTTAAAAAAAGTCGAGGAGCTTTGATCTTTGGTCTGAAGTATTTTTTTTTCCCATGGGAATATCGATTAACAATACAGGAAAATAAAAAAAATAAACGTTGTTTTAAAAATTTTTTTATTTTTATTGAAAATTGTAAAACAAAAACTAAAAAATTTTTTTTAATATATTTAATTTTCTCTCATGTTTATCGATGTAGAAAAGTCCAGTTGAAACCACATATCAGAGCACTATGAAATTTAAATTTGGGAACTGTTCCAATTTAAAAATTAAGTTCTGTTTTAAATGTAGCTGTAAGTCAATATTATGACACAGGTAGTAAATTTTCGAATTTCGGATAAGTTAAAAATAAGTTAAAAATTAATTAAAAAAATTTCATTAATTGAACGCTACCACCACTCTTTCCAAGTGCACTTAATTTTCCTACATAAACTTGAACATCTAGAGAAAAGTACATGATGTTCTTTAAAACTGGAATCCACTATGAAGAGCTATTTGGCTTTTTTAGAGTTGTCGTAGTAGCATTAAAGTTTCAAATTTTCTAAATTATCTTTGCATATTCGAAATAAAGTTTGGAATTTGGAAATTATGATCAAATCTTCAAAATCTGGGAAATAAAATTAAAAAAAATTTTTATATTATTTTTATATTTAATTTGTGAACGCAATATTTTATTGATCATAAAACTGGCCATATAAACGAAGTTGAGTTCCATTCATAAATGTTTTGATTTTATTTCAAGTCGATCATAAAAATTTGAAAATATCTCAAATGGTTTGCGTTTTATTTAAAGACAACATGGCCAAGTCCTTATTGGAAAACCCTTTAGTTTAAGTAATCTATTTGCTGAATTTCCTTGGTTGCTAATGTTATTTTCATTTGCTTATACACAATCTGTCATTGAAGAGCAAAGACGTTTGACAGTTTGTGTGTAAGCAAATTAATCTGGAAACTTTTTTAACAAAGGTAAAGATCTATTTAATAAGTTGACATTAGCACCCAAGGAAAAGCAGTATATAGATTAGTTAAACCATATTAAATAATTAAAAATTACTGAGGATATGAATTAATTAGTCGAATTAAATGTAAACAAGGACTAAAAAGGCACAATTGAACAGGAACTCCCGATTTCTCGGGAAATAAAAAAGTAAAGGAAAAGAAAAACTCTAATCTACATGGATTTCTACAAGAATTCGCTTGATGTATTTTGTATTGATATTTGCACAAACGTAAATACATATGAAGACTACATATGTATGTATATACATACATATGTTTTTATTTTATGTTTGTATTGATGTTGAATCATGTACAAAACATTGATTTTTATATTGGTAGATTTTATTTTTATTTTTTAGTAAACATTTTTTCTCGCTATTCAGCTGATACATATTTAATAGTAAGTTCCTGCATCCTGTTTAAACTATACAACTGTAATTGTGTATCAGAAGGGTTGTCTCTATTGCAGTGTAACTCCATTTTCGTTGATCAAAATAAGATTGTCGTTGGTGCACATGACATTTACTAAAGGAAATATATTCAGATATTGAACAGTTTATATCCTTAAATATTTTTAAGCTTCTTGACTTTTAGCATTTTTTAAAAGTTATATGAAAAAAAAAAATGTTTCAAATGTCTTCGATAAATCGATTTATGGCTTACATGAATAAATGGAAAGTATATGTTAAGCCCAATAATGTTATGGCGAGAATATACCATCGTATAATTTCAAATCGCATTTGATGCTTATGCATAATATATACATATAATGTCAATATGCACACAAGCATACCTATAAATAAAAATTTAATACTACAACATATGAAAAATCACATATTTTTTAAAGCTACGTTCAAATTTATCAAATATTTGTTAAAAAACTCAACCACTAGTATTGCTTACGGATAGTGTCATTCCATTTGCTTTTAATATTAAAAAACAAAATTAATTATTCTGCAAAAAGTATTTTTATACAGTTTTTAAAAAATGCGAATCCATAATTAAAAAAAGTATTGGAATTAAAGGGAAAAAATTATGAGTTTCTTTTCTTTTCTTTTCGACAAATATTTGATAAATGTGAAGGAAGCTTAAGGAAATGAACTCTTTTCATACCGATACACAGTGGGCGAAAAGGCTCATCTAGCGGCGTTTAATTAATAGCGCTTAGGGAAAATTTTTTTTGTTTGTGTAATATTTTTTTCAGTTGAAATTAGAGTAAGCTACATTGTTAATTAAAAAAAAAACTTAAATATATTTATAATATTTTTTTTTCGTGAAAGTTTCATTTTTTTTTATATATTAGACATTGTTTATTTTATTCAGGAAAACATATATTTAATGTTTCACATTCTTTTGGCCTAAAAATATATTAAACTTTTATATTAAAAAGAGTTTTTTTTTTTTAATTTTTTATTATTATTTTTTTTTTTTTTTTAATTTATTTAAGTTAAATGCTTGGTATAATTACCATCTAAAAATAATGACAGAGTATCGTCTGGAGCATATGGAATCGGAAGGCTTGCATTTGATCGCAACAAAGAATTAATTGTTTTTGCAGTACCTTTCACATTAGCCACTGAAACAAGTTCCGACGCATTTCGTTTTCCAGCTTTGTATAAACTGCACGTTGTAGCTAGTACGAGCTCATCGTGAGGTCTTTCCTTAACAATTTGGGAAAATTTACTTAATTTCGTTTTATTGGAACATTCGTCGAACAACTTATCGGGTCTTCCACGATTAGTCTGTGTATTAACTAATAAAAGTTGCCCGTTGTATTTGTTGTTTTCTTCAAATTTGTGGCTGCTTCTATGGGTGAATTTCCATTTCTCAGAAAATTTTGCTACAAAATTCCTTTCTTTTTTCTTATTAGAAGGAAAATAGACTAGAAATCAATTATAATTTGTTTTAAACTTTAGCACAATTGCGGCGAATTTCGAGTAATCTAGTTTATTTACCGCTGTTTTTTTTTTTTTTTTTTTGTTGCCAGAATTTATTTAATACGAATATTTTAAGAAACTTAAAGAGCTTTTCTTTATATATTAACTTTACAAATAAAATCCAATGAATCTTATTTACAACGAAAATTAAAAATACACTTCTTACTTGCCCGAGCTGACTCAAGAGAAAAACCAATCACAACTTTTTTATTAAAATGCCTTCAAATTTCATTTCTTTCTTTAATTAAAATTTTAATTTGTATACAATTGTTCCGCCATCATTGCATAAAAACTTCACTTTGTGTATTTGCTTCTCTTTTGTACAGACAAGCCCATGTGGACGTATCATGATTACAAGAAAAATCATTACACGTACTTGAATGGCACTACCGCATTAAGATGTGAAGCTGTTGCAGAACCGCCCGGCAATTTTACCTGGTATCGTTTTAAAAAGGAAATAAACAATGATCAATTTTATACCATTGAAAATGAGAATTATATCTCAATACTTCATATTAAGGCTGGCGATGAGAGTGTTTTCAGTACCTTTAAATGTAAAGTTAAAAATCATTTGGGCAGCATTGAACGTTCCCTTATATTGATACAAGGTGTCAAGCCACCCACACCGCTTCCCATTCAATTAAGAGGGCTAAATACGCATACTTTCGATATTGAATTGTCTGTTACACGTGCCAAGACGACTGATGCATCGATGGAGGTAAACGGTTATCGAATTGAGTATATGAGTGAAATGGAATTTAAAAAGGATTCTGGCAAATGGTTAAATGCCAAACGTAAAGATTTCAATTATGAAAGTGGTAAGTAGCACCTTCTCCTGTCCCCTTTGAATAGTGTTTACTGAATGAATGTTTTCTTCTTTTTAATTTCTGTTTATTTATGCATTTTAGGTGCAACATTTTTGCTTAACAATCTGGAACCAAACACTACCTATTTGGTGCGAGCTGCATCACGTAATAATGCTGGTCTAAGTGATTGGACTAAAGTTGAAAAGTTTCGCACTCAATTCATGCAACAATCATCGGCCACCTCAAATGTGGCCACATTTACTCACATTTTTAGTTTCACCCTTGTGGTCTTATTTTTAAGTCAAGGACTAACGTTTGGTCCAATTGACAGCGACAACTTGATTAACTTGCCACCGCCAATTGTTGCGTCTACTCAACGCTTGTGAGTTAACGAGTGAAAATGCTGTTGGTTTTACTACTTTTTTCCTTATCCCTCCTCTAAAAAGAAACCAAAATTACAAAATTAGTTTTTTCCAACATATTTCTTTGTATAGTTTATTATTTTATGTTGAAAGTATATTCCACTCTTACCCCTCTTCTTAAGGGAAAAATTTTTAGTTACAAAATTTTATTATTCAAATATTTTTAATTTAGTTTGTTTTGCTTCAGAAGGAAGAAAGGCTTACCGCGGAGGCAAATTAATATTTTTCTTTTTATACGTAAATGCATCATACATTGTAAGTGGCTTAAAATGAAACCAAAAAATAAAATAACCAAACCAAAGAAAACAATAAAAATAAAACAGAAGTTTTTATTTGGGTTCATAAAAGTCCAATTAAAATAAAATTAAAAATAATTCATAAATCGGCAAGAAATAACTAGTTACGATTATTTATTTAAGAATTAATTAATGAATACAATTTTAGTATAATTTTCTTAAAAGAAAGAAATAAATATAAAAGAGATTTTGTATAGGTTTGAATACGGTTGCAATGTATCGGTATAAATTTTTCAAGAAATTAAATCATATTAAATTTTTATATATTCTGTTTAAAATTATCTTAAAGTCTTAAATCTATATCGCTCATCACATCCATATGCATGAGGACTTTGCTGCAATAGAGTCATAAATCAATAGGATTTGTTTCATTAAAAACGATCTTAAAGTTTTGAACTTTGCTTACGTGTGCTAACAACAAAATGGTGAAAGAAAGCCGGAGTATACAAGACATTTGTTTGATATTTTTACAAAATATGGACAACTTTAAATTCAAGGTTAGATTAGATTTATGACTGTAGCAGAATCGATATATAACAAATCTTAACCACGTTTAATAAAGGTCGTTATATTTAACTTTTAATTATATTATTTTTTTTATTAGAAAGAACTCTTGCCTTAGAAATGAACCAGGTTGAAAATTGTTGTTCGTTTAGATCTCACTGCCAACCACGAAATATTATTTGTTCATTATTAATTAATTCTTATGGTTCAGGAATTCACTTCCTGTCTATTGCTTACTACAGTGATACTTTGGTATAACGTAAATGCAGGGGATAGATAGTAAAATACTTTATTAAAAATTCGTTATAACTTTTGTTTTTTTATCCAAATCCTATATTAATGGAATATACTATAAAATAACATTCACCCATTAAGTTTGTTTAAAATTTAATTTGTTTTATTCTGAATTCGTAGTATAACCCGAAAATTTAGCTTGTCTGCAGAAAACAACCAGGATATCTGGTTGGACAACCTCCGGAGTACTAGGCTAGCACTGCTACATATCAGCTAAGACGGCACCCTATATAGTGGCTTAACATACGCACTTGTATACACATTTACATTTCGTTGTTTTGACAACGGATTTTAAAATTTTACTTTATTCTGAATTCGTTGTAGAGAGGTTTATTAATGGATATTACATTGTATATATGTTTTATATCTCAGAATTTCTTCGTTGTAGCTATAGTGTATTTTTCTATGAAAAACTTTGCAATCACAAGATTTGTCAAGGGACTCGAAAATAAAATTCGTTTGAAGGGGGTTTTCGTTATATAGAAGTTTCACTGTATATGAAAAAATCTTATCAACCTTTCAAGTAATTCTGCTGAAAAAGTTTATGATGAATGGGTTAATGTCCTACAATTTTCCAAACCGAAGTCTATGACATTCTTGTTAGAGCTAGAGAAAGCCTAACACGAAAATATAAGGATGCTCGTATCTACTTGATGTCACGTAGCTAGGCGGCGCTCAAGGCCTTCACCCCTTACAGGATAGATAAGGTCAGGAAACGAACGGGCTGACTGTCTAGATAACAGTAAAACCCAACGAAAAATTTATAGGATCGGCACCCTGCTTTGTTATATCGAGCTGATAGCCTTTGGGAAGCCCTCCAACGCCTAAGACAAACAAAACGATTTATTAAGTTATCCAAAAACAAACCCCAAAGGTAACTACTAATGAACATATGTGCTATAGATTAATATGGGAACCTGTCTTTCGGCTGTAGCCTACAGTGCTCTTAACACCATGTGAATATAAGTATTCACAAGCAACCCCGAGTCACCCTGAGGTACCGTGTGCGGGAAAGTTATATCAGATGGCAATTTCTTTTGCATGGTTCACCAGCATGCATTAACACCTTGCTTAAGTGTTCGAGATATCTAATCAATCCAAGTTCGGCCAGACATTGTGTATATTTACACGAAACCATTCGAGCTGTTTTTACCCCCCTCATAACTTTGCTCCTCTTGATTATAATATAATGACACTTGAAACATAAGGTCTAAGGAGGTGACGTCAATGGTTAAATTTGAAAGTTCTACCGTAAAAGCTTCCCCAGATATTAAGGTGTGAAAAGTCCATATTTTAGTACATATTCACTCACTCACTCACTGACTGACATCAATATTATTGGGCACTTCTAGTATAGCTAGAGAGCTAAAACTTGGACACTTTCTTCCCAGGGGGACCTGGGTGCCCCTTCTTTATATGGGGCACTTCCAGTATAGCTAGAAAGCTTAAATTTCGTACACAGGTAGGTCCTGATGAGAAATTAGCAAAAATAATTTTTAAACAGGCTTTTTTCAAATGAGGGGGAATAGGGTTACCCTTGTTTGTATGGGGCCTTTCCAGTATAGCTAGAATGCTGAATTTGGTACAACGGTAGATCCTGATGAGAAATTCACAAAAATGATTTTTAAACGGTCACTTTTCATCTGGGGCGACTATGGTGCCCCTTCTTTGTATAGGGCACTTACAGTATAGCTATAAATAAATATTTATACAAAAACAACGTAGAAAAAAGAAGTGAGATCCGCACAAAAACCTGAGATCAAAATAAGGACCAAGTTATTGATAGGTACAATTCCATCTCATTTCTAGGCAACCTGTAAGTTTGGCAAAATTTTTTAATATGGGAAAGAAATCTTGGACAAATTTTTCCGCTTGGTTTGCCGGACACTTTTAAACCGAGCTATGTAGATTATGCGAAACGCAAAAAGTGACGGCTCAGAACATTCTCTGTGACTGCTCGGTGGTAACAGAGCGTAGAATAGGGTTTCTTGAAGGTATCTCGATGACTCTGAATGAGAATTGCAATCTTTCAACGCGTAGAGTAATTTGCTTTTTTCACAGCCTTAATTTACATCGGTGAATGTGTGAGCTTCACACACTGCACTGCTTTTGGCCTCACTTAATATTAATACAATAACATAACATAACATAAATTTTTAAACTACTTAATTGCGGTGAAATCTAACCGGACAACAGCTCTAATTAGCAGGCAGTGGTTGGACTTCAAACATCGTGATATCAAATCAACCTTCCGCACAGTAAAAAATTCTCTTTGTCTTTTCTATTATTTCACAAGCCTCTGGAGCTTTCTTTCTAATAAAGAATATTTTAATTAAAAGTTAAATTATTTAAATAAATGATTTTTATTTTTATCTAGATCATATTAGGTATTTTGAACATAATTGATCGCTTGCTTTTTCGACATTTAATTCAATTAAACGAACAATTAAGTCAAGTTCGAACATTACAACCACGGGTTTGTTTTGTAAAATATGGTGGTCTTTAAAAATTATGATTCTATTTTTTTTAACAATTTTTTATTTTCATTATTTACAGCATGTAGTCTTTGGGTTAACCTAAAGAACATATTTGATTTTTAAAGATATTTTCCAGCAAGAGAAACGGTATTTATTAAATTTTAAAACATTTTTAAAGCAGCGAATCAAATCTAATTGAATTGTAATTTTTAGTATTTTATCTCTTGTCAGACAAGTCCAAGTCAGGGCCCTAAGTGATTAGTCATGAATTTCTATAATTAGAGTTTTTTAGCAACTTTAATTATGGATTAAACAGCTATTGATCATTAATCATAATGTATCAAATTGATGCTCGGCATCTCTCTTAATTTAAGTAAAAATATTTAAATAAAAACACTTTATATTAAAACATAAAAAATTTATATAGAATTAAAATATATTTAAAGTGTTTAATGTTTGTAAATTATTATAAATAAAATATGAATATTAATAAAATTAATTAAACAGTCATATACTCTTAAAATATGGAAAACAAAACCCAGCCTTAGAAAAAAGTTAATAAACCTTAATTGCCAAATTTGTATCCGCAAAAGAACTCATACCTTTGGTCACACTTGGCAAACATTTGCCCAATAAAACGTAACCACTAAATACTAATGAAACTCCGTTTGATTGAGACACGTGTTTATTACAGTGTCATACACAACTTACAGAAATTGCCATAGGATCCAATATTATTTGCAACTGTTTCAATTAAAAATTTCGTATCTAAATCAAAATTGAATTCATTAGTAGTTAGTGGTAACGGTCAAATATTTGCCAAGTATGACCGTTCCTTTCGTATAATAATATAAAATAATAATCCGTAAAATTCTAGTAGTTTCATATTTTTATAAAATTAAAATTAAGACAATTAATAACATCCCTGGACACTATAATTAACTCATTAGTTTTAAATAAACAAATATGCAAAGTTTTTTTCAATTAAAACATTTAATTACAAAAAAATTTATTGATTCAGTTGGAATGCTAAAATATTGGCTGTAATATTTTAAAAATTCTAATAAAAAATATTTATTAAAACATATTTGGAAAATTACCAATGAAATTTAATTAATTGTAACGACAAAATTTAAGAAATTTATATATTTGCAAATTCTTATAATTCAGATGTGAACACACCAGCATCGAGTCTCAAATAAAAAAAAAAAAAAAAAAACACTTATTAAACATGGGACCAATTTGGAAGTGCACGCTTCCATATGTACGAAACATTTTCTAAATTTAAAAAAAAGCCTCACTTCCACCCTCCACATACAATTTCAAATTCTTTTATAATCCGTTTAGAAGTCAATGATATCTAGTAAATACGAGATCGCGAGCCAAATTTAATGCATTTTTAAATAACTTTCACACTTGGAATGACATCTAATACGCCACTATAATTTTTTAAAAAAGATTTTAATAAAAATCTTATCTGTTTCGCTCATACATAAAAGTTTTATTAAAGACAAGTTTTATTATAAAAAATTCAATTCTTGAAAATTTTATTAAAATGAAAACTTTCATTTTAAAAAGAAAAAAAGTGCAAGATGTTCTTTAGTTGGAAAGCAAAGGCTTAGGGTACCATTAAGTTGCATTACTTTAACTAGCTGTCCCACTGTGCAACGCTCTACTTCATTGAATATCAGCATATTTGTTAATAATTAAAGTTTTACTTAACTGTCTGAGTTGTGTATTTTGTTGAACAGCATTCCTTGACATCTCTCTACATACATACATAGCTACAACATACATATATGCAATTAAAATAAACTTAGATTTATGAGCAGCCCTAAAATTGATATTTAATCTAAAACTAATAAAAACTCATACATGTCAAAAAATATAGTTTTTAAAACTTTTGAATTTATGCAAAAGTATTAACCAAAAATTCTTATTCAGCATTTTAACTATTTCACAAATACAACTAAAATCTAACATTATATAAAAATTTATAGAGATATAAAATAATATGCATAAAAATCAACAAAATAACTTTAAAATGCCAACTGAAATTTAAATTGTATAAATTTAACGTGTGTCTGTATGAAAACTTTATTAAATGCAAACTATTTAGTAAATATTATAAATAGATAATATACAAGAATAAATGCATATGTATGTACATACATACATACAAATTAGCATAAATGTAATTACGTTACATATTATAATAAAAGTCTTAACCATTTTGACGAAAATTAAACAGTGAACGATTGTTGGAAAATTAAAATCAAAGTATTATGGTTTTTTCTCTTCAACATATTGAACTTCTGTCTTGTAGTATGGAACGTCCTTAAACATTATCTTCCACATTCAGAAACGACTGTTAAAATTATAAAAATGGTTTTATTGTGTACTTGAACATTATCAATCGTTTAAGAATAAGGAACAAAAACATTATTATTATGATAAAAAAAAAGAAAAGCTTTCGAACTTATACCAGAAAAAACCCGAAAAGTTTATTAAATAAATTATAATTTGTATAAATTAATTTAAAATGTATAGTATGTATTCAGGACTTGTCTAAATAGCTTATAACGAATTTAATAGACTTGATTTTACACGAAACTTCATTCACGTTACATGTCACTGAGGACATAAACTTCCCATATAAAAAAATTTATCGAAGAAACTAAGAGGTATTAAAAGTGACAACTTTTGCTCATTTTACTCATGTACCAGGTTATCATACTTACATAACCCCACTGATTAATTGAATTTTTTTAATAAAACAAAATGTACCAAAAAGTACCAATTTATCCTGTTTTAGCCTGCAGAAACTACACAACATTTTAATCCGAGTCACATGCTAACTGTCTACCAAATTTCATCCATATCCATTAAAAGAATTTCATAAGAGAAAAAGTATTAAAAGTAAAAAATCATCTGTAGTATCATATATATCAAATGTACCAATTTTCTCACTTTAGCCACCATAAAGTGTGTTTTTACCATCTTAAAAAATGTCCCGTACATATTTTAATATGAATCAAATTTCTTTTAAATCAATTAATCGGTTTTGGCGCTGTAGTTGAACAAAAAATGCAAATATACAAATATTCACATTTATAATATTATTAGGATATTATTGCTAAATTAACCCTAGAGCACCAAGCATTATATTACATACGTTGTAAGCAATGCTCTTTGGTTCTACACTTTTGTATATTCTCATTTATGCTAAATTTAACTAAAATAATTTAAAAAATATTTATATTATTTAAGCATAATTTTTAAACCACAAACTACATACAATCCGAATTACATTCGACTACTTATACCAACTAGTGTTGTGTAGTGGTCATGTGAATATATGGAGGTGTGATTTAGTGTAAGTGTGTTTCAAAAAGTTTAAGTATTTGCTGAGCACTTCTGCCGTATTATCCTGGCATCAAAATGCCCTTTTTTGAGAAATAAAATAGACAATCAAGTTTTATGAATGCTAAAATTATTTCTGATTTTATTAAAATTAATCAATGGCTTATATACTAAATTTTACCTATCATCAGCATTTACCCAAATTGATTTTGTTTACATTAATTGAACTTAAATTTTTTAAACCGTGGGAAATGCTGATGTTGCTTTTTTTTTACAAATTTGGCTTGTGACAAACACAGAAATTTTTTTGTAAGCGAAGCCAGCTGTAAAGAGATAGAAACAAGTGACAAAGAACAATACGTGTCGAAATGACCAACATTAGTATTACAGGGTTAAAGAGATTGTGTTAAAACTTGTTTTGCAATTAAAAGGTATATCTCAAAATTTTCGTATTCCAATTCAATAAATTTTTTTTTAATTTCACTATATAAAGCTATTTTTCTCCTAAGCATCCGATCTAGTTTATCGCAGTGATATCGAATGATTGTGTTAGAATATGATTTTGTTACCTTAAAATTTAAACCTAGTACGTTTTACTACTATTCACATTATTCACATTTAAATAATATTTCGAAATATAAATGAAAGCTCTCGCCATCAGAGATACATTTGAAATTCAAACATGTGTTGTTGATACGTATACATACTCATGGAAACCACATATTTTTGGCTAATGTTTAGTTAACTATAAAATGTTTATTTTTATCGCATTTATAGATGTTACACACTTTCAATTTTACCACAAAATATCCGCATCATCAACATAATGTATAGTACGTACATACATACATTTATACTATGGCAATAAATTGCATATGTACACATACAATATACATACATAAATACATGCACATACATACATAGTTCACATGAACCCAGAGGGAAAAAGAAGGGGTGTCCATACCTTCTTTTGGATGCGCAAGGCCTTCTCGCTCCATTCCATACTCATATATTTTTTAAACACGATGTCATTGCGGAAAAGCCCTTCCGCATTCGTTTATTTCGAGAGTGATTCTGAAAGGCCTTATAATAAATGGCTTTCCTTTACTTTGCAATGTGTATAACAAAAAAAATTTAAATCTCTCTTCACCCTTCTCAGAGAAGATAATTTGAAATGTGTTAAAAAAAAGTAACTTGATTCAAAAACATTCCTAAGAAGGCGTTTAATAAGGCCTGAAGTTAGAAGGGCTTCTGAGTTTTCCTCCTGGGAAATTTTAGTAGTTTTTTATTTATAATTTTGGTAAGTGATACTTAAATATTAAGGTTTGGGAAACCTAATTCTTTAAACAATATTTTTTGGGAATTCTCGATAAAATAGAAAAATTATTAATAAATAAAAATTTCAATTATTAAAATTAATCCAATTAAAGAGGAATTGTGATGTTAAAATTAAAGGAAGCGAAACTAATAAATTAATGTGTAGACTAAAAACGCCAAGAAGAAATAATTCTACCACAGTTAATCAAAAGTCCTTGGGACATTTGTACATAAATATTTTCATGCTTAACATATCAAAATGTTAGAAAGTACCTAAAGAAAATGGTCATCATCACAATTAACCACCTGTGTTCTACATTCGTAAAATGAAATTTCATTCTCAGCTTGTTTCAAGTGAAATTGATGAAATCTACAAATCACTTTTACAACAAAAAAAAGGAAAAAAAAGAATTTGAAAGTCGGGTGAAATAAAATACGTTTTGGTAAAAATAAAAAAGTTATTTTTCCTAGTTTTATTTTCTCAAAGTTTTGTCTATGTATAATCAAAATTTTGTCGAAGTTTTTGCTTTTTTAGATTTTTCGGAATATTAAACAGTATTGCTTGCTATAATCCTTTCTATTTACCCAAGATTTCGCGATTTTTCGCCATTTTCGTGATTTCTAGAATTTATTTTATATTCCTTAAAGTTTTAGCGATTTTTAATCATAATTATGACATCTTAAAATTTTTTTAAATTTTTCGCAATGTGCGTAATTTTTGCAAAGTTTTTGTCATTTTTACATCTTTAAGGACTTCAATTAAACAAAAATTAAAGTTTCAGCAAGTTTATGCACTTCCATAAATTTCTCAATTTTTTCCGAAAGCGAAAATTTTTAGCAAGTTAAAATCTGTTTAAGTCTTGCATTGAATATGGGGTTTCTTGTGAATTTTTTTTTTTAATTTTCGCGATAGACCTGATTTTCTCCAATGCAAAAATATTTCAAGGCAAGATTGCTGAAGTTTTTTCTTACAAATTATAAAGATACAAATCAATTTTTTTTCAATTTGAGTTTTATATTGAACAGAACGAAATAATGGCATGATGACAGAAAATTTACTCAGCGAAGCCGCTATTCCAGGAGGTTGGTGAATTAATTAAAAAGTTTAGCAAATCAATAACCATCTTCTCAAAAGATTTTAAATGATACAAATATTGACCACATTATATGAAAAATACACCATATATTCACAATTTTGTACTAGAACTCCAGAGGCCCATAACTAGGAAACGAAGAAGGGCCGACCAGCGCGTTCAAACCATGATCAGAGCACGTCCATTAACATCATTAATTTCTCTAATTTTCCTTAGAATGGCATTGTAATAATTGTTGCCGGACTGTTTAACTGATGTAGTCATAGAACTGGTCACTAAAAACTGTTCCTACAGCGATTTATACTGTTCTAAGCAGTGCTCTCCTTCGTTGAAGTAAAACAATTAAATGCCTGCTCATGAAGCAAGGCAAGTTCATAACAGATAGCTTCGCCTTGTTTCGCGCTTTTATTTGTGCGCCAGTTACTTTATCAAATTTTTTGTTGACACATTTTTTCCGTACATTTTTTGACAAATTAACTGGAGGTTTAAGCCGAGTCCGCCTGTTATGAATTTGCCTTAAAATAAAAATAAAATTCAGTTAAAATCTATTTTACATCCAGTTTAATAAACTCAAACATATGACCGAGAATACGATATTTTTGTGATCTTGAATTTTCTGCATTTATAACAAAAAACGTTAATAAATCTTGGAATATGTGTTGCTGTTTAGCAACTTGTATGGCTTCTTCGGTGGCAAGAAAACAACCCAGTGTACGACTATTCGATTTTTGTGAAATGCTAACGTGATAAAGTTCACTTTCCAATACAATAGTCAATACAATGTCTTTTCTATCAGTGTCGTATATAATTTCATCTATTGCTTGCGAAAGATTGTCTTTAATGATGGGTAAATTTAACTCTGTTATATTCGAATGATTTTCAGTACATCGATCACAGGCGATACAATCTTTGCTCTCGTTAATAGGTTGGCGATCGCTATTTTTATATAATAGTGTTTCTTTTGCATTGGATGCTGTATTCATTAAGTTGTATTCTGACGTTAATGTTGCTTTATCTAATTTTTCTTTATCTTCTAGAGGCAGCCATAAGAGATTTTTCTGTTGCAACTCTTTTAGTTTTTCGTGTTGTTTCCGCTCCCATCTTTTGCGTCGTAGTTCTGGATCAGCTCGAAAGTCTTGCAATCTCAATATATGTTTTCCTAAGATGCTGCTGGGTGATTTACTATCATCCATTAATTCTTTACAGATTTGAAAGTGATCCTTTTCATTTGGCTCCCTTGTATCTGCAGATTCCTGTTTCAATGACTGACTTGTTTGAAAACTATTTGAACTTGATTCTATTTGATCAAATTCAGCAGTATTTCTTGAATAATGTTGGTAATTACTATCGGTATGGAAACGATCGTGATTATGATCTACTGTTACGAATTCATTTCCTTGCAATTTATTTGCCTGCGTGATATGTTTCTCGACAAAATCCCCATTGTTTATCATGTCCGACTCTTTCGATTGCACGGTATAGAACTTATTATCTGTTGGATTGATTGCATTGAGCATAATTTTCTTTTGTTTAAACTGAGACTGTTGCGAGCTGTTGTAATAATTTCTAAGATCAATTAAAATTAAATTCAACTCTTTTAATCTCTCCATAAGACTTGTAAGCTTTTCAACATCGTTTTGATGCAACATTCCATGCCGTAAACGTTGCAATTCTCTGCGCATTAAATGCACTTGCTGTTCTAGATTTTTTATTCGTATACTTTGGATTCTGCCATAAGTTTCATTAGTTTCTGTCATATTTTTATTAATCTCACTGCCATATGAATAAGTTTTTTTCCACTACTTTATTTCTAAATAAACCTTCTTGCGTTTAAAATATATTATGATCCCCTTTTCTATTTCTTTTTTTTTTTGACTATTTAATATTTTTATTTCAAAAATTGCCAACTAATTTCAAAAATAAAGTGGAACCAAAGTAAATGAATATTCATCTACTTTGAGGCGAAAGAAATAATGGTTTTTTACAAGTTTTAAATTGAAAATTTTTTTCTTAATAAAAACGTTTAATGTTTTAATTAATGCTTAAAAACCATAAATTTGTCATATTGAGTTCATCCTTTTAATTGTGAATAAAATCAAAATTTATAGATCGATTATTATGAAACTGAAACTGTTTTGTATGAAACTCGTTTAACTAGATTGATGTTCCGTGGTAAAGACAGTATTTTCAAAACCCACGCTAAAAAATATATGAAAAAAAACTTGTGTTGCACCCAAATGTACTTGCACGCAAAATTCTACATTATAGAGGCCACACCCGGCTGAAAAGAAGCGATACTCATTTTCTCAGCCGTACACGAGAGATGTAAAACTACAAAAATAAACCATTAAAACTAAAAATTTTATTTAGCATTGGCTAAACATATATTAAACATTGTTAGATTTAAGATTTGAAAAACTTATTGATGTTTCAATCTATATTTGAAGATTCAATAAATAATAAAGGTATCAAAAAAAAAAAACAAAAATAAGCATTGTCATTAGCATTAGTTGAAAAAGTTTCAATAGCCCAATTCAGAGTTTTGTGCATTTTGATTGCAAATATATGCAATAGCAAAAATTTTTTAGTTATTGTGAGCAGCCTTTTTTACTTGAGTTTGCAACACTGATTGCAAAACAAAACTACAGCTGATTGATTGAAATAAGTAAAATTATTTCATTGATATTTATGTATGTATGTTACTTTAAAACCAAATAAAAAAATAAAAAGCTATGTGTATTCGCCAGTTTGCATTTAAGTGTTGCAAAAGCATAGGATATATAAACTACGGTTAAAAGTGTAGCATATATGCAATGCTGTAGCATACGCATTTGTGTACATTTTGTTAGTACATATGTATATAGCATAAATATCCTATACCCATTTGCAAATGCTACGATGCTAGACCAAATGCACTGGATCATGAATTGGGCTAATGCTTTTTATGACATAATTATTTTATACCCCAATTGTTTTAAAAAATAAACTGTACGAAATTAAGCCTGAATAAATAAAATCTCTTTGATAAAAAAAAAGTATTTGTAATGCTTTAACAATTTTTTTTATTGGATGTGTGTTTCAGTACATGGTATAAAAGATTCGCAACTAATATATTTTTCAGAGTTCATTGTTTCATATTTATAAATTCGAATGTATGATCCAAAACTGTATTTCTTTCTTCCAAAGTATTATCTGAATTTAGTACAAAAAATAGTAGAAATTTATCAAATAGTTTATTATTTTTTGCCTGATTGAAATCAGCTTCATTAGTATAAAAACATCCGAAACATTCACCATTTTGCATAGCAGAGACATAAATGTGATACAAATTATTCGATTCTTGAAATACAGTTAAAGCAACATTATCTAATTTTCTATTGCCAAGGATTTCCGAAATTGCTTTGCTGATGTTGTTCGTAGTTGAAGGTAGTTCTGTGCTGTGGCTATCAGCAGGACAGTTCTGTTTTTTTGTTATTCGAAATTCTTGGTATGCATTTCCATTATTACAATTTTCTTTGTGAAAGGATCTAACATTTTGAGAATTTTTATTCAATTCAATATTTTCAGTTAAGGATCGTTTAGTTTGTTCTGTAAAAGGAAAATTATATCCATTGGCTGGCAACTTCGTTTTGAGGTTTTTTTCCTCTTTGCCTTGACAAAATCTAGCAGCCGGGCTATTGTAGGAATTGCTTGAGTAATTTTCATTATCCTTTGATGAATTAATAAAATTTTGCTGTGAACTAGTTGGTAAGTATTTGATACAATTGCAAGTGAAATCAAAATTCTTGCCATTATTTTTCACGTTACATGCTGAAGGTTCCAAAAGCTTTGAAGTGGGAAAAGCCAAATTGTCTTTAGTTTTTCCCTGTAAGCATTTGTCGGAACGATTTTGAAGAAAATCATGACAACAAGTTTTGCTTTCGTTAATATCTGGGGGCGTTCTCTTGTATAAGTCACAGTTACATCTTTTCCAGCAAATATGTGGGTTAACACGGCTGCTGTCTTCGTGGTCTTTAAAATTGAAGTTCATTGTAGATTGTAAATTTTCCTTTGCCAATTTTTCTGCACCATTAACATTTATCTTCCTTCTTTCACTTACGGGAGCTTTAATATTCTGAAATTTTAAACAATTAACTTTCAAGTCTTGTAAGAGCTCTTCTACTTCATAGAAGTGCTTTGAAAGCAAACTAAATTTTGCCAAATCATCTGCTGGCAATTGTTCCTTATGTAGATATTTAATTTCTAAATCAATTTGATGCACTTGTTTCTCCAAATGCTCAAGTCTTTTACATATTTCTTTATCCGAAGATAATAATGTTGAGTCTATGGGATTTGTATCATGAGTATTACATGTAGCTGCATCTCTGCAGAGGGAATCTAAATTTTTACATTTATTTGTGCAAGAATTAGAGATCAAATTTTGTTTTGCCAAAATTGGAACAGAATGTTGAAGTAAATTGTCCAGAAATGAAGATGTCATAGTTTCATTTTTAGTAATATTTTTCGTCGGATTGTTAGTGGTGGAAGCAGTTGGCCCATTATTGAAATCACTAATTTCAATTTTATAATCCAATGCTGTGGATGCACTTCCTTCGATAGTATTTGAAAAATTTGTGTCATATGGTTTTTTCTTCTGTTTGTACGCAATTTTTTCATCTTCATCAGCTAAAGATGCCTGTGCTTCAATTTGATCCTTATTTTTAATTTTACTTAAAAAATATATATACATTCAATTAAATACTGGCGTGTTTCGTAAAAAACAAGAGCCAAATACATATTTTTAAAATCACATCTTTGTATTTTTAGAAAAGTCGTTTGATTTACAGAACATTATAAATTCAAAGATGAGATTTTAATATCAATTGTGTTTTGACTGCTGTGAGTTGCAGAATATGCTTGGTAGTATAATTTTGATCTTACTCATTCTCTTTAGTATCGTTTAAGTTCAATTTATGGGTAATTTTTTTCTTTTTCTTGTTCTCTTTATTTATCAAATCCCAGCCGGCATTTAAGCGCAAAAGATCTGTTAGTGATCTTTTTAATTTCAACTCATAGTTATTGCTATCCAATGAAGATGTGCTTTTCTCTGAGCTTTCGTCAACGTTTTCGAGTATCTCAGAATTGGCCGTGCTTTTCTCATCTGCAAATTAAAATTATTGTTAATATTCTATAAAAACATTTTTTTTTGGAGATTTAGCAATTTAAGTGAAGTTATCAGTGTATTATATTTATTAAATACCAATCGTAACATCGTTCACACTACATGTTAATGAAAAAACAAGAAAACAACCTCTTTATTATTGCAAAAAAAGTCTATATCTATAAAATAGCAACACATAGTACCAAAAGTACCAGCTTTTCTTTATTTTACCCCTCAAAAGTACACTGTAAGTCAACGTAAAACAAATTAATAAAATAATATCCAAAAGTACATATTTGTCCCATTTTAAAGTACCATATTTACTCTTCTGGGTCACATGCTTTTAGTCTATCAAATTTCATATATTCTCGTAATGGAGAATTTCACTAGTGTAAAAGTACCAACAGTAAAAAAAGCACCAAAAGCAGAAAAGTAAGATAAGTAAAAGAGAACCAAAAGTATCAGTTTTTTTTTCTTATTTCAGTCCCCAGAATATATGTTATCTTATAAAAAATTTATAAAGTATTAGTACAAAAAATGTAACAAAAGTACCAATTTGTCCAATTTTTACCATCTTAATTTACCCTTAGTTTTAAGCTAGGCCACATGCCATCGGTCTGTCAAATTTCATTCAAATGCATTGAGCGCTTTTTGCATTATAGTGGAACAAACGATCATATTTCTTTAACAACCCACCAAAAAATGAATTGATTAACTCGAAAAAGTTTTAATTTTGTTGAATTTTTAATATTTACAAGAAAAAAATTCATTCTTAATGGTTTCCTAAATTCGAATTAATTTGACATTATTGAAGTTATGAAAATTAACATTAAAAAATCTTCAAAATCAAGGACCATACACTGGTTTAATACCGAATCATAAGCAGTTTTATTTTTAACCAATGAAAAAACCTCTTTGAATCAAGAAAAATGCTCATGATCCCCAACCAAATCTTGATCACTTGATCCCATGATTTAATTTAATTTTTGTCATGTTATTTTTTTACTCGGAAAGTTAAAACTGAATATCGTTCTTCAGTGGAATCATTGCACACTAGTTTTATATTATTGCTTCCAAATTTTGTTTTGAATTTAGGAATATTGAAGATAAATAATTTTAGTTTGTGTCTCCCTGTCTATCTGGATCTTTCTTGCGTCTAACTCTTCAACGAAACCATTCTTTTGGCGTCATAGAATATGGCTGACTTCCAAAACGTTCGTATACAAAGTTTGTATACAGTATTGCTACTGTATTTAAATCACATACATATGCAAAGTTCCGAAGCAATGCAACAACTATAAAACCGATGCCTTATTTGCTTTCTTACTGCGTTAAAAATACTTGGCGGCGGCGTTTTGAAATGGTATACATTGTATAATAATTGTACTGCGGCGTTATGAAATGTGATGCTTTGTTCAAACACAAAGCAATTGACGTTTTGGAAGTCAGCCTATTAATGAGTGTTGTTGCAAGACAGCAAATAATTATTTTATTGGAGCATTACTAATGCTTGAAATTTCAAAAGTATTGTTAAAGTCTACTGATGATTTGGTAAAACACCAATAAAATCCATGTAAACATCGCTTAGCCATCAACAAATAAATATAAAAAATTTCAATAAAAAAACTTAGAGAATATTCCAAGTAATATTGATTTTTAATAAAAAAAATTTTAGTATAGAACTGATTTTTAAAAAAATATTGGCTTTTTTGCATTTTTAGAAACGTGTAATTTCTACTACACTTAGTAATCTTTTAAATGTCTGCTTTTAAATTTTTTATTTTCAATCAATTTCAACCCTTACAGTATACATATGCGTTTTTATAATCGACGCAACTGAATATTTTAAAATTATCAAAAGATAAACTCACAAAAAAATGCAAAAACAAATCTTTTATTGAACAGTTATTTTACTGTTTTTTTTTTTAATTTTAGCTTGTGTGTAATATGCAAAAATATTTGCATACACAAACTCATATACATAAGTGAAACCAAAAAAAAAAAAAGAGAACTCTAAGCGAGTTAATTTTCTGACAACAAGAATAAACGTACAAGCAGTAGGAATACATATTGAACTTTGGATGTTGATGACGACAACAAAAAGATGATTTAAACACAAAGCTGAATTCAACACAAAACACAACTAGTCGTGCGCGAACGAGAGCATGATGCAAATGTTAAATAATGATCAAGAAACAACAACAATTTCACCAATAGAAACAAACAAACAAACAATAAATAACAAGGTGACCAACGTGCACAAAATTGTAGAAGCAGTGAGTACAATAAATGATAATAATATTCAAACAGGTATGGACAGATACATAACCGTATTAAAAAGGGGAATAAGTCCCAAATCGGCTGAATCAGCGTCCACGGTGAAAGATCCCAGAGGTGGAAAAAATAATATTAAAAATTCCGAAAATTGTTTCGCGATTTTGAATGAACAAGGCGATGACCTAGACCTATCCAATGCCTTAACTGCCAACTGTACCGAAAATTTTGAAAGGTGATGCCAAGGCAAAAAAGTGTGGCAATTGCTAACTATAGCGCTGCCCAATTTATGCGTTTTGTAAGAATTCGACAAATAGAAAAACTAATTCTACTTTTGCTCAGCCTACCACACCTTTAAACTACGCACAGTTACCTCAAACATTTACCAGTCAGAAACAATATGCAAACGTGATGAAACCTAACACGACTATTGGTCAAGAACAACCTAATAGTAAATTTTCATACTTTAGCATTTTAAAAAGTAACTAGACTACGGCGCAAAAAACCGTACCAGTAAAGGAAGTTCCAGGTTCTAACTTTAGTCGTATTGAAACCTCAATTGAGAGCTTAATACAAACAGTAAATACATTTACTCTCCACATGTCCTGTATGATGCAGGAATTGTTGGAAATGTAGTCTACCTTGTTGCAGGCTGTATTGAACAAACCATGAACATGAAAATATGTTTTTGGATTGCAAATGACATCTGCCAACATAAAAATGAAATAGAATATTTTCTTCTGAATACACAAATCGATGTTATGCTTATCTCAGAAACTCATTTGACGGCTCTAAGCTATTTCAGAACTATTGAATACAATTTCTACGACACCAAGGATCCTCGAGGTGAAGCTTGTGGTTGTTCGGAAATTCTAATAAGAACAATCAGCAGAAACATTCATACATCAATATTCGTTGATGATACAGCTTTTCTAAGCGTTCATGAAAGTCAAGTAGAAGTTTCTCGCAATTTGCAAGGGTATATATCAATATTGAAAAAATGGCCAAAGCACTGGCGTATTAAAATTAACGAGCAAAAATGTGTACACGTCACTTTTACGTTGCGCAGGGAAAAATGACCGCCTATGCAAATCAACACCGAGACTATACCGCAACACACTGAAGTCGAATATTTAGGCGTTCATCTTGATCGTCGTTTAACATGAAAATCGCAGCCTCCTTGTATGTCAGAAATAATCGAAATCATAAAGATATAGATGTTCCGTTGGTGAAGACAGTATTTGCAAAACACGTGAAAAAATATATTAAAAAATTTGAGTTGCATTTAAATCCACTTGCGCGCAATATTCTGAATTAAAGAGGCCACAGCTGGTATAGGAGGAGGTTTAATCTTTCTCTCATCCGTACACGAGAGATGTAAAATAACAAATAAATGAGAAATTATGTATTATGAAATATTAAGTAGACTTTTTTAACTTATTTCGAGCAACAGAGGAAAACTTTAATATCTAAACATCTCTTTTTAGATTTCAACAGCACTGGCCGAATAGAAAAAACGTTGTTTTCGGTAGAAGCGACTACTTCTTAGGTAGCTTCGTTGAACGTGATTACATATTAATAATACTCGTATTAATAAAAAAAAGCAGTTCGTTTAAAAATATTAAAAATTTTGTTTAGTATAGGCTAAACATATAATTAATAGTTTCAGATTTATGATCTGAATAACTCATTGCTGTTTCAAGTTATAATTGAAGGTTCAATAAATAATAAAATTTCACAACAAAAAATATTATAAATTTTAATGTTAATGTTAATTGTGTTGATATACAGAATTCAATTATAAATTCTTAAACCAGTAATTTTTTTGAAAACTATTTTTATACCAATACATTTTTAAAAAATATATCATTTAGTCGAGCAAATGCTTAAAATTTATATTTAAATAAATTTATTATATGTTATGGGCATAGCTGTTAAGTAATGATTACTAATCATAATAATTAGTAATTAGATTATTTTTTTTTTAAAGGTGAAGTAATGATTATATTACGATTATTTTTAGATTCGCACGATTACTAATTGATTACGATTACAAATAATCCAAAAATAATTAAGATTAGTTAGGATTACGAGAAAATAATCAAAAATAATCAAAAGTAATCGAAAAATAATTTGACTACTTTCAAGGATTATTTTTGATTATTTTCGATTATTTTTTAAAAATTTAGAATGTGCATCATTTTACACATACATTTTATTTTGAAAAATTTGCATTTAAAACGTAAAAAAATTCTGAACAAATAAAACAAAATTAATTAGTTTTTGTATGCAAAAAATAGGTACATATATTCACTTCAATAACAAAACCACCAATAACAGTTTTAGTACTTCATAAATCAACAAAAAAGGGAAAAATGCGTGGAAAAATAATAAAGAAAACAAATACATTCAAAAAACATTCAATTCACAAAAAAAGTTTTTTATAATTTACATATATTTACAATTGCCTTCATTACAACTAATTTTTCAAAAGAAAAATCAGACAATGATTGCCGCCTTGGACTGTTGACGATTCCGGCAAATGAAAACAGTCGTTCAACTGGAGCTGAAGACGTTAAGGGCGTGTTAAAAAAAATAAATGCATCCCTTAATAAATCATATTTTTGGTAAATCTCGTCAGCATTTGCATTATCATTTAAATAGCTGAACCCGTGATAAATAAGAAGAATGCAGAATCATGAAGAATGCAAACAGGTTATCAATTATCAAATCGATGAACATCAATAATAATGACAAAAAATTAAAAAAAAAACTAACATTAAATTGTATTGCCATAATTTCGCAAAATTACGAAAAAATAATCAAAAACAATCAAAAGTAATCTTCCAAAGTAGTCAAATTATTTTTCGATTACTTTTGATTATTTTTGATTATTTTCTCGTAATCCTAACTAATCTTAATTATTTTTGGATTATTTGTAATCATAATTAATTAATAATCAGGAATTGTTAAAAAGAGAATTATGTAATCAATACCATTCTTTTTAAAATTTAATCTAATTGATTACTAATCGTAATCCAAATTTAACAGCTCTGGTTATGGGTTAGCTAATCTATATGCATTTCGTTGGTAGCTAAATACTGATGAGTTCTTTGTCCAGAAAAGAGAAATTCACTTACTCTCAACCTAAGAATAGTTTTAACTACCCGCAGTTAGCTGAAATATCTACAAACTATAATCAGTATACAAGGCCGTGCTTCACTATCCTACAAAATCGTACGATTCTTTCACAGGAAAATTTTATAAAAATGGCGTAAGTGCCATACTATTATTCAAACCATCTGCTAGTTTTGTGCAATCAATTATTTGTATTAGAAAAAAGTTATGTACATTCCTTTTCATCTCAATTAGGACGAAAATAATAATGAAATAATTGTTACTGGTGCAAAATACAATGCAAAATATTGTACATCTGAAGGTAAAAACAGACATATGTATATATGTGTGTACTAACTAAATTATATTAAAAAATGAAATGCTAGTTTTTTTGTTTACTTTCACAGAAGTCTAACTCATATTACCGAACTTTGCCCTAAATGTTAGGAAACAGAGGTAATATTGCACCTTAAATTGTCTGATACGCATACATGTGTTTGTAAGCCTCTGAAGGTAATACTAACACACATAAAGGGAGCGATCGGTTGTTATTCGTTCAGATAAAGTTAATCGATCAGGTAGAAAAGGATATTTTATTCATGTAAAATCTATGAGAGAATTAGCGCAAATGTTGAAAATTATCTGGCGTCGCAACAACAACTGTAAGAGAATCATAATTATAATCCGTTGAAATTAAAGTATAAAAGCGACAATAAATTTACCAACAGCTTTCATTTGAATGAAATTTTCCAAACAAGAAACTACTCAATTATTAGTTCTAAAAAGACAATTGCAGTCATTGAACATCCTAAAGTAAGTTGAACTTGAATTTATATATGTAACTTAATAATAAAAATATTAATTATTTTATTGTATTTATTGATGTAGAATATTCTTCGAAGACGTCATATAGAAGCTTTTAAGGAAGATTTTCGTAACGAAGAGAAAAACAGAAACACGGACATTAATTTCTGTCTACATCTCAATGGAAGAACATATTGATTATCAAGCTGCTGCGAACACAGAAGAAAAAGATCTTTAGAAGCCATTAACTGGTCATTGACGGGACCAACAATTACGCGTAAAGTTTTAGAAGGAGTTTTTGGCAGAGAAACTATACCATTTAACACCTTAACGGGCAAACCATCGCCAGCTTCGCGGACGAAGCAAAAAGGCTTCGCTTTCGCGAGCAAAAAAAAAAAAACTATTTGGCGCCTTAAAGCTGAAAAAAAGCTAAAAATTAGTAAAAGGATATTTTTCTTAAATATTTGCACTCTAATAATTCCTGTATCAGTTGTAGTCACCAGCAGTGCAGTTAATTATTGAACAAAATATAAAAAATATTAAATATTAAAATATTAAACTAATAGAAATATAAACATACAAACGAGTAAACTACTTACCGAACATATGTTTTCTTTCAATTTGTTCTGCTGGATATGTACCTTCTAATACAGGCCTCAAAGTAATTATATAGTACTTTTTAGGTTTACTAGTGGTCAATCTAAAATTCCTGGTAAAAAAATTTAAAAAATTTAAAAAGGATAAAACAGTTGTTTGTTTTCAAATAAAAATTAAATTTCCCATTTAATTAAACAATTTGATAAAGTATGTTCGCCTACATCGAACCAATAAATTAATTGATATTAAAACATTATTACTTATTATTCATTACAATCAAAAGATCAATTTGATTTAATCTATTCTTACAAAATGTTTTATATATATTTATATTTTATTTATAGTATATACATATATATTTTAATTAAGTTTTATTTATAGTGTAATTTTATTAAAAAAAAGCTGCTAATTTTATATTCTAAATAAAATTGATAATTTCAAAAATAAGCACAAGTCATTTAAATTATAATTATTTTAAGTTATTGCGAAAATCAGGTTTTACTTCGTAACAGGACAAATGAGTTTTCAAAGCTGGGCTTTAATGGGTTAAGGATAAAGAAAATTTTCTATTTAACAGGTGCTTGGAAAAGAAACTCATGTCTACTTTGTTTCTTAAAACGATATATAAAAAATTCATCTAATTTGTTCGATCGTTTTGTTTGATTTAATTTTGTGTGCTTCTTTTAAAATAAAATATAAGATAAGATAAGATAAGATAAGATAAGATAAGATAAGATAAGATAAGATAAGATAAGATAAGATAAGATAAGATAAGATAAGATAAGATAAGATAAGATAAGATAAGATAAGATAAGATAAGATAAGATAAGATAAGATAAGATAAGATAAGATAAGATAAGATAAGATAAGATAAGATAAGATAAGATAAGATAAGATAAGATAAGATAAGATAAGATAAGATAAGATAAGATAAGATAAGATAAGATAAGATAAGATAAGATAAGATAAGATAAGATAAGATAAGATAAGATAAGATAAGATAAGATAAGATAAGATAAGATAAGATAAGATAAGATAAGATAAGATAAGATAAGATAAGATAAGATAAGATAAGATAAGATAAGATAAGATAAGATAAGATAAGATAAGATAAGATAAGATAAGATAAGATAAGATAAGATAAGATAAGATAAGATAAGATAAGATAAGATAAGATAAGATAAGATAAGATAAGATAAGATAAGATAAGATAAGATAAGATAAGATAAGATAAGATAAGATAAGATAAGATAAGATAAGATAAGATAAGATAAGATAAGATAAGATAAGATAAGATAAGATAAGATAAGATAAGATAAGATAAGATAAGATAAGATAAGATAAGATAAGATAAGATAAGATAAGATAAGATAAGATAAGATAAGATAAGATAAGATAAGATAAGATAAGATAAGATAAGATAAGATAAGATAAGATAAGATAAGATAAGATAAGATAAGATAAGATAAGATAAGATAAGATAAGATAAGATAAGATAAGATAAGATAAGATAAGATAAGATAAGATAAGATAAGATAAGATAAGATAAGATAAGATAAGATAAGATAAGATAAGATAAGATAAGATAAGATAAGATAAGATAAGATAAGATAAGATAAGATAAGATAAGATAAGATAAGATAAGATAAGATAAGATAAGATAAGATAAGATAAGATAAGATAAGATAAGATAAGATAAGATAAGATAAGATAAGATAAGATAAGATAAGATAAGATAAGATAAGATAAGATAAGATAAGATAAGATAAGATAAGATAAGATAAGATAAGATAAGATAAGATAAGATAAGATAAGATAAGATAAGAAAATATTTATACATCCCTCAGGTAGATTTTTCCACAGCACTGGCTGAATAGAAACAAACGTCGTTTTTCGGTAAAAGCCACTAAACCTCGTCAGTATCCATGTTCAAATGCTTGAATATTAAAATTTTTACTTTGTTGCTCGAAATATGTTAACAATGTCTACCTAATATTTCTCTGATTATAAAAATTTACGAACTTTAAAAATTAAAATATTTTTATACCTACCATTCGGTTATTTTAACGTTGAAAACTGTATATTGTATAATAAAAGAGTTACAGCGTCACAACAAGAAGAGGCATTTGTTAGTGTAAGCTATTTGTGAAAACAAAATGTGAAATTGTTTTGTAATTTTTCTTTTTTTCCTTTATTCCTATTGACAAATCTAGCTCATGAGCAACAATAAAAAGCCCTGTTGTTTTTTTTTATTGTTGCCTTGTTGTAGTTGTGCGGCTACCTAGTATATTATTGTACCATGGTCTAGAGCTGGCAGGACAGTTTTTTATTTTTTTTTTTTTTTTAATTAGGACCGACACTCAGGGGATGCTTTGCGCGTTATGTTAATTTTTAAGGTAGTGTTGAGGCGCCTCTTTGTTTTACTTCGCCGATGTTTCTGCTAACCGACAATGGAGGGCGATGTTGTGTACATTAGCTTGGATAGCATCAATCGCCGTCGGAACAGTTTTTTTAGTGACCAGTGCTATGCCTTCATCACTTAAATAGTCCGACAACAATTAATACAATGCCTCACTAATGTACCTTAGAGAAATTAAGGCCCCAAGTCATTGTTTGCTTAGTACTTCAGCCAACACCACCCTCCTGTTTTTATTATACAATAAAACAATCAACATATCGAACATTGGCTGCAGTAAAGTCATAACTTAAAATATGTGTTTTTTCAGTTAATTGTCACATCATTCTTTACAATGTGTAAAAATGTCAGCAAAATATCTTCAATGCAAACTTTTGTGAGCAAAATAAAAGTTTAGTTGTTTGCGAATTAAAAACCTTAAATTCTGTAAAACTATATTTTTTTGAGTTATGACCCGATTGCAACAAAGGCTCATTATGCATATATTTTTTTGTAATTAAATCTGCATAGTTACAGAACATACTTACTTTAGTTTTTGAAAGGATTTCAGATTTGAACTAATTCCATCGGTTGCAATTAGGGATTCCTTTTCACACCTCTTGGATTTTGTATTCATTACTTGAAATTTCTATTTATTTATTTTTTCTGTTGCATTACTTTTAGCAAGATTTGCTGAATGTTATTCACTTTGTCTTTTGTATTCTAATTTTGGAAATCTTAATTTTGTTCAATATTATTATTTTCTTAATTTTCGTTTATGTTTAGTTTTCAAAATAAAATATTACTTCATTTTTCGACAGTGTTGACAACTAATAATTTGAAGAAGTTAACCCAAAGCAAGGCGAATTAACTTACCAGGTAGTGTTGATTTTACAACAAGTACAACTTTACAACAACATTTGACATATCGACCTCATGAGTCTAAAGCCTTGCTTACAGCCTAGAACAAGGCAAAGTCATAACAGCTAGTGTCGAGAGCTCAGGTGATTATTTTCGCCTTGATTCGTCCTTTGTATTTATGCGCCAGTTAGTTTGTCAAATTAAATTACCTACCATTAGTAGGTTGGCCAAAAAATTCTTAGTTGGGGAAAAAATTCATAGATCCAAAAAATTTTACTATAATGTGATTAAACGATAAAATTTATTTAGTTTCGTTCGTTTATTTCTCGAGTACTTTCACTTTTGGAAATTATTTGCGATACACTGGAGAATCGTAATAATGAAAAAAAAAAATTTACAGGAAATCTGGAGCCACAAACTCGTTTTCAAAGTAGATGTTATTGATTTTAAAATCCAATTCTTCTAGGCAACTAAAGAAATGCTTAAAAATTTCTTATAATTGTCCGAAATTTTTATTTTTTCACTGAATAATATTTTTGTACTCTGCACGAACTACCCTGCTTTCTCAACTCATCAAATGAAACCACAAACTTAATTATCCCTGAAAGTGGTCAAAACTCATGCTTTCGCACAAAAAAATAAACGATTTTAATATTATTTAATTTTTTTAAATTGCTCAAGTTTAGAAAATGTAAAAATGTGATGTTGATAGCGGTAGAAGGATACTTATTCTTCCTATGTAGTATACTTAATTGAAAATATGTCATAAAAACTAAATCAATAATTATATTTCGGAAAATGCAGATGAATGATACTCTATTTTAAAAAAAATATTCTTAAAAAAATATGTATGTATACAAAATATACATTAAAGTTACGAAGAAAAATTTAGTTACTGCATATTCACGCAAGTGGTGTTTGGTTTTAAACACGACCTCGCACTGCTGTAATATTAAAGCATAAGAAGAAAAAATTTCGTATAGACGTCCAATTATTACCAATTAGTAGTAACATTTCAAAAAGTTTCAGCGATAAGTACGCAAAACTTTTTATTACAAATTTGAACTGGAAGCTTTAATAATTTTATCAGAAACTTAAAAAGTTTTCTTAGCGAATTGAATCTCAGCATTCCAAAATAAAAAATATTTTAAGTTGTTCAACAACCAGTTTTTCGAAAATTTAATTTCAAACAGATGCTAAATTACAGAACTATTCCATATCGATGTAGATATTTATTTAAGTGTCGGTGTGTGTGTATTTTTTATAAACCTTCATTGTTTTAAAATTGTTACATCTATAAGACCCAAATTTGCGGTAATATAAAGACATTGTTTTCACCAACATTTCGTGAGATGATTACCTCTTTCGGTTGATAGGTTCTGAGTTTTATGTTTTTCTAAAATATACAGAGAAAACAGATTCGATGTGACAACCGAATTATTTGCCAATTGTGGCAGTTGCTGCATTTTTCATATAGAACACAACTGCAATTTTAATTTTTATGATTAACTTAATAATTGCAACAGAAGATAAAATTGGTTAAAACCGTTGATTTTAGAATAAAAGCCAATCCTTTAATTTTAGTTTATCCTGAAACTAAATTGTATTAAATATCCGTTGAAATTCAAATTAATAATTCAATTTTATATGAATTTTTCCATTATTGGTATTCAACGCAAATTCAGTACCATGTAGTCGCAAGTCGAAATGAGAATATTTGCAGATTCACAAAATATATTTTATTATTTAGTATATAAAAGAATTACCTGAAATAAAGAGGTTCTTTTTTTTACAATTTAAATCACATTTTATTTTAATTGAAGCTAAACTACCTAAATGATAGGAAAATCGATGATAGGAAAATCGATCGAATATTAACCGGTTTTTTAGATTTCGCTTAAGCGGGGTTTTTTTATATATGCAATTTTCGAAAATCAAATAAACCGGTTATTTTATACGCTCAATCGGTTATTTTTATACGATTAACCGGTTATTTGACACAGGTACAATTTCTAACATTTTCCTTATTTTTATTGCAAATATGCACGTAATTAAATTCTCTCTGAGAGTAAACCTTAATGCAAACATTTTGGAAGTTTTTTTTTTAATTTAGACAAGTGTCATAAGAGATCTGAAGACATGAATAATTACTTAAGGTGAGTTTACATGGTAATACAAAGTATAAACACTTTGTAGAATCAAAATATTATGAAATTCTCTTTGTGTATAAGAAGAGAGAACAAAAGTCTGTTGCGGGTACTTTTTATGTTTACACGGATAATATTAATAAAATCAAAAGTCTGCGCTACGAAATAGCTGGTGGTAAGTTACATGATAAGATTTTTTTCAAATTTTGGCATACCATCTAAAGAGGCCTTTAATGCCTTGTATTCTATAAACCCAACAAGCAAGCTAAGTGCTTGTAAAGTCGCAGAAATGGGAACATCCAGTAACATGTACTAACCAAAAACATGAAAATTTTTTTACATTGACTACTTGGGGTTCCCCGTAAGTTTTAAATTTTTATCTAATCGAACGCATTTCTTTAGCTAATTCCTCACGATCGTCTAATATGCATATAATTATTGCCTGCTATATTATATCCTCTTCCTTTATATAAGCTATTACATGAGGAAATTTGTTTTCCGTTTGGAAAACTGTACAATCAATGCTTATAATGGAGTATGAGATACTGTCAGGACTTTTAGTATATTTCACAAGTAACCAGGGTCTTATCATTATGTTAACGTTATCATGAGGATCTTTTAAGGCCTGCAATACACAAGAATTGTAATAAAATTTCTAACAAATATTTTCAAGATTTTAACTAACCAACTCATGGCAGATTGTTTTCAATAAATCAAATTCCTTTTGCGTCATCTCCTCTGAATCACTGATATGCAGGACTCTTGCAAAGACGTGTAATTTATTGTCTTGTATTATAAATTCTCTAATAATGCCATTTTCCACTGGATGATTAACACCTCTTTGCTTCATATTTCTATGCACTATTGTATTTATATCTTTAGTGAACTGAACCAAATATATTTTCGAAGTGTCTTGATAAAGTCGGTCCGCTTCAATTACGGACTTGAGATTTTCTTCAACAGATACCTTTAACATTCGCTATAAATAAAGTTTAACATCTTGTGCTGAGGATTATTTCTGCCTACCTGATGCTTGCCTTGCATATATTTTATTTGTACAAATTTTCCAACCCATTAAAAATGACTACAAAAACTGTTTAGTAAACTGTATTTAGTACATAAAGTTTATCTAGTTTCAATCTTTTAATTATCAATTACAACATATGCCTTAAAAGATATATGAATATTTCCATTTTTCACAAATTACTTCCATTATTAGTAAATTCATAAAATTTTGGCGCTAAAATACTTATTCTACTGCTCAAAGGTGAAAGGTAACGTCATAAAATTATAATATTTGTTTTAATAATAAGATATATATTTTTTGTAAAAATTCCCTTTTTATGGGCCATTTTGAAAATTGCCAACGGTAACGCTGATCCGTACCTGTTTGAATTTTTTTTAACCCTTATTTCACTCACTGCATCTACAATTTAATGCACGTTGGTCACCTTGTTATTAATTGTCTTTTTGAAAAACTGAAAACTTTGCTAATTGGTGAAATTGTTGTTGTTTCCTGATCACTATTTTACATATACAGAGAGCATGATCGTGCACGAGTAATTGTGTTTTCTTTTAAATTCAGGTTTGACTTTAAATCGTTTTTTTTTTTTTTTGTCGTCATCGACATCCAAAGTTCAATATATATTCCTACTGCATGTAGGTTTATTGTTGTTGTCAGAAGATGAACTCGCTTAGAGTTCTCTCTTTTTTTTTTCACTTATATGAGTTTGTGTATGCAAATATTTTTGTATATTAGAAAAGCAAAAAAATAAAATAAAACCAGTAAAATTACTGTTTAATAACTGTTTTTCTTTTTTGGAATTTTTTATTTCGACACTTTAACTTTTGATAATTTTTAATATTCAGTTGCGACGATACACAAGAAGAGTTGAAACTGCTGAACTGTCGCAAAATGAAGAAATATTTTTTTTTTGAAAAGTATACAAATAAGAAAATTAAGAAAATAATAATATTGAACAAAATTAAGATTTCCAAAATTAGAATACAAAAAAACAAAGTGAAAAGCAATTAGCAAATCTTGCTAAAAGTATTGCAACAAGAAAAATTAAAAAAATCTAAGAGGTGTGAAAAGGAAGTCCTAATTGCAACCGATGGATTAGGTTCAAATCTGAAATCCTTTAAAAACTACAGTAAGTATGTGCCTCTGCAGATATATGAAGGTACAAAAAAATATATGCGAACTAAAACCTGATTTGCCAAATAACTTAAAGTATTTATAATTTAAAACACTTGTGCTTATTTTGAAAAATTATTAATTTTATTTAAAATATAATATAAGCAGTTTTTTATTAATAATAAAATTACACTATAAATAAAACTTTAAATAAAATATATAAAACATTTTGTAAGAGGAGATTAAATCGAATTGATCTTTTGATTTTTATAAATAATATATAATAATTTTTTAATATCAATTAATTTATTAATTCGATGTAGGCGAACATACTTTATCGATTTGTTTAATTAAATGAGAAATTTAATTTTAATTTGAAATCAAACAACTGTTTTATCGTTTTTAAATTTGTTTAATTTTTTTAACAGGAATTTCAGACTGACAATTAGTAAACCTAAAAAGTACTATATAACAACTTTAAGGACTGTATCAGAAGCAGAACAAATATGTCCGAAGTCAAACAATCTAGCCTGTGTTGAAATCAGGCAATAACTTAAAAAAATACATATTTTTTCAGAAAACGTATTTAAAGTTTTAAATTTACAAACAATTTAACTTAAAGTCGCGATAAATGGATAGTAACATGGTATAATAAAAACAGCTTGAACTGTCCTGCCAGCTGTAGACGTGCATTTTGTTATCACAAATGCAGCGCAACAAGTTGATTTAAAATTTGTGGTGGCATAAACAAAAAAATTCATTTTTAAAAGCCGAATTATCATAAACATAAGTAACAGACCGATGTGTTAGGCAGCTCCTCAAATTTATGGAAGCGGCGATGATTGCCGACCTCAAATCCCCCGACTTGTTTATCTGATTTTCACATACGGAAAATAGTTTACACTAACAAATGCCTCTTCTTGCTGTGACGCTGTAACTCTTTTGTTAACAGGTAAAATAAGCATAAAACCAATTATATTTTGTTAAAAGCGCCTTTATCTTTCAAATGTTTCATATTAAAAAACATGTGTGTGTGTCGGTCATTTTAAAAAACATGTAAAAATTCATAAAATTGTGCATGAAACAAACAAAATTTCCCAAAAAATTTCATAACACACAACATAAAAAAAATATTATTCGTTTTTAATAAATTGTATTAATTTATTTTGTCTATTATTTTCCACTTTTTATATAAAACCAAAAATAAAAAGTTTATTTATATAATTTTTATCCAAAATTAAATAAATTTTTACTGTTATTTTATATAACAAAAGTGGATCTTTTATTTGAAGAGAAAGAGACAAAATAAAATCAAACAAAACGTTCGAACAAATTAGATGAACTTTTTTTATTATTTAAAAGTTTTACGTCCTTTTTAAGCCACAAAGTAGACATGAGTTTCTTTTCCAAACACCTGTTAAATAGAAAATTTTCGTTATCCTTAACCTATTAAAGCCCAGGTTTGACAACTCATTTGTCCTGCTACGAACTAAAACCTGATTTTTCCAATAACTTAAAATATTTATAACTTAAATGACTTGTGCTTATTTTTGAAATTATTAATTTTATTTAAAATATAAAATTAGCAGTTTTTTTTAATAATAAAATTACACTATAAATAAAACTTTTAATAAAATAAATAAAAAATTTTGTAAGAGGAGGTTAAATCGAATTGATCTTTTGATTTTTATGAAGAACATGTAATAATGGTTTAATATGAATTAATTTATTAATTCGATGTAGGCGAACATACTTTATCGATTTGTTTAATTAAATGAGAAATTTAATTTTAATTTGAAATCAAACAACTGTTTTATCCTTTTTAAATTTGTTTAATTTTTTTACCAGGAATTTTAGACTGACAACTAGTAAACCTAAAAAGTACTATATAACAACTTTAAGGACTGTATCAGAAGCAGAACAAATATGTCCGAAGTCAAACAATCGAAAAGTTATTTTAAATGAAGAGAAATTAATTGAAAGAAAAAATATGTTCGGTAAGTAGTTCAGTCGTATATATGTTCATATTTTTATTAGTTTAATATAATTTCACTTTCTACAGATGTAATCTGTATGGTGGTTGGGAGAAAATAATATATTTTTTATATTTTGTTGAATAATTAACTGTACTACTGGAAACTACAACTGATACAGGAATTATGAAAGTGGAACTATTTAAGAAAAATATCCTTATATTAATTTTAAGTTTTTTTTTTTTTTTTGTAGCTTTAAGGCACCAAATAGCTATTTTTGCTCGCGAAGTCGAAGCATTTTTGCTTCGTCCGCACACTTCAAAGTGATGGCATTACTACCTCCTTTTTATTAATTTGTGTCCACTGCAAAATTAAATGGATGGATCATGTCAGCGATCTTAACTTTGTCCAAATGATGATGGCGATGATTTGCCCATTGAGGTGTTAAATTCTAAAGTTTCTCTGCCAAAAACTTCTACTAAAACTTTACGCGTAATTTCTGGTCCCATCAATGGCATCTAAAGTTTTCTTGACAATTGCTGTACCATTCGGTCCTATAACAAAAATACCATCTTCATGTGCTTTAAAGTCCATGATGAGCTTTTTAGTTGTGGAGGTGGATTCTTCAATAAAAAGCTTTTTAGAATCCCGTTCATAAAGTTCTGCAACTCCTTCGCCAAAATTTTTATCTCCTGCCATTTGACTCGTTGTTGACTGTGTTTCGATCTCTTTTTCATTTGTATATTCGTTTTCATTCGCTTCGCTGATGCATTCATCCTCTTAAATTGTTCTTATTTGAGGTTTTTCATTCTCAAATCAATCAGCTCATTGGGTTACTCATGAATCCTTAAATCCACAACATTTTCTTCTTCTGCTCCATTGAGAAGCCTTTGTATAAAAAGAAGGCTTCATAAATTCCTGCGTTCTATCCGTGAAATATTCAATATAAAGTTTTTTAGAATCCAGTTCATTGACTTCTACAGCTCCTTCTCCAATTTGGTTTCGTGTAGAAATCTTTTAATAATATCCTTCAAAAGTTTACCTCCTGAGCTTTGAATCCTTTCTGTTGGATGTGTTTTCTATCTCTTCTTCGTTTGCGTTAATTTTTATTTCACTTATATATTCGGTTTTATGCCTACGCTTATACGTTCATCCTCTTCAACTTTTTACGTTGTTGTTATTTGAGGTTTTTCATTCTCAAATCAATCAGCTCGTTGGGGTACTCATGAATCCTTAATTCCAAAACGTTTTCTTCTTCATCTCCGTTGAGAAGCCTTCGTATAAAAAGAAGGCTTCATAAATTCCTGCGTTCTATCCGTGAAATATTCAATATAAAGTTTTTTAGAATCCAGTTCATTGACTTCTACACCTCTTTCTCTAATCTGGTTTCGTATAGAAATCTTTTAATAAAATACTTCAAAAGTTTACCTCCTGAGGTTTGAATCCTTTCTGTTGGATGTGTTTTCTATCTCTTCTTCGTTTGCGTTATTTTTTATTTCACTTATATATTCGGTTTTATGCCTACGCTTATACATTCATCCTATTCAACCTTTTACGTTGTTGTTATTTGCGGTTTTGTATTCTCAAATCAATCAGTTCATTGGGTTACTCATGATTCCTTAAATCCAAAACGTTTTCTTCTTCTCCGTTGAGAAACCTTCGTATAAAAAGAAGGCTTCATAAATTCCTGCGTTCTATCCGTGAAATATTCAATATAAAGTTTTTTAGAATCCAGTTCATTGACTTCTACACCTCCTTCTCCAATTTGGTTTCGTGTAGAAATCTTTTAATAAAATCCTTCAAAAGTTTACCTCCTGCGGTTTGAATCCTTTCTGTTGGATGTGTTTCTATCTCTTCTTCGTCTGCGTTATTTTTTATTTCACTTATATATTCGGTTTTATGCCTACGCTTATATATTCATCCTCTTCAACCTTTTACGTTGTTGTTATTTGAGGTTTTGTATTTTCAAATCAATCAGCTCATTGGGTTACTCATGAATCCTTAAATCCAAAACGTTTTCTTCTTCTCCGTTGAGAAACCTTTGTATAAAAAGAAGGCTTCATAAATTCCTGCGTTCTATCCGTGAAATATTCAATATAAAGTTTTTTAGAATCCAGTTCATTGACTTCTACACCTCTTTCTCTAATCTGGTTTCGTATAGAAATCTTTTAATAAAATCCTTCAAAAGTTTACCTCCTGAGGTTTGAATCCTTTCTGTTGGATGTGTTTTCTATCTCTTCTTCGTTTGCGTTATTTTTTATTTCACTTATATATTCGGTTTTATGCCTACGCTTGCTTATACATTCATCCTATTCAACCTTTTACGTTGTTGTTATTTGCGGTTTTGTATTCTCAAATCAATCAGCTCATTGGGTTACTCATGATTCCTTAAGTCCAAAAGTTTTTTTCTTCTCCGTTGAGAAACCTTTGTATAAAAAGAAGGCTTCATAAATTCCTGCGTTCTATCCGTGAAATAGTCAATATAAAGTTTTTTAGAATCCAGTTCATTGACTTCTACACCTCCTTCTCCAATTTGGTTTCGTGTAGAAATCTTTTAATAAAATCCTTCAAAAGTTTACCTCCTGCGGTTTGAATCCTTTCTGTTGGATGTGTTTCTATCTCTTCTTCGTCTGCGTTATTTTTTATTTCACTTATATATTCGGTTTTATGCCTACGCTTATACATTCATCCTATTCAACCTCTTACGTTGTTGTTATTTGCGGTTTTGTATTCTCAAATCAATCAGCTCATTGGGTTACTCATGATTCCTTAAGTCCAAAAGTTTTTTTCTTCTCCGTTGAGAAACCTTTGTATAAAAAGAAGGCTTCATAAATTCCTGCGTTCTATCCGTGAAATATTCAATATAAAGTTTTTTAGAATCCAGTTCATTGACTTCTACACCTCTTTCTCTAATCTGGTTTCATATAGAAATCTTTTAATAAAATCCTTCAAAAGTTTACCTCCTGAGGTTTGAATCCTTTCTGTTGGATGTGTTTTCTATCTCTTCTTCGTTTGCGTTATTTTTTATTTCACTTATATATTCGGTTTTATGCCTACGCTTGCTTATACATTCATCCTATTCAACCTTTTACGTTGTTGTTATTTGCGGTTTTGTATTCTCAAATCAATCAGCTCATTGGGTTACTCATGATTCCTTAAGTCCAAAAGTTTTTTTCTTCTCCGTTGAGAAACCTTTGTATAAAAAGAAGGCTTCATAAATTCCTGCGTTCTATCCGTGAAATAGTCAATATAAAGTTTTTTAGAATCCAGTTCATTGACTTCTACACCTCCTTCTCCAATTTGGTTTCGTGTAGAAATCTTTTAATAAAATCCTTCAAAAGTTTACCTCCTGCGGTTTGAATCCTTTCTGTTGGATGTGTTTCTATCTCTTCTTCGTTTGCGTTATTTTTTATTTCACTTATATATTCGGTTTTATGCCTACGCTTATACATTCATCCTATTCAACCTCTTACGTTGTTGTTATTTGCGGTTTTGTATTCTCAAATCAATCAGCTCATTGGGTTACTCATGATTCCTTAAGTCCAAAAGTTTTTTTCTTCTCCGTTGAGAAACCTTTGTATAAAAAGAAGGCTTCATAAATTCCTGCGTTCTATCCGTGAAATAGTCAATATAAAGTTTTTTAGAATCCAGTTCATTGACTTCTACACCTCTTTCTCTAATCTCGTTTCGTATAGAAATCTTTTAATAAAATCCTTCAAAAGTTTACCTCCTGAGGTTTGAATCCTTTCTGTTGGATGTGTTTTCTATCTCTTCTTCGTTTGCGTTATTTTTTATTTCACTTATATATTCGGTTTTATGCCTACGCTTGCTTATACATTCATCCTATTCAACCTTTTACGTTGTTGTTATTTGCGGTTTTGTATTCTCAAATCAATCAGCTCATTGGGTTACTCATGATTCCTTAAGTCCAAAAGTTTTTTTCTTCTCCGTTGAGAAACCTTTGTATAAAAAGAAGGCTTCATAAATTCCTGCGTTCTATCCGTGAAATAGTCAATATAAAGTTTTTTAGAATCCAGTTCATTGACTTCTACACCTCTTTCTCTAATCTGGTTTCGTATAGAAATCTTTTAATAAAATCCTTCAAAAGTTTACCTCCTGAGGTTTGAATCCTTTCTGTTGGATGTGTTTCTATCTCTTCTTCGTTTGCGTTATTTTTTATTTCACTTATATATTCGGTTTTATGCCTACGCTTGCTTATACATTCATCCTATTCAACCTTTTACGTTGTTGTTATTTGCGGTTTTGTATTCTCAAATCAATCAGCTCATTGGGTTACTCATGATTCCTTAAGTCCAAAAGTTTTTTTCTTCTCCGTTGAGAAACCTTTGTATAAAAAGAAGGCTTCATAAATTCCTGCGTTCTATCCGTGAAATAGTCAATATAAAGTTTTTTAGAATCCAGTTCATTGACTTCTACACCTCCTTCTCCAATTTGGTTTCGTGTAGAAATCTTTTAATTAAATCCTTCAAAAGTTTACCTCCTGCGGTTTGAATCCTTTCTGTTGGATGTGTTTCTATCTCTTCTTCGTTTGCGTTATTTTTTATTTCACTTATATATTCGGTTTTATGCCTACGCTTGCTTATACATTCATCCTATTCAACCTTTTACGTTGTTGTTATTTGCGGTTTTGTATTCTCAAATCAATCAGCTCATTGGGTTACTCATGATTCCTTAAGTCCAAAAGTTTTTTTCTTCTCCGTTGAGAAACCTTTGTATAAAAAGAAGGCTTCATAAATTCCTGCGTTCTATCCGTGAAATAGTCAATATAAAGTTTTTTAGAATCCAGTTCATTGACTTCTACACCTCTTTCTCTAATCTGGTTTCGTATAGAAATCTTTTAATAAAATCCTTCAAAAGTTTACCTCCTGAGGTTTGAATCCTTTCTGTTGGATGTGTTTTCTATCTCTTCTTCGTTTGCGTTATTTTTTATTTCACTTATATATTCGGTTTTATGCCTACGCTTGCTTATACATTCATCCTATTCAACCTTTTACGTTGTTGTTATTTGCGGTTTTGTATTCTCAAATCAATCAGCTCATTGGGTTACTCATGATTCCTTAAGTCCAAAAGTTTTTTTCTTCTCCGTTGAGAAACCTTTGTATAAAAAGAAGGCTTCATAAATTCCTGCGTTCTATCCGTGAAATAGTCAATATAAAGTTTTTTAGAATCCAGTTCATTGACTTCTACACCTCTTTCTCTAATCTGGTTTCGTATAGAAATCTTTTAATAAAATCCTTCAAAAGTTTACCTCCTGAGGTTTGAATCCTTTCTGTTGGATGTGTTTTCTATCTCTTCTTCGTTTGCGTTATTTTTTATTTCACTTATATATTCGGTTTTATGCCTACGCTTGCTTATACATTCATCCTATTCAACCTTTTACGTTGTTGTTATTTGCGGTTTTGTATTCTCAAATCAATCAGCTCATTGGGTTACTCATGATTCCTTAAGTCCAAAAGTTTTTTTCTTCTCCGTTGAGAAACCTTTGTATAAAAAGAAGGCTTCATAAATTCCTGCGTTCTATCCGTGAAATAGTCAATATAAAGTTTTTTAGAATCCAGTTCATTGACTTCTACACCTCCTTCTCCAATTTGGTTTCGTGTAGAAATCTTTTAATAAAATCCTTCAAAAGTTTACCTCCTGCGGTTTGAATCCTTTCTGTTGGATGTGTTTCTATCTCTTCTTCGTTTGCGTTATTTTTTATTTCACTTATATATTCGGTTTTATGCCTACGCTTATACATTCATCCTATTCAACCTCTTACGTTGTTGTTATTTGCGGTTTTGTATTCTCAAATCAATCAGCTCATTGGGTTACTCATGATTCCTTAAGTCCAAAAGTTTTTTTCTTCTCCGTTGAGAAACCTTTGTATAAAAAGAAGGCTTCATAAATTCCTGCGTTCTATCCGTGAAATAGTCAATATAAAGTTTTTTAGAATCCAGTTCATTGACTTCGACACCTCTTTCTCTAATCTGGTTTCGTATAGAAATCTTTTAATAAAATCCTTCAAAAGTTTACCTCCTGAGGTTTGAATCCTTTCTGTTGGATGTGTTTTCTATCTCTTCTTCGTTTGCGTTATTTTTTATTTCACTTATATATTCGGTTTTATGCCTACGCTTGCTTATACATTCATCCTATTCAACCTTTTACGTTGTTGTTATTTGCGGTTTTGTATTCTCAAATCAATCAGCTCATTGGGTTACTCATGATTCCTTAAGTCCAAAAGTTTTTTTCTTCTCCGTTGAGAAACCTTTGTATAAAAAGAAGGCTTCATAAATTCCTGCGTTCTATCCGTGAAATAGTCAATATAAAGTTTTTTAGAATCCAGTTCATTGACTTCTACACCTCCTTCTCCAATTTGGTTTCGTGTAGAAATCTTTTAATAAAATCCTTCAAAAGTTTACCTCCTGCGGTTTGAATCCTTTCTGTTGGATGTGTTTCTATCTCTTCTTCGTTTGCGTTATTTTTTATTTCACTTATATATTCGGTTTTATGCCTACGCTTGCTTATACATTCATCCTATTCAACCTTTTACGTTGTTGTTATTTGCGGTTTTGTATTCTCAAATCAATCAGCTCATTGGGTTACTCATGATTCCTTAAGTCCAAAAGTTTTTTTCTTCTCCGTTGAGAAACCTTTGTATAAAAAGAAGGCTTCATAAATTCCTGCGTTCTATCCGTGAAATAGTCAATATAAAGTTTTTTAGAATCCAGTTCATTGACTTCGACACCTCTTTCTCTAATCTGGTTTCGTATAGAAATCTTTTAATAAAATCCTTCAAAAGTTTACCTCCTGAGGTTTGAATCCTTTCTGTTGGATGTGTTTCTATCTCTTCTTCGTTTGCGTTATTTTTTATTTCACTTATATATTCGGTTTTATGCCTACGCTTGCTTATACATTCATCCTATTCAACCTTTTACGTTGTTGTTATTTGCGGTTTTGTATTCTCAAATCAATCAGCTCATTGGGTTACTCATGATTCCTTAAGTCCAAAAGTTTTTTTCTTCTCCGTTGAGAAACCTTTGTATAAAAAGAAGGCTTCATAAATTCCTGCGTTCTATCCGTGAAATAGTCAATATAAAGTTTTTTAGAATCCAGTTCATTGACTTCTACACCTCCTTCTCCAATTTGGTTTCGTGTAGAAATCTTTTAATAAAATCCTTCAAAAGTTTACCTCCTGAGGTTTGAATCCTTTCTGTTGGATGTGTTTCTATCTCTTCTTCGTTTGCGTTATTTTTTATTTCACTTATATATTCGGTTTTATGCCTACGCTTGCTTATACATTCATCCTATTCAACCTTTTACGTTGTTGTTATTTGCGGTTTTGTATTCTCAAATCAATCAGCTCATTGGGTTACTCATGATTCCTTAAGTCCAAAAGTTTTTTTCTTCTCCGTTGAGAAACCTTTGTATAAAAAGAAGGCTTCATAAATTCCTGCGTTCTATCCGTGAAATAGTCAATATAAAGTTTTTTAGAATCCAGTTCATTGACTTCGACACCTCTTTCTCTAATCTGGTTTCGTATAGAAATCTTTTAATAAAATCCTTCAAAAGTTTACCTCCTGAGGTTTGAATCCTTTCTGTTGGATGTGTTTTCTATCTCTTCTTCGTTTGCGTTATTTTTTATTTCACTTATATATTCGGTTTTATGCCTACGCTTGCTTATACATTCATCCTATTCAACCTTTTACGTTGTTGTTATTTGCGGTTTTGTATTCTCAAATCAATCAGCTCATTGGGTTACTCATGATTCCTTAAGTCCAAAAGGTTTTTTCTTCTCCGTTGAGAAACCTTTGTATAAAAAGAAGGCTTCATAAATTCCTGCGTTCTATCCGTGAAATATTCAATATAAAGTTTTTTAGAATCCAGTTCATTGACTTCTACACCTCCTTCTCCAATTTGGTTTCGTGTAGAAATCTTTTAATAAAATCCTTCAAAAGTTTACCTCCTGCGGTTTGAATCCTTTCTGTTGGATGTGTTTCTATCTCTTCTTCGTTTGCGTTATTTTTTATTTCACTTATATATTCGGTTTTATGCCTACGCTTGCTTATACATTCATCCTATTCAACCTTTTACGTTGTTGTTATTTGCGGTTTTGTATTCTCAAATCAATCAGCTCATTGGGTTACTCATGATTCCTTAAGTCCAAAAGTTTTTTTCTTCTCCGTTGAGAAACCTTTGTATAAAAAGAAGGCTTCATAAATTCCTGCGTTCTATCCGTGAAATATTCAATATAAAGTTTTTTAGAATCCAGTTCATTGACTTCTACACCTCCTTCTCCAATTTGGTTTCGTGTAGAAATCTTTTAATTAAATCCTTCAAAAGTTTACCTCCTGAGGTTTGAATCCTTTCTGTTGGATGTGTTTCTATCTCTTCTTCGTTTGCGTTATTTTTTATTTCACTTATATATTCGGTTTTATGCCTACGCTTATACATTTATCCTCTTCAACTTTTTATATTGTTGCAATTTGAGGGTTTTGCATTCTCAAATCAATTTTTAACAAATGTTTTCAAGATTTTAACTTAGCAACTCATGGCAGATTGTTTTTAATAAACCAATTTCCTTTTACATCGTCTCTTCTTAATCACTGATATCCAAGACTCTTGCCATGTTTTGTATTTTATCGTCTTGTATTATAACTTCTCTACTTGTTACTATTTTCCACTGGATGATTGACATATTTTTGCTTCATAATTCTATGGAATATTGTATTTATATCTTTGGTGTACTGAACCAGGTATATTTTCGACGTATCTTGACTAAGTCAGTCCCCTTCAATCAACGTCTTGAGCTTTTCTTCAACAAATAAACGATCTTCGGATGCATACAGAATTCTACCCTCAATAATGTTATTATTCCATTGAAAACGTAATTTTTGGCTTACGTACATATTGCTGTGATCACTATCAATTAAATCCACAGAGTGTATAATTCCGTATGTAAATTTTTAATTACTTTGGCCACCTTCAGATTGGCCTTCGTCCATTTCGATAAAAAACCAAGTCATGCGACACAATCCTTGATATGGTCCACTACACATTTTTATTTTATTTCTTTTTTTCTTGTTACTTTTTTCCGCTATTCAACTGTTCACCTTTCAATACTTAACTAAGTATCTTCATAATTCAGTTTACCTTTCACATTCGCTATAGATAAAGTTTAACATCTTGTGGTGAGGATTATTTCTGCCTACCTCATGCTTACATCCGCCTTCCATATATTTTATTTATGCTAATTTATGACTAGTTAAATGTGTTTAGTACATAAATTTTAATTTTTCGATCGTTTAATTATCAAGTCCATTCACTTTTACGACATCTGTTTTAAAAAATATTTGAATATATCCTTATTTCTCAAAAAATTCTTCTATTATTAATAGATTAATAAAATATTGCCATTAACATTCTTATTCTACTATTCAAATATAAAAAGTACCTTCATTAAATTATAATATTTGTTTTAGTAATAATATATGTGTAAATAATCCTAAAATATCAGTAGATCACCTTTTGTTTTGGTTAAGTTATAAATATTTCTGCCAATGCAGGGTAATTTAATTTGGCTTAAGATCATATGTATATAACAAATTAATTAAACGATGTATAATTGTTATTTATTTTATATAAATTTTATTTATTTTATCTAATAAAAACAACAAATAAATAGATATTACCAATCTAAGTTATAAAAATGTAAATTTAAGTTAAGTTTATATGAGACTTTAAAATAATCTTTATAAAGAAATTAATAAAAACATAATAAAGAAAACTTACGTCTATAATGTTTTGATTTAATAAATATGTAAGATGAGCACATTTTTTTGCAAACACATGTAGCACTTTAAAAATAGACTTAAAAACTAAACTTTTGTTTAAAAACAAAATAATAATTTTAAGGGCGCCTTGAATTTTTAAGATGTGGTTCAACATAGACATGTGGTGGATGAGTGGTAGTTCGTGTTCGATCAATTAAAAACCTTTATATCGATTAAAATATTAATATATAATAATAATTACTTAAAAAATTCTTGATTGACACGTTTGAAGTGTCTGTTAATGCACAGCCTTAGGACTATGAGCTCGAAAAAATTCAAATTCTTTCATCACTGATCCGGAAGATATTGAAAATTCGTAAAAAAAAAACAGTCTTATATCAACAAATTTGTCTTTTCGGCAAATAAATACTCCTAAGCATTTTTTTTTTATTAAATTTTAACTCCACGGGCTTTATTTGTATAAATATTTTATCAAAATATAACCCTAAATATTTTAAGCTATCAGCAAACGGAATATTTTATCCACCTACTCGTAGGTTTGAAGTCAGCTGCTTGTTTTGTGAAACAACAAAATATTTTCAATTTGCAGAACCATTCCTTTAACAAACAACTTTACTCTTGCATTGAAAACTTAAATTTAAAAAAATATATCATTTTGATCTTCTTGCACGATAGCAGTTTTTCCATTTATACTCTACAACAAACTAAACATTTTATTTTTGAAAAATTTTAACCAAAAATTAGTTTTATAATTTTTGCTTCCACACCTTTTGGCTAAAGTGAACTGGGAAACGCCATCTAAAACATTTTACCCTCCAGACATATCGTTGTGACTGTACGATATCTATCTCCTTTTCTGAATAAAAGACCTAGAAAACTCTTTTCTACAAAGCGATGCACAGTGGTATCATTTCGTATCTGGAAAATTTTTTTTTATAGTGTTCGAGTTTAAAAAATTTTAAAATGTGGTGTTGATGCTTGTTCTTCTAATATAAATATTCTTAATTGAAAAGTACTAAATTAATGATTTCGAAACATAAAACTTTTTTTAATTGCTACTAAAATTAAATTCAATGTAAATTTTTTAGTTGGGACTTAGTCGTAGCAAAATCATAAAATTATTACAATTGTGGCATTATGGTAATGAGCATGGACTGTTTTTTGAGTTCATAGAACATTAATAGCATCAGCTGATATTTTATTGACATGGCCGTTTTCCAACCAATATTTTATCTGGATGTATTTGAAGCCACTGTTATTGATTGGCGGCAGGCCATAGGACCCCTGGAAATCAATCTACGAGTACAAGTTTTAACATGTAATAAGACCCCAAAGAAATTAAATAATACCGCAAAGAGCAATAAATTGATACCCCATTATTGTGATTTTATTTCATATTAAACATAATCACACAGGAAACGAACTTATATTAATCCCAAACTGTGACAACGTTAAGAAGGGGTTTTCTCGAATCAAGTAAAAATAGTTTATTCAAGTACGGATTATTTAAAAAACACTTCATGTCAATCCAAAAAAAGATTACTTCAGCTTGATTTAATGCGAGAATTAACAGCCTTAGATGGGATGCATGAATCCACGTTCAATATCATTCATTTATGCATCCAATTATAAGCTTTATAAAACAAAAAGTCCATTATCGACTGAAAAATAGAAGCCGCGAAAATGGCCGAATAAAGTCAGCTGAGACCTATAGACTACCATGGTCGAGATTTGTTTCCTTTGCTTTTAGAAAGATACACTAAAACTTTTTTACACATACGCTTTTACGGATTTAATCAAATATTATCTTTCTACTTTAAATTGAAATAGGAAATCGAGTTACGTCTCGTTAATAAAAAAATATTAAATTCATGTTTATGAATCTAGTTCTTTGAAAATTCTCATGAAGACACTTACACATGGTTATCAAATTGCCAAAATTCTTGCAGTTATTTTTTCTGTAAGCAATATATGCACTTCTCAGGAAATACGTAGACATATACACTTTAGTCCCGGTAACAATAATATGTTCTTTTACAGTAGCAACAAAAAAAAAGAAAAAATATCTTCCATGTTAGAAAAGCATAGAGATAGATTTTTTGTGCATTTAAATGTCAGAAGTACTTGTAGCCAAGGCAAAAAATACCGTTGGAATCATGTGAAAAGGCCTTAACCTACATAATTGTAACTTTACAGGAGAAGGTAAAACAAAAATAAAAGAAATTCTAAAAGCGTTATTTTTCATACGATTCCATTTAATTTTTTTTTTTTAATATATTGAAATCACTAAATAATGGGCCTATATGAGTTTGAAGTGACGTTTCGGCCATTTGTAGTATGTCATGATCTGTCATTTGTTTTTCATTGTATTCAGTAGTGTTTACAATTTCATCATGGAGATAAATACGCAAGAACAACGTTTACAAATTATTCAGTTTTATTATCAAAATAATCGTTCTCCAATTGGAACTTTTCGTGCACTTTTGCCATTTTTTGAGCTTACATTTTCTTTTCATAATATGTAAGTGCCAAAGAACCGCTTAAAGTAATGCAAATATTGCTGCCGTTCAGGCAGATGTTGCTGAAGACCGCAATTTGTCGATTCCAAGACGTTCTCAACAATTGGGACTGTCTCAAACCACAACCTGGCGGATTTTAAGAAAGTATTTGGGTTTGCATCCATATAAAATTGTTCTCACTCAAGATCTGAAGCCATTGGAACACCGTAAACGTCGTGAATTTGTCTTTCGAATTAAAGCAGACTCGTTCCTGCAGAAGAAGTCGTGGAAGCCATTTGAATGACGTTTTGTTTAGAACTTAATTGTATCGATTGTACTTCATATTAAATAAAAACCTTTTAAATTTCCTTAACAATAAGTGTGTTTTTTTTTTAAAGAAATCATATCACTGTTGTTGGAAAACCTTTTATATAAGACTTATGAAATCTACTTAATTCTAGGTTAATAAATTTCTTAAAGAAAGCTAAAAATAAAGGTAAATAAATGTCTGAAGGTAGATGCTTTACACAAGTAAAACACATACAGGAAAGATGATAACTCAAAATATTTTGCACAAATATACCGACAGCTATACAGAGAGATAGACGGACAGACAGACATATGTTTGTACATGCATGCACCTGAAATCCTCTATTAACATCAAAATCAGAAAACACAATAATATGAACAATGTGATAACAACAATCATATGCAACTATTTACATGGATTATTTTGTGTGTGTGGGTGTATCCTAGTTTTATCATGTAGTAGACATACTCTAAAATGTTTTCCTTGCTTTAGTTGTTTGTGTTTGCGATACAATTGTTTCGAAAATTTCGTCACTTGAGTTGTTGGCATTCCGACTACATGAGTACCAGATACAAGAAAACGCATTCAAAGGAAATTTAGAGAGAAAACTGGATTGATTGTTCACCAACCAAAACCAGGTTTTGGAAACTCAAACGATGGGAATACTGCAAGGCGTTTTTTTTTTTTTGAAGAATGTTGTTTCCAGTGGCGTTGAGGTCAATATCGAAAGATTTTCAAACTTCGCTACTGCCAGGATATTTGTTAAACATTAGCCTTGTACTATTAGCCAAATACTTTATTCACGGGGCAGAAATTACATCGCTTTCATCATTGCCTATTGGTTTTTAAAAGTTATAGGGAGCACTTTTCGCGTAAATGCAGTAGGAAAACTTCCATAGAAGACGTGTTCAATAGATTTCTTTTAAGTTCTGATCCATTCATTTCAAGCATGAGAAATAGTTGCAAAAAGACAATGGGGCAAATGCCAAAGTGCTAAAGTGCTAAAGTGCTAAAGTGCCACAGTGAAAACGATAATGATGACGATGGAGAAGACTATTTTAAGATGATTTTGAAGTTAATGATGATTATGAAGTAAATACTACTTTTGAAGTTAATTAAATGAAGTAAATAAAAAAACCATATATGGATTTTTGAGAAAAAAGACGGATTTTATGTTAAAATTTTGCTAATAGATATAAATACATATTAAATATTTATTATTTTTATTTAAACAAAAAAAAAATAATAACTTTTTCTAAAAGAACATGAAGTATGCTCTAATTCACAATTTAATTAACTAATTTATCGTTTTTCATTCAAAAGTTACAGCAGTAATAGTCAAATAAGACAAAAAAAAACCCATAAAAGGTAAAAAAAAATTTTTTTATGCTGGTTTTTTATGTGTTTATTAATATCTATCAATAAAAAATAACAAAATTATAATATTACGACTTCTATGAATTAATCTCCACTTTATACACCATTCACACCACTGTGGAGCGTTTGCTAGACTGTTGTTAGAAAGAATTTTTGAAGCTTTTATAAAATTGTATGATTTTGTAATTTTTAATTTGCAATGGCCTCAAACATAAAACCAAAAACCTGGAAATTTAAATACTAAAAGTAGCCGAAAAAAATTTTAAAAATTGTTCCCACAGTTAGTGGTGTTCTTTTCATTGAAAATTTTGGGTCCAATTTAAATTTTTGGGTTGCGGCCATTTTTAAAGGAACCTTGCCTGTAGTTTACTTATTATTTATTTTTCGTAAACAGAAATACAGCTAAATTAACTATATAAATTTTTCAACGAAAAACCATCTACTTGCTCATCCTGTCTGCGAGTAACAGAAAATCTTTATTTTCCATACTTACACGAGTATATTTGAAATGATTTTATGTATGTAACTGACAATATACTAATGTTACTATTTTACATATTTTTTTCTGTGTGTTTTTATCAAAATTTCTCAATAACAAAAATCGTCATCCTCTTCACTAACAACTTTAATAAAAGCAGCTTTAACTTCAACACCAACGAAAATTGAATTTCGATTGATTGCTTTCATAGTTGACGACTTCGACATCAATAAATCAAGTTGGTGAGTTGTGTTTTGTAGCATTAAATGTATGTATGTATGTATGTGTTTGTGTATGTGTATGTATGAATGCTGCCACAGCTAAAATGAAATGAAGTAAAATAGAAAAATATGAAAATATTGCGGATTCTCAAAAGTATTCACTCGCTTAACCCATTAAGATTTTTTAAGGTGAAGGACTTTGAATTGTTAAATTAAATTAATGAAGTTTTTTAACTGAAGATCCGTGTCAGTCCCATTTATTTGGGATTTATATTGTAGTTAATTATTATATAATCGCAAACGTTTATTAAGGTGCGGTCACACTAAGCAAATATTTGTTTTAAATTATCTTAACTACTAAATACTAATGAAAAAGGTTTTTGTTCAGACATAAACTTGTTTGAGTGCATAAAAGCTGTTTTAATACGAAATAAAGGATTCCGCCTCTGAACAATGTATTTTCATCGTTCGAGACCGACTTCACACTGTGCTCGCCGAACCCACTTAAAATCATAGCAAGGAGCAAGGAGAAAGAGGGGAATACAGTGAAGTCTTTACCACTTTTCGACATGTGTAAGAAGGAAACTATAGCAGACGAAAAAATTATTTAAAACCGGCCAGAGAATGGCAAAGCAAAAATTTTTACTCAATGATTTCAAAGTTTCAAAAATTGTTTAGAGAAAAATGCAAGAAAGAGATTTCTATGACATGAATGCTTTGCCACAAAAAATTATCTTTAGTAAAATTAAAAATGTGGTTTTGATTTACGAAAGTTTTCATAAAAGAACATGGATTCAAATGTTTTTATATGAAATATAAAGGAAATTTTTATGAAACTGTTTTGGGCGATTTTTAGTGTTAGTGGATAGTGTTACTATTAAGAACTGTGGCTTGAATAAATTCATGCTTTTTTTTATTAAATATCATTATATTTTCAATTATACATGAATCTTAATGATACATATCTGTCGCATTAAAAAATAATGGCTTAAGTTGCCATAAGTGCTTTTTTATTTTATTACATATTCTAAATCTTCTCTTCAAGATCTATCACTCAGCTAAATTTCAAGTATAAAATGTAATTTTTAATAAAACTATACGCGATTATATTTTAAGTTAATTCTTTTTGGAAAATAATACATAAGCCATAATATCTTATCTCAACTTAATTTTTTTTAAGGTAGCTACATAAATATTAAAATGTTTGAGCTTTAAAACTTTTATACATTTAAGTTGAATAACTAACAGTCCATTCAAATTATTCTTCAATAAAAAAAAGACCTTACATTTAACTAAGCTTTTATAAAACGAGAGATTTTCAGTTTTTCACATTTTTCAATTTAAACTAAAGCACTTGTCTCGACTTACTGCCAATAAAAATTATTTCGCCTTTCAATATAATATCTTAAGATCACTTTAGTGTTTTTTTTTCTACCAATGGATTTTTTCATAACATCTTAATTAAAAAACAACGAATAATAACTTATAAAACTCATTTTTTTTTATAAAATTAACAGTTTTGTTCTAAATGAATGTGCATCTTTTTCTTTGGCTAAAAATTTTATATAAAAACCAAACAAAACCCTTAATATCTCAAAACATGAAATTTCGACTTAAGCCATTATTATTTATTGCCACAGATATATATTTCGAAGAGTACATAAATATTTGGCAAAATAAATTCTTTTTCCAGTATTAGAAATTTATGCACAATGGGTTAAACTTTCTTTTATTTTTTCCTCCTCCAATATTGCTTTGTTTGCACAACTCATGAGCACTGATGTGGATATTTGTGAGTATGACTGGAGTATTTGATGGTATTGAGTGTTTTCCGAATTAACTAAGAAAAATATGAAATATTGTTAGATTCAAACATATACACACACACAAGCACACATGTATCGTAAATATGTATTGTCTGCATTTTGTGCGGTTTTTTTTTTTATTTTGTTTTTCATAAGAGATAAATATTTTATTACATTGCAGAATTTCAATCAAAAGATTAATATTTTGCTATCACCGAATATATTTCGCAAATCAATAATTTTAATCAAATATTATTTAGATTTAAATGTTAAATCAAATGAAGTTGTCCAGCCATGTAAGTGATCACAATTTTATAGGAGTTTTACCATTTACTTTTTACGTATAAAATGGAAAGGTATACATTTTAAAATCTATATATATAAAACCGAATGTGTGTTTGTTTATTTGTTTGTTTGTTCGTTTGTTCCTTATAGGAGGCTAAACCTCTGAACCGATCTTCCTGAAATTTTCACAGTAGTTAACTGGAACTCTCGCATGAATTATAGGCTTTATGAAGTTTTGATTGAACAAAGGGGTGTGGCACCGCCCATATAACCCAAAAATTTAAATCGCCATATTTTGGGCATTTTTTTGGGTAGGACCACTTCCCTTTTTAGGAAAATTAAAAATCGTAATATAGTCTTAACTACTGAACCGATCGTCATTAAATTTTCACACTAGGATATATATATATACTTTTAATTTTATTTTATAACGAGGGGGTAGCAAAGCACGCCGGTATCAGCTAGTAATTTATAAAATACAATATTCAGGGCTAAATTATGGCACTCGATATCGATCGATATTTACATTTAAATTGTATTGAAATTTCGGTCGAGTGCCGTAATTTGGACCCAGATTTAAAAAAATGTATATAATTTCTTCATACAGAAGCATAAATTATTATTATTTTTGCTTGAAATTTAATAGTGACATACCAACGAAGCACAGGAACCTTAGAACTCCTAAGAAAGATTCATAAAATCCTAAAACTTAACAAAAAAATGGAAAAAACGACAAACACGGAGTACAAGAAGCTGTCCTAAAATAATTTGGTAATCTGTGTTCTGTAACTTTAGTGAGAAGTTTTCGTAGGGAAAATATGTGAAACAAATTATTCAAACGTTTCTCTAAAAGTGAGAAAAAATGAATATGTAATTCATGTCGGAAACTACCAGAAATGCTTTCGTCGTTACGTTAGAAATATCAGAAAATATAGCTCGCTGTCGATATGTAATTAAAGGTTATGACATTCTCGTAGCCAAAAACTATATTCGACCTCGACCAAAATAAAGTAAAGTAGAAGAATATAAACGCCGGAGTGAAATATACAACAGACTTTTGCAACAAGTGGTAAATTTTCGGGCATACTTAATTATGCACATTGATTTTTATGATCTTATCGTTTTTGTTCAAAAGCAAAAAAACACTTGTTTACCGTTCGTTTCAAACATTCAGTTTTATTCACTTGTTGTTTTGTGCTAACATGAATGTTCTGACTGTGTCGTTAAGGGTAGGAGACTCATTTTGAATCGAAGCCAATGTGTTGTTAGCAGAACAAGTGTTTTATTCGGTTGTAAAAGTAATTTTGTACTCGTATTTGAATAAATAATTTTTATATATATTTTTGTCACAGTTTGAAATATGCACACATACATATTTATACTTTTGACTTCTGAAATCAAATTTTCTACCAACAAAATACATAGAGTTGGTGTTGTTTGTATTTCTGCATATACCTTATATTCATTGTATCATGCAATCAGATCATACATACCAAAGTCGTCCTGCAAGAAACAAACTGCTTTCTCTTTTTATGCATCAAATGATGGAAATAATTTACACTTGTTGATGAATTTTCTGCTTGTGCATAAAGAGCGAACGAGTATAAAATTGAATAATACTTGTTTGTGTTGCTCTTAAAATTCAACATTAGGGAATAAGTAGGCTCGATCATACTTGTTGCAAATGTCTGACATACAACCGTCGGATATTAAAAATAATTTGTATTGCGGCTTTAATGTTTGTTATTTGCAAAATAGTTTTGGAATCATTTTGTATTAAAAATATTTTTTATCATTTTTCTAATAATCATTTAACAATTAGTTACCCACGAAATACCAATTTTTTCATTAATTTTATTTTGAATAACATTGTTAAGATGTTATCTTACCGGGATTTTATTTGTGAGTATATTTGACATTTCAAAGTGAGAACTTTTTCCGCAAAAGTTTAACAGACACAGTTCCAGTCTAACACGTTTCAATCTAAAGCAGCACTTACACAACATGGGCACTGACCTTTGTTTTGATGGTTCAAAACTATGTTTTCTATAAGTATTCATTTGCTTTAAACTCTAATAACAATCACATAACTTATTATAAATATTCAATTTCTTACTTTATTTAAAAATGTAGAGCATATTAAAAAATTTTCAGTTTCGCAATTGAAATAGAAATTTTTAAACTCTAAGAAGCCTAATGTTCAGTAAAATATAAAAAAAAAAATTATATATATTTTATATTTCATGGCTTAGCTATTATATATGCTACATTTCGTTTGTTGCTAATGCAAACTCATCAATAAAACTTTAATCATGCTTATAAGGTATTAAAATATATTTGCTAATAAACAAGCTTCCAAGTTCGAACTGAGAATTACAAAAGTAAATGCAAAAGAAATTAAAAAAAAAAAAAGTTCATAAAAAACAACACAACAAAAAAAATGTTATTCCATATGAATGGGTTTATATTTCTTTCAATCTTGATAAAATGCGTCATCCTTTGGTGAACAATAAAAGGATTGAGAAGACAAAACAAATAAATAAAATTTAGAAGTTTTGCTATTCAGTGTAACGAATATTATATTCACGTTCACTAAAACTCGCTATTGGTGTGGAGCCATAGCGAAGTGTTCGGATTATAAGAAACCACAAAAGCCAGTATTTTCGTAATTCTAGATGGTTTTTGCACTTTCGTCCTATTTATACTATATTTGCAATTGTTTGCAGTTTATATTAAGTTGGCTAAAAAGTTTTAACCTCTTTTAACCGCAAATTATTTTGTTCTTAATTTAAATATATGTTCGTGGTTTATACATTTTTCAATGCGCTTTATATTTATTCCTTTGTTGTGTGAGAAAGTAATTGTTATTTGTTTCGCTGTGCTGGTATTTATTTATCTTTATCATTCCATTTTTTTATATACACTGGTTTTGCTTATTAATTTTGAATGAATATCCTTGTGGGAAAACAAACAAATCGTTTATTTTTTTTTTTTCATAACAAATTAATAAATAAAAAAAGTTATATAAAACAAAACTCTTGTTAAGCTCTGCATTTCTTATTAAGTAACTAAGTAAATTTAGCTTTAACAACATTAACCTTAAAGCATCTAAGTCTTAATAAATTATTATATTTGTGAGCTAAATGTATAAGGTTTTCCAATAGGGATGATATGATTTTGATATGGCCATTTGAAATATGTCGTGATCTGTCATTTGTTTTTCATTGTATTCATTAGTATTTACAATTTCATTATGGAGAGATATACGCAAGAACAACGTTTACAAATTATTCAGTTTTATTATCAAAATAATCGTTCTCCAATTGGAACTTTTCGTGCACTTTTGCCATTTTATGATCGTAATAATCGTCCAAGTGTGCTCGCTATTCGTCGAATTGTTGAAAATTTTGAGCTTACATTTTTTTAACAAAATGTTCAAGTGCCAATAAGACAAAGAACCACTCGAAGTAATGCAAATATTGCTGCCGGTCAGGCAAGTTATTGGTGTGTTAACTTTGGCGGCATAGTTTACTTTTAAAGAATATAAATTTGTAAAAAGTTTGGAATAATGGAAGATTTTCAAAAAATTTAAAAAATAGGCAAAGGAACCTATGGCGTTGTATATAAAGGGCGCAATAGACTAACTGGCCAAATAGTTGCAATGAAAAAAGTTCGTTTGGAGTCTGAAGATGAAGGCTATAAGGGAGATATCGCTGTTGAAAGAATTAAAGCATTCTAACATTGTTTGCTTGAAGATGTCTTAATGGAAGAAAATCTATTATATATAATATTTGAGTTCTTGTCAACGGATCTTAAAAAATATATGGACTTTCTGCCATTAGAAAAGAGTTTAGACACTGAGCTAGTAAGAAGTTATCTATATCAAATAACCAGCGCAATATTATTTTATCATCGAAGAAGAGTTCTGCAGCGGGATCTTAAACCTAAAAATTTATTGATTGATAAAATGGTATAATTAAAGTGGCAGACTTTGGACTTGGGCGTTCATTTGGTATTCCTGTACGTGTTTATACACACGAAATTGTAACTCTATGGTACAGAGCTCCTGAAGTATTATTGGGATCACCTCGATACTCACGTCCGGTAGATATGTGGTCCATAGCATGTATTTTTGCTGAAATGGCTACCAGTAAACCACTATTTCAAGGAGATTCTGAAATCCATCTGTTATTTAGAATGTTCAGGATTCTTAAAACTCCGACTGACGAAATTTGGCCTGGCGTTACATCCCTTCCGGACTACAGAAGCACTTTTCCGTGTTGGACAACAAACCAACTACCTAATCAATTAAAAAATCTTAACAATGAAGGGCTTGATTTAGTTCAAAAAATGCTTATCTATGATCCAGTTCATCGCATATCAGCAAAGGACGTATTGGAACATCAATATTTCGACGGATTTGATAATAAGCATGGCGTTATAATAAAACGGAACACTGCTTATGTCTCTTAATAGATAGTTATACAAACATATGTATATGAATATGCAGTATAAGAATTTTTAATAAATTATTAAGTGTTGCTGAAGACCGCATCGTCTTTCGAAATGAAGCTGGCAACATCGTTACTGTCAATGGAGAGCGGTATAGATCGATGATAACCATGTTTTTATGGCCGAAATTGGAAGAAGTTGGTCCTGACAAAATTTATTTGTTTATTTGTATGTTCTAACAAGGCGGGCCTACGTGCCACACAGCAAATGCAACAATTGAATTATTGCGAGAAGTTTGAAGATTCGATTGTTTCAAGGAATTGTGATATTCAATGGCCTCCAAGAAGTTGTGATTTAATACCATTAGATTATTTCTTGTGGGGTTATTTAAAGTCATTGGTCTTTCGAAATATACCAGACTCTCTTCAAGCTTTACAAGTCAATATTGAACGTGCCATTCCTGACATACGACTTGATTTAGTGAAAAAAGTGCTCGAAAATTGGGCTCTTCGTATTCGTTCCTGCAGAAGAAGTCGTGGAGGCCAATTGAATGACGTTTTATTTAGAACTTAATTGTACCGATTTTACTTCACATAAAATAAAAAAGTTTTGAATTTCCATAACAATAAGTGTTTTTTTTATGAAATAATATCACTCTTATGGGAAAACCTTATATGTATATGAAAATAAAACTTTCGATTGGAAATTATAACATGATTTGAATTTTAAACCAGAGAATCAATATATATTTTCTTTCATTGTTCTTTTGCCCTTAAGTACGCAATAAATCTACACTATTTTTAATTTTGCTATTTTGCATAGCTTGTACGATCATCGAAAATGTCATGCACACATTCGCAATATTTTTGTTCAATATGTAAAATGTCATAATTTTATTGCAACCTATGGCCTACTTAGTGGTGTAGCACGATAAGAGAACTAACTTGGTGTTAAACTCAGAATTAAAGCCTGGATTAAATAAATAATTATTCAGTTCAGTTCGGTCGGAGAATTATTGAAGTTGTTTAACAGTTCTTAAGTGTGTTTTTTTCACTATTTGTGGCAAACATGTAGCAGGTCCCTAAACACTTCTTGCGCCTCTATTACAGTTTATTATTTCAAGTTTTTGGAAACGTGAGGTATGACCTCCAACCCCATTGCTATTTAATCTTAAGTGCTCCGCTCTTGAACATGCTATGCAGGACTAACAACAGCACGTCGATATTTTCGACTTTTGATAGATTCCAAAATTTTATGAAGGTTTTTCACAGAATTACGCAGAATTTCTAGCGATAACTTGGAAGAGTTAAAGAGTCCTCCGTACTGAGTAGTCATTATTTATCCTATATATGCTCCACCAAAATGGCATAGTTCTAAAAAGTAAAGTGTAACTTCTAGTTGGTAGCGAGTACCTCATCTCTTTAAATATAATTAGTACAACCAGCTATGAACACAATCGACCGTATTTTAGATGTAAATAATTACCATCACAGATATTTAAGAAAAAACCATATAATAACCACAATTATTGAATAAATTCTTATAAATTTATTAAAAATAAAACAGAACAGTTAGATGCAAAAACAAAATACCTTCAAATGCGCTAAATCTATTTACTGGGTTTTCTTTTCTTTTGTTTCTTTAACATTCCTATAATTCGCTCACAACGAAACATAGAATAAATTTATTTCTTTGCAAATGGAGAGAAACTAAATTTACATGCATCAGTAATATGTGTACACTGTATATGGTTTAGTAGCAACTTTAAATGCTTGTAGCTATCAAAATACTGAGCCCACAATAACACATAATAATTCGTTCACTTCGGTGAAAAAATATTATTAATTTGGTAAAAGTTTCGTCAATATGTGATCATAAAGTTCATCAAAAAAAATCTTATTGTCTAAGATTATGTTATTTTTCTTTAATTTATCACAACTTTTTTGTAAAAATAACTTGTTGCCTCTATTTTTCCAACTGTTTTTAATAAGTTCCAAATTTGATTTAAAAAAGAAGAAATTCAATTTTTTAAATCCTAAATGTTAAAAACCTTTATCTTGATTTTGGCCTACACTGTTATTCTAATGGCTTTATTTTTGCAGGATACTTGCAACGTTGTCAGACGTTGTGTTGTATAACACAGTTTAAGCAGCGCCAAAAACCATTTGAAAAGTTAATTTTACTTTTCACCTCTATTAAGAAAATGTTGTAACATTTGTGTAAAGAAATTTATAAAAGCACCAATGGATGTCATTTACATTCGACTTACCCTATTGAAAAAAGCTTTTTTAGTAGAAAATAGCAAAATATATAACAGTAGAGCCATCTACCCTTAAAGTTTTTCACAGTTTCGTATTCAATCCGTTTGCGTTTAAGGAGACATCTGTATTTCAGATTAGAAATATTTATGTTATTTGTATGTTAAATAAAAGTTCATAAAAGAACTTTTCAATTTGAACTTTGATAATAAAAACAACTGTAAAAGTTCTTTTCAAGGATTAAAAAAATTGATTCAGATAATTAATATCAAGCACAGCTGCACAATGACATTTTAGCATTTCGATTACATTTCTTTTAACATAATTAGGACAAGGAATTTCAACTTTATTTTATTATTTTTGCATTTATTTTCAATTAGTTAGATAAAAATAGCTAAAATGATTCAGTTTCGCCAGTTAATGTCTAACACATCTTCATCAATATTATAGAATATTGTTTAAGAACAACTAGCAACAAGTCGTGCAGATCTTGCTTTTGACTTTTACTTTTTCGTTCTCAAATTTTTATTTTTTGTATTCTTGAAAATATTAACACCTGTGCGTGAGAACAAAAATTGTTTTAAAGCCAGATAACCATGTCCGTTTTATTTTTATTTTTTCACTTAAAATACGACAAAAAAAATTCAGTTTTAATTTTTTTTTTCCATGTAAATTTCCAAGCAGAAATTTAATTTTATTCGACAAAAACTTGCACATAATTTCGTTTATAAGCATTTTGTTGAATATCAACGTCAACGTTGATTTAAAATCCCCTGTTACGGATAAGTGATATTTCAACAAATCACAAATAAGAAATATTAATCATACGCCAGAGGTTCAAAAACACAGTTAGTAGGGAGCTAAGGAAAAATGTGGATGAATTAAAGCTGCAGAGTATGGATTTTTAGAAAAGAAATAGATTCATGGCGGTTATTTCTAAATGGCCTATACGATTTTCATAAAAATTTAATGCGACTCTAAAATTTAACCAAATTTGCAATAGAAGAGTTCTAAAAGAAATTAAGTATTCTTCTACATTTTCATCAACTATATTCTTTTCCATATCACTTTTCGTAAGTTCTAACATAGTGCTTTATATGAGTAAAGGTCATCCCCTGAGGGCTGGTCCTAAAAAAATATTAAAAATTAAATGTAATTGCGTACTTACATTTCGATGGTTTTTAATTTACAGTCTTCAGATTCAAATGTTTTTTTTTTTTTTAATTAGTTTTACTTGCAAAGCTCGCATAAACCATATTTGTGATCAAATTTGTAATGCAAGTTTTTGGTCTTTATTGTAATTAAAGTTAGTAGAAAAAGGAATTGTAAATACCATTTTAGATTTTCAAAGTGGTTTGATTAGAAACAAGAAAATTCATAATAGGTAATCTAAACATCTCAGCTGATAGTTTACGTCTTTTTTTTCCTTTGTATAGGATGTTTTGTATAGAGTACCACAACTTTGATTTGGCATCACGGCTTTATTAGAGCACCCATTTAACAGTTGATAGTTGTTTTGTTTTTTAGTTCGCTTTGAGATTTCATTATGAATCGCCTTACACCAGAGCAACGCGTGCAAATTGTTGAAATTTTTAATTAAAGCAATTATTCTATTCGTCAAACTTATCGTGCAGCGGCCGCTACAATTGATTTACTCAAAAAAACTTTTGATGAACAATTATTTTCACGTAATGTTCCAATTAATTGGCCAACAAGATCTTGTGGTTTAATCCCTTCACATTATATCCTTTCGGGTTATGTTAAGTCACTTGTCTTCGACGATAAACCACAAACAATTGAACACCTAGAAATCAACATTCGAAGTGTTATCGGCGAAATACGGCCGCAAATGCTGCGAAAGGTTGTGCAAAATTGCGCCTACTACGCGCCAGTCGTGGCGGCCACAGTCCAGAAACCATATTTAAACATTAATTTTATAAAATATTCTTCCCATTGATATTAAAACTATATTTCCTTGTTGTATTATGATTTAATCTTGTGTCACTCTATAAAAAGCACCCTTTATAAGTTAACCGGTTGCTTTATCGAATGGTGTGTTGACACCGAAAGTAGATGTTTTCGAAAATTGAGGCAAGCCTGTCTATTATGAATATGCCTTGATTAGAAACAAAATTTTAATTATGTAATAATTTAGAAAATAAACCAAATTTTGTATTTCTGAATCTTTCCAAATTATTAAAATAAGTTGTGTATTGCTTCTTTTGATTCATTCAATTTGATTTCATTCAATGAATCAAAAGAAGCAATACAAAACTTATTATACAAATTTTAATTGTTTTATTTTTTCTTTTTTTTAGAAGCAATTTACGGCATTGAAAACATTTTCGTTCGGAAATGTGTTTTGTGACATGCAGTAAATATGGGCGGAACGGTACAAGGCACATACATGTGTGCGAATTTAAAAATGTGATATTCAAAGGGAATACTTCATGTCTGCGATTCAAAGACACTTTAAACTAATAAATTTATTTACTAAGATCAGAGGTATCATTTCTACACAATGCAAAATGAACGTAGAGTTATTTTATAAAAAAAATTTCATTTATTTTCGAGTACAAATGTATTTGTTTTATATTATTTGCTGGCAGCTAATGCAAACTCTTGAGATTTTTAGTTGCTTAGCAGATCATCTAGATTTAAATAAATTAAATTAATTGCATTTATACGATCATATAAATCACTCGTTAAATGAATTTATGTTGTAGTTTTTATTGTATTTAGTCAGCTCTCGAATACTTAAAATATTTAGCTTTGCCATTTAATTATCATGTGCAAACGGTCTGCTCAAGCATAAAATTTTTCAAATTCCCACACTTGCTCTTCAAAAATTCGTATTGTCTATATGATACGTGTCACAGTAGAGGTCTTTTCTTTAGTCTTGTGGTAATAAAAAACTATTTAAAGCATTTGAAATTCATGTAATGAAGGCAAACCAAACAATAAATAGTATTTTAAGCCGTCTGACTGTCTCTCTGACTGTCTGCCTGTCTGTCTTTAGTAATCCTCTTATAAAACACTACATTAAAACCATTTAAACGATACTGAAGAAGACTTTTTCTTTTTTCTTGGTTTCAAAAATAAAAACATAAACAGTCATCATCGTAATTAGATTATGCATAACATTTACATAAAACTGTGTTGTATAGTAGACCTTTTTTTGTAATTAATAATTTTATTGAGGTCTTAAGCCGAACAATTATTATTAAAATTATTATTTACAGGAGTATATAATTTTATGTTTGAAATCTAAAAATATCTGTGTTGAGAATTTAATATAAATGACCTTTTGTGGTTTAATTAGTTTAAATTTGAAAACTGTGTGTGTTTATTAAATGTTTTGTCGACTTTTATCTGATTACGACAGTTTGCGTGCAGAAAATAAAAATACAGATTGTTCTATTTCTCGTTGTTATTTTTTTTTTTTTTTTTTTTTTTTTGTAACATTAAAGATATTTTTCAATTAGAAAAACTTTCGGTGAAGTTAATGAAGTTCTTGGTTTAATCTTACTACCATGTTAAAACCGTTAGCAGGAATAGTGATATATGTAAATTCGTTTAATACCAAATTATCATATTTTAGAAAAGATGCAACATAAATTCTAGATCTAAGAAGTATTCCCCTTTCGAACTGAGTATTGTTTTTTTCGTACCTACAAAGTTGCGCGTTCAAAGACTTGAACTAAAAATGGAGAATCAGTTTTTTGTCTTTTACATAAAAAGAGTTTCTTTTGAACACACGTAATTTATACAAGTATTTTTAAAAATTTGACAGTTTGGTCTTTCGAAATAAACCAGATTCTCTTCCAACTTTACAAGTCAATACTGAACGTGCCATTCATGACATGCGACTTTCTTTAGTGGAAAAGTGCTCGAAAATTGGGTTATTCGAATTCGTTCCTGCAGAAGAAGTCGTTGAGGCCAATTGAATGTCGTTTTATTTAGAACTTAATTTTATCGATTGTACTTCATATTAACTAACAAACTTTTGAATTTCCTGCACAATAAGTTGGAAAACCTTTTACATATTTTGTGATAAGCGGAAAACATGATATTTATGATGTCTGACTTAAACAAACATAAGATAAATAACACATTTGTCTAATTATAAATAAATGGTATCTCAAAACTGATAATCTACTTTGGATTATTAATTAAATTTTTCCAAATGAACAACATGTATTATATAATTTTTGTTAAATTTTGAACTAGAATTTCAGGGCTTATGATGTTTAAAATTTAAGTCTCTAGCTAACAATTTCAATGTCCATCGCTTTTGTCCTTTTCCACAAATAGGAAAACGAAAACTTTCACAGAGTAACAGTGAGCTGGACTATTCAAATTAATTGTCATAAATTTTCTCTTTAAATTGTTCAAGATATTAAGTTATGGACTAAACTCCAAAACATCATTAAAAGAATGTATATTAAAATTGTTTTATTTTTTATGATACATATGGATATGTTTTATGGCCATTTGATTACCACATTTAATGGCCTTACGAAATAAAATTAATGTAAATGATATCGTAAACGAAAATACATCTAAGCCCAATGAAATTAATATAAATTTAGTATATGTGATAAGTACTTACAGTCTTAACCGTAATAAAAAGAATCTTTGAAACATTTTAGTTTAGCATAGCAATAAAATAGTTGGGACAATCATAATTTGAAGACCAATCAATTAAATGGTTGAATCCATATCACGCCATTACGAAAATACATTAAAATTCTGAAGACGTACAACCTGGTATTTAGTTGGATGTAAATATATTATAATATGATATAAAATTATTATACTATGGTTCTCAATAACCATACATATTCTGTTCCTTTGGCCATATTTCTTCTTCACACAGTTGGCAGCTGATAACAATTTATATAATTGAAATAATATCAAAATGAATATCTCTAATGAATCTGAAATTATTGGCAACATTTTTTCTTTGTTGTCAAATTTACTTGTCTAGATTTTTAACACCGATTACACAAAATAACATGTAAAATTGTCAGCAAAAAATTAAATCAACAGTGAGAGAAATCGCTTTTTTTAGGGACACTCGTGTCTTTTGTTTTTAAACAGCAGCAACAGGTTTGTTTGCAAATAAGTTAAATAAAAATAATATGATTCCTTTTATATTTCACTGTTATTATATCATACTTTAACTAATATTTCAATATAAACTATGATTACTGTTACTCGATTTGTTGTGACTCTACAACAAAAGGTAGTAAAATCCGTAAAAGTTGTTAATGCAATTTTAACTAAAAAAACTAAAAATTTTTTCTTCAATTGATATCCACACCTTGGGGCTGAGACAAGGGCCAATTATCCATAAAAATTACATGTTTTTGCCCAATCTTTGAAACAAGAAAGCAACAGACGTACATATTAGGTAGATAAAGGAAGAAGTAGTTAATCTATGTTAGTCTGATACAAGATAAAAGGGAACCTAAGGTCTCCCTCAAGACCAAAATCGATCGAAAGTTAATCCCTTGAGGTTCTCTTTCGAGGCATGACCAGTAACCTAACACTGGTACCACAGGAGCCGGTAAGCCCCACGGGAGAGTGTCTATCTGGGCTAGGCGTGTTGTTCCTATACTGGACAAAAACTTGGCGATGTGATGTTGCAAGATCTTGGGGATGGGTATGCTGTTGGCATATTCCTTCTCCTTGAGGATGGTGATGCTGGCAATTATTGCGCTACCTCCGATGGTGGCATAATTTCTTGACCTATTATAGGTGATGTCTCTTTCGGGAGTACACGTTGTGGCTAAGGTTGTTACTAAAAGCTGGGAGGTGTATTGGTTTAAGGACTGATACTCGACTAGTATTAGCGGCTGTGGCACCTAAAACTGTTTGAGCAGTAATTTTATTAAGTGTTTTACTACGCTGACGGTTCTGACTATTGATCAGTGCCGTACCTTCATTACCAAAACTGTCAGGCAATTATTAATAAAATGCCACACTAATGCACATTCTAGAAATTTATGATATTACTAGATGATTGTCCGGCTTCGCCCGGAAGCTATTTTCTTATATGAGGGAACCATTCATCAACCCATTTTTCCAATTTTGATAGGCGGATGTAGATCCATCTGTCCTTCAACAACATAAATAATTTTGTTCTACTTGAAATACGAACGATGACGCTTCGCGTGAGGCGGACCTAGCGCCATTTTTCTATCAACATGATACGACGCTTCTCATAAATGAGGCGGACATAGCGCCATCTGTCATTCAACAACAAAAATAATTTTGTTCTGTTTGAAATGCGAATTGCGTTAATAGTTTAGTAAATACAGGAATTGCCCCCTCCCTCCCCTCTTCGTGCCACAAGCGCTTTAAAAAATACTTTAAAACCTAATCTCATACCTACCAAATATGCACAAAAAATTTTATTAAAATCGGTTGAGCCGTTTCGAAGGATAACAAACATCCTGACACGAGATTTTTATATATTAGATATGACGAGCTTTAACCAGGGTTTGAACCCAAGTCCTAAGTCTTACATTGGTTTGTATTAAATGCGCTTTCTACTTCAGCCAACTCCAACCTGTTGACGCAACAATTCCGTAAATATCTAAATTTTTTACGTATGTATGTGTTTTATAATCAAGGCCAGAACACACACAACTTTCTTCTGTTAAAATTCATAATGATTCTTGCAAAAATAGAAAAGAAAACTGGAATGATAAACAGCACTTGTATTGGCCACTTATCTGGTCATAATATTGTGCTGCATCAATAACATAATGTTAGTGCAAAGCTTACTATGAAACTGTTTGGTAGAATAAATTGAAAAATAAAATTTATTTCAACATATTTTAGAAAAAAATTTTACAATTCCTTAAAGTTGTAAACATTAATTTTAATGGAAAGTATGTTTTAAATTAAAATTGTAATGCCAAGTCCTGGTCACAAAAACTAAGTGAGTTTGAAATCCTTGTGGCGTTTTTAAAGCCGGTAAGTTCAAAAAAAAAACTCGGTCAACTCAAAATAATCTTTTAATAAATTTAAAATATTTAAGAAAAATTCTTTATAAAAAATTTAACTAAAATATTTGTATTTTAACCATTTCTTCCACTACTGATTTAATAATTTATATTTCTCATTATTTCTTACAAAATCTTGTACAATTCCTTATTTAGATTATATCTTCTTTTTTTTTTGTAGCAATTCAAGCTTTTGTTATTTTTTTATGTTGATGGTTTATTTCAAACATTTTATTAGAAAAGGAAAAAGAAATTTGTGTCTGTGAGCATTTTATTTCTACGATATTTGTAATAAAAATGTTTCCTGATAAGTGTTCTCTGCTTATGGGCGTAGTTGCTTCTGTCTTTTCCTTTTATAACTTATTTTATATTTTCCATACTTGATGTTCCTTTTAGAAAGTTTTAACATAATCATTTATAGATTAGAAGATCTTTGAAAAGTGTTTCTATTATCGAAGATTAATGTACCATAACATTAGTTTTCTTGTGTTTTGTTTTTTTTTTGTTAGGTGTTGTTTAAAAATTACCACTTCCATTCTTTATTTTTTATAAAAATTTTCTTAGAATATTTTTCCTTACTTTCAGTTTTCTATAACACACTTATAGATTTTTTTTCCAAAACTTGGTTTTTACTGAAGTATTATAGAATAAATGAAAATACTTAATCGGTTCTACGCCAAAAATAATGTTGGTATTGATCGAATGGCCACCGAGATAAAATCTTGTTTTCATCTAAAAACTTTTTAATTTCAACAAAAGGTGGCAATATATAAAAATTCCTGTAATAATTATTAAAAAGAACATTAATTTCAAGCATAACAATTTTATAGTTGAAATATTCAGGGCATGACTGTGGAAAGCGTTGTTTGAAAAAAAAAATACTTGGGCATATATTATTGAAATTTCACTTTGAGAACACTTGACATACATATTTTAGTTTGCAATCTATTTTTATTTTTTAAGTTAATCAAATCGCCTTTAAAGAAAGAAACTCAAATTGGCATACAATTTTTATATTGAAACAAGAGCTTGAGAAGGTATTTTCAATTTCCTTTTTTTTCAGTGTTACTCATAAAAAATTATTATTGTAGAGATTATGTGCACATAAGTTAATAATCAGTTTTTGTCTTATCAGCCGGTAATAAGAAACATTATTCACAAACGCTTAATAAAGCCAATTTAACTATCGTGTGATCAGTTTTGTGATTCTGTGTTAACAATATTGTTTCGTTCTAATTGTCAAGTTATAATTAGTGTTGTGTACAATAACATACTCGATAAGCAAGTAGTTTCTAAAGCTTTAAAAATGTAAATGTCACATAAATTTTATTTAAACAAGTTAGATTAATAGAATATTGCTTACTCGTATAATATTCCAAAATATATTTAAATTTTTTAAGAGGTGTTGTAGTGACATTGCGCGCAAATAATAAAAAAATTATAGTTATACATATGTACACATATAAATACATATTTTTGTATAATACTAACAAATATCGAAATTATATTTATAACATTCATTACTTTATTTGAATCTATTATTTATTTTTCATACTTTTTGAAGTAAATAGTGATTTTTTTTTTTACTTTAAAAAATGCAAATGTCAACTTCTTAAACGGTTAAAGTAGCGTGATACCTACAATAAAATTTGCGAGATTATTAGCGTGTAATAACCACCTCATAGTGCTATTAAGCTTTTGTGAATACTACTTTAGCGGATTTTGCTTATTAGTCTCTAATAAAACGTTTGTAAATAACAATTAAAGCCTATTTTATTTGAATATGTTTTATTTTTAACTGTTATTTTTACATTAGCTTTAGGAATTAAAAAATCAGTCACACGCTGAAAAAAGATATTGACTAAATTTCCTTGAAAATAGTAAAAAAAAAATTCTATATTTAGTTATAATTTTATTATTTGGCTTCTACCGAAAACATCGTTTGTTCTATTCGGCCAGTGAAATAGAAAATCTAAAAAAAAGGGATGTTTGGATATAAAATTTTTCTTTTGTTGCTCGAAATATGTTAACAATGTCTACTTAATATTTCTCTGAATATTAACATTTACGAACTTTAGCCTGTATAAATATTAACAAAATCAATTTTACTTTAACAGTGCAGTGTTGGTTTGTTTGTTTTTTTTCGCAACTGCGGGTTGTCGCATAAGGTAAAATTATTATGTCGCTTAAGGTATTTTGGCGGTTATGGCACGAAATATTATGTGAGTCATTCTACAAAAGATCGGGAACAAGTATAATAGCACATTTTTTTCGATGTGAGAACTTCTCACAGGTTACAGAAATGAGCAACAGGGTTTGAACTCAATTCCTAACATGATACACATTTCATCCAACAGCAGATATAAACAAATTTACAATATTATAACTTTTCGTGATATGTTGTAACCCTTTGGAAACACAACACACAATCAGCAAAAACGTGCGTTATAGTTATATGTATGTATGGCTGTGTGTATGTATGATAACACAAAAACTTAAATATTCTTGACAAAAATAGAAAGTTAAAGTAAATAAATAAGAAGATTAAAGACCGGCAAAAATATGCTGTCTGTTTTGTTCAGTTTCTTCAAACACTTAATATATGTCAAAAGTTATGGACATGATTTTGCATGCTACTAAAATTTTAAAATATTTTTTGACATCTTTGATTTAATTCAATTTCAAAATAAGCACATAAGGAGGAAAACGAATACTAATATATGATTTTAAAGTCACAACGCTACAAGCATACATCTGTACACAAACACGATGAAGTATTTCATGAAATTTGATTTATGAAACTGCTTTCCCAATAGCATGACTAGAAAATCAAGTTCACTGATATAAAACTAAGTTACTTCGCCACATCTGCTATTCAAATAGAAAGTATTGATTAGAAAAATCTCATAAATTATTTCATTCTATATGTTAAGTTATTGAAATACTTAGCTACTTGTGGTCTTATTTTTATTCTTTCATACAATTCTTTAAAGTTCTCTGAGGTTTCTTGTACTTTTTTTATGAAATCGGTCTTAAAATAACTATGTATTTCGTTCCAGTGTTGCAGACGGTGGTCTAAGCTCTTCGTCGTTTTTTTTAAACTGTGCAACCGTATTTTAAAACGATGCTCTTAATTTGCTTACTTTATTTCTAAATTCCTACACATTAACATTCCCTTGTACCAAAACACTTAGAGAATTGTAAAGGCTGGCTATTCTCTGCTGAATAATTAAAAATGAATTCATTATTATAAAATCACCTCATTAGCACTTTTTTTTCGCCAAAAATTTATATTTTATGTTTTTCTTACAGTTGATAATTTTTAGTTTGGTTTGAACTAAAATATTATTTATCACTTGTCCTTTCGATCACGGAGGAAGTGCAACAAAATGTTAATTTCCGCAGGAATTAAAACTATGAATGTGGTTAAGTTACACATCAAATATATTGTATACAGAATAATTTATGTGTAGCGTTCACCAGTTCGTTGAGATGGTACCAAGTAAAAGTTTTTTCTTACAGACTTTTTTCAAAACAAAGGCAAAATAAAATTTTCGTTGTGCTATAAAATCATTAGCTAATAATATTTTTAATTCTAACAATTAAATTAATTTATTAATATAAATAAATAATTTAATTGAGAAAAATTTAATCAATAAAATTATTCACATATTTTTTGCCATGAACAATTTTAACCAAAAATTCAAAATCTCTGAATTACATTGAATGAGTCTAAAGGAAATTCTATGAATTTAAGTATTCAAATTCTCAGTATTAATGAGAAATATTCTTTCCAAATGGCTCATTCTAACTCTGTTGCAAACGCCCTATGTTCTTCGTGAACATTCTATTTAAATATTTTATGCTACAATTTGTATTTATATTATATTTAATTAAATAAAGGACATATATATATATATATATATATATATATATATATATATATATATATATATTCTTTCCAAATACAGATGTTGCAGAAAAGCTTTATTGAGTCAGAATTTGTGCACCATTAAAAGTAGGGTACCGACAACATTGTGCGCTACTCTATTTAACATTTTGTATTTCACTGTCATAATATTTTTTAAAAGACTTTTTAAAACTAAATAAAACAGACTGTGTTAGCGTGTACTTTATTCAAAACTAAAAATTCCATATTTTTATTTTTCAATTAAAACTTTAATGCGATTATTTTAATACCCTTCAATCAAAAGCAAACAATTCTTATCTCTTTACAAAACAAAAGAATTATTATGTCAATATAATAATCTTCTACTCAAACCAACTGAATGTCCATTTTCTATTTGTGTGTTAATTTTTTTTAAAAAAAAAGGTCCCTCATAGGAATTGTGTTTGATTGCTAAGTTTTTCTATTTATAACTTTGTATCCTTAGATAAATTTAGCCATTAGTCTGTATTTTTCTAAAAAATTTTATCCCTCATTTAAAATCTTTATTAAAGTTTTTCATTTCGCATAAATATTTATTTATTTGTTTTTTTCTTTTACATTTTTAAGATTCTGTTTAGAAATATTTTTATATTTTTTTTTTTTGGCCAATCACGGTTACATTTATAAAAGAAAACGCAAAAAAAAATATATAAAAGAAAAACAAATTTTAAACCCAATGTGACAAATTATGTGCATGTGTGTGTAAATAGGCACACATTTAGGCATATTTTGAAATTTATTTCTGTGTTTAAGAGCCAAAACATATTTGAGTACAAAAAAAAATGGTAAATTAAGTGCAGAAAGAAAAATTCTTAAATTCGATAAAACTTGAATGTTTTTACTAAAAGGTTTTCCAATAGGGATGATATAATTTTAAAGTGACGTTTCGGTCATTTGTAATATGTCATTTGTAATCTGTCATTTGTTTTTCATTGTATTCAGTAGTTTTTACAATTTCATCATGGAGAGATATACGCAAGAACAACGTTGCTGATTTTGCCTTGGAAGTTCAAGTTCAACGATAACGATTTTTTTAAGAAAATCATCTTCTCCGATGAGGCTCACTTTCATCTGAGTGGTGCGATAAATAAACAAAACTGTCGATTCTGGTTCGAAGAAAATCCACAAATTATTCATAAAAAACCAGTACATTCACCTAAATTGACAGTTTGGTGTGGTTTTTGGTCTGGTGGAATCATCAATCAGTCCGTACTTCTTTCGAAATGAAACTGGTAACACCGTTACTGTCAATGGAGAACGGTATAGATCGATGATAACCAACGAAATTGAAAGAAGTTGATATTGACAATATTTGGTTCCAACAAGACGGGGCTACGTGCCACACAGCAAATGCAACAATTGAATTATTGCGAGAAAAGTTTGGAGATTCGATTATCTAAAAAATTGTGATATTGAATGGCCTCCAAGAAGTTGTACTTTAACACCATTAGACTATTTCGTGTGGGGTTATTTCTTCCGAAATAAACTAGACTCTCTTCAAGCTTTACAAGTCAAAATTGAACATGCCATTCATGACATACGACTTGATTTAGTGGAAAAAGTGCTCGAAAATTCATAGAATTAGTTCTTGCAGAAGAAGCTATAGAGGCTATTTTATTTAAAACTTAATTGTATCGCTTGTACATCCCATTATATAAAAAACTTTTGAATTGCCTAAACAATAAGTGTGTTTTTCTAAAAAAATTATATCACTCTATTCTCTATTTTTACACGGTTTTTTTTTAGTTTTTAAGTATGAAGAAAGCAAAATTTGGGTTTTATTGTCATCGTATGGAAGCTGCGGCTTAGTGGAGGCATTCGAATTTATATTCGCGAAAAACGCTAAATGGCCATTCAAGACAACTTAATCTGTTAAAACACATTTCATAAATAAAAAGATAAAAGAAATCATCTAGATTTTTGAAAAACATGAGCTTTTATTAATTTTATGATCATTGTTTATATTTTGTTTTAAATGTTTTTTTTTGTTTTAATTTTAAATAAATTTAAAGGATTTATATTTATTCAATATATTCATGTTTATATGAGATATTTTTAAGTTTATAATTAACTTGTTTACAATATTTTTGTTTTGTTTTAGCAAACTGTGTATTATCTACTTTTTTACTTTCATTTAATTGTTTCAACGTTTTAATTTTTAATTATAAACACAATTAAATAAAAATATCATTAAATATTATATGAATATCATATAAAACCATTAACGTCTCACGTTATCCATTTTGCGGCATGAATGTTCTTTTACAATCAGAGTGACTCAGAATAATAAAAGCAATCAAACTCACACTCTCACACATACACACACACCCATGTAACAATGTCTTAAAACACTTAATACATACCTTATTTATTATTTGAATTACAATATTTAATTGCTTAATTGTTTTACTTGTTGCCTTTCTATTATATCGATGGTCTCAAGTAGAAAGGCCCTAACTTGTATTGTTTACGAAAATGATTTTTTCAGTGAATCAAATACGTTTGACTCAAATACACCTCGTCAAAAATATTTATTGGAATAGTGTGACAGTTTCTATTATGTTTTTACCTTCTCCTGTAAAGTTAAAATTAGTCGAGTTAAGGCCTTCCTATTTGAGGCCAACGATATGTTTTCATAAATAATTGATTTTGTTGTTGTGTGTTGGCATTTGAATTTTATATTCCCATGAATGTGAGTGAGAGTGCATTCCATTCTTGTGTATTTTATTTTAAAATTTGATTAATATTTTTGATTTATTTAATTTTTTTTTTATTATTTCCTTATCGTGTAATTGATTCCATTTTATGTTTCATTTATAGAAACCACGTTTCATTTAAGGCCATTTTACACTATAATGCAGTTCATAGGTTTTTCATTGGATTTGTTGGCAGGAAACGGAATAAAATGAATATAACTGCATTTGTTAAAAAATATCTAGATGTACGGTCACATTAGGGAAATATTGGATTGAAATGTGTTTTCCCATATTTTGTTAAAGTTAAGCAAATGTTATTTGCGTTTCTCACACTACGCATATATATATGTTGGTTTCTATTTGATTTGTTTAAACTAACATATACATAAATATTGGAAAATATATTTGCCTGAACAAACGTTTTCCTTAACTACCCTGAAAACATTATTTCTAATTTCAATTAATTTCGTAATTAAATCAATCAATAAGAAGAAAAAAAATTATTCCGAACCATTTAAAAAAAAATTTGAAGTATTTGAAAAACTTGAATATCAAAGATTAAATTTACCATTCATTCATTGGTTTTCAAGAAAAATCAAATAAACAATTTTAAATTCGTTTTTATTCTGTTTGTAAGCAGAAATGTAAGCAGGCACTAACTTAAGAAGGTCAAGGATAAATCAGAAGCGCTCTTTTGCATGGAAAAATGGTGTGTATCATTTTAAAAATAATCGGTGGAGGCAGGCAATCGACTACATATCAGCTTTTATAATTTCCATCTCTTGCTTTTGTAATAATGGAAATCGTTATCGAATAAAACATATAATCTTTTGTTAAAATTAAGTATTTATTTAAAATTTTCACTGTGCAATTTATTACTGTAGAGTATGTCACCTTGCAAGATTACTTGCAGAATATTTTGTTTCATAATTTTCCATTTTAGTCTTAGTACTGTGGTGTATTATAGTGCGAAATGGTCCTTAATAGTATATTTTATAATAAATGTTATGCCTTTTTTTTGTTTTAATTTCTCTCTTATATAATATTTTGGCTATCACATAATATATTTTAAATTAGTTTTCGTTTGAAAATAATATTTTTGGGGTGGTCATTGAGAGGTGATTTTGATTTTTATGTATTTCTTAATTTTTAATTACTAAATTAGTTAAAAATAATAAAAGCAATTTCCTTTAACTTTTTTCGTATTTTTACAAACTACAATTTTTAGAGGAGGTAGCATAATTCGCACTCTTAGAATATAAAATAATTCATTCTCTTCTATTGAAAAAATTATTTGATTTTTATCTTTAACATAAAAGTCTCATGGCTTTGGAGTTATCAAATATCCAGAAGTTTTAATAATTTCCCAATTACCATTTCTGCTGAAAATTTTATTTAATAATTGATATTTTAAAGCATTAGTATTTACCTTCAAAATTGGCATAAAGGAGCAAACGATGAGCTTTGCATGCATTACTGATACGTTCTGCTGGTCTGAGTGGATATTCCAACATTCTAACATTCTAATTATGTATGTTCTCTATAATAAAAATATATATTTCAGTACTATCGACGACATTCTTCAAAAAATAAAAAAAAAATTATTTCCTTTAAAAATAAAATAAAAAGGAAAATAAAATCAATTAAAATAATTACTGAGTCAATTAATATATTAATTGATGTAATATTTATTCTGGGTTAACAGTTAATTGAAAAAATTTAATCAGCAAACAAAGTTGTATAAAGTTGTAATCACTAAAATTAAAATTTTTAATTTTCCAAAACTTGTGGAATTAATTTATAAAAATTTAATTTTTGAACACATGATTAATTTATTCAATTACCGAACGTATTGCAACTAGAACTAAAGTAAGGTTAGGTTAGAAAGGGTAGAGTGCAAACAGACATCCACTCGGAGATTCAATTGGATCCATTGTAATTCATTTCATATAATTTTGTTTGCGAATTTGCATAGCCGCCGTAATGCCTAAAAAGAAACGAAAGATCCCTTATTAAATATCAGTTAGCCACTTAAATCCCATTATAAAGCGGCTGATATCCTCAAGTTTTCTCTACGAGATATCACTAATGCCCTCATGAAAACGTCTGCTTAGCCAACTTTGCCTACGACGTTGCAGCTATGGGCAATAACAAATGATATACTCTATAGTTTCTGGCTCTTTTTCATCCCCGCACATCCTACAATAATCCAGAGTGGCATTTTCCCATCTGCTGGTTCCCAAAACCTTTCCATGCATTACCCCTAATAGATCAGTTTAATCTGAGTCAATTGTTGGCCATAATTCCTCCAGGAATTATTGGCTCTGTTGATTACCCAATAACTGAATTCCCTATTGTAGTAACCGATTGGAATCTTAACTGGTCTATAACTTATTTCTTCACTTAGAATCAAACACACTGCCCTATTAGAGAGCAAAACATTTTTAAGAAACGAACACCAAAATACATTTTCTGCATGGAGATGTAGCATTTTATTGTAGAAAAGAAAACAAAATATATTTTTTTTGTTATAGAATGTTTTTTTTTTTCTTTTTTGTGAAATTATACGTGATGTACCTAATAGGTGTATGGTAATAAGGAAAAAGTGCTTAAGTCATATTTTATATTTTTATCTAAAATCAATTTTAATTGTTTGGGTGGATTTTGAAAAATCTATTCGCACTCTACTTAAAGTTGATCATTCGTTTTTCAATTATTTTCATTTAGTAAAACGTGGTTCTCTACACCATAAGAATGGGAATTAATTTGAAATCTAATGCTTTATAAAAAAACGGAAAAGCAGTAGGTGTCAGAACTGTGTCAAAAATCTTTCAATATAAATAAAACTTTGTGCAGGTATACTTTTGAATATGGCGAATAAATTGATAGCATTAAATTAAAATTAACTTATATCGACTTAACTACTTTTTCCTTTTTGCCACAGATTTTGTGGTAAAATTATTTTTGGTTTTTAACAAAGTACTAATGACAACAAAAATATCTTTTGTCTGAATATATTAATAATTTTTGCATGAGACTTTGATTGTATTGTAGAAAAGACATGTACATCCTGAATTGTGATAATATAAATTGATCAGTTTTTATTTTCATAAAAATATGTTTATTTTAGTATTCTGTATCCCTATAAAAACATTTTAGAATTTTAAACTACAATATGTTTTATAAGGATAAAACTGAACAAAGTCTATATTGAATATCCTTGCAGTTTTTTTTTATCAAGGCATATGTCAAACGAACACTAACAATTGTGTATTAAAGGAAAGCAAATTTTGTATCGATCGATAATGTCAAAAAAGATTTTTATACTTGAAATCCAGATTGAAAAATGTTTGCGAAAAAACAAACAAACGATAGAATCTGAAAAAAAAAAAAAAAATTAAAGACAGATGACTAAAAAAGAAAAATCTATGTTGCTTGGAAAATGATGTGTCCCATTTATGTTTTTTTTTTATCAATTATAGATTTGGCTGTACCACATGTATTCTCAATGGTTGTTCCCCTTTTTTCCAATAACTACGGGTCGAAACAAAAACACTGAAAAAATAATTGTACATTGAAATAGATTTACACACAGGATGGAGAACAACGAGTTGGTATTCAAAAGGACACTAAACTGACATACAGTACCAACAAATTTGCCAATGGACAACGTTAAATTATGTCCAAATCAACAAATACAACACTTTTTCATATGATCACTCAACAAAATTTCCTTTTAAGTAACAAAATGAACAATAATATATATTTTTTTTTTTGTGTAGCGACATATTTTCATTGTTCTAGAATTTAAGTGATTCTGGGAATTTATAGAAATAATTTTTGCTTTGAATAAAAAATCAATTTTATTTGTATAATACCAAGACTGGACAGTTTATGGTATTTAATTTTAAAAACCAACAATAACAAAAATTCGAAGCCATCACAAAAACTTTTAAATATAGATAATCAAAACATGATTGTTAACAATATTCTAATTTATTGTATGAATATTTAGTTACATCCCTAGTGTATCTATTTATATGTATGTTTCAATTACATATTTTTTTTACATTGGTATACACATACATACATACTAAAAAATAAAGACTAAAAAATAAAACACACAAATTGTTGATGAAAACAAAAAGTTTATATTGAAATATACGCCCTTGTTGTTTATATTTCGGATACACAAAACCAACAAAAAAAAATATAATAAACAATTTACTTTTTTGTTTAAAACAGCGGTTTATGTGGTTTTGCAAAACTTTATCGTAAAAGAATGGTTTCTTTGTGTTAGCAAAACTAAATATGTATTCACCCCTATCGTGAATAAGAAATGAAATTTTTGTGCACGTGAAATTTTAATTCCACTCGAAGGGAAAAATGGTATCGTGAATCTCCCGTTAAAAATGATTCTCGCTATCAGTTCTTAGTGATTAAATATCATAGAACTTTTTCTTCGAAAATATACACGAACATATTTATTTCATTAATCAAAGTTAAATATTCAGTGTTGGAGCTTTAGTTTGGCTGCTCCGTTTGTTTTTTGCTTTCTAACTTTTATGTGGTAAAATAATTCGGCTACCTTTTGGAAAGCCAACAAAACGAAAAAATGACAACAAATTAAAGCTTCACAAATCTGCAGACAATCGGCATGTTTTTTTTTGCATTTTGTTGAGGAATACATCAGTTTGTGCCTTATTATCAGATCTTTTCATTAAAATAAACTTTTTAAGCTTCAATATTCGAATTATAAGAAGAAATACATATAATTTATGTTCTATTCCCCATAAAAAATAAAGTGAAAATATCAATGTGAGAAGTCAAAAAATTCCGAGCGAAATATTTATTCACGATAAGGGGAATTTTTTTCAGTGAACAGTTCTCACGTTCTTATTCTGGACTGAATAAAATTTTTTCATGCGAGTTGTTCACGATTGCAAAGACGTGAAAAGTGAAAAAATTGCATGTGGAAAATTGTTCACGATAGGGCTGATTATGAAATAATTTATTTAAAAATATTTATTTAAACGTTAATAATTTAAGTCTTCAAAAAACTGATTGAAAATTTAAAAATTAAGGTGCTGTTTCTGCAAGTCAAGACGAGTGATTTGAGTGTAAATTTTGTATGGAAATCACTTAGAAAACTGAGTGCTTTTCATACAAAATCACTCGTCTTGTATAAACAGCACTTAATACTAATTTAAAGTCTTTTAAAAAATTTGGACCCAAACAAATACCATCGGTGGTCAATTGAAATTTTTTTATTTTGTTATTAAAATGAATATAAATAAGCAAAATAATAAAAGGAAAATCAAAAAATTATTGAGTTTGGGAATTTTGGCACAATGGACATTCCGTATGAAAATTTGCCAATCCTCCTTTCTCAATGCAAAGAGTTTTTTTTTTTTTTTTTTTTGCAGCAGCAGCAGCAGTGGTAATGGCTTATATTGTTGCAAATAAAACATCGTAGACCATTTCTTAGGAACGTGATCATTGCCATTTGTTCAGAAGCCTTGTACACTTGGGGACAATGGTCGAGGAGATTATTTTTGTGACAACTGTCGAAGATAAAATCTAGCTATATTTTTTCTAAATAATAACTGGTCCATGACAGTTACTACAGGATAATGGGGATCGTTATTTGTTTCTTTCTATTGTCGTTCCAGAGGACCAACATAATCTTATCATTTTTATCAAACTTGTAGAAAACTTCGCCTCTGGACTTTTTCATCCTCTAATTTAAAATGTGTAATGCGATTTCTCTACATGATTTTCACAATAGTCGCGTACGTCCCAAAAAAAGTTTTAAAAATATTTTGTGATTTGTGTCTAATTATGAGCAACATTTTCACATCTTTCGTACCGCATGACTCCGAGAAACTTATCGCAACTTGATTTTTGTAAACAAGGCGAGCAGATTTACCCCAAATAAATTGCATTACAGAATGATGACTTTACTACTTCACGCATAGATTCTTTGACCGATTTATTTTCATCAAAAAAAGATCACTGTATGAAGTTTTTGATCAGAAGATCTTGAGGTATCCTAACTTTAAATAATTTTACGGTGATACTTTTGGAATAACTATTGTCAACAAGACGTAGATTTGTTTTAGGTTTTGGTACAGGTTTTACTTCTATTTCTTCATCCAAAGACCATAACATTCTTTATCGAGGTAATTCGTTGTAACCTGATAGAATCAGTATCAAAACAAACCTAAAAATTTAAAATATATTAATGGTTTTGGCTTTTTTATGCCTGGATGAATTTGGCAATCATGGCCAGGACTTCTTCGTAAAAATGTTTCAAATATTTGAACTAAAATAATCTTTATAACTCATTTAATTTTTTTCCACAGAATCCCAAAAATTATTCAGCACACATGAGCCCGTTGTACCAAAATTGGCACAGCATTATATCAAGTCGTGCAAAATCATATGAATTTATTTCACACCATCTAAAAGCGTTTTATATCTTTTATTATTTATTGAATTTATAAAAAATTAAGCAATAATGATACTGTACATTTTGTATAGAAAATAATGATCAAAAAACCATATCCACCTCCGTAATAGGTTTTATAGGAAAATTTATACGATTTTTTCTTCAAAATCATGGAATGCAATAAAATTTTTTTTTTTTTATTTCAAGTAATTTTTGTACTTTTAGCTAATCAATCAACCGATTTTTTGTTATACGAAGCAAACATTTTATGTACATGTAAGTTTTATATTACAACAAATGGCTCGAGACTTGCACCGTTATTAAGATTCATACAAGATTGATTAAATCAGCATGTTCGTTTCAATCCGGTGCGCATAACAATCATTCCATCAATCAGAAAACAGCCATTGCCAGTGCGAGTACTGCGTTTACAATCATTGCTTGTTATTGAACAAACGTGGTTGGATAACAAAAACTCAGAGTAAATGATCGGACACACTCTAAAAATTTATACCCGTTGCTGGTCTCTGGTGTAGTTGGTTTTGTAGGTGCCATAAAAGGCTTTACGGAATGCATTTATTTATTCATGCTTGGTATATATCGCATCATCTGAAGTCATAGATGAAATGGCGTTTTTAAAAAATATCAAAAAATATATCTCAACTTGATGGCATCAATAACTCAAATTCGGAGAGCTTTGATTGCTTAAATTAACCCTAGAGCACTAATGTTTATCATTGCGACATCAATCCGGTATTTTTTATTTGACCACAAAGTTGTTAAGGTGTTAGTGGCGAGACTTTTGTTGCCGTGAACCCTCCTGCTTTTCCATCTGTGGTGGTCAAATGAAAATGTTTATATTTTTTTTTTTTTGTGGTTGAATTGGCATTTTGGAATATAATGGTTATAATGGTCTTTTAATTTGTTAAATATCAATAATGTGTTTCTAGTTAAAAAAATATTTTTATTTTTGTGTAGCTCAAGGCAATTTGATAATAGAGAGACTCGCATAAATTCGCTTTAAAAAACATCTGATGTCAAAACATGGTAGCGAATAATGTGTCATTGAAGCAATTGGATCAAGGGGAGAAACAAGGTAATCCCTAAGCTGTCGACATGCGTTTGTATAGAAAATGAAACAAATAAATTTTAGGCGAATTCACACAAGGTGATCCCGCCTCAATTTTCCTTGAAAATTTCTCTCTGGGATGTCAAAACAATGTACCAAAAAATGGTTCCCCGATCTCAGGAAGATCAAAAATACAAACGGCGAAATTAGGCGAATATAGTCAGTCACCTGTGCTTTCACGACCAACATTTTGAAATAAATAAAAATTTTAATTCAATATTTTAGGTATGAGAAAAAATTCTAAAATCATGAGATCTACGAAGATTACTTAAAACACATTTAAAATATTCTTAGTACTCTTGGTTTAAAATATTATTTTTATCATTTAACTGCCAATAAGAAGCACATCCATACATACATATATTTGTTGTATACAAGTATATTAAATTGTTTTAACACTCTGTCTCCACCGAATAAATGAATGTTAAAGCTTTTTTGTTTACACTTTTTAAATCAATTTCGGGACGAGTGGGCGATTCCAGTATATGTACACATATGAATGCTTGGATGTATATTTCTCACTTAAAATCCTTTGTAGTCAGCATATCTGTACATTGCATGTCAACATGTTGTCAATGTGAATTAAATAACGAAAATTGATTTATAAGTGATATTTATTTTGATTAGTCTCTATTTATTTTTCTTATTCATGTACACATACATACGAATACATGTCGTATTGTTTTTTTTTTTTTTTTTTTTTTGTGCTCTTAACCACAGCAATAAATTTCAGTACACATACATACATGTATACGCACAAACCAACATGGCTATATACACATGTTTGTGTAAATGTGGAATAATTTAAAAAAATATGCAACTTTAGTGCCATGGATTTTATTTGTCCATCATTAATTTTTATGTGCCGTAATAATTGTAGGGCGATGAAATTATAATCAAAGTAATTAAAATGTGTTTTATTTTTACGAAATACTTTAATAAAAAGTTACATTTGTCTATATAATAAAAATTTTATTATGGACATTTAAAAATTATGATTTTGATAAAGAATGAATTGTTAAATGAAGTTTTCCCAAATCAAAGTTTTTTTTTAGTTTTTAGTTCTTAGAAAGTACAAAGACACGTATGTGTTTTCGAATTCGAATTTGCACTTAATCTATCTATATGTAAGAAATTTTACTAAATTTTTTTTTTTTTTTTAAATAAATTTTTTTACAAATTTATTACTAAAATTGTATAGTTTTGTTTAGAACATTTTTCTTAAATTGTTTCAAGTCTTTCACAATCCACTTACATATTAAATTTTATAAACAGGAGAATTTTACTGCTTCCAAAATAGTTTCAGCAGGACAAATTTCCTTATTACAGAGAAAAAAAGTCCCAAACGAACTCAAATCAATCCCAAAATGTGTCCATAATACGATAAGTACGAGTTTTCTTGAATAAAGTAGGGATTATTCCCAAAATACTTAATTCATTCCCAATAAAAGATTATTTAAAAAAAGCGTACGGCTTGATTTAATGCGAAAAATACCAGCTTTAGAAGGGATTCATAAATCCAGGTCCAAAATCACTCATGCATCCAATTAAAAGTCGTTCACATTTATTTATTTTAGCCACAATCAATCCTGCCACATACTTGAATCAATCCCTAACCGTGATTAATTATGTCCATTTTTATCCTGAAACACAATTGAATTATTAATTTTTAACTTTTACTCATATCAATTTCAAATTTAGTTTTGTTCATTTGTTTGTAACACATCGCAATAGTCAAGCCACCACATTTCCATTTTCAAATCGACATACATATAAAAGCCAACAAATTTTATAAATTTAATTTTTGTTCATTTCTAATAATGAAAAGAGACATCTAAGAAAGTGTTTAATACCTTTTGGGATTGATTCAAGTACATTTCATACTAAAATTTTTAATCACAACTCACGTACTAAACAAAGAGATCCTTAAATACTTAAATTAAGAACGAGTTAATTTTCTGTGTGTAGAATATTAAAATCTGTTGACTTTTAACTAAAGCTTTTAGGTCAAGTTAAGTTAATATTCATAATTATTTTACGATCAACAATATCAAATGCTATACTATGGTCCAAAAGAACCAGGAAAAACGCCATATTTCTATCAATTTTGGATCTAAGATCATCGACAACATCGACTAAAGCAGTTGTGCTTCTTTTGGCGTTTTCAAAACCTGATTGTCTTTAAGATAATAAATACATTTTTATGCGTCAAATACTCAGACATTTGCTTGCCTCTGAGATTATCCATCAACTTAAACAAAAAGTGTAAAATGGCGATTGAGCGAAAACAATTATTACTTTATATAACTTCCAATTTCTTGGGAAGATGGAATTCGTGACATTAGTATTAAATAAATGCTTAAATAGACGTAACAGCTAGGGAATTAAAGCTTATAAAAATATCGGGTATATACCATCGATACCAACCGTCATATATTATCATAATGGGACCATATCAGGACTAAAATAGGCTTGAAACTATTTTAATTTATATATTTATGTATCATTGATTAACTATTATTATTTCCATTAAATCCTCTTATGATCCTTAAGCCACAAGTTTGTTAATTATAAGTGCTTTAAAAATTCCGTCTTTGTAAAATGTTAAAATAACTTTTCCATAAATGAAATTACAAAGTATTTTTCATTTAAAAAAGAGATTTAAAAAACTTGCTGTTTGACCAATTTAATTTTCAACGAAAAAATAACTAATAAAAAAGTACGAAAAGTACCCCCGAAAAGTACATTGCAAGTTAACGTAAAAATTAATAATAAAAAAAAGAAAAAGTACCAAAAGTAGCAGTTGTTACTTATTTTTCATCTAAAAAAGTACGTCAACGGAAAATAACTATTAAAAAAAATGAACCAAAAGTACCAACTTCTGCTTATTTTACCCATATAATGTACTGTTAATAATAAAAAATAAATTCCAAAAGTACCAGCTGTTACTTATTTTACTCCCCAAAAGGTAAACTGAAAGTCAACGTAAAATTTATTTACACAAACAAACAAAAAGTTACAAAAGTACCAACTGCCTCTATTTTACCCCTAAAAAGTACCAACTGCTACTTTTTACCCTAAAAAGTACATAATAAGTCAACGTAAAAATTAAAAATTAAAAATAAAAGTATAAAAAGTACCAAAAGTACCAGCTCTTTCTTATTTTACTCCCTAAAAAGTACACCGAAAGTCAACGTAAAAATAATAAAAAAAAAAGCAAAAGCACCAACTGCTATTTATATTACCCATATAAAGTCCATTGTTACTCAACTTGAAAAATTAATAAAAAAAAACCAAAAGTACCAGGTCTTACTTATTTTATTCCCCAAAAGTATACTGTAAGTCAAAAAAGTACCACAGTAGTTATTTGTCCCGTTTTTATTCCTTTAAAAAGTTCTACGTATTTTAACATGAGTCATAAGCTATCCCAATCTTATCCTAATCAATTGATCGCTTTTGCGTCTTTTATAGTAGAACAGACATCCAAACATACAATCTTTGACAAGAAAACTATAAATATCACGACAAATTCCATTTAACATTGTAAAGCTCATCGCATATTTCGTCAAAGTTTAAGTCCTCCTCTATGAAATTTTCACACTGAGTTTTATAATCGAAAATATCATTTATTATATTAAAGATTTAATTTTTTTCAAAAGACATCAATGTAAAGCATCTTCAAGTGTCGATTTGACTTGTATCCATCACGTTCAGCACCTCTGGAGAGGTGCCCGTTTAATGTTACGTAGGTTTGATCAAAAGTTTATGGGTAACTGAAAATATTGTTTAAAGTTTGTTCAATATTTCCATTTTTTTGCAAAATCTTTTGAGAACGAAATAAGCCAGTGGATAAAAATGTTTTTGTGGTTGCTCTCTGACACACAGAAGTGTGTGCAGTGTTGCATCCTCTCACAGAGACAAAAAAAGCTAAGTAATTAAAATTGCTTTTAATTTTTTAATTATGTTTTTATTTCTTAAGTGACAACAATATCCTTTATATCTCACATTTGTTTTCTTTTTGTTGCTTTTCTCAAACACTTAAATATTTATTCAGGTATTTAGATTTCCTTAAACTAATAAATATGTAACTAGTGGTTCTGATCATGTTCAATTAATTGATTTAGTTTTATATGTTTCTTCAATATTTATTATAAACTAAATAATACTTAGTAATTGATGTGTAATGTTAACATTAATTTTCATTTTATAAAGTATTAATACTTTTTCTTAAATTATTATAAATAACTTTTAATTTACTAATTGGTGCATTTTTTTGATTTATAGACTTAAACTTATAACTATTAGGAGAAAATAGAGCGAGAGAGAAAAATATATATAGTTTGATCTTTCTTGGTTTCTTTTTTTGGAAATAAATTTAAATTGGAAATTTAAAAAAAAAATTAGCTTATACGAGTACATACATACATACTAAACTCTTTCATTTTCCTCTTGTTTTAAAAAATATTTATGTATGTGTGTATTTATATAATTCGAGTTAACTTTGTATGACACTTTTGTGTGATTTGAGAACAAAATTTTTTGTTCTTTTGCATTCACTTTCAGAGATAATTTGGCCGAGAGACGCAACAAAGTAAACTCATGTTTTTGCAAATATAATTATGACGTCCTTTATTTGTCCACGGTCCACTGTTGTCCAGTGCAGTGTGACGTTCTGAAAAATAGAATAAATATATTTTTATTTGTAAATAAGTTTTCCGGTTTTAAAATATTACTTTTCTTTTTTTTTCATAAAGCATAATTGGGTAATTAAAAGTCATCACATGCATGTTATTCTATCACGTAGTTGGTATTTTATGTCAGCTGATACTTTTTACTGCTGTAATGTGTCAGAACGGTGTTTTATTTGAAATATACGTTAAAGTTTCATATAAAAATATTTTTGCTTTTTCATTTTATGCCCACGTATGTACGTACATACATACATGCACATTTTATTGTCACTTTCAATTTTGAAAAGACAGTTTAGTTATATTAAAAAATAACAACCTTTTTTATTTTAACATCTCACTCATGGGTAAAATTTTATAGCTTTTGGTTTAGAAAATATCACCGCAAATTTTTTTAGAGCATAAAGTAATCAAATATATGAGAAATATTACAAACATGACACTACAAAAAAATTTGCGCATAAAAGTTATTTAAAAGTAGTCACTGTATTGCACAAACACCACTGTACAGATTTCTTTCACTGAAAATTGTGATACACATAAACGTGGTATTGAAAATTCCAATCTGACTCTTAGCTTAAGTGAGAAATAAAGTTCTCGTCTTGTTGAATATTCTTCTAGTGAAATGGCATAGAAAATCTTATTATCCTTAGTGGTATTGTATAAGATACATATATTAATGATTTTCATATTTATGCAATACTTACGCTGTACTATTTGTGTACTTTTTTACTTTCTTAGACGAGAAACAAAAAGGTTTTCTTTGACAAAAGTACTTGCTCTGAATTTCTACAACTTCAAAGCTGCAAACTTAACTCGAATGACGCTTTTTAAATAAAACTTATATAACATAAGGTTTTAATTTTTTTGTCGAACTGAATGATAATTAATCACAGCCTCAATAGAGAGCTTAATAAAAACAGAAAATTCCCTTAATGTTAACATGTCCTGCATTATTCAGGAAATATTAAAACTACCTTGTTGCAGGCTGTATTAAACAAACCATGAACTTGATAATTTTTAATTTGTTTATAATATTATTGTTATCCAGTTTTTTGTTATTTGTAAATCTAATCCTGAAAAATCTACACAAAGAAGTAGCGAAAATTCGATAAATAAATTTTTATGTACTTTTTTAAACGTTATAATTTTTTTTTTTTCTTTGAATGTATGTGCAAATTATTCGAGAAATTTTCGCTTGAATTTGGCGAATACGAATCTTTTGAAATAAGCGAATAGTCGAATAGTCGAATGATCGAATACGAATGCGACTATTCGTAACATCAATAGTCAGCGTATTTTTATTCTTATTTTCAACAACAATATTGTGTCATTTTCTCAATAATGATAAGAGGCAGAAAATACTAATATTTACTATGACAATTTTCCTCTAGATGACAATTTCGAGATATTGGTACAATATTGCTTTTGGGCGATATCTTTCATTTGCTTGTACGCCATTGAACATTTTTTACAAGTCTTAATGGTAAATGGTATTCTTTCATTTATGAATATTTCAAATGTGTATGAGAAAAACTAAATTAAATTACCAGAACTTTACAAAAACTTGTTACCACAAAAAACTATAAAAATTAAAGAAAGTAAAAAGAAAATTTGTACAAATAATAATAAATTCTAAAACCTACATATTTATTTAAATGTATTTAAAAAAATAACAAAATTTTCATATTGTTCTTCTTTATTGCGAAGCTCACTTTGTGCCATTCATTATTCGCTTTTCATTCGTTGCAGCAGACAATGACAAGAGTGTAATATTTGCATGCAGAAAACATAAAGAAAAATACTAAACAAATAATTAAATTAAACTCACCCAGATATGTTTCATGCTGCGGCATAAATTCTTGCATTTCCGATAGCAGCACCGCAATATCCTGCGAGTCTTTTGTAATGCTACACAATTCTTCTTGATTAAAGTCTGGCGTAATTTGTTTGCACAGTAGTATTTGACTTATAACGTTACCCAAATTTGAAGGACCAGCTCGATTTTCTAAAAAAAATACATAATAAATTATAATTAAAGAAAAACTTTAAACTATCGAAGGAAGTTTAAAACAAATAAATGAATATAAGGAAAAACTTTAGTGCAACAACATTAATATAGCATACTAAGTATCTTTCATATCTACATATTTATGTACTAAACTTGTATATCAAATTGTATTATTGACCCTTAACCGTCAAAATAGTTTAATCGACATGGTTTTCAATTTGATTTTTCTTATAATAAATGAAATAATTGCCAACAATTACAATATCATGCTCACACCTGGCACCGTTTCGAATTTATAACAACATCTATTTTAGTTTAAGAGTGAAGCGGCTTTTCGGTTAAGCTTTTTGTCGCTTAGAATATTATTGCGGTTATAACTCAATGTTTTTTTTTTTTTCTATTATTCGAACAATTTTTTTCTTTAATCTATTGGGATTATATTGACTAAAGCTCGCAAAGTTATATTCAGGATGAATTAGAATGTTTTAACATTTCAAGGAACAAGCAAAAACTAAATATCAATTAAGATTTCAATATACACGGCGGAACAGATCAATGTTGTCCTCAGAAATCACCACATAACCATCATCGGTTGTCATATGTATCACCTTTGTCACTAGTTGTTTTCGTAATGCACCACATAGCCACGGCAGTTGTCTTAAACATCAATTTAGCACGAGTTGTTTGGTACCTTTATTGAAAGAGATTCCAATTTTTAAATAAGCAAATTTTTTGGTGAAATTTGAATAGAGAATTACTTCACCAATAAATTGATGTTAATCTGCTACTTCTTGTAACGAAGATATCGGACTTCTAATTTTTTTTTACTGAAAGCAAATTCTTAACAAAAAGAACTACGAAATGGTGTTTTTTTTTTTATAAATTTTTTAATCCTTGTGTAGGTACTATTGGTTCCCCGCTAACAAATTTAGTTTTAAAATATAGGGTATTTTTTTAGAGTGTCACAACTTTGAGTTGGCATCACTGCTTTGTTTGAGCACCCATTTAATAGCTGATAGTTGCTTTTGGTATAGTTTGCTTTGAAATTTCATTATGAATCGACTTAGACCAGAGCAACGCGTGCAAATTGTTGAAATTTTTAATCAAAATAATTGTTCTATTTGCCCAACTCATCCTTCAGCGGGCTCTACAATTGATTTACTCAAAGAAACTTTTGATGAAAAAATAATTTTACTTAGTGGCCCAATTAATTGGCCACCAAGATCGTGTGATTTAACCTCTTTAGATTATTTTCTTTGGTTTACGTCGATAAGCCACAGAGAATTGAACACCTGGAAATCAACATTCGAAGAGTTATCGGCGAAATACGGCCGCAAATGCTGCGAAAAGTTTTTGAAGTTTTGTGTTCCAGATTGCACCTTCTACGTGCCAGTCGTGGCGGCCACATGGCAGAAATCATTTTTAAACATTAATTGCATTACATTTTCTTTCCAATAAAGCCCGTTTCATTAATATTAAAAATATATTTTCTTGTTTTATTATAATTGAAACATGTGCCACTCTATAAAAAACACCCTTTATATGTAGTGATATTTAATATCACCATATCTTATACATATAATATTTTTGTATTTAAAAAAATGGTTCTTCAAATCATAAAAAACTCATTTCAGTACATTCAAAGTGATGTATACAGTCGGATATATTTTTTTATCGTGTGGCAAGAGCTTTAAATTTTAATGTTTTCAGTTTGCAATTTAAAGCTTCCTCTTTGTATTTATTGTTTAATAATTTTCAAAATAATTACTAGAAATCCTAAAAAAAAAAGTTTTGATGTCATATTTTACCAAATGTAAATAATTATTTCAATGGTTACGAGTAAAGGACGAAGACCTCATCCAGGACAATTTGGGACAAAAATATCAAAGCAAATCACTTCTAGAATCTTTAAAAAGGTCTTAAGAAGGCTCTACCTTTTAGAAAATGTGTTGTTCAATTAATTTTTATTTAATACTTTTCTCATATTTCTAGAACATTTCATTAGATTTACAATGCTTTTAAATTTATTTAATTTATTTGCTAGCCTAAAAAAAATTTTATTTCATACTCTATTAACAAAAAAAAAAAAAAAAAAAAAAAAAAATAACAAAAAGGTCTCAATAATTTCCTTCACCGAACATCTACAAAACCGAACCACTCAAACATGGCACTGTAAGTATATCCTTTGTGTTCAATGAACTAAGAACACATAACTTGTACAAAAGTCCCAAGCTAGTCTCAAATACGTTCATATAAAAGCTTTTTCTTATATTTCACCAGAAGGTCCATCTCTTATTAAACATGATAAAATTTTCATTATAAATAATTCTTATCCTTGCAACAAAATTACCATTTATCAAATAAAAACAAACAAATAGAAAGCAAAGGAAAACATATAAATAAAACTTTAGGGTTATTTGTTTCAACATCAAGTGAGAAAAAACTATATGACATTTTTAAAACTTTCATAATTTCCTTAAACAAATCCATGAATATCATCTGTCGCACTTGTGTTTGTAGTAAAAAAAATAGGATGAAATAAAATTAACTAAAAAGGAGCAATATGTACTTATGATAGTAAATGTTTTTCAACACTGAAAAGAAAATATGGGGTGCAAATATTTAACAGTGGGCAAGAACAAAAAAAAATCGTTTTAAAGAAATTATTATTAAAAATGCATTTTGCTACCTTCTTACAAAAACATGTACATGTACGCTGTATGCTTCACCATTTGTTTATGACTCCTATAGTGTCGCTCATTAACTTTAATTTTTAGCTAAATTATTTTGTAGTAAAAATAAAACTCCGGAAGCTCGTAATTATTGAACAGACAAAAGAAAAAAAATGTTTGACTGCGCGGAATCTTTAAATAACACCATCGGGGGTGGTGCTTGCTGAAGAAGTTGGAGTGTTTATTACAAAGCAAACTATGACGCAGGACCTGGGTTCAAACCCTGTTCGAGCAATTCATTCAACATCATAATCTTCTGTAATGTACATTAGTGTGGTAATGTTTTAATTGCTGTTGGACTGCGTAAATGATGCTGTCTCAGTACTGGTCACTAAAAAACTGTTCCGGCAGCGACTGATACTGTTCCAAGCCGATGTACACCAGAGTGCCCTCCTTCGTCGGTTTGCGGAATTGTCGGCAAACTTAAACAATTAATGAAATCTACTGCTCACACAGCTTAAGCTGGTTAATGTGACGCTGCACCAATGCTCTAATTTTAACAAAATATGCAAGAGCAGAGTTCTAAAAGAATTAAAACTTCTTCTAAATTATCACCATTGAAATTCTAAACCGTATCCTTTTTTTCCTATTTCTGCATTGCATCAGGCGTCATACCCTGGGTATTGATTCTAAAAAATGTTCACGACCAACTGCGGTCTTATCATCAGAGTTGTTGTCTCCTTAGATGCAACAAAATACTTTAATTTTTTTTATCATTAATTATTTCTGGTAAATCCTTTAGATGTTTAACATTCGATTGTTGCATATTAATGGCGGACAAATTCACTACTTTTCATTCCTTTTCTTTGTTCTTTTTGTAGCTTTTTATTATTTCTTTCATATCCAGGTGGCATCCAATTCTTCTTTGTCTGTTTAATTTTAACGATTTTCGGGAATTTTCTTTCTTATAAAAACATAGGGCCTGTTCGGAAATGCATCAGTGCGCGGGATCTGAAATTAATTCCGGGAAAATTTTCAACTGAACAATATAAAATAGGTACTCATAATTTATACATCCACAGATCTCTATCTATATTTTTATATAAAAAAATATGTTTCAAACTCTAATTGAATGCATACATACATTCTAATGCAAATAAACGAATATAATTAAAGTACTTTTTTTTTTGCAATAATCATTATTCTTTTTGCACATCAAAACTTTTCTAGTCACTTAATGTGTTTAAAAGGAACATCTTTGTGAAGTACACACTCACAAGCAGTTATTATAATCATATTTTTTCATCGCACCCCTCCTCAACTTGCAGTGTTGATGATGATTGCAAGATTTTAAATTTTTGCCACAAGCAATAATTGTTTTAGCACACAATCTCATCATTATATATGCAAGAGCAATCATATAAACAGATGTATGTATGTATGCATTTGTATGTGGCTTAGCAGTTAGGGTACGTGAGATCCAGTTTGTGCGTGTTGAATCCTTTTAAGAAGGAAATTATTTTTTGCACTCATCTACACTTGTGACACAATTACTATTGCTCTTCTGCTCTAATGTATGTAGTGTTTTTTTTTTTTTATTGACTAAACAAATGATTTTATTTTTAAAGAGTTTTTTTGTTGTTAAGTTTTATTATTTTACACGATTTTTTATAGTAAAAGAATTCAATCTTTGAATTGCAAGGGAAACCATGAGAGTATACGTTATTAAAATCATGTTTAATGTCACAGAATATTTTAAATACATTTGTATAGAAGGAGTTTTATTTAAATTACAAACATGTCACTAATATTTGGAACTCGGTAATTGAGTGATTAATGGGATTTATCATTTCGGTAGAAGAAGCCAGGATTGATAAGCCACGATGGCCATCAGGCTAAAACTTCAGTCGGGAGAGTCTGATTTACTTCTAAGAATGAATAGAAAAGTTTTGAGAGTTAAAAAAGAAGCACATTCACTGGTCCTTGCACGGTTAGATCGAGCAAATTGCACTGAACGAATTCTGTAGAATATCAATTAATATTGAAGTTTTATTACAAACGGTACGCGCAAAATGTCTCATAGTTGTTGAGATCTGAATATAAAATTTACATTAAGGATATAATTCTTACTAACAATATTTTGTGAATTTATAAATTGCACGAATAATAGGACTTTATAATATCAAGTTTTGTTTAAAAATAAAATTTTAAAATTCTTGTTTTTATGAAATTATTGTAAGTAAAACAAAAACATTGTGATTTGGACCTATGCTGGTTTTATATAAGATTAATAATAATTTTATTTCATATTAATCATATTATATATATCATTTTCAGTATCATTTTAGACCAAAAATTTTATAACATTTTTTATAAAAAAATTGACCTCAAGGTCATCAATCAAATATAAATAACTTCAATAAAAAGGTCGAAAAATTAGCAATACAAATCAGAAAATATTTTTTTAAATTACATTTAGTTGTAACTTACTAATTTCCAAAAAATTTTTAGTAATGTAATAAATTACGTATGTAGTACTTATGTGCACTGGCTGGTAAGAGGTAGAAAGGTGTAGAAGTGAAGTATTTAGAGTGCCTATGTACGAAACCGAAGTTCCTTTGCTCCAGTCCCAAAAGACGTAAGTTTTATACAAATGTTTTCTTCACCCCTCATTTCAGGTAATAAAAATAAATGTTTTAAATAAGCAGTCCGAAAATTCCGGCTCTCTGATGACATCGAAAGCTTTTTTGTAGCAGTGGGCCCGCTTCAGCAGAAGGTAAAACAAATCAATAGAAAAATGCGCACCAAGATGGCGCACAGACGAAATTTTTACTAATTTTGTGATACTTTTGTGTAAATTTCAAGGAAAATTTTAATGTGTTTCTGTAAAAAGCAGCATTGGCACCATACGACAACCAATTTGAACTCGAATCAAGTAAAATTTCTCAAAATTTTAGTTATATTTTTCTAGTACATGTTTTGTCTTGCATTATATATGACTTCATTTCGTCTCTACATATATGAAGAGGTCTCGTAAATATATCGACTACTTCTTTAAAAGAATGACAGCTTCAAATGTTTTTCGAAAGCCATCACTCTAGATCCATGAGTCGCTGATTATAACCAGTTTTTTAAAAGATCTATTAAATGTGACTAAAATTCTTATTTAAAAAAAATTTTGAGATATTTTTTAAAAGCAAATTGTAATAGTGATGTTTGCCAGTGTTTTTTTGAATTGTATGGCCAAAAAAAATTTGTATTAATATGTTACAATAAGTTTTTAATGTAATTAAACATGATTATTTTATATAATTTTTCCCGACATTTCCTCAATTATTTGTTGAATTTATCAAAGGTGGGGAATATTACTAAAGTGTCGTTGTGATGAATACTAATTCCAGTATGATACATAATTCTCAAAATCTTAGTCAAATAAGAAGTGCGATCACATCTTTAGAACAATACAACTGATAAGGAGAGCTGCTCATGCGCACTAGCAATGAGAGTATGGCTTTTTCCGAAAACAAATGATGATCTCCTTTGTTGTGATCTCTGAACAACAAATTGTATTTCAGTTGCTGCGTATACAAAGTAATATAGTTTATGCCTGGGGCGATATAATCACCTTTCGGATTAAAAAGCCAATTAATTAAAAATAATCAATTTAATCAACTAAATATGTTTTATATTAATTTCAAGAACTGGTAGTCACAGTAAACATTATTTAGTTCTTTTTAAATAAAATTACAAATCAACTAATTTTTAAATACATTCTTTAACAACTCTGTTACAATTAATGTATAAGACTTAAGTTCAAGTTTAATAAAAGGAAAATTGCGTTTTAAAAAGAATAAATAAAACAAAACAAAATAAAGCACAAAATAAACAAAAACAAATATTTATATAACTAGAAAAACTTACCATAATATCCTGACATGTCCATTGGCACCACTTGTATAAGACGATAGCTTTTCACTAATTCGCGTAAAAACAATTGTGCCATGTAGAATAACAATACGAGATGAGGATTGTCAGTAAGGACGCCATCAGCAGTAGCACTAGAAGTATAAAAAGACAGCAGCAAGCAAGAAAGCAGCATGGACGCAGCAACGACAGACAGCCAGTTACAGTCGTAACAATTAAATTAAAACAGCAATGGAACAGTTGCACACCAGTGTTAGTGACAGTGATCACAGTGTGTGTATATGTGAGTGTCAGCACATACAACAATATAATAATATGAAAATAGAAAATACAAAAAGAGAAAATAGAAATGAATAGAAATAAATACCAAAAGTGGTTAGTTTGGTTTATAGATTTATCTTGTTTCTTTTATTCCAAAAAAAAAAAAAAAAAAAAAATCAACGAGAGCAAAAAGCAAAAAAAAGGATCAAATACAAAAAGAAAATATAATAAAATTTAATAATACATTGAGAGCTATAAAACTCTTCTGCTTGGCTGTTATTATCTAATTTTTCTTTTTCGATTTTCTAAGATATTATTTTCGTTATCTTAAGATTGTGTTGAATGGCAGGCTAAAGATGCTCATAAGAAATCAAGGACTTTAAATTATAAAAGAAAATACATTTAACTAGAAATAACAAAAAAAAAAGGCGTACTAAATTTCAGTTAAAACTGTTCTTTAAAATTGTTTAAGAAATTTAATTCAAAGTTTACTGCAGAGTTCTGCTAAAATAAAATGAAATTAATTGTCATCGTGTAAATGTGACTACAGACTACAGGATGGGGAAAACATTAATATAATAAAACAATTTGTCATTATAGACAAGACCTGATAACAAGATTTAAATTTATTCATATTTAATTGGCACTTTTTGCGACCACATGAACATTAAACACCTTATAAATGATTAACACATAAATTTACTTTATTAATTTATTTAATGTATTTAAAATACAATTTAATGAAAAAAAAAAAAAAAACGTTTTATATAAAACATTTCCTCATCAACCGCAAATAACACGCAAATGTAGTCCATGCAGTCATATTTTAATTTAATTTAATACTTTACGGAATATTCTTGTGAATAAAATCATGAAATCTAAGTCTTTTGGGTAAAAAAAATTAATTACAGTTATTAAGCACACAATGAATGATTGTCAGAAATACAATGAAATGACAACAGTGGTGTCACAAGGAAACAGTTTTGTCCTTCACATTTTCCCATTTTATTAAAAAAACCAAAAATTTCTTTAGAATTTATTTAATTTAAATTTATTCAAAGTAAATTTGGCCGAATTTCGGTCTATCTGACTTCCAGCAGCGTAACACATTACTTTTGTGCAGGCTATCACTAAATGGTGCGTGTCTCTACTGGATGGTGTTTGTTCCTGTAAATAGCTTACGATTGGAATTTGTTTTAATTTATTTTTTACAACAACTGATTTTTTTAAAAATTAATAATAAAGAAGTTAAGAATTTGCTAAGTTTTTTTGAAAAATCACAGGTATCTATGTAACTAATGTTGACCATTTTTCGTGATGAAGTTTAAGAACACATTACTGAACCGATTTTCGGAAAACTTCTACTGAATTATAAATATTTATTCACAGAAGTGAACAAGATACTTTGGGTTGTTATGGATTGAGTGCTTTGGGCTCTATAAGCATTAGAGGTACTACTAATACATGCACTCGTATTACTCATAAAAAAATAAACAAAAGAAAAAATTTTACATGCATGTGTTTTTCTCCAAATGGTTTCGCAAAGAAAGAAGCAACAACACAGCATATTTTCCTACATTTGAATGTTGGGAAATTGGGGGAATGTTAAAGGAACAAGAAAATAGAATAGATCTTAGGAACTAGATTTAGCTCATTGGAATATATTTTGATTATGGGTTTAATAATTAAAATTGCGTTTGTTTTAATGACGGAGATATTTTCTGCGAACATGAAAAAATTTATTTACATCTAGAAAACGGTCAATTGTGTCGGCCGTTGGTGATACTATTGGTTTTAAAACAAAATAAAATCATATAAAATATATATACATATGTATATTGATTCAATTAAAATATTAATTGATAATATATTTAATTTTTTTCAGAGTTAACAATTATTACAAAAAAAATTACACACAATTTTTTTCTGTGCTAAAAAATTATTAAATTTTAAATTTTTGTGTACAAGAAATTTTGTAAAACTTTTAAAAAAAAATTTGTTATAAATTACACAAGTAAAAGGTGTTTTTTATAGAGTGACACAAATTTAAATCATAATAAAACAAGGAATTATATTTTTAATATTTATGAAACGGGAAAGAAAATTTTATGAAATTGATGTTTAAATATGATTGCTGCCATGTGGCCGCCACGGCTAGCGCGTAGAAGGTGCAATCTGGAACACCAACTTTCAACAACTTTTAGCAGCATTTACTGCCGTATTTCACCGATTTCACTCATCGAATGTTGATTTCCAGGTGTTCAATTATTTGTGGCTTATCCACGTAGACAAGTAACTTCATATAGCCCCAAAGAAAATAATCTAATGGTATTAAATCACACGATCTTGGTGTTAAATTATTTGGGTCATTACGTGAAATTAATTTTTCATCAAAATATTCTTTGAGTAAATCAGTTGTAGCGCCCGCTGCAGGATGAGGTTGACGAATAGAACAATTATTTTGATTAAAATTTCAACAAATTGCACGCGTTGCTCTGGTGTTAGTCGATTCATAATGAAATTTCAAAGCAAACTAAACAAAAAAAAAAACAATCACCTGTTAAATGGGTGCTCAAATAAAGCAGAAATGCCTACTCAAAGTTGTGACATTCTCAAAAAAAAAGATTTATTTTTTTTAAATTAATTTTTCATTATCTAGAAACTTTAAAATTTCTAAAGGTATGCTGCAAGGAAAAATTTTAATTTTCTACAAATTCATGATTTTTTTTATTTCCAAAAGAAAACAACGCAATTAAAAACATGTCAGACTAATTTGTCTCTCACACCAAATTTTGTAAATCTTAAATATATAAAATACAAATAAGTTCATTAAATCAATTTGGATATTGTCACGAATTATTGTCATGTTCGTGTGCAAAGTTTCAAAAGAACTTTTAGAATAGAAATAATAAATGGCAAACTTTAATTAAAAAGACACACAGAAACAAAAAAGAAAATTAAAATAACAGTTTTTAGAAATCTTCTTTTATTAAAATGGTAGGAACGTTTTTGGTTTTTATTCTATTGTTAAAGAATTTTTGTGCTTTCATTATGCGCTCATATAAAGTTTCTGCTTAACAACTTTAAGACTTTTCAACGTTTCACCAAAATGTATTACAAATTTTGCGTTAATTTTTTTTTATTAAGTGATTTACTGGATATAAAAACGCAAAATCTGTAATAAAATAATGTTATAAGCAGTACAGTTTGACACCTGTTGACCTTAAAAACTTTTTGTTAACGAAATAAAGACAAGCTTTTTTAATATAAACGCCATTAAATTGCATTAATAATTTAAGTTCATTTGAATTTCTCAAATTTTAGTAGTCTGTACAACAGCTCTCTTATTACAGCTTTATTAAAAAAGAGATTCTTTCAACTCAAGATAGTCACTGTTAACATAGCGAGAAAGAATAGTTTTCATTTAAATTTCTTTAGCTTGAATATGGATCAGTTAAGAAGGTGATTAAGAAGTATTTTTAACAAAACTTGAATAAAATCCTTTGAGAATTAAAAAATATACTGAATCATATATACATATACAGAAGAGGAGACATGCAATAAAATGACGTAAATTATTAGCAAAATAGTTTTAATAGGAGACAATCAGTTAAAGACTTAAGAGAACTTCAGTGAAAACTCTAAAAAAAAATTAACCAGTCGTCAACACAATTGAGTTAAGGGCTAGACTTTACTCCCAAAAAATTTAAAAGAGTCTAGTGTAAATTTCATTTCTCTTATAAGATGTTTTTTTACTACAACGTAAATAAAAATTTTAATCATATTCACAACTTTAACATAAACTATAAGATGAAATGATTTAAAGACGAATGATATCAGTGTAAAATTTATATTAAAATCACCTGAAAAAAACTAAGTGCCTTTTCATACAAATTTTACACTCAAATCATTTGTTTGTCTTGTGGAAGCAGCACCTTAAAGTTTATAAAAATTTATATTAAAAAAATCATACTTACTTTTTTACTTGTGGCATTAAAATTTGTTCGGTTCTTTTGAAGGCCTCAATACAGGTACGACGTAGTTTGCGTATTTTTTCACGTAATTCTGGACAGTCCTTCGACTGGCCAACATGTATTAAAAGATCACGAAATAACGCCACATGACTATTGATTTCCACAATAAGCTGAAAGTGAAAAGAAAAACAAAAAGGAAATTTTGAATAGAAGAAGAATCTTTCATGGAAATATATTGTAGCAAAGAGTGTATTATTATTACCTTAATATAGAAAAGTCCTAACTCTTTTCTTTTTCATATCCATTTTGTTTGCTTATTTCGATAAATTAGGAGTTTAATAATCGAAATATGATAAAAAAATATTGAGTTAGGCCCTTTATATATTAAGGTAAGGAAATATATGAATCTTTGTGTGTACGCTGAGTGTATTATGTTTCATTATATATTTTCCATATTTGTTTTGTCTTTCTTTTGGAATTTTAATTACTATTTACTTATCTTAAGTTTTTGGTTTACTCTTTCTAAAAGTGATCCAACAAAAAAAAAAAAAAAACAAGAATGGCATAATTTTCACTTTGAAGTGGTTAAATTAATAAAATAACAAATTTATTCTTAACAATTTTTGGTTTAATTAAAATCCCTTTTTTGGCTTTTATAAATTAATGAACAAACGGAATTCTAATAACGAAAATTAAGCTTTCGCTGCAAGTTCGAGTAATTACTCAAAAAGAACTTTGGGTTTAATTTACAGACTTTAGATAACTAAGGAATTTTTTTTTTTACAAATTTTGATTAAATTTTATATGCAAAAATATGGTATAAGTTTGAGTTTGTAAGCCATAAAATTTTGTGGCATTTGACGTTGTTTCTCAATTTCAGAAGAATTGGATGAATATTGAAAATAAATTGGACAAAAAGAAATGCGCAGTAAATAAAAGTCAAAAAATTGCACCGAATATTTTTGGCTTCAATACTTAACCGATTTTGAGAAAATCTACAATTGATGCTGGGAACACAATTGCGACGAACGACGAAATTCGTCCTGCGTGGCGAACTCTCTGATAGATTTATTTCTATTTCTTACGCAGCGTACGACGCAGTTTGCAAATATATTAGTAAATAATGTTGATTTTTTTCTTTAGTAAGCGCTTCTTTTTATGATATAGATCTTTTTAGTTAAACCAACATAATTATTATTGATAAAATTTGTTTTTAATGGTTTTTTTAATGTTTAATTTTATAAAGGAATTATTTTCTTTATGCGGTAACACTATCGCTGTTATGTATGTACACTAAAGCCCCGATTTTCGTTGTTAATTCGGACCGGAGAAATGCGACGCAAAACGAAGTGTCTCAAATCCTATCACTTTTTTCTAAGTGCAAAAATTCTATTTTTGATACAAACAAGTGATATGGTTTGAAAATGTAAGTAGAGAATTAACGGACAACTTCCATTTTGACATGCTACTTAATAAATTCTTCAATAGTTTTTATGACTTCGGAATTAAAACGACGCAAAGCGGGTTAAACCAAATTTTAAAAAGGGATGCAAATCGAAACGACGCAAAAGTATTAACGCAAATCGGGGCTCCAGTGTATATAAAAACAAATTTGTAATAAGAAATAAAAATAACTTTTTTGATTATTTTGACAGCTGTTATTTGTTCGTTCCAATTGTGCGCCACAAGACGAATTTATGCAATGAACTTTTACCAACGAATTCGTCGTGGTAGATGAAATTCGTCTTTCGTCCCAATTGTGTTCCCAGCATGACACAGTTTTTCAAGACGGCAAAAAAAAAATTAAATAAACACCGCTTTTTATATTTTCAAATAAAAAAAAATTTATACAAATTTATACTATACCCACAGGTAATCGAGTCAAGTTTACATGCAAACAACATACATCAGAATAGATTTCCATGGCTTAAAAACGAGATCTGAGTAAAACTTGGTTTTCTAAAATCTGGGTAAAATCATTGCGTTTCTAATTATGAGAGTGGGATGTTATAGATCCAATCGAAAATCTTATTTACAAATAGAAAAGCATGACCGTTTACTTCAGACAAATACACAGTACAGAAGGAAACAAATTAATGAGAGAGAGAGAGAGAGAGAGTGGCAGCCAGTGGGACTCATTGCAAGGATGAATATAAGTATGGCAGCCAGTGGGACTCATTGCAAGGATGAATATAAGTACTCCTAGTTTAGAGTCTGAACACAATGTTTGCGGTGCTGTGCGATTTCTCGTTGCGGGAGAGAAAAATAAACATAATACAACGGAAGACGGTGACGGCAATACTTGTCATTGTTTTTTTACATTTTTATTAATTTATTTGTACATACTTCAAAATCGTATGAAAAACCGCACCGCAATAAATTATCGTTACATTTTGCTTAGACACAATGTTGTGAACATCGCCAATTATTCAATAAATATGGCAACATCAGAAAGAGAAAGAGTATCCAAAATTTACAGAATAAAAAAGTCGGCAATGAAAATTGTTTTTTACTTCAAAATCGTACATGTACAGACTCTTAAGCTGCGTATGTAATTATTCTTTGACTTTGGCTACAGTTGCAAATATTTTACTCTGAACTTATTGAAAATTTAATTCAGTGAGGTAAGATTTTTCTAAATTGTCTGCCTGGCCTTATCCTACTGCTGTTTTAAGTGAGAAAGTTTTTTTGTTTGGATATTTGTTCCATTGTAAGCGAAAACCGCTTGATCATTTCGATCACATATTCTAGACTTATAGCATATGAATCCAATTAAAATATAGGGTACTTTGTAAATAGTAAAAAGGGACAAAATTAGTGCTTTTGCAACATTTTATGATTGTTGCAAATTTGGTCTGGGTTAGCCTAAATTATTATACGATGTACTTTCGACGATTATATAGGAAAGATTTGGTACTCTTTGACTTTTGATACTTTTTCTACTTTTGGTACTTTGTATTTCTTTTCGATAATATTTAGCCTATATTAATACGTAGTGTGAACGAAGTCATGGGTAAAAGGAAGTATGTAAGATATTATTAAATCTTTGATGCAGACTGATTGTATAAAACTTTTATAAATATTATGAGAAAGGCAGTATGTACTCGTATACCAATTTCTTTTGTTAAAGTTACAAATAATTTCTGGGCTTTTTGTCTGCAACATCATGATTATAGACAAGTTTTTAACTATTTTGTTAGATACGAACAAAAATAACGACATGCGAAGTAATTTTTCTCATGTCAAAATGCATATCATTTTCAGGATGTAAGCTAATTACAATTGATAGTTTATTTTTAATTAAAAATTTACAAATTCTGCTTTGTTTGATGTGATGTTTTCATGGGGTCAGTAATCGCTGTCGCTCCATTCCAGTTTCTATTATTTCTTGAACTGGATACCTGCTTAAGGCCAATAACAATAGATTCTAAGCTAAAGAGGTTCATAATTTTCACATCCAAACTAATGGGCAAAGTATGCAAGGTTTTTCTTAAAATAATTGTAAGAAAAATTTCTGCGTATTAAACAATGTTGGTGCATGATCCTCTTAGAAGCTTTCGATATGTCCACATGTCATCATTCTTTTTAGTTTGCTGATAGAGCGAAACTTTAATTTTAACTACCAGGCATAAACAGAATCTGTTTTTATATCCTGTCACTTGGAGAAAAAAAATATATTAATATTGTTGTACAGTGTAATTTGTATTAATCAAATGATTACTTTTCATTAAGTCAACATAAAAGAAAAACTTTAATATTAAATTTCATTTGTGATTTTTCATCATCTGGTATGACTATTGAAATTGTCATTTACGATGTTCAAAAAGCAAACTTTTCCATTTTCTTTTATTTTTTTTTTTAATAATAGCGGAAATGCTTAACAAAACAAAATGATTAACAAAGTTTTTCCTTTTTATTTGAAAGGCTACAGAATAATCAAACAAAATAAATAAAAGAAAAACCATAAAAAGAATTTATAAAGCGTAACAAAAACAAACATCTGTCACAAAATTACGATTTACTATCGTTTGTTGTTCAATGTTTTTGGGCCGGAGCGAAGTTGGCAACTTTGCTCTTCACATATGTCAGAGTAATAAAATCCTTTTAGCTACAATATATTGTATACATATGTGTATATGCATACATATGAACATACATAATCGTATGTTATTAAATATTATTATTATTAAATAATTGTTGTTGAAAATTGATAAATTTATGGCATAAAGATTAAACCAAAATATTAACAAGTATTTTGACTATAATTTGCGCCAAGAGATAAAAAAAAAAGATTTTTTCTAATTACGCTGAAAATTTCCAAAAAATTTTTAATGAAAGAAAAATCTAATTAAAACTTCACAAAAAAGTTATTTAGTTAAAATTTCTATTAAAATATCATCTAATATTTATATTAGGACAATTCATTTCCAGTTTTTTTTTTTTTTTTTTTTTTTTTGGTTGGAAAAATGAAAAAAAGTGGAAAATGCTTATATATTTTTACAACAAATACAAGATAAAGTTTGCCACAAATTAGAATCAGTTTTTAACAACGATGGTTGGTCACATCATGGTAAAAACAACTGACAATTATACAACAAATAAGTGCAATTTTTTCGAAATGTTGTAAAATATTGGATGCCGTCTTGGCAGATAGCAAACTGTTACTCAGACGGTTATCAGTGCGATTCCAGACAAAGACCCTAAGTATTTTCTGTCAGCAAGCTAATCGTTTCGCGGGTTGCATTTGTTAACACATTGACAGTCGTGGCAGTTTCAGCAAATTAATCCCTTGTGGCCACGGCATTTGGCGTAATTTTTTCGAAAATGTCAATATTGAAATTTGGCCTACCGTTAGTAATATTTTCTGCTTAGCAACAGAGAATTTTCTACAAATAAGAGTGTCGTACGTATTCGTCCAACGTAGCGGACTTTTTTAATGCAAAAATTAAAGGGTTTCCAAAAGGGATTATATGATTTTGAAGTCACGTTCCTGCCACTTATAATATGTCATGATCTGTCATTTGTTTTTCAATTTATTCAGTAGTGTCTATTATTTAATCACGGAGAGATATACGCAAAAACAACGTTGCTGATTTTGCCTTGAAACAACTTGAAAAAGATAAGGATTTTTTAAAGAAAATCATCTTCTTCGAGGAGGCTCACTTTCATCTGAATGGTGCGGTAAATAAACAAAACTGTCGATTCTCATGCGAAAAAAATCCACAAATTATTCATGAAAAACCATTAATTCACCTAAATTGACATTTTGGTGTGGTTCTTGGTCTAATGGAATCATCAGTCCGTATTTCTTTCGAAATTAAGCGTAACACCGTTACTGTCAATGGAGAGCGGTATAGATCGATGATAACCAACTTTTTATGGCCGAAATTTAAAGAAGTTGATCTTGACAACATTTGGTACCAAAAGACGGGACTACGAGCCACACAGCAAATGCGACTTTTGAATTATTGCGAGAAAAGTTTGGAGATTTGATTATTTCAAGAAATTGTGATATTGAATGGCATACAAGAAGTTGTAATTTAACACCATTAGACTATTTCTTGTGGGGTTATTTGAAGTGATTGGCCTTTCGAAATAAACCAGACTCCCTTCAAGCTTTACAAGTCAATATTGAACGTGCCATTCATGACACACGACTTGATTTAAAGAAAAAAGGGGTGTAAAATTGGGTTCGAATTTGTTCCTGCAGAAGAAGTCGTGGAGGCCATTTGAATGACGTTTTATTTAGAACTTAATTGTATCGATTGCACTTCACTTTAAATAAAAAGCTTTGGAATTTCCTTAACAATAAATGTGTTTTTTTTTTTAAGGAATCATATCACTCTTATTGGAAACAGAGAGGTATAAAAGCTGTCTGGTTCGGTTACGAAGGTCGTCATAGAGCATTCATTTACTTTTTAGGGAAAATCAGGTAGATGTCCCACAGAGTATCACTCTGGTTGACGCTTTTCGTTTATTTTTTGACGATGAAGTTAGTTAGTTAACAGATACGCTGACCAAAATTTTTTGCAATACATCCGAGCCGGAAAAGTCGAATGATAAAGTGGACAACAACTAATAGCAATTAAATGAAAGAGTTCCAAGGCAATATAACATAGACGGGCCTTGATCGACTCAATAGTATTCCAGCATATTGGTCTACAAGCGACATATACGAGTATACATAAGAACAATTTTGGGCCTTAGATATAGATATCTTGGAATAACCAAACTGACATTGTAATTTTTCCACTTTTCCTTACACAATGAAAATCCTTATAAATATTATTTTTTTCCAAATTTAAAGTAAATTTTATTGACGTATAGCGAAGAGCCCTTTGAAAACTCTTTCAAGATATAAGAGATTTTTCATATGTTCTACTGCTTTGAAGTCTTGCTAAAAAATGTACTGGCAAATAAAGTATGCAAGACAATTCTTGTGATTTTTATATATATCGAAGCAAAAACACGAATACTTCGTGATGACAGACTTTGTGGTTTTTGTTATCTTGAAACTCTTGAGTTTGTTGGAGTTATTATCACCTACAAACGTCTATTAGTTGTGAGTTTCCAAAATTTTTCCTTTAGCTCTGCAGTGGCCTGAGATTAGACAGATCAGATCAGACTACAACATAAACGAATGCTGCATAAAAGCTGAATAGACTATTTTCTTTGGAGGTATTTGGAGTATTTGTAAATTTTTTCAGCATCTCCAAAGTTTGTTACGAACAAGAAGTGTTCACGACAGTGTTTGTAAACCGTCATATACACAAACGTCAGTAATTCCATCATTCTTCACATATTATGAGACATCATTTATAATTGTTGTTGTATAGTAAATGTATAGACAAGACATTTAAAAAGCCATACATGTTTAGATTTCAAATATGTTTGCGCATTGCCTCAAGCAATGATATGTCTAAATAATTAAACAAGAACAACGTATTTATATAATAACTAGTAAATTTGCTTTAAATATTAAATAGAATTCCTTATCTCGACATTGGCTTTCTACTCTATAAGTAAATTATTTATCCATTAATTTATGGGGTATACAGTTCGGTTCACAAACATTTTATCGAATTAATTAGATTATTACGCATATTTGGAATATAAAACAAAAACCATAAACATAAACAAACATCAAATTAAACTAACAGACCGTACAACCTGTGTATAAACTGTACAATAGAAGCATCCATCCTAACGCACAAATACCAAGCTATTAACAAATAAACTCATTTATACAAAAACCAAACGAGTGTTACGGTTGTTTACGTGAACATTCCAAAAAAAAAAAAAAAAACAAATATCAGCTGTCATTATAAAAGCAGCTTGAATGAGTTACAGCATCAAGTAGAAATTTATTCATGTTTTATTTTCAACAACATGGATGGCAGGAAGGTCATTAAGTTTTACGTGAGACTTTAATTTTGATATTTAGGACACAAAAAGGGCACAAGTACATGAACAACTACAAAATAAAATGAAAATGAAGTGATACACACCTAAACACACACATGATCATCATGCTTAGAAGCAAACAATGAAAACTTGTGTCATATATAAAAAGGGATGCTTTGAAAATGTTATTTTTAGGTGACAAAAAAAAAACACACACAATTGTTTTCACTTATTTTTGGATTATTGCTCCTTTAGGCCGCCCATAAAGGAAAATAGAATATACAAATTTGTACAAAAAAAAGGAATATAACAAAATATAACAATATTGTGAAGAATTGTTTTGTTTTGGGTTTTTTTTTTATTTTGTTTTTGTTAAGCCTTAAGATGCCTGCGTACGTGTCTGTCGTATTTATTAACTTAAGTGTTATGTGACATGATTCGTATGTTATTACATCCCACACAAAATTTATTTATCATTGAAAGGGTTAATTAATGAGAGCAGCTTGATATTGTGAATTATTGGCGATCAATTTTCTCACATAGAGAAAACATTCGATAAATATTATGGCACTTTAAGTACTAAATTCAGAGACCACCAGCTAAGTACCCAACCAGCACAAATTTGAAAACTATAACGATTTTTTTTTATTTCATGCAAACTCATTTGATAAATTATTAGAGACCTCATAGGAAGTTAATCTCAAAAAAATATGTTTTTCATTTTAGTGTAATTTATTTCTACACTTTCGTAAGTTCCTGAACATCGCAGAAAAAAAATTAAGTGTCTGGAAGTTTTAACAAATGTTCATGGTTTCGAGATACGCAGCTTGCAAGTGCTTCCGATGATGTACAAAAAAGAAGAGATATGTATCAAAGTATTTTTAACACGTTAACTTTCCACAGCCCATATATGGGATATGAACGGAAAGTGCCTGGAGTCCACAGACCATATGTGGGTTGTTCATCTATACAATTTTCAAGAGCTCTAGAATTGTGAACGTTGAGAGAACATCGTTTATTTGACTTGGACTTCACAGGACAGAACATAAAAAAGAAAATATGTGCTGGGACGTGGAGGAAATCTCGTTTATTTGACGTGGACGAGATAGTGTGTAGATATATAATTTTATTTTGGTTTACCCAAAATACACCGATTATTAAAAAAAACAAAATGGACGTGCGAGGCATTCTCAGCATCTGCTTTGGACAGATAGCGTAATATGAACTTTGAAGTTGAAATAAACAACGGATGGAGGAAAAATACATTAAGAAACTCTTTCTCTCCCTCTCAGTAGCTTTTTGCTGGGATCTTACTGTCAAAATCAAAAACAAAATTATTATAATTAATCCCTAACATATCGCACCCTAAATACAAAAGGGTCACAGCTCAAAATTTTCCAAAACTGACTTTTTTCCATAAATTAATTCAGAGTACACATCTCTAACTACTGCAAAATTTTCTTTCACATCACTATCTTCTTTAACCGGAAAAATACAGTTATGTATGTCTATTTTTATGTTAACTGTGTTGCTTCTCCACGAAAACAGTTTTTTGTCTTTCCTGAAAATTTTAGTATTTTGAGTTGTGACCCTTTTGTATTTAGGGTGCGATATGTTGCATTGGAAGATCAACTTTTACAAAAGTGTTTAAAGAAACAAAAAGGGTGTTTTTTTAGCTGCATTAAAAGAATTGATATTTTTAACTATGGTCTGACAGCTGCTAATGTCAAATAGTATTGACATTTGTGCTCAATAAAGTTTGGCAAGGCATCATGAATCAAATTGTGAAAATTTACTTTGGAAAAAAATTGATCTTTCCACGAAGTTCATAGAAAACATCGTTCATTTTACGATCGACATACATAATAAGGCCTTGAGAGCAAGAAATTGTTGTAGTTTTTGATTGTTTTCGCACTACTTTTACTCTTTTAGATTCAAATAGATCAACAAGGTTAAGAAATGTGCGTACTGAAAAAAATGTTGCTGCGAAGTATTTATAAGAAAACACCGAAGTATCGATTCGTCATCGTTCACAACTTTTTTTCCCACGTAGTCGAACAACAACGAGTATCTCTTTTGACCGTTTAACAATCCATTTATTGCAAAATTAATTTAGTTACAACTTTATTTTCAGAAGTGATCCTGTTCGCTGTATTTCCTGGCCTGTATTTTATATGTGCACATTTATCAAATAATTGTAGAAAAAAATTTAACCAAGAAAGAAACTACGTAATAATTTGTTTCATTTAATTTCAATATTTTTTTTAATTTTGGGATCGCATTTTTCAAAAACTGTGTGTTTTTAGAATAATTAATTTTATTTTGCATTATATAAAAACCAAGTTAAATTACAATACGTTTTTTAGACAAATAACTGATCAATTTGAACGTAGCTTTAGTCGTTTGCTTGTAGCGACAAACCATTAAATATTGTAGTAGTGGAAACCAATATTCAAGCCTCCATTGACTGATCAAATGGACCATAAATTATCTAACAGATTATAATTAAAAAAAAATTTTAACAATATATTGGTCTTGTCTTCTAACCAAAAAAAAACCGAGCAGTCACGTAGACATTCGCTTTTTAATTTACCATGAGCTTTTAACATTTTGTTTACTTTGAATTTCTTCCATTTGACTAAACGACACAAAAAACAAGCAATTTTATGCGAAAAATATGTTTTCTTTTCTTAAAATAAAATTAAAATGTAGTAAAAGTGGAAAAACACGCACATGCATGCATCTCTTACCTTTATGTCGAAGGATATATGTATATATGTAGAGACATGACTACGTGAGTATGTTTACCCAGCGGGAAATCTGAGAGTGCCTTGGTTATTAAGGCCTTATTGTAGGTGTGCTGAGGTTTTTCTTAATTAAATTTCTTTTCTTGCCTAACAGCTAAGGAATACCAAGGCAAAGCCAAAAAATATATAAAAAATCCAAAAGTATAACAAATAAATAAACAAAAAGGTTTTGAATTTTAGGCATCAAAGAAGATTTGTTTTGTTCTCAAAGGAATTAATTGCGATTTATTTTATTTTAATTTAATTAATAAGTCATTACTTAACATATTCTAAGTAATGAAGTCGGGGTGTAGTTTGCAGTAGAAATGTATGTTGTTTGGGCAATTGCTACACAATACCAAGTTTTTGCTGGGTATGTATTTGTGTAAGTAACTTTATTAATACCCTGCAGTCGGCGTTGTTAGCGAATGACTAGCTATTTCGCTAACTACCAGTCATAACCAATAACTACGAGCCTAACTACTAGCAATTCACCCGACTGACGATTTTAACATGATGATGACATTAACGGTAGTCAATTCACACGATCAGACCGATGAGATCACTGGTCAGCAAAACCCAACTATTTCACTATTCAAAATGTACCATTTATAGCACTAATGATATTTCCTTAATTAAAATACTACAGAAATTTAATTTTTTTTTATTTTTGTTTATTTATCAAACTTTCAATTAATTGTTCTTCTTCTTTTTTCTGCAACGTTTTAGTTGACTTCTGCTCATTTTACCTTTAAAACTAAACACTTTTTTTACTAAAAATTTAATATTCACTGACCATGAACTTCCATTTGTAACTTACATTGAAGGCATTAACATTAATGAATGTACTGAGTGAGATTACATGTACATGTGTGAGAGAGTCAAAAGGCGAAGTCTTGCATTACTTGTGGCCACTGTAATAGTTAGTCGATTTTTCGTTAGCGAAATGCCTAACGATTGCGACTCAATTTCTAATTTTAAAACTGCAGGGTAAACCTTCAATATCACCCTCCTGCTAAGACCTTGTTGCGGGCATTCTCAGGAAGGCCTTGTAGGAGCCATTAGTTAGATTGCCTCTCAGTATCAATGGCGAAAAAAACTTAGGCGGAGGTGCTACCCTACAATACTATCGTGTGAAAAAAAGGAAATGAGTATAGAAAGGCCTTCTAAATGGCATCCGTACTCATTATATTCCCCGCAGAGTATCGAGAGAGGCTATAAATGTGTCAAAATGCTTTTCTTATAGTGATTCTTTCTTAAAATGTTTTGATTATAAAATATTCATTTTTTAAAGTTTTTATTTAAGTAACTTGTTTTCTCCTTCTTGTCGTGTATCATTAATGTTTTACTCATCGGAGTTTTTTTATTCATTTGCTTTTTCTTATAAATATTTAATAAGGTTTGCGTGTATGGATATTTATATGCGTAGGTATCAGAGTTTAAGCACTTTGATCACTTGGCGAGCCATATTTTATGTTGTGCTAGAAAATGTTTTCATGGCATTTTTAATGTCAAGTGCCATCAAATTATTGAAATTTTCATTTTGAAATAAAAATATCCGAGTTTTAGCAGTATTAGTTATACTAATACTTAGCGAATTAGCGAATTAGCGAATTATCTTATCATGGGATACATAAAGTATGATCTCAAAGAATCCTACGCTTTAGAAAGACGAATAGTACACGTCTAGGGATCTGCAGTTGCACATCTTTTGTATGTAAGATTTTTTTAATTAACATCTCTAAATGGTGGGATTTAGAAAAATATTTTATTAAAAAATTAATATTTTATTCATCAGAATAAAAAATTCTTTTGAACTTGTTTCAATTACTTAAATAAGTAAACTTTTCTGATAAATTAAAAAATGTTTAACACATCCTGCAAATTAAAAGTAACAAAATGAAGAAATTTTTCTCATATTTTGGCATTTGCTCAATTACAACAATTTAGGAAAATATTAATTCAATTAAAATGTTAATTAAAAGAAGGCAAAATGTTGAGTCAAAGAACTTGTGAACAAAGTTTTTTTTGTTAACAAATTTCTGCAACGCGTAAGCAAGAAAGTTTTGACAAAGGGACAAAACTAAGCACTTCCGTTCGATACGTGCATCGACAAATCTACAGATTAGCTAATGAGTACAACCATGCCGAACTAATATCCGAGGCTGATGTTTAAATCGCACTATCAACAGAAAAAATTTTTGGAATTGTAATAGATGTGAACATCATTTTTAATTATGGACGATAGACTTAGTTTTTAGAAAATAAACACTAACACTTGAAATTCTCCTATTTTACAGTTGTCACTTTCCCTAGGCGTGGGACTTTTAATTTTCACTTGCTGTTTTATTAACTTGAGCAATTAAAATAAGAGCAAACAAATTTCAATTAATACAAATCCAAACAAATTTGCTTTATTGTGTGTTTTGATAAGTTTCAAATCTTACTACTATGCTAATTTATCTGCAATTGTAAATGCTTTTCATTCCTAAAGTGTACTTTAAAATTTTCAATAACAAAATTTGTGCAATAAAATATAACTTTTGTTTTTTATATAAATTAAAAATTTTACTATCCATCTAATTTGCAATATCAGACTCATAATAAAAAGAACATCAGTAGTTACGAAATAAACTTTAATGCCAAATTTTTTTCCTCATCTTTTCATATTAAAATAACATTAAAAAATAACATTAAAAATTTCTTTACTTTTCAATAATAAACAACAGCATGAATAATTACTGTTTAGTAAAAGTTTTCTTTAACAAATTTGACGTAATTTTCAGAAAGTTTTTAATACACTTTGACTGATTAACTTTTGAGTGGGGGTGGAGTAAATATTAATTTTTGCAATTAATTTTACTGGACTTATATGAAGAGTCGCAAAAAATAATAATTTCTTGTGCAGTTTTTTTATTTCTGGAATAATCAATGTTACCGCTGTGAGTGAAAGATAGCATGGCAAATCTATTAGTGCAGAGGCCGTTGCGTTGATTCCTTTGTTAAATTATGAATGCTTTCATGCAATTTATGTTTTCAGCACTTTGAAGGCATTTAAATCAAGAATATTCATACACTAGGGGCCCGATTTGCGTCGTTAATGTGGAACGGTTATATGCCACGCAAATCAAAACGACGAATCATTTTTTTATATACAAATATAAGTGCAAAAATTATATTTTTATGAAAAAAAAGTGATATGGTATAAAAATGTACATACAGAATAAATGGTGAACTACCATTTTTAAATGCCACTTGATAAATTCTTCACTTGTAATTATGACTTCAGTTAAAAATTTCAATCATAAGTAGGTGTACAGCGACACAAAACAGAATTAAAACGAATCAAATCGGTTTCAACCAAATTTTATCATTGTATTCGCTACCAAAATACAATAGTGTAAGTTTATTATTAATAATTTTCATATAAAAATGACCTACACTTTTATTAAATATGTTTTCAACAAAAAAAAAAGAGAGTATTTTATTTGTACCAGAGTACCAGAGTTGTAAAAGAGTGATTATTTCCTGAATGAAACTGAGAATCATTCAAGCATTGAATTAAAACTTTTTAGTGCAATCATTGCGCCCAAAAAATGAAATTACTTAAAGTTTAAATGCATTCATCATGAAGAACAAACTTTTAATTTAATTAATTTTGCAAAATAATGAATTGAGTTAAATTTTTTGTGAATTCGTTTTGAATTAAATATCTTTACTGCATTACTCTTCATATAAATAAAAAAAATGAATAAAAATTTGTATACATTCGTTGGTAATATAACGGAAAGGAATTTGATTTTTATACATGCATTTTGACAGTATTCCGCGTGGAACTTTTAACAGAATACTGAGCTTTAGATTGAGTTTGTTGACGCATAATTTTTGATAATAGCAATTGGATTCACACTTTTGGACAAGTTTTTAAATCGCAGAACAGTTTTTGTTTTATGATGTTAATCCAAATTAAAACAGTGAATCAGAAATGACTTACAACTCCTTTCCCTTAAATCATCGATAATGCATTCAAATTGTAAATCAATTTTTTTTTTTTTTTTTTTTTGTGAATAAAATGAATGAATTTAAGACTTTGTTTCCTGTTGAATTCATTCACACTTTAAATCAACTAATTTTTTAAGTGATTTCAATGCATAATAATTTTTAATTCATGAGGAATGCTTTCGTGTTTCAATTCAATTCACATTTGGAGCAAAATTAATTAATTAAATTTTCTTTAATTCATTGTGAATTAAAAATCAGATTTAAGTCACTTTTACTGCTCTGGTAAGTACTCTCAGAAAGTATTTTTATTGTTTTTGATGTTTTTTTGTCATCAATATGGGATACAACCCGATAAAATATACACTTGGTATTCAAAAACTTATAACAATAAGCTGTATTTTGATACAACATAGACGTTACAGATGTGTTTGTAAATTAAGCAATTGCATCGATAACACAGTACTCGTATAACACTGTAAATTGAATTTCGTTTCAGAAAATATATTCAATTACTATTACGAATACACGTAATTATTATTTTAACTATTATCAGCCATATCACAAAACACAATTCTAATCCAGAGTGGTTTCAATTCCTAAAGTCGAGTCTTTAGATAAAGAAAATTTAAAATACTCTAATCAAATCAATATGGAATTGACAATGAATTTGTCTAATAACTTCATTTGTAACAAACAGGGACAAGGATTTCATGCATTACAAAAATGTATTTCAAACTGCACACAGCTGAATAGCAATTTAGCTAATACATGTTCCACGTATATGTATACATATGTATGTACCTTGTAGTAAATTAACAAGCGAATGTATACATTGCTGTCAAATCAAATTTGTCGCCAAATGTATTATATTTATTTGTTTGGTATTTGTGCAAGTAAAGAAATAATAAGTTTAAAAAAATCGGTTATTAGTGAATGGCAAATTATTTTTTTTTTTACGTCTAGAAACCCTGCGAACGATATCGATCGACATTGTGGGACATTCTGTAAATTTGGCAGCTGTATACTTTTACAATCATTAAAACTTATTCTGTAAGATATAAAAAAATATGATAATATCCCAGAATTAAAAAGCGTATTAATTTCTCAACAATAAGTTTTCTGTTACATTTTGAATTTTTCACAAAATATCACACTAAAATATATAAAATGATGCATTTTCCCCAAAAATATGCAAATATATGCTTTAACAAATGGATGCCGTTTTTTGGCAAATCAATTCAAGTCATGAAGATATATCGGTTTAGTCATCCTTAGGCTTACGGAAAAAAACATATAAGGTAATAAACAATTACAATAAAAAAAAAATCCATACATTTAGGAGCGCAAGTAAAATAAGCTTTGCATGTTAATGAAAAATAAAAAAACATAATTTGGGCTTTGCTAGTAAAAACAATTTACTACAAACGAGAGTGGGTATAAAAAAAATTGTTTGTCATTGTAAAATTGAAACACGAAATAAACAGAAATAAATCAAAAACGATCGGAATACAATTACAGAATAGAACTGATTACGATAGGAATGTGTGACTTGCTCATATGTATATTAAATTACTAAGAATTTTGGGAACATTAGCACCCGTCTTCATAAGTCGTAAAAAACTAACAAACAAACGCTGATGAGAGATGTAGCGGTATTGAAATCTGTCTACTTATACGTTTTCTAGTCTAATAGGGTATTCTAATGTTTTTAAAAAACCTTAATGACTTGAATGTTCGTTAATTCAATAAAAACTTATATCTGAATTTCTCAAAAAAAAAAAAAAAAATATATTGATACGTCAGGCGTAAGATCTTTTTTAATTTTTTTTTTGTCAATTTTAATTGGAATTTTCTGAATTTTATATGTAAATTTTCAATTTCATTTTGAATTTTCTAAATTACATTTAAACATGGTGTAGAAGCTCGTAATATTTGAACAGACATATTTTTTTTCTTCTTTTAATTAAGACCAGCACTCAGGGGATGAACCCTACATATGCAGTGCACTGTGCCGGAACTCAGGGAGAGAGATAGGATAGAGAAGATAAATATTGAAAATTTAGAAGACTAAACTCTTTCACAACTCTGCTTTGCGCGTTATGTACATTAGCTTGGTTAGCTTGGATCGCTGTCGGAACAGTTTTTTAGTGACCAGTGCTACGCCTTCATCACTTAAATAGACCGACAACAATTAATACAATGTCTCACTAATATACATTAGAGAAATTAATGAGGTTGATTGACTTGCTCTGGCCAGGGTTTGAACCCAGGCCCCAAGTCATTGCTTGTTTAGTAGTCAACGCGCTAATCACTTCAGTCAACACCACCCTCGATTTCGAGGGTAACCAGAGTCTTATCATCAGATCTGTTTACCGCTTAGATCTCACTGCAAATCACGACAGCTACAATTAACTAAATTAAATATTCTCTTTCATCGATTCATATAAATGAATTGGAAATTTACCATTTTTATTTTCTTCTTATTCAAATGAGCCTTTTCTAATGTTTCTTTTTCTTTCCCAGGCAGTGCCCACCGGTTTCCGATGCTCTACGTTTGTGAATGTGCCATATTCATCCAGTTTTAAAGTTATTGGACAAACACAGTGATTTAGATTCTTAGATATGTGTGGTTAAGCTATAAATTTTTAGTCGAACTGAATGAGAAAAAAATATTCATTGATTAAAAATTCATAATTTAATTATTATTATCTAATTTCTCAAATATAAATCTAAGAAAATCCTAAAACATCACCTACATATATTGTAGCTGTGCACAAAATATATATGTATAAATAGTTAAAGGAGTCCATAAATAATAGAAAGAATAAAAAATGTATTTTATTTATTACGGAACAATTGCTGTAAAACACTTAATGTACTCGTACGCACAATTAAGTACACACTTCAATTATAACAACCGACAAGTTTGAAAACAACAGCAACAACAACAACTACTACCACATCAATTGCTAATACAAGCTTATCTACTTGTATATATTCGGTACTTGTGCACACGCATAAACACACACACTCTCTTTTCTTAAGTACAATTAACGAAATCCTTGAAAGAAAAAAGTAGACGACTACTTTGTTGTGCATTTCATAGGCAATAAAAATACGAGCAATTAAATATAATTTAATAGAAATATGAAAAGAGCAGAGCAATTAATTGTGGAAAAGTAAATCTTAATGTTTCAGGAAATATATTTAAATATTTAAAATGTAAGAAGTAAGAAGTATAAAAGAACAGCTTCTAATATGAGGGTTTTATGCAAGCTTCAATATCTTCTTATGTACAACTATGTTTCATTAAAGTAAATGAAAATTTAATGTTAAAATAAACTGAAGAGAAAAAAGTTCAAATTTAATTTTACCTTGTCATTGATAATAAGGAATAGTTGTTCTCACTCGCAAAATTAAAACACAAAAGAGAAATATGCGGCTAGAATTTGAATCTGAATTTTAGAAATTAATTACTCTAGTATTTTGCTAGATTTCCTTTGTACCCTTTGCGAAAATTGGCTTTGTGTAGACACTTTGTTTAGTTTATAATTTTTAATGTAAGGAGTTTTTGTATTTAGATTTATAACAAATAAAATAAATAAAATTAGTCGTTTCTTGTGAATTTCGATCAAAAACTTATAGAAATTTTATTGTTCTTCTAACTGGTGACCCCGACGGGATGTGGGTGGTGTTGGCTGAAGTGGTTAGCGCATTTACTACTTAGCAAACAATGACTTGGTGCCGCGGTTCAAACCCTGGCCAGAGCAAGTCAATCAACATCATTAATTTCTCTAATGTACATTAGTGAGGAGACATTGTATTAATTGTTGTCGGACTATTTGAGTGATGAAGGCATAGCACATGTCACTAAAAACTGCTCTGACAGCGATTGATGCTTTAAACAACATCGCCCTCCTTCGTCGGTTAGCAGAAACATTTGCGAAGTAAAATAATTAATAAAATGCCTGCTAATACAGCTTAACAAAGTTAATGCGTCTAATTAACACCAGAGGCGCTGTGCAACACTGCTTTAAAAGAAAAAGAAAAATTATCATAACGCGCAAAGCAGAGTTGTAAAAGATTTAAGCCTTCTAAATTTTCAAAATCTATCTTTTCTACTCTATCCCTCTCCCTGAGTTCCGGCACAATGCACTACATACGTAGGGGTCATCCCCTGAGTGCTGGTCCAAAAAAAAAAACGAGCTAATAATAATGCGAAGTGCTACACGAGCCCAACTTTCCATGAATGAAAATGCAAATAACTTGGATGACAATGAGAAATTTATTAAAGCCTTTCGAGATTATAATCCGGAGGACGTTCCGTCTGGAATTCTGCCATATTCATCAAAAGTTCAAATTCTACAACCTTAAGGATATCCTTCAAACAACGTCGAATCATGGTTAATGAGTCTGGAAAATTTCTTCAATTTTACAAAATAGTGAACATTTTATTAACACCACAATAACTAAATTGGATGAACGTTTGTTTATTTGATAAAGCTTTTGAAATCATAACCAATCCAGCATCGTTTAATAAATTTGTTTCCCTGAAGGATGTTTTATCAAGAAAATTATCATCCTCATCAATGTCACTTTTACAGCATCTGGTATGTAATTGGGTGATAGCAAGCCCAGTTATTTACTGACAACGTTACAGCGAATTTATTTAACGAAGGACAAGAATGTGGTTTGTGATTTCTGGCTACAAAATTTACGAGCAACGGCTCGAGCAGTTCAAGTTGGAATGATAAGAAGTAAGGCAGACATTTTATTTAAAGAGTTGTCAATTGTTGCTGACAATATCGTAGATTGTGTGAAAACACCCGACAACGGTGCAAATGAGATTTTCGAGAATTCATTGAAAACAGGCATAAACGTAATTTGCAATACAGGGTTTATTAACGAGCGTTTAGCAAAGCTGGAAGACTATCGCTCGCATTGAAAAATCTTTGACTTTATTAATTCCACATATAAAAGACGGCGCGCCGGGCCCGTATTGCGTGTTAATCTCCACAATATTCATATGAGACTCATATATTATATATGTATGTACATACATATATATTTTAGATCCTTATAGTAGTTAAATGAGCCATGTCCCTCTGTAAGTCTGTCTGTACGTGAAAATTCAAAATAAAAACGACATTTACTTTTTCTCTTTACAGACGGTTGTTCGATCTCACAATATTTTCAGAAAAGTGTGTTGAAAATTTCTTACATCCGTCTGAGCTTACAATTTTTGTCTGACAACGTTGCCAGAAAAAACATTGTCAGTGTATTGAAATCCTATAAACAGACAAAAAATTGACAATCGTGTGAACACAATTCGTTTTCATTGTCAGATAATTTTTTTATTGTCAGATGAGGAAGTCTTGTGCATCTGACAATTTTTCCTAAACAAACATAAATTTTTATTCTCTTTCTCTTAAAAGTATTATATACATTGCAAAGATGTTATGCTCTCTGAGAGAATCTGACAATTATTGCTATACAATAATCTGACAACCATGTGAACTAACAATTTATAGACTGACAGCTTCACAGCTATGCTAGATAAATTAATTGTCTTACAATTGTCTGACAACAAATTGTAAACTTTTCTGACAATTTTCTTACAAGCGTTTGAACTGACAATAAACATATTGCTGCCAATTTTTTATTCTCAGTACATTGTTAGAAAATTGTAAGACGTGACAAGCGTCTGTGCAGACCTTAACTTTATCTTTGGCTACAATAAAAACATGCATAATTTTAGAAGCGTTAGTAAAATAGTTTTTCATGTTAATAAAAAGGTTAATATGAGCTTTGCAAGTAAAAACCAATTGTATTAAACGCCTGAGGGTATAAAAACTATAAAAAAAAAACGAAAAAGAAAATGAACAGAATCTGAAAACAGTAAATAAAAAACGATGGGAATACAATTATGGAGTGAAAACATTCCAATTCGAAAGTGTGACTTGCTTGTTAATGTTAACACTCTTGTGTATGTCTTGTAGTTATAAACTGCTTACTGTGGTCGCTCACAAAAAAAAAATATTTTATAAAAAAAATGTCTTCTTATAAAAACTTTTTATATTTATTTTATAGTTTTATATTAATTTGTGATATATAATTGTGATAAAAAATACTTTTTTAACTAATACCATTATTTCTAACCGTTTTTCTACGCCTTTCGATGAAACAAAACTAGAACTTTCTGAAAAAAGTTCTCTGTACTTTGCATGTGCTGCTAATGCGGGTAAGTACAAAAGGAAGTGTTACAATTTCATGCGTATTCTATCTAGAATTTTGCCTCAGTTATGATTTTGTTAATCTCTTCTTTATCCACCTAAAGTTTAATAAAATATGTTTTTTCTATGAATATATTTTTAAACACAACTTTTGCAAGTTTCTATTACTCTACACATTTACACATGATCCCAACAACTCTTTCGTTAATAGTTTGCAATATTATAAAATAACTTATAGTTATTAAAACTTTAATCAAAATCTTTTTTTTGAGAATATAAAAAATATTCAAAGAAGAATGGTTTCGAAACAAAAAAAAATATATATATATATTCAATGTTACGGATTCTAATAGAAAATTTATGAATTTTCTATATTCTATGAATTAGTAGTTTTTTTTTTTTTTGTATATACAAAGCCGATTTAATTGACCATAAATAATTCATACCACTTTTGTCTTAAATTATTTTTTTTTTATTCAGTTAAATCAGAGCCAACCTAACAAATATTATAAAACTTGCTATTTTTCAATGCCTGCGCTTATTTCCCTTGCAGCTTTCTAAATAAAAGCTTTGTAAATATAATTAATGTATGATTTTTATTTGTACATGCCGAAAAAATGGGGGAAAAAATGGAAAATAATTTTATAATATCGAGTCGTAACCGCAAGAATAGCTTAAACGACCTAAGTGACAAGCTTCTGTCACGAAAAAATACAAAGACTCATTCAATGCACTCTTAAAAAAAAAAAAAATTTTTATTTTGCTATAAATATGTAGCGGTTCCGTGTGTGGCCATGAAATTGTAAGATATTATGCATATATTGCGAATTATTTATTTTCTTAAATAAAAAATTAAAATTGAAAACCACATCGCTTAAGCTATTTTTGCAGTTATGACTCGATATATCCTATTTATATACATATCGAATTCAAATAAAATATGATATTTCTCACTACTACTAGAAGTTTGCTATTCTCTTTGCATTCGTATGGGTATAAATGTGATATTTAATCACGTTCACCACTTGAATACTGACGAAGTTGCAAACAACGTTTGTTCTATTCAGCCGTGTAGTTGAAATCTAAAGTGATGTTAAGATATTAAATTTTTCCTTTGTTGCTTGAAATATAATAACAATGTCTAATATTTCTCTGATTATTAAATTAACGACCTGTACCCTGTGAAAATATCAACAAATAATAATAATAAGCAGTTCGTAGTATTTACCAAAAACTATACTTTATATACAAATTACTTTCACTTCTTTGCAATGACTTGTATTATTTACGTGTTTGACTGTTTTTTTTTTTTTTTTTTTGTTATTTTGTTTTTTGTTCCCCTAATTATGCCATCCAATATGTATCTCTTTACATTTGTGGAAACACTGTGTACAACAATATGAACAAAGCAAATTTATTTCGTGTTTAAATATTTACTAATTACTCGCCTTTGCACATAAATGCGTGATGGTCTGGTCTAGTGTATATGTTTCAAAGTTAATATGTTCCATAACATGTCTATATTTAACGATTTTTGTTGTCATAATTTATTTACCAATTAATTATCTACTAATGGAACTAAATTAAGTTGATTAGTTATAACAAATATGAGAATCTATAAATATATGAATGCTTTAATTAGATTTTCGAAATCTTTTTGGTTTTATTTTTATTTTTTTTTTTATACATACATTCATATCGACAGTTGTTATTTACTTTAGTATATTTGTAAGAAATTGATATATTTGTTGTCAGTCATCACATCACTTAGAAAAAAATTGATTTTGATACAAACAAATCAAAAATAGTTATTTACCAACTACATTACCATTGTTTGTAAATGAGATATAATTAAGGATATATGTATGATTGTGTATATATATTTCACATGTCAGATATAACTGCATGTATGATATTATACAAACACAAAATATATAACAGTTATATCTGTAGCTTATAGTCAGTCACAATTTTGGAATCTAACGATTCCATGATCCGTATAGGTCATATCTGGAACATATAATCTCAATTTTGAAATACATCGATACAATATCCCTACAAAACAATATTTTTCTTTGGATAGTATTATTAGTAATATTTTTAAATGCAAGCAAATTAAAAAAAGAAAATATTTGTTAATATTTATAAAGGCTAAAGTACGTAAATATTTATAATCAGAGAAATATTAGGTAGACATTGGGTGCGTTCAGCAGACACAGTTTGCTACACAACTGTTGCTCAACAATCTGCTGAACGTTTTGATTACTAAGCGATGAGCGAACATGTTGAGTGAGCGCGCACTGTTTTTGGTAGCAAAGAAAGAGTACGATACTTATCATCAAATTACGATTTTTCAGTTCAGTTTGACGTTTGAATCCAATTTCATAATATATTTTTAAATATTAATTCATTTAAATTCACAAATAAATATTGTGAAACTTTTAACAAAATAAAATTCAATAATTTTAATTGAAAGGTCAAATTTTTGGATATTTTTGACACGAAAGTGAGCAGATCATTCAGCAAAATTAATCAAATCAAAAGCTGCTACATCTAAAGTGTTTAGTAGCAGGGTTTTCTGCTGAACGTGCCCATTGTTAACATATTTCGATCAACAGAGGAAAAATTTAATATTTATACATCCCTTTTGTAGATTTTTTTTCAACAGCACTGGCTGAATAGAACAAACGTTGTTTTCGGTAAAAGCCACTAAGCCTCGTCAGTATTCATGTGCAAATGCTTTCACTACTTGTTAGGTAGCTTCGTTGAACGTCATTACATATTCTATTTATACACAATTACAAATACAAATAGAATACGTGACTTATTTCTACTAATGGATGGCGAATTTTTTGTTTTGTTTTTTATTTATTATCATATACATATTAAGCATTACAGTGCTGCCAGCAAATTATATCCTACAATGCTCAATCTCCTGATGTTTATATAATATTTTTCTAGTTTTTAGTAAAAATTTCCTGTTAAAGATGAAATTTGTATATCTTAAGGTACGGTCACATTTGGCAAACATTTGCCCAAAAAAGCGTAACCACTAAATTCGAATGAAAAACTTTTTGATTTATGCATTTATTTATTAAGTTGAAAGAGCATCTAATAAGATAAGATTCTTTTACATTTTCTATAAATTATGTAGGAAACTGTTTAACGTAATAAACAGGTATCTAAATCAAAAGTGTTTTCATTCGTATTTAGTGGTTACGCTTTTTTGGGCAAATGTTTGCCAGATGTGACCGTACCTTTAGCAACAAGGAAAATTTTACTTAGTTTCTGTAAAAAGCGTTATTGGCACCATACGGCAACCAATTTGAAAACAAATTAAGTAAAATTTGCAAAACTATACTTGATATTTTTTTTTTTTTTTTTTGAGTGTAAGTAGTTGTGTAACTGGTACCAAAAATTCGGACGGTATGATATAGTCTGTGATTCAAAAGTAGGTTGTTAAGTAAATGCAACAAATTACCAAGTTTTTGCTGGGTTATCAATCGAAAAATCGAAATAGAAAAATAGAAAAATAAACGGAATCTGAAGACTGTAAATCAAAAACAATTGAAATACAATTACGGAATTGAAACTATTTCTATCGAAATTCGTAACTTTGCTTCAACAAAATATGAGATATATGACGAAGTGAAACTGCCAAAAATTTTAATATTTCTGGAAAATATTTACTCTTACTCGTATGTTTATGCAAGATATGTTGGCGTTTAGAAAATTATTGCTTAAAAGTACTGAAAAATATGGTAGGAATGTTTAAGATTAAAGTGTCGCTACAAAGAAACAGTTCCCCACTATAACAAATTTTAAGGAAGTCATGGTAATCTTTGAGGCCATTCGAGAGCGTTGCTAAGTGACGGTTTTTTTCAGGAAATTTTGAACGAACTTCGCCGCCACATCAAAAATACATATCTAGAAATTCGCTTTGGTTTATTCCAAGAATAAAACCAAAAGGCGAAAGGAGAGGATAACGGGGTTACCGAAACACAACGAATTCAAGCCTAAAAAACTATACAAATAATGTAGAATATTTTATGCAAATTGTGAAAGAAAAAATTTAAAGAAATCGTTTTAGTTAATTTTCTGCAAAGAAATCTTTAAAGTGGGGTCCCACTACTATTTTTGTTAAATATTCGTACACAGTTTTGTTGTTTTACTTACTTTCTGTAAAAGTTTTTTAACGATTTATTTATGTATATTATATGTATGTATGTATGTATGTATGCCGTTATTAGTGAAATATATGAAAGGCGGAGAGTAGACATAAAATAACGTGTCTCTTAAATGACAAAACATTTTTTTTATGCCAAGAATTTAATGACTTTATTAAAGGCTCATTTGAAAAGATGCCAAACATTGATAGAAATTTTGTGCGCTGTTTTTTTTTTATTATTTTAATACATATTCCCTTAATGAAGTGATATAAATTACTTCATCAAAATATTGTGGAAATAATAAACGTATATTTAAAATCATTGAAAAAGTGTGTCTGTGAAAAAAATATGCATAAGGAAAATTTAAAAAAAACAAAAATGGAAAAAATAAAATTGCAATAATTACACAGCAAAAAGTTTTGATGGCATTATGAGGTTTTATTACTTGTACCTTGATTTTTTTTTCTAGATATTACATGACAATGGTGATAGAAGTACTCGTACTTGCCACCTTGACTCTTATAAGAATCTCAATATTTTCAGAAGTTTCTTGTTTTTGCTGACCATTGAACTCGTGTTATTTAAGTATTTAAAGTTTCGGTCATCTTGAAGGTCAAATTTTTTACTCACCCGACTTCGGTGCCCTTTTCGTTAAACATTTACAAATATTTCTGCTGATGTTGTTGAACTGCCACCAATCTTCTATTTATTAATATGGAAATTAAAAAAGGCTATTACTATTCTAAACACAAAAAAGCCCCAGGTATCGATAAAATAAGAACTCACTATGTTTCAAAAATAATTATTATACTTTTTTAATAGTATTCTGCGTCTACAACACTATCCAACAGAATGGAAGGTTTCGCTGATTACTACAATACCAAAGCCCGGCAAGGATCATACGAAGGTTGAATCCCATCGGCGAAGAAGTGCACAATGAGTTTGACGCATAGAACAATTATTTTGATTAAAAATTTCAACAATTTGCTCGCGTTGCGCGCGTTGCTCTGGTGTAAGTCGATTCATAATGAAATTTCAAAGCAAACTAAACAAAAAGCATCTATCGGCTGTTAAATGGGTGCTCAAATAAAGCAGAGACGCGAACTCAAAGTTGTGACACTAAAAAAACACGCTGTATTTATAACAAGCGTATGCACTACTACTGTGCAAATCAGGAAAATAATTGCTTACTTTTATTATTTATCACTTGGTATTTGTTAAAGTATTTTAAATTAATTCAGACGAGGTTTAATTTGCAAAATGTGGTTTGTGTTGAAAAGTATTTCAAGAGATTTTATTTTTACTTACTGTATTCAAATTTGTTATTTTATCCAATTCTACTGCTGTACTCCCACGATGATGCAGATGTGGTAGATGATGTGTGGTCAACATTTTGGTTTAGAAAAACCGATGATAAAGTGTTCAGTCTAAATTGAGACGTTTAACTGAAATTAAAGAAAAGTTGAAGAATATTAATTAAACGAAATTAAAACATGGAAAAAATATATCATATTTTCATTTATAATTTAAATTTAAAGTCTGAATTATTTTGAATAATTATTTTTTACCAGTGAATTTCATGGTGTTTTTCTCTACTTTTTTAAAGTTTGGGTGCACTTATTTACATTTGACTTTTCAAGCATGATGACGAAAATAAACTAATAAGTTGGAATTACCACAAATCGAATCAAGAATCATATTGAATGGCAAAAATCCATAAAAAAATTATAAGTTTTTCAATAATTAATTTCAGTTAGTCCAAAAAATTTAGATTTTACCGCTTATGTTCGTAAAATTCAATATTTGATTAAAACTATTTTTTTATTAAAAAGAAAACTACAGAAGCTCGTAAAGAAAAATTAGACTGCACAGAGGGTTTAACTGACATCATGATCAGAGAACGGCGCGATCACACCGCAACCATAAATACACCGCATATGTACTCAATACTTTACACATCCGAGCACTTAAAACAACGCATAAAAAAATTTGCGGTGTTGATTTGACTCGCCGTTTATTTACAGAGATTTGATGCGATCATAATATGCTCGCTACTTTGCGGTGTTTGCGTACATAAAACCAATGAGCGCAAAAACCAGTAGCAACAAACATCGCAATCTGCATGAGCAAAACTTTTAGTATTTCGTCTTTTCATACTCTATTATTTTTTTATATTTGCTTTTGGAAGTTTTCTCTACAAACAATCAGTGATGCCAGATTTAAGATTAATCCTTACACAATAACAGATTCAAAATTACCCAAAAATTATATTTACGAATCAGTCTTTCACAAAACATTTCTTAAGGCGCTATCTGCTTATATTTGTATACAAGAATTCATTCCAAAAAATTTAATTTGTTCTTCAGCGTAGTTATTTTTCCTACTGAGATTGAAAAATGCAAGTGCGCAGCATTATTAAAAACAAAATTTCGATTCCGAAAAATAATCTGAAAGTGTTATGAGAGTTTAATAAAATAAACATTAAAAATAAGACGGGTTTTTATATAGCATTTCGTTACCTGAAACGATAAATGTCCTAACTATCAACTTTATTATTTTACAAGAGAAGCGAAAAACATGATAGAGGTATACGGCATTTACACATAGATACATACATCTTATGTACATTCATATGAGTATATGCGTCGCTAATATTTTACATTTACTGCAATTTTTGCAGAACTCAAAAGCTACATACAAATACATAGATGTTTTTTTTTTCAAATTATTACAGCTTTTGTATAATTACACAGTGGCAACGCTGTATTTACTTCAGATAAAGCACACATCAATGAGTGTGCTCGCATGTTCGTATACAAATATTGTTTTTGTTGTGTACGTTAAGTATGAGTACGACTGCCGAATGTGTAAAAAACGTAAGGCAGATCAATCACCGCGAACGCATATGATTGTGTATGCTAGAAGATCAAACGTAGCAATACTCAACTGTGTACGGATATGGCGAATACTTGAGCAAAAGCAATGCGGTGGCGATCACACCGCAACCGCATTTAAGACGAGTATACCTAAATCACGAAAACCTGTGATCGTGCAGTTCTCTGATCATGATGTTTTAAGACCAACCACGGTCTCATCATAAGTCTTATTAATCCCTTAGATCTCACTGCCAATGACGAGAGCTGCAATCAGGTAGTTGAATATCCTGCCACATTAAATATTTTTGCTGCGCCACTTGAAATTTTATCATCAGATTTTTTTCATATTAATGGTTTCACTGTTTTCTTGTCTTATTATTTCTAGTGCCTATTTTTCATACTTTCAATTGAGTTATATATACAACTACTTAATATCACTACTGACATCTGCGCGGTAAAAACTCTGACGATGAGACCGGTGTGGGTTTCACGGAAGTAGTCTTATTTTTCTATATCTGTTTAATTACTACAACCTTCTGAACATTATAATAAATAATCAGTGGTCAAGAATTTCGTACTAATCGGTATTGATTTATCCTGCAATCTTGCAAAATATATAAAAAAAATTGCCAATACCTCCTGCATTCTGATTCGTTAAACAAAATTGATTAAATGATTTGTTGCAGCTGCATTGAGCTGCACATTCCCAAATACACTTTAAAATTTGTGTGAAGTATGTTCTTGTTATTTTCGTTACAACCGTACGAGTGCGTTTTGGAAATAAAACTAAACAATTGTTACAGTTCAACAAGTGCAATATATACACATGTACTCGTATGTATGCAACTGGCAGTTGTGATAATTTCATTTTGACAAATTTAGCAAACAAAACAAACAACAAAACTTACAAGTCAGTTAGGATGAACATTTAACAAAAACATATATGTTTTTTGTAGTTGGCAGTCATTGAAATGAGTGGAAAACATGAATTTTCTTTCAATGTCAAGCACACAAACATGCATTCCAAATTTATGGCTAAGAAAAATAATTGGTTCAAACGGCAAAGCAGAAGTATGAGACGAACTTTTTATAGTTTATTTTCTTCAGCGAGTTGTGGGCACATGCACTGAAGAATAAGTGCAGAGCAAAAACACTAGTCGCAGTGCAAAGAACAGCAACACTAAGGATCACATCAGCATACCGAACTGTATCCGCATAAGCAGTCCTTATAATAACGGAAATAAAGCCTTTAGACTTACAAGCAGCTGAACGAATGGAAATTTTTAACACAAAATTAATTAACCACCTACCAGCGGAAGATATAGAAGCTATTAAACTGCAAACTACAGAGAAATGGCAAACACGATGGAATAATTATAGTTACGGAAGATGGACTTTCAAAGTCATCCCCAATATCTCGAAATACACGGAACGAAAAAATTGTGAAGTCAACTTTTACATAACACAAATGTAATCTGGACATGATTATTTCTGAAAATACCTCTACAAAATGGGAAAATGCAATAACCCTTTCCGTATTTACGAGGCAAATGATACCTCAGACGATGCTGAACTCACGTTCTTCAGTTGTTGCCATTGGCTCAATATCTGCAGACAATTAGAATCACAAACAGGGGAATTTTTCCCAAAAAAAAATGTATAAGATTTTTAACAAGTTCTAATTCAATTTCGTAAATTTTTAAGCATGGAAAAGACAAGAAGAGAATATTTTAATTTTTTTATGTATGAGTTTTGCTTATTTGTGGGGTAAAAAATATAAGGTTTTCCAATAGGGATGATATGATTTTGAAGTGACGTTTCGGCCATTTTTAATATGTCATGATCTGTCATTTGTTTTTCATTGTATTCAGAACTAAAGCCATTGGACCACCGTAAACGTTGTGAAATTGTCAAGAAATTGTGATATTGAATGGCCTCGAAGAAGTTGTGATTTAACACCATTAGACTTTTTCTTGTGCGGTTATTTGAAGTCATTGATCTTTCGAAATTATCCAGACTCTCTTCAAGTTTTACAAGTCAAAATCGAACCTGCCATTCATGACATACGATTTGAGTTAGTGGAAAAAGTGCTCGAAAATTTGGTTCATCGAATACGTTACTGCAGAAGAAGTCGTGGAGGCCATTTGAACGACGTTTTATTTAGAACTTATTTGTATTTATGGTAAATAAAAAACTTTTGAATTTCCTTAACAATAAGTGTGTGTTTTTTTTTTAATAAATCATATCACCAAAGAAATTTTTAATTTTTCAGGCTTCAGTTCGTTTTCTCTATATATAGTTTTGTTATAAATTAAATTATTATTTAAATTAGAAAGAAAAATCTAGTGGCTCTTAATACTTGAACAGACAAAGAAAAATTAGACTGCGCGGAGGGTTGAACTGACATCGATTTTCTAAACTAACCACAGTCTCATCATCATAGTAGTCTACCGCTGCAATCACATTAGTTAAAAATCCTCTATTTTTAATTGAATCTGCTGAATTACATGTAAGTTTTTACACTACAGCTTTTATCATTTTTTAATGGGTTGGAACTTTACTATACTTTTTCAAAGTCTATTTTGTTCAAGTTGAGCTTTATTCTAGTGTTTCCTGTTTTTAAGACATTTTTTCATATATCGACGTTTTTATTTTATTACTTTTTCTTGCGTTTCATCTTTTTATATATTATTTATTTTGATTTCTTTTTTTTTTCTTTATTCAAGATAATGACACACATGTATAAATTTTAGATTCTAAGCATCTAATTTTTTTTTTTTTGTCACCATGAAAATTTAATTAAAACAGACACCGTTTAGGGGCTGTGCACCCCTCGTAACGCTTTTTAATAATTTTTCAGTGCATAATTTCCAATCCTAAACTAGTCTTTAACCAACCCCCCATTCGAGCGTTACATAATATGTGCTCAGCCCATTAGAAACTGCTGTTTTTCGCTACCCATCTAATGCGGTGAGCAGTTGTGGCGTATACGCAATATGATTTGTTGAAATATTGCACATACGTAGACAGTTGTAAGTGTACAAAATCTATTGCATACTTATATGAGACATTTGCAAGAGAACGTTAGAACTCGTTGCAAGTACGTGATATTTAACAATACTAATGATTATACGTAAAAGAAGTTATGTGCAAAATTTATAGTATACTTTCGGGTAGATTTTCATGTTAGTTTGTATACGCACTGCCATGCGAATAAATTATACATCACACTGTTCAGCACAAAACAAGGAGAGCAAAATTTTTATTGTGTGCTTTATAACGTTTAAATATTTTATTTGCATCTATAATATATTTTAGTTAAATTCAGTTTTACCTTATCTTTCACATTGTCGCAGTGATTTGGCATAGAAAATCTTGTAATCTTTACGTTTAAGGTGAAATATATGAAAACACTATGGAGAAACTTTTTTTTTGGAAGACCTTAACTGTATAGTGATTCGTTAGCTTGGCGTTGTTGTCCCTTAATGTAGTATTGTTTAAACATGTTGAAAAAAGTAATTGTTACAAAAGTTCTAATATAAAGTTGTAAGGACACCAAGTAAGCAGATTCATATTCCTTGAATTTCTAATCAAACCTAACAAAATTCATAAAGACATGGCAACAGGCTACTCGATTACTTATTTGTTTCATAATCTTCAATAAATATTTATTATCAATCCGCACTTCTAAATAATACCCTTATAAAGGGTGTTTTTTATACAGTGACAAGTTTTTCATAATAAAACAAGGAAATACATTTTTATATCAATGAAATGGGCTTTATTGGAAAGAAAATTTTGTGAAATTAATGAATGAATATGATTTCTGCCATCTGGAACACCAATTTGCAACAACCTTTCGCAGCTTTTGCGGCCGTATTTCGCCGATAGCTCTTTGAATGTTGATTTCCAGGTGTTCAATTGTTTGTGGTTTTCCGACGTAGACATGTGACTTAACATAACCCTTAAGAAAATAATCTAATCTATTCAAATTACACGATCTTGGTGGCCAATTAATTGGGACATTTGGTGAAATAATTTTTTCATCAAAAGTTTCTTTGATTAAAAATTTCAACAATTTCAATGTGGTGTAAGTCGATTCATAATGAAATTTCAAAGCAAACTAAACAAAAAGCATCTATCAGCTGTTAAATGGATGCTGAAATAAAGCATTGATTCCAACTCAATGTTGTGACACACTCCCTTTATTTTATATTAAACTAGCTGATCCCGCTGTGCTTCGCTATCCCCTTCGTTATAAAATAAAATTAAAAGTATTTATATATCCTATTGTGAAAATTTAATGACGATCGGTCCAGTAGTTAAGAAAATATTACGATTTTTAATTTTCCTAAAAAGGGGCGTGATTCTACCCACTTTTTCTCCTGGTATTTATTCCAAATTATGCCAATACCATATGTACTAAATATCATCGACGTAGGTCAAAAAATGACCAAAATATGGCGATTTAAATTTTTGGGTTATATGGGTGGTGCCACACCCCTTTGTCCAATCAAAACTTCATATAGCCTTTAATTCATCCGAGAGTTCCAGTTAAATACTGTGAAAATTTCAGGAAGATTGGTCCAAGGGTTTGGCCTCCTATAAGGAACAAACAAACAAACAAACACACATTCGGTTTTATATACATATATAGATATTGAAATGTAACTCAATCCTGTTAAAATTACACTACAATCTAATACTATCAAAAGCACGCGATTATATCGAGCCTTAACCGCGAAAATAGCTTAAGCGACATGGTATTCGATTTAAAATGATATTTTTTTTTTTTTTATAAACGAAATAATTAACAATATTTGCATCACATCTTACAATTTTCTGGTCACGTACGGAACTATTACTAATTTACAACAAAATAAATTGTAGTCGAAGAATGCATAATGGTTTGCTTAAATTAAAATTGTTTTTGTCGCTTAAACTGGCTGGATTTATTAAAAAGCTTTGTAAGATTTATTTCATAAATTTCTCATAGTATTAATTATATATAGTATTGATTTAAAGCCAACATAATTTTAATTTCAATATACAATTTAATAAACATACAAAAAAGAAAAATTATACGCAAAAGAAGAACATACGTAATAAAAGAAAAGTTGAATGAACGATAAGGCTCTGTGTATTTTGTACAATTTTACAACCACTTTTTGATTAAATTAAGAAAATAAGAAGGAAATGGCACAAAAGAGGAAACCAGTAAGAAAAATTAATAGAAATCTTATGTAATAGTAGAGCCCAAAGGTGTCATAAGCTTCAAAAAATTAGATATAATAAGAGATTTTTATGTCAGTTGGGTAAAACAAAGAGTGCTTCTTTTCTGTCTTCTTTTTTTTCTCGTAAACAACAAAAGTTATATATAAACTAGTAAAACCGACGGCCGACATTATCAGCCGTACTCTAGAATATTGCGCGCAAGAGGGTTTGGATGCAACTCAAGTTTTTTAATGTATTTTTCGCGTGTTTCAAAAATACTGTCTTCACCAACGGAACATCAAGGTCTTTGTGAATTCGCTGATTACGGATATACCAGGGGGTGCTGTTATTGTACGTAGAATTTTATTTTGTCGCCTTTGAATTTTTTCAACATTCGATGCTGAGGCAGTGCCCCATACCTGGATTCCATAGGACCATATTGGTTTCAGGATCGCATTGGCATATATTAAATACAGTAAAGGACAGAAGACTCCGGCTTCGATCGACTGCGGAGGACTTCAAAAATTGCATTCCCTAACTACAAATTTACGTTCCATTAGATAGCTTTTTAAAAGCTTGACGTTGTTTACGGGTATATTTTGTGTTAATTTGTGTATTAGACCTTCGTGCCATACTTTATCAGCAGCCTGTGCGACATTAATAAGGAGTGCTGAGCAAAAATTTAAAAAATATAATAAGAGAAATGACTTACTACTGAATAGTTCATTAAAATTAAAAATTTAAAAAACAAAAAAGAGTTATTCTCAATTTAAGTGCATAACTTTTTTTTATTAAATATTTTTTCAAAATTTAAAGAAAATAATATAGTACTTATGTGAACTGGCTGTTGAGAGGTACCAATGTTAAGAAGTGAGGTGGTTAGAGTGCCTATCGACTAAACGGAAGTTCGTTCCTTGGTTCGAGTCCCAAAAGATGTAAGTTTTATAAAAATGTTTTAATCACTCAACGTTCCAAATAATAAAACAACAGCATTCCGTGGACGTTCCAGCGCTCTGATGACATCAAAAGCTTGTTTGTAGCAGATGGGCCGATTTAGCAGAAGGTAAAACAAGGAAAAATGCGCAGCAAGATGGGCAGATTGGCGCACATTATGAAATTTTTACTAATTTTGTAATAAAAACTAAAGTTGTTTTTAATAAATATATTTCGAGTTTTTAGTAAAAATTTCCTGTTAAAGATGAAATTTGTATTTCTTAACATCAAGGAAAATTTTAATGATTTTCTTTAAAAAGCAGCATTGGCGCCATACGATAACCAATTTGAACTCAAATTAAGTAAAATTTCCAAAATTTTAGTTCATTTTTCTTGTATACAGTTATCCCACTTCCCAACGTAGAAAAAAGTCTATTATTGTTGTTAATTTCTTTGCGAAACTAGTTGGAGAAAAACACCTGCACGTTTACTTTGTGTGTTTCTTTTTCAACTTACATGCAGGAGAAATATGTGTACATGTATTAGTAGCAACTGTAGACCTCGTTTAACTCTGTAAATCAATATTTACGTTTTGTCAAAATCGGTTTAATAATGTGGCAAGTAAATTCTTCACAAAATATAGTACTGCCTATTAATTTTATAGACAAATGCCTAATAAATAATCAGATGATTATCTGCATATAACACTTATTTCATATTAAAATCTACGTACAATTACAGCAGCCCCTCGTATATCCGAAATCAGCGAATTCACAAAGATCTTGATGTTCCATTGGTGAGGACAGTATTTTCAAAACACGCGAAAAAATATATTGAAAAACTCGCGTTGCACCCAAATCCACTTGCGCGCAATATTCTACAGTAAAGAGGCCATACCCGGTTGAGAAGGAGGGATTCACTTTCTCTCAGCCGTACATAAGAGATGTAAAACTTCAACAAAAATCAACCGATTAAACTAAAAAATTTTGTCAGCAGTGGCTAAAAATATATTAAACATTTTTAGATTTAAGATTTGAATAACTTATTGATGTTTCAATTTATAATTGAAGCTTCAATAAATAATAAAACTAAACAAAAAAAAAATATCACAATCATTTGAATAATTGGACTAATGAGACAATAAAAAATCCCAAATGCTGGCCTTTAAACGATTTTTAGTAGTGCTGATGCATTCCGCTAATTTGATTGAATATTCTTTTATTCCCTTCTTTCAATAGGACCTACAATTTATAAAAAAATTTAAACCCAATCACGCATCAATTACAATTATCACGTCCTTCACATTCATTCCTAAGCTCTTAAAATCTGCTTGTGTGTCTTAATTTCAAATAAGTTTAATAAACGAAAGGAATATTATTCTTAAAATAAAAAGCTTTTATAAAATTATATAAGAAAATAATTTCCTTTTTCTTTAACAAATATTTTCGTAAATGAATTTAATAAAATAAAACCAATTCCATTAAAAACTGTTGCGTTCCGAGCGAGATGTGTTTGAATGATGACCAACGTGGTTTTCATAATATTATTCATCCCTCAATTTAAAAAATAAAAAAAAATTAAATCTAAAGAACATTTGATTCAATTTATAACAAGGAAATATTAAAAGTTGTTTAAATAAATTTCACAAAATTTAAAATCAAGGTAATTTATATACCCTACCCCAATAATGGGAAGGCAGTATGGTATAGCGAGCGGTTAGCCATACCGATAGAAAGTTTTCACAATTAAAGTAAAGATATGCAGAAAACTAACAAAACAAATCAAAAATTAAGTCAAAAAGCCAGAGCTGTAAACATGCTTAATTCATTAAAAATCCGAAACTAAAACTTAACCTTAAATTGGAAAAAAATGGTCTAAGAGAAAAAAGTCGTCTAAACCGAAAAAAGGACCAAAATGGAAAAATTTGGTTGGCTTTATTCTGTAAACCAAACTAAACTAAATTTATCACTTTTCGATTATAAAAGACTTATAACGCAAATTTTTATTTTGAAATGATTTAATCGAGCTAGGATTCTTATTATGAAATAAAAGTTAATTAATATCTTTTGCAATATAAGAAATTTATAAAACATGTTTGAATATTTTTGAAATAAAGTTGCTAAAAGTGTATAAAATATTTTCAAATATTAATATTAAAATTTTTTTATAACTTCATTCTTTTTGTAATTTTATGCTTTTACGGATTTTTAAATTTATATTCCAATTTTATTTGCAGATATGTGATCTACTCTCACCTTTATTCGCTATAATCTTTAACAGATGACGAAATTTTTTGAATTTAATATTTTAAGTTCAATAAAAATTTGGGTCGCCGTAAGAAAACAATATTTTCGAATAAAATTTATCTTTAAATTTGGTGTGACAAAATCAAAAAATTTAAACTTTGTAAAATACCATATTAAAAGTCTTTAAAAATTTATATTAAAGCGTGTAAGCTTTTTCACTGCCATTTGACATTAATCTTAGAGAACGTTTTCAAATACATAAAAACATATATACCTTCTATCAGCCACTTCACATAAGTTGCAAAAAAATAAATGCTATAAATCAAATTTAACTTTGCAGACATTTTATTTTCGTACAAACTTTTTTATGACAAAATTTAAGTCAATGTTCACTTTTAAAAATTGCACAAAAAAGAGTTTTTTCCTGTTTTTTTATGCGAGTTGGTGCTGGTGGTGGTGCGTACATTTTATACGATAACTATGATATAAAATGTTTAACATCTTTGTAATAAAACATGTTTAGAAAAACAAATAGTTCAATTAAATTTCAGAGTAGTAAAATTTTACAACAATGTAAAATTTTTGGCTTGATTAAATCATTTTCTTAATTAAATTTATATAAATCATATTTTAATTTCTTATTTTCGATATTATAATTTAAAAATTTTAATAAGAATTAAGATTTATATAGATCTTTTTCCTCTGTAGCTTACACTCAAGACGAAATGTAAAGTAAAGTATGGAAGTTTTTACTTAATTTGAATTCAGTTTTTATTGCTGTATTCCGCCCATATCGTTTTTATATTTTATGAAATTTTCCCTGATATTAGAAAATATAAATTTCGTCTTTTACAGAAAATTTTTCATAATTTTTAAAAAAAGTATTTAATAAAAACTAGATCAGTTTTTACTAAAGAAATTAGAAAAACTTTTTCATGTAGTACCATCTGCCTTATCTAGGAAAGATATTTTTCAAATAATTGCTAAGTGGTTCATCTCCTTGCTATGTGAGAGTAGTTCTTGATCTTCCTAAGCGGATCTCATTTCAAAATTTGCTTCTATGAACTATGCATGTGGTATAACGAAGCTTTTAATGTTAGAAGGGTGCTGGATCAGCCGTGACTGCTTCTTTAAATGAAGATGTTGACAATGAGGGGGGTTAAAAATATTTTATTCAAACTCGAAGTCTTCACTTTAATAGATAGGCACACTGACCGAAGCACTACTACACCTTTCCACCTTCTGCCTATAAATTCAATATTAATTGCGTAATAGCTTGCCTTAATAGAGTTAATATTTTTATATTTATTAGTAACTATTGTGGTGAAAAGATGAATGTAGTGGTTTAAAAAGTGAAAGTTGTATAGCCGGCGCTTAATAACGCCACTGGCTGGTGAAGTGATATGGCAGTTTTATATGCCAGAGATAAAAAAAGAAAATAGAAAGCCGATTTCTTAAAAACAATGACTTAAATACTAACTTAACGGTAATCTTAAAGCTACAAAATTAACACAATACTTAATACTAGTTGTTGTCTTAAACTACAATTCTTCCAATGTAAATTCCAAGGAATCTTAGGAATGTCTTAGGAATTTACATTAGGGTAGCTCAAAACAATGCAATATAAATAATAATGAAAATGAATAATAATATAAATAATGTTGTGATATAGGATACACTACACTATGCATTTACACATGTAAATAACTACTTGCAATTTGTGCATATGAACTTAGTACCAACGAAAATGTCGAAGCCAAAGAGCCGAAAATCCTGCAAGTTGCTTAAGTGCTTACACAGTCAGCTGTAAGTTTATATTCAACATGTGTTCGAAGCGAAAATATCTTTTAAAAGTAATTGCAGTTATTTCAACAACATTGACTACTGCCCGGAATATTTTGAAATTTTTTTTCCAAAATCCACGAAATTTATATAAAACATACCATTAATATGCGTGGTTATATAGTAGCTTTTCCTAATCCTCGGTAGTACTGTTTGTACATTTGTCATTTTATTTACCATAAGTGTTAAAAACTTACATACAATGAAATTGTCTGGTAAATAGAAGGTTTTCCAATAAGTGTGATATGATTTCTTTAAAAAAAAAACACACTTATTGTTAAGGAAATACAAAAGTTTTTTATTTAATGTGAAATACAATCAATACAATTATGTTCTAAATAAAACTTCATTCAAATGGCTTACACGACTTCTTCTGCAGGAACGAATTCGATGAACCCAATTTTCGACCACTTTTTCCACTAAATCAAGTCGTATGTCATGAATGGCATGTTCATTATTACCTTGTAAAGCTTGAAGAGAGTCTGGTTTATTTCGAAAGACCAATGACTTCAAATATTCCCACAAGAAATAGTTTAATAGTGTTAAATCACAACTTCTTGGAGGACATTCAATATCACAATTTCTTGAAATCAGTTGTTCCAAGGCAAAATCAGCAAATTCACGATGTTTACGGTGTTTCAATGTTTTCAGTTGTTAAGTGAGAACAATTTTATACGAATGCAAATCCAAATCTTTTCTCAAAATCCGCCAGGATGTGGTTTGAGACAGTCCCAATTATTGAGAACGTCTTAAAATCGACAAATTGCGGAACTTGTAATTTTATTACTTGTTAGGTAGCTCTGTTGAACGTGATTACATATCCTATTTAAACACATTTCGAATGCAACCACCAACCAGGGAATGACCCCTTATGATGCAATGCATTGTGCCAGAACTAAAGAGAAAGGAAAAGGATAGAGAGATTAGATGTTGGAAATGTAGAAGGAGGCTTTATTATTTTACAACTTTCTTAAGTTGTTTGAGCAGGCATTTTATTAATTGTTTTATATCGCCGACGATTCTGCTACTCGAAAATGAGGAAGATGTTGTGTACAGTAGCTTGGAACAGTATCAATCGCTGTCGGAACAGTTTTTAGTGACCAGTGCTGCCTTCATCATTTAAACAGTCCAACAACACACTAATGCATATCAGAGAAATTAACAATGGTGATGACTTGCTCTGAGCACTGATCGAATCCAGGTCCTAAGTCATTGTTTGCTTAGTAGGCAACGCGTTAATTACTTCAGCCAACACCATATTAAATTATTAACCATTACAGTGTTGCCAATGAATTATATCCTACAATGCCCATTATCCTGATTTTTTTGTTCTACTTAAGACAAACTTTTTTATTGATTTCAATACAAAGTTTTACACTAAAATCACTCGTCCAACATGTGGAAGCAGCACCTTAATTTAGAAATTAATGTATGAAACTTAATATTATCAGGCTTAAGAGTTTTTTATTTCTTAAAATTATTTTGAAGGGTGTTTTTCACTTTATTTATTACGCAGTAACAATTAGAACTGTTCTTAAACAAGCAAATAAAAAATGTCGTTAAAGCAAAGAGAGCGAACAACATTTACTTTTACAACTTTAATTTTAATAACTAGGAAGAATTGTTATTTAGAAGATGTGCTTTTAACAATTTTGACGAACTTTAATTTAACTAAATAAATTCAAAATAAAAATGTTTAATATTCTTGTTTTAATTAATATAAATAAAAAATTGCATTTGTTTCGCTCTTCTGCGAAGTTAAGCAACGCAGAATTAAATTTGATAAGGATTTCTGATTTTCAAGCTTCTTTAACTTTTATAGTTTTGTTATCAAATGTAATAATTCATGAATTTAAATTCAGGAAAGTCATGAAAATTCCAAAAAATTTAGTCATCATAAAATTGATATCAGTGGATTTTATTTTCACATTTCAATAAATAAGAAGTATTTACTATTTGCAGTAGAAAATCCAAGGAAATTTCAAGTTATTTAGGGTTGAGCTGGCATCATTTAGATTTTAAATAAATTTTTTTTTATTTTTATGTAACAACTAGTTGAACGCCCCGGCTTCGCACGAGAAAATCTAAATGCCATATCTCCGGAACCACTGGGCCGATTTCGTGCAAACATCACATAGACCATCTCCAATGTACCCTGAAATGGTGGAAATAGGTGGACCCGTTTCCGCTGTTAGTGGTGACATCAAAGTGTACACTTCTTTTTATAGATATAGATTTAGAAAAAATCAATTGAAAAATAAAAACAGGAAAATAGCGAATTTCCGAACCATTAATATGAAAAAATCTAAATCAACAGAATTAATTCATGATAAAGGATACTCATCTGCTTCATTGCAGATGTTGTAATTGATTTTGTTGTCAAAGCGGACGACAGCTCTCACGATGAGGTTCTGGTTGGCTTCTTGACATCACTTCAATCTTCTTGCAAGTTTCACGTAAATGAAAAATCAAAACTTTGGATTTTTGACGGCCTGGTATACAAACAGACTAAATTTCACTAATTTTATGTTTTAAATTAATTCGTAGAATAATCTGAAGTGATTAATTGTATTAAATTGTCTTAAAGGCAAGAATTGTTACATATATTTTTATATTAAGAAAGTTTCTTAAATTATTTAAGGCCCACAAAAAATATTGAAATTTTTTTAAATTATTTTTATCTAAACTTTGTAGCAGGATATCGTATATTTGTATTTGCAAAGTTAAAAGAGCAGAAAAAAAAATTTAAAGTTTACATAAACATTTGACACACTTAATTTAATTCCTAAGAAAAAGTAAAGAAAATGTGTGTGTGTGTGTGTGTGTGTACGTTTCAAGTGAAACGAAAATTTTTGTGAAATTAAATGGAAGCAAATGTAAAGCTGTTTTTTTTTTTGTCTTTTTTACATCTACACAAGCTTTTTTAAGCCCACGCATTCATAAATTCACAAAATATGTATTGTACAAATGGCAAATTTTTATTTAAAAAAACGAGAGTATTTAAACAACATTAACATTTACAAAAACAAAGTGAAGTCTAAAACCAACAATAAATGTTAATTTACTTGAACGTAGAACAACAAAAAAAAGAACAAAAAAAACGAAAAAAAAAACAATAATACGAAATTGCATATGTATGTATGTATATTTTTCTGTATGTATATCTGTATGTAAACATATGTTCAGTGTTGTTCAAAAGTGCCAAGACAAGGAAGTGAACTTAATTATTAAATGTTTATATGTACCAATTTCACAGTCTATAGTTAAGTATTGAGGGAATGGGGTAAATTATGTACCAAGAGACTTCATTCTAGTTCTCCAAGGACTTGTGAAAATGTGAGCGCTGAAATAGATTATGCATCTTACAGCACAGCAAAAATTGTGTGAAATACATTCGCAACGCTTCTATAGTGCTCCAAACGGTAATCATCTGTAGGTTTTATAAGTTCTCGTGGCAGCAACGGATGGTACATGCTCGAAAAAGGACCCCTACATAAACACTTTCTCTTGATTTTACCAAACAAAGCGGTGGTCATTCTTATTCCTTCTTTTACGCGAAGCTAATCTTAATTTGATATATTTTTCTGTTGTGTTGCTGCAAAGTAATACACACAGAGACAACAGGTAAGTTTTGGCAAACGAAGTTCTTGCCCACAGAATTGTAGCGTTTGCACCAACTATCATAAGAATTCGGTTGCTACAACTACAATTTTCGTGTAGTACCATTGAATTTTCAGTTGCGGTCAACCGATAAAATTGGTTAAAACCATGCATTCTTAAATGGCAGGTAATCGGGATTATTTACGCTCATTTTTATCCTAGAACACTTTTGAATTGATTTTTTAATACTTAACTAAATTAAATTTTTTTATTTAGTCATTTGAATTTAAAATTTAATTTTATCCATTATTGGTATTGAACATAGAACTCACATGTTTAAAACTCATCGTCTAAGATAACGCATCCACATGAGTATTTTAAAATTGACAAATTGATAAAAAAAAACTTATTTTAATATATAATTGGTTATGCTAACCGAATATTCGGTTAGGAGTATCAACGAAACCATATTGGTAAATAATTATTCAATTGTGCTCGCCATTTTGGCAATTACTACCAGCAAAAGAATGCAATCGGTTGATCCAACCAATTTAAGAATTGTCACAACCGTATGTTGGTTACAATTGTGTTATTATGGTTATGATCATGGAATGTTGGTTGGATCCATGGAATATTGGTAAATTTTCTATGCAACTGATATTCTGTAGATTTTGAAAATTTACAATGTTTAATTTCGTATAAGCTCTGTGCACCCAGATAAATGCATCTGCTCTATCAAAAAAAAAAAAACGTACTTATACTCTGACCACGAGAACGAAAGAAATGTTTTATCACAAAATCAGCATTTATAAAATATTTAATAGAACGTTTTGCCAGTTCATCCCTCAAACACGTTAAAGGCAGATGAAGAGTTAATAGGCGATCATTTTAATTTTGGTTGTGTTACTCAATATCACGTTATGTCAACGTGCTTTTTATTAAAGTCAAATGCAGTGGGAACCGACAAACAACTTACATTCAAAATTTATAAAACTACTTCTGCCACTGATTCTGCCGTATGTTACGCATGTTTTTAATTCAATCATAACGTCGTCTATGTACCCGCGAAACTGGAAGCATGCAAAAATAGTAACGTTACCTAAAACGAATGGAGAATACAGAATCTATATTGTGTTTTCTATCGAAAGTTCTAGAAAAGCTCTTATAAAAGCAAATTATTACATATGTTAGCACTCCATGATATACTCACTAAAAAACTGAAACTCTTTTAACAGACTCTGTTTGAAATCCATGCAAATCCAAATGCATTAATATTTGTAAAAAACCCATACTTCCCTCCATTTGCGACGATATTTTCTTAAATGGCGAAAAAATCTAGGTTGTTAACGCATCGAAAAATCTTGGGTTTATTTTTTATTTTTTTATTTTACACCATTAAGAATAAGGATCCCAATTGCCAAGACGTATCTAGTTCTCTCCGCTACTAAACGGGTGTGAATTATTTGCAACCTGTGACTCGGTAAGTAAAAGAAAACTAATTGTTTTGTATAACAACATTATAAAATATGTATATAGACTGAGAAGGTTTGATCATATATCAGCCGTTTCCAATAATCTCTACGGAGTCTCCCTTAAAAATCTGTTAAAAATTCGCACTTTAATTTTTCTGCATAATGTTATAAATACGCAAACACCCAAGTACACATTTGATAAAATACGCTTTTTCCAATCGCAACGTAACAGAAATATTGTAATACCTCGACATCGATGCCTAGTTTCTGAATGGCAGTTTTACGTTACGTACATACCGCACGCCTTTGGAAGAATCTTCCACTAAGTCAGCAAATGAACAGCAATGCTTCAATCATTTTTATTTAATTTATTTACATTATTTATTAAAAATTATAATTTTTATGTTAAGTTTTGTTGATCATAAAAAATTATAAGCTGGATATATGTATATATATATTTCCTTTCTTTTCTTTTATTTTATTATAAAATAATAGTTTAAGATCACATTTTTCATGTCCCAAAAGAAGCATTCAAGTGCCGCGACCGCGTACAGGATAGAGCGAAGAAGCTTATCGGTGACAGTGGCAGTGACACTAGAGCATCGACGCAATGTTGGGTGTGTTTCGTTGTTCTATCGCTAATACAACGGAATGTGCTCTAATGAAATCAGGGAACTTGTTCCCGAAACCCGTCACTTTTCACGTACAAACACGCTCTTCATCAAGAGCACATCCCTTTGTGGTCGATATGTCAGTTAACCGCACTACGCATTACAGAGAGAATTCGTACTTTGGCCGTGCTGTTCGTATGGACGATCATGTGTCGATCACGCCAATACTCTACGCATTTCTCTACTGCTTTTCGTAGATATTGAACGTGCTTTTGATACAGTAACCCGAAGCTCTTTGTGGTCTGCGTTAATTGGTAAAGGAATACCGGAAAAAATCGTCACTAATACGCGAGCTGTACAAAGAGGCCGATTGCAAGTTCCGATTCAACGGAAGAGAAAGCCAACAATACATAAACGTTACAGGCGTTAGACAAGGGTGTATACTTTCCCCTACATTATTCATTCTTCTGTTAGACTGTGTTATGGAAAAAAACAACATGGAGGCTCCTACCGGCATTCGATGGAACATGATGGAGTACCTTAATGACATAGACTACGCTGACGACATATGTCTTATGGCCCACCGCTTTGTAGACATTGAAGCAAAGATAAATAAACTCTCCGAAAATGCCATAAACGTAGGATTGAGAATTAACTTCAAAAAATCAAAGCTGATGCGTATTGGTACCAATATTTCGTCACCACTTATTGTTGATGGTACGGTTATGGAATATGTTGAATCAATTAGTTATCTCGGATGTAAAATTGCGAAAGATGGTGGCTCTGCAGCCGATATTGGTGACCGAATCAACAAGGCCCGTGTTGCGTTCCTAAAATTGTACAAAATTTGGCGCGCTAATAACATTTCCCAAAAAAACGATATTACGGATATTCAATTGTAGCGTTAAATCTGTCCTACTATATGGCTGCACTACATGGAGCCTTACAAAACTGACCTTGACGAAAATTCAAACGTTCGTGAATCGGTGCCTGAGACAGATATTACGTGTATACTGACCTAATTGGATATCAAATGAGGATCTTTGGAATCTGGCAGATTGTTGTTCCATCGACTTTGATATGCGGAGACGTAAATGGACATGGATCGGTCATATGCTAAGGCGACCTGCAAGTGATATTGCTAGAACTTCACTACAGTGGAACCCTCAAGGTCAACGACAACCAGGCCGACCACGAAATACATGGATCAGGTGCATAAGACACGAACATAAAACAGCTCGAATAACCTGGGACGAAATTAAACTACTTGCCAGAGACAGAATTATATGGAGAGAATTCGTTGACGCCCTATGTTCTTCGTGAACAATTTATTTAAGTATTTTTATGTTACAACGCTGTATCTATATTGTATTTAATTAAATAAAGGAAATATATATATACTGTTCGTATGTGGAATAAACTCCCGCAGACAGAGGTCTTTCCTGCCACTTTTAGTGTGTCAGGGTTCAAATCGAATGTCCACAAACACTACTTCCTTTATCCTCCTTCCCAAAACCTATTTTCCTAGTTCCGGCTTAATGCTTTACATATGTAGGGGTCATCCCTGAGTGCTGGTCCTAATTAAAAAAAAAAAAAAAGTTATTATAACGTGATGCCTTCCTGTACTGTAATTATAAGATTCGGTCTAAACCTAAACCTAAATTAACATTCGCGTTCAGCGAAGCCAAATTATCGTAAATAGATAAGTATTCTTCTTGAGATTATTGAGGTGTATTAATTTAATATTTCTACTATTTGAAATATTTAAGTAAAATGTTTGTTCTTGTAGATTAAGGCGCCAGTATAAGTTCAGGCCTCACAGTGTGCATATTTCTGTTCAACCTCTCAATCTTTTTGTATTGGACTCCTACGTTCTCTTAACTGAATCATTATATAATTCAAAATCGGACGTATCAAAAACTTAATTCTCATTTGAATAAAAAGATCGACATCATTTTCACAATTACATTTTTTTTTGTCTTCTACTACCTTTTAAAGAACATCTCCTTCTACTAAACCAAAATTAAAAATAAAATAAACTATGATTAACAACCACCTTACTTCTTCTATATTAAAAACAAAATGTCATTTCACATAAAATGTCGTTCAAGTGAGTTTTTCAAATTGACAATTTTTAAAACCAAAGGACAGGATATAAAACAATACAGGCAACAAAGAACTGGCAATAAAAAAAAAACTACTTGAACACAATATGATACACAAATTGGTCAATATTGTCAATAAAGTTTAGTGTTTCTATTTAACACTAGTAATTTTTTTCGCTTTCCCAGCAAACAGTTTGATTAGAAGATTTGTAAAAATTCAAAAATAAGTATTAAAATATTAAGTCAAGAACATTAATATTAAGTTTTTTTAAAAAACTTTGTTTTCTTTAATTTCATAGCAATAACCTGCACAGGTGGCAGTTTCGAAATAAGGTAATAAATATGTATAATTCAATTTAATGTTAAGAAACCGTTTTTGACTTACGACCTTTTTGCTTAACTTTAAAGATTTGTAAAGATACTTTATATTTCAAATAATATTTTCCAACATAAAACACTCTTAGTAATTTTGAATTTTCATTAATTCAATACAACTGAACTTGAGCCTGATAATATTACTTTTCATATAAACATAAATTTGGGATATTATAAAAAATTTTATAATTCTCTCTTGCATTTTATTCGTGGCATAAATAATTCGCGCAAAATTGTCGACTACAAGCCTGGACGACAGAAAGAAGAGTGGCTGAAGTATAAGTTAAAAAGAAAACCATCCTGCTTATTTATATTTTCATATAATAGTTTTTTCACACTGAATTTTAAATCCTGAATTTAAGATTAAATCCATTAACAGTTGATTTTTCCTTCAGGATTTAACATACAAGTTGTATTTTACATTTTTTTCAAAATAAAATAAATCTCCCTTATATAGAACAGCATTTATTATACATTTTTCTATTTGTTATAACACTATTTTGAGAAACTGTGTAGCAGTTGTTTTTGTTTGTATGTAGGGACGTATGTATATACTCTTTTTAACTGGCGTAAACGTTATCAGCTGCTTTCATCTCCAGTTTAATTTGGCAGCACTGAATTTCGTACGACGACAACAAGGTTGTATTTCATAAAACACTACTAAATATAAGTTAAAAAAATATATTTAAGTTAGATTTAACAAAACAATTTTGTATGGTATGGATTTGACGTTAAATTCAGAATTTGTTAAATTCATGTCAATGTGAAAACACTATAAAATAAAACATATTGAAAAAAAAAAATTTCTATCTAAGATTTGAAGTCTTCGTTCGAGAATTATGAAAACATACCAGCGAATGAACACCTAAAAAATTTAGGCTGAGAATATGAGTTTGACTTTCTTTAGGGCTGCAATTAATATCAGGAGTTTTTCTGAGTAGCATTGATATGGTTTTCTGTAAGTTTTTTTTGAAAAGCTTAAATGACGAAGATAAAGAACTTGACACTGAGCAGTGCCGGGAAATAGAAAATACTAATCAGTCAAATACTACGAATAATAAAATGACTACACAGAGAGATTAAAAAAGTTACTACGTGTATTGCGTACTAGAGGCGCTGCAACACACAAGTAGCAGAACTTTTCAAAATAATAAATCTTAAAATAATTTCCTGACAAATATTTGAAAATTATAAATCTATATATATATAAAACCGCATGTGTGTTTGTTTATTTGTTTGTTTGTTTGTTTGTTTGTTTGTTTATTTGTTTGTTTGTTCCTTAGAGGACGCCAAACCCTTGGACCGATATTCCTGAAATTTTCACAGTATTTAACTGGAACTATCGGATGAATTATAGGCTATATGAAGTTTTAATTGGACAAAGGGGTGTGGCACCACCCATATAACCCAAAAATTTAAATCGCCATATTTTGGGCATTTCTTGACCTACGTCGATGATAATTGGTACATATGGTATTGGCATAATTTGAAATACGTACCAGGAGAAAAGTGGGTGGAACCACGCCCCTTTTTAGGAAAATTAAAAATCGTAATATAGTCTAAACTACTGGACCGATCGTCATTAAATTTTCACAAGAGGATATATAAATACTTTTAATTTTATTTTATAACGAAGGGGATAGCGAAGCACAGCGGGATCAGCTAGTTTAATATAAGTATTAATTCTTGGCTTTAATTTCCCATTGGTCCAAATGAGTGATAAACAGATTTTATAGAAAAGTTCTCAAATACAATTGAGAAATCGGACTTACATAGTCTATAAGTATGGATCCTTGGCTTTAATTTCCCATTGGTCCAAATGGGTGACAAACAAATTTTATAGAAAAATTCTCAAATACAATTGAGAAATCGGACTTACATAGTCTATAAGTATGGATCCTTGGCTTTAATTTCCCATTGGTCCAAATGAGTGACAAACAAATTTTATAGAAAAATTCTCAAATACAATTGAGAAATCGGACTTACATAGTCTATAAGTATGGATCCTTGGCTTTAATTTCCCATTGGTCCAAATGGGTGACAAACAAATTTTATAGAAAAATTCTCAAATACAATTGAGAAATCGGACTTACATAGTCTATAAGTATGGATCCTTGGCTTTAATTTCCCATTGGTCCAAATGAGTGACAAACAAATTTTATAGAAAAATTCTCAAATACAATTGAGAAATCGGACTTACATAGTCTATAAGTATTGATTCTTGGCTTTAATTTCCCATTGGTCCTAATGAGTGACAAACATAAATGTGCCCACAAATAGCTAAATTCCCGTAGAGCTGAACAAAATTTATACAATTTTAATCTTTAAAATTTTGTAGAAAAATTCTCAAATACAATTGAGAAATCGGACTTCCATAGTCTATAAGTATGGATCTTTGGCTTTGATTTCCCATTGGTCCAAATGAGTGACAAACAAATTTTATAGAAAAATTCTCAAATACAATTGAGAAATCGGACTTACATAGTCTATAAGTATTGATTCTTGGCTTTAATTTCCCATTGGTCCTAATGAGCTACAAACATAAATGTGCCCACAAATAGCCAAATTTCCGTAGAGCTGAACAAAATTTATACAATTTTAATCTTTAAAATTTTGTAGAAAAATTCTCAAATACAATTGAGAAATCGGACTTCCATAGTCTATAAGTATGGATCTTTGGCTTTGATTTCCCATTGGTCCAAATGAGTGACAAACAAATTTTATAGAAAAATTCTCAAATACAATTGAGAAATCGGACTTACATAGTCTATAAGTATTGATTCTTGGCTTTAATTTCCCATTGGTCCTAATGAGTGACAAACATAAATGTGCCCACAAATAGCCAAATTTCCGTAGAGCTGAACAAAATTTATACAATTTTAATCTTTAAAATTTTGTAGAAAAATTCTCAAATACAATTGAGAAATCGGACTTCCATAGTCTATAAGTATGGATCTTTGGCTTTGATTTCCCATTGGTCCAAATGAGTGACAAACAAATTTTATAGAAAAATTCTCAAATACAATTGAGAAATCGGACTTACATAGTCTATAAGTATGGATCCTTTGCTTTAATTTCTAATTGGTCCTAATGAGTGACAAACATAAATGTGCCCACAAATAGCCAAATTCCCGTAGAGCTGAACAAAATTTATACAATTTTAATCTCTAAAATTTTGTAGAAAAATTCTCAAATACAATTGAGAAATCGGACTTACATAGTCTATAAGTATGGATCCTTGGCTTTAATTTCCCATTGGTCCTAATGAGTGACAAACATAAATGTGCCCACTAATAGCCAAATTCCCGTAGAGCTGAACAAAATTTATACAATTTTAATCTTTAAAATTTTGTAGAAAAATTCTCAAATACAATTGAGAAATCGGACTTACATAGTCTATAAGTATGGATCTTTGGCTCTAATTTCCCATTGGTCCTAATGAGTGACAAACATAAATGTGCCCACAAATAGCCAAATTCCCGTAGAGCTGAACAAAATTTATACAATTTTAATCTTTAAAATTTTGTAGAAAAATTCTCAAATACAATTGAGAAATCGGACTTACATAGTCTATAAGTATGGATCCTTGGCTTTAATTTCCCATTGGTCCTAATGAGTGACAAACATAAATGTGCCCACAAATAGCCAAATTCCCGTAGAGCTGAACAAAATTTATACAATTTTAATCTTTAAAATTTTGTAGAAAAATTCTCAAATACAATTGAGAAATCGGACTTACATAGTCTATAAGTATGGATCTTTGGCTTTAATTTCCCATTGGTCCTAATGAGTGACAAACATAAATGTGCCCACAAATAGCCAAATTCCCGTAGAGCTGAACAAAATTTATACAATTTTAATCTCTAAAATTTTGTAGAAAAATTCTCAAATACAATTGAGAAATCGGACTTACATAGTCTATAAGTATAGATCCTTGGCTTTAATTTCCCATTGGTCCTAATGAGTGACAAACATAAATGTGCCCACAAATAGCCAAATTCCCGTAGAGCTGAACAAAATTTATACAATTTTAATCTTTAAAATTTTGTAGAAAAATTCTCAAATACAATTGAGAAATCGGACTTACATAGTCTATAAGCATGGATCCTTGGCTTTAATTTCCCATTGGTCGTAATGAGTGACAAACATAAATGTGCCCACAAATAGCCAAATTCCCGTAGAGCTGAACAAAATTTATACAATTTTAATCTTTAAAATTTTGTAGAAAAATTCTCAAATACAATTGAGAAATCGGACTTCCATAGTCTATAAGTATGGATCTTTGGCTTTGATTTCCCATTGGTCCAAATGAGTGACAAACAAATTTTATAGAAAAATTCTCAAATACAATTCAGAAATCGGACTTACATAGTCTATAAATATTGATCCTTGGCTTTAATTTCCCATTGGTCCGAATGAGTGACAAACATAAATGTGCCCACAAATAGCCAAATTCCCGTAAAGCTGAACAAAATTTACACAATTTTAATCTTTAAAATTTTATAGAAAAATTCTCAAATACAATTGAGAAATCGAACTTACATAGTCTATAGGTATGGATCCTTGGTTTTAATTTCCCATTGGTCGAAATGAGTGACAAACAAATTTTATAGACAAATTCTCAAATACAATTGAGAAATCGGACTTACAAAGTCTATAAGTATGGATCCTTGGCTTTAATTTCCCATTGGTCCGAATGAGTGACAAACATAAATGTGCCCACAAATAGCCAAATTCCCGTAGAGCTGAACAAAATTTATACAATTTTAATCTTTAAAATTTTGTAGAAAAATTCTCAAATACAATTGAGAAATCGGACTTCCATAGTCTATAAGTATGGATCTTTGGCTTTAATTTCCCATTGGTCCAAATGAGTGACAAACAAATTTTATAGAAAAATTCTCAAATACAATTGAGAAATCGGACTTCCATAGTCTATAAGTATGGATCTTTGGCTTTGATTTCCCATTGGTCCAAATGAGTGACAAACAAATTTTATAGAAAAATTCTCAAATACAATTGAGAAATCGGACTTCCATAGTCTATAAGTATGGATCTTTGGCTTTGATTTCCCATTGGTCCAAATGAGTGACAAACAAATTTTATAGAAAAATTCCCAAATACAATTGAGAAATCGGACTTACATAGTCTATAAGTATTGATTCTTGGCTTTAATTTCCCATTGGTCCTAATGAGTGACAAACATAAATGTGCCCACAAATAGCCAAATTTCCGTAGAGCTGAACAAAATTTATACAATTTTAATCTTGAAAATTTTGTAGAAAAATTCTCAAATACAATTGAGAAATCGGACTTACATAGTCTATAAGTATGGATCCTTGGCTTTGATTTACCATTGGTCCAAATGAGTGACAAACAAATTTTATAGAAAAAGTCTCAAATACAATTGAGAAATCGGACTTACATAGTCTATAAGTATGGATCTTTGGCTTTGATTTCCCATTGGTCCAAATGAGTGACAAACAAATTTTATAGAAAAATTCTCAAATACAATTGAGAAATCGGACTTACATAGTCTATAAGTATGGATCTTTGGCTTTAATTTCCCATTGGTCCAAATGGGTGACAAACAAATTTTATAGAAAAATTCTCAAATACAATTGAGAAATCGGACTTACATAGTCTATAAGTATTGATTCTTGGCTTTAATTTCCCATTGGTCCAAATGAGTGATAAACAAATTTTATAGAAAAATTCTCAAATACAATTGAGAAATCGGACTTACATAGTCTATAAGTATTGATTCTTGGCTTTAATTTCCCATTGGTCCAAATGAGTGACAAACATAAATGTGCCCACAAATAGCCAAATTCCCGTAGAGCTGAACAAAATTTATACAATTTTAATCTTTAAAATTTTGTAGAAAAATTCTCAAATACAATTGAGAAATCGGACTTCCATAGTCTATAAGTATGGATCTTTGGCTTTGATTTCCCATTGGTCCAAATGAGTGACAAACAAATTTTATAGAAAAATTCTCATATACAATTGAGAAATCGGACTTACATAGTCTATAAGTATTGATTCTTGGCTTTAATTTCCCATTGGTCCTAATGAGCTACAAACATAAATGTGCCCACAAATAGCCAAATTTCCGTAGAGCTGAACAAAATTTATACAATTTTAATCTTTAAAATTTTGTAGAAAAATTCTCAAATACAATTGAGAAATCGGACTTCCATAGTCTATAAGTATGGATCTTTGGCTTTGATTTCCCATTGGTCCAAATGAGTGACAAACAAATTTTATAGAAAAATTCTCAAATACAATTGAGAAATCGGACTTCCATAGTCTATAAGTATTGATTCTTGGCTTTAATTTCCCATTGGTCCTAATGAGTGACAAACATAAATGTGCCCACAAATAGCCAAATTTCCGTAGAGCTGAACAAAATTTATACAATTTTAATCTTTAAAATTTTGTAGAAAAATTCTCAAATACAATTGAGAAATCGGACTTACTAATCTATAAGTATTGATTCTTGGCTTTAATTTCCCATTCGTCCTAAGAGTGACAAACATAAATGTGCCCACAAATAGCCAAATTTCCGTAGAGCTGAACAAAATTTATACAATTTTAATCTTTAAAATTTTGTAGAAAAATTCTCAAATACAATTGAGAAATCGGACTTCCATAGTCTATAAGTATGGATCTTTGGCTTTGATTTCCCATTGGTCCAAATGAGTGACAAACAAATTTTATAGAAAAATTCTCATATACAATTGAGAAATCGGACTTCCATAGTCTATAAGTATGGATCTTTGGCTTTGATTTCCCATTGGTCCAAATGAGTGACAAACAAATTTTATAGAAAAATTCCCAAATACAATTGAGAAATCGGACTTACATAGTCTATAAGTATTGATTCTTGGCTTTAATTTCCCATTGGTCCTAATGAGTGACAAACATAAATGTGCCCACAAATAGCCAAATTCCCGTAGAGCTGAACAAAATTTATACAATTTTAATCTTTAAAATTTTGTAGAAAAATTCTCAAATACAATTGAGAAATCGGACTTCCATAGTCTATAAGTATGGATCTTTGGCTTTGATTTCCCATTGGTCCAAATGAGTGACAAACAAATTTTATAGAAAAATTCTCAAATACAATTGAGAAATCGGACTTACATAGTCTATAAGTATTGATTTTTGGCTTTAATTTCCCATTGGTCCTAATGAGTGACAAACATAAATGTGCCCACAAATAGCCAAATTCCCGTAGAGCTGAACAAAATTTATACAATTTTAATCTCTAAAATTTTGTAGAAAAATTCTCAAATACAATTGAGAAATCGGACTTACATAGTCTATAAGTATAGATCCTTGGCTTTAATTTCCCATTGGTCCTAATGAGTGACAAACATAAATGTGCCCACAAATAGCCAAATTCCCGTAGAGCTGAACAAAATTTATACAATTTTAATCTTTAAAATTTTGTAGAAAAATTCTCAAATACAATTGAGAAATCGGACTTCCATAGTCTATAAGTATGAATCTTTGGCTTTGATTTCCCATTGGTCCAAATGAGTGACAAACAAATTTTATAGAAAAATTCTCAAATACAATTGAGAAATCGGACTTACATAGTCTATAAGTATGGATCCTTGGCTTTAATTTCCCATTGGTCCTAATGAGTGACAAACATAAATGTGCCCACAAATAGCCAAATTCCCGTAGAGCTGAACAAAATTTATACAATTTTAATCTTTAAAATTTTGTAGAAAAATTCTCAAATACAATTGAGAAATCGGACTTCCATAGTCTATAAGTATGGATCTTTGGCTTTGATTTCCCATTAGTCCAAATGAGTGACAAACAAATTTTATAGAAAAATTCTCAAATACAATTGAGAAATCGGACTTACATAGTCTATAAGTATGGATCTTTGGCTTTAATTTCCCATTGGTCCTAATGAGTGACAAACATAAATGTGCCCACAAATAGCCAAATTCCCGTAGAGCTGAACAAAATTTATACAATTTTAATCTCTAAAATTTTGTAGAAAAATTCTCAAATACAATTGAGAAATCGGACTTACATAGTCTATAAGTATAGATCCTTGGCTTTAATTTCCCATTGGTCCTAATGAGTGACAAACATAAATGTGCCCACAAATAGCCAAATTCCCGTAGAGCTGAACAAAATTTATACAATTTTAATCTTTAAAATTTTGTAGAAAAATTCTCAAATACAATTGAGAAATCGGACTTCCATAGTCTATAAGTATGAATCTTTGGCTTTGATTTCCCATTGGTCCAAATGAGTGACAAACAAATTTTATAGAAAAATTCTCAAATACAATTGAGAAATCGGACTTACATAGTCTATAAGTATGGATCCTTGGCTTTAATTTCCCATTGGTCCTAATGAGTGACAAACATAAATGTGCCCACAAATAGCCAAATTCCCGTAGAGCTGAACAAAATTTATACAATTTTAATCTTTAAAATTTTGTAGAAAAATTCTCAAATACAATTGAGAAATCGGACTTACATAGTCTATAAGTATGGATCCTTGGCTTTAATTTCCCATTGGTCCTAATGAGTGACAAACATAAATGTGCCCACAAATAGCCAAATTCCCGTAGAGCTGAACAAAATTTATACAATTTTAATCTTTAAAATTTTGTAGAAAAATTCTCAAATACAATTGAGAAATCGGACTTCCATAGTCTATAAGTATGGATCTTTGGCTTTGGTTTCCCATTGGTCCAAATGAGCGACAAACAAATTTTATAGAAAAATTCTCAAATACAATTCAGAAATCGGACTTACATAGTCTATAAATATTGATCCTTGGCTTTAATTTCCCATTGGTCCGAATGAGTGACAAACATAAATGTGCCCACAAATAGCCAAATTCCCGTAAAGCTGAACAAAATTTACACAATTTTAATCTCTAAAATTTTATAGAAAAATTGTCAAATACAATTGAGAAATCGAACTTACATAGTCTATAGGTATGGATCCTTGGTTTTAATTTCCCATTGGTCGAAATGAGTGACAAACAAATTTTATAGACAAATTCTCAAATACAATTGAGAAATCGGACTTACAAAGTCTATAAGTATGGATCCTTGGCTTTAATTTCCCATTGGTCCTAATGAGTGACAAACATAAATGTGCCCACAAATAGCCAAATTCCCGTAGAGCTGAACAAAATGTATACAATTTGAATCTTTAAAATTTTGTAGAAAAATTCTCAAATACAATTGAGAAATCGGACTTACATAGTCTATAAGTATGGATCCTTGGCTTTAATTTCCCATTGGTCCAAATGAGTGACAAACAAATTTTATAGAAAAATTATCAAATACAATTGAGAAATCGGACTTCCATAGTCTATAAGTATGGATCTTTGGCTTTGATTTCACATTGGTCCAAATGAGTGACAAACAAATTTTATAGAAAAATTCTCAAATACAATTGAGAAATCGGACTTACATAGTCTATAAGTATTGATTCTTGGCTTTAATTTCCCATTGGTCCTAATGAGTGACAAACATAAATGTGCCCACAAATAGCCAAATTTCCGTAGAGCTGAACAAAATTTATACAATTTTAATCTTTAAAATTTTGTAGAAAAATTCTCAAATACAATTGAGAAATCGGACTTCCATAGTCTATAAGTATGGATCTTTGGCTTTAATTTCCCATTGGTCCAAATGAGTGACAAACAAATTTTATAGAAAAATTCTCAAATACAATTGAGAAATCGGACTTTCATAGTCTATAAGTATGGATCTTTGGCTTTGATTTCCCATTGGTCCAAATGAGTGACAAACAAATTTTATAGAAAAATTCTCAAATACAATTGAGAAATCGGACTTCCATAGTCTATAAGTATGGATCTTTGGCTTTGATTTCCCATTGGTCCAAATGAGTGACAAACAAATTTTATAGAAAAATTCCCAAATACAATTGAGAAATCGGACTTACATAGTCTATAAGTATGGATCCTTGGCTTTGATTTCCCATTGGTCCAAATGAGTGACAAACAAATTTTATAGAAAAAGTCTCAAATACAATTGAGAAATCGGACTTACATAGTCTATAAGTATGGATCTTTGGCTTTGATTTCCCATTGGTCCAAATGAGTGACAAACAAATTTTATAGAAAAATTCTCAAATACAATTGAGAAATCGGACTTACATAGTCTATAAGTATTGATTCTTGGCTTTAATTTCCCAGTGGTCCAAATGAGTGACAAACAAATTTTATAGAAAAAGTCTCAAATACAATTGAGAAATCGGACTTACATAGTCTATAAGTATGGATCCTTGGCTTTGATTTCCCATTGGTCCAAATGAGTGACAAACAAATTTTATAGAAAAATTCTCAAATACAATTGAGAAATCGGACTTCCATAGTCTATAAGTATGGATCTTTGGCTTTGATTTCCCATTGGTCCAAATGAGTGACAAACAAATTTTATAGAAAAATTCCCAAATACAATTGAGAAATCGGACTTACATAGTCTATAAGTATGGATCCTTGGCTTTGATTTCCCATTGGTCCAAATGAGTGACAAAGAAATTTTATAGAAAAAGTCTCAAATACAATTGAGAAATCGGACTTACATAGTCTATAAGTATGGATCTTTGGCTTTGATTTCCCATTGGTCCAAATGAGTGACAAACAAATTTTATAGAAAAATTCCCAAATACAATTGAGAAATCGGACTTACATAGTCTATAAGTATGGATCTTTGGCTTTGATTTCCCATTGGTCCAAATGAGTGACAAACAAATTTTATAGAAAAAGTCTCAAATACAATTGAGAAATCGGACTTCCATAGTCTATAAGTATGGATCTTTGGCTTTGATTTCCCATTGGTCCAAATGAGTGACAAACAAATTTTATAGAAAAATTCCCAAATACAATTGAGAAATCGGACTTACATAGTCTATAAGTATGGATCTTTGGCTTTGATTTCTCATTGGTCCAAATGAGTGACAAAGAAATTTTATAGAAAAAGTCTCAAATACAATTGAGAAATCGGACTTCCATAGTCTATAAGTATGGATCTTTGGCTTTGATTTCCCATTGGTCCAAATGAGTGACAAACAAATTTTATAGAAAAATTCCCAAATACAATTGAGAAATCGGACTTACATAGTCTATAAGTATGGATCCTTGGCTTTGATTTCCCATTGGTCCAAATGAGTGACAAAGAAGTTTTATAGAAAAAGTCTCAAATACAATTGAGAAATCGGACTTACATAGTCTATAAGTATGGATCTTTGGCTTTGATTTCCCATTGGTCCAAATGAGTGACAAACAAATTTTATAGAAAAATTCTCAAATACAATTGAGAAATCGGACTTACATAGTCTATAAGTATTGATTCTTGGCTTTAATTTCCCAGTGGTCCAAATGAGTGATAAACAAATTTTATAGAAAAATTCTCAAATACAATTGAGAAATCGGACTTACATAGTCTATAAGTATGGATCCTTGGCTTTTATATCCCATTGGTCCAAATGAGTGACAAAAATAAACGTGCCCACAAATAGCCAAATACCCGTAGAGCTGAACAAAATTTACACAATTCTAATCTTTAAAATTTTATAGACAAATTCTCAAATACAATTGAGAAATCGGACTTACATAGTCTATAAGTATGGATCCTTGGCTTTAATTTCCCATTGGTCGAAATGAGTGACAAAAATAAACGTGCCCACAAATAGCCAAATTCCCGTAGAGCTGAACAAAATTTATACAATTTTAATCTTTAAAATTTTGTAGAAAAATTCTCAAATACAATTGAGAAATCGGACTTACATAGTCTATATATATATCCGAATGTGTGTTTGTTTATTTGTTTGTTTGTTTGTTTGTTCCTTATAGGAGGCCAAACCCTTAGACTGATCTTCCTGAAATTTTCACAGTATTTAACTGGAACTCTCGGATGAATTATAGACTATATGAAGTTTTGATTGGACTAAGGGGTGTGGCACCGCCCATATAACCCAAAAATTTAAATCGCCATATTTTGGGCATTTTTTTACCTACGTCGATGATATTTGGTACATATGGTATTGGCATAATTTGGAATACGTACCAGGAGAAAAGTGGGTGGAACCACGCCCCTTTTTAGGAAAACCAAACCCTTGGACCGATCTTCCTGAATTTTTTACAGCATGTTACTGTGACTCTGGAAGGATTAATAGGCTATATGAAGTTTTGATTGAACAAAGGGGTGTGGCACGGCCCATATAACCCAAAAATTTAAATCGTCATATTTTGGGCATTTTTTGACCTACGTCGATGATATTTGGTACACGCCCCTCTTTAGGAAAATTAAAAATCGTAATATAGTCTTAACTACTGAACCGATCGTCATTAAATTTTCACAATAGGATATATAAATACTTTTAATTTTATTTTATAACGAGGGGGTAGCGAAGCACACCGGGATAAGCTAGTAATAACATAAAATAGAAAAAAATTATATTATTAAGTAAATAAACACAGCACTTAAACAAACCTCAAGATAGTGTTTTGAATTATAATCTTTAATTCCAAATTCAAAACTTTTAAAAAAATTTAAATTACTGAAAATTTTCCAGTAGAGGTCACACAAAAATATTTATGCAAATACATACATAGATTCCTGCAACAGCGTAATATAAAATTTTAAAATTAATAATTTAGCGTCAAATATATATTTATTTTATAAGCAACAGAAAAAAAGTAAGTTTTTCTTAAAGACATGTGTGGTATTGAAACAAAAATAAATAATGAAATCGATTCGATTTCCATAACACCGAAAAGTATTTGATTCGATTTAAGTCTTCGATTTCATTTAAAATAAAACAAATTGTAGAAATCACGAAAATGGCAAAAAAAATCTCAAAGTCCTGGGATATGTAAAAGATTATAGAACGCATTACTGATTAAAAGTTTCGAAAAATCAAAAAAAAACCAAAAACTTCGGCAAAAATACACCATCGCCATAATTTTGATTAAAAATTTCCAAAACTTTGAGATGTGCATTGATAATTTGTAAGGCATTGAAAATTTCCAAAATAAAAAAAAACTTTCTAAAATTCAAAAGATTTGACAGCAAATGCTAGAAAGTAAAGCGGACCTCCGGACAAAAATATTTATGTAAATAGATTCAATCGGTTTTCCATCACATTTAAAAGTATTTGATTCGATTTTATTTCAAATCGAATCGATTTTTATCACATATCTGTATCACGAGTTGTTCACACTTGTCATATTTCGCTGTGTTTTATGACATATTACTTTATTACTACATTGTGAATACCCCAAGTAATATTTAAAATATTTAAAACACTTTCAAGGAATGAATAAAATTTACAATTGAAAATTTACAATCTGAAAATTAAATTTGAAAAATATTTTATTCCCAATTAAAACTTAACGTATCTGTTTAAATTAAATAAAAAAATTGTTTGTTATTGAATGTAAATTGAACTTTGCAGATTATATTAGGAATGGGTGGATGTATTTTCAATTTACCTGCGGAAAGATTTCACTTTTCACAAAAACTACCGATTAAGTGTTGATTTATGTTTATCGTACAACTGCCATATTATTTGCATTTACTGGTATATAAATTTACTACATTGTCGGGGCTTAAAGTATAACACAAACTAATTTTTCTCCATAAAATATTTCGAATAGAAACATTACAGCACTTAGTTTTATTACCAACAAGGCACTAAATTTTCTCTATGGGTATTGAAAAGCAAATAATTTCATTAAATTTAGTTTGCTAAAGTAGAAACATTTAAAGAACAACAAAACATATACTACTGACACATACTCCTACACTCGGCTTAAGTACAATTATTCAACACATAAACAGATTGAGATTTTGATACACATGTACAAACAAACAATCAGATAAAAAAACTAAGAGAACATACGAGATAAGCTGTAAAAGGGAAATTCATTTTACAAGCAAAAACCTAACCTTCACTTATGTAAAGACATCTGTGTTTGTAAGTCTATATGTGTGTGTGTATTTTTTTTATGTTTAACAATACAAGTTGTGAAGATATAAGAATAACAATAACTTGTGTTGTAGGTATAGTTATATGATGCATACTAATAATGTAAAGGACAACAAAAATTGTTTCTTAGCGTAAGTGAAAAAATCTAAATTCAGCAGAAACGAAAGAAATTGCACACTTCTTTAAAGCAAAACTTTAAGAGTGCAAAAGTTGTTGGTTCTTTGCGAAAAAAGTGTGTTAAAAATTAACATTAATTTTAATTGACTTGAGATACAGACGAACCAGGATCAGACATATCAGATTGATAAACTAACCATTAGATGATTAGAAGCATTTAAAGTCATATATTTTAAAATTATTTGCTGATAGCTTTTGGAAAAGTGTTTCTCTTAATACAACAAAAGTCATAAAAACAACTTTAAAGATCCTTTTAATAAAACCAGGCAAAAAAAACAACTTTTTCCATTCATATCTTAACAAATAATCGCATTTTATTGATACACTAAACTATTTTAGTAGAAGAAAAATTTAACGTGCAAAAAAAAAATCGTGAAAAATTATCAGGATCGCAAGGATATTCCTATCGTGATATTGCGCTGAATTTTACCAAACGCTTTAATTGCAACTGACAACAGAAAAATTTTGAAAATTGCCTTAAAATCTTCCCTCACAGCACCTAAAATAAGATTTCAAGCTGGTATCCAGCCAAGTATTTCAATGGCAAAAGGGAGCTGTAAATAGCAGAAACCAACTTTGTTGAACTTAAAACAAACTTGCACTAAATTTGTGTACAATTGTGATTAAAAAAATTAATGCGAAATCAATCCCAAATTTTTTAAAAAAAGGGTATTTCATTAAGCGCTTCATATTTTTAAATTTAAATAAAACAAAGTATGTGTTAAAATCACCGTAATTTTTTATTCGTTTGAAAGAAATCAATTGATGTGTTGTGCCATGTGTGGAATGTTACTTCATTCAAATGACCGCCACGGCTTCTGGATGGAGCACAAAGGAAATATCTAGTTTTCCATGACTTTGGCGAATAAATCAGTATGAATTTTACCGATGGCATGGGTGTTGTTGACTTTGAGGACTGGTGTGGTTTGTGGCTTATTCGCATACAAACCGCACAAAAAATCGAACGGAGGCCAGTTAACATCACTCCCATGTGAGATGGCAATGCCTCAAATCGCTCGTGAAGATAAATAATGCGGCATGAGCGCCGTCCCGTTATAACCACATGTCGTTAGTGTCCAAAACATCCAATTCAGCCCAAAAAAAAAATGGTAATCATCGACCTACAGACAAACGTTGTTCTCAAGGCAATATAGACCAAAATCCACACTAAATAATGAATTTTTCGGAATGTATTGGGCGCTTTGGGATCTCAAGTGGATTGGCATCGTCCGAAACATGATAATTTTGTTTCTTTACGTACACATTCATCCAGAAATAGGCCTTATACCTGAAGATGATTTTTCTATGCAAATCAGGGTCAGTTGCCAACACTCATTTTGATAAAACAATTTTATCATTTGAATTTGTTGTTGAATGCAACTAATGACAACTAATTTGTCAGATGTACACCCAGAAAAAGGACTGGTTGGAAATCCGGGGTGTCAATAGAATATTAGTTGCATAGACTATATATCGGTTACCGCTACCAATATTCTATGGATCCAACCAACATTCCATAATCATAACCATAACGGCACAATAGTACCAACATACGATTGTGATAATTTTTAACCGGTTAACCGAATACATTCTTTTGTTGGTAGTACATGCCAAAATGGCGCTCAATATTGAATAATTGGTATTGAATATGGTTTGGTTGTTAATCCTAATCGCATATTCGGTTGACATAACCTGTAGTGCCAGCACTGACGGCCTACTACTACCTCAAATCATCCCTGTTATATTTATTAACAATTAAGCAACTACGTATAATAGGATAAAACTAACGACTAAATATAATGAAACTAATAAACTCACTCCTTACTTAACCATCAACAAACGAAGTATTTTCAATTATTACGGGTTCTTATTTTATATTAAAATAAGTACTTTATCAATTTGTTGATTTTAAAATACTCATGTGGCTGAGTTGCTTAAGGCGAACTGTTTCAAACATGTGAGTTCAATGTTTAATTTCAATAATGGGCAAAAATAAATTTTAAATTCAAATAATGAATGTGCGGTTTCTATAATAAAAAACAAATGGTTGGAGTAGAAAATTTGTATGAAAACCACTCGGTTTTTTTTGAGTGATTCCCATACAAAATTTCTACACAAGCAGAACCTAACTGAAACAGTTTAATTTAGTAACGTATTAAAAATATCAATTCAATTGTGTTCCAGGATAAAAATCAGCCTTAATAATCCCGATTAGCTTTCAGGGTGCCGCCGTGGATGATAGGTAGCAATGTTAGCCTAGTAGTACGGAGGTTGTCGGTTCGATTCCGGCCTTAGATACTGGGTGTTTTCTGCAGACAAGCTTATCGCTTTGCGGGTTGTGTATGTTTAAAAAAAAAAAAATTTATGATTCTATGGTGGTAACCAATTTATGTCGGTTGTCGCAACTGTTAGGGTTTTTTTTTTGTGACATTAGCTTGGAACAGCATCAATCGTGTTCGGAACAGTTTTTCTAGAGACCAATCCTCATGTCTCTACCAATTTTTAGATTTTTGCGACTAAAAATAACGCTTTTATATCCTTAATCCAAAATAACGTATCAACGTTTCTATATTTGAAATATTTTTTATTTATACTTCTCCTGTTAAATTATAAAAAGTGATGTTACGTACTTTTGGATTTTCGTCTACAGTATATTAGAGAAATTAATGATGTTGATTGACTTGTCTGGGTTCGCACTCAGGCCCCAAGTTATTGTTTGCTTAGTAGTCAAAGCGCTAACCACTTCAGCCAACACCAACTAAAAATTTATAGGTACTACCTGAACAATATAGTTGTAGCAGCCAAATTATATGATAGTTGGTGCAACCGCCACAATTCGGTTGGCACTAAATTCAGTTGCCATTTAAAAATGTTTAATTTATTTTAGGGATCTATTTTTTAGTCCATATTTTTTGTTTATTTTACTCTTTATATCATACATTTGCTTATTTTAATCTAGTATTTTTCTTAGCATTACCACTTTTCTCGTGCCTTTGTTCCTTAATTGAAGTTGTTTAAATATAGAAAAACAGAATAATCGAGCTTTGCATATGTTTATGAACCTTTTGCTCTTGGTTTTCAAGTTTTTAAATTCGTTGAGATGAATACCATGCCACTAAAGTTATAGTTAATTAGTGGTTGTCAGAAATAAATATTATAAAAATAAGAGCATTTTTTTGTTAGTTTTTAGAAAATATTTTTAAATATTAGCTGCATATTCACCCCTATCGTGAATAACTTTTCACTTGAAATTTTTTCACATTCCACATTATTTCAATCGTGAAACAATTTTTCACGCCAAAATAAAATTCCCCTAATCATGAATGATTTTTTCCCGCGAGGAACATAATAGAAAATGTACGTATTTCTTCTTATAATTCGAATATTAAAGCTTAAAAATTTTATTTTATTGAAAAGATCTGATAAGAAGGCACAAACTGATGTATTGCTCAACAAAATGCACAATAACAGGCCGCCGATTGCCTACAGAACTTTAATTTTTTGGAATTATTTGTTTTGATGGATTTTCGAAAAGTACCGAATTATTTTACAACATAAAAGTTAGAAAGCAAAAACAAACGGAGCAGCGAAACTAAAGCTCCAACACTGACTATTTAGCTTTGATTTTTTAAGTTTTCTTTAAAATAAATATGTCCGTGTACATTTTTGAACAAAAACTTCTATGATTTTTTATATTTTTAATATTCTTTCCCTTCTTACATTCACTGAGAACTGATAGCGTTAATAATTTTTTACGGGAGATTCACCATACCATTTTTCCCTTTGAGGGGAATAATAGTTTCATGTGAACAAAAATTTCACTTCTTATTCACGATAGTAGTGTTTATTTGTGCATAAAAAGTTATTTTAAATGCATGTTTTCCTGCTTATAAATGACATACATACCTTCACACCTTAGAATCAAATTTTAAAATATATTTTGGTATCAATGCGGCATGCTATTTTTGTTAAGCTATCCTTTTCTTTCAGCTCTTCCGTTTAGATTTAGAATAATTTTTTCGATAAAATTTATTTAAATATATTTTTCCCAAAGGAAAAGTATGTAAATTAGAAATTTAATTAGAAAATTTCTTTTAGTTTTTGCACTCCTTTAGCTAAAATAAAAGAAGTTGATAATATTTTCGTTTTTTAAATATCTGATAACTATTTTTATTTTTTAGTTTTTATATCTTTTTTTTTTGCTTATTTTATTTGTTGATTAGTTTTTGCATTCGAATATGTTCGCATATTTGTTTTAATTTTGAAGCTTTTGTTTTACCAGCAACAAACTATTTGAAGTTACACGTGTAACTGATTTTAGATTTTCTTATCAGCAGTCTGCAGTCTAAGTTTTGTTATTTTGAAAATAAACAAACAAACAAAACCCTTAGCACACTGTCACACATGAGGCATGCAGACGCAGTCTCTTTTTATTCTTTATTTTGTTTTGAGTCCTAATTAACAGTTTGTTGAAAAGTTCACACACACATATACGCACACACAGAATTTATTGCTTTACTGTAACTTTAAACAGAAAATATATGTACATATTTGCTGTTACAAATACCTTAACACATTGGCCACAATGTTACTCTTGCGGTCTTATATGCTGCAGTTCTGTTAAGAAATTTATTTTGCAGAACAGTTTATACGATTAATAAAAAATAATAACAAACTTTTAATTTATTTTTAATTGCATTTGTTTGGAAGAGCTAAAAATCCTTTTGGTACTTTTTTTATATCCATACATCTTATCACCAATTGTTTTTTTAAATTCATTGAATTTTTCTTTTCTTTAACTCAGTTTCTTTTTTCTTGATATGTTTCCTATTCATTTGGTGCTTTTGCGACGAGTACTGAACGGTTTGAAAGTGCACGTGTCACTGAATGGGATATTCCAGTATCAGTTTAGAATTAATGATACAACAAACATCAATATGCTAAAACATATTGGATTTTAACGCAGGCGCATTTTAGGCTTGGATTTAGTTCGGCTTGATTTAACATTGTTTATAAAATAAAAATACTATTCTAATACTTTATGTTCAATCTCAACTATTGTCTTCATTTTTATCTGCTTAGAGTAGTGCAAAAGTTTTATCCCAAATCAGCAGTCGGCAAGTAATTTTAAAAGAGTCCAGATAATGTTGAAGTACTGTAGTTGAGTTCCAGAAAACCCAAAATTTTACATCGTCCATTTCTACATATTTTTTTTTTTATTAAATTCTGATGTTAAAACACAATCTACTACAAGAAAAAGTGTTGAATTGTTGTTACTTTTTTTGTAAAACAAGTTGGATAAAAGCACATATGTACATACGAGTTACATGCTTAGTTTTTTGTTTGTTTTTTTTTTTTAATTTAAATGCATGAGTAATACTTGTTTCTCCGCTTATTGTTTACAAAATAATAAACCCCCAACAAGCCATTATATCGTCTTCACTTCTGTGAATAAAGATTTTTAATTTGGTATAAGTTTTGCCCAAATCGTTTGAATAATTTAGCCATAAAGACCATCACAAAAAATGTTTTGGCCTATTAGTTATACAGATTGAAGTGTTTAATATAAATTAAATCGAGTAAAATTTTTTTTATCGTTCGGGTAATGCCCGAATTTACCAGAAAATTTAGATTATTTCGTGGTTGTTTTTTCATTCATCAGCCCTTTATACCTCAATGACTTTTACTATATTTTTTTTATATATTTTAAAACCAAAAAACCGACGTTAGTTTGTTATTGTTTTTTTTTTCAAAAATTGCAAATTGTTTACAATATTTTGTAAAATTTTTCCATTCAGTAGTTTTCATTAAATTTCTTATTGTTTCTCAGGTTTTTGTTTTTCTAAACAAAACTTCACAGTTTTGTTTGCTTTTTTCCTATAAATTAATTTTTTCTTTTTTTTTGTGAATGTCCTCGCTCTGCACAGGTAATGATTTGTTTGAAGGTACACGTGTGACTGATTGAGACATTTTATCATTACAATATTTGCAGTAGATGTCACAGTGTAATTGCAAGTTAACGCAGGCGCATGAATCATTGATTTGTTTACTTTTTACACAGCATGCATACTTTGTCATATACATACATATGTATTTACGAGTATGTATATGTGAGTGCAAACTTAATGGTTTTTTGGATATGTTAAAACCCATTTAAAATTGTTCCATTGCGGTGTTTATTTATGGCTTTAATTATTTACAGTTCTGCCGAGTAACACCAAAGACTCACAACTTAACGTCTTGCCAATTTAAGTGAGTATATTTTTATTTAGCAAAAATTGGCATAAGAGAAAAATTTTGCCACTAACAAAGCTTTAAGTTATTGTTAAAGGAGTTATGCAGCAATTAAAAAAATGCATATACTTTTTTCCGTAATGAAAAAGTTGAATTGCTTCCTTATGATCATAACAAACATATTTAAATTAAATAAATCGTTGCAAATATCACGTTCCAATTATCGTTTACATTGAATTTCACTAAAAACAAGTATCCTTGATCCTTTATTTCACTCTTAAATACCAATTTCCAACAATGCATCGTTTAAGCTAAAATATGATTTTAAAAGGTACACTCAAAAAAAAGGAAGGTACTAAATTTTAGTTAAAAAAATTTCATTGAAAATTATGTAAAAAATTTTACATATATATATAAGTAAAATTTGATTAAGATGTAAACATTTTTCCTTTAAATCGAATAAAAATGTTTTTTGTAATAAAAGAAATCATATGTTCATAATGTCAATTCCAAAAAAAAATTATACTTTAAGGAAAATTTCATTTTATTTGAGTGTTTATTTTCTAAAACCATGTTCAGACTCGCATTTTTAATTGTGTCGATTTAGTTTGATTTTAGCTATTAAATACATACTCAACTAGTATTCTTTTTTTTTTTTTTTTGACAGCTGAAAAGTATATATTTCTTTTATTTTATTTGTTAAAATTTAAATTTATGGAGATATAAAAGATGGATAAAAATTCTGTTTTAAAAGATATTTTCTTACTTTATAATAGAAATGTCAAAGCCGTGCAGACCGTGCGATCGGTTTTTGAGTGTAAACTACCATTTCTAAAAAAAAAGGAAATAAAAATTTGATATTTCTAAAAATTATTTTAGTTTAGTCTTTACATGTACATACATATGTACATGCGTACATATATTTTTCATTATAATAATTTGTTTATTTGTCATTTAACTTGTCATTGTAACGAATGTTTTCTGCCCTTAAACATACCTTTGGACAAGAGTTGCATTTCGTATTTTACGCAATTAGTAATATAATTTAGTACTAATATTTTTATATTATTATTATTACGAATAAACGTAATTAATAATTTAGTACTAATTGCATAATTTACTTATTCAGGTGTTGTATGGTAAATTGAGTACAATTAATACCTAAATTGAATAATTTCTTAATTGTAATTAAAACGTGCGTATATCTGAACATGGTATAAAAGAAAGAATATTTTTTACTAAATTTGAGTCACATTTAATCAAACAAATGAAATTGTTTGGAAAAAAATTATTTAGAAAATGACTTACTACTGAATAGTTCATAAAACTTTGAATTTTTAAAAACGGACAACAGTTATTTTCAATTTAAGTGCATAATTTTTTCTAACAAATTGGAAATGTTTTTCAAAATTTAAAGAAAATAATTTTTAAATTATTTTTAGTTCATGACTTAACAGTTAAAAAAAAAATTATTACGAATGTAGTACTTATGTGTACTGGTTGTTGGGAGGTATCAAGCTTAAGTAGTGAGATGGTTAAGGTGCCCATCGACTAAACCGAAGATCGTTCCTTGGCTCGAGTCCCAAAATACGTAAGTTTTATAAAAATGTTTTAATCACCCAACGTTCCAGATAATAAAACAATATGTTTTAAATAAGCATTCCGCGGACCTTCCAGTGCTCTGATGACATCAAAAGCTTGTTTGTAGCAGATGGGCCGGTTCAGCAGAAGGTATAACAAGGAAATGAAAAATGCGTAGCAAGATGGGCGAAAATGGCGAAATTTTTACCATTTTGGGATAAACACTGAACTTGTTTTTAGTAAATATTTTTCGAGTTTTTAGTGAAATTTTCCTGTTAAGGGCGAAATTTGTATATCCTAAGATCGAGGACAATTTTACTGAGTTTCTTTAAAAAGCAGCATTAGCGGCATACGATAACCAACTTGGACTCAAATTAAGTAAAATTTCCAAAACTTTAGTTAATATTTTTTTTTTTTTGTGTAATTTTTTTTCTGAATATTTTTACAAGACTAAAATTTTTTTTTGCTGCATTTTTGTCAACATTTTTCTATAAATTACAACAAACAACGAAATATTCATTTGTTTTCTAAAAACTTAGTAGTGCACGGTAGTACTTAATATGAGCTCAGTAATTTTTTTTCTTCTTCTTATATTCTCATTGCTCGGCTTAAATACATATTTTCCCTATATTTTTTCTCAAACTGCAACACTGTGACCATGGAAGTACATAATAACTTATTTGTAATTACACGTGTAACTGAATGGCTTATTCCAGCATCATGTTAAAATATCTGATATAAACAAAAATGTACATGAACACATTGCATGCAAACGCAGGCGCTTTGAGTTCATTAATTTACATTTTATTTACTTTAACATTGCAAATGTTTACCGATTACCATAAGCAATAATAGAGTATGTATGTATGTGTGTATGACTGTATGTAATTTGTTGGTTAACATTCGTGTACTTTGCAAAGATTTCTCCTCTGCCTTTGGATTCTAACAGTTCTGTAGATCACAGTCGGTTACGGTGCGTATGATTAACAGAGAGATATAGTGCTGTTAAGTATACACACCCACACACTGTCATTCGTAACTTTACATTATATTCGTAAAGATTTTTAATAAGTATGTTTGCTAATGTATTTTGCTCTGCAGGATTTTGTTTTTAATTAACAATAATAAAACAGTTCGTATTTCTAAAAATATCACGTTAATCTTTTCTATTAAAAACATTTTAGATTTTATGACCTTTTCCTGGAAAAATTACGATGCTAAGCTTTTCTATATTCTACATTTTAATACATACGGAAGTGCATTTGATTTTTCTTTTATTTTTTTTTTGTTAAAGACAACAAAACTATACCAGCATGTGCACAAATATTGTAAATGGCAATTTTGTATATATTTACGGTAAAGTCGATTACATGGAAATTGGAATTAAAAATTTTTCAATGTCTAAGAAAATATATTTTTAACGTAAAAATAGTGACCACTTAAACTCAGTCGCCGACACACTGAATCAAATATCATTACTAGCATTTGTGTAAAATTGTTCTATACTACATACATACATATGTACATACATCTACACTTGGATGCACGAGAAAAAATTTTGAGGACTACATTCCAAAAATATGACATATACTAAATTTTAGTAAAAAAAATTTCCTTGAAAATAGTTTAAATTTTTTTCTCTATTTTAGTATAATTTGATAATTATGTAGAAATTTTCTTTTAAATCCAATAAAATTTTCTTATATAAAAAATCAAATCTTCATAATGTCACTTCAAAATATAATCAACTTCAAAAAAATTTGTTGTTTTGTGCGCATTTTTTTAAAAATAAGAATGTTTTTATTTACTAAATTGAAAAATGAAAAAAATGATTTAGGAAATGACTTACTACTGACAGTTACTCACAATTTAAGTTCATATTTATGTATACATATCTCATATTGAAAATTTTAACAAAATTTAAAGAAAATAATTTTTACAAAATTTTACATTTATTTGAGCATGTACTCAAGTATTTATGTTTTATATTTTATTTATTTGTTGTGGGTTAGCAATATCTAAATATATATTTCGTTGGTAGCCATACCAACTCATCAGTAGATGTTTTACCCTTTATGTTTACAAAATGTTAAAGCTCATCCATTTATACGAAAACTCACAAATAAATTCGTGAATTACAAAGCATAAAAATAGTCTTTAAAAACTTTTCAAACATACACAACAAATAATTTTCCATTATGAATGTGTTTAAACATGTCTTACTAGTGTTTTAGTTTATGTCTTACTAGTTTAAAAAAATTGTTTATATTAATGTAAGATATTACGAATGAGGTGTTTTTTTAGATTGTCACAACTTTGAGTTGGCATCACTGCTTTATTTGAGTACCCATTTAAAAGCTGTTGCTTTTTGTTTAGTTTGCTTTGTTGAAATTTTTAATCAAAATAATTGTTCTCTCCGTCATCGTGCACTTCTTCCATTTTATGGCGTACATCATCGTCGATCGTGTGATTTAACCACATTATGTTAAGTCACTTGTCTACGTCGATAAACCACAAACAATTGAAAACTTGGAAATCAACATTCGCAGAGTTATCGCCGAAATACGGCTGCAAATGCTGCGAAAAGTTGTTGAAAATTGGTGTTCCAGATTGCACCTTATACGCGCCAGCCGTGGCAGAAATCATATTTATAACATTAATTTCATAAAATTTTCTTTCGAATAGCCGTTTATAGTTGTGTTAAAGAAATTTTGGTTTAAATTATTGTGAACCATAATTAGCTTAAACATTTAATCATCACAAAATTACAATTCGTGAATTTTTCAAAACAGTCTAAAACAGTATATTCATCTAAAATTATAAAATCATGAGGTGTTGGCTGAAGTGGTGAGCGCGTTAGCTACAAAGATAGCAAGATCCTGGGGTCGATCCCTGCACAGAGCCAAAACTGCCTAATAGAATCAATAAGATGTTCTCTATGAAACGCTTTTAGACTAAGGGGTATCCCAGCAGAAAGAAGCGAAGATTTTTTCGAAGAGATTCCTTATTGTTTTTATGTGGTAAATCTTATTAATTTTTTCAATAAGGAAACCACATAAAATCAAGAAGAAAACTATTTATTTACAATTTTTTTTACCCAATTTCCGTTATTTTTGGCACCAAAAAAAGCAATCCATAGAGAAAAACTTTTTGATTCTATTAGGTTTTCATATGATTTCATTAGGTCGTCTGTTTGTTTTTTTCAAAAAGGTTTTCTTCTTGATTTTATTAGGTTCCTGTATGATCATGTGTAAATCATCTTCTTAATTTTTTTAATAAGAATATTTTCTTGATTTCATTAGCTTGCTTGTTATAAATCAGCAAAGGAACAATTTTTTCATAATTTTTTTGTGCTACAATAAATCATTTTCTTACTGGCTGCTAACATATATACTATAGTAAGGTGTAGTAGTGAGGTGGTTAGAGTGCCAATCTACTAAACCGAAGTTCCTTGGTTCAACTCCCTGAATATGTAAGTTTTATAAAAATGTTTTCATCATCCCTCCATCCAGATAATACAAATACATGTTGTAAATAAGCATTCGGGACAAACCATGACGTTCTGATGACAACAAATTTGTATTTCCTAACATCACAACAGAGAAAACAGTGCCTAATAAATACCTAATAAAATAGAACAAAATTAATAAGATATCTCTATGTATTTTTTTCAAAAAGGAAGTCTTATTATTTTAATAAGGAAAACCTTTTTTAATAAGAATAAGAATACCTAATAAAATCAACAAGAAAACCTTTTTGAAAAATCAATAAGAATACCTAATAAAATCAAGAAGAAAAGATTCCTTATTGATTTTTTCAATAAGGTTTTCCTTATTAAAATAATAAGACTTCCTTTTTGAAAAAAAACCTAAGAAATATCTTATTAATTTTGTTATATTTTATTAGGTATTTATTAGGCACAGTTTTCTCTGTGTGGTTAAGGGAAATCAATCAACATCATATATTTCTCGGATCTGCATAAGACTGGCGTTGTATTAATTATTTTTGGACTCTTAAGAGAGGAATACAAAGGACTGGTCAATAAAAAATGTATTTTTGTATATAAAAATACTATGATTAGTTGCAATCATAATATTTTTGCATGTAATTAAACATATCAACAACTGATTGTTGTTACATATCGCAGGTTTGATACCTTTTAATTCAAAGCGAATTCTAAATTAACCCACATTTATCTCTACACTGTAAAAATAGATCAAAATGTGTGTAAATTTACGACCCGGAATCCCCGAAATTTCCAAACGATTTCCCATATCCGAAGAAATAAAAAACTTGCAGGAAAAATAACAACTCTAGCACTTGTGATCTAACATAAGTATGAATGGAATGGAAGATTTCTCGAAAGGTTGTAAAAAAAAAAGAGTATAAACTAAAATTTCTTAATAGAATATCAAATTTAGACATTATTTTCAAATGCAAATAAAAAGAGTTGTTGTTACAAGAAGGAATTGTTTTCTACATATAAATTTTTTTGTATATACATATTTTTATTTTGTTTATATTTATTTTTATTTATCGGAATCAGCTCGTTACTTAACAACTCACATCCTAAATAACTAGAACATGTTTTTAAGGTCTTTAAATATGTGCGGCAGGCGATGTAATATTTGACTATGCCAATGGCATAATCAAATAGTTAAAGTACCCAACATAACTTCTAAAGTATCGTAGCGAATATTATTTATCTAAAATTTTTGTTCACCTCGAGCTTCAAAATGTTTAATGTTTTTTATGTGCGTTTGATTTTATTTTTGGCAGCATTAGTTAATTCACTCAGTAAAAAGAACTTGCGAAGTCCTTCAGAGATCCTTATTTCCGTGAATTAAGAATTGATCGTATAACCATGCAAAGTACTTTATTGCGTTATATATTTTTTTTTTTTTATTTATTTTACAAAAAAGAATTTAATTGCAAACCCATATAAATTTTATCTTTATCTAGAGATTAAGTCACCACAGAGGTAGCTTTACTTTACAAACGTGAAATAACTAAAACACATTTAACATTTTTGTATGTGCTAAATTAACTTGTATTCTCGTATAAGTTGTCTGGGTATAAGTTGTCCTTTGTATGTGTTTAAATGTATACCTATTATTTATAAATTTTGTATCTAGATTAACCGACTTTGGTGTGCTGGGCTGTGCTTGAGTGTATACTTCAACGCTTTATTGTTAAGCATCCTTTCAAACAGGTTTTTTTTTTTTAATTGTAGATTTTTGTATATTTCTTGTCCTTGTTCTTTTGTAAGCGCGATGAACTATGTACTCTTTTTAATCATGATATGTGTTGTATTATATGCCATAAAAAGAGAGAAAACAAAATATAAATAAATAAAATATGAACAAGTCTTAAAGCAGATTATGGCTGTTTACAATATACAAGTCAAATTTAATACACTCACACATATTTACACACATTTAACTGACACTTGGATAAAACAAGAATTAAATTAAATTAAATCATAGTAAATACTCTCCTTGTTTCAAATTCTAAAAGTTTTTCAAAGACTCTGTCATAATGGTTGCTTTTTGAGTACACGGAAAAAAAAATATATGTATTCTTTAAATTTGCTTACTCTTGAGTTCAGAAAAAAAATTCTCATTTGAATTTTTCTATTTTTGGAATTTATTATATTCAAGAGACAAGACAATTCCAGTGGACTGGAAAATAGTTTGAATTTTGTAAATGAATATGCGAAGGGCCCATGTGCTACCGGCCAATGTGTGTGTTTCTCTATGTAAATTCAAAGGATTTTTTTCGAACTAAAAATTAATACTTTAGCAATAATATACAAGTGAAGTAGTTAAAAAATGTTTTAATTAATATTTTTATATTATTATTACGATTAAACGTAATTACTATTTGAACTTCATTAAATGAAAATTATTATTATTATTGGGCTGAAGTTCAGTTTTATTGAATTAATGAAAATTAAAATTCATTAAAAAATTAATTTTTCTTTTTATTCCAATTTTAGTGATCAATCAGAAATGGAGAATTTTCGTACTAACCAAAAAGGAATTATTAAAATTCTCGTATTCTATTTCTGTTAAATAGTTGATATTCTTTTCTAATTGGTATCCACTTTACATAAATTGTAAAAATCGGCCTTGAAATCGGTATACTGGTACGGTCTGCTAGTCTAATGTTTTTCAAATAAAAAAAAAAAACTCTTTTAAATTTTTATTAATTGAATAAAACTGAACATAAGCCTAATAATAATTTCTCATTTATACAATTTTGTTATTTTCACACCGGCATTATCATTGCAACAAATAAATTCATGTTTAACAGTTTCCGATATTCGTATAAATTCTTCATAATTGAGGTGATTAAAATGAGCAGCAAAATATGTTTTAAAATAAAGTAATATGCCCTGAATTATCGACTCACAATGAAAACTTATTTTGAACACATGAAAAAGTGTCTTCGAATCAAGGAAAATTGCATGGGTTCGATTCATTCATTTCAATAAAGAGCTTAAACAGTATCTCCAATGGCACGCTAATAATAAAATCCTACATGTTTCTAATAAATCGAATCAGTTCGTCGTCACTTAAAGCCATGATTTAATTCCATTTTTATCATATTATTTTTTGCTGGTATTGATTAAATTCAATTTATTATGGAATAAAACTTTTGATAAAAATTTGGAATACGGTAAAATGTGTTGCAGCTGTGCAGAACAGTTGCAGTTAAGGCAATGCTTCATATTGTCTTCACAAAGTTGACTGCAACGAAAATTAAAACAATAACCGGAATCAATTCAGAAAAACAAAGATTCAATAAAAAAAATTAATTAGTTTTTAAACAATTACAAAACTTTTTCTTTAACCTTTTTCAATTATTAAAAATTTAATTGAAATATTTCATTAAAACTAATTGAATTTTTGGAAACAATGTCGCATGGTCAAAAGAACTATTTATGCTGCTCAAGTGCAAACTTGTTTTAGTTCATGTTTAAATGTGGAAATTTTGAAAATTTCATGGTGTCCGGATTTCAACTCTATTGAAAATATTAAAAAACAAATCAATTAAAATAATTGTTGATTTAATTAATATATTAATCGATTATATTTTTTATCCTGATAAAACATTTAATTAAAAAAGAATTAACAATAAAACTTTTTATGCAATATGATACATACTCGTATACATTATTTATCAACAACTACAAGTGCACTACTTGGCATAAGCAAATAAGTTGTCATGCTACAGCGGCCACTGTCCAGAATTAATGTACTCAGTGATATGTTTAACTTCAGCTGCCTTAAAGACCACAATTATATTTAAATTGGGGGAAAAAAAATTCGGTATATTAAAGCCGAAACATAGTTTTTTTTCTATGTAGCGAACACGATGCTTAGAAGCTGGCACTCTATATATGCCAAAGTGTACAGAGTGTTGTTGACAGAGCAGCTGCTATATGCTCCAAAGATGTGAAATATATTAACTTGTTTGTTGTCATTTTAATTTTATACACATAAACAACTGTATGCATTTATACACATATGTATGTATGTACTTATATACTCGTATAAAGATTTAAATTTTTAACCACTTTTTTGCGCTTTACAAACAACTATGATTGACATCCTTAAATTCTGTGTACAGCAACAAAACACTTACAGATTGTATTTATAATTTTGCTTTCACTTTGTATAGATACACTTTGTTGCTGTGTATATATTTAGCATAAGAAAGTAAATACTTCAATACTAATTATAATAAATATATTTGAGATAGATTACACAAGTCAACAAAAAAATTTCGTTTACTATGAAGTAACTTTTGACAGACTCTTGTGATGCATAGGGTAGTAAATTTTGTGGCCAATTTAATGAAAATGTTTGCTAGTCGAAGTTAATTAAGAGCTTCAAGTGGGGCTACAAATTCATCACTCAACTCTTAATATTACGACTGACTTCCCCAGCAGTGCTTAAACTTTTAAAAGTTTCAGGCAATAAGCTATAAATCATACTGAAGGAGTTTGCATCAAAATTTACTCCAAAAAGTTGTAGAATATAAAATAATATATTTTTTGATGACCTGTGTAATTTTGTAATCTAGTGATTTTTTTAACAGCTCGTGTTAGTTTTCAGCAAAAAAATCAATATTATATTTTGTTTCAAACAACCAACAACCAACAACCACAACAACAACAACAACAACGTATGTTGATTTTTTGTTTAATTTGTCATCCGTTGTTTTTAATTATAAACAAAAGAAAATAGTGAGAAGAAAACAACACAAGAAGATTTATTAACAGTCATCTGAACCACAAAAAATCTAGAGTAAAACAAATACCTGCATATTTTATCATGTATGTGCATGCTTTTGCACACCCAACTACAATAGAGAAGTATGTACTTGCAATGATATTAACCATGCATCCTTATTTGTTATTCTTTTATTTTTACTCTTTTAACTCTCAACGTTGTAATATGAGACCATCAGGGTAGCCATTGAAAGTTATTGAAAAGTTATAGAACACAAGCACAATTATATAAATATAAATTACTTTTAAACTCAAACTGTGATGAAAGTGTAGTTAATGTCGACAGCAGGTTGCTTAGTTTTCTCTGGTAAAGTGGTCAGTAAATTGCTTTTATGGAAAATATATTAATTTCAATCTTAAAATGTTTAGGAAATTCCTGACATTTGCAATGACAACATCGCGTAAAGTTTACAACTCCAGCTAAAATTCAAAATAAATTTATGTGTCAAGAGAAAGTACAGAGTTCTTGCCAGATATGGACTACGAGCGAGAATTGAAATATTTTTATTTTCATTTAGGTTTTAAAAGAAGTGATATGAACTTTAACGTTTCACGTTAATAAATAAAAATTTTAAAAGTGTCCTTACTTAAATTTTAATATACAAAAAGTAAAAACAAAACATTTTTTGGTATTTGTAAAACAACATATAATTTTTTGGTTTTGTTCAGTGCTCTTAATTGATTACAACATGTAGAGAATAATTTTTTATTTTAATTTACCATCTGGTCACCTGTTTACTGTGGAAAATATTTTTATTATTGTTTGCTGTAACACTCTGTCATTTGAGAAACTTTGTATTGAAAAGAGCTTATAGTATGTGGCCATCTCTGCATACATACCCAAGTATGAAAGTGGCTCTATAAAAAAAATATATAAAATATAAAAAATTTGCTTGAGGAAAACTGTCCCTAAAAAGCAAAAACTTTTCCGCAAATAAGACAAAAAAGCCACAAACTTAAAAATGAAAAATATCAGCAAACAAAAAAAAATTAATTTTTCCTATTTTTTATTTTCGAACATTTTTTAAGGAAACTAAATATTTTACAATTTAAAACTAATTTCCAAAAAAGGAACAACGGCGATGCTTACTTAAGATGTTTTGCATTTCTGGGTTGTTAGATCACAGTGAATAAGTACCTAATCGAAGGCAGAAAATCTTTAGTAACCATCGCCGTTTCGGAAAATACCATGGTGGTGAAATCCTTAGATCCATGGTGTAGGAAAACCTAAGAAAGAAGTGCCAATATAAATTTTTTGCTTAAGGAGCATTTTTAAAAGTTCAGTTTGAAACCATTTTAAATTTTCGGTTTTATGACAATTTTTATTTTATCTTGTAAGTATTGTATTTGCATAAAATTAAAAATTACCCCACTGGAAAATAAAAGTGGTTCCAAATTTCAAAATAAAAATTACTCCTAAAAGTAGGTAAATGACCACAAAGTTCGTATTGTTGTTTTCAATATAAAACTTTGGGATTGGGGCCATTTTTATTGGAGCCATATTTTATGGTATAAAATGTGATTTGATGATGAAACTTAAAAAGTAAAAAGTTTTTATATTAAAAATAAGATTTTGTTTGAATTTGGTTTTAATATTTATTTCAAAATATTCCCTAAATATAGACAAAATTATATTGGCAAATTTATTCTTTCTGAATTCTTTTCTTATAATTTTCCGCTTGAAACTTATGCTACTCAAAAAATATTAAATATTTATTGTAGAAATTTAGTCCAGATAAGAAAATATAAGGGTGGAGTTGGCTGAAGTGGTTATCGCATTCACTACTAAGCAAACCATTACTTGGGGCCTTGGTTCAAACCCTGGACAAAGCAAGTCAATCAACATCATTAATTTCTCTAATGTACATTAGTGAGACATTGTATTAATTGCTGTCGGACTATTTAAGTGATAAAGGCATAGAACTGGTCACTAAAAAACTGCTCCGACAGCAATTGATCGTGTCCAAAGTTAACGAACACCACAGCTCTCTCATTCGTCCATTACCAGAACCGTCGATGAAGTACAACAATTAATAAAATATTTTCATCCAAACTGCATTATTAATTAATTCACTATTATTAAAGTAAAGAGAATAAGCAGAGACACTAATTACATTTTAAATTCAATATCTTAATGTCTATCATTCTAAAGCTGATAACTTTGGTTTAAATCGTGACGAAAGCATTTTTAAAGTTATCTATTTATTTTGATATAATGAGATATAATAATTTTGATAATCTTTTTTGTGTACCCATTTCCAAAATATGACTTTAATTTTAATTTTCTCTATCACTGAATATAAGATAAGCATATCTTTGTATAGTGGAATATATAAGCACAGCAGTGGCATTTATTATCACAATTTATTATCACATATTTGACTAAGAATTTATATTGAATGCGAAAATAATATGCATCCCTTCCACATGCTTCAGTAAGAAATAATGTTTATTTACTTCAAGTAACATAAATTATTCTTTCAAGTTGTTGTGTATATTTTCCAACCGATAATTTTTCGCATCTAATAACAACGAAAATAATAAAAGTCATACAAAGCAATAGAAAAGAAATAAATATGTTTTCTGTTTAGCATATTATGATTATTATGCATATGTGAGACATTAATATGACACATTAATATGACACCTTAATAATGGATAATTCAACGTTACATTATGTATTTTGTGGGATCATTACAAAGCAAATTTTTATTTATATCTTCGTTTCGTTTCGATTTCATTAAGAAAAATTAAATACTGACGATTAAAAAACAACAATTCCAAACGATAAACAAATGTGTTATTTTAATACAAAGAGTGAGTGACTGGCAAAACGTATTTAAGTGTTGTATGTAGAGTGCCCTGAATCCAAAAATAATTTAAATACTGTTTAAGCCGCTTATGATCAATACCAGAAATTAACAATAATAATATAATAAAAAATTTAATATTGGCTTTTATTTGTCGATTTTAAACGGTGTTTTTTATAGAGTGTCACTACTGCTTTATGTGAGCACCAATTTAACAGCTGATAGTTGCTTTTTGTTTAGTTTTCTTTAAAATTTCATTATGAATCGACTTACACCAGAGCAACGCTTGCAAATTGTTGAAATTTTTAATAAAAATAATTATTCTATTCGTCAAACTCATCGTGCAGCGGGCGCTACAATTGATTTACTCAGAGAAACTTTTGATGAAAAAATAATTTCACGTAATGGCCCAATTAATTGGCCATCAAGATCGTGTGATTTAACCCCATTAGAATATTTTCTTTTGGGTTATGTTAAGTCATTTGTCTACGTCGATAAACCACAAACAATTGAACAACTGGATATCAACATTCGAAGAGTTATCGGCGTAATACGACCGCATATGCTGCAAAAAGTTGTTGAAAATTGGTATTCCAGATTGCGTCTTCTACGCGCCAGCCGTGGCGGCCACATGGCAGAAACCATATTTAAACATTAATTTCATAAAATTTTCTTTCCAATAAAGCCAGTTTCATTGATATTAAAAATATATTTCCTTGTTTTATTATGATTTAAACTTGTGTCACTGTATAAAAAACACCCTTTATTATATTCGAATGTGCCTGAGTTAAATTGAGCAATGTGTTCAAACATGAGACTCTCTGTTTAATATTAACAAGGGAAAAAAATTAAATTTGCAAATCGAAATGAGTAAAAGTAAACAATTTATAATTCAATTGAGTTCCAGGATAAAAATTACCATTAATCGTCCTGATAAGGCAGGGATTGATTCAAGTGTGCGACATGATTGATTTTAGGTAAAAAATATGTGAACGATTTTCAACTGTATGTGTGCTAATGTTGGACTTGGATTCATGCATTTAATCTAAAGCCGTTTGTATTCGCTGGAGACCAAGCCAAGCGCTTTTAAGAACTAATATGTTTTTTTTATTGAATTAAGCATTCTAGGATTGAATAATCTTATCATACTTATCGTATTTTTAAAACAGTTTCTAATTAATTTATTGCCCTGCTGGATCTCTCTCCAATTTAATAACTGATAACAGAGCCCAACATCAGGTCGACCTATCGCCCAATTAATGAGACGTGGGCCATAACCAGCGTACAGAACGACTAATTCTCTGTGTAAATTTTTTATGGCTACAACTAGAAATAATTTTTTTATAAGATGAGTTGATGATGATGTTGGCTGAAGTGGAGTGACTTCAAAGCAAACTATTACTTAGAACATGGGTTCAAACCCTGATGAGATCAGGTCAATCAACATCATACATTTCTCTGATATGCATTAGTGAGACGTTGCATTAATTGTTGTCGGACTATTTATGTGATGACGGCATAGCACTGGTCACTAAAAATTGTTCCGGCTGTGATTTATGCTATTCCCTTTCTAATGTACACCAAAGTGAACTCCTTTGTTATGTTCACCTGTTATGTTCACTTTCGCGTGTGATTCGAAAAAGCATTACATTTTTTGCAAGTCCATTTATTTAAGAAAATATTAAATAGCAATGGGAAAAAAAAACTTTTTTAAAATAAGAAAAAAAGAACAAACAGTACAATACGTTACGAGTAATACACAAATTAGGTTGAAAGCCCAATTTCAGAAGAAGGCTGCAAAAAGAGTATAAAATTAACCGACTCATGTAATTGTAATAAATTTTCTTCCTTTCCGGTAGCATTTGCAATGAATACAAAACAAAAATGTAATTATGAAAATTACGATTGTTTTCTCTCGTTTCACTTTAAAGGCTGAATTAATTTTTTAAGTTAAAATGAAAAAAGTGAAATTACATCATACAAATTTATACTTAAAGTGGCAAATGTTGTATGAAGTACCGCTTTTCATTTGTATTATTTCAAAGACATTCGAAACGTAAGAGAAACTTATTTTTTTATTCATTCAATTTAAACAAAATATAACTGTACATTTCGATGGCTTAATATAGAATGGTCGTATCTCAACTTTTAGCTACTTTACAGGAGAAGGAAAAAACTCAATAAAATCTTTAGTTAGTTAGTTAGGGCTTTTTTTAATTACTGTAAATCTGTTATTCGTCAACATAGGAAACTGAATTTTTTTAAATGAGGTCTATTTGAGTTTTGTCTACCAGAACATGTACAAAAACTGATTTTAAAATAAAACGAGATACGACCTTTCTATATTAAGCCATCGATATTCACCCCCTTACTACGTTTTTGTTTGCAATATTTCACTGCAATATAACATTTAGAATGAAATATCTACAAAATATTTCCAGTTTATTTGTTCATTTTATGAACTCTTAATTAGTTTTATTATTTATGAATGAAAAAAATTTTAGAAGAGAAATACATTTTGTAGATTGCATTAATTTTTGCAAGTCAGAGAAAACACTTAAAATAAACACATTTGATATAAAATTCTAACTTGTAGAATAAACAAAATGCATAAGGAAAATAGTTGCTGCGGTCGGCAATGCGGCATCTCACAAGTTTGCAGTATATTTTTATACTCGTTTATAGAGAATATTAAATTGCATTAAGTTTTTCAAAGTGATTTTAATTTGGCTAAAGCTCGTGACATTGAACTATTTAAGCAAAGGCATGAGACAACATTCGAAGGACTAGACAAATATATAAAAGTCTTGACAATAGAGGAAAGACTAATAAAAATTTATTAAATTCATGCGAATTACATACAAATGAAGGTAGGTAAGGGGCTATTGCAGTGACCAAAAATATAGGGTGTTTTTTATAGAGTGACATAGTTTTTAGTTGGCAACATTGCTTTATTTGAGCACCCATTTAACAGCTGATAGTTGCTGTTTATTTAGTTTGCTTTGAAATTTTATTATGAATCGACTTACACCAGAGCAACGCGTGCAAATTGTTGAGATTTTAAATCAATATAATTGTTCTATTCGTCAAACTCATAGTCCACCGGGCGCTACAATTGAATTACTCAAAGAAACTTTTGATGAGAAAATATTTTCACTTAATGGCCCAATTAATTGGCCACCAAGATCGTATGATTTAACCAATTGGGGTTATGTTAAGTCACTTGTCTATGTCGATAAACCACAGACAATTGAAAACCTGAAAATCAACATCGGCCGCAAATGCTGCGAAAAGTTGTTGAAAATTCTTGTTCCAGATTGCGCCTTCTACGGGCCAGCCGTGGCGGTCACATGGCAGAAATCATATTTAAACCTTAATTTCATTGATATTAAAAATATATTTCCTTGTTTTATTATGATTTAAACTTGTGTCACTCTATTAAAAACACCCTGTACTATTGCACAGTGTGGTCTTTCGCAAAGTAAATGGTAATAAATATCTAAAACTTCTAAACTGTTTATTGGACTAAAATTTAGTGTGTTGGTGTTGGCTGAAATATTTAGCGCGTTTACTAAAAACCTCCAATTAGTTGCGTTGTCAGTTGCTGATAATTATATTACGGATGGCAACTGGCAAGTGAGAGGTTCCAGTTTCAGTTGCTGTTTATTGCTTTTCTGGCAACGACAAATTTTCAGTTGCAACTGAAGTTCGGTTGCTATCCATAATCCAGCCATAAAACAACTTACTAAAAGCACATTCGACTAAGGAATTTTAATTCGACTACAGGTACTGCAATACTGCTCTAAAAATAAAAAAAAACCGCATTAGCTGAGTTGTAAAAAAAAACTAAGCCTTCTTCTATATTTTCAACATCTAACCTCTCTACCCTATCCGTTTCTCCAGAGTGCTGGCACAATGCATGACATAAGTAGAAATCATCCACGAAGACAAAAAAAAACATTCTTAGAGGAGAAATCAGGCTTAATAACACGTGGTGGCCTCTTGTTGAAGCACAATGAGTGCTATAGTAGGCCAAAGTAGACTACCTAATAATAACTACTGATTTTAAATTTTTAATGTTTTATAGCTGTGTCCGGTGCGTTTCGCTGCCAAAACTTGTTGTAAAATAAAAGCATCACTTATAATTTAGTACAAATCATTGATTATTTTATTCTTTTCATTACAACAGATATATATTATTAATATTTTACTTGTACGGGGCTGCCTGCCCCTCCCCTATCGAATTAAAAAAAAAATATAAAGCCTTTTTTTACTTTCCATGTCATCAGTAATACGATTTTGAAATTTAAAGACAATCGGTATTACCGTTTGGGCTTCCTATAAGGAACATACAAACAGACGAACAGAGAAAAAACAAACAGACAAAATTCATTTTTATAAAGTATATCAAGTACGAGCATCTCGGCAACAACATAAAAAATAACAAAAAACAACAGGCTTTTTGTTTGTGTAAAATTAATTTACAATTGTCGAAAATAGCTCAGAGGCAGAACTGTAAAGGAATGATTCCTTTTTGAAAGAATCTACGAATCATAAACTGTTTTAAATATTTTTTTTTAACATTCAAGAGTTTTTTAATAATGATCCTAGTTCTAGTGAAAACAGTGAATTAAAAAATTGCTTTTCCTTAAATCATCAAAAAATTCACTCAAACTATTCATTCAATTAATCTTTTTAGTGATGTGACTGTATGCGAGAATTTTTAATTCATAAGTAATGCATTCGTGTTTAAATTAAATTGACATTTTGTGTAAAATTAATCAATTAAACTTTTTGTAAATCATTTTGAATTACAAACCAAATTTTAATCATTCTTTTACAGCTCTGCTGAAAGTAGAAAGAAAAATGAAATTTTTTTGACAATATAAAATAAAAATATGAAGAAAAAAACACGATCAGCTGTGCTTTTGTATCTAATTTGTATAAATATACTTTGCGAGTGTATAGATTTGATTTTAACAAATTTCTTTTTAAGAATTTTATATATTTTAACTACAAACTTAATTTAAAAAATAACTTTGTAGCAATTTTCCATATCTCTCATATCTTGCAATATATTTGAATGAAATAAATTTTCTCTTTTTAACTTTTTTTTTTGTTAAATTTTACTTTAAACTGCAGCATCGAATTGTTGCTATCGTTAAGTCGCAAAACATAAAAACAAATCAAAACTGAATTTTTTTTATATTAATACTATTTTCTGATAATCTGCGCTTACAACCATATTTAAGGACAAGAACTTTTTCACTTTTACTAAAAATCTTAAAACTATCATTTTTATAAAATGTTTCATTAAAAATTTGTAGTCGGAAGTTTTTACAGGACCATCCGTAAACAGAAAAATTAATTTTAAAAATTTATATGTTTTATCGTTTGCTGCAATGGAAAGTGTTCTGAATAAGTGGATTTAGCTGTTTGCAAAGTATTTCGTTGTTGTATGAGTGTCGCTTTTGTTGTTTTTTGTGAGGTTCTTTATTAACAAAAATTTATTTACATCTAGAAAACGGTGATTAGTTAAGATCATATTTAAAAATTCAGTAAATAAATTATGATGAAAAAATCTTCTATGAAAATTAAATTGACAGCTTTGCTTTCCATTATTATTAAAGTTTTTCAAAATTTTACATTTATTTGAGCATGTACTCAAGTATTTATGTTTTTTTTCATTTTTGCCTTATAAAATACTTTTAATGGCAACCAGCGGTTGTCTAATTGTATAGGTGAAGAAAAGTAAACACATTCATAATGGAAAATTATTGTTGTTTGTGTTTGAAAAAATTTTTTTAAAGGCTATTTTTATGCTTTGTAATTCACAAAAAATATATTTGTGAGTTTTTGTATAAATAGATGAGCTTTGGAATTTTTTAAACATAAAGGGTAAAACATCAACTGATGAATTGGTATAGCTACCAACGAAATATATATCTAGATATTGCTAACCCGCAACAAATAAATAAAAAAAAAAAATTAAAGTTTTTCTCTAAAGAAATTTTTAATTGAGTTAAATATATTTTATAACTTTCGCTTGAGTGAATCTGAAATATTTAAATTTACATTAAATATTGATGTTATGAAAAAATAAACTTTTGTGAAAAATTTAAAAAGGGGGGTGTACAAAAATGCAATTAATTTTTTTTTATGATGACTTTACACGAAGAAAGGGGTAAAAGTTATATAGTCACCTGCTGGGCTGTGCATTATGGCATTTTTTAACACCCACTCAAGTCATTAATATTTTAAAAGTGTTTTATCATAAAAAAAAAGAAAGAAAGTAAATGTAATTATTTCCATTTTCTAGCACATGATTCTTTTAATCTTTTGAAATTTTATAATTTCCTTTCGCAACTGATTACATCAGTTATTCAGTTATTTAATGATTTATTGCTTCTACAGAATTTTAAATGTTTTTATTACAAAAGAATACTAGTTAAAAATATTTTTTATTCCAAAATGGAAAATTAGGGAATTTGAAAGACACATTAACTTTATTTGCTTTTGTTTTTAAATTTTGTACAGAGTTTTTTTAGGTTTCGTTTAATAAATCTTTGTTGCAAATAGATAATTTCGAAAATTTTCGCCATGATCCCATTAACATACGAGTATTTAACATGATATACACGTTTAGAAATGCAGGTATTTAGAATAAGAATTAGCCTCACAATATCTTGTAGGACTTCAAACGGATTAAAACCAAAATAATTTAAAGGAGCAATAATATAACCGCCAGTCCTGATGTTTTGACGTTATTGTGGCGTTAATGTTCGAATTATGTAAGAAATAACCAGTTTTATTGTAGAAATTAAGTTTAGCAATCATATATGACTAAGGAGTTGATATGTAGGATGGTAAAAATTACTGCAGCATCATAAAAAAAGGTATTAAAAGAACTGTTTCCAGAATTCAAAAATTTATTGAGATCCATATTGAGACTAAACAAGACGATAATTCTCGAATTCAAAATTATTTTGAAGTGAATGGGCGGCAGAGTATGCGACCATAAAAATCTATTTGATACAAATATTTGTATGTACATGAAAGTAAATTTTGATATATGAAATCCTTGATACGAATCATCAGTCGAATGTCCTTTCAGAAATCCCTCGTCACGTAAAATTCAGACTACTTACTACATGTTATATATCTTTGGAGAGGTAATAAAATCTACTCTTTTTATATCTGCCAATAGTTTGAATATTAAAAAAATATTCTGTAGTATTTCCGCTTATGGGATAAATAAAATTTTTATTTTTCACATTAAAAATTAAACGAAACATAGAATTTTTTTAAACTTTCAAAACATTTTCTTTAATTGCAGAAAAAAATTACTTATGACCAAAGACAACGTGGTCAAACAGTCAGTCTAATAGTAAAAACAATTTTAATTTCAAAGTAGGTGGTAATTTGTTAAGTGCGTAAAAAAATAATGCATATTTTTGTTCAAAACTTAAGTGGCAAGAATTTTTTTATTTTTTTTTTTTAATGAAAAGGTGGCAGCTATAAATTAAGAAAGAAGTACTCAAACGTTAATAAACACAGACTAATTTGCGTTTTTACTCCAGAATTTTTAAGTTCATTAGCTGCCCATTTATTTGTAGTTATCCGATGTGCGTTTACGTGCGCCAAATCCTGTGCAATTAAACACGCGCACTTAAGCACGAGCTTTTTAGTCACTTTTCTCAATTTAAAAATAGTATTGACAATTCATTTCATATCTCATCTCAACTTTAAGCTTTAAAAAGAGAAAAATTAATTCTCATATTCTATTTCTGTTAAAAACTGGTTAAATAGTTGATATTCTTCTCAATTAGTATCCACTTTACGAAAATTGTAAAGATGGACAATTGAACGCTGATGAGAGGTGTAGCGGCCTTGAAATCAGTACCGCTACGTTCGGCTAAAAACTGATTGGATATAAATAATAATATTTTTCCAACATAAAAAAACTCTTAGTAATTTTGAATTTTCATTAATTCAATAAAACTGAACTTGAGCCTGATAATATTACTTTTCATATTTAAAAAGAGAAGCTAAAATCAACATAAATTAATCCTTTTTTTTTTTTTTTGGTCAACACAAAATTTACTTTATAGATTTACGTGTAACGATAATTTCTGTTTAATAATTCCAAATGGAAGCCTAAGAACTTTATTTAACTTGCTGTTAAGAATTAAAAATTAATGATTTATTAAAGCACATAAATTTTTATTTCTTACTTTTTTCTTTATGTTCAAAATATATTTATTTTTCCCCAAACTGTACGCACATTAATTTTAGTTTAAATATTAATAGAAGCAAAGTGGAAGTAAAAAATAATCGCTGGAAATAATGCAGCTGAACATTTACATGCATACATATGTAGGTGCAATACATTTAACACTTTTTCTTGCCGCCTTTACTAATTTAAATCTGCCCCATTCTGATAATATTAAGAAAGAAATCACTTAAAAATTCTCCCGATATTAATGGTGACATGTTAGACCGTCCCCTGAAATTATGTCATGTAAAAAGTGTCATAAGATACAGTGACATTCCTACACTTTTTAATAATGAAAACAGTGACACTATAAATGCTAATTATAGATTAGCAATAACATTTTTTCTCTTTTTCGACTTTGCTGAATAAAACTGTTGTGACCGGCCGTACATAATATTTTTTTCATCTCAGTATGTGGAATAAGGCTTTCACGTTTTTTTTTTCCTCAGTCAGCTGTCGGCCGGAATTGATTTCTTCTTCTTATATCTTCATAGAGCGTCTTTTTTACATGCACAGGATAATTAACATCTATAGATCTAATGGCATTAATTTAGTGGACAATGTGACAGCCTCAAAATTTATGTAGTGTCCTTTGATGGATGCTATGAAATCTTATTATACGGCTTTGACAATGGACATTATTTTTTAGCTCACTTTGCAGATTGAGTTAATAACTTTAAAATTTATCACACCCAGCCTAAACATGATTGCGATAATTATATTATGATACAGAGCACTATTCTATGGTTGTTAAAATCAATTTATTAATATTTTAATGTATGATTTTCACAAACTTCTGATCATTAATCAACTAAACAATAATATCATATAACCTTTTTATCACCTTCCGTGTTGAAGATTTAAAATCCTTTATGTTTCTTCATACCCCATATTTCTGGGTTGCAACGTAACATATTGCATTAGCAGGGGTAACGCACGCAATGCAATCAAAAAACCTTTATAAATTTTTAAGTTTTCAAACATTTATACTTATGCAAAGGTAGAGGCGCTCTTTATACCATGACGAAACTAACAAATTATTTCCCATTGATTTTATTTCTTTGCATTCGTTAAGGTGAAAAACTCGTATACGGTATATTTAATTCTATCACGTTATGATATATTTGCATGCCAAGTAAGAGAATTCATAAGAAACATGTTTTTATTACATATTATATGTTGGAGTACAATAACGAAAGGCTTTTTATATAAAGACAGGCTGTTCGATGCAAGATGTCTATGTTAACATTTTGATAAAATTTTTATTGCAGCCTCATCTCACACAGAATACTAAAAGTTGTTGTACAACAAAACATCAATTTGATAAAAATACTTTATCAACTACCAACATTGGCCTGCCCTAATTGGCATACCCTTTTTTAAGCACGAAAATCCTTTTCATTTACAAATGCAAGGAATTCACTATAGATCCAATTCTACAAAGTTATGAATGAATAATATGTAGCGTGCAGAAATTTACAGCACTTGAAATGAAAATTCCATTTTATGCATAAAAAAGGCGTCCCAAAAAAAAAAAAAATAAATAAGAAAAGAATAAAAAAAGTAGAAACATTTTTTCTTTGCAACAACTCACATTGAAAGCGCAAATCTAAAAGAAAAAACACACAAAACAAGAACTATGAATAACTTTTTAGATTTGTTACTTTTGGCGCAAAAGGAAAGTAAAATATTTAAAGAGATTTCAGTTCTTAAGAATTTTTAAATACAACAAGAATTATTTATTATGGCAACATTAGCTGCATGACACAAATACTGAAGAGCGGGAAAAAAAAGTGAAAGAATATTTAAGTTTTTCTTTTTTCCAGCATTAAAAATAATCAGTAAAATGTGCTGCGTGTGTGTGCTACCTGCATAAATTGCGTTGCTAATTGAAAAATTAATTTTATGGTCCAAATCTGAAAAGTATTATGAATTTTAACAAGAACGAAATTAAAGATTATAAATATTTGGACCATATTTATTTATACGTTTATTTTGATATTAATTTCGTCTTTAATCAAAAGTCGTTATAACGCCCAAGAATGGTATACTCATAAAAAAATTAAGCATAAGCATATTCAAAGCAGCAAAAAATAAACCCAAATTAATATTATTTCAACGCACACAGAAGGACAGAACAACATTGTTGTCGCAAGTCGCAACATCAGCATTGACAAACTTATCAGTGTATCACAATCATCGCTTTTACTTATGTACCGAAAATACCTTACTCCAACATTGTAATTAAACTTACTGAATGGTTGACTACATATTCGATTATGATTGTCTCAACCATGTTTATTATTTTTTTTTTTGCAAGCACGCCAATAAGGTCACAATTATTTTACCATGAAGATTGAAAAAAAAATTTTTTTTTCAACGCACACGCTTGGAAAAAACTTTGTTGAAGCAACCATATTGTGGTATTAAAATAAAATGATTTATATGATGAATTATATGATTCATGAATTTTACAACTTTGCTGTTGTGCGTTTTGTTATAACTATAGTTTTATAATGGTGTTGCAGCCCCTCTGGCGTTAAGTAGATGCATTAACTTTCTTAAGCTGTATTTTTGATGATTCTGCACAAATATACTGAAGTCGTCATGAATGCAAATATGTTTATTGATATCATCACTGCAGAGGTTATATAGCAAATCTTATACTCTTTACGTTCCAGTTATTAAAAGGATGTATTTTATGTAGAACAACACCGTCTAACACTTCATTTGTATAATTTTTTTAGTCTCGTCCTTAAAAACAGCGGTATAAAAATACTCATTTTGCACAAATTTAACAATTGATGAACAACTTTATTCTTATCGAGGTCGCACAGGGTTTACGCAATATAAAACCTTCAAAGCCAGCCAAGTTTGTCATTAAAATCTGGTGGATTTGTGACGTTGAAAACGCCTATCCATTGCAGGGTATAATTTACACTGTCAAAAATAAAGATACGCGTGAAAAAAATCAAATATATAATTAAAACACAACATTATTATCACAATCATTCGCCAATCTTGTACTTTAATTTTTTTTAAAGAGAATGAATAATTTAAGTGTTTTATTTGTTTTTATATTTTAATGTCCATTGTCTTGTGCTTTTACAACTTTCTTTTTTTACAATAAAATGTAGCGCATTTAGTAAATCTTTTCGCTTGTTAATGACAAATGGCGAAAAATTCATTAGAACAATGCTCTCGTTGTCAGCAGCTGAAAGTTATTACATTTTATTTGTATATTCACACAAGAGAAAAAGGCCCTGAGTTAACATTTTATAGCTACAAATAAAGACAAAAAATATACAGAAATATTTTTTAATATTATTTGAAAGGGAAAAGGCAGAAATAATAAATAAATTTTCACTTAATTACAATACAAAACAATGAATTGATTTTACTATTTTTCACACTGAGTTTTTGAGTGTGATGTTGTATAAAAATATAATGAAAATGTCGTATATGGTAAACGTACGTAGTAAAAGACGTAAAAGGACTGTTTATGGCAACATCGGTCACAAAGTGGAGACAATTTAAATCCCTTGAAAACGTCAGTAAAAACTGAAATATGCTTTTGGGTCGTCAATTAAAATCGCTTCAATTTGAAAAAAAAGTCAATATTGTTGGACAGTGTATACCTGTATGTACTTAATCTCTACATCTTTTTTTTCTTTGCAGCAAAAATCGGGACCACTTCGTTTTAACCCACAAAATTTTGCACCAATAGAGAGACAGCTTGCTTTAGTAATAAAACAGCTTCACCACATCCGCTTTTATTCGTAAAAGTTTTTGTATTATTGCGCCAAAAGATTTATCAATTATTTTAATTTGCAAAGTCAGTATAATACTAAGAAATATTTAATACTTTTACTTAAATATTTTCTAACAAATAAATAAGAATACTATAAAAGAACTAATACATTTGTATTACACAAAACTTTTCTTTATAAAAATATACAAAAAAAATTAAGATTTCACAAAAAGTTAGTGCATCATTGTTAACAACAGAACAAAGTGAATTATATACTTGCAAACATTAAACCAGCATTTTCTTTACACAACTTTAATGTACAACAAAAAAAAATATACATTCTTTATTTAAGTACTCTGAGAATACTTACTATTATGTTTTACAATAAAATACAATACAGTACACGCAATACTAGCAACTATAAACACACTGGCGTAGTTGTGTAAAAAAAAAAGTATTATCTCGTATGAGCAATTGTATAAATCCTTAAAAGTAATTAGACTTTATTCGCTTTAATAAAATGTGTGTGTGTGTGAAAACTTGAGCTTTTTTTTCCATAAAAATATAAATTATATCCTTGGAAATAAAGATAGTAAAATAATAGCTAAAATATATTTTGTGTAGAGGCTGGTTATTTGAAGCCTGTTCGCGATTTTATCGTGAATGCAAGCGGAATGTGTTCCGAAATGAAATCTTGGAATTTGTATGCGAAATCCGATATGTTTCACACAGGGATTAAATTGCCTTCGATATTAATGTCGGCATCTGCCTTGAGGCCTAACCTGAGAAGTTGAGTCTTCACAATCGCGCTCAAATTTCTCCAAAGCCACACACCAGACTGATTTTCTTGCACCAGAAGAAGTGGTAATTTCTTAAAGATCATGCCGAAATACCTTGCTAAAGTTTTTGTCCGATGTAATCACATGCCTCTAATGAAGCTTCTGTTGTTAAGCAACAGCACGAAGAGGCTTAAAATTGGTTGTCGGAACTACAACTATCAGTCATTTAGCCAAAACATCTACAGGTTAAAGTTTTGCCACCATTGATGGCAGCACAATGCCCATTCATCTCCAAGGATAAAGGTCTTACCAGATCTCGTAGCACCAACGTATGGTTTCTCGATCGAGTCTTGAATGAGGATACCCAAGAAATTAAATTTCTACGGACTTTGGTCTTGGGCGAAGAACTTAAATTCTTACCTTCACTTTAGCCAGACCTTCTTTCTTTTCTCACTTACATTCCTGATCGTGGCTCTGTTATTTCATAGTTTTATGGGTAATTGAAAGAAGGTAAAGTGTTGAAAAAAATCTAATAACACTTTTCCCCAGAAAGCACAGCAGCAAGATGTAAAAGTGTCACCTCCGAGGGAGTTAGTTTTTACATACAATACACTATTCAATAACAGCACATCCATTTGGGGTCGATGATGAAATGATCCGCACTCCAAATACGGAGAAACGAACTTTACTGGAAAGAAAATTTCATGAAATTAATGTTCAAATATGATTTCTGCCATGTTGTGGCCGCCACGGCTGGCACGTATAAGGCGCAAACTAGAACTCCAATTTTAAACAACTTTTCGCAGCATTTGCGGCCGTATTTCGCCGAAAACTATTCGAATATTGATTTACAAGTGTTCAATTCTTTATGGTTTGTCGACTTAGACAACTGACTAAACATAACCCCAAAGAAAATATTCTAATGGGGTTAAATCACACGCTCTTGGTGGCCAATTAATTGGCCCATTACGTGAAATTATTTTTTCATCAAAAGTTTCTTTGAGTAAATCAATTGTAGCGCCCGCTGCACGATGAGTTTGACGAATAGAATAATTATTTTTATTAAAAATTTCAACAATTTGCAAGCGTTGCTCTGGTGTAAGTCGATTCATAATGAAATTTTAAAGAAAACTAAACAAAAAGCAACTATCAGCTGTTAAATAGGTGCTCAAATAAAGCAGTGATGCCAACTTAAAGTTGTGACAATCTATAAAAAACACCCTATACTTAAAAATCAATGTTTGAAGAAATTTGAGAAATGAATATTATTAAGGCGGTTTCTATAATGCAAACAATTGATTTGAGTGTAAATTTTGTATGAAAACCAAACAGTTTTTTGAGTGATTCCCATACCAAATTTTTTTTTTTTAAGTCAATTGTCTGTATTGTGGAAAGAGCACTCAAGTATTGTTTTTTATTGATTTAGGTGCGGTTTATACAAGCCGAACGAGTGATTTGAGTGTAAATTTTGTATGTAAAGCACTCAGTTTTTTGAGTGTTTTGTCAGTGATTTGAGCGTAAATTTTGTATGAAAAGCACTCAGTTTTTTTACTGGTTTCCATACAAAATTTACACTCAAATCACTCGTTCGGCTTGAATAAACCGCACCTTAATGAGACTTGAAATTACAATTATTTTAGGAATATTATCCAATTAGACCAGCAAAACGTATATCAAGTCTACTACACCCTTTTTTCCACCTATAAAAATGAATACTAATTAGGAAAGAATTGTAACTTTCTTAAATTTTCACCAGAGAAATCGAATTCCAAAATTTTTTTAATTTCTTTTTTATTAAATTTTTAATTGTCGAAACAATTTGTAGGTAATCTGCAGTTCTTCAACTTCTGATTGGTCGTTACAAATATTCCACAAAACACTCACTTAGACTAATTTGTAATTTAAAGTAAATGTTGTTTCACTTTATGGTAATAAAAAAATTAAATTTAGGATATTAGTTTATTTGTTATTGGCTTAGCTAATCTATATTCTGCATTTGATTCTTCACTAATACCAACTCATCAATAGATCCTTACCATCATGGTTAAAAAGTTTTCAAACTCAGTTGCTTATACACAAACTCTCAGGCAATAAACGAGAAAGAACAAACTATCAGAATCAATTCTCATATTACATATATGAAATTCTAATTAATTGATACTCAATGTTGCACTACATAATTTCCTCGATTTCCAAAGCTTTTAGTATAAACTTAATTATTGATTGCACTTTAATCTTTTGACAAAAAGTTTTTCCTATATGGTTGAAATGTAATATACGGTATACATGTAATATATGTATAAAGGGCTTTTATTTGTAGATTCCTACTTTATATTTGCTTTGAACTGCAAAAAGCCAAAGTTTTTTAATCATGCCTTAAGCAGCATTTCATTTGTTTTTGCGGGGGGGGGCATGGTAACAGATCCAAAAAAGTTAGACACAAGCATTCGACAATATGCTGAAGTAATTTATTGCTTAGTTTTCTAACACAAACACACATTTGAGATTTATTTAACTATTAAAAGGAAAAAATATATAACTAAATTCAAACAAAAGCGCTCACATATAAACTTTGTAAAAGGCGGTAAACAATTACGTATATACGAGTGCATACTTTGTCAAGAAAAGCACAAAAAGTTTTTGGTTTTTTGTGAGAAATTATGGTAAATTTTTCTAATGTTTTCAATACATTTAAAATGTAAGTAAAAACCAAGATTTATTTGCTGGTAATATAAATTTAAATTTAATAAATTTATAATTTTATTAAATGTTTTATTTATTAAGGAACGAACTCAGTTTCTAAGTAAGAGCTTGAGTTGAAATCTACACGCTAACCACTGCAGCCAACAGCATTACTAGCAGACCCAATTACTTATTAAATCACCAACTCGTATTGCAGGACCCTCTCACAAGACGCATCCGTAAGGACTTCCGGCACTATAGTGAGGACATCAGAAACGCTATTCCTTCAGACGTTACACGACTGTCCATCACAAGTGCCCTCAAGATGTTGCATCAACAAGCGGTCACAGAAACAACAAACGGATACAAATGCAACAGGGTCCTTAACTTACGACCACCCGCGATCGCTGACAGCGAGCGTCAACTCCCCAGACAATCTCGCTCTATCTTGGCACAACTTATAGCCAGCTAGAGCAGTATTCTTAATTGCTACCAAGAGCGCATAGTCCCCGGCACTATAGACAGATGCCCAGCTTTTCTCCAGAGCCCGCCTAAAACTGGGAATTGTTGTTCAACTGCCCCAATACGTCAACATGCCTTAGCCCAATAGACCTATGGTTAAGACCAACTGAGGTGGCAACTCCAAACCCACCCAATGACACAAACTACTATATTTCCCAACTTATTCTCAATCTAATATATTTTCAGGAAAGAACTCCCGGCAGCAACAGCACCGGAGCTGTCACAACAACAGCAACTTATTTAAAATTTAAATGCAAAAATATTCTTTTGTAGCACAGAGTAGCAAATGACTCGATTATCAGAACCATGATTAGCAGTTTAAACCCTGACGAAACAAAATGAGAGCTAAGTAGTTAAAGCATTTACACATGAATAAAGACAAGGTTTAGAGGGTTCTACCGAAAACAACGTTTGTTCTATACAGCCGTGTAGTTAAAATCTAAAGTGATGTTTAGACATTAAATTTTTACTTTGTTGCTTGAAATATTTCTCTGATTATTAAAATTTACGAAATTAAGCCTCTATAAATATCAACAAAATGATTTTATTTTTATATGTACGCACGTGAACAGAAGTTTTCACTCACTTATTCATAAACGATTATTAAACATAATGATGGTTCAATATATGAATTAAGTGAGACAACTGTTGTTTTATTTTAAACAACCATTTAGGAATTGAAAAGGCAACCTTTAACAAAATCATTGCGTCTTAGAACATCCAGTATTACAAAATTTATAGTTATTAAGATTTTTATGTAAACATACAACGTTATTAGGCACACTTTAAATGCCACACTTTTGCATATTTTTTCAATACAATAATGAACTGCCAGTTGAAATACTAGATATGCATGTAAATAATTTTCTTTTCTCAATTTTTTTTTTTTTTTACACAAATATAAATAAAAAAGCAACCAACATTTATTTCAGTTAAGGTCACTACATCAAGTGACAACTATTTAACAAGGAAATATTGTAAATAAGTAAAAAGCCACTTGCATTTTGATCAACCCCATGTCATTTAATGCACAAATGCATAATAAAGAAATCAGCATGTTTGTATGTTGATATTCTCTATATTTGCACGAGTGTTCTGTAGAACATTGTAAGATCGCGTTATTTTAATCACTAAGCGGGTAAAAAGTTAAGAATAGAGGCCTTCTGCAAGGCTTTACAAAGAAAAAAGAAAAATGGAAATAAAATATATATTATCGTTTAAAAAACTTTAGCTCTAGAATAAACGTTCGGCTTAGTTAAGATAGCCCCCAGCACAGTCAAAGTCAAATGGAACAAGTAACTTTATAATCTTCACATTTATAGAATCAAGTACGGTTAGTACTTTTATGTAAATTACAGCAAAGAAATTTGCAAAAAATTTTAACAATCTAAAATTTTACAGTATTACTCGCTGTCTTCTTTTCTTAGAACTAACCGAGAATTCATCATTATAACTGAATCAAAGGTCCTACAAAAGCACCTGACATTTTACAAAACTTCAAGGAGGCCAAAGCTTCCGAATAAACTCAAACACCTAAAATCAAATAAAATTTTAAATTCGTCAAAAATATAATATCCTACTTATTCTCAATTAGTGTTAACATATCGCACTTGTTTCTCAAAAGCATAACAACTCAAAATTCATGAATTTTCAGTAGAGGCCAAAAACTTTTTCGTTTAATACTACTCTTCCATCACAAAGAGAGATACAACTGTATTTTTTTGGTGAAAGAGTGGAGAAAATGGTATAAAATTTTTACAGCGGGTAGATGTGACCACTGTGGTTTGGTTTTTTGCAAAAAGTGAAAATTTGAAAATTTTGAATTGTTACTCTTTGTGATAGAAGAGTAGTATATAAAAAAAAGACGTGTGGCACTCGTGGACCGCCGCGAGTTATAACTTTTTATCAACTTATGCAATTTCAATTTCAATTTCAGCTTTCTTGCTACACAGGATGTGCCCCATAAAAAGAAAGGGGCACCCTAGTCCCCCAGGTAAAAACTACCTTACCTTATGTCCTTCTCCTGGTTCTAAGCTACCTGCCCACCAATTTTCAGCCAAATCAGTTCAGCCGTTCTTGAGTTATAAATAGTGTAACTAACACGACTTTCTTTTATATACATATATAAAAATCCCCTAAAAATCCCAGAAATCCCGGAAATTTCGATTATTCTCCTGTTTCAAGATATTCGAATATTTTACACATACTTTCCAAAAAAAAGTACATAAACTGCCTGGCTCACAATTTCGATCGCTTGGTTTTGAGACGTAAAAAATCTAGGTTGCGTTCGTTCCACTAATAACCGATTTTATTTAACTTATTAATTGTTTACTGGAAGAAAAGCTAAACAAATAAATAAAATAGATCATTTGAAGGTCACAAATACTTTTATTTTCGTGTACAATTTCAGCATTATTGATCGGTGGATAAAATCCATAAAATAATAAACTTCTTAAAAAACAACCAAAACTGTATATTTTGCAACCAGTATTTTAAAATTTAAGTCTGATATCAAACGTCAGTAGAAGAATGTTGAGCTTCCAAAATAGAAGGATTAAAATTTGATATGTGAAAGTCTACCGACGGAACTGGCTGCGCCAAACAGCACTGAATTAATAATTAAAACACAAACAGAGTAAGAAAAACGAAAGCTGAAAGTATGTAAGTAAAATAATTTAAAAGTGTTGAGTAGTGGTCTACAAATTCGGCATCGCAATTTCATAAAAATGTTAAATACCTTAAGTACTAATACAGTTTTTTTTTTTTAGATTTATTGTTACTGACTCAAAGGAAGCGATTTTTTCCAAATAAATTTGAAATATTATTGAAATATTAAGTGGAGCTAAAGTTTAAAAGTAATATTCGTATTAACCGAATATTGTTACATATATTCGTATTCGTATTCGCGAATATTAAATATTGATCTTTGTACCATCACTAGTACCGACTAATGCGAATTGACTATATTTTCAGTTAATAAATACTCATAACTTGGTAATCAATACTTTCAGAATTTTATTTTTATTACTAAAGTCACTGAAAATTTAACGGACGACTCTGCAATAAATTTTATACAACTTTGGTTTAAAGCTTACTTTTTAAGTGTCGAGAATCGATTAGTCTTGAGTAATTAAAAGTTGCAGAAATTGTCAGCACTAGTAAAATTAAAAAAAAAACTGGATGTTATGCCACTTCCTTGTCTTCACAATAAAAATATGAGTGTGCAAAAAAAGGACATGTTTGGGGCAACCTTACTATAGTTGAAATATATATACATATTATAAAACTTATTCCAACCAAAATATTGTTGTTTAGTGTATTAAAAGATGCTGTCTTACTGTCTCATGTTACTTAAACGGATGTTAACATAATATGATGTAAGCCAATCATATTATATTTGTATGTAAAAATATTATGTTTGTTAGTAATCATACGTATAAATTATTAATTAATTAAATTAATACAAAAACAAAGAAACATATATAAAAGTAAAAAAATATTGCATTTTGATAATAAAATAATATGTTCTTAACTGGTCTAAATAAAAATATTTGTTGCCACATATTTTAATCTCAGAACTACAGGACCATATTTTTTTTTTTTTTTTTGTTGTTTATTATTTTTAATTTTTTTATATGAATCCAATACGAACATAAACCGCAACAAAAACTGAGAAAAATGTGTAAGCATAGATTGAGAACAAAATCACTTTTATCAGAAGACAGTTATATCAGTTTTATAACCATACTATGGTTGACAACACAATGGCTTAATATGGATTTTGCAACTCTTTCATGTTGATTATTATCTAATTAAATTTAATGCTCAAAGATCAGATTTTATATAAAAATATTACTTTATTATTGTAGAATACGATTTTAATCGAATTCGGTTTGAGCGTTAGTGAGTTATAAAGTCACAACACACTAGCAACAATTTTTTATATATGTAGATTAATCATGGTCATACTGATGTTTAAGCGAAGTTTTGAACCCTTTTCATAAGAGAACAAGAGAAAGAGAAATAAGAGGACCCAAAAGTTAATGAATGGAGAAATTCTAAAAAGATGATTTTGGGCCTTTAAAATAAACTCCTTAAATTTTTCCCACTGTTTTACACACTTCCAGTACCAGTATAAGTTACTTCCACGTGAAGATAAATCAACGTTCATTAGTTGACTGACTTTTTTTTATACGTCCATTCAAGTAAATTCTTATTTTATCTAGATTAAGTGATATATTTGCTTTTATACTTTTTGTCGCTTCAACAGGTTTTTTTCTTTTTTTTTGTTTTTTTTTTTTGTTAGTACCAGTTATTTATATCATGTGAGGAGCATCATGAAAACTTTTAATCCGGATAAGAATTAACTTTTTGCATTGCAAATAGCTGCATACTAAAACATTTAGTTGCAGTGGCATTGAAAATATTTGTGTCATATAATATTCTGGAAACAGATTTGCATAAAAATGCTGTCAAAAAAAGTTTGAATAGAGATTAAAGTAAATCCGAAAAAATTACTCATGGCGTTAATGTGTAGGAATTTGAAAGGCTTTAAAGGTGTTTGCAATAAGTATTATGAAATACATGGATATGCTTTTGCTTTTTTGAATAAATGGAGCAAAATCTGCTATAATAGTTTTTAGTTTATATTTATTTATGATCGATGAAACTTAGTAATATGACTTAATTGATGTTCCTATGCAGATTCTATGTTTTTGTTTTAACTTCCGCTGGTGTAATTAACTTTGCGGCGTTTAATATGATTGAATATATAAACCGTGCTATTTTTAAAGTGTCAAAACTTTGAGTTGGCATCACTGCTTAATTTGAGTACCCATTTAACAGCTGGTAGTTGCTTTTTGTTTAGTTTGCATTGAAATTTAACTATGAATCGACTTACAACAAAGCAACGCGTGCAAATTGTTGAAATTTTTAATCAAAGTAATTGTTATATTTGTCAAACTCATCGTGCACTTCTTTCATTTTATGGCGTACATAATCGTCCTTCAGAACGGCTAATCCGAAGAACACTAAGATCGTTCATCCATTAGATTATTTTCTTTGGGGTTATGCTAAGTCACTTGTCTACGTCGATAAATCACAAACAATTGAACACCTGAAAATCAACATTCGAAGAGTTATCGGCGAAATAAAGCCGCAAATGCAGCGAAAAGTTTTTGAAAATTGGTGTTCCAGATTGCGCCTTCTGCGCGCCAGCCGTGGCGACCACATGGCAGAAATCATATTTAAACATTAATTTCATAAAATTTTCTTTCCAATAAGGACCGTCTCATTGATATTAAAAATATATTTCCTTGTGTTATTATGATTTAAAGTTGTGTCACTCTATAAGAAACACCCTTTATATGCCCGCCCGTTGCTCTATTCCAAGATTATGTGGGGACATGGCTTATTTACACAATTATTCTTTTGCCCAGAAAGGATGCTACCTGTTTTTTCAGAATTCTTCTGAGGGAAACTTTCTGTACAAATAATGGCTTTCTTTATCCTTTCAATTATACTGGTCTACAGAGAATATAACAATTTATTCAAGTAATTCTCAAAAATATACATATGTTTTCAAAAATATTATTTATTTTAAATGGGTTAGTTAATCTAAAGATCTATTGATGAGTTGAAATTAGCAACCATGGAAATTCAGCAGATATATTAGCTGATACATTACAAAAATTTTATATTTTATAATTGAAGAAATTATAACTGAAGGAGTTACAAAAAAAGGGTTTAAGAAGTTTTAAAATTTCGAACAATATGATTAATAAAATTTCATTAAATTAATATAAAATTTTTATTGCAGATTAAACTTTAACAACAAGATCATATTAAAGCCATTTAATTTCATATTTGAATCAATCAAAAAATTACTAATGGATTCGGTAACAAAATCAATTTAGAAAAAAATTTAATTTTGATTATATAAAATAAATTTAAAACACACAATCATCCACGACTAAACATCAGCAACAAGATTAGTAGAAGCTGCATTTTTAATAATCGAAATTGTTTTCATGTTTTTTGTTTCTCTTCGAACAAGAACTAAAACATAAACTTTTTTAATCTAATTTTTAAAGTTATTTACTACGAATAATTTAAAAAAAAAAAAAAAAAACAGTTTTTTTGTAATTTGAATTAGTCACAAAAATTTACCTTGACAATGTGTCTCTTTAGACTTCACAGTGTGTGTTTTTTTTTTTTTTTTTTTTTTTTTTGTACAAATGTCCTTGATATTTGAACCACACTTTTTATATCATTTCAGCCCACATTTTAACGCACATTTTTATCTTCACAATACAATGAAGTTGGTAATTTAAAGTGCATTTAAAACATACATAATCGTACATACATTTCTTACTCAAGTTTCAGAATTAGTGTATGGAACATAGAGGTAATCGTACCTGTTCTGTCATGCGTATTACAGCCAGGATGTCTTTTAGTTTTTTTCCTCTTCCTTTTGGGTATTTTAAACATATTTTTGTTCTGTCTTTATGTCGCAACAAATTTAATTTATGTACAAAATTTTGCAGCATTTTTAAAGCAATAGAGAACTTTTCTTTAATAAACTTCAGGACTAAAAATTTGAGACAAGCACTTGGCATGTGATGTGAAAAATTCTAACTGAAATGAAAGGGTGGCATTTATTTTGTTTATATGAAATTTTTGTTCGTAAGATTTACGAAATATTCGAAGAAAATTTAAACAAAAAGGGGAAAAAATTCGTCGCAACCGGGCATATATAAAAGTTTGTTTTTTAATAAAGCAATGAATAGATTGTAGTTAGTGTATATATATGTATATGTACTTTAGACAAAATCATTTAAGTCGAGTTAAGACAATTTAACAAAATTTATTTATAATAGTAGAACTTAAAGGTGCATCCTTTGATCCAATCAGTAGAATTCTGCAAGAACATTATTGTATTAACAATTTTTCTTTCTTATATGAATTTTCTTTCTTAGAATTTTTTAATCCTTAAAGATATTCTTCATCATACTTTTGTTGCCCTTTCAAAAATTTCAAGCCTGTCAGGCAATTATTATAATTTTAAGAATAATTTTTACCTTTGCCAAACTTCTGAGAAAAACATCTTGAACATAAGTTATTTTAACACTAAAATAAACTGTAGAAAAATTCTTTTATTATACGAAATAAATTCTTTATAACATTTTCAGCATTTTCATTATAATTAAATGATGGAAAAATTGTAGGTATATTATTTCAGCACTAAATTTTACAACAGGCATAATTTAAAGGCGTTTCATTGATATAAAACATTTTGTACACGAAGAATTGGCAGTATAAAATCGTATGGATTTCTTTTTTTGTTGAATACAAACAATTGAGTATAAATAACAAAGTGACAGTCAAGCCGGAAAATGGTAAAAAAAAAAGAATTTTTATTGTATATAAAAGTGAAAGCACATCATCATGAATCAAGAAAATTTATTTACAACAATTGCACTTGAAATATGCTGGCAAGATTCAGCACGTGTAGTTGCTACAGCAGCAGAAACAGCACAGTGTGCACGAAGTATAAGAATTTTATACCTTTGCTAAAGAAACACAAAGTATTTTTTATGAAATAATAACCAAACGTGTATAAACAGTTTAAAGATATCAAAAGTTTTTAGCTAAAAATTGTAAAAACAAAAATTTATTAAGTTAAAGCAAGATTCAATCAAAAAACTAACTGAATTTCAATCGTTCTTGAAAATTTCAATATTTACTCAACAGAATTATTTATGTTTGCCAAAAAGAAAAAAAAATTTCCCTTGACGTCAGCTTTAAATACGCCTGAATAAGACACATTTAGAAAAAATCCAGCTTAAATTGAGGAGAATTAAACATATACACGCAGAGAAAAGACATGATTGCAAAATGTTCATGTCAACTAAGTTTATCTGCCACAACAAAATAATTATTCATTATTCGAACAAATATGGTTGCATTCATTATATATTCTTCAATTAATAAAATATTTGATGCGAAAATAAAATAATCATTCTGGATTTCGTCCCATAAAATTTGAATGAATCAAAAAAAGTATTTTCGCTGCTACACAGAAAAAATTTTTCATCAATTAAAAAATTTGATTATATATTTAATTTATTTAATTAAATTTTTAATTGTAATAAATAATTTTAGTATAAAAATTTAATTGATACTATTAATTTGTTCACTGGTGCAAATTAATAGTATCTATTAATTTGTTCACTGGTGCAAATTAATAGTATCAATTAAATTTGTATACTAAAATTATTTATTACAATTAAAAATTTAATTAAATAAATTATATATTTAATCAAATTTTTTTATACTTTTAAGTAAAGAGTTAATTGATGAAAAATTTTTTTCTGTGTACAAAAGTATCTTTCGCAAATGAGAATAATAAAACTCTATTTAAAATTAAAGTTTATTGTGAGCATTAATTGTTTGTGTTCTGAAAAGAAACAAAAAAGCGGTCAATCGTATGTAACTTTAGTCGTTCATAGAATTTAATAACACGAATAGATATGAAGTGAAAAAATTAATGTTAAATTTATAATTATATGATGAAAGTTATTTAATTTTACAACAAAATAAAAGTGCACAAAAAGTGATTTATATCGAATAAAATTTGTTTGCTGTGTTGCTTAATAAAGGGTGTTTTTTATGTAGTGACACAAGTTTAAATCACAATAAAACAAGGAAATATATTTTTAATATCAATGAAATGGGCTTTATTGGAAAGAAACTTTTATGAAATTAATGTTTTAATATGATTTCTGCCATGTGGCCGCCACGGCTGGCGCGTAGAAGGCGCAAACTGGAACTCCAATTTTCAACAACCTTTCGCAGCATTTGCGGCCCTATTTCGTCGACAACTCTTCAAATGTTGATTTCAAGGTGTTCAATTGTTTGTGGTTTATCGACATAGATAAGTTATTTAGCATAACCGCAAAGAAAATAATCTAAAGGGGTTAAATCAGACGATCTTGGTGGCCAATTAATTGAGCCATTACGTGAAATTATTCTTTCATCAAAAGTTTCTTTAAATAAATCAATGATGAGTTTGAGTTTGACGACTAGAATAATTATTTTGATTAAAACCTTGCCCCACTGTGCATTCTTACCACAAGCAAAAATAAATATTTTTACAAAACTATTGTTGCTCTTTATTATTCTTTTGGCAAATAAAACTTTTTTTTTAAAGCAACAAAACAAAGCAAGAATCGTCACACAAATCTGGTAGCCACCAGGGAGCCTTAAATTTACAACTATTTATTTGTTGTTGTTTTGCTTTTATGACTTAATAAGTTGTTAAAACTTATTTTTCTTTTCTATAATAAAACACAAAAGCGCCTTAATTGAAGAAAACATTTGCTGACATCCATCAAAATTTCATCGAAAATTACCGTTCCGTTGTTTTCATTATAAAAAATTTTTAAATTATAAAAAAAAATTAAACTCATTTATTTGCTATGGGTTACGCCTGCATTTTGGTGGAGCTTATGGCAGCTTTTTGAAAATTTAATTGAAAGAATATTTAAATTTACATATTTTTTTCGCCAGGACATTTTTTGTCCGCTGCTGATTTTATGTATTTAAGCAAAATTTTTGTTAAGCAACTTAATAAAAACATCATTAGCTAAAACTTCGTTATAATTTAGCCAACCACTACGCAATTGTTTCTAATTAAATCGCCTCTTTTAATAAAGTAAAATCATTTTATCATCTCAACTTTCATTATCCTTATTTAGATTTAACCAAATTAACTGTAATAAATGTTATTGCTTATAATTATTCCAATTAAGGAGACTATTAACAAAAGTTATTGCTACATTATTTAGCACAAAGTAAAGTAATTTAGAGTATTATTAAATCACATAGTAAATAAAACTGAAATAATTCGAAATTAACATTAAATTTAAGAAATTCCATTATTAGATTAAAAGACAGCATTTTATTTCTGTTTGACGTCTTGTAGTTTTATTATTCGTTTTTTCTATCAAAAACTTATTATCTAGTCTGAATGTAGAAAATCTGCATGCGAACAGATTTAGATGTAAAAAGACACCAAAAGAAAAGAAATCACGTTTTTTATAACTAAAAGAAACTATACTAATGTTTATGCAAAAGTTCTGAAAAGAGGAAGCTGCTGACTAAAAATTGTTAAGAGGGCGTGTGATAACGAATACGTTTGTTTTGTGAAAGTCAAAACTTTCATATTATTTAGAAATCGTCACTATAAACAGACAATCAGTCATGTCATAGAATTCAATTCCGATCGAAAGTGGTTTCAATTCGAAAAGTTGAGTCCTTAAAAATCGAAAAAGAAAAATTTTCTTTGCAATCAAACCACTTACAAAATTCAAAATGGAATATACAATGATTTTTGCCACAAACTTAATATATAGCAAACAATAAAAAAACATGCCTACTTTTAGGAGCATCGGTATACTAAGCTTTGAATATTAATTAAAACTAAAACTTAATGTGAGCTTTGCTAGTAAAAACAATTGAAATGAACTCAGTTTGTCATTGTAAAAACGAAATATAAAATAAACGCAATCTGCAGATTGTAAATCAAAAACGATCATATCACAATTACGGAATTAAAATCATTCAGATCATACCCAAATTTAAAAAAATTGTGTTATTTATTTTCTTACCTTATAAATTGCCTGAGTATGGCCTTGTCATCGGAAAATTTTTATAATCTCTTCAAATCAGATATCTTCATCATATCATATCAAGATATCTTCGATTATAATTAAAAAAAACTCTGCACTAGTAAAACTTGAACACACTTATGTATTGAACGCATTGAGTATGAGACCGAAAACCTTGAGAGGCTTGCACCAAGTACGGAATAAGATTATCTGTTATAGAATTTTAAGAAGCACATAGTAGGCTCTAACGAAAAATTTTACTTTGTAAAAGATTATAAAGGGTGTTTTTTATAGAGTGGCTCAAGTTCAAATCACAATAAAACAAGGAAATATATTTTCAATATCAATGAAACAGACTTTATTGGAAAGAATATTTTATGAAATTAATGTTTAAATATAATTTCTGCCATGTGGCCGCGTAGAAGGCGCAAACTGGAATACCAATTTTCAACAACTTTTCACAGCATTTGCGGCCGTATTTCGCCGAAAACTCTTCGAATGTTGATTTCCAGGTGTTCAATTGTTTGTGGTTTATCAACGTTGACAGGTGACTTAACATAATTCCAAAGAAATTATTCTAATGCGGTAAAATCACACGGTCTTTTTGTTCTTCGAATTAGCATCTCTGTAGGACGATTACGTATGCCATAAAATGGAAGAAGTGCACGATAAGTTTGACAGATATAACAATTATTTTGATTAAAAATTTCAACAATTTGCACGTGTTGCTCTGGTGTAAGTCGATTCATAATGAAATTTTAAAGCAAACCAAACAAAAAGCAACTATCAGCTGTTAAATGGGGACTCAAATAAAGCAGTGATGCCAACTCATAGTTGTGACACTCTATAAAAAACACCCTTTATTTAAGTCCAAATAAAGTACAAAGTGCTACATGTTATACATCGTTGGAAAGGTAATTAAGTATAGTTTTTGTATAACTGCAAATAATTTGATTATTTGCTAATAAAAGTATAAGAGTGATTTATTTTTATTTTTTATATTTCAAATTATGCAAAACTTACATTATTTCATTTAAAGTGTTTTGAAACTATCAAAACATTGCATTTTAATTCAAAATTAAGTTACTTACATATATGTATGTGTTTTTCTAGCGTCGATTGATAAGGACTGAATCGTTCACCCCCAAATTCATAAATATTTAAAATAGATTTGAAATTTATTTAAAAAAAAAAATTGTATTGAAGTTTCGTACTAAAATACATTTGAAATCTGTTTTATTTTTTATGAATACTACCATAAACTTTAACTCCAGGCATATTAAATAGTTTCGCCAAATGCGCCAAAATAAATAGTGTTTTTTATGGAGGTATAGAACTTTGTTGAAATGGAATAAACCAAAGGTGATTTTTGTAAATTGACATGAAATTTAATTTATTCGAAAGGTAATCTTCTGGGATTATAATTTAAATACGACTTCTGGCATATGACCACCATGGCTGGTTCGGATGTAGTCTAATCTGGAAGTTCAATTTTCGATGAATTTTTCCAACAATTGTGGCCGTATATCGATAATATTGCGGTGAATGTTGTCCTCCCAGTGGTCAGTCGTTTCAGGCTTATTGGTGTAGACTAGCGACTTTACATATTCCCACAGAAAATAATCTAGCGGCATTAAATCATACGATATTGGAGGCCAATTCACGAGTCCTAAACGTGAAACTATGCTGTCAGAAAACGTTTCCTTCAATAAACCAAATGTGGCACGAGTTGTGTGACATGTTGCGCCATCTTGTTGAAACCACTGCTCCTGCATATCATGGTTCTGTTCAATTGATGAACGAAAAGATCAGTAATCATGGCTCTATAGCGGTAGGCATTGACTGTAGCGTTCTGGTCAGCATTGTTTTTAAAGAAGTATGAACCAGGACCAATGATTCTACCTGCCCATAAAGCACGCACTACAGTTAGATTTTCTGGATGTAGCGGTGTCTCAACATAAACTTGAGGATGATCATCACTCCAAATACGGCAGTTTTCTTTATTGGCTTTTCCATTCAATCAAAACTGAAACAAAATTCACTTATGAAAATCGTATTTATGTATTCCGAACAGAGCCATGATTTTCAAAATAAATTTGCACATTTTTGAAACATTGTTCAGGCGTCAGTCTATTCATGTTGAAATGCCAAACAAAACTTAAAATCAATCACTTAACAGCCGACAAAATGACCTTCAGCTAAAGAAATGTTGTCAAATTAAAGTTTTATACCTCTATAAAAAAACACCTTTTATATGCAATTGAACATGAGTAGCTACACGGGAACTACTGTATTGATTAAATAAAATAGGCAAAAAAAACATGTAAGAAATTTTTAAATTATATATTTAATCCCACAGCAAAATAAAACTATGCTTGTAAATAGTTTTGTAGATTTTCCATTCGGTTTAAAAGTTTAGGAAATTGAAAATAACAAAGAATACAATACGAGAATACTGCGATTTGGCGTTTTTCACAATACAAAATTCTTACAAAGAAACGTACAATAAAGAAAAAGAAAACTTTATATATATATATTTTTTTTTCTTAGTTTGCACCAGAGGAAATTGTTGAAAAACTTTGCCAAGTTTAATAAGTCACATAATCCAAACAAGTTCATTTTAGCCGACACAAAAAAATATTATATACTTTATATGAAGATTTACACCAGCAACAACAACAACTACAACAACAACAACAAAATAAAGGGAAAGTTCAATGATGCAGTAGAATTACTATTTCTTTCTTATTCTTCGTATGGAAAAGAAACTCAACTTATTATTTTTTCCCCACATCCTCTGCTCATTTTTCTCCAAAGAAGCAAGAAATCTTACTTTTTTCTCTCTTCTTTCAGTTGAAAATAATGCTTGATTAATTTCTAGCATGCAGTTGCACAACATACAGACTTTTAAAACATCAACACATTATTTTTCGTTGCCATTGAAAGTAAAATGCAGTTGGACGATTCTCTTTCTTATATGATTATAAGGCAAATTTAGAAACTAATTTTTATCTTCAATTTATTACTGAAGTTCTTTTCTCAAGATTGAGTTATAACAAAAATAAATAAATAAATTTTAGTTTTTAAACTTGAAATTTTTCCTCAATGAAGCAGATTTTTTTTTTGGTTTTTTTAAAGAAAAAAAACTTTCTCTTACAAGCATTCCCAGAATTTTTCTAGCTTTTCTCTTTCAAGTTTAAAGAAAGAAATAATTTCACTACAAAAGAAATTTCTTAAGAAACCACGTGAAGTAAAATGAGCTCAGCTTTTTTATCAAGACTTGAAATGTTTATAAAATATTTAAATTCTGTTTTACTTCATTATTGTGATGATCTTTTTCCATCTCTTCTTTTAAAAAGAGATAAAAAACAACTGACAAAATTATTGTTAAAGACAAAATAATATTCGCATGTTCATTGAAACGTACTTAAGGGTTAAAAGTATCCAAAAGACTGGATTTTATATTAGAATAGTTTGTATTAAAAATTTGTAATACGTAAAAATGTAGATATAAATGTTAAGTTAACTCTTAATAACCTTTTATGTTAAAAATCCTTCAAGTTGAGCTTGCAGCTTATATGTCTTTTAAGAGTTGAGCATGTAACACATTCCGATCGTAAAGGTTCAAGTTTTGCAATTTTAATCTGATCGTTTTTTATTTACAATCTTCAATTTCCTTTTATTTAGAGTATCAATTTTACAATGATGAATTTAAATTCCGTAATTGTGTTCCGATTGTTTTTGATTTACAGTCTTCAGATTTTGTTTCAATTTTTCAATGATAAATCTTTTTTAATCTCACAGACATTTGTTTTACATGTATGACAACTTTTTAATTGATTACTATAAATAAAGCTAGTAGAAAAATTTATAGTCAATTTTAATTTTTAATTTGAAATTTGGTTTGATTACAAGTAAAATTTTCGATTTTCGTCTACTAAAGACTCAACTTTCGGAATAAAAATTACTTTCGATCGGATATTATAAAACTTTAGCCCGCTAAAATTGAATTCTTCCTTTTAAGGAAATGATCAAAAAATATCCATGCAGACAAGCGTTATCACTGACAGCGATTCATGCTATCCAAGCTAATGTACACAACATCGCCCTCCTTCGTCGGTTAGCAGAAACATCGGCGAAGTAAAACAATTAATAAAATGCCTACTAATACAGCTTAACAAAGTTAATGCGCCTACTTAACACCGGAGGCGCCACAACACTGCCTTAAAAATTAACATAACGCGCAAAGCAGAGTTGTGAAAGAGTTAAGTTTTCTAAATTTTCAACATCTATCTTCTCTACCTTTAGAGGTCATCCCCTGAGTGCTGGTCCTAATTAAAAAAAAAAAATAGGCAGTTTCAAATGTTTAAATAATCTTATAAAAGCAAAGAAAAAGAAGGAAGGAGACAAATGGCACTTCAACTCGCTCTAAAACAGGTCGATATTAATCTTTCATTATAATGACACAAGCACGATTTGTTGTGCTTCTAACAAAATTTATCATTAATATATTGTTAATAAATATATTTTTAAGTGACTTTTAAAGGTGTCCACAAATAAGTCAATCATTTGTGAGCCGTTTTTTTAAACTTTTTTGAGTTTGCGTTTTGTTCCATTATTTCATTTTTTCAAATCGGGTGGCAAATTTTTCTCCTAAAATATTGCTGATCGAATAACTCCTCCATTTATGGACCACTTTTCAAAAATATTTTTTTATTGATCGAGTCATTTTTTTCAAAATTCAATTATTAACAATCGTATATTTATACCATTAAAGTATCGATTTTTAAAGCACTTGTTGGTTAAAAGGGCTTAACTGTCATACTACTGTATTAAATTAAACACTTTTTTTAGAAAGTCAGAGGGGCTAGTTTTCCATTCGATGATATTGACTTTCAATTAGCTTCACAATTTTACGAGTTTAATTTACAGTTTGGTTCCAAAGAAATTTACTTGGCAGTCGGATATATTAATCAATAAATAAATCCGATATTTATGTAACGATAATAATTTTTTTTATCTTTTGTGGAAGTAAATTATGAACATTATATCGGATTTTAAAATTGAGCTTAGTTGCGTTGATTTTGTAATCATTTCAATCGGCTTTTTTTTTTTTTTTGCCAGAAATATTGAAAGCATCCACAAAAATTTTTAATTTAAAAATCTGTTAATGTAAATGGTAAAAATACGTTAATTGCAGGTAGTAAGAGTTGTACACTGCAAGAAAACCGATAGTAAAGCGAATGAAACGGCTTATAAAAACGAGCTTACAGGACTACAAAGAAAACAATGTTTTTCTTAGAACCAGCACTCAGGCGATGACACCTAGTTATGCGTCGTGTTTTGCCGGAACTAGGGAAAGGCACATTTCATTGATGAAATAATTGCAGAAACTTTTTTAACCAAATTTTCTACAATTATTAGAGTGTCGAAAAATTAATAGTCATAAACGTACTTTAACCAATTCCAAAATTTCAAATTTCAACAAAAAAAAAAAAAACATTAGTTCAAAAAGTGTCCGGTTTGGTGTTAGACGAATAGTAAAGTTTTTTAAGTGCCGACATGACAGACAGTTTAAAAGAGTTGTCTTAGAAACATGACATAAATCTGAAAAGTCAGAGTTCATTTTAAGTTTATGAATAGAAAAGAAACTACAAACAAATTAATAGGTTTTTAATTTTAGATATAAAAACGAAAAAGTATAATTTTAGTTATGAGTGATGAATCATATATCATGCCACGAAAATTAACTTTAAAAATATTTGTTTCTATTTAAAATAAATGCATTCTAACATAATTTGAGAGTTTTAAGTAACAAACACTCTCTCTCTCCCTGTCTTGAGGTAGAATTAAAGATGGCAGTAGAAAATATCCAAGCGTTATCAGTTTATGCAGATGATTAAACTGATGTGGTTGAAAAAGTATTAAAAAAGAATTATTGCAACTTCAAATAAATAATAAATTTTAAGACGAACCTAAGCAGTATGTAAGGGGTGATCCATTTCGAGGTTCCCTATTTTTTTAAGGAAAAACACACAGAAAATTCAAATTTAATGGAGAATGTTTATTATCATTTGAAAGAACATTCTTTGGCATTTATTTTTTGAAGATTATGTCTATCAAATGTTGGCCGTTGCTACGTCGCAGATGGTCCATCTGTTGAGTCCAATTTTCGATGACTCGTTAGAGCATTTCGACTGGTAACTGGCGAATGACATGCGTGATGTTTTCTTCCAAGGCCTGAATCGAAGCGGGTTTGTCCGCATAAGCTTTAGACTTTACATATCCCCACAGGAAAAAGTCTAACGGTGTGATATCACACGATATTGGTGGCCAATCGACCGGCCCAAAACGTTAAATTATGTGCTCACCGAAATGTTCTCTCAATAAATCCATTGATTGATGCGATGTGTAGGAAGTGGCGCCGTCTTGCAGAAACCAAATGTCGCCAAAATCACGAGCTTCAATTTCAAGCATCAAATAGTCGATGATTCCACCGGCCCACAAACCACACTAAACCGTTGTTTTTTCTGGATGAAGTGGCACTTCTTGAATCTCTTCAGGTTGCTCTTCGTTCCAAATGCAGCAATTTTGTTTGTTTACATACCCATTGAGCCCGAAATGAACCTCATCGCTAAACAAAATTTGCCTTGAAACACATTCCTCACAGAACGTGAATTTTCGTAATAAAGTTGAACGATTTGTATTATGAAATGCCAAACAATACTAAACAAAAATAACATGACAGCATGACACGACTCACACATGATCTGTCAAAAAAAAAAAGGCTATTGAAAAAAGTATCTCTAATTAGATCACCCTTTATTTACTTTGAAAATTACAGTAAAGTTTTAGATAAAAAAAAATTTATCTAATCTTAAAGATCTGCTTAAAGGATTGACCATGAATTTGAAAGAAACCTTTTAGGTGTTTTTACTTTACATAAATTAATTCTTTATGAGTGGCTACTTAAAAATTTTGCAACGTGATTTTTGCCCCCATTCAAAATATATATTTTACAATATAAAATCTCAACTATGTAATAAATTTTAAATCTCATCTTACCGATAGAAGTAAAATAAACTTGTTAATTTGTTGTTTAATAACAAGTAAATGCCTTTTCCTTTTAACTAAAGTAAAATAAATATAAAAAAAAATACTTTAAAGAGAATGTGGCAAGACAGACTGTCTACGTTAAAAAATCAAATCTTTAACAGAAAAAGTTGTTTTTAGTCACGAAAGATGTTGGTAGTCATGACTTGCAAGAAAAACAGGCTCCAGGATGGAAAAAAAATTCACTAACACATTTAAACATTTTTAATAACAAAAAGTTTTTATTTTAAAATATCAGCGAAAGGTTTAAAATGTTGTAAAACTAATGGGGAATATTGTTTTATATCATATACAAACACATATGTACTTATACATATAAAAAAACTGTATTGTAAGATATTTGGAACTTTATGAGCTTCCTAATAGCATCACGTAAGATTGAATTATAAAATATTAAGAACAATTAAAGTTAGCTTTTCTTATACCTTGAAATTTTTATTAAATATCAAGTGATTTAAATTTTTCTTTTTCTTTTAAAACTCTTCATTAATTTTATAATATTTTATCTTAATAACTAATGATATTTTCATGGTAAACAGATACTCTTAAATGTCAAATGGGGGAGATTGTTCTAATGTTTCTATTATCATGCCACTTGTACTAATGAAGTTAAGCTAACATCTATCGTATATATATGTTGGTGTGTGTATACCAACCAGCATTTGATAAATCACTTTGTCAAAAAGTCTACAAATTCAATATTCTTTGACAGCTTTGACAGCTTTGACAGCGACTTAAAGAGATTTACTAAAAGAAAAGATTTGAAAATGAGTGCAACGATAAACAGACAATAACAAAAGTTAAAATCAATTGTTGTACAATTATACAGATCATTAAACATGATGAAACGTATAATTTTTATCCACACAAAAACATAAATGTGAAAATAAGTCCAAGTTCGTATCCAAAAAGTTTCGGCCGTAAAAAGTACTGAGATCAAAATAAGGACCAAGTTCTTGATAGGTACAATTCCATCTCATTTCTAGGCAACCTGTAAGCTTGGCAAAATTTGTTTGCCTTTCTAATACGGGAAAGAATTCTTGGAATAATATTTTATATTTTAGTATATATATATATAGTTTTTAACACCAGCATAATTTTCACAAATATTTTCAGGCAACATTTAATTTAAAAGCAGGTATATTGGTCGAAATAGTCCTTTAAAAAGTTTTATTATAATTACCTTCTTAAGACAGAAGCTTTTTGGTAAAAGTACCTTTTTAAAATAAAGTCCTTTTTTTAAAGAAAGTACCTTTTCAAAAAGTATTCTTTAAAAGTTAAATTTTTTAATAACTATCTACAGTTCAAAATAGATATTGTTATAAAAAAAATTTATTTCCAAAAGTACCTTTTTCAAAAATTACATATTAAAACTATGCAAATGTTTTGATAAGTACATTTCAAGAAAGTACCTTTTTAAAAAAGCATATTTAAAAAAAGACCGATTTTAATACATAACATTTCAAAAGGCATTTTTTTTAAATAATAACTTTTAAAACAATATTACTTTTTTTAAGAAGTGACTTTTTGTTAAAGTATCTTTATAAAAACAAAAACTTAAAATAAAGTAACGTTTTCAAAAAATATCGCTTTTGAGATATATGTTTTAAAACAGTTTTGATACTCAAAAGAGCGATTTCTTATAAAAATACCTTTAAAAATTTTAAGCAACAAAAGAACCTTTCAAAGTTGTACCATTTTTCAAAAGATGTTTTTATATATTTGCACTAAAAATTTTTCCGCAAAATACATATTTTTTATAAACAAACTACCTAAGCACATGATTTTCTAAAAACTTTTGAATTTTATTTCTTAAATATTTTTTTAAAAATACCTTTCTTCCTAAATTACGTCTTCCGAAAAGTGCGTTTTGCATAACGTAATTTTTCATATATCCGGCTTAAAAAAGTTTTTGGGAATTTTATTATTATCCGGCTACAATAAATTACCACCAGAGCCAATGTATTGATCCTTGGATGAAGACATTGGAGTGGTTCTTATAACTTCCGATATGAAAGAGAAAATCAGCTGTTATTTGTTAGATGGAAAGACAGCAGTATTTGCACGATGGGAACAACTAATTATGACACAATTGCACCCTTAGGAACGGTTAAACGATGGTTCTAAAGCAAGCGAGAGAAGACTGATGTGGATATACCCCACTTATTCCAAAACTTTAATAAGAATATGGGTGGTGTTGATGAGCTAGATCAGTCAATCTCTTTGTATATAATTGCGGTTCATGGCAAAAAGTGGTGGTAGGTCTTAGTCACATTTATGTTAGATCTATCTATGGCTAACGCCTGGCGGTTGCATGTACTGACCAATGGGAACCCCATGGATCAACTCATGTTTCGGTGTCATATTGCACGCTACTATCAAGGACAAGGTGGACAAAAAAATCCCGACAGTCTTGGTCAATCGTGAAAGGTTTGTCTCAAGATGGCGTTGGACACTATCCCCTTAAAATTCCAAACCAGCCAAGATGTGTTGTTTGCCATTTCAGAGTACGTTGGCAGTGTAAGAAGTGCTTAAAAACACTTTGTGTTGAAAAACAATGTTTTGAAAATTTTCATTCATAAAAGAGGCCAGTGTACTCATATGAGTACACCCCAAAAACTCGGTTGAAAAACAATTTTTTTTTTTTATTTATTTTTCATTTCATGTTCTTTTTTTATATAGTTATTTTAGCAAATATAAAAAGATGAATTTAAAAAATTATATCCAGTTTTCGTTTTACGTCTAATGGGTTAATTCTTTGTTTCTAAAGCGTTTTTTATAAGAAACTAGATATACCTGGTGCGCTTCGCTACCACCTCGTTATAAAATAAAATTCATATTGTGAAAATTTAATGACGATCGGTCCAGTAGTTAAGACTATATTACGATATTTTATTTTCCTAAAAAGAGGCGTGGTAGTTAAGACTATATTACGATATTTTATTTTCCTAAAAAGAGGCGTGGTCCCACCCACTTTTCTCCTGGTACGTATTCCAAATTATCGCAATACCATATGTACCAAATATCATCGACGTAGGTAAAAAAATGCCCAAAATATGACGACTTAAATTTTTGGGTTATAAGGGCGGTGCCACGCGTCTTTGTCCAATCAAAACTTCATATAGCCTATGTCACCCGCTTGAATATTCTGAAGATTCCCTGAAAATTTTATCAAAATCGGCCCAGCCGTTTTGGAGTCCATACGTTACATACATACACACATCCTGTTTTATATACATACATATGTATATAGATAGAATGATGGTTCTTTGCAGTAAAAACTTTTCCAAATTATAAGACCTCATCATAATTATAAAAAAAATTACTATTTACACCAGCATGAACTTCTTTTGAAATTTATAAAATTGAGTGCCACAAATATTACAGATGTAAACAATGTTGCTTTGTTCTGCCATGTGCATTGAAAACTAAATTTATGTTGATTTTGTTTTTGTTTCCCTTAGAGTATTTATTATATGCTACGCTTGGCTTATAGAATAACTTCAACAACATTTCTTTTTGTAACGTAAACGATGAGAAATAATTATCAAAACGTCCAGAAATTCGAGTAATAAATTAAAAATTATTATTTTTCATCACTAAGTTACCATACATTTATGATCACTTGTACCATACAGAGGAATTACAAAATACCCAAAAAATCTGATCAGTTTCCTAAATTGTTTATTGGGATAATTTGTGATAATGTATGTATGTTTCATCGTCCTACTTCTTCGACAATTATGTCTTGAAGTGTTGAAATCATTAACACACATTCAAAGCTAATAATAAATATAGGAAAATGTATACTAACATATACACATGTACGTACACACACAAAAACACATGTCTGCTTAGTTATGCACAACAAACTGACATTGACATCTACTTCTAAGTAACGAAATTGATCAAGAAGTTTCTAAATGTTTGAACCTTGAGTTTTCGTATATTTTTACAAATGCAAAAAAAAATACGATATAATCATTTTTGAAATGTTTTTTTTGTTAAGTACTTCCTTTGCTAGTAATCATTATTACAATCATAAGAAGGGCATGCCAAGAATACTTAATAAAGTGGTAAGAAAATGCGAAAGCGAAAAGTAGAAAAAGTAAATGCGAGTAAAAATATCAACGTTTTTTATGTACATTTTTGTTACATTCCTCTTCATTGTTGGTTAATTTAAAATATTATTACTTTTAAATTAACAGTTGCGATAAAAACTAACGTGCAGCATAAACTTGTCATGACGTTAACATAAGTGATGCAATTGGCTTCAAAAGAGTTTTCTCTATAGAATTTGAATTAAAAACCACTGTAATCTTAGTGTCAAACTGTATAAAAACATTTCTTTAACCCATATTCATTAATGCTGCTTAATTTTCTCTCCCTTAACTTTCTATTTCTAGCCGAAAAAAAAAAAAATAATACATATCAGAGAGACTTACAATTACAAAATAAATAAATAAATAGAATTAATCAATCTAATTTTTAAGTTAAATTTTCGAAATCAAGATACAATTGCCGCGTTAAAATCGAAGAATAATTCAAAATAAAGTAAGGGGTCGTATGAGCAATATTTAGTTAATGGTACTATTTTTATCACTTATACGTAAATGTTTATAGAAAAACTGTTGCATATTTTTGGGTAATTCAGTGACAGAAGTAATCACGTACGTATGAGTGATATGCGAATTAAGCCAATTAAGCATAGGTTGCTTTAAATCACGAAACTTTTAATGTATTAGACCGAATTGCATCAAAAAAATTGCTATTTATAGAAAATATTATAGGCTTTTTAAAAATAACGATTTAAAGCAAAATTGTTATACCACAAGGTTGCTTTAAAAGATATTAAAATTGATAAATCTATTTATGAAAATTATTTCAGAACTCGAAATTATCGTATATAATATATCGTGTACACTTAACAAATAAATGTTTTTTTTGCTTTTCTAATATGGGAAAGAATTCTTAGAAAAATTTTGATAAGCTTATAGGTTGCCTAGAAATGAGATGGAATTGTACCTATCAAGATATTGGTCCTTATTTTGATCTCAGTACTTTTTACGGCCGAAATATTTTGTATAGGAACTTAGCGTTATTTTCACATTTGTGTTTTTGTGCGGATACATTTCACCAAACCCATCCATCTATCCTTATTTTGAAGCGAAGATCTAAATCTGAGGCTCATTTAATTTGTAAAGCCTGAAAATTAAAAAAAAGAATTATAAACTTAAGTTTGGAGCATATCCAAGAGAACTGACCAATTTTTTTGGCTCCCAAAAGAGAGAAACATTTCCATAGATGCACAACTATTTTAGTCCAGAAATGATATTTCGTTAATTGAACATTTTCAGCACTATCTGCTATATAAACACTAGAAATAGGATCCTGAGTAAGTTCTTGACAAAAAAAAATATATTGCTTTGCTCAAGCGGAGGTAAAAATAAACTAAACTTAATCACTAATACTGACAAGCACAATTTTCTCAAAAAATAGGAACAAAAATTGTAGGTTCAGTTGCATTCCTGTTAACTTGAATAAATTCTAAAATAGCTTAAACGTGATCAGGCGACGTAATGGGCTGATAAATTCGAAAAACAATATTATTATTATTCTGAATAACCCGTGCAACTGAATTGAATTATTAAATTTTTAAGCATAAAAAAGCTTTTGCAAGCGAATGAAGAATTAATAAAAAAAAACACGTATTCCTTTATTTCGATTGGCAGCAAATACATATAAAGTGGTAATAATAATTGATTTTCTTAATTATTTTTTACAGAAACCATTTACAAAAAAACAAATCAAGTTATTTTTAAAAACTTTTAAAAACAGCCTTACTCGATTGCTCGAGTAACTTACAAACCGCAATGCCGATTATATGAATAATCGAACTGTTGAGTAGTCAATTAAAAAGAATACCATACTGAGAACACTAAATAATACGATGAAACAATTAGTATAGAACTTTTAAATTAACTTTTACACAGTTTTTACAAAATAACAATGTTTGAACCTTAAAGAGTAAGTTAACATTTTACTTTCCCTTTCAAATGTTTGCTAAAAATCATTCTTGAAATTCCTTCATTAGTTCGCCACAAAATATTTAAAACACGAAAAGAAATTGGGGAAATAAATTAAGTGCGTATGAAACGAAATGAAATTTTATAGTAATGAAATGAAGTTTACAAATTGCGAAACATTAAGTGGATCAAGTAAAGAAACGAATTAAGTATACGGTCATTTATTTGCAATTTACTTCAAGAAGAACTGGAATAAAACAACTGAATTATAAGGAGGATTTAATGAAACCGAACAATCAAACGAAGACATTTTGTAATTATAAGCTAAGAAAGGGGCTGAAACTTTATTTTTAATCAACCTCCAAATAACACAACGTTAGCAGAAACAGAAACAATTCATTTTAGAGAACAAAAAAAAAACTTTTGACAACAATATTATTTTTCTCGTATTTGAATCCCTTTTTTTAATTTTTTTTATCTCTGGTTAGAAAAATAAACAAAAAATATATTTGATGCTTTTGAGGCTCGCATTTTGTAAAAATCGTCATTTGAATTACAATATACAAACATAACATTTGGAAGATTGTTTTTAAGAAAGTCACTAAACTGAGTCGTCTTTGTGTGCATTTGAAGACTAAAAACTGATGAGTCGTTAGCGCGCTTAAAAAAAGACTCATGGTTGCATTAAAAAAAATGATTTACTGTAAATATATACACTCACAAAAAATTGTACTTAATTTGAGTTCAAAGTGGTTCTCGTAGGGCGCCAATGCCGCTTTTTACAGGAACTAAGTAAAATTTTTCTTGAAATATTTTCCTTGGAAATGCAAATTTTGTCTTTAACAGAAAATTTTTACTAAAAACTACTCGTAGTTCAGTGTTTATCCCAAAGTTAGTAAAAATTTCGTCATGTGTGCCATCTGCAATCTATGAAGTGGGTTCATTTCCTTGCTATGTGGTTCTTGATCTTGCTAAGCATTTTTCATTTCCCTGTTTTACACTATTCTGAAACGTCGTCTATATGTTACAACAAAGTATTTGATGTTATCAGAGCGCTGGAAAGTCCGGATGGCTTATTTGGAACAGGTAGCTGTATAATCTGAAATGAGGGGTGTTAAAAACAATTTTATAAAACCTACAGTTTTTTTTTGGGACTCGATCCAAGAAACTTTGGTTTGGAACCTCGCATCAGCCATTAAATATAAGTATCAAATTCATAGCTTTTTACAATAACAAAAATAATTTTTTTTCTAAACTAATCAATCATGAACCTAGTTTCTGTTCCGAAAGCTTATTATCATTCTGTGAAAAACAGGATGAGTGGGAAAAAAATGTAAATGTTTGTATTTTTATTAGATTTGCAGGTTGGCTTATATAAAAATCCTGCTAATATTATATGAGTCATCCTACAAAACATTGGGCGAATTTATACATATTTTTTCGCACGTAACCCCCTCTTGTTGGAACCAAATGTTGTCAAGATCAACATCTTCCAATTTCGGCCATTAAAAGTTGGTTATCATCGATCTATACCGCTCTCCATTGACAGTAACGATGTTACCAGCTTCATTTCGAAAGAAGTACGGACCGATGATTCCAACAGACGAAAAACCACACCAACCTGTCAATTTAGGTGAATGTAATGGTTTTTCATGAATAATTTGTGGATTTTCTTCGAACCAGAATCGACAGTTTTGTTTATTTACCGCACCACTCATATGAAAGTGAGCCTCCTCGGAGAAGACGATTTTCTTAAAATAAATCGTTATCGTCTTTAAGTTGTTCTAAGGTAAAAATCAATAACGTTGTTCTTGCATATATCTCTCCATGATGTAATTGCAAAAACTACTGAATACACTTCAAAATCATATCATCGCTCTTGGAAAACCTTAAAACCTCAATTTCAACTATGTAGCTATAAATACATAGACCACAGCGAGCAGCAGGCAGCAATGTGTCAAAAATAAAATAAACGAGTTTCTAGAGTCTGAACACAATGTTGCGATAATTTATTGCGGTGCGGTTTTTCATACGATTTTGAAGTAAAAAACCGCAGTGCGGAGCGCTGTAAAATTTAAATCTATTTTATTTTCATTGCGGACTTTCTTATTCTATCAATTTTCGATACTCTTTCTCATGTTGCCATACTTTTTAAATAATTGGCTGTGTTCACAACATTATTGTAAACAAAAAAATATGATTTTGAAGTATGTTTGAATGTATGCACATATAAATTAATAAAAATGTAAATGTATTGCCGTCGGCGTCTTCCATTGTATTATGTTTATTTTTCTCTCCCGCAACGAGAAATCGCACCACACCGCAAACGTTGTGTTTAGACTCATATGAAGTTGATTGTTTTGGCGGCAGCAACGCAGGTTGTTGTCTATGCTACTTTTGCTGCTGCTGCCAAATTAGACTAATTTATATTTCCATAAGCAGCAATAAGCTGATACAAAGGTGCCAATATAATATAAATGTTACGGCAATGAGAGCTTAAAATATTTTTTGTTATTTCACCGAAAATAATATAACAAAAGAAAATAAATTGATGTGCTTTTAAATTTTTAGTCGTTTACACGTTTTGAGCTGGCAAATTTATTTTTATTTTTATGAAATATTTATGTGGCAGCTCTGAAGTATGTAGTAAAACAATTATTGAAAAAATAATATCAAAACTTCAAATTCATTTGTCAGCTGCTGTCGTTCTCAAACATACTGCTGTTGTAAAGTCTGCTGTGGTGGTCTATGTGTTTATAGCTTGTGTACTTGTTTTCTCCCGCTGCCAACTGGTTTAATTCGCCTTGGTTTCGCTCTTTTTGGTGTAGCTCGTTAACAGTCGTGTTGTGTATGTAAAAATGACGGAAAGTATTCGGCCCCCGGCGGCATTGAGTGATGACCACTGTTTTAAAACAATTGGACAAGCGCTGGTTCCTTAGGGCCTAATAAATAGAACAATTACTTATTCGCTTCTACTAAACTATTTCAAAACTCATTAATAATAATAAATCGAATCTAATCACTTGAAATAAATGACTGTCAAGAAAAAAATAAGCCATAGAAAAAAAGGCTGGCTGATAATTATATGCAGCAAAATGTCAATTTGTCCTTTTAATTTTGTCTCTTTAAATACCAACATAAATGCCGTGTATAATAAAAAGGTGTAAAAAAGGCATAACACGAAAAAGTTTAGTAAAAATAAAAAAGTTTTCCCCACTATTCTTACTATTTTACAACATAAGTGTCATTTATTGTAAATTAATTGCATTTTAATACCCATGCAAAATAATGTTCCCCCATTTATTTCTCTCGCCTAAAGTAAAAAAGTTAGTTTAACATCATCATCGTCATCATCATCGTCATCTAATAAGAGAAAATTTATTTATGAAGATTTAAGCACCCACCAATCAAGCGTAAATGGCAGAGAATAAGTTGATGACATTAAAAGTTTTAATAATAAAAATTTGCCACAAAAAAAGCTATACAATACACAACTGCAAATTTTTTTTTGTAATTTAATTGGAGTATTTCAAAAAAGTTTATATAAAAATTTAAAATTATTGTTTTTTTCTAAATTTTATAAAAAAAAAATATCTCATTTGTTGTGTCATATTGCAGGCATGAAAAACAAATGAAAATTTTTAGTTAATCCGCTTACGATATATAATAATTTGTTTGTATAATCTATGCCGTACCACCTCCAACATTCAGTGCGGCATGCATTAGGCTCTTAAATATTAATACACTACGAGACACTTAAATAGGGAATTTCAGTTTAATAATTTAAAGTGAATGTATTTTAAAAATCACATATTGTGGGAATACAACAAAAATATTCTACTAGAAATTGTGTAATCATGTAATAGAGAAAGAAAAGGAATTTACTATTCCCTCCTAATCTCTTTTATTTACCAACTTTATAGGATTTGTTAGCAACCAAAAAGAAAATACTAAATCCGATGTATTATAAAATCGCAAATTTAAATAAATTTCTTTAAACTTATTTATTATCATGTATCTTGCGAAATAAATAAATGTCTTATTTCTTTAAATTAAATAAATTTGCCAACATTGACATTGAAATATTTATATAGACGTTTTGCTTTTACTGTGCAGGAAACGAGACAAAAAAAAAGAAGAACTCAAAACATTTTTATCATTTGTGGGCGTCAGACAAGAAAGAAAGAAAGTGTTTGTTTTATTTGATTTGAAATTATTTATTTCTCCGGTAATATATTTTAGATAATATACAATCAAGAGTATTTATGTGAGTTGTGAATAAAGCCCAACAAGTCTGATGATAAGTTTAAATCATCTTTCACTTACAAAATTATATTGTTTAAAATAAATTCTTGCAGATTAATGTTACGAATCTATTTATAATAAAGTTATTTATTCAGTCTAATATTATAATAAATAGGTGTGTATGTAAATGTGTTTGTCCAGATAATTAAAAAAAAAATTGTGAACGCAACATATATCATTAGATACCGAAATTTAGGATATATAAGGTTTTCCAATAGAGATAATATGATTTTGAAGTGACGTTTCGGCCATTGTATTCAGTAGTGTTTACAGTTTCATCATGGAGAGATGTACACAAGGACAACGTTTACAAATTATTCAGCTTCATTATCAAAATAATAGTTCTCCAAATGCAACTTTTCATGCGCTTTTGACATTTTATGGTCGTAATAATCGTCCAAGTGTGATCTGAGTGGTGCGGTAAATAAACAAAACTATCGATTCTGGTGCGAAGAAAATCCACAAATTATTTATGAAAAACTATTACATTCACCTAAATAGACAGTTTGGTGTGGTTTTTGGTCTGCTGGAATCATCGGTCCATACTTCTTTCGAAATGAAGCTGCTCGAAAATTGGGTTCATTCGTTTCTGCAGAAGAAGTCGTGGAGGCCATTTGAATGACGTTTTATTTAGAACTTAATTTTATCGATTGTACTTCACATTAAATAAAAAACTTTTGAATTTCCTTAACAATAAGTGTGTTTTTTTTTTTTAAAGAAATCATATCACTCTTATTGGAAAACCTTTTATATGCATGCATATGCATGTTTTTTATAAGTTATATGTTCCGTTAAAAATTCATCTTCAATTCAATGGATTATTTGTTTGGAGTACTAAAAATCAATTTGAATTTTTATTAAATCCATTATTTAAGAAGTTATCACTGAAAGTATTAAAGTAAAATGATTATGCGAGATATGTAACGACATAAGTTATATTTTTTTTTTTGGACCAGCACTCAGGGTATGATCCCTACTTATGCAATGCATTGGCCAGAACACAGGGAGAAAGGGATAGAGTAGAGAATATAGATGTTGAAAATTTATAAGGCGTAAGTCTTTTACAAAACTCTGCTTTTAGCGTTATGTTAATTATTCTAGCAGTGTTGGGTAGCCTCAGGTGTTAAGTAGATGCATTAACTTTGTTAAGCTGTATTAGCAGGCATTTTACTAATTGTTTCACTTCGCAGATGTTACTGCTAACCGACGAAGGAGGGCGATGTTGTGTACATTAGCTTGGAACAGCATCAATCGCTGTCGGAACAGTTTTTTAATGACCAGTGCTATGCCTTCATCACTTAATTAGTCCGACAACAATTAATACTAAGTATCATTAATGTACATTAGAGAAATTTATTATATTGATTGACTTGCTCTGGCCAGGGTTTTAACCCAGGCCCCAAATCATTGTTTTCTTAGTAGTCAACGCGCTAACCACTTCACCCAATACCACTCTCACGTACTAGATAAAGTCGGTTTGTTTTTGAAATAACATTAAAATACAAATCTATTAGTAATTACACAGTTCAACAGCAAAATAAATTACGGCGTTCCGAGAGTTGATTCTGGTAGAGGAGAAAATACGCGTGTATCGGCGTTTTCAGAGGCTGCATGATAAAGTTTCCAAGCTCTGCCCTGTTCTTGCATGATATCGGTATATAAAACTTTTTTTCTTTGCATCTTAGCTGTAGGGAATGTTCAGCAACTTTGTATAAAATGTTATGGCAAATATTTTTGTAGAACATATTAATACTCTAACTCCCCGGCATAACGGCATTTTGTGGCTTTATTCTAACGAATCGTAAAAAACTCCCCGAAAAAGGTGAGGGGCGGAGATAAAATGTTTTACAAAAATGTTAACCATAAAATTTTACTATATATTTCCAAACCCAATACTTAACACAAATACCAAAAACCAATCATTTCATTCATCAAGCCTACAATGTCGTTACAATAAACAAATGTGTTTGTTTCATTTGTAAAGAATGGACAAAAAGAAAAGATATTCTGACGCAATGGGAAATCCTGAACTTGACTAATATTCTGAGTTATGTCAGTTCTTTCTTGTACCCTTCTTTTAATTTTTCTTAATGACTTTCTATGTCAAACTTCCACCCCTATCAACTGTTTTGCTTATGACAGCAGCATCGTCCCTTCATATTTATTTATTTATAGGCCAAGCTTTTCGGAGTTCTCGGCAATACGGCAAAACATGAATGATACTCTTAATTGCGATCTCCTGACAATTTCAAATAGAATTCATGCTAATAATTATTCAGGGTATAAATATTGAGCAATCTTAAGTCCATAATGTTTTTGGCATGAAAATTCATTGCGATGTTCAATGGAATGATCACATTTTTCATATCTCAAAAAAAGTATTGTAATGTTTCGGTTTTTTAAGACGATGTAGGACATACTTTAATCTATCTGATCGCCTTGATATTTTTCTACCATTTATATACGATCAATGTTTTGAAGTTAATTGATCGCATTAAAGATAGTATGAATAAGCTTATCGTTGACAGAAGAGTAGCCAAGTCTATTCACTCACTGGAGCATCGACGCAATGTGGTGTGTATTTCACTGTTCTATCGGTTCTACAAGGTGGTAATGTGTTCTAATCAAATCAGGAAACTTGTTCCCGAAACCCGTAATTTTTCTTTAAGAAAACAATCCTGTGTGATCGTTATGCCAGTAAACCGCACTACACATTACCGAAAAAATTCTCACTTAAGCCGAACTGTTCGTATATGGAATAAACTCCTCGCAGAGAGTTTTCCCAGTTACCTTCAATATGGTAAAGATTAAATTGAATGTCCAGCAACACTATCCCCTCTATCCTCCTTCCCTTAACTAATTTTCTTATTTGCGGCACAATACACTTCATATTATCCCTTGAGAGCTGGTCTTAATAAAAATATTTTTTGGAAAATATTGTAGCTTCTTAATGAAATGTAACTGCAACTATGTGAGTTCTGTTGTTGTTGCACTTGAATTTTTCCAAAACCATTTGCAGCAAACATTAAATATCGCCATTAAGTTTGCCAACTGGATGTGTTACAGATGTTAAGCACACTTCAAGTGAACCATAGTCTAGACTAAAATAATTTTCTAGTATTTCTATTGTTATTAAAAATCCTTATTCAGCGACATTTTAAATATATTAAATTTTGCTCTAATTTATTACGTCAACCGGTGCAGCGCCAATTATTAAACACTAAAAGCAACAAAGTGTAAAAATAAATATTGAATAATCATCAAAATAAAAAGAAAATCATAAAATTTTCAAAAAAAAAAAAAAAAAATATTAATTTTAAGATTTTATTGAAAAAAAAATTAAACAAAAAATAACAAATGAATGATGATCTGTTTGCAGGTATCCTATAATACAAAAAAAGTGTCCTTAAATGACATAATCGAACTTTGTTGTGTAAATGGCAACTTATTATCGCTTTTTTTTTCTGCAGGACACTGTGCCAATCAAAAGGTCAATCTTTCCATTTTAATTTATTAGCAAATTTTTTCTTTTGTTTCATTATTAAATTCAAGAATAATTTGTGTGAAAACAACAAATAAACAAACACCCCATACCCTAGATTGAACCCGAATATATTTACATAAAAGAAATTCTCGAATAAAAGGTCTATATTCGCAATGAATCTTTATGCAAATGCCAATGAAATAGTGAGCAAAAGAAAATTGAATATATAAAATACCTCAATTAGTAGAAGTATATAATTTTAGCATTTAGTATTTTCTCTCATTCCCAACTTTTTTCAATTTTTAATAACACGTGCTTTAAAATTTTCTATAAAAATATTGCTACAGCTGCCCTTTTTAGGGAACAATGAGTGATGATTAAAATCTAAAGTTATACTGTAGACAGTTAAATACATATACAATATTGTATATATGTGTATGTGTATGTGTATCCATTTAAGACAAAAAACATGTTATGAATCATCCACTAGGACCTTAAAGGATGCTTCTTATTCCACTATTTTTCTTCTTAGATAATTTTGTGAGCATGTAAAAGGTGTTTTTTATAGAGTGACACAAGTTTAAATCATAATAAAACAAGGAAATATATTTTTAATGTCAATGAAACTGGCTTTATTGGAAAGAAAATTTTATGAAATTAATGTTTAAATATGATTTCTGCCATGTGGCCGCCACGGCTGGCGCGTAGAAGGCGCAAACTGGAACTCCCATTTTCAACAACCCTTTATAAGCAATACTTTTTATATTTCGCAAGTGTTCACACGATTGTGCGTGGAAAGCTACTGTTAATAAATATATATAAAATTTTTAATTTTTCGGATATAAGAATGTTATTATGAGTTTTTTCGAAAATTAAATTTATATTTTTCGTAAAAATCTGTTTTTTTTTTTTTGTTAATAACAAAATGAAAAAATCTCTTGTTTTTTATCCATCTGCTAATGTGTTGCCTTAATATACAAAATTATATAAAAGAATATATACTAATGTTGAAAGGACTAAAGCATTAACTATTTTATATTCCACAGTATGTGTCCTTAATAATAAAATATTTAAGCCCATTCGTTTCACATTAATGTCAAATAAACTAACGCCTTTATTAATGTCATTCTTCTTACACTCTTTATTAGCCATTAGCAAATGAAGTTTAATTAGTTTTGCTTTTCTAAATCGTTTTTAATACAAAAAGTCTGTAAAACAACGTATTAGGAGCATATAAAGGGTGATTGATTATTGGGTTATTAAAACTCAAATTTTCCTTATTAAAATTTAATGAAAATTTTAATTAACTAATAGACTTTTTCAAATACATATTTTTAATATATTATCGCCATTCTGTTGTTGGCAATAAGAAAAAGAAACTAATGTCTTTTTGAAGGTGTTCGCAAGAAAACAAATGCACAAATTGATCCTCTTCTCTGTCTTGCAAGAAAGCAATATTTTTAAGTCAATTGAATTAACTTTTTTTATTGCAAAGGGTCTTCCAAGAGGGACTCTGACAGTTGATAACGGACATTTTGTCGAAGTAGTTTTCATTTATTCCGTCTGTTTTAGCAAATCACCATGGACGATTAAATAATTCAACAACTCGTGCAAATATTAAAACTGTTTTGTCAAAATGGTTCTGAACTGTCCCTAATTTTCATTAATAAATCATCTTCAGCGATGAGGCACATTTTTGGATGAGTGGGTACGTGAACAATCAAAATTATTAAATATGGGTTTCACGTGAGATCCCAGAGCATCCAATGCATCGCGATAAAATCACTGTTTGATGTCGATTTTGGACTGGCTTCGTCATCGAACCATATTTTTTGGAGAAGAACGTTCGCCAGGTCATCACTTGCAACGGTGAGCACTATAGAAGTGTCGATGATTATTAACTTCTTTTGCCATGAATTGGATGATTTAGACATTAACGACATATGGTTTCTTCAACAGTACGGCGCTATGTGGCACACAGCTCATGCCACATTGGTTATTCTGCACGAGCCAATTGATGGCATGGTCATCTCTTGTGGTGGTGATGTGAACTGACCCATTTTAGATTTTTTTTTTTTTTTGGTGGGGCTTTCTTAAGTCGCAGATTATGCAAAAATCCAAAAACTACAGCGGTCCTCAGAGCCATTATAACTCATTTAAGCGACAGAATCAAGGAAAATTTAACTTTTCGGATGCGCTCCATACAGAGAACCAACTTTCGATCATAGTGAGGACAAACTTTTTCGCAATAAAGTACCTCCTATATGAATCACTGCAAACTCTAATGGAATTTGTTTACCATAACAAATTAGATTTGCTAAACATATATATACCCAGAAAAAAAGATTGATTTGAAATAGGTGGTATCAATAGAATTTCAGTTGCATGGACTATATATCGGTTACCGCAACCAATATTCTATAGATTCAACTAACATTCCATGATCATAACCAACATACGGTTGTTACAATTCTTAAATTGTTTGGTTAAACCGAATGCCTTCTTTTGCTGCTACTAAATGCCAAAATGGCGAACAAAACTGAATAATTGGCAATGAATATGGTTTCGTTGATACTCCTCACCAATTATTCGTTTGGCATAACCAATTATATATTAAAATATTTACTTACTCAATATTTGTCGATTTTAAAAAACTCATGTGGCTGATTTGTCTAAGGCAAACATCTGAGTTTTATGTTCAATACCAATAATGGACAAAAATAAATTTTAAATTCAAATGAGTAAGTAAAATAAATTAATTTAGTTAAGTATTAAAAGTATTAATTCAATTGCGTTCCAGGATAAAAATGAGCGTAAATAACCCCATTAAGCTTCCATGAAAGATTCAATGTTGTTAACGAATTTTATCGGTTACCGCAACCAAAAATTCAGTGGTACTACACTAAAATTGTTATTGTAGCAACCGAATTCTATGATAATTGTTGCATTCGCCACAATTCAGATGGCAACAAATTTGGTTGTCACAACTAATATGTTTTCTCTGTGTACGTATTATTATGAGTATACTTTGGTGCCAAATTTAAGTAAAAGCTTGTTATTTCCTCATTTCTGATATTATATTCCTTTTTAACACTTTGTTTAACATTAACACTGGTGTTTCTGGTATGTTTGGCTGTGTGTTTTTTTTCTGTCTAGTGAATACACGATTAACTTTATACAAAAGTTTTGCCAACAAAAACATCTTTATTGTTTTCATGGTGATTAAATTCTTATCCAAACGTACATACATGACATTAAAGGGAGAGAGTATGAAGAAGTTTAATGAACAAATTACAACAAATAACTAACCAAAAAAAAATAATAATAAAAAAGAAAACAACAGCATAAGAATTTGTGCATTAATAATGATAACAGGGCCGTCTTCGCCATAAAGGGTACTTGGTGCCGGGGCCCTTAACAAGACATAAAATCAGCTTTAACCGAAAATTTTAATCGATATTTTTCATATGTGTATGATTTTTATACGATTATTGTTTTCCACAAAACTTGGGTGCACAAATACAAGAAGAAAAAAAGCAACAACCAAATAAAGGACACAAATATTCAAAAAAATATAAATTAATTCTCAACCAATCAAAAAAATCACTGAATTAAATGAAAATATTTAGATATGTTTTTTTTTTTTTAACAAATTGTTAAAAGGGGACAAGGCCAGTTACCTCTCAAATTTCCCAAAAAAATTAAGGGACTAAACTGCAAGAAAATGCTATCAAACAAAATAAACTTATGGTGTGAGCGGGGGGGGGGGATGTAAACTTTGCTAGCGGAAAACAAAAAGGAATTTCAAAAATCTTTCCATTACTGAAGGAGTTATGCGATAACCAAAAAATTGTGGGATGGATGGGGAGTAAACAACCCCCTAGGATTTCCACCAAACTGCATGCAAACTCTTCAAAACAAAGAAGGAGTTTTAAAAATCGGCCCATAAATAAACAAGTTATGCGCTATTCGGCATTTGGGGGACAACTTTCCTCATCGATTTCTTAGACAAAGACAATGAGACAATATTATCGAATTAGAGTATTTTCACTCGTCATTAAGAAGCGTGCGAAATTTTTAATAACATTTTTTAAAACAATATAAAATTAATTAAAAAAATTGTTGATTCCATTAAACAATTTTCTGAGTAAACAATTAATTTAAAATCAAAATTAAACAAAAAGATTCTCTGTGCGAATCAGCATCGCTAGATATACGAGTATTAAGAAGTTTTGCGTGAATCTCGACTTATTCATTACAAGAATTGCAGCTTAGAAAAGGGAATTTCTCCATCTTCTTTAAGTTTTACAGTTTTGCAGAATATTTTAGTGATAATTGTTAATATGATAATTGAATCAATTACTCATGTAATCAAAAACGAAATTTTCAACAATTAACTGCGGCAACAGTTTTAATGATTTATATGGTATTTTAGTTTTCTCTGTGTCTGTTTAATTATAAAGGGTTTTTCAACAGGAACTTTGTTTTCTAAAACAAAAAAATTTAGATTAATATGATTCAAATTTTTATTGTATTACGAATGAAAAATTATGTCTGGCATATGTTCACCAGGAGCACGCTGACAGATGTCGATTCTTTCATCAAAGTATTTAATCACTTTTTGAAAAAATGGCGGGCTTCTTTCCTTAATCACATCACGGCTTTTGAGTTTTAATCCTTCACCATCTGGAGGTTTTGGATAACCCCAATTGTTGAGAACGTCGAGGAATTGACAAATTTGGATCTGATTCAACACTGTGGCTCACGGTTGCAACGTTTTCAGTTGAACGGGCCGGTCGAACGCGCGTTGGTGTTGGCACATTTTGTATCGAGCCTGTCGACTCAAATTTAAAGACCAAATTCTTAATAGCGATCTCTGTAGGACGATTATGTTGTCCGAAAATATCACGAATTTTACGAAATGTAACTTTAATAAAACCACCATTTTCATAGTGCACTTTTATTATTTTAATGCAACTTTCGAGCGAAATTGAATTGATTGTAACAATTGCCAATGCATCTACTACGAATACGTCAAAAAACTAAATGTCAAAACTATCACGTTGTTGGTGTTTTGTTACAATGGAAAAACAAAGTTCTTGTGGAAAAACCCTTCACAATAAAATATATACATATCGTCCCCTTAATATAGAAAGACCTTAACCCGATTAATTTTTCAAATCGCGTTTTTTTTTCTAGTATCGATATTTAAGAAGGCTACCTATCGTAATTAGATAAATCTGCGTTATGAAAAAATAACAAGTGAGTTAGTCCCTTGCTATATTAAGGTAATTATTTTAATAAAGGTATTTGTTTTAATAAAACTAAAAAACTCTACAAAAGTGATTTAATATCGTAGCCTAGCGTGCAAATGTTATGCCTTTAGGAATATTAAATTTAACTTGAAAATTTTTTAAAGCTCAAAATATTTTCATGACATACTTTAAAAAAAAAATACTGCTGACTATAAAATACTCCTTAAGACTAAAATTTTAATTAAAATATTTTAAGATAAACATCGAGATTTCAAAGTTAAACTCTAATACATATATTTTTAATAAATGAACAAAATTTCAAGCATACTGCTCTTTAAATCTCCAGAAACATTAAAATAAGTTAGAAAAAATATCAAATTGAATATAAAAAAAAATTCCTTATTTATAAAGTAGTGAATGATATGGACTGAATATTGAAAAGACAGAATAAAATATGTTGAGCTTCAAGTATTCAAATAACTAAAACGAAAAAAGAAAAAAAAAGAATTTATTACATTTTATTTCTTTCTCATTGCTGTGCTTTGTTTCATTATTTTTTCTCTTATTTTTTTTATGCAGGCTTTCAACAGTTCATGCCTTAAAGCACGTGATTAACATTTATGCCGAATAAAGTGCTGATGCTGTTGCCATAAAATGAATATTTAAGAAAAAAAATCACATATAAAAATTTGTTTTGCAATTTTGCTGCATTCAGGATATTTTGATTTAGGATATATTGCAGATATTTTATTATTAATATCGTTTGCAAATTTAAAAGAAAAATACAGCATATTTTTAAATTCGATTTTTGTTTATAAATAAAAATAGAATAAAACACACAAATACTCTGAGAAAGCAGTAATTTGTTTCGTTCTATCAAAGAACATTTTCAAGGTTAAATTTGAAACGTTTCATATTTATTCGTGAAACGTTGCATGCTCTCAGAATGAGAAGTGTTCAGAAATTATGCAGGTATCCGAATTAGTACACATGTCAAGGCTTAAAAATAAAAAATGCTTGTAAATATTATTCTGGTCACATTCAATAGATTAATACAGAAGTCATGTGATCGATTCCCCGCCGAAGACTACGGATAATTAACCCGACTAGACAAAAGCTTTGCAGATTGTCATTTATTTTTTGGCAATTAAAATATGTACTCAAGATTAGAGAATTATACATTTAAACTATTTCGTTTTTTCTTAATTTTAAATTATTTTTTATTATTGAGTCTTGCTTAAAAAAAATATATATATTTAGAGCATATAATAGATGATTTTTTCACGAATTTAACAGAATGCCTTTGACGTTATTCACCACGATCTCAGCATCAGACTTCTTTCATTTCTAATCTTTCCGCCATTGTACGTTGATGACATCAATTTTTAAATCAAAATTTTTTAAGAATCTTCCGAAATAATGTCCCTCCTACCAAAATATTGTTTATCGTATAACTCTTTGATTTATGGTCCGATTTTTAAAATTCTTTATATGTTTGATTGGTCTTGCTTACAGCGTGTTTCTACAATTTTTCTTTTTTTTTTGCAATCTGGGGGCAAATTTGCCTCAACCCGTCTTTAAATATATATTTTTTTCTCATAGTTCTTTTATTTTTATTTTAAAATGGTTTGCTTTCACTTTTGTCAAATATTTTTTTTATCTGTAATCTTTCCTGCTAGAAAAATATAAACTAGAAATAAAATACTTTAGGAAGAGCAAATTGAAAGAAGTTGGATTATATGTATCATAAATGGGGAGAAATGGGGAGTTTCTTACTAACCAAAATATTTAATTTAACATTTCGTATTCGCCAAATTCAAGAGAATATTTCTTCAATAATTTGCAAATACTTTCCAAAGAAAAAAATTACATAAAGTTTGATAAAGTACATAAAATGTAAAAAAGATATTAATTCTTAAGAATTTTTTTAAAACAAAAACCCTGGGTGCTCAAATAGAGCAGTGATGCCAACTCAAAGCTGTGGCACTAGCATTTAAAAGTTAAAGTCTTATATATATTTTCATATCATATCAATTCTCAGTGTAGGTATTTTGAGCTTAAAAAATGAAAGAACTAAAATTTAATATGTAAAACAGGTGGATGCGCCTTCTGCGAAAATATTTTCTCCCAAACAGCACTGAATTACTAATTAAAAGCGTAAACAGAGTAAGAAAAAGAAAAGTTGAAAGTATGTTCGTAAAATAGTTTAAAAATGTTCTGTAGTGGTCTTAAAATTCAGCATAACAACGTCGTAAAAATGTTAAATGTTTATAGTAGCGTGACAGTTTTTTTTTTCAAGTTATTGTTACTGACACAAAGGGAGGAAGTTTTTTCCAATTGAATTTGAAGTATTAACTGGCTCTAAACATTTAAAAGTAATATTCGTATTCGACAAATATTATTTCAATTATTCGTGTTCACATCACTAGTATCCACCTTGAAAAAAGTGGTATAAGCAAACAAACGAACGTAAATAAATGGGGTAACGGCCTCGAAATCAATATACTGATCATACACAGAAAAAATTAACTAATGATTTCAATTAAAAAATTTGTGATATCAATTAGAAATTTAATTAAATTTGCACCAGTAAACAAATTAATAGTATCAATTAAATTTTTATACATTTATTAACTAAAGTTATTTATTACAATTAAAAATTTAATTAAATAAATTAAATATTTAATCAAATTTTTTTTATATTTTTAATTTAAGTGTTAATTGAAAATAAAAATTAAACATTTTTTTCTGTTTTCGTTTCGCTAGTCTGATTAAATACTCGTATTTTAATAATCCAACTCTCTTCATAATTAGAATTTTCATTAATTCACAGGTTATGCTTAATTAAGTTTTTAATTAATTTCTTAAGAATTTTTTAATTAATATTTTAGTTTAATCTATAAAATAGTTTAATTTTCTTTTTTAATTGAGTCTTTAAAATCTTTTCTAATGTTGCATTTTTAATTGAAAAATGTTAAAATATTTCTTAATTTATAAATCAATTTTCGAAGTAAGTTGAGAGCTATTTATGATTTAGTAGAGCCATATGCATTGCATTAATTAATTTTTCCGTTGAATCTTATTTTTAACTTATTTCCCTTAGGGGCTTCAGATACCAAATTTTATTTCTATTTGAGCAGTAAAACATTACAGCACCTTTAACTTTCCGGTTGTTGTATAATAATTTTCCATCTTAAATTTTAGACCGTTTTCCATCTTAAATTTTAGACCGTCAGGATTCGTTCGCTTAGATTTCTTTAATAAATAAAAGGTAATAATATTATCAAAGCATACACTATACCCTTAAGACAATTGGAATATTATTATAAAGTAAAGCCGAGTATTATAGTTGTATATATTTTAATTTATAAGAAGTCATTAAAAAATACTCCACAGAGTATTATAATAAGTTTTACTACTTAGTATATCCTTTTTTATAAAGCAATTTGTTAGTTTCACAATATCGATGTGAAATAACATCTTTAACAAAATCATTGCTTTCATTGGCAGTGTGCTGAAAATTGATAAATAAGTTTTTTCCACAAATACATAAATAAAGTAAAATAAAATCAAATTTGGTCAATGGAATTTTATTGTAAAAAGAATATTATCTATCGATAAATAAATTTTTGTTTATTTGCATGTAAATTGCCTTGAATTCTCAGAGGAAATTTATAAAATACATAAATAATTCATAAGATTCGAATCGAATCAAGTTGGATGAAAACTTTTGAAATGTTCAAACCAAAAATGGAACAGAATATACAGAATGAAATAAATTATATTAAATTTTTTTCATTTTGACGCTGAATATTTATCAATTTATTTGAGTGAATGTGTATGTATTTGAACATCGTGTCAGTTTTAAAACATATTCATTTTATTTTAAAAATAATAACAAAATATTTATGTTATTGTATAATATTAAAGCTTTAATAAAGCTGTGCAATGAAATCAAATTTAACAGGGTTCTAATTAAAATTAATGTGGTAAAGGGTACCACCAACAACAATTTACTTGTATTATTACTTTGAATCCTGGGAAATAATAGGTTTTTTTTTTTAAATACAATTTACACGTCAAACATTTTCATGAAACATTTTACCTTTCTAACTGTCCACTGTACGTAAATGTCTTTTGATTCGTGAAAAACAAACATCGAGAAGAAATCTTACTTAAACAGTAATTTATTGATCTGAAATATTTGCCAAAAATTTTTCTCTTGTATACGTTTTTAAGGATAAAAATTAGTGCTGGCAATTTTTGCTACTTTTTATTACTCAATACTTTTCATTTGGGTACTTGGTGGCCAATCATCAAAAGTTTCCTTGAGTTATTCAATTGTAGTACCCGTTGCACGATGAGTTTGACGAATAGAACAATTAGTTTGATTAAAAATTTTAACAAATTACACGCGTTGCTCTGCTGTAAGCCGATTCATAATGAAATTTCAAAGCAAACTACATAATCAGAAAACAACTAGCAGCTGTTAAATGGGTGCTCAAATAAAGTAGAGATGCCAACTCAAAATTGTGACACTATAAAAAACACCCTTTACACTCTAAAAAAAAATATGTTTTAAGCCGAAAATTAATGGCTTTAGATTAAAAGCATGAAAAGCATGACGTCCAACGTCAAGAAAAAAATTAATTTAGCAAACTATTAAAAACATGAGAACTGTTGTGTTTTTGGACAAAAAAGAGCATAAATAATCCCGATTAGGAATTGATTAAAGTATGCGAAAGTATTGATTATAGACTGTGGAAATGTGAACGGCTTTCGATTGGGTGCATGATGAAAAATTCTCAAATACAACTGAGAAATCGGACTAACATAGTCTATAAGTATGGATCCTTGGCTTTAATTTCTCATTGGTCCAAATGAGTGACAAACAAATTTTATAGAAAAATTCTCAAATACAATTGAGAAATCGGACTAACATAGTCTATAAGTATGGATCCTTGGCTTTAATTTCCCATTGGTCCAAATGAGTGACAAACAAATTTTATAGAAAAATTCTTAAATACAATTGAGAAATCGGACTTACATAGTCTATAAGTATGGATCCTTGGCTTTAATTTCCCATCAATCCAAATGAGTGACAAACAAAAATGTGCCCACAAAAGACCAAATTCCCGTAGAGATCATCAAAAATTTAAACCATTTTAATTTTCAAAATTTTATTTAAAAAATTCTTAAATACAATTGAGAAATCGGACTTACATAGTCTATAAGTATGGATCCTTGGCTTTAATTTCCCATTGGTCCAAATGAGTGACAAACAAATTTTATAGAAAAATTCTCAAATACAATTGAGAAATCGGACTTACATAGTCTATAAGTATGGATCCTTGGCTTTAATTTCCCATTGGTCCAAATGAGTGACAAACAAATTTTATAGAAAAATTCTCAAATACAATTGAGAAATCGGACTTATGTAGTCTAAAAGTGTGGGCCCTTGGCTTTAATTTCCCATTGGTCCAAATGAGTGACAAACAAAAATGTGCCCATAAAAGACCAAATTCCCGTAGAGATCATTAAAAATTTAAACCATTTTAATTTTCAAAATTTTATTTAAAAAATTCTCAAATACAATTGATAAATCGGACTTACATAGCCTAAAAGTATGGATCCTTGGCTTCAATTTCCCATTGGTCCAAATGAGCGACAAACAAAAATGTGCCCATAAAAGACCAAATTCCCGTAGAGATCATCAAAAATTTAAACCATTTTAATTTTCAAAATTTTATTTAAAAAATTCTCAAATACAATTGAGAAATCGGACTTACATAGTCTATAAGTATGGATCCTTGGCTTCAATTTCCCATTGGTCCAAATGAGCGACAAACAAAAATGTGCCTATAAAAGACCAAATTCCCGTAGAGATCATCAAAAATTTAAACCATTTTAATTTTCAAAATTTTATTTAAAAAATTCTCAAATACAATTGAGAAATCGGACTTACATAGCTTAAAAGTATGGATACTTGGCTTTTATTTCCCATTGGTCCAAATGAGTGACAGACAAATTTTATAGAAAAATTTTTAAATACAATTGAGAAATCGGACTTACATAGTCTATAAGTATGGATCCTTGGCTTTAATTTCCCATTGGTCCAAATGAGTGACAAACAAATTTTATAGAAAAATTCTCAAATACAATTGAGAAATCGGACTTATATAGTCTAAAAGTGTGGGCCCTTGGCTTTAATTTCCCATTGGTCCAAATGAGTGGCAAACAAAAATGTGCCCATAAAAGACCAAATTCCCGTAGAGATCATTAAAAATTTAAACCATTTTAATTTTCAAAATTTTATTTAAAAAATTCTCAAATACAATTGAGAAATCGGACTTACATAGCCTAAAAGTATGGATCCTTGGCTTCAATTTCCCATTGGTCCAAATGAGCGACAAACAAAAATGTGCCCATAAAAGACCAAATTCCCGTAGAGATCATTAAAAATTTAAACCATTTTAATTTTCAAAATTTTATTTAAAAAATTCTCAAATACAATTGAGAAATCGGCCTTACATAGCCTAAAAGTATGGATCCTTGGCTTTTATTTCCCATTGGTCCAAATGAGTGACAGACAAATTTTATAGAAAAATTTTCAAATACAATTGAGAAATCGGACTTACATAGTCTATAAGTATGGATCCTTGGCTTTAATTTCCCATTGGTCCAAATGAGTGACAAACAAATTTTATAGAAAAATTCTCAAATACAATTGAGAAATCGTACTTATGTAGTCTAAAAGTGTGTGCCCTTGGCTTTAATTTCCCATTGGTCCAAATGAGTGACAAACAAAAATGTGCCCATAAAAGACCAAATTCCCGTAGAGATCATTAAAAATTTAAACCATTTTAATTTTCAAAATTTTATTTAAAAAATTCTCAAATACAATTGAGAAATCGGACTTACATAGCCTAAAAGTATGGATCCTTGGCTTCAATTTCCCATTGGTCCAAATGAGCGACAAACAAAAATGTGCCCATAAAAGACCAAATTCCCGTAGAGATCATCAAAAATTTAAACCATTTTAATTTTCAAAATTTTATTTAAAAAATTCTCAAATACAATCGAGAAATCGGACTTACATAGTCTATAAGTATGGATCCTTGGCTTCAATTTCCCATTGGTCCAAATGAGCGACAAACAAAAATGTGCCCATAAAAGACCAAATTCCCGTAGAGATCATCAAAAATTTAAACCATTTTAATTTTCAAAATTTTATTTAAAAAATTCTCAAATACAATTGAGAAATCGGACTTACATAGCCTAAAAGTATGGATCCTTGGCTTTTATTTCCCATTGGTCCAAATGAGTGACAGACAAATTTTATAGAAAAATTTTCAAATACAATTGAGAAATCGGACTTACATAGTCTATAAGTATGGATCCTTGGCTTTAATTTCCCATTGGTCCAAATGAGTGACAAACAAATTTTATAGAAAAATTCTCAAATACAATTGAGAAATCGGACTTACATAGTCTATAAGTATGGATCCTTGGCTTCAATTTCCCATTGGTCCAAATGAGCGACAAACAAAAATGTGCCCATAAAAGACCAAATTCCCGTAGAGATCATCAAAAATTTAAACCATTTTAATTTTCAAAATTTTATTTAAAAAATTCTCAAATACAATTGAGAAATCGGACTTACATAGTCTATAAGTATGGATCCTTGGCTTCAATTTCCCATTGGTCCAAATGAGCGACAAACAAAAATGTGCCCATAAAAGACCAAATTCCCGTAGAGATCATCAAAAATTTAAACCATTTTAATTTTCAAAATTTTATTTAAAAAATTCTCAAATACAATTGAGAAATCGGACTTACATAGTCTATAAGTATGGATCCTTGGCTTCAATTTCCCATTGGTCCAAATGAGCGACAAACAAAAATGTGCCCATAAAAGACCAAATTCCCGTAGAGATCATCAAAAATTTAAACCATTTTAATTTTCAAAATTTTATTTAAAAAATTCTCAAATACAATTGAGAAATCGGACTTACATAGCCTAAAAGTATGGATCCTTGGCTTTTATTTCCCATTGGTCCAAATGAGTGACAGACAAATTTTATAGAAAAATTTTCAAATACAATTGAGAAATCGGACTTACATAGTCTATAAGTATGGATCCTTGGCTTTAATTTCCCATTGGTCCAAATGAGTGACAAACAAATTTTATAGAAAAATTCTCAAATACAATTGAGAAATCGGACTTATGTAGTCTAAAAGTGTGGGCCCTTGGCTTTAATTTCCCATTGGTCCAAATGGGTGACAAACAAAAATGTGCCCATAAAAGACCAAATTCCCGTAGAGATCATTAAAAATTTAAACCATTTTAATTTTCAAAATTTTATTTAAAAAATTCTCAAATACAATTGAGAAATCGGACTTACATAGTCTATAAGTATGGATCCTTGGCTTCAATTTCCCATTGGTCCAAATGAGCGACAAACAAAAATGTGCCCATAAAAGACCAAATTCCCGTAGAGATCATCAAAAATTTAAACCATTTTAATTTTCAAAATTTTATTTAAAAAATTCTCAAATACAATTGAGAAATCGGACTTACATAGCCTAAAAGTATGGATCCTTGGCTTTTATTTCCCATTGGTCCAAATGAGTGACAGACAAATTTTATAGAAAAATTTTCAAATACAATTGAGAAATCGGACTTACATAGTCTATAAGTATGGATCCTTGGCTTTAATTTCCCATTGGTCCAAATGAGTGACAAACAAATTTTATAGAAAAATTCTCAAATACAATTGAGAAATCGGACTTACATAGTCTATAAGTATGGATCCTTGGCTTCAATTTCCCATTGGTCCAAATGAGCGACAAACAAAAATGTGCCCATAAAAGACCAAATTCCCGTAGAGATCATCAAAAATTTAAACCATTTTAATTTTCAAAATTTTATTTAAAAAATTCTCAAATACAATTGAGAAATCGGACTTACATAGTCTATAAGTATGGATCCTTGGCTTCAATTTCCCATTGGTCCAAATGAGCGACAAACAAAAATGTGCCCATAAAAGACCAAATTCCCGTAGAGATCATCAAAAATTTAAACCATTTTAATTTTCAAAATTTTATTTAAAAAATTCTCAAATACAATTGAGAAATCGGACTTACATAGTCTATAAGTATGGATCCTTGGCTTCAATTTCCCATTGGTCCAAATGAGCGACAAACAAAAATGTGCCCATAAAAGACCAAATTCCCGTAGAGATCATCAAAAATTTAAACCATTTTAATTTTCAAAATTTTATTTAAAAAATTCTCAAATACAATTGAGAAATCGGACTTACATAGCCTAAAAGTATGGATCCTTGGCTTTTATTTCCCATTGGTCCAAATGAGTGACAGACAAATTTTATAGAAAAATTTTCAAATACAATTGAGAAATCGGACTTACATAGTCTATAAGTATGGATCCTTGGCTTTAATTTCCCATTGGTCCAAATGAGTGACAAACAAATTTTATAGAAAAATTCTCAAATACAATTGAGAAATCGGACTTATGTAGTCTAAAAGTGTGGGCCCTTGGCTTTAATTTCCCATTGGTCCAAATGGGTGACAAACAAAAATGTGCCCATAAAAGACCAAATTCCCGTAGAGATCATTAAAAATTTAAACCATTTTAATTTTCAAAATTTTATTTAAAAAATTCTCAAATACAATTGAGAAATCGGACTTACATAGCCTAAAAGTATGGATCCTTGGCTTCAATTTCCCATTGGTCCAAATGAGCGACAAACAAAAATGTGCCCATAAAAGACCAAATTCCCGTAGAGATCATCAAAAATTTAAACCATTTTAATTTTCAAAATTTTATTTAAAAAATTCTCAAATACAATTGAGAAATCGGACTTACATAGTCTATAAGTATGGATCCTTGGCTTCAATTTCCCATTGGTCCAAATGAGCGACAAACAAAAATGTGCCCATAAAAGACCAAATTCCCGTAGAGATCATCAAAAATTTAAACCATTTTAATTTTCAAAATTTTATTTAAAAAATTCTCAAATACAATTGAGAAATCGGACTTACATAGTCTATAAGTATGGATCCTTGGCTTCAATTTCCCATTGGTCCAAATGAGCGACAAACAAAAATGTGCCCATAAAAGACCAAATTCCCGTAGAGATCATCAAAAATTTAAACCATTTTAATTTTCAAAATTTTATTTAAAAAATTCTCAAATACAATTGAGAAATCGGACTTACATAGCCTAAAAGTATGGATCCTTGGCTTCAATTTCCCATTGGTCCAAATGAGCGACAAACAAAAATGTGCCCATAAAAGACCAAATTCCCGTAGAGATCATCAAAAATTTAAACCATTTTAATTTTCAAAATTTTATTTAAAAAATTCTCAAATACAATTGAGAAATCGGACTTACATAGTCTATAAGTATGGATCCTTGGCTTCAATTTCCCATTGGTCCAAATGAGTGACAAACAAATTTTATTAAAAAAATTCTCATATACAATTGAGAAATCGGACTTACATAGTCTATAAGTATGGATCCTTGGCTTCAATTTCCCATTGGTCCAAATGAGCGACAAACAAAAATGTGCCCATAAAAGACCAAATTCCCGTAGAGATCATCAAAAATTTAAACCATTTTAATTTTCAAAATTTTATTAAAAAAATTCTCATATACAATTGAGAAATCGGACTTACATAGTCTATAAGTATGGATCCTTGGCTTCAATTTCCCATTGGTCCAAATGAGTGACAAACAAATTTTATTAAAAAAATTCTCATATACAATTGAGAAATCGGACTTACATAGTCTATAAGTATGGATCCTTGGCTTCAATTTCCCATTGGTCCAAATGAGCGACAAACAAAAATGTGCCCATAAAAGACCAAATTCCCGTAGAGATCATCAAAAATTTAAACCATTTTAATTTTCAAAATTTTATTTAAAAAATTCTCAAATACAATTCAGAAATCGGACTTACATAGTCTATAAGTATGGATCCTTGGCTTCAATTTCCCATTGGTCCAAATGAGCGACAAACAAAAATGTGCCCACAAATGGCCAAATTCCCGTAGATATCATCAAAAATTTAAACCATTTTAATTTTCAAAATTTTATTTAAAAAATTCTCAAATACAATTGAGAAATCGGACTTACATAGTCTATAAGTATGGATCCTTGGCTTTTATTTCCCATTGGTCCAAATGAGTGACAGACAAATTTTATTAAAAAAATTCTCATATACAATTGAGAAATCGGACTAACATAGTCTATAAGTATGGATCCTTGGCTTCAATTTCCCATTGGTCCAAATGAGTGACAATCAAATTTTATTAAAAAAATTCTCATATACAATTGAGAAATCGGACTTACATAGTCTATAAGTATGGATCCTTGGCTTCAATTTCCCATTGGTCCAAATGAGCGACAAACAAAAATGTGCCCACAAATGGCCAAATTCCCGTAGAGATCATCAAAAATTTAAACCATTTTAATTTTCAAAATTTTATTTAAAAAATTCTCAAATACAATTGAGAAATCGGACTTACATAGCCTAAAAGTATGGATCCTTGGCTTTTATTTCCCATTGTTCCAAATGAGTGACAGACAAATTTTATAGAAAAATTTTCAAATACAATTGAGAAATCGGACTTACATGGTCTATAAGTATGGATCCTTGGCTTCAATTTCCCATTGGTCCAAATGAGTGACAAACAAATTTTATTAAAAAAATTCTCATATACAATTAAGAAATCGGACTTACATAGTCTATAAGTATGGATCCTTGGCTTCAATTTCCCATTGGTCCAAATGAGCGACAAACAAAAATGTGCCCACAAATGGCCAAATTCCCGTAGAGATCATCAAAAATTTAAACCATTTTAATTTTCAAAATTTTATTTAAATAATTCTCAAATACAATTGAGAAATCGGACTTACATAGCCTAAAAGTATGGATCCTTGGCTTTTATTTCCCATTGGTCCAAATGAGTGACAGACAAATTTTATAGAAAAATTTTCAAATACAATTGAGAAATCGGACTTACATAGTCTATAAGTATGGATCCTTGGCTTCAATTTCCCATTGGTCCAAATGAGTGACAAACAAATTTTATTAAAAAAATTCTCATATACAATTGAGAAATCGGACTTACATAGTCTATAAGTATGGATCCTTGGCTTCAATTTCCCATTGGTCCAAATGAGCGACAAACAAAAATGTGCCCACAAATGGCCAAATTCCCGTAGAGATCATCAAAAATTTAAACCATTTTAATTTTCAAAATTTTATTTAAAAAATTCTCAAATACAATTGAGAAATCGGACTTACATAGCCTAAAAGTATGGATCCTTGGCTTTTATTTCCCATTGGTCCAAATGAGTGACAGACAAATTTTATAGAAAAATTTTCAAATACAATTGAGAAATCGGACTTACATAGTCTATAAGTATGGATCCTTGGCTTTAATTTCCCATTGGTCCAAATGAGTGACAAACAAATTTTATTAAAAAAATTCTCATATACAATTGAGAAATCGGACTTACATAGTCTATAAGTATGGATCCTTGGCTTCAATTTCCCATTGGTCCAAATGAGCGACAAACAAAAATGTGCCCACAAATGGCCAAATTCCCGTAGAGATCATCAAAAATTTAAACCATTTTAATTTTCAAAATTTTATTTAAAAAATTCTTAAATACAATTGAGAAATCGGACCTACATAGTCTAAAAGTATGGGCCCTTGGCTTTAATTTCTCATTGGTCCAAATGAGCGACAAACAAAAATGTGCCCACAAATGGCCAAATTCCCGTAGAGATCATCAAAAATTTAAACCATTTTAATTTTCAAAATTTTATTTAAAAAATTCTCAAATACAATTGAGAAATCGGACTTACATAGCCTAAAAGTATGGATCCTTGGCTTTTATTTCCCATTGGTCCAAATGAGTGACAGACAAATTTTATTAAAAAAATTCTCATATACAATTGAGAAATCGGACTTACATAGTCTATAAGTATGGATCCTTGGCTTCAATTTCCCATTGGTCCAAATGAGTGACAAACAAATTTTATTAAAAAAATTCTCATATACAATTGAGAAATCGGACTTACATAGTCTATAAGTATGGATCCTTGGCTTCAATTTCCCATTGGTCCAAATGAGCGACAAACATAAATGTGCCCACAAATGGCCAAATTCCCGTAGAGATCATCAAAAATTTAAACCATTTTAATTTTCAAAATTTTATTTAAAAAATTCTTAAATACAATTGAGAAATCGGACCTACATAGTCTAAAAGTATGGGCCCTTGGCTTTAATTTCCCATTGGTCCAAATGAGCGACAAACAAAAATGTGCCCACAAATGGCCAAATTCCCGTAGAGATCATCAAAAATTTAAACCATTTTAATTTTCAAAATTTTATTTAAAAAATTCTCAAATACAATTGAGAAATCGGTCTTACATAGCCCAAAAGTATGGATCCTTGGCTTTTATTTCCCATTGGTCCAAATGAGTGACAGACAAATTTTATAGAAAAATTTTCAAATACAATTGAGAAATCGGACTTACATAGTCTATAAGTATGGATCCTTGGCTTTAATTTCCCATTGGTCCAAATGAGTGACAAACAAATTTTATTAAAAAAATTCTCATATACAATTGAGAAATCGGACTTACATAGTCTATAAGTATGGATCCTTGGCTTCAATTTCCCATTGGTCCAAATGAGCGACAAACAAAAATGTGCCCACAAATGGCCAAATTCCCGTAGAGATCATCAAAAATTTAAACCATTTTAATTTTCAAAATTTTATTTAAAAAATTCTCAAATACAATTGAGAAATCGGACTTACATAGCCTAAAAGTATGGATCCATTGGTCCAAATGAGTGACAGACAAATTTTATAGAAAAATTTTCAAATACAATTGAGAAATCGGACTTACATAGTCTATAAGTATGGATCCTTGGCTTTAATTTCCCATTGGTCCAAATGAGTGACAAACAAATTTTATAGAAAAATTCTCAAATACAATTGAGAAATCGGACTTATGTAGTCTAAAAGTGTGGGCCCTTGGCTTTAATTTCCCATTGGTCCAAATGAGTGACAAACAAAAATGTGCCCATAAAAGACCAAATTCCCGTAGAGATCATTAAAAATTTAAACCATTTTAATTTTCAAAATTTTATTTAAAAAATTCTCAAATACAATTGAGAAATCGGACTTACATAGCCTAAAAGTATGGATCCTTGGCTTCAATTTCCCATTGATCCAAATGAGCGACAAACAAAAATGTGCCCATAAAAGACCAAATTCCCGTAGAGATCATCAAAAATTTAAACCATTTTAATTTTCAAAATTTTATTTAAAAAATTCTCAAATACAATTGAGAAATCGGACTTACATAGCCTAAAAGTATGGATCCTTGGCTTTTATTTCCCATTGGTCCAAATGAGTGACAGACAAATTTTATAGAAAAATTTTCAAATACAATTGAGAAATCGGACTTACATAGTCTATAAGTATGGATCCTTGGCTTTAATTTCCCATTGGTCCAAATGAGCGACAAACAAAAATGTGCCCATAAAAGACCAAATTCCCGTAGAGATCATCAAAAATTTAAACCATTTTAATTTTCAAAATTTTATTAAAAAAATTCTCATATACTATTGAGAAATCGGACTTACATAGTCTATAAGTATGGATCCTTCGCTTCAATTTCCCATTGGTCCAAATGAGCGACAAACAAAAATGTGCCCATAAAAGACCAAATTCCCGTAGAGATCATCAAAAATTTAAACCATTTTAATTTTCAAAATTTTATTTAAAAAATTCTCAAATACAATTGAGAAATCGGACTTACATAGCCTAAAAGTATGGATCCTTGGCTTTTATTTCCCATTGGTCCAAATGAGTGACAGACAAATTTTATAGAAAAATTTTCAAATACAATTGAGAAATCGGACTTACATAGTCTATAAGTATGGATCCTTGGCTTTAATTTCCCATTGGTCCAAATGAGCGACAAACAAAAATGTGCCCATAAAAGACCAAATTCCCGTAGAGATCATCAAAAATTTAAACCATTTTAATTTTCAAAATTTTATTAAAAAAATTCTCATATACTATTGAGAAATCGGACTTACATAGTCTATAAGTATGGATCCTTCGCTTCAATTTCCCATTGGTCCAAATGAGCGACAAACAAAAATGTGCCCATAAAAGACCAAATTCCCGTAGAGATCATCAAAAATTTAAACCATTTTAATTTTCAAAATTTTATTTAAAAAATTCTCAAATACAATTGAGAAATCGGACTTACATAGCCTAAAAGTATGGATCCTTGGCTTTTATTTCCCATTGGTCCAAATGAGTGACAGACAAATTTTATAGAAAAATTTTCAAATACAATTGAGAAATCGGACTTACATAGTCTATAAGTATGGATCCTTGGCTTTAATTTCCCATTGGTCCAAATGAGCGACAAACAAAAATGTGCCCATAAAAGACCAAATTCCCGTAGAGATCATCAAAAATTTAAACCATTTTAATTTTCAAAATTTTATTAAAAAAATTCTCATATACTATTGAGAAATCGGACTTACATAGTCTATAAGTATGGATCCTTCGCTTCAATTTCCCATTGGTCCAAATGAGCGACAAACAAAAATGTGCCCATAAAAGACCAAATTCCCGTAGAGATCATCAAAAATTTAAACCATTTTAATTTTCAAAATTTTATTTAAAAAATTCTCAAATACAATTGAGAAATCGGACTTACATAGCCTAAAAGTATGGATCCTTGGCTTTTATTTCCCATTGGTCCAAATGAGTGACAGACAAATTTTATAGAAAAATTTTCAAATACAATTGAGAAATCGGACTTACATAGTCTATAAGTATGGATCCTTGGCTTTAATTTCCCATTGGTCCAAATGAGTGACAAACAAAAATGTGCCCACAAATGGCCAAATTCCCGTAGAGATCATCAAAAATTTAAACCATTTTAATTTTCAAAATTTTATTAAAAAAATTCTCATATACAATTGAGAAATCGGACTTACATAGTCTATAAGTATGGATCCTTGGCTTCAATTTCCCATTGGTCCAAATGAGCGACAAACAAAAATGTGCCCACAAATGGCCAAATTCCCGTAGAATAGAGAAATCGGACCTACATAGTCTAAAAGTATGGCCCCTTGGCTTTAATTTCTCATTGGTCCAAATGAGCGACAATCAAAAATGTGCCCACAAATGGCCAAATTCCCGTAGAGATCATCAAAAATTTAAACCATTTTAATTTTCAAAATTTTATTTAAAAAATTCTTAAATACAATTGAGAAATCGGACCTACATAGTCTAAAAGTATGGACCCTTGGCTTTAATTTTCTATTGGTCATTTGTTAAAACAATTATTATCGGTTCAAATTTATCATATTTTATGTATGTATGTATGTGCATATGTATGTAAGAATGTAATTGTAAATTTGACAATAATGGCTGCGATAGATAAAATTTTATATGCAACAGTATTTATGTATGTGCTATCAATTACTTAAACAAAATATATGACCTTCAGCATTTAGCGGATTTACTGTTGAGTGTGAAAGAATTTTGAAATTGCTTAGAATTTATATTAATTTATATTTATGTTTGTATGTAGGCTCCATGAAAAATGGCCCCAATAAAAAAATTGCCTTAAATTAAAAATTGAAAAAAGGCCCCAAACTATAAAATTAAAAAGGGAACAAAAATTAATATTTGTTTTTTTCAATGTAAAAGTTTTAAAGCCAGTTTTTATACTTAAAATCTTTAAGTTGACCCAAAGTTTACGAAAAATGCCTCCAAATTTTAAGATTAAAAATAAGAAAAATTGCCCCAAAAGTTCGTGTTTCTTTTTTTTTTAATACAAAATTTTGGGGGCATTTTCAATTTTTGGTTTGGGCCATTTTTCATTGTGCCCATTTTTTATGTAGCCATGTACGAGTATGTATGTTTCCTGTTTTCCAAATCTTGTTTCTTTTAGTGTTGCGTTTCGTTTTGTTTCGTTTATTTTAAATTATTTATTACTAATTTTATTTAATAGCTTGTCTTTACCCGTGGTTTCGTTCACGCCACGAAGGCATAAACTATTTGCATACCATATTTATCGAAGAAACAAAGTGGTACAAAAACTATAAACATTTCTAGATATCACTCCTCACAAAGTCCACTGTATGTTAATGTAAAAAATAAAACCAAAAAGTACCAATTTCTACCGTTTTTAGCCCTTAAAAAGTACCCTATATTTCTTCAGAGTCACATGCTATCCGTCTACAAAATTTGTATGCACTTCTAAAACAATAAAATATACTTAACTTAGAAATACACTAATACGATTCATGTTCAGCTGTTGTTGCTAACGAGAGTTGGTTGTAACACAAAAAAACTTTTTGAGTTAAAAAGCATAATTGTCTTCTTGTATATAAATAAATAAAAGTTTTTAATAGAACATTAAATTTAATTTTTTTAAATCAAATGATTTACAAGCTTAAATTTTAAAAACAGACAAAAATGCTCTTATTTTGTATTAACGAAAATTTTAACTTTTCGGAATTCTCTTGTCAATCAATTGTCAAATTCATTATTATGCCGCTTGTTTAAACATCTTAAAACTGTCAACAGCAGAATGGTTCAAAAAAAAAAGGCAATCCCTGAATCTTTGATTGAGATGTTCAATACAGTGAGTAGCAAAATGTTTCTTTAAAATAACACACAGAGTTATTTTGTGATTGAGTTTTTTTTATTAAAAAGACCAAAACGTCTATTGAACGTGAGAGCAATTATCACTTTTTTATCTCTCTTAACCGTATAGGTTTTCTTGTGTTCTTAACTGTACGCAGACTTTTAGCCCATAGAGTACACTTCAAACAATTGTTGGAAATATTAATAACTTAGTAACCCTTTTCAAATGACGGCTAAGGAAAGATCTTATAAGTATGTATGTATATAGTTACGACAGTTGGTAATAAAAAGTTATTTAATATAAATAAATCTCAAAGAATTTCAAGAAAGCACACAATATGTAAAATTTTAATCATACCAGTATTTTAAACATAGAAATCAATATAAGAGATATGAAAACTTAAGGAAATTTTGAAGTAATTTCATTTAAATATAAAATATAAATTTGACGAAAAAAAGGAAAGGACATAAATTTATACACCCAAAAAAAAAAATCTCTGAAAACTTTAAGAGAAAGAAATTTTTTTACGTAAACAAAGAATTTTGCCAATAAATTGATATAGGAATAATTTAAGACAAACTTTAAGGCCACACATATGCCAATTATAATGAACAGGTCAACCGCAAATACGCAACTGCATATATTTTTCTGTGCGATGAATATAGATCCCAATAAAACATTTATACGTTTCAGAACTTTTTTTTGAATATTAGCAAAAATTTTTTAGTGCATATTTTACTTATTTCATTCTATTTTTTATATACCGTTCTTCATCGCATATTAAGGACAAAGTTGTTTTATTTTTTGTGGTAAGTATGAGTGTTTGCCCTTTTTTAAAAACTTTACAAAATTTTACAAAATTTACTTTAACATTCTGATATGTAGAAAATTTTTCTATAGCAATCTTAAATTTACTGCATATTTTTTCACATATATTCATGGCAGCTTAAACAATATTTAATTCAGTTGAGTGATTTTTTTTCGCAGTTTAGGGCAAATAGAAGCAAAGAATAATTGAGTTTTTCGATTATCGAAAATATATTTATGAGAAAAAATTTTAAAAACATGTACAATGGAAAATAATTATGAGACTATTATAAGCTATGCACAATATTTATAATCCCTGAATTGAGCTTGTGAAAACTTTTATACTTAATTTAAATTTATAGATAATTTAAATTTTACTTAAGTTATACATGAGATCTCTGATGGATTTTGGCGAATGTGGCCAAGACATTTGCCAATGTCCCAACTAAACATATATAACTTTGAGTTAAATATTACATGACGTAAGCTCTTACGTAAAGAATATTTAACTCGGCATATTTATCTGCACACACATGTCTGCAAACACTCAAGGCCAAACTCATATAACAACACAAAAATATGTACAGAAATCGATAGCAGCCTTTTATAAAGATCTTTGCATATTTAAAGTGTGCTTTTCAGAAAAAAAAACATCTTTTTATCACTTTCAACATCTAACACTCCACTTAAAAGTCTGTATGTAAACAAAATATTATAAAAAGGTTTCAAATGAAAACCGAAAACCACTCATATGCATATCAGGAGATTAAAATTCTGCGTGGAAATGTTATTAATGGGTTCAGCACCTTTATGTTCTCATGAAAACTTTTATGGTGTTTTTTTGTCTTTTGCACATAAACGAAATGTTCTTTAGAAGATTATTTTTGCATGTTAAAGACGTTTTTTGATAAAGAGATGCAGGCACACACACATTTACTTCGTTTTTTTTTAATTTATAATTTTTCCTATTTCTATACACATACATATCTATGGCTTAATATAAAAAAGGCGTAACTGGAATTTTAACAAAAGCGTTTTTCCCTATTCTGTAAGATAAATGTCAAATACACAATGCTTTCAAAATAAAATAAATAGAAACATAAGATTTGTAGTTTTTTTTTTTTATAAAAATTGCACTAAAACATTTTTATATGAACTTCAAAATTTACCGATTTTATTGCGATTTGCAGTTCAAACTTAAAGAAAAAAAAATCGAGTTACGCCTTTCTTATATTAAGCCATCGATATGTATTTATCTACGTGCACATACCCATAAAGACATACAAAAGTTAATATTTTTTTATATCCTTTTAGAATTAAAGTTCAATGGGTATTTAAATGGAAATTTTTACGTAAAAACAAAACTGTTTAGTGTGTTTTTTGTAATATGGGCGGGCATTAGGTAGGTAACTTTTTAAAAAAAAATTTAATATATCAGACATTTCGAAAAGAATAGTCCAGCCAATAGGAAAAAATTTCACTTAACAATGAGATATTTTTCTATTGATCCTGAAAAGGCTAGTTTTCCGTATTGCAGTGTTGTAAAATCTAATATTAAGGCAATAAAATTTTTCAACGCTTTTTCTGAATCTCCTACGTATATTCATTTGAAGGCCTTACACCACTTCTTAAGCTTGTTATGAAATTTTTTATTAGAATTTCTGCAAATCTTAAAAGAAATCTGTAAGATGTTTTCTTATTGAAAATTTAGTGCGCAAATGTCTTTAGAACTGCAAAATTTTATTTAAAATATATCATTAATCAGCGATTTTCTAACATATAGAAAAAAAAAAACTATTATTCTGCGCCTCTGTGCAATTTCTACTGAAGAATGTGTAACTCTCCAGACTTATAAGAACTCTGCAAAAGAAATTGATTTAAGGTTCGATTTTTATTTCCATCTTATTTTATATCATATAAAAATTTTTCTCAATAAAAATGATTTTATTAAGAAACTTAATCGGGCATAATGCAAATCCTTCGCTCTATTTTATTGACAACAATTTAGCCATGCAGTTGCACCGTCGTCATGACTCAATAACTTGTAAAATCATTCACTGAATTTAAACCGTGGCAGTGATACAGGATTTTCATCAAAGCGTTCATGTCTAATCTGTTTATTTGGTTCATACATATCTGATTTTTTCAGAAATAAAAATAACCGAAAATAATACTGCCAGTGAGTTAAAGCAAATCTTATCAAGCACTTGAAAGTTGTGGTGGGAAATAACTCACGCACTTGAACAGTAAAAGTATTCACTCCAGGTTTTTGTATTCTGTGATAATTTCACCCTAAACTGTCGTGATCTTGGAAAACATTGAAAAATATATTTAAAAAGATTGATTAAATAGAGATAAAATCAGTCTAAAGTTTTCATTGTTTTTTTTTTTTCAGTGTATTGAAGCTTCATTTTGCAAATGCTAAATAAAGCAGACAATAATTTCTTTCAATGTGTACGTTTAATTGTATATTTGACTTTCATACTCATGTTACTTATTGTGAAAAGAAAAACACTATTCAAATATTTGACAAGTACAAAATTTCTTTAAACGTATGCAACAATAACGAGAAGTAAATATTTATCCTTGAAGGTCAGTGCATCAAGAGATTAAATAAAAAAAAAAAGAGTATTATAAGGAATTGCGTTTTGAAATGGTAAAAGGCACTTTCATTATATACACACTCATACCCTTTAGTTTATCTACAACTGAAATTTAAAGATCAACCAGCAGTAAATGGTTTACTAACACACACGCACACATACATCCTGATGAACTTTTTATTTCTGCATTTAGGTATGTGTAGTCTTATTGTTATAATTTAAAGTATACTCTTAGGCAGTAATAATTTTATTAACATAAAATAAGGCATGAATTTATATAAATCTTGTTTTTTTTTTAATATGAAATCTGAATTCCGGTCACACTGCTGTTGAAAATTTTATGAAAGGATTAACATTTAACTATTGCGCGGCGGAATGTGTGTATATAAACTTTATATTTTAGAATAAAAAATCAACCTACAAACCATCTATAGAACCCTGTGCGTGTCATAATATCCTTTAGGAAAATTAGGTTGTGTACATATCTTACTTTTATATATGTATGTATTTATTTCTATCACATTTACGTGATGTAAATGCAAAGTATGTTTTTAACTTTTAATTATTTAAAATCCTCTCAACAGGTTTTTATTTCCACATGAATTTATAGCTTCGGTGCTTTTTAGTACCATGAACTCTTTAACTTTTAGTAACGTATTCAATACTTTTGGCACAAAAAAAATATTTTTTTTGTAATTTCTTTTACAATTTTTGAAAAAGCTGAATTTAAAAAAAAAAACGTGTACTTATGTATGTTAAAAAGGTTTTTTATTTATAAAATACTTTTTGTAAAAAGTACTTTTAATTAAAAAAAATTACTTTTTTAATTAATTTGTTTTAGAAATTCAGGTTTCAAGAAGACTACCAAGACGGCTGTACTGGATAAGGGGCTGTGCACATATTACGTAACGCTCCAAAGGGGGGATTAAAGATTTGTTACGGATTGGAAATTTTGCACTGAAAACTTATTTAAAAAGTGTTACGGCGGAGGGGTATAAAATCTATGAAAACAGCGTTACGTAATATGTGCTAAATATTTGCTTCATAAAATATATGAATTTCAGCATTAATACAACAAAAATTTTTTAAAATATTCTATCATCGTCACCTCTTTCGATAGATTAAAATTATTTGGATTAAAAACACAGTTAGGAAATATGAAATAATTAAATTGATTCAATAATTGTAAATTCATTAAAGTAATGAAATAAATTCCCTGATGATGATATTCGAAGAATACCGAAATATTAGAAAATAATAGATAAAAATAACGTTTTTTTACAAAATAAACCTTGAGCTTGAAATAACTATAATTTTAATGAAATATACATATTAATTATTTTAATGAAACAACATCATTATTTTTATTAAGTAATTTTTTATTTGAATGAAACAATTTCATTATTTTAATGAAAAAATTTCATTATTTTAATGAAACGATTTCATTATTTTAATGAAATAATTGCATTATTCTAATGAAAATTATTTTTCTATGCGGTAAAACTGTTTAAATTTCTAATTTCAAAAAGTTTATAAAAATAGAATTTGTCAACTATTTTTATATAAAAATCTAATATCGTTGGCTCAAATTATCATGTTCAGGACAAGGACATAAGAGTGCATGTTGTTATATTAGATTTCAATATTATTAAAATTAATATTTATATTTTCATAATACAAAGTAAAAGGTTTTCCAATAAGATTGATATGATTTCTTTAAAAAAAAACACACACTTATTGTTAAGGAAATACAAGAGTTTTTTATTTAATGTGAAATACAATCGATACAATTAAGTTCTAAATAAAACGTCATTCAAATGGCCTCCACGACTTCTTCTGCGGGAACGAATTCGATGAACCCAATTTTCGAGCACTTTTTCCACTAAATCAAGTCGTATGTCATGTGCCATTTATTCAATATTGACTTGTAAAGCTTGAAGAGAGTGTGGATTATTTCGAAAGACATAGTCTAATGGTGTTAAATCACAACTTCTTGGAGGCCATTCAATATCACAACTTCTTGAAATAATCGAATCTTCATGAATAATTTGTGGATTTTCTTCGCACCAGAATCGAGAGTTTTGTTTTTTTACCGCACCACTCAGATCACACTTGGACGATTATTTCGACCATAAAATGGCAAAAGCGCACGAAAAGTTGCAATTGAAGAACAATTATTTTGATAAAAAACAAACTAAATAATTTGTAAGCGTTGTTCTTGCGTACATCTCTCCATGATTAAAATGTAAACACTACTGAATGCAATGAAAAACAAATGACAGATCATGACATATTACAAATGGCCGAAACGTCACTTCAAAATCATATCATCCCTATTGGAAAAGCCTATATGATTGAACTACAACAATATTATTATAAGTGTCAGAAACATGTTTTTTCTTTGCATTAGCCTCTTCAGTGAATACATTTTTCCACTCATTTAGAAAACAAATTTAGGAGATTTTTGCTAAATTCATTTTCTTTTAACAACATCTGTAATTTTTAACTGCTCACTGTAGCATAAAACTTAATCCATATTTTGCTATTCTGATTTTGCCTTAAGAAATTGTTTGAGCTTAAAATTTGAGCGTAAAAGAAAACGAATATTTAATATTGTTTTGTATGAGATTAAAATAAAGAACTTAGTTTTAAAAACATTTACTAAAGTGTTTGAATTTTTTTATTAAATTGATTTGTGATATTGATAAAGAAAGTATAACGCAATCTTCGGTTCAAAGTGGTAAAAAAAGTGCTTCAAATTTAGCATCGTTTGGTGGCGGCAAAACTAGTTGTTTTATGAAAAACTTTCATTTGTTTTAAAAACTTAGTTTATTATTGCTACGAAATATCAAAATATCCTTTAAAATAATTCCAAAGTTGTTTTGTTTTCCATGTTGCCTGGGGCACTGTGCGCTGTAGGCTACAATAATATTTAAGCAAAATTCAATTTACGTAGAAAATAAGTTTTTTTTTGGAAATAAAAACTAGTTTAGGTTTCAAAAGATTCAACAAAAAAAAAACCAAATTAAGGTACACAAAAATATTAAAAGCTTTACACAAACACAGATGTAACAATGACCCCTTAACACATGGTGTCTCGGTATATGTATGTATTTATGTTTGAATGTCAGTCAGTACGTTTGTGTCCAGTGTCCTTGATATTTAAATTTCACTTTATTTCTTTTTTTCTTTTGTTGTTCACATTTTAACATACATTTTTTGTAGCCACAAGAACATTCGGTTTATAAATTCTGATAGTATTTTTTAATTCTATTCAGGTATTTTTTGTGGTATTCAATTCATTCATTTTACTAAGTTTAAAAAAAAAAACTAAATCTGAAACATAATTCTACACGTTCTGTCATGCGTGGTGCAGACACGATGATTTTTTTCTTGTTTCTCCCCAGGTAATTGAACACTTTGAGGCTTTTATATTGTAAATTCAATTTCAGAAAAAGTTACCATTCATTTCTGAAGATTTTTCTATTTAATTGTTTTTGTTGCTCCGAGGTGTAAGAGTAGTATGTTTCTTTGAGTAAATGTTGTGTAGATATAAGAAATCACTGGGGTAGATGTGTGTAATTTTTCGAAGAACTCTGATTTGATTGAGTCATGGGGTGTACTAGAAAGGTAAGCGGTACAACACTGTTTAAAAAGCTCAATTTACAAGATTTTAAAGACTTTAATTTAACCACCCAAAAAAGTCGATCGGGTTTTATATTTTAAAATTTAACTTCACACACATTTTTAAATGTACTCGCTATGATTTTTATATGTCTACAGAGCACTGTTAACCTGCGAACAGAGCTCTGGTATATTCTGTGGATCATGTCTACGGTTTTATTTATTAAAATTTAACTTCACACACATGATTAATCATGCCTTCAAAATCTCCTGCATAAGGGGCTGTGCACATATTACGTAACGATCCAGGGGGGAGGGGGGTTAAAGATGTGTTACGGATTGGAAATTTTGCACTGAAAAACTATTAAAAAGCGTTACGAAGGGGGGGTAAAAAATCTCTGAATACAGCGTTATGTAATATGTGCACAGCCCCTAAGCAGGCGGACAAGAGTTTTTCTCACATTGATTTAATTTTAATAAGATGCTTTTTAATTAATATTGAAAACCATTGAATTTTTTCTTAATTATTCACGTTCCAAGACTTCGCCTTTCTTTTGTTCTTCTTTTAACTGCTACATTTTAACACAATTTCAAATGCAATTTTAATAAAATTTTTTCAAAATAATTTCTCTGTTAATATCATAGAGATCAAAGTTCTATTTACTATTTTTTTCCAAGTTTCCGTTTTATTTCTCAATATCCTTTTGCTATTTAAACTCAACAAATACATATGTATCTTAAGGCGAAATCAGTAGAAAAATATATATGGATTAAGTTTGTTTTAATAATTCTCCAGTGTGCACTTAAAAATCGCAAATGTTGTTAAAACAACAAGAAAAAAAAACTCAGCAGAAATTTACTGCTTCAACTACAAACTACATACTTTGCACTTGAATGGATTTTAAGCACATTTTAAACATTTTCAATCAAATTTAGTTTTTGCTTAAAATTGCTCAATGCACATGAAACTAACGAATGCAAACATGTAACGAACGCATATTTCAGCTTATGCTGCATTAAACAATAATAAAAATGTGGATATATATTTTTTTTTACTATATTGCATTCTTCTTATAAGAATTTCTATGTAATAAAAGAACACAAGTTTTCACTTCACAGTGCGAATAATAATGAAAAAAAAAAAAAAAAAATGGGGAAGCAAAAAAAAAATAAATACAAATCAAGATAAAATTATATTTTCTTCTTTATTAAGCAAGTGTTTCTCTTGTAAGAAATTAGTACACCACGTAATATAATAATAAAAGCACTACTTTGCTCTTTTTTTGTTTCCGTGATTGTTCATATCGTTCATGATAGGAATATATTTTACAAACACTGCCGAATATATTAAACTAGACTGACAATGTCACTACTTATTTTCCAGCTTAATACAATATTTATTTACTTTGTAAATAAAAATATTCTTGTACAGTGATCTAATAATGTGTTTCAACTTATTGATTTCTTAAAATTTATGCTGGCGTTCTTAAACATGGACTTAAGCTAACTGCAAGTAAATTTTACAAAATAATGCTTTAATTGCAGTTAAGTTTCGGAAAAGAGCGCACACATACAGCACCCATTTAAAATCACTTTAAAATGCGATACATAAAATGTGCGCATAATAGTAATAATAAAAATAACTAAAACTCTTTTATTAAGCAGAAAATTTTTAGCAACAACACCCAGTGGATACAAATACTTTTTGCCTCATTTCAGTTCATCGCAAGCAAATAATAAAAATTTTTGTATAAAATAGTTTCAAGGCATTAAAAGAATTTTTTGTGTTTTTTTTTTTTTGGAGTAATAAAAGCAATTTAAACAATGAGAATCTTGGGAAAAATAGAAAATAAAAATTATTTAATTGCACAAATTTAAATTATACGTTTGAATATATAAAACAAATATGAAATTAAAATGGAATTATGAAGTTGTTGCAACCAATTAAAAATCATTTATTTTTCTGCACAAAATGTATATTTGTGCATGCAGCATCTAACATTTATAGATATTTGAGTAACATTATATATAGAAACATTATATTTTTATTACTGAACCCGACGACCAACGACACAATCCACCGAATTCTAGAGTTAGTAAATTATGGTAAAGAAACCTCTTAAAAATAGTCATACAAGAACTATAACTACAATTAGTTAATGGAAAATTTGCATCAATTCGAATGTATTGGAAATAAAACACAGTAATAAAATTCAAAAACAAAATACCTTCCATTCAGCTAAATCTAGTTATTGAAATCTCTTCTCTATATTAGTACTCCCACAATTTCCCCAAATATTGAAAATCCCATAAAGTGAAAAAACAAACTCTATTACCATTTCAGAAACTGAATCTTCCATCTCTGTCTTCAAGCATACCACAAGCATGCGCAAAATGTTTACTTCTGAGAAATGTTAATTTAACAGGAGCGTTGCCAGACTCTGCGTGGGGAATATTATAAATGTCTTATAACAATTATGTTAGTTTACATACGCGTGGACATTAACTAAAAAATAAAAATTTTAATGATACGTTCACACATATTAATAAAATTTTCTTCTTTTTCTCAATTATTTTAAAAGAATTTAATGATAAAATTAAAATTTCATGTTAACAACTATTGCAGTCTCGATAACTGCAATTTTATATGATAACAAAATTGCAACAACATAACTAAATTTTTGATAATTAATCGATAAAAATGAACAACAGTCGGCGCAACAAAAAAGCCATAATTGTTGTGTTATTTAATGTTCTTTGAAAAATTTTACATTTTTCGAGCAAATACTCTAGAATATATATAGATCCCTCTTTAGATGGGCATATACGCTAATGTGGCCTATTTATTATTATTTTATAAACAACAAGCTTAGGCACATACGAGTATAATGTCCCTGATGAAATCTGGTACGATTTTTGTAAAACATATTTGAAGATATATTTAAGATGTGGTCAACTGGGTAAGTCTACATACTCATGTTTACATGCAGAGGTAAAGTTGTATAATGTTAAAACACATAAATATGATATATTTATATACTACTACTTAACAAAAATATTTATGATCCATAAAAAATATTATATGTTCTTTATGTACTTGTGGTTTTAATCGCAAATGGGAAAAGTGAAACAAAAAAAAAAAGCAATTCATCACATTTCAATAAGCGAAGGTACACTTTATAAACTGTTACCCAAAATTAAGAGTAAAACTCCAAAAATTTGGTTCAGATGGCGGGAAACTTATTTAAAGCATGTAAACCAGAAAGTTTCATCATGTAACTGAACTTTTAACAAATGCTCTTTTTTCTGTCTGAAAATTTTAGATGTCTTCGACCTTTAAACTTCGTGAGAAACGGAAATGATTGTACGTAGTCCCATAATTTGTAAAAGAAATTATGTATATGAAAGACTTTATTTTTTTTTTGCAAAATCATTTGATATTTTATGAATAAAAAAAAATATAAATATTCCATAAAGCCGCCGAGATAATAGAATTATCAACATTTTACTATTTTGTTAAAATCTTATATTTACGTGTTCGCCCCCAAAATTTTTTTGGTTTTTCTTTTGTTCTTTCCATATATTTTTATCTTAGCGTGCAATTCATTGAATGCTTAAGGCTGTAATAAGCAAAACATAGACACACACATACATACTAACACAAATGTGTATTATTTTTATTCCCTAAACAATAATAAATATATAAGAAAAGAAAAACCTAATCGAATATAATAACATTTATACCAGCAAAAACCAACTTGTAAAGTCTGTAATTGAATCAACAAAATAAGATAACAGCAATTTAATTTAATAAGACATTTAAGAGATATCGATCTAACAATGTTACAACAGAGGTGATCAGCAAAATGAAGTCACTTTAGTGATGTGATTTATTTCCGCTGTGTTGAAATTTTGAATGGAAAACTTTTTTAAAGTTGATTTGTACCAAACTATAGGTTTTTTTACGGAGTTATGAGGTTGTTTATGTATGTATATGAGCGGTATGTAAATTATTTTAGTTTAAAAAAATGATTACTTTATCTCGTTTTTGAACCTTTAAATTATTAATTGTCAGCAATGTGGTGAAAAATCGAAAAAATAATTGAGTTTATTGTTAATTTTAATAAAAAAGACTTGATAAAATTAGTTATACTCGTATGTATTACAAAAAAAAAAAAAACACAATTTTATTTCTAATTTAGATTTTTTTATTCGATTTTTGTACTAATTTGTGTTTATGAATTGGGGTACTTATTTGCAAAATTTAAATAAAGTTATTACTTTACTGATGAAACAAATCTAAATATATGATGTTTTTGGCTGTCTGATTTTTTGTGATCCCTTTGACACGCAAATTGTCCACTCAAGTTTGACAAAACAAAGATAATTTTAAAGGTATTTGTGTGCAAATATGCACAATCAATATTTTATCGAAATTAGTTAATTAATTATTAATTTTGAAAATAAACTGCAAGATAAATTTTTTTGGTAATAATAACATGGGTTGCTGCGACATACATATGTTTATTTTTTAATGTCGTTATAACTTTTTGCACAAAATATGAAACTGTAGTGCCGAGGTGGAATTATACATTACATAAACAATAATATTGGCAAGTATCTCGATTCCAAAATTTTCATTGCCAAAAAAAAAAAATATTTTCATGGGTGGAAAGTTAGTAACAAGAATTCTGACTGTGGTTAGTTTTGCAATTATCATAATGTTAAGAAGATCGACAATTAAGCTCTGTACAGACGGTTGTCAGATCTAACAATATTGTCACTAAAATGTGTTGAAAATTTCTTACAACCTTCTGAACTTACAATTTATTGGCTGACTACGTTGTTAGATACATTTTTTGTCTTACAATTGTCTGGCAATAAATTTTAAGCTTTACTGACCATTTTCTTACAACCGTCTGAACTAACAATAAACAATGTGCTGACTATTTTTTTTATTGTCAGTACATTGCCAGCAAATTGTAAGATCTGACAATATTGTCACATCTGACAACCGTCTGTACAGAACTTAAGTTATGCAGACAAAAACGTACCATAATTTTCTTTATATATTACACTTTTAAAATAAAAGAACTTGATTAAAAAATTTTCATTTAATGAACTCTTTAAATTACAAACCATACACTTTTCAAGTGTTCAATAATTTGTCGGCAAAACATATTTTCTTAAACGAAAAATCATTGGTTTTCTTAAATAAATTCTTAATCATGTTTAAACTTACTTGATTCTAGTAGAAAATGTTTAGAAATTTATTAAATTTCTATATTGCAAATAATATTTAATTTGTTTTTTATAACTTTTCGTTGACAATTTAACTAAATAATCTGTCTGAGTGTTCAAACCCATAACGATTTTTGAACCATTTTTACCTTTCATGTATTTTGTAATAACTCATAAAATTGAATGATTATAATTTAATATTTATTACATTTCACATGTACACAGCCAGCAGCATGTTCCTGCTCCCTGCTTTAATAACACGACAGCAGAGTATGAATGCAATTCATCGTTCTAGAGATCTCATGTAAATTGAATAAAATTCAATTATGTGTGGAATAAATTTCATGGAATTAATTGTATAATTTGTTGTGTTAAATACTAAAATATTTACACATAAATGTTTGTTATTTTTTTATTTGTGGTAATTAATTTATATGCTAAAATTGTAGTTTTATTTATTTAAATATTTTTATTCGGTTTAATAGAAATTTTTGTTTAATTTTTTTTTTTTTTTTTTTTGTAGGTAACTTTTTCGCTTCTCATACACAAACATGTTTCAACCACAACAAAGGTTATTCATTGTGTCATATAAGCAAACACACACACACTAAGGCTGGCAAAAAAAACGGTTAAACTGAAAATAATCGCTAAAATGGAAACAAAATGCGTCAAATTTGCCAAAATGCGAAAATTTTGCTAAAGCGATAGAAAAACAAACGGACAAAAATCAATTAAAAGTTTTACTTTTGAAAAATAACACTCCAAACTGTAAGAAAAATTATATCCAAGACAAGTTTATGTATAACAGGTAGTGTCAACAGTTCAGGTGATTATTTCCGCCTTCTTTCGCTCCTTGTGTTTGTGATCCAACGAAAATCAACTGATGTTGCAACAAAGTTTGTTAGAAAATTTATAAAAATCTAAAAAAAAAATTTTTATATATTATTTGTACAATATGAAAAACAGTTAAACTTTTTATATAGAAGCTCATGATGTTGAAACATAAAAGCCAGACATATTTCTAGTTTACAATCCCATATTATAACAAATGTATTGTTGTTGTTATCTTTTTCTTGTATTTAATGGCCAGCAAAGTTTACGACTTCTTCAGTATTTGTATTGAGATAGCTTGCAACAAAGTGAACGATAAAATTTTTAACAGAATTAACTTTCGTTTCTGTAAGTCTTTGTAACATAGTGTTTTTATGTCTATAAAAATATTGCAAAATATGCTTTAAATATTGTGAGGATGTTTTTCTTTTTGTACACTTCACGAAAAATGTTGAGGGTATTTATAGGTTTGTCATTGCGTGTGTACTTCAAATCTATTCATAATGAGACTCTTAACATACATATATTCTGGATCCTGATAAATGGGGAAGTTAAATGAGCCATGTCCGTATGTCTGTGTGTGAAATAGATTTTCCAAAGCCACAAGAAAAGTTAGAAACTTGGGTCTTAAAGGGATGTATCAGAATTTTTTTTAGCACGATACGTATTTAAAATCAACAAAAAATAAAAAAAAAAAATAGTCATACTCGTATATTCCGCCATGCCAGAGAAGTCAATTCAGATGAAAAGTCTTTTTAATTTCGAAAGTTGAGTCTTTAGAAAACGGAAAAATAAGTTTTCTTAAAATTCAAAATGGAATTGACAATGAATTTTTCTAGTAAATTCACTTGATATAAACAATAAAAAACATGCATACCAAGTATATCAGAGCTGTAAAGGATTGATTCCTTTTTGAAAAAATACAAATCATAAACTCTTTTGATTTTTTTTTTTTTTTAACATTTAAGAGCTTTTTAATAATGATCCTAATTCTAGTGAAAACAATGAATTAAAAAATTGCTATTCCTTAAATCACAAATAAATTCACTCAAAATTTTCAATTTCAATTAATTTTTTTCAATATTTCAATTAATCTTTTTAGTGATGTGAATGCATGCGAGAATTTTTAATTCATTAGGAATGCACTCGTGTTTTAATTCAATTCACATTTTGTGTAAAATTAATCAATTAAACATATGAAAAGTAATATTATCAGGCTCAAGTTCAGTTTTATTGAATTAATGAAAATTCAAAATTACTAAGAGTTTTTTTATGTTGGAAAAATATTATTATTTATATCCAATAAGTTTTTTGCAGAACGTATCAGTACTGATTTCAAGGCCGCTACACCTCTCATCAGCGTTCAATTGTCCATCTTTACAATTTTCGTAAAGTGGATACTAATTGAGAAGAATATCAACTATTTAACCAGTTTTCAATCAATTAAACTTTTTGAAAATCATTGTGAATTAAAAACCAAATTTTAATCATTCTTTTACAGCTCAGCGGAATACAAGAATATTTTGTGTAATTTTTGGGTTGCTAGTTATTGATGCAAAGACAAAAATTTTTAAATACTAGTCATTGTAAGATCGGCATGTTTGTCATACTAGCCGAAGTTGTGTTTGGTTGTATTGGCATACATATATTTTATTGTTTGGTATTTTTATAGCGGCATATTGTGTGAAAAAAAAGACGTGTGGCACTCGGCGACTGCCGCGGTAAAGATATTGCATAGCATTTTTTTATCAACTTATGCAAATTCAATTTCAATATCAGCTTTCTAGCTATACTGGAAGTGCCCCATACAAAGAAGGGGCACCCTAGTCCCCCCAGGTAAAAAGTGACTTACCTTAGTATCCTATGTCCTTCTCCTGGTTCTAAGCTACCTGCCCACCAATTTTCAGCCAAATCAGTTCGGCCGTTCTTGAGTCATAAATAGTGTAACTAACACGACTTTCTTTTATATACATATATAAAAATCCCCTCAAAAACCCAGAAATTCCGAAAAGGGTGGCAAAACTTGGACAAAAATCCCCTCAAAATCCCAGAAAAGTGGCAACACTGGACATTTAAAAAAATTTCCAATGCGGCAACACAGAATAGTCATCATACATAGACTATACAAAAAAGAAGTTTTCACTTCCAAAAACAAAAGACTTAAGAAACAAACTTAGTGTGAGGTTTTTTCGTTTCAAAAACAAATTCCAGGTTTTTTCGTTTCATAAACAAAAGACTTAAAAAACAAAATTTTCAAAATTTCTTGATTCGGTCGCCTCAAAGCCCGCGATAGAAGCTATGCAATAGCTTAAAAATATTTTGTATGTGTGTGTTTTTGCATTTTTGTGTGGATGGCTAGTTTTCATTAACAAGAAATTGTTACTTAACAAAATATTACAGAGTATTTATTTTCATTTTGTGTGCTAGTTAAAAATTTTACTATGCAGACATTGCTGGCGTGTAAGCTACTTAATATTTTATTTAGTTGTCAAGTATAAAATTTTTTTTAGAAAATTGGAAATTTATTTGTTATCAGGTAAATATTTTTAGTTTCTCTACTATCAAAAATGGAAACGGATCATATTTTCTCACTAGTCCCTAGTATAATAAATAAAAATAAAGAACTAATTTTAAACCCTGGTTATAAACAATATTATTGTAAAATCAAAATACAAAGTAATCCGCATCTGAAGACTGTCAATCAAAAACGATCTGAATTGGATTTAAAACCAACCCGATCGGTATGTGTGATTTGCCCGATTATCTTTTCAATAATATATTAGAATAGATATGACTTGTTTAATATATAACTTTACATCCCTTCATAGTGTAGTAAGACAATTTTGATTAAAATATTCATAATAGTTAAAATAAAACTTTTCAATATGTTTTGTATTTATTTTTTAGTTTGGCCTTGTGTTAAAAAATAAACACATATTTTTATGAAAATGTATCGGGCAAGAAATTTCTAATTTAAAATGAGGCAAGAATAAAATAGGAATATATTAATCAACGACGATAAATAAGGAATATATATTTTCGTTTTTTTGCATCAAAATTAGTGCAATTTAACACGCGCACGTGATCGGGTACCACTTTACAAAAATCCATTCATGAAAATTTGTTTACTACTTTCGAAGTTATTTATTGGGTTTATTGCCACATTTATTTGTTTATCATCGTATATTTCTCATGCGTACTGGGATACCACGGACAATGAACGGCCGACATATCGCACCCTAAATACAAAAGGGTCACAGCTCAAAATTTTCCAAAACTGACTTTTTTCCATAAATTAATTCAGAGTACACATCTCTAACTACTGCAAAAATTTCTTTCACATCACTATCTTCTTTAACTGGAAAAATACAGTTATGTCTATTTTTATGTTAAGTGTGTTGCTTCTGCACGAAAACAGTTTTTTGTCCAGAAAATTTTAGTATTTTGAGTTGTGACCCTTTTGTATTTAGGGTGCGATATATGCAATGGGTTTTCTTACAAATCTTTACGTATAATTGATATGTTAACATGCGCGACTCAATATTGCTTATACGACAGTTCTTCTCATGTCGCACTCGAAAAAAAGACTTGCATATTTAATTATACATAATTTTATATGTATGTAGAATTTTTTGCAACAAAAAAAATGATTTAGGAAATGCCTTACTCCTAAAGAAAGTATATTGATATTGATATATGTACATACTTTGCTCCTGAATAGTTCATAAAAATTTGAAACGGAAAACGGCAGTCCTAAATTTAAGTTTATAATATTTTTTTCTATCATTCGATATTTTTACAATTTTGAAGAAAACATTTTTTAAATTATTTTTATTATTATTTTAATTAATTTAGTACTTATGTATTTGTACTGGCTTGTGAGTGATAGCAAGGGGTAGTAGTGTGGTGGTTAGACTGCCTATCTCCTATACCGAAGTTTCTTGGTTCGTGTCCCAAAATACGTAAGTTTTAAAAAAATGTTTTCATTAACCCTCAGATAATACAAATACATGTTGTAAATAAGCATTCCGGACGCTCCAGAGCTCTAGTGACATCGTTATAGCAGAGTTGCCGGTTCAGGAGAAGGTAAAATGCGGAAATGAAAAATGTTCAGTAAGTTCAAGAACCATATAGCAAGGAAATGAACTCACTTCACAGATAATATTTTCCTGTTAAAGAGGAAATTTCTATATCCTAACATATCCAAATCTTTCGACAAGTTTATATGAAAGGCAAATTAACTTAAGGCCTTAAAACATGCATCCTTAGACTTAAAAAGAAGGAAGAAATTCATCTATTTGCCTCGTAATCACCTGTTCTTCAATACTATCAAATACTTTCGAAATGGGTTTTTAATTTTTTCTGGTAGTCAACATTTATGTAAATGCAACTTCCTTAATTTATCTCAAGCCTTGTTTTTTCTCTAGTAAAATAACGAAAATTTGGCTAAATAAATAAGGATTTATGAAGCCCTTGATATATATTTAAGTTAACGGATTCTATTCAATGAAAGATATCTCTCCCAAACGTGCCATCGCTATTGTGATTTACTTTTGTTTGCTTTAATAGCATTTTTACTCATGCATGTATGTATGAATGTACATATTTGCCTAAAATAAACCTTTAAAAATAGTAGATCCAATTGCATAGACATTTTTAGAAATGTTCTGTAAACAGTTTAAAAAACAGAAGCAGTAACTTTTTAATGGCACATTTATTTTAATCGAATTAACGACCTTTCTCACAGTTCTCCTCCTAATACCAATTCTATTCACAGTAGCTATACTATTGTGATTGTGCTAGTGAATACATATTTTCTAGCTAATTTTCTGTTATTTGTTTTGATATCAATTTTCTCATTACTTGCCTAAAGGAAACCCCCTAAAGTCGGTTTATTGTTAATTTTTGCAATAACTTTTAGAAATTTTCTAAAATCAATAAAAAGTTTTAGTTTATGAAAAAGAAAAAGTAAAAAATGGCTAAAGTCAGAATACCAAAGCAAAAAGTTATATTATGTGGTGATTATGGTGTAGGAAAAAGTTCTTTGTTTCGTAGATTTACCAACAATACTTTTGTGACGGATACAGACCGCCAGTCTACACTGGGTCTAGACCATATTGACAAAGACTACCGTATAGATGACAAACAAATTAAGGTAAATTCAAAGCTAAGAGAAACATACTTAAACCTATTGGTTTTTAAAAGATATCATTTATATATTCTAGTTGCAATTATGGGATACTGGTGGTATGGAACGTGTTGCATCAGTTACTTCATCCTATTATAAATTTGCAGAAGGTGCTATTTTAGTATTCGCTTTAGATAGTGTTGCTTCATTTCATTCATTATCCCAACATCTATTGGATATTGTCACATATGCTGAAAATGCGAAAATTTTCATATGCGGCAATAAATCCGATTTAGAGGGCAGAGAGCCTGAAGTTTCTGATGCAGAAGTTGAAGCCTTTTGTGAACAGTGTCATACGTTAATAAGTGCCACCTATAAAACATCATGTAAAACTGGTGAAGGTATTGAAGAAATGTTTGAAGACATTTCTAGGATTTTAGTGGAGGCAAATCGTTCGAAAATGGACTTGCAGGCCAGTATGGAACAACAAGGCTTCCAAATAGTGGCTGGTCAAGTGGAATTACTCGATGGTATCGATGAGGGTGAAGAAGCCTCTAGTTGTGTTTGCTAGCAAATGGCAGAATTGGAGTTTGGTTGAAAAGAAGTAGTGCCAAAAAAACTAATTTACTGACTGTCTGATACAGCTGTGACGGTTGGTTGGATGCAAGTGGGTCCATCACTTTAGTTCATAAACATGACAGTTTTAAATACATCACATGTTTCATAAAATCTCAATTGTAACTGCTGATTTTTAATTTAATCATTCATCTGCAAAAGCTTTATTTTATTAATACATTATTCATACATTTTGCTTATTCATACAAAATACTTACATATTTATAATTCTATGTGGGTCTTTTAAACGCATAATGCATCTACAAATAGTTGTATCCATCGTAAAAGCATAATTAACATAAAATAAAACGTCCATAAATCACGAAATTACTAATTAAATAAAAATACATATATCGTTAAGTTAAAATTTAATAACTGTAGAGCTCCAGTTGAAATGTAGAAGAAATCGGGCACTAATTTTAAGAAGTATAATGTAATAAAAAAAATCATACAATTTCAAAATCTTAAATATCGAATTAGAATCACATACATATATATATATATATATATATATATATATGTATGTGATTCTATATATATATATATATATATATATATAAGTACAATAGTTGTAGATTTACAAAAATACACAAAAAATTTATTATATTCGATATGAATCTACGTTGTTCTCATTTAAGGTCTACTGATGTACCAATAAAATGGATGTGTACAGACTACATTAAAAGTTTTTAAAATTAATTTGGAAGAGTGTCTCAAATAATAAATTTATGAATTATTATAATAAAACTCAATTATGATGAAGCTTTTTTTCATATAAAGCATCGAAATCAAAAAAAAAAATATATATATATTAATTATATTATACATATTAAGCTTTTATTACCTAGTACATAAGCAAATTTAAAAGCTGTTCAATTTTAACTAAATAATTTAAGTAAAATAATACATAAGTTGTGAATTACATATTGGATAAAAAATTTAATGCAAAAGCTTAGTTTTTAAGTGCTATAAATAAGTCATGGTTTTTAATAAAAAAAAAATATGCAAATAAGGTCCAGCAATAATGAGTTTTTTTTCTAATAACCAGCCACCATGGCGCATAGATAGCAGTTCTACGCTATTAGACCAGAGGTTTCCGTTTAATATACAAGTAAAAATCATTTTTATGGGTCACCGAAGTTACCGAGCAGGAGTTTGGAAGTTAAATAAAACTATTTCCATGGATTTCTTAAACAAAATAGTTCTAATAATTATGAACAGTTCTTCTTTTTTCTGAGCAATAATAGTCTTTATAAATAAATCTAGCAGTTAATAAGTGAATGAACAAATAGTTTGTTTTAAACTTTAACAACCTCTTCACATACTACATCAATAGTTATGAATGAATGAGTAATTTTTGACGTGTTTTCATACATAAAAACATTTAACAAATTAACAAATTTTTAATAAATTTACAGTGTAATCAATGTACATACATCATAAACAATATGCCTTTTTAAGATACTGATTAAGTTGTAGACGTGGAAGACGTGAATGTAAAGTAAAGACTTACAACCACACCGACAACAAAAAATCCACCCACAACATACAAGACAGCCTTTTCTCTTAAAGCTCTTAACATCATGGTATTTAATGTTCTTGATGCACGACCTAATTCAGCGTTAGTTCCTCTTAATCGTCCTCTTGCATTTTGAATGGTTTCCCTTTGATGGTTTAAATCGCTCAAAACCTGGGTTCCCAGGTTTTCGGTTTCGACCAGCACACGATAGCCCTCCTGCAAACGATTTCCAGTCCTTTCTATAGTTTCAGAATTTTCCAATAGTCTTTGTCTCTGGTCATTCGAAATTGCCACATCTTCATAGTCGTCGTAGTCTCCAACTTCTTGTAGATCCAAAGCAGTATGTTTCTTTTTACCCGATTCTTTGGCCTTTAAATACTCCGTTTGTAAACGCTTCAGCTCTACTTGAGCACAATTTAATTTGTTTGTTGCTGTTGTTCTTTGTGCACCGGTTAGATCTCTGATCTCAAGACCAATTTGTTCCAACAGCTCATTGGCTTCTGTTAGGCTTGCATCGATTTTTACACACAACTCCCTTCGTTCATTTGTCAGAGTTAAACGACCAATTTGACTGGTTACTTCAGCTATTAAAGAAGCATATTGCTGTTCATAGTTCTCTAAAAGAGTCATTTGTATATTTTTTCACAATACTACAGCTAAATTTTTTTATTATTATTAAAATATGTTTCTTTTCAGAAATTTTCTCTGCTTTTGTTTATCTTTTCGTTTTTTTAACAACAGCTGTTCAAAAAAACACAAAACTGTCAAATATGACATATTCAAAGGGCTTTTTATGCAGTCAGATGCGCATTAGAAACAATGATTAATATCTTCGTTTATTGGCAAATTATATGAAAAAAGTAGTTTAAACTATAGATAATTTTTTATAAAAAAATAGTTTCTTTGATCTGGGTAAGCTAATCAATATGCATTGCGTTGGTAGCTAAATACCAAGTTATATTAGTTATCGCCCTTTGTTAATTTTCTCTATTGGTGGTTGTATTTGGTGTTTTTTAAATTTTATTGGTGTAAATGACCCTCCACCAGTACTAAAGGTACGGTCACATTGGGGAAAGATTTACATCAAATATGTTGATTCATATTAAAATAAATTTAGGTATATAAAATTTTACATTTCTTTGAGCATGTATTCAAGAATTTAAAGTAAACACATTCATAATGAAAAATTATTTGTTGTGAATGTTTGAAAAGTTTTTTTGAAAGGCTAGTTTTATGCCTTGAAATTCGCAAATCTATTTGTGAGTTTATATATAAATAGATGAGCTTTGTAACTTTTTAAACATAAATGGTAAACATCTACTGATGAGTTGGAATGCAACCAACGAAATATATATTTAAATATTGTTAACCCAAAACAAATACATAAATAAAATTTAAAAATTTAGGTAAATAGATACAAAAAAAGGTTTCTGGTCACACTACGCACATTTATTTTCCCATTTTGTTTGTTGAAACAGCTATCAAGAAACGGCAGGTGCTAACGTGTGAAAACACTTGAACAAATATTTTCCTTAACAAATTATTAGATAAAACTATAAATATAATACTTATATAAATTTGCATTTTGTTCCATATGATAAGTTTCTGCTGTTGGATCACCAAAAAGTAATATTAACAAAATATATTCGCAAATTGCACAAAAACTTTTACTTTCACCCTTATTCCACACTTCGTCGTCAATTTTGAGAAAACACCGAGTTGTGTTATTTCAACGCAAGTGATGAACATGTTTTTTGCGATATGTGATTTCTTTCCATTTCTTTCCATTTTTTTAATGGTTATGCGATTTCTGATCAATTTGTATGCAGAGAGGTTTGTAATATTCTCGTTAGCAAGATTTGGAAATTTTTCGCCATATTCACGATTTAAGAAGAATTTGTTTGCATTTTTTAAGGCTTTGGCGTTTTTTTTTAACAGTATTATGAGCCATAAAAGATATTTAATAATTTTTCGCAAGTAGTCGCTTTTTTTTATATTGTGCAAATTTGCCAAACGGTTTGGTTTTGTTGCATTTTTTTTAGGAATCTATTGGCAAAATTTTGGCTTTATAAAAATTTAGCATATTATAGAGATTTTTCGCTTTTCTCGCGGCAGGACACAACACAATTTTTTAAAGTTTTTATTAGCCAGTATCAATAGTAGTTTTAGATAATCACGAATAAAATAAAATCGCACTAACTTTACAAATGTCAAAAATTCGTAAAGATAACCGCGATAATTAGCAACCTGCTGTTGCTTATTTCTTTATTTTATATATAAAATTTTCAATGTCTTGCCTTGTTTAAGGAATTTTTCAGATTTTTTTAAGATCTGATTTTCCGCGAATTGGGTTGTCTTATTAAGGCATTTATTTACATTATTAAATCATTCCCAATAAGGTTACCAAAAAATATCAGCCGTTAAAATGTTTTATTGAAGCATTCTGCCTAAAGATACGAATATTGATACTTTTATCTGAATCTGTTTGTTATTACAAAAATTTTGTAATATCTAATAATTGTTTTGCTTTTTAGTGGTAACACTATGTTCATAATGGGAAAATTTTTGTTTGGCAGCAAATAGTTTTGTATGCCATTAAACAGATGTTTTATTTATTTATTTATTTATTCAACATGTCTTTAATAAATCTGTTATGGTCAGATTATGGTATAATAAATAAGGTAGTCTTGTCCCTAAAACAAATACAACGTCACGAAAACAACAGGCATTTCGTTAGTGTAAAAACTTGGCTGTTGTCAAAATGTGATGTGTAAACAAAACAAAAATTAAATTAAAAAAAAATCAATTGCATAAAATAAAAATATAACTTAAAATTATTTACAATACAGAAAACAAAAAGGTGTTGATATATGTATGTATAAAATCAGGATGTGTCTTTTATTTGGGTACTTGGAACAACTTTCCTTCCCCCTTTGCAAATTTTTTTTGCTGACACTACATACACGCATTTTAACCGATATTTTTAATTTTAATTAAATATTAAAAATTTTTTACGCTTGTTTTTTTTACTTTTTTAAATTTTAATTAAATAAAAAAAAAAATTTCACAATATTTTTATAAAAACAACAAAGTTTTGACAACAAAAAAACAATCAGTTGATGTCAATTTTAGCTAATGCGACTACCTTATAATTAATATACCTTGGGTCAGATTACAAAAAGGAAATATTTGTTGTTAATCGTCAAAATGTCTCCATGTGACCATACCTTAGGTATTATTGTGAATGAAAAAGTATTAAGAATTTTAGTACTAAATAAACATATGGTGAAATAAAAACAGTGTTTGTTCCGCGTTCAAAGCGAAAACAGTAGTGAAGTTTATTAAAAAATAATGGCTGAAGAAATAGACGATAATGGATTTTATCGTGAAGATTTTAGCGCCGAATCTGATTGGGAAATATTAAATGCCCAACTCTGTGAACTATTCCAGAAATGGGAACTGGGTAATAGCGACTGGGGACAAGCGTTACAACAAAATAATTTGTTTGAATGTAACTGGAAATTGGAAGAGGAACTGTTGCATGTTAAAGGCACACGAGTAATGGTGGCATATTATAGGTGCTGCCCTACATCTAAAAAGAATGAGGATGCGAAGAAAATACCGAAAACTTTCAAAAGCGTGACTCCTATGCATGAAGATTTATTATCATTAGAAAACACGTTTGGTCCACCTATTTGGGAGAATAAGGAGAAAAGTATTCATTGGCTAGCACGATTTTACGGTCTAAGACGTTTTGTGGTTTTGAATCCTACAAGTGACCAAAACAACTTCATAACCAAACGTTCCGAATTTAGTTTCTATTTTAGTGCCATTTCGGTAGTGGCTGCCGAGGTATGTTCGACAGTGCCTATATTTGTGCAAATCTATGACCAAAAATGGAACTTTTTCTTGGGCTTAGGAATAACATCCTTTATGCGCACCAACTTTGATTTGGTAGCCTTAGAACATCCACCACAAGATTATTGCTATTTATCAGGCTTGCTAACGATGTTTAAAGAAAAATTGCCCAAACATTGCAAACAACCAGTCTTGGCATCAGTACGCACCTCTTACGCTTTGGATATAGTGAAAATACGTGTACCCATGTATGTTCCTTTTGGCATGACACCTGCAGTAGACGAGGATCGTTCAATTATAAGTTTGTCCTATTTTACGGCTTTGCCGCATGGCTTTTTCCCAGATTCTCGTACTGAAATGTTTGCTATATTCACTTGGCCCGAACTTACTGATAATATGGTTATTGATTCGGTCATGCAGACTCAATTCCTACCAGCAAAAGCTCCATGCAGTGCTATACATCTGGTTGTTAATGGCACTTCGTACTTGTCATCATGTATAAAATATTTTCAAAATTTACTAACGGCAAAAGATTCATTAGAATCATATTTAGGCAGCCGCTCCTTTGCGCAATATGGTACGGTTTTGAATAAACCCGCATCGTTTGAAAAGTCAGCTTCGTTTAAGAAAATTCCTGGACCAATGAATGAACATGAACTGAATCAAATGCTGTACTATTTATTCCCTGATTTCAATCCAGAAGTGGCTTTATTTCCTTATGAATACAACTTTCGGAAAAAGGTATGTGAAGTTATTTATTTTGGAAACTTTGGATATAAATAAATTGATTAATCTTGTTATTAATCAGGATCCTCATCGTATAAAATCAGCTGAAGCTGATTCATTAGTTCATCGTCTTAGTTGCTTGTTAGCTACTTGTAATGCTCATTTTGGAGGTAAAAGTGGACTGGCACAATTGTGGGCATTATTCACTAGACATGTACGTTTTTTTTGGGAATCAGAATGTTATATACCTGCGTAAGTCAATTTTATGTAGAAAATTTCTTATAATATTTGTATTACTTAATACATATCATACATACACCAAAATTATCTTAAACTTTCGTAAAAATTTCCATCATATACATATGTATGTATATGCGTAACGGAAAAGCCTAAGGATTCCGAAAAACCAGTTATCACCTTTATTAAAATTTACATCTTCGATTATGACAAATATATCGTTAAATCTCTGTTTAACATCTAGATTTTTCGATATTTTATTTAATTTGTATTTATAAAGCAAATGTGTGGGTTGGGTAAATATTATTGTTGGATGGTAGACAGAAAGTGCCTCTAAACCATCGATCAGAGCAGATATTCCATTATCACAAAATAATTTATAATAATTCATCTCGAAGTATTTTATTCCTTAAAATTTACAAACCTCCTAACAATGCAACACTGATTTAGACCAATGATTAAAAACTTGCATACTTTTAGGAGGTAACAAAATAAATATTAAATTGATCACTAGTTTATCTGATTCAATAGTGCTGCCAACAAGAACTTTATAAATTTAACATAATGATCTTCTTAAGCACACGTCTAAAGATATATTAAATAGTCATTTGATGTATATGCATAGATATGTATGTGTATATGTGTGCTACATGAAAAAAATATTTAACAAAAGTTCATACACTCCGGTTCACTTATTAAAAGGCACTAAAAATTCCATAGTCAGCAGCCTGTATCGTTTGCAATTTTTAACCGATTGGAGAACTTAAAACTGGAAATGGAAGCTAGATATCTTGAGATATAGAAAAAATCATGACAATAGTAGTTTCGTAACTAAAGAACATTTTTTTTTAGCAATTTATAAAAAAAGACCAAAAATGTGATATTTTTTCTGAAATTAGAAATTTATTTGCACGTTCATGGCAAAATATTTGTGCGAACTTATTCTCCAGAAGTTATTGTGAACGTAAATTTTCCATTATCATGTCTTCATCTTCTTTGCGAGAATCAAGGCCTTGGCGAGATTTTAATAAAATAACTTCTTGCCATGAACAAAATGTTAAATTTTTAAAATAAAGCGAATTTAAATAAAATAATAAAAAAAAATAAATATTTTTAAAAAATTTTTATTTGTTTATTGTGGGTTAGCAAATCTATATGCATTTCGTTGGTTGTTTAATACCAATTCATCAGTAGATCTTTACCATTTATGTTTGAAAAGTTCCAAAACTTTTTTAATCGTACATTAACTCACAAATAAAATTTGCAAATTTATTAAATAAATTAATAAAACAGCTGAAAAATTGTATGTTTTTAATTACGATTAACATTCATCCGAATCTAATTTTAATTTATGTTCAATCCATATGTGACATACGACGTACATATTCGTTGATCCATTTTTTTTTTCAATAGTCAAAAATCGAAGAACGTTACAACCTTTTCAGGTGTCACCAACATATTACTAATCCAAATGGGCTGATAATGCCAACATATCTCTAAAACATCTGTACCAACATAACAAAAAAAAAAAAAATAAATAAATATCGATAATCGAAGTGTACACAGCCCGCGAAATTTCAAAATTCACCTTTCATTGTGAACAAATCTCGTATGTTTACTACTTCAAAATATAAGGTTTTACTGAACATACCTCATGCGCATATGTGATTCGATCCATGGCGTATTAAACCAAGTTGTAGCACCTTGATAATAATCATACGCCTTCATTCGTTCTTATAAAAATGATGTTCATCTAAAATGTGTTTTCCGCGAGTGTGTGCTCTAAGTAACGAATGCGTGCGTGATAGTGACCAATATCCCTGTCGTCAAATGAGTAGCTAACTACAAGAAAAGCTAACTTTTAAATTGATTTTTCTATACTTAACTATAAAGCTAACCACAATACAGTGCAGAACGTAACCAAAATCAATTAGTAGGTTGAGTATATATATATATTATACTCTCATTTATAATTGAATATGGTGAGCGCCAAAAAATTTACTCATTTAGGAACTCTTAAAATTATTTCAAGTATTTCATAACTTCTTGCTGTCAATATTTAAATGGTACCTTAGCTGAGTGGTATGCGCATTGACTATTAATCCAATCACCAGTGGTTCAAGTCCCAGCACGGCATCGGTGAAAAATTTGAAGAAAAATTTATTATTGCAATATTACTATAAAACTACTGAATATAGAATTGAGAAAATCAAATAAAAATGAAATATATTTTTTTTTTATGTATACTAACTAACTGCATTTTGACTTATTTAAACTAACTTAAAGTTAGCTTCAAGTAATGCAAAGAAAACCTGACTACTCCCTAGGACATCGCAATGTTAAAAAAGTTAGTCATTTCCATACATTAAACTTAGTTTAAAGTTAACTGAGTTTCCGATAACTCACGCCCACATCTTCACATAAAAATAATAACATCTTACCTTATTTTATCTTTGTTATCTTGAATGAAAACAAATTTTCCAATTTTTAACAAAAATATCTATGCAACTTTATTTTGAAATCTTTATTTTTATTTTGAAATCTACATATGTATATGTGGTTTGTACAAAAAAACACACACACAATTTCGAAACCAAAAATAACTTAAAGTTAACAATTAATGCTTATAAGTAGATAAAAATTACATATTTCTAATCAGTTTGAATTTTACTAAGTGACTGTTATATATCAGGGTTCTCAACAAATTCAATGCAGTATCTTGCGAATTAACATTCACAACACATTCGATATAAATATGTATGTACTTACATATGTACATAAAAACACACATATATACACTCACATACATAGTTAGTTTTGTCTATTGTTTGGATGCATTTAATCTTTTAATTCATTTGAAAATTCTGTGACAGTAAAAAAAAAAACTATAACAAGATTGAATTAAATGACACTTTCTATGATAAGTCTGTTCTTGTACCGGCAGAAAGTTATCAAAAGAAAAATAAAAGTTGTTTTTAATTCCATTTAAAAAAAGGATTTCAAAACACAGACCGCATTTCAGTCACTCAATATTAAAATAATATTGTAAGTTGTTGAGTTTTTTTTCTTTTAGTATTCTAAAAAATATTGTCATGAAAAATTCAAATAAAATAAAAGTCCAGCTGGCGTTTTTAAAATCCTGTACTGTAATTTTCTTGCTTATTTAATTAGTTAAAGCTCAAAATAATAGAAAAATTAAAAAACGGATTGAAAATGCTGCCATGAGCTGAATTAATTTCTAAACCCGTTTCAATTTAACTATATTAGATTTACAGAAATAGAGGGCGTTAGATATAGTTATCACGATAATATATAAAAAAAAAATTACATTTGTTATTGTTTTGGTTTTGCCACAATGTTCAGAATACAACTGAATGACTGTGTGTTTGATATGAGTAAATCATTATGTCGTAACTTAAACTATGCTTTTAGTTTTATTTACAATACGATTTGTCTACATGCTCTCTAATTTCTAAGGTGAAAGAAGCCACTAATGTTAATGCCTAATAATAATATTCGAAATGCACTTTTATTTATGTATAATTAAGTTAATTTTTCTATGGTATTTATTAAATTTATTATGTACTAAATTTTACCGTTGACTTCGTTCATGGTAAAAAACCCTAAAAGTTTTACTTTTTTCTCATATTACCCCAGAAGGTGCACTGTACTCGTATGTTATTAAAAGAAAAATTCGAAAAAAAGTACCAATAGTACCGAAAGTACCAGCTTTTCCTTATTTTACCCCCACACCCCTCTCGATAACAGAACACTGAAAGTCAAAGTAAAAATATATAAATAAAAAACGAAAAGTACCAACACTACCAAATTTTCCCTATTTTCTCATTTAAAAAGTCTACCAAATTTCATACAAATCCATTAAGAGAATTTCTCAAGAGAAAAAGTACCAAAAGTAAAAAAAGTAAAAAAAGCACTAAAACGAAAAAAGTACCACAAGTAAAAAAGTGGTAAAAGTAAAAAATCACCATAACTAAAAAATTACTATAATTGAAAAAGTATCAAAAGTATCAATTTTTTATTAATTTTGGTCCCCAGAAAGGGCACTACTGTAAGTTATTAAAAATTCAATTCTCAAAATATAAAAAGGTACAAAAAGAACCAGCATTTCCATATTTCAGCCCCATCCAAGAACGTAAAACGTAAAAAAACGAAAAGTACCAAAAGTACTAATTAATTTACCAATTAAGAAGCACTCTATTATCTAAATAGGGTCACATGCTATCCGTCTACTAAATTTCATTCAAATCCATTAATACAATTTCTCCAGAAAAAAACTTCCTTAAGGAAAAATGCACCAGAACTAAAAAGTACCAAAGTACCAATAAGTTTCATATTTTGGTCCCCAGAATGAGCACTGCAAGTTAATAAAAAACAATTATAAAAAAATATAAAGGTACTAAAAGAACCAGCACTTCTTCATTTTATTACCCCTTCTTTCCAGAAAGTACACTGTAAGTCAACGTAAAAAAAATAAAAAACCAAAAGTACCAAAACTACCAATTTTTTCATATTTTGGTCCCCAGCAAGGACACTGTAAGTCAACTTTAAAAAAAAGAAATAAAAATACTAAAACTACCAAAACTATCAATTTGTACCTTTTCTCATATTTGGCAGATCTCACGATTGTGTAGAATTGTGAATCACGGTCTTAATGTACATTGGAAGAATTTATGATGTTAAATGACTTGTTCTGACCAGGGGTTCAGTCCTAAAGGCCTTACCGCACTATCCTACACAGTCGCGCGATTTGCAAAATATCACATGTGTGCTAAAAATGTATGGTAGTGTGGACTAAAACTGCAACTGTGTGACAGATTTTTTGGCAAGTCGTGCGATTTGTAAAATTTTATGAAAATTTTCATAAAATGATAGTTTTCATGCGATCAGAGGAGTATTTATTGTCAACCAGATGTTTTGGCATAAGATTTGTATGATAGTGTGGCACCTACAACACCATTTTGAAACGATTTTTTAAAGTCGGTTAGATTTTTGCAAGATTTTCCTGTGAATGAGTCGTACGATTGTATAGGATAGTGCGGCACGGCCTTAAATAGCACTCTCCTTTGTAGTCAACGCGTTAAATACTTCAGGCAATACCACCCGTCTGCCAAATTTAATCCAAATCCATTTAGCGGTTGTCGCATTATGTATAGTGGAACTTCATACATTTAGATTAGCAGGATTTGAGAGATATTTTTTTTTGCAATTGAATTTTAAAAAGTTTTTAGTTTGTAGTGTGCTAAGCTAGTCCATAATGCCTGCATTTAATTGATGTTTATGCTAAAATTTAAACAGTTTTAAGCGTTGTGCTTTAAATGTTTCTCTAAAACACGAATTTTGTATGTAAATTAAAAAGTTAAAAATTAAAAAAAAAAAAAGTAAGGGCCTGTTCGCCGATAACGAAGAACTTCTTTCTTTCGAATAATTACATTTGAAACAAAAACAAATTCAAAAATTTTGTTTTTGTTTTATATGTAATTATTCGAAAGAAAGAACTACTTCGACATCGGCGAACAGGCAGTAAAACAATTTTTAATTAAAGAAAAATACATAATTTTTAAAAATAAAAGTTAATCGTAAAAATCCCAATTGTAATAATTCGAAATTTCAGAATTTTATTTGGGCTGCTAAAAAAACAGTGCATTGCTTTTGCTACCACTTCCGGTCTATGCGAGGTGTATGACTGTTTTTAACAAAACTTTTTTTTTTATCTTCTAAACTTTTCTCACCGAAAAATCAAAACTTTTTTTAATTGTTCCATAGTATGTATTTGTTTATTAATTAGTTCAATAGGACAACTAGTTTTTCTTTTAATTAATTTAAATTTTAAATCGAATTTTGTTCAAATAATTTTAATTAATTGCTCCCTTTTTCTAGTTAAAATATAATTTGCTCTTTATTTATTTATTTATTACAATTTTAATGTAATTTGTGTGCCGTATTTGTTTAACAATTAATTTAATTCTTTTATGTACATGCATACTCGTGCATACAACATACGCTATTTTCATTATGCTGATTTAATTATGTACAGCATACATACCTGCACGCATACATACATACAATATGTTTTTATGTTCACAGTATGTGTGTATGTTTGCCCCTTAATTAATAAGCTTATATTATAATGTATTAATGCATTATTATTATTATTATTATTATTATTATTATTATTATTAGTATTTTGTATCTAAATCTAAAGTTTGCATTTAATATCAATGACAGGCACAATTAAAGTTTTTTTTTTGTTGTAGTTTTCAATTTTATTTATAATAATTTTTATTTTTTTCTTTGGTCTAAAAAAGTTGTGTTTTTCTTTGTGTTCTTCCTGTCATGATATTAAATATTTGTTAACTGTCAACTGTGTTTTTGTTGTTGTTGTATGTTTTTTTTTTTAATTAAAATTTTTATTTTCCTAAAAATATACAACATTTTAAATTGTTTTTAAAACGTTTGTGGCGGCGGCATTTTCAGTTTCTTTAATTCGGTTTTTTTCTTCTTCTAAATATTTTTTACAATGAAACCTTTTATACTCCTTTTAGATATTTCAAATCCAACCGTGAGCTTTTTCTATATACATACATACATACATATCTTAAAATTCTTCTATTTAATTTCCATACTACAAGTAATTATAAGTTTATTTGTTTTAAGAACTACAATTAAATATCTATTTAAAAATATTTATTATTACATCAAGGCAAATTCATAACAGGTAGTCCTTGACAGCTCTGCGGCCAAACTACGGCACTCGAAATTCCAATACAATTTAAATGTAAATTTCGATCGATATCGTGTGCCGTAATTTAGGCTCTGGTGATTATTTTTGCCTTGCTTCTTCGCCCCTTGTAAAGTGTGTTTTTTATAGAGGGACACAAGTTTAAATCGTAATAAAACAAGGAAATATATTTTAAATATCAATGAAACAGACTTTATTGGAAAGAATATTTTATGAAATTAATGTTTAAATATGATTTCTGCCATGTGGTCGCCACAGCTGGCGCGTAGAAGGTGCAATCTGGAACACCAATTTTCAACTACTTTTCGCAGCATTTGCGGCCGTATTTCGCCGATAACTCTACGAATTTTGATTTCCAGGTGATCAATTGTTTGTGGTTTATCGACGAAGACAAGTGACTTAACATAATGCCAAAGAAAATAATATAATGGGCTTAAATCACAACATCTTGGTGGCCAATTAATTGGGCCATGGGACGTGAAATTATTTTTTCATCAAAAGTTCCTTTGAGTAAATCAATTGTAGCGCCCGCTGCACGATGAGTTTGACGAATAGAACAATTATTTTGATTAAAAATTTTAACAATTTGCACGCGTGGGTCTAGTGTAAAAAAGAAAAAACCATCAGGTGTCTAATGGGTGCTCAAATAAAGCACTTATCCCAACTCACAGTTGTGACACTCTATAAAAAACACCCTTTATATGTGATCCAGCAGCTTTGTAAAAGGTTTTTTTCGGTATATTTTTTGACATCGGAAGTAGAGGGTTTTCATAGTGAATCGAGGCGAGTCTACCTATTATGAATTTGCTTTACATATTAAACAAGGCGAATTCATACAAAGTGATCTCGGCCCAATTTGACTTCAAATATGCTTCCCAGGGATGTCAAAAAAATATATTTTGTCATCTGAGTGACACCAAAAATTCAGCCTGCGAATATGGACAAGTATAATAACCCGTGCTTTCGTGACCATCTTGTATGAAATCGCCCTGCTATTATATTTAAAACAGTTGCATTTAGAGCGAGTTAGAGTCGGGTATAAATTTAAGATAAATGCGTGTTTTTTTTAATTTTGTTAAATTTAGCTAATGAAATGCTTAAGTAGTGGCATTTTCTATAAATTATAATTAATTTGGAGGCTATGGCCGACTTCCTAACTGCATGTTGCAAAGAATAATTTGAAAAACTTGCGTGTGCAAAACAAAACATGTTTTAGCAGCAACCCTACACTGCAGGGAAATGTTTTGCATACAAAAAATGGCGTTAAGGAACGCGACTGTAAACTCATACATGCATGGATACAAAATAAAATTGATGACACTCAACGCCACGAGTTGCACTGCAATAAGGAATATTAGGCATTGGCAAAAATTTCAAGTATGACTTGACGATTTTTTTGCAGGGTAAATAGACTTTGCAACTTGCGTTTAGAAAGTCGGCCATATACTGGAATATGCTTAACGAATTGTCCCTCCGAATACTTATAAATAGTCGAGATATAATAATTTTGGCAAAAAGTCAAACGAATAGATTACAAAAGCAACACAAGTATGGCTTAAGCTTAAAAGCCGGTTTAATACATTTTTAATTTTATACTCGTATATTTTTAAGACGACCATCTTAAAAAAGGGAAAATCGTTCTATAAATAGCAGATTTATTTATTAATCAAAATTTTAGGTGAAACAAACTGCAAGCATAGAACAACCATGAATAAAAAAGTGACGCGTAAATTAATATAACCAAGGAACAAAATGACCCTCGCATTTTCCTACAAATTACAAACAAACTTTTTCAAACAATAATTGTAGCAAAACAGAAAAACCGACTTCAACACAAAAAAGAAAATAAATACCGGGTTGATTTAAAAAACTTGCACATAAACTGCACGAATACCCTTTCAAGAAACATTTCTAAAATCCATAAATTGGGAACAACTTGTCCCGATTATACACAAAAAAATTTTTTAGAACCAAACTGGAACCAAACTTTTGTAAAAAAAAAAAAAAAAAATAATTAAAAACATCGGTCTATAACTGCAGCAGTTATTTGAAAGTCAATTATTTTAGGGACACAATTTTCCCTCGGTTAAAAAAAAAAATGGGACCAAAGTGTGTTCAAAATCAATCAAACAAAAACATTTATATCACAGAATTCGATTCCGTTCTGAGTACGTTCTTTGGTTCTTCGCAAAAAACGAAAAGGCTTTTTGAAATGAAGCCATTTTTAAACAAAATTAAAATTTCATGTTTGTAAAAAAAAAAATTAATTAATTTCCAAAATTCTTTTCGTTTTACGATGTTTTGAACAATTAAAATACAAACTGAATTCAGTAATCGACTTGGCTGACATTTTTGCAGGAAATACATAGAAGGGTAGACGGAGTTATGTTATGCGGTTTCACATACCCTACAAATGACTATCGAATATCGACTTGGCATTTGAAAAAGTCGGAAAAGTCATACGTTTCCACAATTGAAAATCTTTGAATCTTTGGATTCATACCGTGTATTATTAAAACGTCAAATCTATAATTTAAAACAAAATCACAGCTGTAAAACAGCGGAGGCGTAAGCAAGATGGATAACTTAGTCGTTATATTCTCCTCCACTTTAATATTCTGGAAAATATGTGGGTGTCATTTATTAAAAAAAAAAAAAAAATTTCCTACAAATGATTCTTTAAATGAAGCAGTAAAAAGTGCCTGAGTTGCCTTCATGTCGGGAAAGAATTTGTAATATCCCGATATTGATATGTTTTAATTTTTTGGCAGTTTTAGTATAAAGATTTAACTTAGGCATTGTTGGCGTCCTTGTTATTACATTTTTTTTTGCATAGGCTTGTTAAAAGCTTTTAACAAGCTTAATTTGGAAAGTCTTTGAAAAAGCATTCGGCTGAAGTTATTTTACCAGAATGTTTCTGCCTTTACAAGTTTTTGCGAGAAAAAGTAAGAGCGGTAAACTTTTTTTACGCTCGCAGAAACAACGTGATTAAAACGATATGAGTAATTGAGCGTTGCGGCCTTTTGCATTGAAAAGAAGCAGCAAAAAAGAAGTGTTCTCTAAGAAGTCCATCTTCTACAAACATCATTTGTAAAGACTTTTTAGCACAATTTTATTTTCAAATACAGACTCCTTTTAAGTACTTGCTTGAAAAACTTCGTATTTTTATAAAAAAAAAAATAACATTGGGCAAACTTTTTTGGAAAAAACAACAAACTTTTAAGCAGCAGCAATATTATAATTTTAGAAAATTTACATTTCCTGTTATACTTGCTATCAGGGAAACCGGAAATATTCCTATGAAAATGCGTGGAAATATCCAAAATATGCCTAGCGACCAAAAGTAAGCCAAATTATGCTGTAAAGAGTAAAATATGCAAAAATATGCACTAAAAATAGATTCATTAAATGAATTAAAAGAATTTAAATGTCTAAATAAATTAATAAAAAAAAATAAATAAAAAAAATGTGGGCAGTTTTTAGAATAAAATTTTAAATTTGAAAAATTTAATGAAAAATTTCAATATTTTTTTTTTAATTTGTTTCGTTAATTTTTGTAAAAGTGGATATAAAAATATGCAAGAAAAACAAGCAATTATAATAGAAAAACTTAAATATGCTTTATAATCAGAAATATGCAAAATATGCAAAAATATGCACAAAAAAATTTATATGCTTTTTTTAAAAGTATTAAAACGTACAACTATTTTATTTGTGTTTTAATTAATCGCACCGAAAAAAAAAACATGCAATTACATATTTGTGGTTTCCCTGCTTATTTTACTTGTGTACGCATACAAATATATGCACTATTGCTTCATTATTTTTTTTAGTTTGTTCTCAATATTTTCTAATACATTTGGGATGTCATTAAGAAAAAGTTTTTGTATTATATTTTCTCTATTATAAAAGTTAAATAAACAAAATATAAATGTTCATTTAACTAAAAAGTTATGCTTCGGGTGTTGCATTATTTCGTATATATTTTTTTTCTTATCTCTAGTGCAATTATTTTACAAATTGTTTTTTATAACCATTCATTCATTCAGCCAGTCATTCATCCGTTCGCTTATTTGCAAAAAAAAAAAAAAAAATATATTAACAGAACGAAAAAAAGAATAAAAATGGGTTTCTAACTTTTACCACAATGCGTTCTAAAATATTACATTACTTTTTGATAGCAGTGTGTCGTTTAGTTGTTTTTTTTCTATGCCAACATCACTACCAGCTGCATATATTCTTTTATACAAACATACACTCATACAAATAATAAATGTGTGTAGATATGTTTGTTAGAACTCAAGTCGGAAATGGAAATTTATTTGTTGAAATTAAAACTTTGTTTCAAAATATATTTATGTATATGTATGTACGCACGTACACACATACACCCTTCTATGCCTGCATATGTAGAATGCTGTGATCCATTTCACCCACACAAAAAATATATTTAATAGTAAAAAATTGGTAAAATAAACTTTTGTTAGTGACTGTTTTTCCATTTAGTTTCGTCTTTATGTGCTGTTGCTTGTTGTTGTTGTTGGTTTTTTTGTTTAGCATCTAAATTGTTTTTCAAAATTTCACTATGTATAACATTAGTTTTCTAAAAAAAAAACAAAGAAATAAATTTGTTAAACTATTTGTTTTGCTGGGTGTGATGAAAAGTTAAAATGCTTTAGTTTGTTTTTATTTTCGTTTTTTTTTTGGTGTGTGGTGTGGTGCGTTTAACAACTTTGCCTCATTGTGCTTAATGTTGTTAGTGAGAGATTTGTATTAAAATATATACGTTGTAATCTCTAATTGATACTTATGATACTTTCGAAATAGCTTTTTTGCAAAAATCTCTTGTATTATTCATAAAGAAATGTGCAAATAACAAACAACAATTAAAGTTTAACACATTGTTAAATTGTTTGCGTAATTTTAGTTTGTTGGAATTTTTTCCATTGAAATTTGAAATTTAATTTTCTTTTGTTGTCTTTTGCCAATTTCCAAAGAAACTGAAAAAAAAAATCCCAATAATGAGGTGTTAACGTATTATCTCTTGTTTTTTTTTTATTGTTCTCCAGCTGCATTTTTTTTTTTAAATATCTACATGTTTATGATTATAACACGCCTAAAGCTAGTTTATAAATTTATGATTGCAGCTTTACATTTCGACAAAACAAGCATTAGAATTTATGTTTATAAGAAAAACATTTGTCCATTTTGAAATGGTATACAAGTATTTCGAGCTTTATCTAAAACTTTTCCATTTGTTCTATGGGTTTTGGTTCTATTTTTCAAAAATAAACAAATATGCTGTAGATAGTTCTGCATATATCTGTGGCCATAAGGAAAAAGTGCTTAAGTCGTATTTTATAGTTTTGTAGAAAATCACTTTTAATGGTTTGAGTGGGTCTTCATAATATTTTTTCCATTGTACTTTAAGTTGATCAGTTCACAGAGGGAAAAAAAGCGGTAGAAAAATACCGAAATTGATACCAATTGTTGTTGAAATTGAGTTAAGCCCGTTTGTGCTTACTTTGATAACAGTTGGTATCAATCTTTTAAGAACAACTCATTTTATTCCAACCATTATTACCAACCGTTCTTATTTTAAATCCGTATCCGTATTATTTTGTTACGATTGTTCTTATTTTGATAACACTCCGTTGTTATTTTGATAACGCTCCGTTCTCAATGTGATACCAATTGTTCTTAATTTGATACCACCCCGTTATTGATGTGATAACATCGTTATTGATGTAATACCACCTCGTTCTTGATTTCGTACCATATGGTGTTTATAATTTTTTTTTTCTTAATTTGATACCATGACGTTCTTGATTTAATAACAGATCGTTCTTAATTTATTAACTTAAGGTATTTTTGTACTATTTGTTCTTAATTTAATAACGTATTAAGCTTGTTTTGATACCGAAAGTTAACAAAATATTGTTCAGGATTCGTTCTCAACTTGATACCAGCCGTTAACAATTTTAGAACGCCATTTTTCCCTCTGTGTAGTTTTTCGATTCTTGTGATTCACATGGTTCTGCCCATCATCATAAGAAAAGTATTCAACTTGAAATTTAATATGTATGTTAATAGGGAAATTTAGCCGTTATGCCATATTAGATAATTAGTTAGTAAAAGAAGAGAACCCAGTAATTGTGGCAGAACTTTGATAAAAGTCGTTATATATAAATACAAATTTTCCCAGAGATACTTTTGAATGTGAAGAAATACGATGGTGATAATAACTTAAAATTAACTTATCTCGACTTAAGTACTTTTTCCTTTTTGCCACAGATATTTTTATATATAGTTTCAAAATGCAGTAGAAGAGGAGTTATAAATATTTTCGGCTGTGCAGAAAAAATAAAAATATATAAATTTTTTTTTTTTTGAAAACCCTTTGACTCCCAAAAATTTTTGAAAAATCCCAAAAATGGGATTTTTTTTTTGGATTATTATCGTATTTTTCTTGTTTTTCACCAATTGAAAATAATGCTATTTTCGAAATACATATAATGTATTTAAATTCATAGTAAGCGTGCAAGTCTCATTATACTTTTCTTATGTGCAGCTGTGGAATTTGAGAACTCAGGCATTAAAATTGATATTTTCAATAAAAACGAAATTAATTAGTTAAATGTTAAAAATTTTGTAGAAAAATAATTTATGTAATTGCTCTATAGCACAAAATAGTTATTTATAACTACTTTTGGAATTTTTTTTTATAATTTCGAAACAAAAAAAAAAATAGAAAAAAAGTTTCCTTTTTATTTCATTTTAGAAAAACAATGCTGTAAAATATTTATTTAGCAATATTTTCGGCTAAAAACTGGCAATCATGTAAAGAAATTATGTAGTTAAAAAAAAATGTTTTATTTTTTAAATCCCGCAATTCCCAAAAAAATAAAAAAATCCCAAAAATGAGATTTTTGAAATTTTTACCGAATTTTTCGTATATTTCGCCAGCTGCAAATAATATATTTGAAAATATTTACTTAAAAGTATAGTAGACCTCTCAGTGGCATTATAAATTTTTTGATTGCAGGCTTGAAATGATGTTTTCAATAAAAGTATTTCTATTTTGAAACGCTCTGGCACCTTGAATTAACAAAATTTGGAAATGTTTCTGTTATATGCTCTATAGCAATATTTTTCAAATAAGTATAAACATGGGGTAGATACTTTTGCAAATTCTTTTTTTTATATTATCCAAATAATTAACGCTTTTATTTAAAGAATCGGGGAAAATCGGCTTTTTCCAAAGTGTTGAATTAAACTGCATGTGAAATTTGAAAAAAAGGGATTTCTTAAACAATTTTATTACAAGTCCGTCTAGATTTGACTTTCCCCATTTGCAAAACAGTGGACCAAAGCAGTTAAAGTTAAATTTATATACATATATTTTTTTCGAATGTCTCTCAAATGCCAAAAAGTTATTTTCAGCTCTGGGATATCTGGCAAATCATCTTTCAAAATCACTTTTCTCATCAAAAAATATCAGATTAGTTTATTTTTGAATTTTCTCATAATCCTGGGGTGACCGATTTTGGGGTCACTTTCGCTTTCGCTAAAAATATAAGATCCAAATTATAAAGTGTATAACTAAGGACTGAGCTATTTAGGTCCAGCTATTTTAAGATCAAGTATTAGTTTTATTTGCCAAACATTTAAGCTATTTACAGACGATTGGCAGATCTTACAATATTGTAAGATATGGCTATATGCTGACAAAGTACTGACAATGAAAATTTGTTACCAAAAGGTAAATTGTTAGTTTAGACGATTGTGAGAAAAACTTACAATTTCATTGTCAGACAATTGTCAGACAATAAAATTATCTGCCAACAAAAATTGTCAGTTCACACGGTTGTCAGATTGTTGTGTGGCAAAAATTGCCAGATGCGTTGTTAAACTTTGTCAGAACTGTCAGAGCTGTCAAACTGGACAGCGTTGCCAATAGAAAAATTATCTGACAATGGTGCCATTGTCAGATGCATTAATTGAAACTCATCTGCCAATAAAAACGAGCTGACAATGGCAAAGCAGAGTGTTCACACGATGTTCACAGATGTCTGCCAATATTATTGCCTTACAATGAACTGACAATGCTTTTTCTGGCAACGTTGCAAGGCAAAAATTGTAAGTTCAGACGGTTGTCACACATTTTCTTTACATTTTTCTGACAATATTTAAGATCTTCCAATCGTCTGTACATAACTTTACTAAGTGTAGTAAAGTGCGGCCCTATCACACGCTTTTAAAAAGCTGGTATAATTAAATAAATTAAATTTAAAATTTAAATTGTAGTTGTCAAATTCTTATTATGGATTACAAATTAACTCAACTCTCAGTTGTTCACTCTCAAGTTGTTGTACAAAGTATACTTGTATGTATTATGGTTTGCAACAAAATTGGTTGTAAATCACAATATAAAAAATGTACTTGAATTGGCTTCTAACACCACTGTCAAATTAACTTAGTTGGACTTGTGTAGTAAATCAAAGAAAAAATTAGTTAAAATTTAAAAATTATTAAATTTTACACTAGTGTAAGCCGGTGGGTGCATTTGCATAAGAAATAAAAATACAAAAATAAAACACAACACACAATTATTATAAAAAATAAAAATAATCATTTATTTTTGTTTGTTGCATAAATCAAATACTATAGAATTTTTCTTTGTTCTTGTTGTTGGTGTTAAGTATTAAACAAAAGTTATAAAATTAAATATAAAAGAGTAAGAAAAATTTGATGAGTTTTTATATATATATATAAAAAAAATAGAACCTGGTGTTACAACGACAATCGATGACTTGGCTGTTTTTATTTTAATCATAATTTATTCTACAAAATAAACTGCAGTTAAAAAAAAAATTTAAATTTGCACCTTTCTTTTCTAATATATTCTCAGTTCTAAATCTAATATTGCATCTGTTTGTTGCCTTAAGTAAAGTTTTGGAATGCAGTAAATACAATTAATTAATGACTTAAATTTTAGAATTTATATAATTTGGAAAATAGAACACGAAGAAGAAGAAGAGGAAATAATAATCAGTCCAAATGATTTCAGGCCAAAGCATTGGAATCTATTGAATATTGTCTACACTTGTAAAAAAAGTCCTGAAATCATTTGAAGTTCTTTTAAAAAACTTCATATCTCTCTTTTATTTTTCAATTAGAGCAAAGAAAAACAATTGAAAATTTCGTTGTTCTAAATTTTTTTGAAAAATTTTAAAAGTAGCAAAACAAATAGTGATGGATGATTTATTGTGAAATTTCAACGGTTTTAACTTTAAATTTCATTTTGTGCTAAAATTTTTATCACTACTGTTGTGGGAAGTTTCCTTAGCATAACTATCGGTATTATTATTATTATTATTATTATTATTATTATTATTATTGTAATTATTAATATTTATATTTTTGTTATTATTGCTACAATTAGTATTATTAGTATTGGAATTACTCGTTGAAACGTTAATTTGTTGTTGTTGTTCTTCTTGTGAATGATGATCTACAATATTATTAACAGGTTGGTGTTGGTGATGAAGTTGCAACGTCGGAGAATTTCTCACCAACAGCACCTGCTCTTCATCATTTGCACTAATCGAATTTGTATTCACCTGCGTACTCGTATTCGTATTCGAATTCGAATTCGCATTTGAATGTAAATTCGTTGCAATAATTTTTCGTTTTGGTTGATGATGATGTACAATTTCCTGACGCTCGTATTCATTGAAATAATTTTCTACAACAATACCATTGTGATCGTATTCATCGATTGCAGCAGCAGGTGTATTCGCATTAATATTTTGTAATCTTGGCACTACATCTGGTGGTGATGTACAACGTGGATATGTGGTCGATAAACTATTTGAATTGGAGAGAGCAGAAGCTGTACGTCTAATACGATTATAATAATGATTTTGATTGAAATGATATGGCTCATGTTGTTGTTGTAGTTCTAATAATTGTTGCTCATGTACATGTTGTTGCTGATGGTGTTGCTGCTGATGTGGCAATTGTTCTTGATCTTGCTGTTGCTGTTGGTGTTGCTGTGATGATTGTAATTGCTGTTGCAAATATAATGAATACGCCTCCCTGGCAGTTGTACGAGCACTGCCGGAGGAAGGCGCAACGTATTGTCAGAAAATCTCATCTAAATTTAATACAACATCGAAATATCAGGATAACATAACCCGCCCTCATAATGGCACTAAACCATTGCGTGTAGTTGGATTTCTCGCCATGTATATATCCATATCATGATCTGTCCAATTATCTGATGTATCGCAATAGTTGTTTAGAGTATGAGTGGAACCAGCGGTTGAGTATCTGCAAAGAGAAGTTGGGGGGAAAAACGAAATTGATTTTCAAAAATATTTTTTCGTAAAAGATTAATTTATTTTAACCGCTAAATTAGTTTAACTGTTAAAACTATTTATTTCTGTTAGTTTAAAAAAATATTTACAGACACTATTTCTAAGGTAAAGGGTAGTAATTTTTAAACAACTTTTAGGTTGCCACCAAAAGCTTTCAAGTTGAAAAAATGGTTAATTGTTCACCAAAAAAAAAAAAAAAATAAATGAAAAAGGGAGGAAGAAAAGAAGTTAATAAAAATACGGCGAGAACTTGTTATGCGGAAGAAGCAAAACTTTTAATAATTTCCAGTGATCACTTCCAATGAATGGAAGCTTATCATTCATTTAAAGTTGTCGATATTAATTCTATTCACCCATTGCGATTCAAATGGTTTCAATTCCATAACTTTATTCCGATTTTTGATTTACAGTCTTTATAATCCATTAATTTTGTATTTTGATTTTATAGTGATGAAGTTTTTTATATACCCATAAAAATTTTGTTTAAATAGTTTTTACTAGCAAAGTTCAGATTAAGCTCTTCTATGGACATAAAAAGCTTATTTTACTCACGCTCTTAAAACAATGCATGCAATCCACTTAAAATTCAAAATTGAGTGACTGTAAAATACTTTAGCCGTAAGCTTTGCATGTTAATAAAAAAGCTGTGAGCTTTACTAGTAAAAACAATTTAAACAAATTTTTATGGTATAAAAAACTTTGTCACTATAAAATCGAAATACAAAATAAATGGATTCAAAAGACTGTAAATCAAAAACGACCGGAATAAAATAACGAAATTGACACCATTCCGATGGGAATGTGTGACCTGCCCCGATAAAAGCTTACGAAGAACACTTGTTGCTTGTTGTTGCTAAGACTTTCACTTTTCTAGTTAAAAGATACTGAAACGAATTTTATTTTGCTTGAAAGCTTTTTCTATACTGTCTTCGACTTATGAACATACACCCTTTTGTACATACATACATGCATTGGTTTTGACTTAGTTGTTGAAATGTTCTTTTCTAATTTCTAAATTAGAAACGTGTATCGTCTCTTTATAATGATGAAATGTGTTCAGCAAAAATAAATCTGTTTTGCAATTAGTGTGTCTTTTTAAACGGAAAATGTGTGTTGCACAAACATACATATGAACGTGCATTAAGTCTTTTGCCACAAAACATAACTTCTTCTAATGTGTAATATTTTCATATATATGTATGTATGTGTGTTTGTATGTATGTACATGTATAGCGATGCCCTATAAAACCAAGCAACCTTGTTAGACATTAATTAAAGCCATCTTATCCCCAAAGAAAATCTTAAATGATTCGCATGTGAATGAATGCGATTGAAATGTATGTTTGTATGTTAGTGTAAGTTTGTGCAATTACATGTTGCAATGCCATTTCATATGTTTATGACATTAGCATTGCTTGGGATACGAGTGTGTGTTGTTCATGTTAAGGTAAATATGTATGTACGAGTATTGCAATAAACAAGTGTGATAATAATGACGAAAAGAAAATATAAACTAATATTTTATTTGACAGACTTTGTGTGTTTGTTTGTTTGTTCTTTTGTTCGTTTTGATTTCTTTTGAAGCTTAAAATTAGTTTAGTATGCCATTGCCTGTAAGAGATGTTTGCTGCAGTGTTTAAAATAGTCTGTCTGCCTACTTACCGACTTCCAGGTCGATGATTATGCATATGTGTGGTATTTAATTGATCACGTGATCTGGAACGTGGCCTTGAACGACGTGTACTGGACGCTACACTTTGTGGACCGCCATGTATTGATCCAGCGTAAGAGGCACGCGACATTCTTTCAGAAGCAGCTGCCAGCGATTGTCTCGATTGTCTTAATTCTGGACGCGAATTGACTAAATTCGATGGAAATGCAGTGCCCAAATAGCCGCGATGTGAATTATTTGAAAAGCTGTGTTGCGATTGACCATCAGCAATGGATCTGCATTTGTGTGTATGTGTGTTTGTTTTTCGGTTTTTTTTTTCAGAGTGTTGTTTGTTGTTTGTTTATTTAAATTTGATGATGATGGGTAGAGAGGACAAGGAAATTTGTTTGGATTGATTGGCAGGCAGGCAGGCAGCAAGGTGAGGAAGCAAAATTATATATTAAATTAATATAAAATAAAAATTGCAAACTTAAAAAAATACATAAAAATATTGTATGAAATCAGGCTTATAACAGTAAAAAAATTATAATAATTTTGAAAAATATGTTAAATGCATGAAAATGTGTGTTTATGGTTTGATGTTTTAAAAGTTTCTAAAATTCCTTAACTCTTTTTTTATTAATAATTTAACTTTAGGTTTTCTATTTTCATTTTTTATTTAAAATTTTGTTTCATATTTTTTTTTGCTTCTTTGCTTTTATGCAATCAATTGGTTTAAACACTGACCTTGGTTTTGCTAATTTTCCCGGCATACCAGAGAAATGGCTGCGCATATCATCCTGATTGTCCATGGGATATATTCTAGGACGTGGTATCGAACGACCACTATACGCTGATACTTGATCCCATTCCTACAAAGATTTAAGTAAAAATATTGAATTGATGACTTTTTTTCCGAAAATAAAATTTTTTTTCAAAAAATAAAAATTAAAATTCATAACCTAATTTTCCAAAAATATATTAAATACATCTACAAAAATATATTCACAATCTCTAGAATAAATAAGCCACGGTATTTCCTTAGGCTGTAAAATATGTATGTTTGTTCTTATGAAAATTCACGTTTTAAATTTTAGTATTTTCTTACAGGCGGCTGGCTTGCAAAGCTTTTACGTCGTGTAGTATTTATTTCGTTTATGTTGTTTTCTTAGAATGTAAGAAAATATGCAAAATAGACAATTTTTGAACTCCAAATTGTTTTTTTTTTTTTTTAATTTAAGAAAAAGAACAGCAACTCTTTTTGCCTTTTCATGCAGGATAAGTCGCTCTGATCTACGTTCCGAGCACCATCAAATTGGCAGCAACTTTGCGATTTTTATCCCAAGGATCGTACCAGCTGAATGTGGGAAATGATTTCAATTTGAGATTATCACAACCTGTCGTGTCGAAGATTCTGTCTGAAACTCTAGATGGCATTTAACACTGTTGAAATATATTCCCACAGTTCCTTAAAATTATTTGGAACAGTGCCCCTGCGAAATCCTCTTGCAAAAGTTCGGGATTTATTTCCATTTCCTCAACTAATTTTTCAATTTGATTTTTTTTGCTTTTCCATTTCTTTATTACATTTTGTAAAAAAGTAAAAAATAAAACGAAACAAATCTTCGTCAAATACTCACGACAAAATCAGAGTCAATATAATGTCACGTCGCCGTCACATTTTTTTTTTTAGAAAATACAAAAAATATGTTGACACTAATCGATTACTTTCAATGTTGACATTGAAAATACCGATTTAACACAAGGGATACAAAACGATGTTGTGTTACATTCACGCTGCCAAATATATTAAGGGCGATTGAAAAATTATTTCTGCATAGTGAAATCAGCAGTTAATTAATGTTCTTTTAACGCATTTGATTGCTGGTTGGTTCCATAGAAATTTAAAAATTATTTATTGACCGATCTTCTAAATTTAATAGGGTTCTTCAAAATCTCTTGTTGGGAATAATTTGTATAATAAATTTACCCATAGTTTCGTCGATTTGTAAACGGTTCGATTAGCTATTTTTATTCCAGTTTTTTTTTTCTCCATAATTATTTGTTTCTTTTTTTAGCTAAGCATTTTTTTTTCTAAAATATTTTTGATTGCGATCTTCATTCTGATAAATAACATCATGTTTTGTAAGTCTCTTTAGTGAATTTCTTGTTAATTAGACCTTGTGGCCAATGCTGTCATAGTGCTTTGTTTTGTTACACTAATAATTTACTTATACGTAAAGTATAATACGCAAATAAATAACTAAAGAAAAAATGTATTAAAAGTTTGTTGCTTCATGTTTTCAGACTTCTAAAAAATGCTTCTTAAATACCTTGTTAAATACGCTTTTAATCTGTTAATTCTTTGTATTTGAAATGTTTGCACATTTATTTCTTCGCCGTCTACTTTAATAGAAAAAGGGCTGGCTAGAGAGAAGCAGTCGTTTAGCTGTGGTAAATGGAACAAACACAAAACCAAGTTTAATGATGCCTTTAGCCTTGACTGTTTTATCGAATGGCCACTTGAAAGTTTTTTTTTTTTTTTTTTTTTTTTGCTTAAAACAATACCCAGTAATGTACGAAAGAATGCATCATGTTTGTTGGTGCTGCTGCTATAGAGCAGCGAAGTGTTTACTGCACCGCTTGTTTAGCTGGTTGGCTATAAAAGAGGCCACTTGTACTCTGCTCAGGCGTTACACTATAATTAACATTATTTCACGTAACCTACAAAATACACGTTGAAAATGATTTTTTTTTTCTGATATTTTGCTGCAAGTATGATGATGATGTTATTGCGTTCAATATATTTGAAAGTTTTCTTTTGTTCTTGTGCGCTGCTAAAAATGCACAGTGGGTTTTTGGTAAACATTTAATGATAAAAATTATTTTGCACTTAAACAAAATAATGAAAGATTTTTGTAGTCAATAGATTAGCAATATTTTCATAAAACTTTTATTGGTTTGTTGCTTTCTTTTTACCGCAGATAACTCTTACTGCAGAGAACTATTGGCAAGAAGTCCCTACACAGTTGCATGATATTTCCTTTGAAAACAGATTCTAGAGTTTCTCCTTTGTTTACACCAGCGATGCCCGCAAGTTTCATATGGAAGAGCAAACACTAATACATTTAAAGAAAAACAAATTTTTATTCAAAATTTTTTGTTGTAAAAACAAATACATACAAAGAAAACACAAAAAATATATTTCATATATTTATTTCATATCATACGCATAGCTGCCACATTTTTTTGGTAATATCGTCATATTTTTGGGCAAAAATCGTCATTATCGTCAATATAGCTTATTGAAATCGTCATAAAAACGTCAAATCAAAAAATCGCTTTTTTACCAACAAAACCTATTTTTATTAAAGGCAAAACATAACAAACCTCCTAAATCAACAAATCTTATTAAAAAACAGCATTATTTAAAATACTGAGATGAAATATTCACTTAGAATTCACGATAAAATCACATTAAACATATTGCATATTTTTCAATACTTTGAATACATGGTACGGAAAAAACAAAAAAATCAAATCCTTCAGTTATTTTTTTCAATTTAGTAAAATATGCATTTTAAATTTAATTTTTGGAAACACTTTTTCTAAAAATGCATCAAAACTATAATAAAATTTATACAATAAATATATAATTGTTTAAGAAAATAGACATATACATACGTACATATATGTATAATATATTTTACAAATATATAGTGCAATTAAACATATTGATTAATTCAGTTACAGCTGTCAGATCATAGCAGGTACATTTGTTTAGCTTTAAATAATCTTTTAAATATAATATTGCCTCCAAAGACGACTTTTTCAATTTCTTATTTTAGTCTTATTTACGTTTACCTGACTAAATATTCTTTCCATATTTGCTGAATAATGTGGTAAAACTAGGATTTTTGTAATAAATTTAGTCAAAATCGGAAACAAAAGACTAGAATCCCTCTTTGCATCTCTGATAGTTTTTTTCCAAAAATCCAGTAGTTATATGTTTTTATCAGGACAATACTTTCAATTGCCTGAACTCTGTTTCTAGCTCTTGGTTTTCTGTTTCTTCAACAAAATAGGAAAATTATTTTATAATTTCAGAGAACCAACTTTTTTTCTTCATTAATAATATTAAATGGATTAATTTGGCCAAGAGCTTTTATTTATTTTCAAAATAAAATCATGATAATATCTGATCACAAAGCTCTAATTAACACAATTAATAATAATATCATATTTTTCTTTTGCATTTATTTGTAATTCTTCCAATACGTCTCTGGCAAATATTCCTAAATAAATGTGTTCAAAATTTAAAAAATTGTTTTTGTTTTTATAATCAGTTAAATAAAAGATTTCAGTTTTAAGCAAACTAGTTTTTAAAAAGTTTCTTATTACAATTTTCAGCAGTTCAAGGTTACTCTAATAGTACAAATATATGTTGCAAACTTGAATTATTTAAAATCGTCAAAATTAGGGCATAAATCGTCCCATCGTCACTATGTCATTTTTAGGACCCAAAATCGTCAAAATGACGATAAATCGTCAAATCTGGCAGCTATGATCATACGTTAAATAAAAACAAAATGTACATTGATGATCGCTGTCGTCAATGTTTACCAGCAAAGCTTACGAAAGTGTTGTTGCTTTGCTCTTGCGAGTACACAGTGAAGAACGGCAAAAAAAAAAACTAATAAGACAAAGTTGTTTGTGTATTTCTCATTGAGGTTGCTGAAAGATGTATGAGTATATTAAAACACACAGCCTATAGTTAAGAGTATTACAAAAACAAATGAGCATGAAGAGCATAAGGCCTGGGCACCCATGGTTTACACAATAACGAATCACCTAAATGTGAATTATCATAATTTTGAACGAATAAATCTGCTCCAATCAATTATGAGAGTTCTTAATGACTTCGTCCTCTCTATTTCCAAAGGATAATTTGTTTGAACTTATCAATTATGTGTGAATGATTTTTTTTTTTCATTTGAAAAGATTTGCTTGTAGTTTGGTCGCGCATTTAGAAAATTGAAAGGAAAAATTGTCCCCTCGAAATATTGATAATACCATAAATACTTTTTTATGGACCCAAGTTCAATATTATTTTGCTTTATTTCTTTAAAAAGTTTGCTTACAGTTTGATCCTGAATTTTGAAAATCGAAAGGATAAGTTTCCCGCCCGAAATTTTATAATCCCATAAATATTGCTAGTGGTTTGGTTACGATTTTTGACAAATCAGAAGGTATTTTGTTTCTTTGTAATATTGATAATCCCTAAACAATTTTCATAGGCCGATTTTATCTTTGCTAGTACCGAATTTTTAAAATCGAAGGGAATAGTTGTTCTTGCTATTGATCGATTTTGCTTGTAGTTTGGTTACAACGCCCCCCTCCAAATTTGCACGCGTTGCCCTGGAGTAAGTCGATTCGTAATGAAATTTCAAAGCAAACTATACAAAAAGCAACTATCAGCTGTTAAATGGGTGCTCAAATAAAGCAGTGATGTCAACTCAAAGTTCTGACACTCTATAAAAAACACCCTTTAGTTCCATTTTTGTAATTTTCTTGCAAAGTAACCTATTTTGGAAAATCAGAGGAAATAATTGGCTTCAACGTAAAATTTCTGAACGGATTTTAAAAATGTACTCTTTCGTCCCCTCGAAATGTAACTGGACGCGCTATTTATAGACCGTTTAAATTTCTTTTGTTTAGAAATGGATTAAATAAAAACCCTTAAGTAAAGATTTTTCGATATACATATAAAATATTTTTAAATGTTGTGACAATGTTGCAGTTTCTTCTTATAAGTTGCACTAACGTCAGGGTTTTTTCCAAAACGACCACTTAAATATTTTTTAAAATATTCTACCATTTTACACACTGTTCTTAATGCTTAAATTCCTCCAAGCACTATTTTGGTTGGTTGGTTGTACGTTAAATTTTTAGCTTATCTCGTAGTAATTTTGTTTTAAGACTTTTATTTTTCCTGTTACTCCGTTCATTTTTAAGATTTTCGCTTAAATTTTTGAAAGTTTTACTTAAGGTTGGTTCTCTCAAATGTCTCACACCACACTTTATTTTTTACTTCACCTTCTTCTTGGTATCTCGTATAAATTCGGATTAAATGCGTTTTCATGGCTAAATAGCTTTGCTGTAAGTCTCTTTTTTTTCGTATTGTTTTCTTTTGCAGTCTTGTATATAAAAATCTTGGTGTTTTGTAGCAACATTTTTTTTTTGTGTTTTATACACTTTTGTTCATATTCGTTTTAAATGGTATTAAGTATGTTTGTATATACAAAGATACTGGCACATACATTCATACATACATATATAAAATTGGGCAAAATGTTGAGACCAGAATAAAGTATAATATTTTTTTTTGCTTACCTTGTGATTATTGAATGCCGAAAGCGTTGCTATTGAGCCAAGCGGTCCCGGTGAACCGGCTGGACCGCAACAATTTACGGGCAAACCTCCAATTGGCAGTGGACTCTTTTGTTGGGATGTTTGTAGTTTGCGAGAACGTCTTTTTATGTTGTAGAGAAAACAAAAGAAAAACAACAAAAACAAAAAATAGTTATTTGAAATATGTGTAAAATACCAAAAGTTTTTTTTTTAATATTGTGGCAAATGTTTGTTTGCTTGAATGTTGCTGTGATTGTGGCTGGCTTCAATGGTTAACGACTGCTGAATAATAAACAATAAAAATTTATACATATTTATTGGCCAACTTAAGTTTTTTTTTTTGTTGTGTGTCAAATATATTCTTGATAAATATTAATTTTGTATCTATGCAACCAACTATTTGGCTATTTATCTACAAGTTATTGTATGGTTTTGGGCCAATTTAAGGTTACAGTCGCCAATAAATAAACACTAAATCATGTTTTATCATTTGTGTGTATGATGGTGGTGACTATACATTTTCAAATCAGTTATTTGTTTGCAATAATCCTATAGTTTTTGATTCTCTATCTTTTCATAGAATTAGGAAGGATGTACAAATTTAAACACAAAATACATACAAAGCTTTTTAACATTGTTACGAACATTTATTGCAGCCCCCATTAAAAGCCGACTTTTTTTCAAAGGGATGGATAATTTTGTGCTAGATTTGACTATTAATTGTTGGTTATTATTTTCCCTAATTGCTACTTTTTGTGTATTTCTTGCTTTTGTAGGCTGAACATAAATAAATCTTAAGTCTGTTTTAATGCAGAACAAAAAAAAAACAAAAAACTGTTATTGCAACACGAAATTAACGTATTGTTAATTTTGAAATTAATTACCAGGGCAATTCGACAAATCTGCCAGTTTGCTTAAAAATACCCACATATAATTCTTGTATCTAGGCGCACGTTAGTGCGTCAGGCCAAGTTCGGCCACACAGTGTGTATATTTACACGAAACCATTCGAGCTGTTTTTAGCCCCCTCATAACTTTGCTCCTCTTGATCATAATAGAATGAAACTTGAAAGATAAGGTGTCCCCACAAAGGTGACCTCACAGGTTAAATTTGACCGTAAATTTAAATTGTACCGTAAAAGCTTCCCGAGATATTAAGGTGTGAAAAGTCCACATTTTAGTACATATTCACTCATTGACTCATCATTTTTTTATTGGGCACTTCCAGTATAGCTAGAGAGCTGAAACTCGGTACACAGGTAGGTCTTGGTGGGAAATTAACCAGAAAAATCTGCAAACAAGCACTTTCCTCCCAGGGGGAGTAGGGTGCCCGTTCTTTGTATGGGGCATTTCCAGTACAGCTAGAAAGCTGAAATTTCGTACACAGGTAGGCACAGATAAGCAATACATATAAATATTTATACAAAAACAACTTAGAAAAAAGAGATGAGATCCGCACAAAAACATAAATGTGAAAATAAGGCCAAGTTCCTATCCAAAATATTTCGGCCGTAAAAAGTACTGAGATCAAAATAAGGACCAAGTTCTTGATAGGTACAATTCCATCTCATTTCTAGGCAACCTGTAAGCTGGGCAAAATTTTTTTGCCTCTTAATATGGGAAAGAATTCTTGGAATTCTTGGCCAAAAACTTTACAAACTTTATCTTAATACAATTAAATTGTATTAAAAACTAATCTAACCTCAGCATGAACTACTCACGTTTGGACGCAAAACCCATTAAAATTTAAGGATTTGGCCATCAATCTAATCTTGAGATCGCATTGTCCCAGGTTGTTTGCAATTTTTTATTCAAATAATGCTCAGAACTAAGAAAGAACCCAGTTCCTTATCGAATTTTTTTGTTAATGTAAAATAAATGTAAGTGTTGCCGTTTTAGTTTTTTTAATATAAATTTCAATGTCGTGGTGTTACATATGTTTTTTTTAGCTTAGCAGTAAAATAAAATAATTTTATTAATATTAACATATTATTTATGGGTAGAGTTAATAGACGACACTATCGTCGGTATTCCAGATGTAAGTAATTTTGTTTGTGTTTTTAAGGTTTTGTTTTAACGTACATGAATATTACTGAACCGATTTGGAAACGTTATCGATCTTATTAATAATAGTAAAATAATTTTAATTTCGCGAAAACGGTCGATTTTGCGGTTAATTTGATTAAGGGGCTGTGCATATATTACGTAACGCTCCAGGGGGGGAGGGGGGGTTAAAGATTTGTTACGGATTGGAAATTTTTCACCGAAAAATCAGTAAAAAGCGTTACGGGGGGGGGGGGGGGGGGTACAAAATGTCTGAAAACAGCGTTACGTAATATGTGCACAGCCCCTAATTTGGTATTCATAACAATTTCTATTTATTTTTTTAAATTTGCAATTAAAAACAGATTCATTTGTTGTGGCTTATGCTAATCTATATACATACTTTAATTTCGTTTGAGTTAATGCAAACTCTTTAGAAGATTTTCAGCCATCATGCTTGTAAAGCTTTCGAACTCATGAGCTTAACGGAAATGCCCTCCAACAGCAAATGAGAATTACAAATATATAAACATAATAAAAGTGAAATACTAACACGTACATACAAACAATTTAACAATAATTATTTTCTCGATGTGAATCTATTTATATTTGTGTAAATTTTCTTAGAAGGTCACGACGAACTCAATTAATTTTGATTCTTCCCTTTACATGGAAATAAATCTTCCGCAAATTAATTAAAGTGCCTTGGCCAACGTCTTTATAGTTTACATTTGCTATGCTCAACTAATAACGATGTTTACAAATTCCGTAGTAAACCAGTTTCCCCAACCATACCGAATAGTTTGCAATTTTCACAATAAATCAAATCCTAATACACATCACGGAAAGAAATATGTGACTTAAATACCAGATAAATGCCATTCTAGCCATCTTTCCGTACACTCATCATCCTTTTCTGACATTTTCTGTTTTCTGTCTTTTTGTTTTCTTGGTTAGTCAACCCAAGAATGAATACCAAATAAACATTTGTTTATTTGGCCACTTTGCATGCACAGTTTAGAATACAAAAGTAGAGGCGCAGCGTTCGTAGAGTTTGTTTGTTCATTTGTTACTCACCTGCTGGCAGCTATAAAAACAATCACGGCAACTATAATAGTGCCACAAATGGCCGCACTTGCTGCAATCGTTATCTTGTCCATATTCGATGTTTGTGATGCTACAGTGCGCACTTCACGACACTGTTGATAGGGCACTGTTTCAGGCGTAACATGCAATTCCTCCAACGATATCACACACACAATAATACATTCCTGGGATGGGACATTTTTTATTTTAAACTCACGTTCGCTGGCCTCTAGTGGGGGTCCTTGCTTAAAGGATTTCTCACCAAACAGACGATAGACAACACGAAAACCCAATATGTTGGCCGTATCAGAATCCCATTGTATGATGACGGAGCTGTCTTGACGGAAAGCATTTTTCACTTGCACCTCGTTGGCATCCTCAATACGTGTTCCACGTTGTGGTGGAAAACCCAAAACTAAAGGAGGCCGTTGTTGTTTGTGCGGTGTACCACTGACAGTTGAACCACCACTACCACTGCTACCGATGCCTGATGTATTTTGGCGCCAAGTAGGTGCTGCCTTAACATTAACAGCATTTGGATTTGTGATTGTTGTAGGTGAAGCAGAACCAATGCCGGATGTTGATTGCTGTGTTGGCTGTGCAGGCAACTGTGAAGAGTTAGCAGCGACGTTAGAAAAACTATCCGAAGATGATGTCGAGACGGCTGGAGGAGCTGGCGTTGTTGCTGCTGTTGCTTTGGTCTGTAATAAAATTAATAGTTTATTGGAAAATGCAAAAAAAAAATATATGGACAAGCAGTATTGTTGTTGTGTCAACAGGCTGGCTGACAAATTGAAACATTTGTTTAGTTGACAGTTAAACATGAGTTTATTTTAACTTTTTTTTCGGATATTTCATAGTAAATAACTCACCGTCGTTGTTGGTTTTGTTGTTGGTCGTTGAGTACTTGTGGTCTTAGTAGAAGACGGAATTATAGCCGGCGCAGTTGTTGTAGTTGTTGTTGTTACACGTGTAGTTGATGTTGCAGCAGTTGTTGTTGATACTAAAGTTGGAACATTATTGGAAGCACTGGCCTGTGTTTGATTTAATGTCGAAGGCAATATATTAGTAGCAACGGTTGGTTTTTGAATTGGTTGTAGTGTATCGACAATACTGATCGGACCGTTTAAATCGCTCTCAGTATCGTCGGGACAAGTCAGTTCATCGGCGTGTATGGAATAGAAACCTCGGTCCCGAAAACGAATTGGAGTGCCACAAAATTGCGGATTACGTTCGCGTGAGGTCACCTAAGGAGAAGGAATATTAGAGTGTGGTATTTAACTAATTTTACTTATAATTTATATTGACGCCAACTTAAATCGAGCAATCAACTGTATTTCGTACCGATCGAAACTTTCTATTGAAGTTTCCATCGTTATCTTTAGATCTTTCTTTTTGCCGCGATATTTTTAATATCAAGTGTGAAACTCACCTGCAAATCTCCAGTGCGAATCCATTCGGCCACCCAACGCAATTTACAATCACAGTGTAGAAAACGACCACCCAATGAGAGACCCCTCAGCGTTACATTCAAATGTGTGAAAGCTTTTTCAGGTACTGTTGGCAATGGATTACCGTCCAGGGCCAATAATGTTATACTAGGATTACCACGAAAAGCAGATTCCGGCAAAATGGTCAATAAATTAAAACCAATATCCAAAACTCGCAACTCTTTCAGAGCGTGTATAGCACCAACTGGAAACTCGCTCAAAAGATTGTTTAACAAACTCAAAGAACTTAGAGTCTTGCGGACACCAACGAAGGCAGATTCTCCCAAATTTTGTATAAGATTGCGCTCCAAGTTGAGAGCAGTCAAGGAGTCTAAACCCTCAAAGGTTCGTATACCACCCACACCCGGCAATTCTTTGATGCCATTCAATGATAAATCCAAAAAAGCTAAACTTTTTAGTCCTCTAATGCATTCGGGTACACGCCGTTGTCTGGAACCTTTCAAATTCAAATTCTTGAGACTGTTCTCTAAACCACGAAAAGCTCCCGCTGACAGGGTGACATTATTGTCATTAAGCTTTAATGTAGACAATTTTGAGGAGCTCTTAAAGGCCTCGTCGGGTATTGTGACTATAAGATTCTTTGATAAATCTAATAAATTTAATATATTTAATATTTTTAAAGCAACTATTGGCACCTCGTCCAATAAATTTTCTTGTAAATTTAAATTTTTTAATACCAGCTCTTGACCCCTAAAGGCACCATCGCTAATTTGTGCTATTTTGCAATTAGATAATTGAACATTGTGTAAACTAAGATTAATAAATATGTCATCGGGCAAATGGCCCACGGTGGAATTGTTGACATACAACAGATCAATTGGTTTCTGTTTGGCATGTTTATTTAAGGCCTCCAATAATGTGGGAAAGTGAACCTAAAACAAGAAAGATTCACAATTAAATACAAAAATACTTAAAATTGCAAGGATATTCTCATTCTATATCTCTCTCTCTCTCTTACCTGGTCACACTGCACTGACAATTCTCTTCCCAAATTATATGAACATATGCAGGATGTTTGCAATTCGGGTATATCTCTTTGCCAGGGACATTGTGCCTCAACTGTTGTTGTTGCCATACAACATAAAAAAATAGCCATTAACAACAGCCGCCATCCGTTTGACAAGGACATTGGTGGTGTTATTGATGCTGATGTCTTTCTGTGTTTAATTTTTCCTTTCGTTGTTTTCTGCAGTTTCAGTTTCTTCTGGGGCTTTGTAAGATGCGTCTTATGGTTCACTTTCATCTTTGTAGCATGTGATGGCTTAAAGTCTGTAATTAAAATAATAAATAAAATAGTTAATGTAAAAGGCTTTTGGTTTTATTTGCTGCAATACGTGAATAATTTTTAAAACTTTTTTATATATTTTTTGCAGATGTGGTTTGAAGTATTTTCTGTTTAATGGCGTAACAAATAAAGTGAACGGATTGAAACTTAATTTAGACAATTTTTTTATTTAATTTCGATTTAATTAAAAAGTTTTTAAACTCCATTATTTTCCCAAATCAATTTGGAAATGTGTTAATTTTCAAGTTTCTGTCCGTCCGTCTATGTGTCTGTCCGTGTGTCTACCTATCTATCCATCTATAGGTCGTAGGCTTATATTTGGAGTGTTGCAAGACAGAAAAATTAAAATATATATAATATTTAATATGTATATTCTGTAAAAGTTAAATTTTTCTTCGGACGCTAAAAAATCAAATATTTACGAAATCTATAAATTAAAGGGTGTGCTGAAGCGAGCAATGTAAAATATTTAAAATTTTAGTGAAACGTAGCAAAGTCATTTGGCATTTTCACGGTTAGTATGTTATTAACAATCGATAAGAATATATAATAAAAAATTGATATCAAAGGGTGCTCTATCAGGTGATATAATTTGGCAACATACTCTTGACAATGAACAGTATTTTAGAAACAGTAAGAAGTAAACTGAAAGTTTCACTTCTCGTGCAGCATTTGAAAGACAACAGTAGCAAACATTAAAAAACAAAAAAAAAAATACAATTTAAAGGGTACTCTATTAGGTAATGTAATTTTGCAATCTGGATGAACATATTTTAATAATAAACCACTTAACATATTCACATTGTTTGCATTAATGACAGCAATGAACCTAAGCGAATTAATTAGAGTTGGGCGCTGTAAGTGTAATGCAACGCATAAGATGAAAATTAAATTGAAAAAAAAATGGAAAACAAATCACCGAAACGAAAAAAAAAATACAGAATTTAAAAAAATCGAAGAGCGAAAAAACAGGAAAAATTTGGATAAATTAAAAAAAATTTCCAAACGAAATTGTCAATTAAATACATTTACGTAAGAACTATGTAATTGAAAAAAAAAGAAAAAAGGGCAAACATAAATGTCTAACATAAAAAAATTTTTCAAAATAGAAATGATCGTCAAGAGGAAAAAAACTGAACGAAGAAATAAATTTACCAAAGCGAAAAAATATCTTGCAAATGAAGAAAATCGCCAAAGACCAAACAAAGACGACAAATCGACAAAAAGTAGCAACTCGAAAAAAAATCGCAAAAAAAAAATCAATTTGTCAAATGGAAAAAAATCCCAAAACGAAAAATATATGGACATGTATATGAAATATGTACTGTTATCACCGGTGAAGTACGCATTGCACATCTTAGGGCGCTTTTAAGCAGGGAATTATTTTAGCGAATCTCAGACAAATGAGCAGTTGACGTATTTATAAAACCCTGGTTAAATGAGCATAAAATGCATTTGTAATTGGTATCATTTACAGATGAATTCAAATCTTTTGATGGAAGTTTTGATCGTAAACTCACTTGTAACTCTCCAGTGCGAATTAACTCGGCTGCCCAACTAGTTAAAGCACAAAATAATTCGCTAGATTTTAGTTTAAACATCTTTTTAAATGAAATTTGTGCTTCCAAAGGCAAATTCAGAACAGGTAAACTTGCCTCATTTCGTTTTGAATTGAACTTCTACTTAATTTGTCAAAAAATGTACTGAAAACTCTGTAAAAAAAGCATTTAACAAAGTGACCGGCGCACTTATAAAAAAGGGGGCGGTAAAAGGCGAAAATAATCACTTGAGCTGTCCAGAATTTGCCTTGCCAGAAAACAATTCGCACTTGATCAATAAGAGGGTATTAAATCAAAATTTTTAAATATTCAGTAGAGGCAAAAAACTCTCTTTTTTACACTACTCTTCTATCACAGAGGGAGATACAACTGAATTTTTTTTTTGTTTGGTGAAAGAGTAGAGAAAATTATGTAAAACTTTTACAGTGGGTAGATATGAACACTGTACATCGATTTCTTGCACAAAATGAAATTTTAAAAGTTTCGAGTTAATACACTCTTGTTGATCAATTTTTTTTTAAATAATCAAACAGCAAAAATGTTGTATTGTTTTTTTTTTAAATATTAAAATTATTTGGACACATACAAAACCTGGACTCAATTCCCTTTCCAACCGTATACCATATAATATTATATATAGGGTGTTTTTTATAGAGTGTCACAAGTTTGATTCAATAAAACGAGGAAATATATATAATATCAATGAAATGGCCCTTATTGGAAAGAAAATTTTGAGAAATTAATGTTTAAATACGACTTCTGCCATGTGGCCGCCACGGCTGCCAACTTTTCGCACCATTTGCGGCTGTATTTCGCTGATAACTCTTCGAATGTTAATTTCCAAGTGTTCTTCAAAGTTGTGACACTCTATAAAAAACACCCTTTAGTATACTATATGTCACGTAGCCTTAAATAATACATTTTTTTTAATGTTACACTTGTATCGGTACCAAACTACGCGCTTCACAAAAGTCCTTATAAACTATAATTTAACTCTATTGTTTCGATTGAATTTGGCAAAAATAGTTTCTTAACAAATCATCAGGAAAATTTTCAAGATTTTGTGACTTGAAATCCTTTGTTCATTATAACATTTTTGTGTGAACTTTTTTGAGAAATAAAAAAAAAGAAAAAGAAAAGAGTAATAAAATAATCGAAATATCGTATAACCAAAAGAAATAAAATATAAATAAGACATAAAAAAAAAATTACTTGCAATATTAATTCTAAGGTTGTGACTTATTGTCCCTCCCCTAGTGCCTGTTCTTTTTTTTTTGCTTTGTTTCAGTTTTGCAGTCATTATTCATTTTGTCATGATATACATACGTTTTTATATATAAATTTTTTTTTTGTTTGTCTTTAGCAGAGCAATTTTCAACAGGACAACTAACAAATTAATCAAATTAACGACATTGGATGGATGGATCAATTTCACTTTACATTAAACTTTTGCTTTCCACACCGATTTTTGGATATAATTTTTTTTTTGTTTTTTTCAATTTTGCTACACTTGCCATTTTATAAGAGGAGTTTGGAGATGTAGTGAGTTTGTTGTGTTATTCTCTTGCCTTTACAGCCATATTTTTTGTCTATAACCAAAGGCAAAAAATTTGCAAATACGACTGTTTATGTAAAAAGTGGAAGAGATAAAAAAAAAAGAATTGAGAATTGGCAGAAATAAAAAAACCTTAGGAGAATCAGTCTTTCACTTCGCTATTCGCTTTAGGTGATTTTGTGAAATACAAAAGGAAACAAACTGGATGTACTCGTTGCTGTGCATACAACACAAACTATAAATAAAAAATAAGTGTTTTTTATTTGTTTACATCAACTGACTGACCGGTGAGTGTTCTTTAGCCGGATCACTAGCAAATCCACTGGTGCCTATTTAAACTAATTTATACACAATTGCTTTCCCTGTACAAAAATACATGCATACATACATACATACATACATATGAGCATAAAAGTGAGGACTATCAACTTTATTTACAAAACAAAATTTTCTCGTTAGTGTATGAGAGTCTAAACAACCCACTGACAATGAAATTTGACCTAAATAATGGCAAACAATTAAAGCATATTTTTTTTTGTTTGCTGATGGAGAAAATAGAGAAATATATTAAATATTAAATTACATTACAGACAGCCTCGTAGACTGACTAATAATAAATTCGCAGACATCAATAAATGTGTATACCGCACAGGCAACTAGACAGACATTTAGACAATCTCTTTTCTTATCTTGTTACATGTCTTTATATATGTGTATATAAGTATACATCTGCCTATAAATCTAAATGTATATGGCTTTGGTTGTATGTTTGCTTTTTTTTTTTTTTAATTAGGACCAGCACTCAGGGGATGGCCCCTACATATGTAGTGCACTGTGCTGGAACTTAGGGAGAGGGATAGGGTACAGAAAATGTATGTTGAAAATTTAGAAGACTTAACTCTTTCACAACTCTGCTTTGCGCGTTATGTTACTTTTTAAGGCAGTGTTGAGAAAAATGGCCCCAAACCAAAAATGAAAAATGGCCCCAAATTAGGAAAAATCACTCCAAATTCGAAAAATAGAAATGAAAAATGGCCCCAAAAATAATTATTGTTGTGTTCAATGTAAAAAGTTTGGGGCCATTTTTCATTTTTCAGTTTGGGGCCATTTTTCATTGGGGGCCATTTTTCCTATTTGAGGATATACATACTAATGTTTTTCAAGATAAAAAAATCCTTAGTATTTTGAATTTTAATTAATTCAATAAAACTAAACTTAAGCCTGATAATAATAATTTCTCATTTAAAGTGTTTTAATTCATTACATATATACGGCCTGTTTCACAATGACGACAAGTCGATGTCGTTCTCTTATTTATATTGAAAACAAAAACAAAATATTTAAATTTGTTTTTGTTTTTAATATAAATAAGAGAACGACATCGACTTGTCGTCATTGCGAAACAGGCCGTTATATTTTTTTTTGTTGATAAATTCTAAATAAACAAGCCAAAGTTTTTCATCGGACGGACTATGGCCCCTCCGTCTTCCCAGAAAAAATGGCGTAGCTACATTGGTGGAGTGCCCCAACTTGGATAATTTCTTCTACAGTTGGGCTGGGAATTAATACGCGAAAGCTTTAAAAAAAATAAATGTCGAAAAATACTCAAATTTTTAAAAAACTTAATTTTTAAAAAACCGGGTCAATTATTAAATTGTCAATAAAAAAAATATCAGATTTGTAAATGTCAAACTGAGTCAAGTTTAACTGTTAAGATTAATGGCTTATGTCTAGGCGTTCAAATTTTAAAATTTAACTTCAAGCACATTATCAACAAAACAATCCCATATACACAAATTGTTAGAAAGATCGTTATTAGAATCATTAATAGAAAATATTTGAATAATTAAATTCTTGAGATAATTAAGCAATGGGCGCGAAACACACCGGGTTGCCGCTAATTTCTTTTTAATATTGACGCAATTGTATGGAAAAAAATAAATAAATGACCCAAATAAAATATATCTATGTATATTGAATATATTGTTAAACTCAAACCAGTTGTAGAAGAGGCAAAATAAAAAAATAGCACCGGAAAATCCATTAGCCAACGAAAAATATTGTGAAATCTCTATAGAGATTAAAGAAAATTGATCGGAAGGAGTGGGGAATACATACAGGAAACTATTTAAGATAGTTTGTGTGCATAATTTTGTTTAATATACATTTTACTTTTATTGAGGTAAGATCGTATATAATAAATTATGTATAGTTTCTTTTAGGAAAATATTCACTTAGATTATTGTGTATATAAATAGTTGAAATAAAAGACAATTTACTTATAGGGGTGGACAGGAGATTGGCTCCTCACTTTTTATAAAGAGCTTTCAAAAGATTTTCGTTTTGTTTATCCTGATTATCATTTAAGCGCAATACATTTTTAGCTGCTTTTTGTGTGTCCCTTATTATAGTCTAAACAATAAACATACCCGTAGTCGTTGCAAACAAAGTGTAATTGGTATATTTTAAATTCTATTTATTTTATAGTTAAATAAGACACCCCATATTAAATTGTGTTAAATTAAAGCGATGGTTTTTAAATGTCTATTAGCCCGAATATTCTCGTATAATAGCAGCTCATGTCACAAACAAATGAACTTGTGCAAGTGGGTGCGGGGGCTTTTTTGTTTTAAATATATGCCACAAAAACCATTTTAATTCGATATCTATTCCTGAAATTATTCTGATAGTTAAACTGTTATTGATGATATTGTTAGAGGATATTTTACGTTTGTTCTAATATTGCTATAACAAAAAGTAATATTATGAGAATATATTGAAAAACGTGGAAAATATAAAATTTGTTTTTAAATTCTCTTCTGTAGTTTAGCTCGGCAATAGAAGACCTTAAAATAGACATCTACTATACAAATAGTTTTTGTAAACCCGCAATTAAAAATTCACCCCTATCGTGGACAAAATGTGAAATATTTGTTCCCATGAAATTTTCTTTCCCCATGAAGGGCAATTTGGTATCGTGAATTTCATGGGAACGTTTGTTCCCGCTATCAATTCGTAGTGAAAGTAAAATAACGAAGAAGATTAAAAATATAAAATATAAAAGAAATTTTTGTTCAAAAATATGCTCGGGTATATATGTATGTATGTATGTATGTATATTTTAAAGAAAACTTAAAAAAATGAGAGCTGAATATTCAGTGTTGGGGCGATAGGTTATTTGCAGCGTTTCTTTATTGCATTCTTACATGTATGTGGAAAAATAATTCGGCTTCCTTGTGGAAAGCCAACAAAACGGAATAATTCCAACATGTGAAAGCTTCTCAAATCCGCAGGCATTGAATCTGTTGTTTTGCATTTTGTAGAGCAATACATCAGCTTGTGCATAAACTTTTTAACCTTTAATATTCAAGTTGTATGAAGAATTACATACATGTTTTGTTCTATTCCCCATCAAAAATAAAGTGAATAAATTGAAGGGAAAAGTGAAAAAACTTGTAAGAAAAAAATTATTCACGATAAGGGGAATTTGTTCATGGGAGTTGTTCACGATTGCATTTACGGGAAAAGGGAAAAACTTTCGAGGGAAAAATTTTTCCCGATAGGGGTGATTATTTCTCATCCATTTATTTCTTTTAAATTTTTAAAACTACAAAAAAGTCGCTGTTTGCTATATTCACTTTCGGAACTATTAAACACAATAACCACAGCAGGCTACACGACTTCAAATGCCGTTAGCTACAAGTGATTGCGAACTACTTAATTATTTTGAAAGCCGTAGCTACATTAGAAATACTATACAATTAAAAATAAACGAACACGAAATATTGTTCTACAATAATTAGAAACAAAATCATCGTCACTAAATATTGTTGGCTCCTAGCAATAAAACAAAATTACAATAAAAAAGTTAGATTAAAAGAATTGTTGACAACATAAAAAAAATTAAATATATTTTGACGGCAGCTGCAATGGTGATCATGTACTTGCGTAGCTGTGTTGTATTCAATTTCTTTACAGGTTGTGGCCAATAGCCTGTTGTCATGAATGTGTTTAATGCATTATCTTGATGAAAGATAATTTATTTATGCATTAAATGTGGGCATTCCGTCAATCGCTTCTATTTGTTTTGCCTTCTAATATTTTAAATTCGAATAATTTTAGCAGCATTAACACCCATACCTAAATCAGAGCATTGAGCGTCGCGTAATAAACAGGGTAACATAGTTTTTGGTTCATTCGAAAGCAAAAACTTTCTATAAATATACGTTAGCGGAAATCCATGAATGTCTCATATTGTTTTTTAGCACTTGGAATGGAAAATCTATCTGTTTTTTTATTAGCTTAAAAATGTCAGTTTAGCATGTGAGTGAATTTTTCATAAACGCAATAGCAGCTCCTATGAAGTATAATTTGTAGTCGGACTGCCCATTTCGAAACTGCAGATTTATTATTTTTTTTTTTCAAAATATCCCCCTAATTTTTCTATATAAATTCCATTCAAAAACTAAAGTGAAGTTTATTAATATTTATACTGCCTAAAGCTCGTAAATGTTAATAATCAGAGAAATATTAAATAGACATTGTTAACATATTTCGAGCAACAAAGGAAAAATTTAATACCAAACATCCCTTTAGATTGCAACTACACTGGCCGAATAGAAAAAACGTTGTTTTCGGTAGAAGCCACTAAACCTCGTCAGTATTCATGTGCAAATGCTTCCACTACTTGTTAGGTAGATCTGTTCAAAATAGTGCTTCTCAATTATGGAAGCGCTTTTTTCCGGGTATGTACTGTTTTATATGTCCTCATCGTTTCATGGGTCTCTTCAAACTTGGGAACAGGAAAAAGTTGTAGGTACCCAACTCTGGTGAAATCGGTGGCTGAGGCACGATTAAAGTGTTATTTTTAGCCAAAAAATTACAGTTTTTTTCTTGGTAAACATTTAGCAATTTTGAAACAAACTCTAAAATAATTACTTTTGGTTTGCTTAGTATTGATTACGCCAACACAAGTCAATCAAATTAAAAGTACTCTTTCTCTATCTCTCTCTCCCTCTCTCTCCGTGTCCTTAGAAAATAACAAACCAACCAACAATTCAATAATCGAACCAAATAATAGTTCCCATCAATCATTTATTTATTTATTTATATCATCCGGCTGTCATTTGCCACAACAACACAAGATAACTGAGCGATATTTGTTTGCAAGAATGTAAGTGGGGTTATGGGTCAATATCCCACCCCAACAACAAGAAAAATGACAAATACACTTAAATAATAAAGAAAAAAATTCATATATTTTGAAAATATGACAAAATTACCATCCATCATATTGCGTGTGCAAAAGAATGGTCATTAAAATCTGTAAGGAAAACCTTTCTAATTAATTAAAAAAAGCATTAAGTTTTTGTTTTTAATTAAGAAAAAACAAAGGGAAAATTTAGATTTTCAGTCCTTTTAGATATTTTTTTCCTCTTAAACTTTTGAATAAATTAATATTGACTGTAAATAAAACTTTACAAAATCTCTTTAATACTTAAAGCTGATTTATTTTTCTCTTGAAATTTTGGCTTTGTTTTTTTTTTCAAATAATATTTTAATATTCATACAGAAAATTCTTTTATATTTTTATAACTTCCAAAAGCATATATTTTGACTTCTTTTATTTTTATGGGTTAACTTGAAACAATTTTTCATCTTTTATTCTTATAAACATATCAATAGATTTTTAAACACTTTTCTATACTTTTGGTTAGAATATTTCGTGTTCGTGTGTGTTTGTGTGTGTTTGTGAGCTCGTGATTCCCTGAGTAATTTGCCTTAAGGGGTTTGCAGTCAAACACCACTTTGCTATGACTTCTTTAGTTTTATGATTATAGATTCAATATATATACGAAATGTTGCAATAGTAGATGCACAAAACGTATCCTGTACATATAAATTAGAGATGGAATAGTGAGTATTTTTTTTGTGTTAGAAAAATGTTAAAAATGCCTTCCTGGAATGTCAAAAAAAAAAATTACTGTAAAATGTATGTTGACATCTGAGGGAAATCATCTGTGCTTTCGAGACCACGTTGTATTAATTCCACTTGATGTGGATTCACATACACTACTGATTCTATGAATATAAATTTTTAGTATTCGCGAATACGAATACGAATACTTGAAACAATATTTGCCGAATACATATTCGTAATATTACTTTTAAGGTTTAGAGCCACATTTCACATTTAATTGGAAAAATCACTCCCTTTGCGTCAGTAAAAATAAATTGAAAAAACTGTCACACTACTTAAGGTATTTATCATTATTATGACATTGAGACGTCGAATTTGATGACCACTACTGAACATTTTTAAATTATTTTACCTACATTCATACTTTCAGATTTGGATTTTTACTCCTCACTTTTAATTACTAATTCAGTGTTATTTGGGAGAACATATTTTCGCAGATTGCGCAGCCACATGGACTTTCACATATTAAATTTTAGTTCTTTCATTTTTGAAGTCCAACATTCCTCTACTGAGAATTGATTACTAACTTTACATGGAATGAATTTACATATAAGACTTTAACTTTTAAATGACAGTTACGAAATAAAATTTTCGTTTGTTAAGAAGATTATTATCTTACGTCAAAGATAAAACGCTTTCTTTCTTTAAAAAAAAATTATAATAAATTAATATATTAAAAAAATATATTTGGGAATTATTTTAGTATCAACCTTTTTTGTTAACAGCCTTCAGCGCCTTCTTTATGTTTATAAATTATTATATATTATAAACAATGTAGGTAGCATCTTTAATTTAGTCATCTCATTACCAACAACAATTTTAGCACTTCTTTGCAGTCTTTACAGAATTCGTTCTTTTTCTCAATTGCAGCAGCTTGAAAAATTCTAAGCTGGCGTCCTTAAACTTTTTTCTATCCTTTTAATTCCACGCCCATCAATAGGTAGAGATAAAATTTTACCTTCTTTATCAAGTAAGAGTCGTGGTACGACGTATTTTATCAATTGCCACAGAGCATCATTCTCCTTGTAATTTTCTTAAAGGATCTGTTTTATATCGGAAACCAGTACCAATTGTTTGTTTTTTTATTTTCAATTAAAACTTTAATTAAATTAAAATTTATTTTGAATGAAAAACATTCTTTTAAAATAGTCCTATCAATAGATTTTAAATAAAAAAAAAAAATTTTTTTTCATGTCACTCAACACTGAGATTTATTTTCTAAATCATGCACAAACATGTTCAAATAGTGAACAACATTATCACTGGTAAGAAAAAAGTGGCCAAAACAATCACGCAAACGATGACCATCTCACATCGTTTAAATGTAAACAAGTACTTATTGAGGGCGTATCTTGAGTTGAGTGTGTGAAAGTATGTGTGTGACTGTGTGTGTGTATATTGGGTGTGTATGTGGTTCAATTATACGAATATGATGCATATATATTATGTGAACTGCATATTGTATGCATAATGCCAGTAGGCTAAAATATATAAAGTAGCAGTCGAAAATTGTTTGACTTGAATTCAATAGTAGCATTAACAGTGACATCATTGATATCAGGATTTTGAATAAACTTTTTTATTTTTTTGCAAAAGTTTTAAGAGAAAAATTAAAACAGTTTTTTTTTTGTCCTACAGAAAAAGAAATCTCATCATCACAATGCCACTCTATGTGTTGTGTGTCCTCTTTCATTTTTGTCTATTGAAAACTACTTAAGTGTTAACTTGTATGTATGTATGAATGTGTATTGTAAAAAAACAACTTATAGTCAGTCACTATTCCCTGGCATATGTTTCCTCCAGCCCTTATTTTTTCCACACATCATGACAACAGTGATAATGATGTGGATAATGCTGCTGGGATCTTTTTTTTCGTAAAGTATTCTTCTTCAATTGTAGTGGTAACTCCCACTAGTACATTAAATTTACTGTATTATATTCTCATACAAACACTTTGTCGTTTGATAATATCAAAATGTTCAAATCCTTTGATACTATAACTTGAATGTTTTGTCGACAGTTTTATTTGAGGAAAAAAAAAAACAAAGAAAAAAAAAGTCGAAGAGAAAAACGATTTTCATAGATTCACACAAAAATAAGTAGAAAGCTGGCTGGCATTGTCAGTAAATTGATATTTGATGGAATTTATCATATTATCTGTGGGAATTTTCTTCAAAGTATCTTACGTGCTTTCGAAAAATACTTAAGAAAATGAAATGGTGAACAGAATTCAGTAAGTCAGGAAAAACTTACGGCGTTTCTTTTTCTTTCTTTTTTTTGATCTTCCAGAAACTTTCAAAATTTTTTTATAACAAATTAAATACTCATACATACAGAAATTTTACATACATCGTCCGAACATCATCGTATAAAGAGCTTTTGAAAACTAAGACTAGAGAGTTAAAATGTTCTTTAAAAATTTTTTATATTGTTAAAATGTGTAATCAAAACAACAACGGGTGGTTTTTTTTTTAAGTAAAAATCAATCTAATGGGTCGATTATGGATGGAAACCGAACTCCAGTTGCGTTGTCAGTTGCTGACAATTGTGATACGGATGGAAACTGGCAACTGAGAGGTTCCAGTTTCAGTTCCTATTTCAGTTGCCGGCTGGCAACGCAACTGAAACTTTAATTAATATATCTGTCAACAATCGGTTTTGTGTCGAATCGGTTTCGCTGCAATTCCCCGGAAATTTGCGAAAAATTGCAATAATTTTTAGAAAAAATCTAAAAAAAAAAAATTTGTAAAAATGACGAAAAAACCATAATTTACAAATAAATAGCAAAAACTTAAAAAAAAAAATAACACCTATGCAACAAAACGAAAATTCGCGAAAAATTGGAAAATATTTTAAAATACATAATTTTGTTTAAAAATCTATAAATTTATATAGAAATCTAAAAATTCGATAAAAATTTCGAAAATGTTGAAAATTCGCACAAATTAGCAGACATCAAGGATGTTGCAAAATCAAAATCTAACACTAGAAAAATCGCATTTTGCCAAAAAAAAAAACAGGTCACATAGTCCCGATCGTTTTTAAATTTACCTTTTTACAGATGAGACATTTGCATCAAGTGCTAAATTTTCGGGCATACTTAATTATGCACATTGGGTTTTAGCAAAAAACACTTGTTTACGCAACCGTTCGTTTCAAACATTCAGTTTTATTCACTTGTTGTTTTGTGCTAACATGAATGTTCTGACAGTGTCATTAAGAGTATGAAACTCATTTTGAATGGAAGCCAACGTGTTGTTAGCGGAACAAGTGTTTGATTCAGTTGTTAAAGTAATTTTGTACTCGTATTTGAATAAATAATTTTTATTTATATTTCTGTCGCAGTTTGAAACATGCACACATACATATGTACATATTTAAACTTTTGACTTCCGAAATCAAATTTTCTACCAACAAAATACATAGAGTTGGTGTTGTCTGTATTTCTGCATATACCTTATATTAATTGCATCTTGCAATCAGATCATGCACACCAAAGCCACTGTCTATGAACACGACTTTTTGGTTTTATAAATATCAGTTCGCATCAAATGATGGAAATAATTTACACTTGTTGATGAATTTTCTGCTTGTGCATAAAAAGCGAACGAGTATAAAATTGAATAATACTTGTTTGTGTTGTTCTTAAAATTCAACGTTAGGGAATATGTATACATATATATATATGTAGGCTAGATCATACTTGTCGCAGATGTCTGCTACAGATGCATTTTATTTTGTATATCGATTTTACAGTGATAAAATTAGTTATAAGAATAGGCATTTGCTGAAATTGCTTTTACTAGTAAAGCTCACATTAAGCTTTTTTTATTAACATCAAAAGCTTAATTTACTGATACGCCTAAAAGTATGCATGCTATTTATTATTTACTATAAATCAAGTTAATAGAAAAATTCATTGTCACTGTCATTTTGAATTAAACAAAAAAAAAAAAAATAATAATAAAAACGTGCAATAGCAGAGCTGGAAAAGAATTAAATCTTCTACATTTTCAACATGTACAAAAAGAAATATTTTCGTTTTTCGTTTTCTAAAGAATCAACTTTCGGAATTGAAAGCCTGCATCGAATTGATTTCGACAATGAAAAACAATTATCAAATTATGAAAATTCATTGAAATGAAATGAAGGACTGTTAGTTTGACAATTTTTTAATTGTGTTTGAAATGACGAATTTATGCAATTTATGAATTTATAATTCTGCCATTACTCGAGATTATCCAATAAACAATATTCGAGTTAATATCTTTTGTAGTCAGTTGTATTTGTCATGTATCTCTGCATGTTAGAAACTAAATTTAAGCTTTTTTCCTTTAAATAGATTCCTCTTGTTTCTTCAATAAATCTAATTTATATTCGTTATTTCTTAATACTCAATGCAATTTGTTTTGCTTGCTAAAATATAAATTCTGCTATTTATCTTTGTTCATCAATCACATTGTTGAACATCTAAACTAAATTACTCCCATTTGTAGTGTCGCCTTTTGTTACAAGACAATAAAACAAACGAAAAAAAAACTAATAATAAAATTTATATAGAAGAAAAAAAAAAGAAAACCCCACAAAAATAAAAAATGAGTGCATGTAAAATTCTTGTTTACATAGTTAATTGTTGTACCAAAAAAAAAAGTTATAAAACTGACAATAACTACAATATAAAGTTTAAATAAAGTAATTTTTAGCCAGTTCTATTACTGCTGGCTTAAACCAATTCTATTCCCTTAAGGCCTTGTTTGCGTTTTGCAAAAGGTCGTGTTGTTTGTTTATTTCATATGAGCCAGCACTTTAGCATTCTATGGCCCATCACTCATGTCAAACCGGTTTATATATAAAAATATATTTTTCTCATTTACTTATTTATGGAGCATCACATTTTTATTTTTTATTTTTCTCATATATTTTTTGTTTTGTTTTTGTCTTTTGGCATTTAGAAATATTGCAGTTTTGCAGGCGGGCAAAAAATATGTTACTTAAATATTTAGTTAAAATTTTTATTTGTTTTTATACTTTTTTGTCTTCTATTTTTAAACTCTATTATACAATCAACCAACTAGTTTTGACCATCTACTAAAGTTCGAGTACGAGTAGTAGGACTCCTATGAAAGATGCTACAAACAAAATTGGATTTTTTGTATGTATTTGTCAGTAAAACATTACATGAAAATAATGAAATCTTCAAACAAATTTGTAAAAATTTAAGATAACGAAAACAACTTTGAAAGTAAAGGTTATGCTGGAAGTATTTTCAGAAAATTAGCATACAGGAAGGATAAAACGTAAATTATAAAATAGATTGTTCTGTCTGCTGTTTCACTGTTTAAATTCATACCTTTAAAACTCTGATTGCTAAGCGATAAAATAGATATTTAAAATGACCGTAGTTTTCTTTTAAGTTATTTGAAAATTTCACAACCGACATGAAATAATTGTGAATTTTACATCATGAAAAATTGAATTCTATTGTTGACATCAGTTAAAGTTTCAATAGCAGTGAAAGACGAAAATAAAACGAACAAGATTTTTTTTAATCTCATTTCAAACGATTAACCACAACTTTGTAAAGGGTGATTCTTATAGAGGTATAGAAATTTGAAATCCGATTAATCAAAGATGATTTGTTTTTTAAATTGACATAAAATTTACTTTATTGAAAAAATAATCTTCTGGCCTTATAATTTAAATGTGACTTCTGGCATATGACCAACATGGATGGCTTGAATGTAGTCTAATGTAGAGGTTCAATTTTTGATGACTTTTTCCAACATTTGAGGAAGGTGTGTCGTCAATAACACGATGAGTGTTGTCCTCCAACTGGTCAATCTTTACGGATTTATCGGCCTAGACTTGGGACTTCACATATCCCCATAGAAAATAGTCTAGTGGCGTTAAATCGCTCGATCTTGGAAGCCAATTCACGTGTCCTAAACGTGAAACTATGCGGTTACCAAACGTTTCCTTAAATAAATCAATTGTGGTACGAGCTGTGTGACATGTTGCGCCATCTTGTTGAAACCACTGCTCCTGCACATCATGGTTGTGTTCAATTGATGAATGAAAAAATCAGTAATCATGACTCTATAGCGGTCACCATTGACTGTAACGTTCTGACCAGCATGGCTTTTAAAGAAGTAAGGACGGAATGATTCCACCAGCCCAGTTTTTCTGAATGTCACGGTGTCTCAACATTCACTTGATGGTCATCATCACTCCAAATACGGCAATACTGTTTATTGACGTTTTCATTCAAACAAAAATTGAGCTTCATCGCTAAACAAAATTCAATTATGAAAATCGTGTGTACGTATGTATTTCGAACAGAACCATGACTTTCAAAATAAATTTGCACTGTTTCGAAAAGCAGTTCAGGTGTCTGGCTATTCATGTTAAAATGCCAAACCAAACTTAATATAAATCACTTAACAGCTGACAAAATGGCCGCCAGTTAAAAAAGTGTTGCCAACTTAAAGTTTTATACCTGTATAAAAAACATCCTTTACTTAACAATTTTAAATACTCTCATTGTGAAATATGCGATTTTTTTTCAGTCTTTTTACCATGACTGTATTCACATTGAACTATTTATTTATCTGTATTCCAAATTTATTAGAGGAAGAAAAAGTACCAAAAGTGATATAGTACCAGTAGTGAAATAGTACCAACAGTGAAAGAGTACCAAAAGTACCAGCAGTTTGCCGCCACCCACCCCAAAATATACCGTATGTTAATGTATGCAATGAACTGTTGGTATAAACAATTTCTCAAAAAGATAAAAGTTACCTTTTTAACCCTTAAAAAGTACCCTATACCAATAAGCATTTTACGTTTTAGCAGAATAAACTAGATCATTTATAATATTAGTAGTATATATTTTAGAATGTGTTAAAAGGTTTATAAAACAGATTTCGGTTTCATAAATTTCTCACAAGATTTGTAAAAGTTTTATGAAATTAAATGAATTTTGCCTTAAACATGTTTTGCACTAATTCTTTTTATAAAAACAGCTTATAAAAGGCACGATTTATGTGTGAAAAAATTTCGATTAAAATTAAAAAAAAACCTTGTATTTATTGCCGATTTAAAAGAGCTTGCAATACAACGAAAGTGCTGTGTTGCCTTGGAAGACAGATTTGTAATCAGGAAAATATTTTGCTCTCCATCAACACTTCAAAAAATGTAAAAAGCAATTAAATCGTCTTAAATCATATTTGAATTAATGTTAATTTGAATTTCAAGAAAATGTGTGTTTATTTGTAATTAGCCAAAAAAATCTATAAAATATGGAGCTTAAAATAAATTTAAGGGACGTCCTGCGTGGTCATTCGTCTTTTATTTCTTTTTCTCATTTTTGTTTGTTGCAGTTTATTCAATTTAATTTAATGCAAAGATTTTCTTAAATCCATAATTTTTGTTGTATAGAAACAACACTTAAATTATTTCCTTAAAACACTCGCTATCACGCTGCCGTTTATTTTTGTAATTTATTGTTTCACTCAGTACAATTTGTGCTTTATTTTCACTACATACATACAGATTTCTCTTAACTCTTTGTGGTGTTTGCTGGACCAAAGCGAAACGTTTGTGCATGGTGTCGGCCAACGATTCCAGCTCAATGGCTTTAAGGCATTACGCTTGAATGTCCACTATTGTCGTTTGTTCTGGTCGCTGTTTATTTCCTGGCAATTTCCTGTTTGTTTGTTTATTTTTGCTCACTTTGAATTGTTGAGACGACACAAGAAAGGCAAAGGCAAAAAAATTATGCTTGTTTCCCAATCTTGTGTCATAAAGTTTTCTACCAAAGCAATCAAGGATTTCAGCTTTTAATTTGAGCAAAAGCAAAAAGAAAAAGAAACTATAGTTTTCTTTTAAAGCTTTTATTTGTTACTGGTATGGCTAACGGATGTTACAATTACAAAAACGTCACATAGAAAAAGTTATTTTTTAAAAAAAATGCAGACATATAATTTGTCATGCAACTGTAATTAATTAATGATGAATGGTAAAATAGAAAAGCACAAAATTCCCTCAAATAAACTAACGGACTTTATTAAACTTTTTCGCCTTTTAAGTCTTAAGTATTTTCGTACAACTACACCAAAAAAAGAGAAGGAAAAACCAAAACACGATTAATATAAATATTCGTTTAATTGAATCCCCTAGTCATAATCACCGCTTAGTTTATCAGACAGTATGGCATTAAGGTACGGCCACATGGGGGAAACATTTGACGAAAAGCAACAAATATTTTCTTATCGTTGTCTGACCATAAAATAATTATTAGAGGCAAACAGAAAAACAGCTCTTTAAAGGCCAACAAAATTATTTGTTGCCGAACAAAAATGTGTCTAATGTGAACAAAGTGTGACCACTAAAAGGCAAATATTTTAATTTATTTTAAGAAAACAATTATTAGATCTCAGAGAAGGCAATACATTGAAATTGTTTGCTAATTATCGCGGTTATTGCGAATGATATTTTATCGAGTTTTTGGCATTTGTAACATTAGTGCTATTTTGATTTTATTCGTGATTTTCTAAAACTACTACTGATGCTGGCTGATAAAACTTAAAAGAATTGTGTTGCTACCTGCCGCGAGAAAAGCGAAAAATATCTATAAATTGCAAAATTTTTAAAAAGTCAAAATTTTAACAATAAATTCCTAAAAAAAAATCCAACAAAGCCAAAAAGTTTGGCAGAATTGCACCCTTCGCGAAAAATGCGACAATTTGCGAAAATTTATTGAATATCAATAAAGCCAAAATATTTACAAACCCAGAAACTTGCACACAAATTCATAAGTAATCGCAAAAATGTTTGAATAAAAAAAAAAATTGGAAAAAAAAACGCTAAAATCGCACATTGCAAAAAAAAAAATGCTTCATAACTTAACCTGTGTTGAACTGTGTTGTTTTTGTGCAATTTGAAAAAAATATCATGGTAAAATTGCTTTTTGGTTGCCCAACAGCAGAAACTTATCATTCGAAAGGAAATGTTTGTTAAAAATCAAATTTATGTTTTTTTCATATTTGTATCTAATATTTTGTTAAGGAAAATATTTGTTCAAGTGTGACCACAGCTAAAATATTTAATTTTCCCATGTTAGCAACTGCCTTTGTTTGACAGCTGTTTTAACAAACAAAATGAAAAAATAAATGTACATAGTGTGACCACAAAACAACTTGTGTATTAATTTACCTAAATTTTTGTTAAACATGAACTGACATATTTGAAGCAAATGTTTCTCCAATGTGACCGTTCCTTTAGAGTTTTTAAATCCCCAAATATTTAAATATCTTTCAAACAAATCCTTTAGGTATTCTCAAGGTTAAATTACATAATATTTTAAAAATATCTTTTAAAATGTCATATCCTTTTGCCTAACAACAGAGTTTTTAAAAGAAAAAACATTTATCTTAAGATCTTCTTAGTAGGCCGTTTAAATTATTAATTCTTAATTTTTATTTTTGTGCACTTAATATTGTATATAACTCAATAAATACACACATACATACACAAACAGTTTTGTGTTTATAGATTTGTACGTAGAATATATTTGTAATATAAATAGATTTTCCTTTTTTTCCTTCCTTAACTTTATTAAATAATTCAAAGTCTGTAATTTTATTTTTTTAAACTTGTTTTACACACTGGAAACCATTAACTCAAACCAGCGGTGCAATGAAAATGTATAGACCCCTTCTGTTGGGCCTTTTTTAGCAGCCTCAGGGTGCAAAGTATTAATGCCATTGTGGTGTTAGGTTTTCCCTTTTCTCAAGACTTTTTATAGATGACTTGTAGAGGGCCTTATTAAATGTCTATTGAATATGGCCAACTTATTTAAGGTCTTTAGGCTCCATTTCAAGTACAACAAATTGAATATGAAGGAAATGTTGAAGTAAAATTTATTCTTTTTAAAATATTTTTTTTCATATTTTAGATTGTAAAGGGTGTTTTTTATACAAGGAAATGTATTTTTAATATCAAATAGAAATATAACATTTAAGCATTCCCAACTTTTTTCAATTTTTAATAACACGTGCTTTAAAATTTCCTATAAAAATATCGCTACAGCTGCTATTTTTAGAAAACAATGAGTGATGAGTAAAATCTAAATATACTGTAGACCAACGGTTCTCAAATGGGAGTCCGTGTATTTATGTTTTAAAATCTTCAAACACAAACAACAAAATATTAGTGCAATCGCTTACTCTTCACTTTTTAATACAAAGTACCCGCGACTATGCACTGTCTGTTATTGCCAAATAACAGCTGATATGTATTGCCATTTAATTTAGTTTGAAAGAAAAGAAAATATTGTGAAGACTATTTAAATTTCAGCTTTACATATTTAAATAAAAATGGTGAAGTCTACAGTACGGTGGCACGAAATAAGCCCCAATGAAATAAGCCCCAAATCGAAAAATGAAATAAGCCCCAAAAAATTTTCAAATATTTTGTTTGGGGTTTATTTCATTTTTTTGGGGCTTATTTCATTTTTAAAATATTTGGGGCTTATTTCATAAAACTTTTTGGGGCTTATTTCATTTTATTTGGGGCTTATTTCATATCCGTAAAATAGATCTAAAATCCTTGCGCCCGGCCGTAGGTCGGTTATGCGGATAATACTTTGAACGCAAAGCCGGTGTTCGATATACCATAGAGGATAAATGCCTTGCGCCCGGCTGTAGGCCGGTTATGCAGAGAATACTTTGAACGCGAAGCCGGTGTTTGATATACCATAGAGGATAAATTCCTTGCGCCCGGCCGTAGGCCGGTTATGCAGAAAATACTTTGAACGCGAAGCCGGTGTTCGATATACCATAGAGGATAAATTCCTTGCGCCCGGCCGTAGGCCGGTTATGCAGAGAGTACTTCGAATGCGAAGCCGGTGTTCGATATACCATAGAGGATAAATTCCTTGCGCCCGGCCGTAGGCCGGTTTTGCAGAGAATGCTTGGAACGCGAAGCCGGTGTTCGATATAATTTAGAGGATAAAATTCTTGCATTTTTATGATTTCTTCTTAAGCTTACTTCATAAAGTTAACAAATTTCGGGCTTATTTCATTTTTTTTGGGGTTTATTTCATTTTTTAAAAATTTGGGGCTTATTTCATAAAATTTTTTGGGGCTTATTTCATTTTATTTGGGGCTTATTTCGTAAATTTTGTTTGGGGCTTATTTCATTTTTTTTGGGGTTTATTTCATAAAATTTTTTGGGGCTTATTTCATTTTTCGATTTGGGGCTTATTTCATTGGGGCTTATTTCGTGGTGCCCTACAGTACGTTATATGACACAAAACTATTTCGAACGATGCGATAAAACCGTCTAAAATGGAGAGGCATATTTAAGCAAATCATCTGGCTTTGAAAATAATTTTTTTTACTCTTTTGCGTTTTTAATTCAACCTAAAAAACAAAATACAAACTGTGCTTCAAAGAGGGTCCGCAAAAAAAAAAAAAAAAAAAAAATTTGCGAGGGGTCCGTGAACAGGAATTTGGTGAGAACCCCTGCTGTAGACAGTCCCTGTACTGTACTGATTCACTACTGACATTGTCACCAGTACTAGTGGCTTAGTGGCATAGACATTTAACATTTGCGTGTCATTGAAAATCCACTACTGACATTGGTACTATTGACTAGGTAGTTCTTTTGGGACCATATGTAGACATTGGAACCATTGATTCACTAGTTTAATTAAGAAATTATAGTCTACGCTTTTGGTGCTTTTCTAAAGCAGATGTCGATAATGAAAATGCATATTTTTTCACCTTAACCGACACATTATCTGCCATCTTTCGCCACCACAAATTTTTTTGTCATCAAAGCCAAATTTAAATTTGTAGACGCATTATTGACAATGTCGGCTAATAGTCACCAATATTGTAGACAAAAGTTGTGACTTGGAGACACTTGCCGCCAGGATTCCTTCAGGGGTTAAATACATATTCAAAATTGTGTATGTGTATCCATTTAAGACAAAAAAACATGTTCGACTTTTTTTCTTCTGAGATAATTTTGTGAGAATGTAAAGGGTGTTTTTTATAGAGTGACAAGTTTAAATCATAATAAAACAAGGAATAATATTTTTAAAATCAATGAAACGGGCTTTATTGGAAAGAAAATTTTATGAAATTAATGTTTAAATATGATTTCTGCCATGTGGCCGCCACGGCTTTCGCGTAGTAGGCGCAATTTTCAACAACCTTTCGCAGCATTTTCGGCCGTTTTTCGCCGATAACTCTTTGAATGTTGATTTCCAGTTGTTCAATTTTTTGTGGTTTATCGACGTAGATAAATGACCCAAAAGATAACCCAAAAGAAAATAAATAATGGGGTTAAATCACCCGATCTTGGTAGCCAATTATTTGGGCAATTACCTGAAATTATTTTTTTATCAAAAGTTTCTGTGAGTAACTCAATTGTAGCGCCCGCTGCACGATGAGTTTGACGAATAGAAGAATTATTTTGATAAAAAATTTCAACAATTTCCACGCATTGCCCTGGTGTAAGTCGATTCATAATGAAATTTCAAAGCAAACTAAACAAAAAGCAACTATCAGCTGTTAAATGGGTGCCCAAATAAAGCAGTGATGCCAAATCAAAGTTGTGACTCTCTATAAAAAACACCCTTTATTTGTCGCTGTCGTTTTGAGAATGAACTGCACGAATATAATTAATATCAGATCTTAAAAAAATGCCTAAGAAGGCCTAGCAAAAGGCTTAATTTGGAACTTTTACTGCCAGCTAAGTGTAACTTTAGCAACTAAATGGCTGTCCTTTATTCAATTATGGCGTAGAGAAATACAAAGAGAAAGAGACCAAGTGATGGGGTGAAATATTTTCTCTGTGACGTCTAACTTTTGTTTTGTCTTTGTGCTGTGTCAGCACGTTTTCTTGATGTATGTATGTAGGAATATACAGGCGTACTATGTAAATCTTAATAATGACGCCATTTCCGTTTCCGCCACTTCCGTTAATGTTGACTTTCCTTTTAGCGTATATTAAAAATTAAATTCTGTTTAAGAAAAATGTTTTTTTTTTTTTTTTAGAAAATTAGCAGTTTTTTTAAAGTGGCTTTCTTTTATTGTTTATATTTTTAGATTGTAAAATAAAAAAAAAAAACCAACACACACCAACAACAGCTACAATTAAAAAATTAAGTAAAATTTTGAAACAGTTTGCCGTCTTTTTTGTTTTGTGTTCTTTGGTTTGTTTTGGCTTCCTGCCGTCAAGTATATAAACACTAACTAACAGCATCCTTGAAAAATTAATTGACAGAAAACATTCAGTAATAAGTAAAAAATTACTTCTATTAATAGAACTAAAAGTTTTACTGAAAAGAATATTGTACTTTTATGCCATATGACTTCCTGAAAGCTTATGTCCTGCTCTAATATTTTTTGAACGGATCAGTGCTTCAGAAGCTGCATAGTTAATTAGAGATCAGTCGCACAGTGAAACATTATAATCGATCAACGTGATTGCTTACTCTCTTCAATTGCAAAACAATATCTACAATATTGCTCGAAGCTTGGTTATTTATAAAAACATTGATTTTAAAATTTAATAACTACGGCCTTGTCTCTAAAAAGACTTCATTTCAAATAAAGGAAACGAAATTCTGAACAGTTTATAACATATGAAATCTTCCCGAGGTTATGATTAGTTTGCCGCCATTTTTCGTTTGAATTTTTTTTCCGAAGAACTTCACAAATGGCCAAAACAACTCAGAATTTTGGGGAAATTTCTTTTAAAAAGTAAAGCACTACGAAATAAAGTACCAATTTTAATTTTTGTCGTAGCTTATTTCCTTTGCTGTTGTTTTTTCTCACACTTTTAAGCGACCAATTAGGCAACAAGATTTTTAACTTAAATTTCTCAATTACACAAATAATGTTTTGAATTTTTTCTTACTTTTTAGAATAGAAGAAAAAAGTAGATGAAAAAACTCAATAATAGAATATAAGGTTTTTAAAGTTTTGGTAATTACCAATAAACATTAGTTTAACAGTTCTTTTTAAGCAAATTAGAATAACAAAAATTTTCAATTAACAGTTTTTGAGTTCTCTCAACTTCAACACATACGATATTTGTAGAACTCTAAATGTAAAATAATATGAAAAAAACTTGTTTTTAACACTCACATAAATCCAACTGTGGCTGGGTTTTCGTTAACAACTTAAATAAGGTGGCATTTGATGTCATTTGCGATCATGTACGATATGTCTATTTATTTAAGCAGCAAAACAAGCATTTGTTCACATTTATGGTCTTGCCTTCATTTAACGCACTCACATATTTAAATTGATGATACCACTGGCTGTCATTTCTATATCTTTTTGGGCGTTACGGGTACATTTAACTGTTTTTCCAAAAAAAAAAAAAAAAAAAAAACAAAATTCATGCCTGATTGTACTTCAATGCAGTCATTGACATTGTCATTCTTTGGAATATTTGATTAATATGCGTTACACATCAACACAATTCAAATGCCCAACTATCAACTACTACTTTGTTAAAGTGGATATGATGTGTGACACATATGCAAACACCCACGCGTACATATAAACAAACACATAGACAGACAGACAGACAAATGGACAGATGGACTTCTTCATATAGGAAAGGCACATGTCATGAATTTGGGCTTAAATTGAACTTTAAAACAACACGTATTTCACAAAAACCCGATACATGTTAAATACATTTAAATGCATAAAGTTGTTGGCTGTTTAGTCAGTATGCACTGTGGGTTGGAAGGGTAAAAAGTTCGAATAAAAAAAAAAAATTATTATTTTTAAAAAGAAATTCATCGGGTCTGTTCTAGAATCCGAATTCACTTTCGAGTGAATTACTTTAGCATTTTTGGTGTTCTGCAATTCACATCCACATGTTTTTATTAATAAAAATATGTGGATCTGAATTGCAGAACACCAAAAATGCTAAAGTAATCCACTTTCAAGTGAATTCGGCTTCTAGAACAGACCCGCATATAAATGTTTTTTGTTTAATATTTTGCAAAACAAAAAAAAAAACAACTTATTTTCCCAGGAAAAATAAACTGATTTTTATCCGATTATACTGTTGGTTTTTCACTGAAGTGAATGATAAAGTGTAAAATAAATCTCATCAGTTAGATATCATTTTAAGAAGTCTTTGCACTTACAACTTTTGTTTTAACACTTTTGACTTCCATAATTATAGACGAAGTAGCATGTAAACATACATCATTGATTAAGATTGACCCTAATCGCCTAAAATCATTCAGAGATAGCTACAATATTCGTCAAGTTTTGTCTATTGCTCATCGAATATGAACTGCAACAAAGATAAAAGTTTGGAAGAGAATTGTATAAGTTATCAGGAAAAAAAGGGAGTATGAGAAAGAATTAATTCAAAGAGGAAATTACGAAATTATGGATGTAATGGCAATCTCAACATTTTGCAGTATGGTTCTGCAGGAATTACGACATAAATTAACCCTGCGCTACTCTAAAAAAATTCGAAGTGGTGTTGGTTATCGCGTTGACTACTAAGCAAATTTTTACCCATAAAACTTATATGTTAATACCTTATCTCTGAAACAACAGAGCGACGGGTGTACATATATGGTAGATAAAGGAAGTAGGTACTCTATGTTATTATGGTAGAAGGTGAGAGGGCACCTAAGGTTTCCCTCAAGGTCAAAGTAAATGGAAAGCTAATCCACAAGGGTTTTCTTTTGAGTCCTTAACAGTAACCTAAAGTGGTACCTCAAGTGCAGTTAAGCCCCACGGGAGAGTGTCTATCAGCGGGTAGAGAGTGTTGTCCTACATTAGACACATATTTGCGGTGTGATGTTGCGAGATCTCTTGCGGAAGGATATGTATTGACATATTCCATTTCCCTTGGGTATGCTAGCACCATCGCACTACCCTCGTTGGTGGCATGATTCCGTGACCGGTTATTGGTGAGGTCTTCTTCGGGCTGTGGTTGCTACCAAAAGCGGAGTGAGGTATTGGTTTAAAGACTGATGCTCGACCAGTGGCTGGTTGGGCTTCGGTTTACCAATAAAAATGCCTCTATGTGCTGTTGCGAAACAACAGACAAAAGAGATGAGTTAGCTCGAACAGTTAAGCAAGGTGTTTAGACTTGGGGGCTTTACCATGCCTAAGTAATTGCCAGCTGATGTGACAATCCAAGGGTCCACTTGTGGCTCTCGAGGTAACACGGGGGTGCTTGTGAGCACTTATATTCACATGTAACACATCTGTACATCAGAGTGGCATTGTATTAATTGTTGTTGGACTGTGTAAGTGATGCAGGAAGGCTACTGGTCACTAAAAACTGTTCCGACAACGATTAATACTGTTCCAAGCAAATGTACACTACAGCGCCCTTCTTCGTCGGATAGCACAATCGTCCGCGATGAAAAACAGGTAATAAAATGCCTAAGAAAGCTTAAGAAAGTTTATTCGTCTGCTTAACACCAGAGGCGTTGCAGTACTGCTTTAAAAGGAGTAAAATGCGCAATATTTATCGTCGTTATATATCACCAATCGATCAATGAGGCTTTAACTCTTTACAAAGCATTTTTCTCTACACTTTAGTAATCGCTAGATTAGGTTAACTTGGGCAGGCTGCTACTGCACACATGTGTCCACGTTAGGCCCTTTTGTGAAAAAGAGATGGAAAATAAGAAAGAATTAAGATGGAAAAGATAAGTGTGTGTATATAGTTAAAGTAGAAGAATGGCCGTTGTGTCATGCCGTAAAGGAGATGGTTAGTCATGAAACCATCCACAGCTCTTGATGAAGTACTTAGACAAGCTGACCAAAGACGATCGCCCCGTAATTGTCCTTCCTTCGTCCTCCAGAGAAGCACAGAAGCAGAGAAGATGGTAGATTGATTCCTCCTCCTTTCCAATTAGGCAGCTTCAAAAGAATTCGTAGTATGTTAGTTCAATTAACTTTGAACACTTCCCAACAAGATATTTTCTTAAGCTATCGCTAGGATTGAATTATTATAAAAATTGCGAACCCACTGTCTCATTATTATTGTTCACATAACATCACAGTTGTTTTGGTAGCAGTTGTAATTTTATGTCACTGCTACCAGCTCATTGAATAATTCAATATTAAAAGCTTCTGTTTAGAGTTTATTCACACTGTGTGTAGTGTATTGCATACTTGTATGAATACAGTATAGTTTGAACAGTGTATGTGTGTTTGTGTGTCTTTGACAAAATGTAAAATAATTTTCTCCGGACACCATTTTATACATTTTGTTTTGAAGACCGATATTGTTTGTGAAGCAAATAAAGTAATCAAAAGGTTTAGGTTGGAAAAGCTTTTTAATCCTTTACGAGTTAAATTAATTTTTTTTTAAGTTTATTGTAATTTTAGGTTTCAGCAGCAGTAGTGGACTTTCTTTGGGAAACTTTTTTTTTCCTTTAATGTTTGGCAAAATATGTAGGATTTTGTATAGATGTTGACCACATGACCAGATGCATGATGATGTAATTTTAAACACCAGATGTGTTTCGTATTTGTATTTCATCACGTTTCATATGCAAAAGAGAATAGTTTTTTTTTTATCAATTATAATACAATTTTAGATTAAAATTTTATGGTAAAAATATAAGGAAAATAAAGACTTTATAAATCTATTAAAGTTGAAACATATTGGATAAAAAACAAAATGTATTCACTCAACATTCAATTATCAATTAGGTCATGAGAGCTAGAAAATGAAAGCAAACGAACCTTGAGAAGTTCGATTAAATATAAATTTTTATTCTCATTAAAGGCAAATGATGTTCATTGGATTGTTATTTTCTTTAAAGTTAAAATTAGAAAAAAAATATACACCATATTTTTAGCAACCCATTTTATTACTGTTGATGCTGTAATCAGGTTAGGGAGAGAATTGCAAAATAGACCGCTAGAAATCAATTGAAACTTGACGGTTTTTGTTGTCGTTGTTGTTTGTTTTTGTTTTTATCAATTTATTCAAACATGGTTGTTTAGTCAATGTCCATATGCCGTTGTAGCGGCCACCACCACCACCACTACAGCACTTGCAGCAGCACCACTACATATTGGTTAAAATTGCTATTTTTGATGTTCAAGTTTTTAATTGTTTTGCATGCGGTTGCATGGTTTTGTGCCATTCAATATTGAATGCTAAAGTGGAGGAAACAAAAACATGCTGCAAATAACACACACATACACATCTAAAGTTCTTTACGACCAAACGGCATTTTTCCTCTCATTCGTCCTATAACGAAGCAAATAGTACGATGTTTTGTTTTGTTTTGTTTTGTTTTTTTTTTTTCTATTACAGAACATTGTCTATTTTTGGGCGCTTGCATGCTTATACATGTACATATTTCGCTTTGCGCGTTGTTCAACATTGCATTTTCTGTTTAGTTTTTTTTTTCTGCTTTTCCCAACTTAGTAATTCATTATGGAATTGTAAAAAATAAATTTTATTATGCGTTTTCCTACCGGTTTGATTGTTGCATATGAAATTGTTTACGAAAATATTTGTTTATACGAGTCTATTGACTATGGCCTGTTATTTATTTATGTTGGCGGCGCAATTTTCAAATAAATTGGTTAACTTTATTTTAAGCCAAAATTATTATATTTGAAAATAAGTCTCTTTCTTTGTAAGTTTTCACATTTAAATGAAAAAGATATGATAATTTAAAAGTTTTTTATGGAAAGCTTTTTTTATTACGTATGGAAATTCTTAATTAAGTTTTCCAATATATTTCATTATTGTGCCTTTTCACGGTTTTCAAATTGTTGTATTAGAATAAAGAAGCACTCACTATTTTTATTTATTCTATTACAGTTGTCCAAGTTGATTCGAAAACTGTAATGAACTCTATTAAGTTTAAATATAACACTTTCGATTTTCGATTGTGTTCGCATTAACTGGGGGAACGACTTTTCAATTGCTATTCTGATACACATTCGATAAAAATAAGGCTATTGTGACTATCACTTAATTAGATTGTTCACAATAGTTCATACGCACCAGCTGTTACAACAAGTAAATATTTTTTTTTTATTTTGCAAACTAGGTTAAAAATTAAACACAAAGAAAAATTATTAAAAATAATTACATATATTTCTATTATAAAAAATCATAAGCTTTTCTAAATGCTAAATTTTTCAAATTAATTCAGTTACTTTTGAAAAGTTATTGAAACTAGCATTTCTAATCGCTGTCTGGATAAAATTTATTAAAATAATTTTATATTTTTTTTAATCGCCCAAAAGCCGATAACAATTTAAAAATAGTATGTATATTTTCTAAAAATATCACATTTCGAGTGTTATATTCGGCTGCGCCGAATCTTATATACCCTTCACCAATGGATAAATATGTGATTCACTGAATATAATACAGGCTTTCCTTTCTCTAATAAATATAACATTTTAAACAATATAAAAATTAAGTTTGAACTGCATACTTGAAAACACTTTCACATTTTCTTCAGTGCTATATATGTACATTTGTATGTATGTACAAAACATACAGACTGTTTAAAATATTTTACAATTTTCCATCTATCAGTGAACAAGCAAGCAGGGATTCAGCTAGTATATTATGAAATTTGGTTCGAAAGTTAAACCGAACTGGAAAATCGTAATTTGATGAAATGTATCGTACTTTTTCTTTGCTACCAAAAACAGTGAACGCTCACTCAACATGTTCCCCCATCTCTCAGTACTCAAAGCGTTCAGCAGGTGGTTGAGCACCAGTTGTGTAGCAAACTGTGTGTGCTAAACGCACCCAATGATTATTAAAACTACCTAATGCCGTATTTACATTATGCAACTTGGTTGCATGCAATTTTCATTTCAAGTGAGAGTGCTTAAATGGAATTGTATAAATTTTATATAAATATGTCTCTTCTTCTCTGTTTTTCCCACTGAAAAAAGGAAGTTGTATGCAACAAAGTTGTGTAGTACGTGGAGATTTTGCTCAATAAATTATTTTATGAAATTTGTTGCATGTTTTAATTATTTGCCAATAGTATTGATGGGGAAGCAATTTCGAGGTAAATTTTGGATGTTTTTTTTTTTTTTTTTGGCAATTTTCTTTTCCACAATTACAAAAAGTAGGTCAACAAATGGTTTTTTCTTTTTTTTTTATCCTCTCTCTCAATAGGGCGGCTTTGAAATATGTTTGTAAGGATTCTTTTCCATTAAAAACCCCAAAAAATGCTTATGAAATGTATAATTAAGTACAGGGTCTTCTAATAAGAGATTTAATTTTATTTCTATAAATAAAAGAGGTCTTACCATTAATGGAATGAAAAAAAGTTTCAGATAAATGACCTTCACGGTTACGTGAGCAAAATCTTATTCTTTTACTGAAATTTTCCATCACCAATTTTAACATTTTCAGCTGTATGTTCTCGATAATTTAATAGCTTTCAACTTTGAAGTCTTGAATCAGTTGTGGGCCATTGGCGTAGACCTTATCTTTCATGTAGCTCCCACAGAAAAATATCTAAAGGTGTTAAATCATATGATTTCGGTGGCCGATTGTGATCGCCTCTTTAAAAAATCTAACGTTAATAAATCTTTTTAACGCAAAAGAGCCATGAAATCTGATAAATTCTTAAAATTTTTTTTGGTGAATATGATTAGTTTCAATACGTTGTTCAAATGTAGTTTTTCCTTGCCATCTTTTAAGTAGACCCTTTATGAAATTTTACTGATAATTATTGCAAAACCATACAATATGTAAATATTGCAACTGGTATGCAAACGAACTATTTTAGCAATTCAGTATTTTATTACATACGATTGCAACTTATTCGCTACAATTAAAATTTTATTGAAAAAATATTTTGTAACTAAAATGTTAATGATGATGAGAATGATGATGATGATGATGAGGATAATGTTGAAACTCAATGCACTTCCTTTTGCATACAAATACTATTTACACAAAAGGAAAATTTTTTCCAAAATTTTTGTATTAAAATGAATAGTTATCAATTGATTGGCAGCAGTAAAAATAAAATACAGAAAAAATAAATTAAATTCAAATGAATGAAGTTAAAATAACAACTGCATAGAAAAACAAAACTGGCTGCCACAATATTTGTGTTCGATCATTGAATAAATAAAAAAAAGTTAAAACAAAAAATATAAATTGTCTATGTAGAGAGAGACTCTTTACCATCAAATCAATAAAAATTTTGTTAATGAATTCATTTGCCAAAAAAAAAAAAATTTTGGAAAAGGCAAAAATAAAAACCTCAAATTGTAAATAAAATTAAATAATAAAAAAAAAAAAACAAAACCAAACATGAATGAGGGAAATGATAATTAAATCTTAAAAAAATTTTTGGCTGAAATTAACAAAGAAACCCTTTAAGCTTAGCCCCATTTTATATTTTATAATTAATTTAATTAATTTCAATTTAAAAAAAAAGGTATAAATTTTCATGGAAAATTTAAATTTGTTAACTTGCAGTGTCGCTAGCGGATTGCCTGACACACGAACTTGTCTTCTACATCAAAAACTACAAATGTTAAATATGTGCACAGCGCGGCGTCGTTTACAACAAGAAGAAAATCTCAATCCCCTAAAAGACGAAGAAGAGAATGATACCGATGAAGAATTTTTCGATTGCAATGAAGACGAAAGCAATCGTTCTTTATCTCCGGTAAAAGTAGTTGAAGCCATAAAGCCCGAAGGACGTTTAAAACGTTTACGTGACTTGAAGCTTTTAGATTCACAAGAATATTTATATGTGCCTATTACACAGGAATTTGTTCCTAAGACTGAAGATCAATTGCAATATGATTCAGATGTTATTTTGAAATGTGGCTCTAGTTCGGGTATGCTTTTTTAAATCTTCTTTGTTTTGCTTTTATTTAAATTTATTATACGAATTTCTTTTTTTACAATCTCATTTGTTCTTGCTTTTACACAAATTCATAAATACAAATTTCCATTTTATTGCAGATTTTGTTACTGGCATGATGTGCTCAACTTTGCAGTCAGATGCCGAAGCTTTTAAGGCAGCTAATTTGAATGCCCGTTTTGAGGATTTCATACGTTGGTATAGTCCCAACGATTGGGAGGAATATTTAGATGATGAGAATGTGAAACAACATAAGCTAAGTGCTCGCATGAGTGCTGCGGGTAACGGCTGGCAATTGGTGTGGGAAAAAGCTAAAGCAGTGCCCATATCGCGGCAGGTGAGTCCTTTCAATGTTTAAATAGTAAAAAATTAAAAAAAAAAAAAAACAGCTAAAAACTTCGGAAACCGTATTATGGATTGTTTGAAAAGGCCCTTGTTTTAAGATCATGCATTTCTTAAGAGCTGAGAAAACAAAGTTTTTGTATAATTTTTTCGCAATTAAAAAAACAAAACATTCTTAATTTTTTTTTTTTGTAATAAAAAAAAAATTGTTTTTTGAACCAGAATTAATTAAAAAAAAAATTGGAAAATCTTTAAAAAATTCTAATTAAAAGAAGCTAAAAGGGATGTTTATGTTGTTTAACGTTGTTTTTCGTGTGAGACTTCCTACTTCTACGATATGAAACTCTTAAGTCTGCACAGCACAATCTTTCACAATAATCATTTCGACAGGATTAGTTGTTGTAAATAGGCGTGGCATAGTCAACTTTTATGTAAACATATATATGAATTTTTTCTAATATCTTTTTTACCCGACTACGTATAAATTAAAAAAGAAGGATTTACGGTGTACACAGAAAAACAAAGATTCAATCAATGGAGTAGTTTTTAGTCAATTACGAAATTAATTAAAACTAGTTTTAGCTATTGATTAAGTTTATTAATTGAAATTTCTTAGGAATAATTTTTTTCTGGTATTAATTAAAAATGTTTTTGAATTTTTCCAGTAAAAAAGTAGAACAATTAAAAAAAATAATTAAAATTAAAGAACAACAGACGGTGGCACTTCAATAAATTCAATCAATTTCGTTGTTGAAGTTCAACGCACAGCGAAAATTACATATTTAAAATATAAATTTTAGATATTAAATAAATCGAAATTTATAACAATTGGTTTTTGATCACATGATTAATTGATTCAGTTAATATATTAACTAAAACTAGTTTAAAATTTTTAATTAATTATAAAAGTTGAAATTTTTTTGGAATAATTTCTTCCATATCTTCCATAATAATTTATTTATATTAGAAACGTTTATTTGACGGCACCATTGAAGGCTACAAAGTTCTTGACTATTTGGAGACTCGCAATTTTAGCGAAATTTATGGTCTAACGATTGTGCCCCTGCTGCACAGCACCATATTGAAACTGATGGTATTTGTTTGTTGTTTCTAATAATTTTATTTAACACAAATATTTTTATGTGCTGCCAATTTTTTTTCCACAGGAAATTTTCACCAATTCCCATGTTCTCGAACTTTTCTCAGAACTTTTAGATGAAGTTCTAGCCGATCTTAATCGCTTTTCAAAAGACATAGAAATAGTAGCAGCTTCATCTTCCTCTGTGACATCAGTAGATTCTTGTGATGAAACAAATTATATATTACAACTGCCCAGCACTTTGCGTATCCGTAATAAAATTGAACAATTAGAAATGCTTTTTTATCAATATAAATGTTTTGAACGTATGCCAGAATTGGTGGGCATAAGTGAACAACAGCTACAAAATAAATTCAAAGAGATTTTAAAAAATCAAGGAATTTGCACAATATCGCCAAAATGTACAACAGAAAGAGAAGAAACTGTCGATACGTCAACTGGTGTAGAGGAACGTTTAATGGCTTCATTTAAACGGGATATGTCAGATAAACTGATAAGCAAAGATTATGTGATGCGTGTCGGAGAAGGTTTCATCAAATTGCCCGAAAGCGAGAGAGATAATGAGAATGCTAAGCCAATAATGCCTCAGTTTCTAAGAGGCATTGTTACGGGTGAAAAGCTGCGGTTATGTGGAGCATTTACCGAAAACACAACATTTTTGAGTTAAACAGAATTATGCTAAAGTTTAAAGGATCTACTGCAATATATCAATATACATGAATACATACTTTCATACATACATACATACATATAATATTTGAAAATAAATGTATATTCCAACAAACTTGAAATATTTTTATACTTACATACATACGTACATATGTATGTATTTGTTTTTTTTTTTTTGTTGTTGCTCTTCTATTAAGTTTAATTATAAGTTTGTTGCTGCCTTAATCTAAAAGGATTTCCAAAATGAACTTTAAATAAGTTTTCTTTGTATAATTTACCACTGAAAATTTCCCACCATAATGGATGGCAAACTAACTTTTCTTTAACGAACTTGCTTGCTCCCTTTGGTAGGTATGCTGGGGGTCCGTGAGCTGTTGCCATTCTATAGGGTTTTTTTCTATTTTAATTTTTTTTTTTATTTTGGCAAAGAATGCAGGGCATATAAATTACACTTTTTTGTTTTTCTCAATTTGTTCAACATTTCATAGAAATCTTATGAGAAAAAAAAATAAAAAGAAAAAATACCAAAAATATTTTATTATGAAGAAGGAAAAAGTAAAAAAAAGCAAAAAAAAAATACATCAAAAGAAATGCCACCGTGTTTGAGAAGTTGCATTTTTACTAATGCCACAGGTAATTTGTGTTTTTTTCTTCTCTATTTTCCAAAAAACACATGAAAAGTCTGCAAAACCTTCATTAGTCAAGCCTTCCTTTGAGTCTCTGTACGTTTTATGTATTAATGTTTTTTTTATTTATATCCTAACTGCCTGCCAACAAGAAGGCACAGAGTTAGTGAGTGAGTGAGTCGTTTTTAACTTACTCCTTCTCATCTTTCTTCCGCTCTCTTCATCATACTTTGGTAATTTCAAATATTTAACTGACTGTTATTTTCTGCTGTTGTTTTTGCTGTTGTTTTTGCTTTATGTATTTTTTGGTTCATTCCTCATAAATGTTTTACATTTCTAAAAGGAAACTGCCTTAAAGCACAATAACTTGGTATGCACGAGGTTCATTGTCGTTGAGCCAAAATCCAGCCTATTGTGTAGTGATATTTATTTACATTAGGGTAGTACGAGTATTTATTATTAGGGTAAAGAAAAATGCTTGATGATATTGTGGAATTGAAAACCATTGCAGGTAAGTAATCACATTTCATATCAATCAAACACTTTACATACAAACATATTCATATACACAGAAAAAAATACATTCCAAAAAATTTTCAGTCAAAAATTTAAACTAGTTTTAATTAATTTCGTAATTGATTCAAATAATTACACGAAAAAAAATTTTTTTTTCTGGCAATTTTTACAAATTTTGATTGAATTATAATTTTAATTTTTTTCTGTGTGTCCCTATAAAAAATCATTCCGAAAACATTTTCAATTATTATTTTAATTAAATCAATTAATCATGTGATCAAAAACAAATTTGTTTAAAATTTTCAAAAGTTTTGACTTTTTGAGTTCACAAATGTAAAAATACTAAAAGATAATAGAAACAATTATTTTTTTTTTAAATGAATTAATACACTTCATCAAAAACTAAAACAAGTTTCAATTAATTTCGTTTTTGAATCAACTAATCGTGTGATCAAATTTTAAGTTAATGAAAATTTTAGCAATTATATATACAATTTTTGTTGTAGATTGAAATTTAACTGTGAAATTAAGGGCCTGTTCGGAAATGCATCATGTGTGCATGTGTGATTGCAGACATGCAGTTGATTTTTAGAACGTACAACGCATTAGATGCGGCTCAGTGATGCATTTCCGAACAGGCCGTAATTGTACCTGCAGTTTTGTGCGAACAAATAAATTTGTATATTCAGTTACTAAAGCTTTAATTTTTAATTATTGAAAATTTTGAAAAACTATTTGAAAAAATGTTGTTTGATTACATAAGTCATTGATTCAATTACGAAATTATTTGAAGTCATTTTTAGTTTTTCATAACTAGCTTAAGTACCTTTTATTTTACTAATAACTCTTTTCGGCATGATCTCTTTTTGCATAAAATTTTTCAAATTTCGAAAATGTTGACGTATAATTTTAATTGCACTCGTACTAATAAAAGCATGTCCATTCCATCCTTTTGTATTTTTTTACACTTATTATTTTATTATTTATAGCTAACTGATCAATCATCCGATCTTATCGCGTGATAGCTAACCTATTGAGCTCTCCAAAGTATTAATCTGATAGGAGTGCTGCCCTTATCGAACTGTTATATCACAATAATTTCATTTCATTGTTGTGGTTTAGCTAATCTAGATGCTGCATTTTATTGGCTGCTAATGCCAAACTTATCAGTATACCTTTTATTATGTTTGAATAGTGTTTAAACTAAAATCTTTATAAAGTGTGAGCAAAGTTGAGGTTAGGAAGTAAATTGGCTTAAAAACTCAATTTTTGTTTGACAAATTTATTTTTATTGACACCAATGTAAAGGGAAATATGGGAATTAATAATGGATTATGTTGTCGGGCAGAAATGTCCACCTCTAGCACGTCCTCTCTTATCACAAAATTTTGAACCACATTTTCCAACAAAGCTTCGCTTATCTTGTCAATGCAGCGCCGAATTTCATCTTTCAGAGCGTCAGTTGTTTGTAGTAAGCCCGGACTTTCCAATGGCCCCATATAAAATAATCCAACAACATTTTCCAACAAAGCTTCGCTTATCTTGTCAATGCAGCGCCGAATTTCATCTTTCAGAGCGTCAGTTGTTTGTAGTAAGCCCGGACTTTCCAATGGCCCCATATAAAATAATCCAACGGCGTTAAATCACAAGAACGAGGCGGCCAATTGACATCACACTTAATCAAGAAATCACGCGACAGGGAAATTTTTCATGATATTCAAATATTCACAATTAAAGTTCTTTGTTCAAGAGTGTAGTGCTGCATGCTTAAAATTTGCCAACTTTTTGCTAAATAAATGTCAAACAATGACAGCTCAATTCTTGACATTTCATTATTTGGCAACCAATTTACTTCCTAACCTTGAATTCGGCCAGCCTTTACTTAAACTCTCAAGCCCCAGAAATGAGAACTACAATTAGGAAACCTTTGGTAGACTTAAAATGGAAAAACTAAGATCTACTAACGAGTTGGCTTTAGTATCCAATAAAATGCAGCATATTGATTATAAATAAAACAAAAGTATTTATGTTTTAAAAAAATTTTATTTATTTGTTGTGGGTTAGCAAATCTAAAGATCTACTGATGAGTTGGTATTTAGTTCCCAACGAAATGCATATAGATTTGCTAACCCATAGCAAATAAATAAAATTTTATTGAAAATATATGTACATATATTCTTTCCTTATTCAAATTTCTTACACTGTAAGAATATGTATTTCTTTCTTTTTATAACAACGTGTTTAGTGAAATAATAATGACTGAATAGAAATCGTGAATGAATAACTGTTTAAGCACTACAGTGCATATAATAAATACATTTATACATACATACATACATAATCGACCATATAATTTATAGCGAAGTTTCGTAAAAAAATACAAAGGAAAGAAATATTCTCTAATTCATTTGCAATTTATTATTTTCCATTTTCTTGAGAATAATAAATAATGAAGAAAATTAAATTTGCTAAAAGTGGATCAGCATAACTATTTTTTTTCCAATGTATTTATAGTTTTAAGGACAATTGATATAAAGTCCTTTTAATAATAATTTGAAAAGAAAGAAAAGAAAACAAATAGTGTTCTCTTCGTTTTATTTAGATTTTAATCATGCGAAAACTGAAACGGAAAAAAAACAGAAGAAAATTTAGTAGAAATTGAACATTTTAAGAAATAATTTGAGATGTGAGAAAATTTGAGATGTAGGAAAATTTGAGATGCAGTAGCGCAAAAGTTTCCTTTCTCTTCTTATAAATTTACACTGCGATGGCACTAAAAAGGTCTCAGCAAGAAGAAGCTGCAAGTGTTTTTTTTTTTTTGGCAATATTTTCAGCTTTTAGATGAGAAATGATGAGGTAGTTTATGTAAAGAATTTAAAAAAAAATTTTAAAATCCCACAACTCCCAAAAAATTATGAAAATTCCCAAAACTGGGATTTTTGGTGTTTTGCCGTAGTTTTGGAAATACATATTTTTTTTTTTAATTTCACATTTATTCGAAGAAATACCCAAGAATTTATGTTTTTAAAAATTTTATTTATTTGTTCCGGAGGTTATCGGTTCGATTCCGGCCAGAGTTCCTGGGTGTTTTCTGCGGACAAGCTAATCGCTTTGCGGGGTTGTTTGTTTAAAAAAAAAAATTATTTATTTGTTGCGGGTTAGCAATATCTAAATGCATTTCGTTGGGAGCTAAATACCAACTCATCAGTAGATGTTTACGAAAATGTAAACAAATGGCAACATCTGCTGATGAGTTGGTATAGCAACCAACGAAATGCATTTAGATATTGCTAACCCGCAACAAATAAATAATTTTTTTTTTTTAAACAAACAACCCCGCAAAGCGATTAGCTTGTCCGCAGAAAACACCCAGGAACTCTGGCCGGAATCGAACCGATAACCTCCGGACTACTAGGATAGCATTGCTACCTATCAGCCACGGCAATAAAAGCATACAAGGTGTAAGGGACTGTGCACACATTACGTACCGCTGTTTTCAGAGATTTTATACCTCCCTTCGTTACGCTTTTTACTAATTTTTCAGTGCAAAATTTTTTTTTATTTTTATCAGATTTAAAAATATCCAGCCTGTTCCATGATATCGATCGCTCGAAAAAAAATCAACTTTAGTTTTAATCAGTTGTTTTTCATTTTTAATAACAGCATTATCGTTCGGTAGTCATCGTGGTCCAAGCTGATAAATGTTTGAAATTTTCATAAGCCCGAGTTGACAAATTTTGGGATCTTGTCGCTCAGATCCCACTAAAGATGTAAGATTAAATGTGTAAAATTAAGTTCAATAGCAGTTCTTTAAATGTTGGATGAATTTTCATCTCAATTGGGGCTGTCCCTGCATATTTATTGGAATATTTTTTTTTCCAAAATCCTCACTGTGGTGCAATGAAAAAAAAACAATTTTTTTATCTTGTACAGATGATCGCAGTATAAACAGTGTATCAAGTAAAGCAATATGGATTCAAAAAGTAAGATATAGTAATTAATATTTTTCATTAGAAAACGGTAAACTTTTAATTGAAATAATTAAACGGATACACAATGTAAAATGCTATCAACTAGATATTATTACGTATACGCTGTTGAGTCACTTAATACGTTGACGATAAGAAAGCTAGATTATATTTTTCTATAATCGGTTTTTTTTCATTCTTCTTTCAAAATTTTCTTTAAATCTAATTTAAAAATATGATCAATAGAACGAATACTAGCACGAAGAGGTTCAATTTAAATACGTACGCTTCAATAAAACTGTTGCCTTGTGGCATGTAGTTGGCATAATTGGCTTGATGTCTTTTTGCCTATAGCCCAGTTTCACACTTATTTTTTTCAATTAAATCTTGTACAATTTTACGATCAATGGTCATGTGGTACATTTTAGAATTGGCTTCGATATCTGGCTTATCAAATTTAAAATATTGCTGGTTGAAATTTCTTTTCTTGGTTTGATAAAATTTTTTGTGCTTCTTCAGTTATGACATCTTTTGTTTATTTTCTTATTAAAAAAAATTCTTTTGATCTGCTACATTTTGTTGAAGATACACATCTTTCTGTTGCTCGACTAGGTGACCGCTTGAAGATGGTATAGTTTTTTTTTTTGTGCTTAATAAAGGGTGTTTTTTTATAGAGTGAGACAAGTTTAAATCATAATAAAACAAGGAAATATATTTTTAAATCAATTAAACGGGTTTTATTGGACAGAAAATTTTATGAAATTAATGTTTAAATATGATTTCTGCCATGTGACCGCCACGGATGCCGCGTAGAAGGCACGATCTGGAACACCAAGTTTCAACAACTTTTCGCAGAATTTGCGGCCGTATTTCGCCGATAACTCTTCGAATGTTGATTTCCAAGTGTTCAATTGTTTGTGGTTTATCGACGTAGACATAACTCCAAAGAAAATAATTTAATGGGGCTAAATCACAAGATATTGGTGGCCAATTAATTGGACCATTATGTGAAATAATTTTTTCATTAAAAGTTTCTTTGAGTAAATCAATTTTAGCGCCCGCTTCTCGATGAGTTTGACGAATAGGACAATTATTTTGATGAAAAATTTTAACAATTTGCAATCGTTGCTCTGGTGTAAGTCGATTCATAATTAAATTTCAAAACAAACTAACAAAATGCAACTATCAGCTGTTAAATGGGTGCTCAAATAAAGCAGTGATGCCAACTCGAAGTTGTTAGAGCAATTTCTTAAAATGTTATTGTTCTGAGATTTGCTTAAGAGGGATAAAACACTTAAAAGTTTATCGCCGAAAGTCTGTGTAAAATATAAAATATCTGACCTTGGATCAAAAAATTATTCCGGTTTAAAAGGCAGGATATACGATTTTTTTAGCGCTTTCACGCAAAGATTTTTTAATCCATTAAGTAGGAGATTTTCGCGAAATTTGCAAATTTTAACGATTCTGGAGGTCAAACCTCAAAATCTTTTCTCAGTTGTAAAATACGATGAAGGAACAAATACATATAAGGCATCCTTATAAATAGAACAGTTCCTTGACAGAACCTTTAGCTCTAATCTGATTAAAAGCTTCCTTACATTCCTTACAGATTTTATTTTTGTTTCTGATTTTTCATCTCTTTTCAAGCTTTTGTTTTTGGTTGCTGTTTTTATATGAAATTCTCTGCATTTCCTTTTTATTTTTTATTTTAAATTCCTGCTTCAATCGCTTTATTGTTCTCATTTAGCATCTTTCCATTTGCCTTTTGTTCTTTTTAAATTTTTCATCTTTTGTTCCATTTATATTTTGTCGTAGATTGTCAATTTAAATATTCCACTATTTTATTTTTATTAAGAATAAAATAAAAATGTGATTCAGAGAATCCTGTGCTTTATAATTTTAGTGGGTCATATTATATTTAGTTTTTTTCCCCCCATTTTTCCTTGCAAACACACCGAATGTATGTGTAGATATATGTATGTAGGTGCGCAATTTTTGGTCCTTTGAAGCTTTTTCTTTTATATGTTTGTGTTTGTGTATTTTTTTAAACCAACCTTTTCATACAAAGGTTTTATAACAAAGATGGTACTTTCGTGTCAATGACATGTGAATGGCTTCAAAAAAAAAAAAATCTCAAAAGCAAAAAAGCAAACTGTAGGGAACACGCCATTGTTTATCTCATTTTTTTTTGCTGTTTATAATAAAAGAGCCCACGTCAAGCTTTTAACTCAATTGAAAGAGATTAAATGCCTACAGAAATACAGTCATACATATGTATGTATTTACATAAGTATTGTATTTGTGTATGTGTGATTACAGAATAACAACTACAGTTGTTGGTTAATTTTTCTTTGTTTCTAATAAGAAAATTTTAAACATTTATGCCACATAATAAAATTAAAAATTTATAAAAGCTGCTGTTGCCTAGCAACAATTTGACACATATTAAAATTGCAGAAGAAAAGTTTGCCACAACTTAGTATTTCTTCAAGAGGCTAATCTAATTGCTGTAAAGCTGACTTATACAACGTCACACAGTGGGGGATTTTGGAAAAAAATGGAAATAAATCTAAAGTTTTTGAATGAAATTATATATGGCGTTTACAGAGGTAATATTGTATTAGGATCTTATTTCTTTAAAGTGAGCGGAACCACGCTACTCTTAATAATGTCACCTCGGGCTTACGAATAATTCAAAAAGATGTTTGCCAACCTGATAATTTTCATTTTATGGGAAAAAAAGGAATTTCAAAGAAGAATTTTGCCTCTTAAAGATCTAAAAAAAATTTTTTGGCATTTATGGGTTTCCGATTAGAGTCCACTAAAAAAGGTCTTATTTATTTACCACTGTTTTGTTAATGGGAAATCCAAAATTTCCCCATTTTTTTGCATGTACTAAAAACATCGGCAGTTTATTTTTTAAATTTACAAAACGTATAATTTTTAATCGCTTCTTGCAGAAAAAATGTGTTAAATATTTGGAAACCTATAAAAAAAATTTGTAAAAGTACACACTTCATATTTATACTATTTTTAAATAAAGTAAAGGGTGTTTTTTTTATATAGTGGTATAAAACCTTAAGTTGCCAACACTTTTTTTAACTAGCGGTCATTTTGTGAAGCGAAATATGTTTAGTTTGGTTTGGCATTTCAACATGAATAGACTGATGCCTGCAAAACGCTTTAAAATTGAGCAAATTTGCGCACTACGTCGCGAAATTTGTTTAGCGATGAAGCTCACTTTTGTTTGAATGAATAAAAAATAAAATAAAATTTTGGTTCTATAAGATGCCGAGCTTTTCCAAATTTGTATTCCTTTTTTTTGATAATGATATCAATTTTGAGCCATGTGCTCTTAAATTCCAAAGTTACACTCAAAAATTTATGACGCGAGCTGGAGGCCAAATATTAACTGTTTAAGTGTTTTTTAACCTGGCGAATAATAAGAAAAAAAACGGCGAAAATGTTCAAAATTCCAATTTTTTGTTAAATATCAAATCTGCCATATGTTTGAATTTTTCATAAGCCCTAAATGACCCATTGCGGAGTCTTGTATCTTCGCCTTCGCCTAATAATTGCTATTTTGTTGAAATCCGCATTATTTCAATTTTTATTCCAAAATCCCCTACTGCTTTTTAGTGGGCATCCCTCAATTTAAGAAGAAACCTTAATTTAATCATATAATTTCTATTTCCTCTGCCTCGTAATATAAATTTGATTGAAAATATCGATTTTAAAGAAAACTTGCCTTCTCGTACATCAAATAAATTGTGTTGATATAATGAAATTAACTTACCAACATAAATACAATTTTATAAATTCGTTTACAAAAATGGCAAAGAGAGAAAGTAACGAGATGTGTTGAAATGCAGCAGGACAATCTGAAAGAAAAGCAATAAGGATATAAAAAAGTTGGCATAAGACTCAGATATTATAGAAATACATAAAGAGAATTTATTTTTCAAGTTAATGTAAAAAATACACAACAAATAACTATTTTTAGTTTGCAGCTATTCATGAATCAAGCTCGACTTTGATGTTGTTATTTAGTTTGAAAAATCAGTTGGAGAAAAACGCATGTACTCGTATGTTTTGTATGTTTGTGCTTTTTACCGTGCGTGAATTAATAAAATTAGTGTGTTTGTATTGGATAGCAATTTTAAACAATTAAAGCCCCCTCAAAATTCGGCAGTATTAACTTTTGCTTATCAATATTTTTAATTTGGTATAAGTTTTGTCAAAATCGGTTGAATAATAAAGCCATAAAGTCTGTCACAAAAAGTGTTGTTGCCTATTAATAATATAGCTTAAATTATATTTAATGCATTGAATGCACTTACAGCTGCCGTTAATTGATCACTTATTTAATAAGTATTAAAAATATGTAGTTTTAATATGGTTACGGCAACAATATTGAGTTCTCTGCTATTATGTTTTGTTGCCGCAAATGACTTAAAGTTACTTTGAAATATTCCAAAAATAACTTTAGTTTGAAAAAACAATTTTTTTTTATTTTAAGCATTAAAATTAGAATAATTTGTAAACGAAATTTTATTACTTAAAACCATCTAAGGGGATATTTACATTGTTACGGCATGAAAACTTTTTAAAAGAAAGAAAGGAATGGGGTGGCTTAAGTAGCTCCAAATTCAGATGTTGTTCTAAATACAAAGTTTTGCCCACATCTAATGATTTTTCATAAACTGCTCACAACGAGAGCAGTGCATGACCGGTTCCTAAGTGAAAAAAATTGATTAAAGCTAATGTATGTAAAAAGAACCTTCCCTACAAAAAATGAGGGTACTCTATACATGCGTATATGGACTCCTCCAAAATGCAGTATGAGTACTCCAAATGTAGTCCAAATGTAGGAGTAGTCCCAAAAATACTCCTTTTATATAAAATGGACCATGTACTCCAATAATTTTTGTAGGGTTGTAATAGTTTTCATTTTAGTTTTAGGAGGGTTAACTTGATTTTTTGTTGTTCTTTCTATATTATAGATCCAGAGCAATAGAAATCGTACAATGATCCCATATTTAGTTGAATTTTAAATAAAATGTTTCCATTAGGAATGATATGATTTTGAAGTGAAATTTCGGCCATTTGTAATATGTCATCATGGAGAGACATACGCAAGAACAACTTTTACAAATTATTCAGTTTTATTATCAAAATAATCGTTCTCCAATTGAAACTTTTCATCTTCTCCGATGAGGCTCACTTTCATATGAGTAGTGCGGTAAATAAACGAAACTGTCGATTCTGGTGCGAAGAAAATCCACAAATTATTCATGAAAAACCATCACATTCACCTAAATTGACAGTTTGGTGTGGTTTTTGGGCTGGTGGAATCATTTGTCCGTACTCCTTTCGAAATGAAGCTGGTAACACCGTTACTGTCAATAGAGAGCGGTATTGATCGATGATAATCAACTTGTTATGACCGAAATTAAAAGAACTTGATCTTGACAAATGCAACAATTAATTTATTCAACAAATTGGGAAATTGAATGGCCTCCAAGAACTCCAAGAAGAATGGATTTAACACTATTAAACTATTTCTTGTGGGGTTATTTGAAGTCATTAGTCTTTCGAAAAAAACCAGACTCTCTTCAAGCTTTACAAGTCAATATTGAACGTGCCATTCATGACATACGACTTGATTTAGTTGAAAAAGTGCTCGAAAATTGGGTTCATCGAATTCGTTCCTGCAGAAGGAGTCGTGGAGGCCATTTGAATGACGTTTTATTTAGAACTTAATTGTATCGATTGTATTTCACATTAAGTAAAAAGCTTTTGAGTTTCCTTAACAATAAGTGTGTTTATTTTTTTTTAAGAAATCATATCACTCTTATTGTAAATCGTTGTATCTGTAACTAACAAATAATAAATTTCGATGCAACGATTTGTTTCGACATTGTGAAAAAGACAGTTAATTGGAAAAATATTAGGCAATAATTTTTTTTCCAGTGTATGTATGAGTACATGAAGAAAACGCTACATAAAATGGTTTTAATTCTGCGCTATAAAAAATGTTTTTTGGCTTCAAGTAAAAATAGTGCTTTAAGAATTAAACTTACAGAAGGCTTAAAGGAATTATAAAGATATTCAAATTTAAAACATTAGATATCATGGTCAGTTGGGTAGCGGTATGCCACAGATATATGTATCTTGCTTGTTTCTCTTATTATTTTGCTTGCAGCTTCATTAAGATTCATTTATATCTAACTTTAGACCAGAGATAATTGATTTAAAACGTCAGGTTTTCTTTTTTTTTTTTTTTTGTATAATCTAATAAAGATACACGCACAAGAAGGAAAAAAACAAGAACACAAGTACAACAATGACTGACTACATGGCATAAAAAATATAAATAAAAAAAAATAAGAAATAAATAAAAAAAGAGATAGTCACGCTGACCAACAACTCGCATCCCACAGTCAGTCATCACGTCAAGTCAGTTGATCTTGTGCCTGACTTTGGGCAAACATTAATGTGCAACTATTTGCACACCACACATTCAGGCTGACGATGATGATGATGAAGAAGCTCAAGCGAATGGAATGAAACGAACTGTCGCTTCTCTTTTATTCCAGAGACTATTCATCAACTGTAAACAAATAAATGGACAAGGCAAAGAAATAGAAATGATTGTAAATGTTGTATTGTATATCTTTGAAAATCGTAACTATAACAATTTACAATAATATGCAATAGAGTATTTCTTTCATTCGGTGCCATTTGAAATGTTGCTTTTATCACAGTTCTTATTTTTTTTTTTGTTTTCTTTATTTGTATGGAACATTTTTCATATAATTGCATTTTATTACGTTAAAGACTTTGGGTTCGCTTACTTAAGGTCATGAATTATTCAAAAAGTGTAGAATGGAAAAATTGCAAAGGAACTATAATATACATTGTATGTATGTGCACCATTCCTTCTTTTATTTTTTATTTTACTAGAGAGTTTCTTTAATACTCCCAAAGTTTCTCTTCAGTTTGTGTGCCATTTTATGACTGACTGTAGCAGCTACAATAGTGCAGTTTTGTGGAATAAATTGTGAATTTTTATTTAAACGAATATTTTTTTTTCTTATTTTTACATTCAAAAATTAATTTTACGTTTTGAATGGATTTTTTTTTGGTTGTGATTTAAATGGCTTAATCTTTTCAGGACCGAACGATAATGAGAGTTTCTTGTTTTTCATCTTATTTTAAACAAAAATTGGTGTTTCCTTTTTATTAGTGTAATAAAGTTTTTTTTAAATTAATACAATTTATTAGAATGTTGTAAAAAATATATAATTTTTATACCCTTCACCAAAAATATTAAAGGTATTTATAGGTTTCTCAATATGTGTGTAATTTCCACAATATTTATATGAGTTCCATATAGTATACGAGTACTAGTTTATCCCGGTGTGCTTCGCTACCCCCTTGGTTATAAAATAAAATTAACAGTATTTATATTAAAATTGTGTAAATTTTGTTCAGCTCTACCGGAATTTGGCAAGTTGTGGGCACATTTATGTTTGTCACTCATTTGGACCAATGGGAAACTAAAGCCAAGGATCCATACTTATAGACTATGTAAGTCCGATTTCTCAATTTTATTTGAGAATTTTTCTATAAAATTTGTTTGTCACTCATTTGGACCAATGGGAAATTAAAGCCAAGGATCCATACTTATAGACTATGTAAGTCTGATTTCTCAATTGTATTTGAGAATTTTTCTATACCACTTGTTTGTCACTCATTTGGACCAATGGGAAATTAAAGCCAAGGATCCATACATATAGGCTATGTAAGTCCGATTTCTAATTTGTATTTGAGAATTTTTCTATAACACTTGCTTGTCACTCATTTGGACCAATGGGAAATTAAAGCCAAGGATCCATACTTATAGTCCGATTTCTCAATTGTATTTGAGAATTTTTCTATAAAATTTGTTTGTCACTCATTTGGACCAATGGGAAATTAAAGCCAAGAATCCATACTTATAGACTATGTAAGTCCGATTTCTCAATTGTATTTGAGAATTTTTCTATACCACTTGTTTGTCACTCATTTGGACCAATGGGAAATTAAAGCCAAGGATCCATACATATAGGCTATGTAAGTCCGATTTCTAATTTGTATTTGAGAATTTTTCTATAACACTTGCTTGTCACTCATTTGGACCAATGGGAAATTAAAGCCAAGGATCCATACTTATAGTCCGATTTCTCAATTGTATTTGAGAATTTTTCTATAAAATTTGTTTGTCACTCATTTGGACCAATGGGAAATTAAAGCCAAGAATCCATACTTATAGACTATGTAAGTCCGATTTCTCAATTGTATTTGGGAATTTTTTTATAACATTTGTTTGTCACTCATTTGGACCAATGGGAAATTAAAGCCAAGGATCCATACTTATAGTCCGATTTCTCAATTGTATTTGAGAATTTTTCTATAAAATTTGTTTGTCACTCATTTGGACCAATGGGAAATTAAAGCCAAGAATCCATACTTATAGACTATGTAAGTCCGATTTCTCAATTGTATTTGGGAATTTTTCTATACCACTTGTTTGTCACTCATTTGGACCAATGGGAAATTAAAGCCAAGGATCCATACATATAGGCTATGTAAGTCCGATTTCTAATTTGTATTTGAGAATTTTTCTATAACACTTGCTTGTCACTCATTTGGACCAATGGGAAATTAAAGCCAAGGATCCATACTTTTAGACTATGTAAGTCCGATTTCTCAATTGTATTTGGGAATTTTTTTATAACATTTGTTTGTCACTCATTTGGACCAATGGGAAATTAAAGCCAAGGATCCATACTTATAGTCCGATTTCTCAATTGTATTTGAGAATTTTTCTATAAAATTTGTTTGTCACTCATTTGGACCAATGGGAAATTAAAGCCAAGAATCCATACTTATAGACTATGTAAGTCCGATTTCTCAATTGTATTTGGGAATTTTTTTATAACATTTGTTTGTCACTCATTTGGACCAATGGGAAATTAAAGCCAAGGATCCATACTTATAGACTATGTAAGTCTGATTTCTCAATTGTATTTGAGAATTTTTCTATACCACTTGTTTGTCACTCATTTGGACCAATGGGAAATTAAAGCCAAGGATCCATACTTATAGACTATGTAAGTCTGATTTCTCAATTGTATTTGAGAATTTTTCTATACCACTTGTTTGTCACTCATTTGGACCAATGGGAAATTAAAGCCAAGGATCCATACTTATAGACTATGTAAGTCTGATTTCTCAATTGTATTTGAGAATTTTTCTATACCACTTGTTTGTCACTCATTTGGACCAATGGGAAATTAAAGCCAAGGATCCATACTTATAGACTATGTAAGTCTGATTTCTCAATTGTATTTGAGAATTTTTCTATACCACTTGTTTGTCACTCATTTGGACCAATGGGAAATTAAAGCCAAGGATCCATACTTATAGACTATGTAAGTCCGATTTCTCAATTGTATTTGAGAATTTTTCTATAAAATTTTAAAGATTAAAATTGTGTAAATTTCGTTCAGCTCTACGTGAATTTGGCTATTTGTTTGTCACTCATTTTGACCAATGAGAAATTAAAGCCAAGGATCCATACTTATAGACTATGTAAGTCCGATTTCTCAATTGTATTTGAGAATTTTTCTATAACATTTGTTTGTCACTCATTTGGACCAATGGGAAATTAAAGCCAAGGATCCATACTTATAGACTATGTAAGTCCGATTTCTCAATTGTATTTGAGAATTTTTCTATAAAATTTGTTTGTCACTCATTTGGACCAATGGGAAATTAAAGCCAAGGATCCATACTTATAGACTATGTAAGTCCGATTTCTCAATTGTATTTGAGAATTTTTCTATAACATTTGTTTGTCACTCATTTGGACCAATGGGAAATTAAAGCCAAGGATCCATACTTATAGACTATGTAAGTCCGATTTCTCAATTGTATTTGAGAATTTTTCTATAACATTTGTTTGTCACTCATTTGGACCAATGGGAAATTAAAGCCAAGGATCCATACTTATAGACTATGTAAGTCCGATTTCTCAATTGTATTTGAGAATTTTTCTATAAAATTTGTTTGTCACTCATTTGGACCAATGGGAAATTAAAGCCAAGGATCCATACTTATAGACTATGTAAGTCCGATTTCTCAATTGTATTTGAAAATTTTTCTATAAAATTTGTTTGTCACTCATTTGTACCAATGGGAAATTAAAGCCAAGGATCCATACTTATAGACTATGTAAGTCCGATTTCTCAATTGTATTTGAGAATTTTTCTATAAAATTTTAAAGATTAAAATTGTGTAAATTTCGTTCAGCTCTACGTGAATTTGGCTATTTGTTTGTCACTCATTTTGACCAATGGGAAATTAAAGCCAAGGATCCATACATATAGGCTATGTAAGTCCGATTTCTAATTTGTATTTGAGAATTATTCTATAACACTTGTTTGTCACTCATTTGGACCAATGGGAAATTAAAGCCAAGGATCCATACTTATAGACTAAGTAAGTCCGATTTCTCAATTGTATTTGAGAATTTTTCTATAAAATTTGTTTGTCACTCATTTGGACCAATGGGGAATTAAAGCCAAGGATCCATACTTATAGACTATGTAAGTCCGATTTCTCAATTGTATTTGAGAATTTTTCTATAAAATTTTAAAGATTAAAATTGTGTAAATTTCGTTCAGCTCTACGTGAATTTGGCTATTTGTTTGTCACTCATTTGGACCAATGGGAAATTAAAGCCAAGGATCCATACTTATAGACTATGTAAGTCCGATTTCTCAATTGTATTTGAGAATTTTTCTATAAAATTTTAAAGATTAAAATTGTGTAAATTTCGTTCAGCTCTACGTGAATTTGGCTATTTGTTTGTCACTCATTTGGACCAATGGGAAATTAAAGCCAAGGATCCATACTTATAGACTAAGTAAGTCCGATTTCTCAATTGTATTTGAGAATTTTTCTATAAAATTTGTTTGTCACTCATTTGGACCAATGGGGAATTAAAGCCAAGGATCCATACTTATAGACTATGTAAGTCCGATTTCTAATTTGTATTTGAGAATTTTTCTATAAAATTTGTTTGTCACTCATTTGGACCAATGGGAAATTAAAGCCAAGGATCCATACTTATAGACTAAGTAAGTCCGATTTCTCAATTGTATTTGAGAATTTTTCTATAAAATTTGTTTGTCACTCATTTGGACCAATGGGGAATTAAAGCCAAGGATCCATACTTATAGACTATGTAAGTCCGATTTCTCAATTGTATTTGAGAATTTTTCTATAAAATTTGTTTGTCACTCATTTGGACCAATGGGAAATTAAAGCCAAGGATCCATACTTATAGACTATGTAAGTCCGATTTCTCAATTGTATTTGAGAATTTTTCTATAAAATTTGTTTGTCACTCATTTGTACCAATGGGAAATTAAAGCCAAGGATCCATACTTATAGACTATGTAAGTCCGATTTCTCAATTGTATTTGAGAATTTTTCTATAAAATTTTAAAGATTAAAATTGTGTAAATTTCGTTCAGCTCTACGTGAATTTGGCTATTTGTTTGTCACTCATTTTGACCAATGAGAAATTAAAGCCAAGGATCCATACATATAGGCTATGTAAGTCCGATTTCTAATTTGTATTTGAGAATTTTTCTATAACACTTGTTTGTCACTCATTTGGACCAATGGGAAATTAAAGCCAAGGATCCATACTTATAGACTAAGTAAGTCCGATTTCTCAATTGTATTTGAGAATTTTTCTATAAAATTTGTTTGTCACTCATTTGGACCAATGGGGAATTAAAGCCAAGGATCCATACTTATAGACTATGTAAGTCCGATTTCTCAATTGTATTTGAGAACTTTTCTATAAAATTTTAAAGATTAAAATTGTGTAAATTTCGTTCAGCTCTACGTGAATTTGGCTATTTGTTTGTCACTCATTTGGACCAATGGGAAATTAAAGCCAAGGATCCATACTTATAGACTATGTAAGTCCGATTTCTCAATTGTATTTGAGAATTTTTCTATAAAATTTGTTTGTCACTCATTTGGACCAATGGGGAATTAAAGCCAAGGATCCATACTTATAGACTATGTAAGTCCGATTTCTCAATTGTATTTGAGAATTTTTCTATAAAATTTTAAAGATTAAAATTGTGTAAATTTCGTTCAGCTCTACGTGAATTTGGCTATTTGTTTGTCACTCATTTGGACCAATGGGAAATTAAAGCCAAGGATCCATACTTATAGACTATGTAAGTCCGATTTCTCAATTGTATTTGAGAATTTTTCTATAAAATTTTAAAGATTAAAATTGTGTAAATTTCGTTCAGCTCTACGTGAATTTGGCTATTTGTTTGTCACTCATTTGGACCAATGGGAAATTAAAGCCAAGGATCCATACTTATAGACTAAGTAAGTCCGATTTCTCAATTGTATTTGAGAATTTTTCTATAAAATTTGTTTGTCACTCATTTGGACCAATGGGGAATTAAAGCCAAGGATCCATACTTATAGACTATGTAAGTCCGATTTCTAATTTGTATTTGAGAATTTTTCTATAAAATTTGTTTGTCACTCATTTGGACCAATGGGAAATTAAAGCCAAGGATCCATACTTATAGACTAAGTAAGTCCGATTTCTCAATTGTATTTGAGAATTTTTCTATAAAATTTGTTTGTCACTCATTTGGACCAATGGGGAATTAAAGCCAAGGATCCATACTTATAGACTATGTAAGTCCGATTTCTCAATTGTATTTGAGAATTTTTCTATAAAATTTGTTTGTCACTCATTTGGACCAATGGGAAATTAAAGCCAAGGATCCATACTTATAGACTATGTAAGTCCGATTTCTCAATTGTATTTGAGAATTTTTCTATAAAATTTGTTTGTCACTCATTTGTACCAATGGGAAATTAAAGCCAAGGATCCATACTTATAGACTATGTAAGTCCGATTTCTCAATTGTATTTGAGAATTTTTCTATAAAATTTTAAAGATTAAAATTGTGTAAATTTCGTTCAGCTCTACGTGAATTTGGCTATTTGTTTGTCACTCATTTTGACCAATGAGAAATTAAAGCCAAGGATCCATACATATAGGCTATGTAAGTCCGATTTCTAATTTGTATTTGAGAATTTTTCTATAACACTTGTTTGTCACTCATTTGGACCAATGGGAAATTAAAGCCAAGGATCCATACTTATAGACTAAGTAAGTCCGATTTCTCAATTGTATTTGAGAATTTTTCTATAAAATTTGTTTGTCACTCATTTGGACCAATGGGGAATTAAAGCCAAGGATCCATACTTATAGACTATGTAAGTCCGATTTCTCAATTGTATTTGAGAACTTTTCTATAAAATTTTAAAGATTAAAATTGTGTAAATTTCGTTCAGCTCTACGTGAATTTGGCTATTTGTTTGTCACTCATTTGGACCAATGGGAAATTAAAGCCAAGGATCCATACTTATAGACTATGTAAGTCCGATTTCTCAATTGTATTTGAGAATTTTTCTATAAAATTTGTTTGTCACTCATTTGGACCAATGGGGAATTAAAGCCAAGGATCCATACTTATAGACTATGTAAGTCCGATTTCTCAATTGTATTTGAGAATTTTTCTATAAAATTTTAAAGATTAAAATTGTGTAAATTTCGTTCAGCTCTACGTGAATTTGGCTATTTGTTTGTCACTCATTTGGACCAATGGGAAATTAAAGCCAAGGATCCATACTTATAGACTATGTAAGTCCGATTTCTCAATTGTATTTGAGAATTTTTCTATAAAATTTTAAAGATTAAAATTGTGTAAATTTCGTTCAGCTCTACGTGAATTTGGCTATTTGTTTGTCACTCATTTTGACCAATGGGAAATTAAAGCCAAGGATCCATACATATAGGCTATGTAAGTCCGATTTCTAATTTGTATTTGAGAATTTTTCTATAACACTTGTTTGTCACTCATTTGGACCAATGGGAAATTAAAGCCAAGGATCCATACTTATAGACTAAGTAAGTCCGATTTCTCAATTGTATTTGAGAATTTTTCTATAAAATTTGTTTGTCACTCATTTGGACCAATGGGGAATTAAAGCCAAGGATCCATACTTATAGACTATGTAAGTCCGATTTCTCAATTGTATTTGAGAATTTTTCTATAAAATTTTAAAGATTAAAATTGTGTAAATTTCGTTCAGCTCTACGTGAATTTGGCTATTTGTTTGTCACTCATTTTGACCAATGGGAAATTAAAGCCAAGGATCCATACATATAGGCTATGTAAGTCCGATTTCTAATTTGTATTTGAGAATTATTCTATAACACTTGTTTGTCACTCATTTGGACCAATGGGAAATTAAAGCCAAGGATCCATACTTATAGACTAAGTAAGTCCGATTTCTCAATTGTATTTGAGAATTTTTCTATAAAATTTGTTTGTCACTCATTTGGACCAATGGGAAATTAAAGCCAAGGATCCATACTTATAGACTATGTAAGTCCGATTTCTCAATTGTATTTGAGAATTTTTCTATAAAATTTTAAAGATTAAAATTGTGTAAATTTCGTTCAGCTCTACGTGAATTTGGCTATTTGTTTGTCACTCATTTGGACCAATGGGAAATTAAAGCCAAGGATCCATACTTATAGACTATGTAAGTCCGATTTCTCAATTGTATTTGAGAATTTTTCTATAAAATTTTAAAGATTAAAATTGTGTAAATTTCGTTCAGCTCTACGTGAATTTGGCGGTGGCACGAAATAAGCCCCAATGAAATAAGCCCCAAATCGAAAAATGAAATAAGCCCCAAAAAATTTTCAAATTTTTTGTTTGGGGTTTATTTCATTTTTTTTGGGGCTTATTTCATTTTTTAAAAATTTGGGGCTTATTTCATAAAATTTTTTGGGGCTTATTTCATTTTATTTGGGGCTTATTTCATTTTATTTGGGGCTTATTTCATATCCGTAAAATAGATCTAAAATCCTTTCGCCCTGCCGTAGGCCGGTTATGCAGAGAATACTTTGAACGCGAAGCCGGTGTTCGATATACCATAGAGGATAAATTCCTTGCGCCCGGCCGTAGGCCGGTTATGCAGTAAATACTTTGAACGCGAAGCCTGTGTTCGATATACCATAGAGGATAAATTCCTTTCGCACGGCCGTAGGCCGGTTATGCAGAAAATACTTTGAACGCGACGCCTGTGTTCGATATACCATAGAGGATAAATTGCTTGCGCCCGGCCATAGGCCGGTTGTGCAGAGAATACTTTGAACGCGAAGCCGGTGTTCGATATACCATAGAGGATAAATTCCTTTCGCACGGCCGTAGGCCGGTTATGCAGAAAATACTTTGAACGCGAAGCCTGTGTTCGATATACCATAGAGGATAAATTCCTTGTGCCCGGCCGTAGGCCGGTTATGCAGAGAATACTTTGAACGCGAAGCCGGTGTTCGATATACCATAGAGGATAAATTCCTTGCGCCCGGCCGTAGGCCGGTTATGCAGAAAATACTTTGAACGCGAAGCCTGTGTTCGATATACCATAGAGGATAAATTCCTTGCGCCCGGCCGTAGGGCGGTTATGCAGAGAATACTTTGAACGCGAAGCCGGTGTTCGATATACCATAGAGGATAAATTCCTTGCGCCCGGCCGTAGGCCGGTTATGCAGAAAATACTTTGAACGCGAAGCCTGTGTTAGATATACCATAGAGGATAAATTCCTTGCGCCCGGCCGTAGGCCGGTTATACAGAGAATACTTTGAACGCGAAGCCGGTGTTCGATATACCATAGAGGAGAAATTCCTTGCGCCCGGCCGTAGGCCGGTTATGCAGAAAATACTTTGAACGCGAAGCCTGTGTTAGATATACCATAGAGGATAAATTCCTTGCGCCCGGCCGTAGGCCGGTTATGCAGAAAATGCTTGGAACGGGAAGCCGGTGTTCGATATAATTTAGAGGATAAAATTCTTGCATTTTATGATTTCTTCTTAAGCTTACATCATAAAGTTAACAAATTTGGGGCTTATTTCATTTTTTTGGGGTTTATTTCATTTTTTAAAAATTTGGGGCTTATTTCATAAAATTTTTTGGGGCTTATTTCATTTTATTTGGGGCTTATTTCGTAAATTTTGTTTGGGGCTTATTTCATTTTTTTTGGGGTTTATTTCATAAAATTTTTTGGGGCTTATTTCATTGGGGCTTATTTCGTGGTGCCGAATTTGGCTATTTGTTTGTCACTCATTTTGACCAATGGGAAATTAAAGCCAAGGATCCATACATATAGGCTATGTAAGTCCGATTTCTAATTTGTATTTGAGAATTTTTCTATAACACTTGTTTGTCACTCATTTGGACCAATGGGAAATTAAAGCCAAGGATCCATACTTATAGACTAAGTAAGTCCGATTTCTCAATTGTATTTGAGAATTTTTCTATAAAATTTGTTTGTCACTCATTTGGACCAATGGGGAATTAAAGCCAAGGATCCATACTTATAGACTATGTAAGTCCGATTTCTCAATTGTATTTGAGAATTTTTCTATAAAATTTTAAAGATTAAAATTGTGTAAATTTCGTTCAGCTCTACGTGAATTTGGCTATTTGTTTGTCACTCATTTTGACCAATGGGAAATTAAAGCCAAGGATCCATACATATAGGCTATGTAAGTCCGATTTCTAATTTGTATTTGAGAATTATTCTATAACACTTGTTTGTCACTCATTTGGACCAATGGGAAATTAAAGCCAAGGATCCATACTTATAGACTAAGTAAGTCCGATTTCTCAATTGTATTTGAGAATTTTTCTATAAAATTTGTTTGTCACTCATTTGGACCAATGGGAAATTAAAGCCAAGGATCCATACTTATAGACTATGTAAGTCCGATTTCTCAATTGTATTTGAGAATTTTTCTATAAAATTTGTTTGTCACTCATTTGGACCAATGGGGAATTAAAGCCAAGGATCCATACTTATAGACTATGTAAGTCCGATTTCTCAATTGTATTTGAGAATTTTTCTATAAAATTTTAAAGATTAAAATTGTGTAAATTTCGTTCAGCTCTACGTGAATTTGGCTATTTGTTTGTCACTCATTTTGACCAATGGGAAATTAAAGCCAAGGATCCATACATATAGGCTATGTAAGTCCGATTTCTAATTTGTATTTGAGAATTATTCTATAACACTTGTTTGTCACTCATTTGGACCAATGGGAAATTAAAGCCAAGGATCCATACTTATAGACTAAGTAAGTCCGATTTCTCAATTGTATTTGAGAATTTTTCTATAAAATTTGTTTGTCACTCATTTGGACCAATGGGGAATTAAAGCCAAGGATCCATACTTATAGACTATGTAAGTCCGATTTCTCAATTGTATTTGAGAATTTTTCTATAAAATTTTAAAGATTAAAATTGTGTAAATTTCGTTCAGCTCTACGTGAATTTGGCTATTTGTTTGTCACTCATTTGGACCAATGGGAAATTAAAGTCAAGGATCCATACTTATAGACTATGTAAGTCCGATTTCTCAATTGTATTTGAGAATTTTTCTATAAAATTTGTTTGTCACTCATTTGGACCAATGGGGAATTAAAGCCAAGGATCCATACTTATAGACTATGTAAGTCCGATTTCTCAATTGTATTTGAGAATTTTTCTATAAAATTTTAAAGATTAAAATTGTGTAAATTTCGTTCAGCTCTACGTGAATTTGGCTATTTGTTTGTCACTCATTTGGACCAATGGGAAATTAAAACCAAGGATCCATACATATAGGCTATGTAAGTCCGATTTCTAATTTGTATTTGAGAATTTTTCTATAACACTTGTTTGTCACTCATTTGGACCAATGGGAAATTAAAGCCAAGGATCCATACTTATAGACTATGTTAGTCCGATTTCTCAATTGTATTTGAGAATTTTTCTATAAAATTTTAAAGATTAAAATTGTGTAAATTTCGTTCAGCTCTACGTGAATTTGGCTATTTGTTTGTCACTCATTTTGACCAATGGGAAATTAAAGCCAAGGATCCATACATATAGGCTATGTAAGTCCGATTTCTAATTTGTATTTGAGAATTTTTCTATAACACTTGTTTGTCACTCATTTGGACCAATGGGAAATTAAAACCAAGGATCCATACTTATAGACTATGTAAGTCCGATTTCTCAATTGTATTTGAGAATTTTTCTATAACACTTGTTTGTCACTCATTTGGACCAATGGGAAATTAAAGCCAAGGATCCATACATATAAGCTATGTAAGTCCGATTTCTAATTTGTATTTGAGAATTTTTCTATAACACTTGTTTGTCACTCATTTGGACCAATGGGAAATTAAAGCCAAGGATGTATACTTATAGACTATGTAAGTCCGATTTCTCAATTGTATTAGAGAATTTTTCTATAACACTTGTTTGTCACTCATTTGGACCAATGGGAAATTAAAGCCAAGGATCCATACTTATAGACTATGTAAGTCCGATTTCTCAATTGTATTTGAGAATTTTTCTATAACACTTGTTTGTCACTCATTTGGACCAATGGGAAATTAAAGCCAAGGATCCATACATATAGGCTATGTAAGTCCGATTTCTAATTTGTATTTGAGAATTTTTCTATAACACTTGTTTGTCACTCATTTGGACCAATGGGAAATTAAAGCCAAGGATCCATACATATAGGCTATGTAAGTCCGATTTCTAATTTGTATTTGAGAATTTTTCTATAACACTTGTTTGTCACTCATTTTGACCAATGGGAAATTAAAGCCAAGGATCCATACATATAGGCTATGTAAGCCCGATTTCTAATTTGTATTTGAGAATTTTTCTATAACACTTGTTTGTCACTCATTTGGACCAATGGGAAATTAAAGCCAAGGATCCATACTTATAGACTATGTAAGTCTGATTTCTCAATTGTATATGAGAATTTTTCTATAAAATTTGTTTGTCACTCATTTGGACCAATGGGAAATTAAAGCCAAGGATCCATACTTATAGACTATGTAAGTCCGATTTCTCATTTGTATTTGAGAATTTTTCTATAACACTTGTTTGTCACTCATTTGCACCAATGGGAAATTAAAGCCAAGGATCCATACTTATAGACTATGTAAGTCTGATTTCTCAATTGTATATGAGAATTTTTCTATAAAATTTGTTTGTCACTCATTTTGACCAATGGGAAATTAAAGCCAAGGATCCATACTTGTAGACTATGTAAGTCCGATTTCTCAATTGTATTTGAGAATTTTTCCATAAAATTTTAAAGATTAAAATTGTGTAAATTTTGTTCAGCTCTACGGGAATTTGGCTATTTGTGGGCACATTTATGTTTGTTACTCATTAGGACCAATGGGAAATTAAAGCCAAGGATCCATACTTATAGACTATGTTAGTCCGATTTCTCAATTGTATTTGAGAATTTTTCTAAAACATTTGTTTGTCACTGATTTGGACCAATGGGAAATTAAAGCCAAGGATCCATACTTATAGACTATGTAAGTCCGATTTCTCAATTGTATTTGAGAATTTTTCCATAAAATTTTAAAGATTAAAATTGTGTAAATTTTGTTCAGCTCTACGGGAATTTGGCTATTTGTGGGCACATTTATGTTTGTCACTCATTTGAACCAATGGGAATTAAAGCCAATTAAGCAGTCTGTATTTTTTGTACATAAAAGAAAAAAAGAAAAGAAAGCCTGTATTATATTCAGGGAATCACATATTTGTGCATTGGTGAAGGGTATATAAGAGTCTGCGCAGCCGAATATAGCACTCTTTATTAAGTATTTAAACAAAAAAATTTAAGTTTAAAAATTATTTGGAATTAATCCTGGTTCAATCTTCTCTTCCTTATCTTGTACTGCTACAAAAAAATGTATATGTGTGCAAAGCTTCATAATAACACTAAGCAAGAAAAAAACTATCAGACATAAAATATAATTGTTTTTTTTGGTGTAGTATTCCTTTTACTACAAAATCAGAGGATATCTAAAATTTTTTGCGAAAAACTCTGAATCAAAATTATCCCGGTCGTCAAGGGTTAAGCAAGATTTGCAAGATTTGAAATAAAATAAATCAAGTAAAAATCTTAAAACTGCTGAAAGCAACTTAAACTTAAAGAAAATTTTTTATTTAATCTCTCAAATATAAAAAAGATAGAAAGCGAGAGAGAGAGAGAGAGTTGAAGTCGTATCGAATGAAAACAATTAAGGATTTTATATCCTTTGTTTGTTTAATTTTTTTCTTTTTACAATTCTTAGCTATTTACAAAAAGTCAATTAATATAATATTATAAGTTTATTCCAATTTTAATGATGGCTTAAATAAGTCTTATAAAATATGAATAAATTTAGAGTGAGTGAGCCAAGATTTGCAGACCAAAAAATTCCTAAAGTCATTCTTAGTCATTTTTATTCGTAGAGAAAATTTATGGTTAAAAATAGACAAAAAGGGAAACTTCTTGAATAATTCATGATGACTCAGATGGAGCGACTACTATGCGAGTAAGAATATAAAATAAGTTTCTAAAATGTTTTGTACAAAAACAAAGCAGGAAGCTCAAGCAAACTTGTGGCAAGACATTGAATAACAGAAAAGTAAATAATGCCACACACGCACACACACACTGTTTGTTTTAAATAAGGGAATCGTATACATAAACGGGCAAAGATTCATATTTTGTTTTTTATTTCGTATATGAAAACCTTCTAAACTTTTAGTTGGTCTTTTTTTTGCCTCTAATAAATAAAAATTCAAGTTGTAGAAGAGAATAAATAAAAAGAAAATATCAATGGCATATAAATTTATTTAAAGTTGTTGTTGTCCATTCCATATGTCCTTATGATGAATTTTTTATATGGAAATATTTTTTGCAGATGTTCACTGTATGGAGAGTGATATGGTTGCGTCAACAATATGATATCTTAGGAATTAATTTATGGTTAAAGGAAAGATTTTAGTTGTATAATAATTTTTAAAGCTTAAGGTCGTTTTTATATAAAAATTTTTTTTAATTTTAATTTTTCGATGTTTCGCCTCACCGTTGGTTGGCTTCTTCAGATTTTAGTATACTTTAAAAATATGTTCTTTATTCTGTTAGGACCAGCACTCACGGCGCGAGCCGTACTTTTAAAGGTTGTTTTTTTATAGAGTGTCACAACTTTGAGTTGGCATCACTGCTTTATTTGAGCACCCATTAAACACCTGATAGTTATTTTTTGTTTAGTTGGCTATAAAATCTCATTATGAATAGACTTACACCAGAGCAACACGTGCAAATTGTTGAAATTTTTAATCAAAATAATTGTTCTATTCGTCAAACTCATCGTGTAGCGGGCGCTACAATTCATTTACTCAAAGGAACTTTTGATGAAAAAAATAATTTCAGGTAATGGCCCAATTAATTGGCTACCAAGATCGGGTGATTTAACCCCATTAGACTATTTTCTTTGGGGTTATGTTAAGTCACTTGTCTGCGACGATAAACCACAAACATTTGAACACCTGGAAATCAACATTCAAAGAGTTATCGGCAAAATACGGCCGCAAAAGCTGCGAAAAGTTGTTGAAAATTGGTATTCTAGATTGCGCCTTCTACGCGCCAGCAGTGGCGTCCACATGGCAGAAATCATATTTAAACATTGATTTCATAAAATTTTCTTTGCAATAAAGCCCGTTGCATTGATATTAAAAATATATTTCCTTGTTTTATTATGATTTAAACTTTTGTCACTCTATAAAAAACACCCTTTATATTGAATTGTGCAGGAACTAGGTATAAAAATTGGGTAGAGAAGATGATAGATTGTGAAAATGTAGAAAAAGGCATAATTATTTTATAAGTCTAGTAGACTTGCGCCGGTGGTTAATTTAAGAGCAGTATTGCAGCGTCCCTAGTGTTGACTAGTTGCATTAATTTTCTCAGGTCTGGTTTTTATTATTTGTGTTTAGTTTTGGGTTTTAGTTTGTTCTGACACATGTAGTAAAATTTTATGGTCAACAATTTTGTAGAATATTTTATTTCCGCCCATCCCGTTTTTCGGGGTGTTTTTTACGATTTGTAAAAATAAAGTCTCTTAATGCCATTATGCAGGGGAGTTGGAGAGTTAATTTGTTGTACAAAAATATTTGCCATAACATTTTCTACAAAGTTGCTGAACATACCTGACATCTTAGTTTTAAAGAAACCATAGTGTTATATAATGATATGATGCAAGAACAGGCCAGAGCTGGGAGGCTTAAACCGCATCTAAAATGAAATTCCGATGTGGTCGACACATGTATATTTTTTGGTCTCCTCTACCAGAATCATTTGTCGGAACCCCTTAATTGTGGAAAAATTGTGAAATTGTTCTAGAGTGTAATTAGTATTCAATAAAAATTGTGATAAATTATTCTTAACACAATCATTATATATATATAGAAATTCATTATTAGCAAATTGAATGTTTTTAACAAAAAATACGTGCAATTAAAGTGTGTTGTTCAGTTTTTATAACCAGCAATATTGAATAAATATGATGCTCATCTTCAGATATCATGAATTTTTCATTGAAAAGTTTCGTATTCGCTTAGCCAAGCTTTTCATTAGAAGTACATCTACATTACATTACAGTAATACAAAGTCCATATGAATTTATTTCTGGGAATACGTTTTGCAATTGAAAAAAAAATTTCTATTTAAATAATTTAAAAAAATTTATCAATTTAACGAATAAAAAATGGATTTAACAAACACATGCGTTTTTTTTTCAATGAAAATGTTTATTAAACTTCAATGTGATATGATTTAGTGAAAGCACTGTTATTTTGTATCTCCGGTAATATGAAATAACCGCATAAAACGATTTAGGAAATTTATATTTTCTGAATGTTTTGACAACATTGGAAATATATGGATTATTCCACATTTCTTATGCTAATGGCCAGTTTTTGACTTCATATTTACATAAGTACGTAATTAGTTAATTTTTATTTAAAATTATGTTGTATTTAAATACGATTCCATTTTTTCAGTGAGTAATTAAAGTTCTTATTTAATTACAATGAAAATATGGTAGCACTACGTAAAATAAAAAAATTCAAACAAATTTCACTAAAGAACAGCAGACTAGAACAAAAAATATATTTTCATTTTAGCTAAAAATAAGAATAATTAAGAACTGCTGAAATGTTTTAAAATAATAACAGCAACTTTCAATATGATTAAAAGGTTCATAGCGTTAAAACAATACAAAATTTTATGCAATTTGTCAGCAGCCGCAAATATTTTATTGGCTTTATTTTATATAAGAAGAAAAAGCAGTCAAAAACATATGGAAATTCGTAAATCTTAATTATTATTTAAATACACAAGGTTGTTCATTTAATTATTAGTTGAGTACTTTTTTAAATATGCAGCCAAAAACACAATTTGGTATTTAATTACAATTTAAAAAAAATTAAAACTTAAATATCAAGACAAAAATTGGGCCTAAGATCACACCCGATAATTATGTTTATTATATTAATATGCGATCGTTTTTGGCAAAATAAAATAAAAATTTTTTTGAGCAGTGTTTTTTGTAAAAAGATTTAAATTATTGCATAAAATTTCTTGTTTTAAAGTCAGGTTTGTAGCTTTTATGTGTATTAAGAGCGTTTTAATAGAAATTGATGACAAAGCAATTTTTGTAGGACATTTTAGGAGACTGCAGTTCTGCTGAAGTGAAGTTATTTTATTTTTTTTGTATGAAGAGAAATAAAGCAAAGTTTGAAGAGTTCGAGTTTTAAAGTAATTTTAAAACAAGTCCTTATTCTATTTGAGAACATCTTATTCCTTAAACTTATGAATCATACGATTTTTATAAAGGTTTGGAAGGGGTAGTATAACTGTCTCTCTGTCACATGAATCCCATAAATAAACTTGAACAAATTTGACAGGTGATCAAAGCTTCCCGGTATGTCTACGTCCATTATTTCTTACTTAGGCCACGTAGACGAGAATAATAAAACGGAATAGTACAGTGCTACACATGAAGTTTCTGCATTAAACTTTTTATTTTAATTTTTTATTTACGAGAACACCAGATAGTAAATGTGGCATAAAATATTCCATAATGTCAGCATGCACCAAATAGATTGTTTTTTCTTGTTCTTATGTTTCCATCAAAAATATATTTATAAAATGCTATCATCATATTGTCCATGACATTTCTCAAGATGGTTCGTTATTTAACCAACAAAAACTATATATTTTTTTACTTCCAACTAGTTGTAGTCGTTTATTCCGGATGATGATGATGATGTACATTTTTTCCTTTTTTTTTATTGTTCTGTGTTGTGGTTGTGTTGCGGGTGGGTGAATTGAGTGCATTGTACCAATCTTGTGGTGATAATAAAATTGTTCATGTAAATTTCCTCTCTGCTTTGTCTCTTTTTTTATTACTTAAGTTTAAAACATATGAACTGTCGTCGTCTTGCAGAATCGGGATTTTAAGGTGCAGATTTTAGTGGTTCTGTTTGTAAATTATTAACTTGTATGTGGTAATGATTGACAATGGCAATTTTGTGGATTTATTTGCATTTTACTTTAAATGTGATAAGTTTCGTTAAGTGATTAGTTGGCTAGTTAGAATGCTATACAGTGGAACCCATAGTTGCAGGTAATTTTTGTTTAGAATTATAAAATCACAGGAGTCTTATTAATTCAATTAATTGTTTTATTAATGTAGCAAATACATAATTAAAGTTTGTAACGTTCATGATCAAAAAGATTTCAACATTGTTAATATTTCAAAGAAAAAATAAAAATACTTCATAACCAACATTGCTTTAGGTTTCATCATACACGGCTGAATAGAACAAACAAAAAGCTTAGCTGAATAACAAGACAAGAAAATAGTGAATTGCAACTGACTTAGAAGAATAAATTAATGATAAAGAGCTCTGGTGATGAGATCGTCGTTAATTTCGAAATAACATGGTGTCCGTTCACTCTTCCGTGCACTCTAAATTTTCTTTGTCTGTTCAGGGGATAACTTATAGAAAGAGATACGGTAGAGAAGTAGATGTTGTTAATTTAGACGGCTTGATTCTTGTTAACACTCTGCTATTGCGTGTTTTGGTAATTTTTAGACTAGTATTGCAGCGCCTCTGGTGTTAAGTAGATGCTTTAACTTTCTTAAGATGTATGAGCAGCCATTTTAGTAATGGCTTTACTTCGCCGCAGGTATTGCTATTTATATTACAGAAATTTAATTCTGAATAATAAAAATTTCTTAATTGAAAATTATCGAGACGATTGATTAGGATTTATTACGGTTCTTGAATCAACTTCGAGCACTGTAATAGATTAAAGAAAAATGTGTGTGTGTCAAAGTCGATTCCTGAACTGTAATAAAGGCCGGGGAACATAGAATCTGTCATACGTCATCCGTTGCCCCGGCTTTAAGTCCCATTCTAAAAATTGAAGTATTGAAATCGTAGTTTGTGCAAGTTCTCTGAGTTTGCTTAAAATATATCATCTCAGGAAATGGCCGGCTAATAAATACGTGCCAGTTCGTCCTTATTTGGTTTCATAAAATCGATGAAATTTTCTCTTTTCTTAAAAAGTCTAATAGAGAACACCTGATTGAAATTTTTTATTGACAATGACAATAACTTTTAGAATTGCTTGCTGTCTTCTATCACAAAAGAAGCCATTCTTAAAATGGATTGAAAGTCCAAAAAAAGTCTCTTAAAGGCTCACTTAATAGTTAAAAAGATATCTACAAAATATTATCTATTAAAAGAAAGAACTATCGAATAAAACGAACGTAATAAATTTTATTACTGCTGACACAAAACGTTGAATGATGTCACTTATGGGTGTTGCTTTCCTTTCCTTTTTTCTTTAACCAACATGGGCTTGAACGTAGTTGCTTTGTTGCTGTCGAGTACATTTCTGCATAATAAAATAACTGAACATAACAACATCAAGCGCTTGCATATATTTACTATTATAAGTTGCATGCAAGTGCAGGTTGGTTGCATGTAAAACATACTTAATGCGTTTTATGTGTCGTTAATTTTAATTGAAGATATAAGAATAGAAGGAGGTACTCATGCAAATAACCGCCATAATAAAATATTTTAATTTTCTTTTTAAGCAAAATAAATAATTAAATGCATACATTTAGCTTAAATATTTAGCGCTTTTGAATTCGTAGAATGATAGACGGGTGTGGTGCGGTTCTACATTAAAAAATTATGTGTTTCTAAACAATGAGTGCTGAATTTTGTTGTGGGTTAATTAAGTTTTAAGTTCATGCTAATTTCATAATACGGAATTCAACGAAATTGAAGAATATTTTATTTTAATTTGCAAAAAATAAAAATGATAGTTTTAGTTGCCATAAATAAGTAGATCTTAAGTTAAGTAGTTTTTAGTTTTAAGTACACAAAACAAAATATACTTTCCTCCATCTAGATTTTTAAATATCGCTTTAATATTGCATTTATTTGAGCATGTACTCAAGTATTTATGTTTTAAATTTTATTTATTTATAAATACTTAAGTACATGCTCAAATAAATTTAAAATTTTGTAAAGGGGAGATTTACTTTTCATTTTTTGCCTTATAAATACTTTTAATGGCAACCAGCGGTTGTCTAATTGTATGGGTGTAGAAAAGTAAACACATTCATAATGGAAAATTATTGTTGTTTGTGTTTGAAAAAAAATTTTTTTAAAGGCTATTTTTATGCTTTGTAATTCACAAATTTATTTGTGAGTTTTCGTATAAATAAATGAGCTTTAAAATTTTTTAAACATAAAGGGTAAAACATCGACTGATGAGTTGGTATGGCTACCAACGAAATATATATTTAGATATTGCTAACCCGCAATAAATAAATAAAATTTAAAACGTTTTATAAAATATGTAAAATCTATTTTACAGATTTATGAAGTTTCTGGTTGCCAACGTTAATTTAGTTCGACGAAATCTAGTGAAAATCAGGTAATACTCAGTGGTACAACTGTAATAAGAAATGCTGCACAATACAAAAATTAAAATTTTATAGTTTTTGCTTAAGGCTTTGGACGTTGCGTGCACTCATTTATTACTTTTATTAAACGAAGTTAAAGATTTTGCCATGCAAACGAAAAATGCTTGGTGCACACGCTTTAGATTTTGATAACGATTTCAAATGAAATCTATTAGATTTCGCTTAGATGTAAATGCACTACAAAACATAAACTTATTTAGATGAACTCCCACTTTATCATGTTAAAATACACATACATGTATATTTAATGCGTTTTCCTAAATAGAATAAAATAAGTTGTGTATTAATAGCCTCCTTTTCTTCCTAAATAAGCACAAATTCATGTAGTGAATAAAATTACCTTATTAACAGTTTTATTCAATTAGCCGCAGTTTTCAGAGCCCCAACAAGCTTTAATTTCATTTTACTCTTCATATCCTGCAGATGTATACAATGGTGCTTGTTTTAATAATCGCATTATTAGTTCCAATTATTTGTGTATGTATTCATTAGAGTTGTCAATTATTCGCCTTTCAACTTTGTTCGAATATTTCAAATAATTGTTTTTGTTCGTTCGATCAAACGATTAAAGCTGAAAACTTATTCGATTAATCGATGAGAACAACGAATAAAAAATAATTTAAAAAATTTATTGACAAAAAATAAACATTTCATACAAAAAACTTAAAAATAAAATAGTTAATATTTTTATTAACAAAGAAATACATAAAACTATTAATTCAAATAAGCATGCTTCATTCTGTCAAGAAATTTTAAATGTTTTTTTTTTTTTTGTTAAATCAGACAATTTGGGTTGTTCTTAAGAAATAATCTTTAACAAATAAAAGTTGACTCAATTTTTTTAGCTTTCAAACAACTTTTGGTTTTGGTTTTTATTAAATTAAATTTTAAAAAAAACTCTTTCGCTAATTGTCGAATTAGGTGATTGTGAGAAGAGCATAAAATAGTTTATCTAATTTTTCTCTTCTTTTTTTAGATTTTTCCAAATATACCATATCGTCTAATATACCGCTGAAGTCTTTTTTAAATTTTGAATTTTGAATTTTTAATACTTTTAATATAATTATTTAATTCGCATCTTTTATATTATTACTTTCATCTGAATTATTGTGGTTACTTTCAACATAAAATACTCTGGAGTATAATTCATTTGGATAATCTTTAGTTTCACTTTTTGAACAATATTTCGAAAAACCTTTTATTTGCTCGAAAAATTTCCAGAATTTAAAAACAATTAACGTATTTAAAAATTTTATACGGTCTCATTTATTCTTATTTTAATACGTTTTAGTAAATCTGTTGCAAAAGAATTATTAATTTTTTTTGTTGATAATCCAACCATTTTGTATACTTTAGGTCACTTGTTACATGTGACTTTGTTTTTTTTTTCATTTTTGTTCTTGGAAAAATACTTCCAAGCCGAGCTCAATTTTTTGGCTTTAGTGTATTTCTAACTTATTCACCTGAAAGTGAAAAAACCCCATTCTTGAATTTTTTTTAACGTTTCATTCAAAACATAGCACGACTACTAGGTATGCGCAGTTCGACAACAACTACAAACATCCAAAATAACAAATTTAAAAAATTTTTACGTATGCATTTGAAACTGAAAAAAATTTGTTCGATTAATTAACATTAATTAATCGATTTATTCGTTATTCGAAAATCGGTTTTTTAAAATTATTCGAACAAGAGTTTCGTCGTGTTTGATCGATTAAGCGAATTATTCTTAATCGGTTGACAACTCTAGTATTCATGAATGTGCGTTGCGCATGCTGGCATTTTAAAGTTTATGTGGCAAGTTTTTATTTTCAATTGTAAAACTTAAATTAAAGAATTAATTGTACTGAAATGCAATTTAAAAATTTAATAATTTTCAAATTAATAAAATATATTTTCTATGCAAAGTTTGTATGGATTTTCATTTAGATGTGTATGTAAATGTATGTGTGTATATGAATTTGATTTTCATAATTGTGTGTTTGCATAAATTGCTTATTCTTATATTTAAACACACACATGCATATACAGTATAATAGTTGCTTCTGATTAATAACAATTTTCGATAAATTCATTAAGATACGTAATAGTATTTGCTACACATAAAACGTGTGCACAATGGAACCGAAATGCAAAATGTATGGAAAAATTAAATTTTTTTTTTGTTTTTACTTTAATTATAATTTTATTAGTGCAACAAATTAAAAAAAAATTTTGTCGGTGGATAATAAATTTCTGTGTCGGAATATTAAGGACTTATGCTGCTGATATGCTTCTTAAATATTTCAATTAAATGTTCAAAAATAAAATATCTGTCTGCTGGATCTTGTTAGGGACGGACTCTCTCATATGTACGAAAAATCAAAACAAACAATGTTTATTCTTAGTTTACTGTTGAAAATGCAAAAAAGAGTAATTTTTTGCCACAGTGCCGCCACTGTGTAATCGAATATTTTGGAATTTATTCTAAATCAAATTTGTGGAAATTTAGTTATATGAATGTAATTGTTCGTTTATGATTCGATATGCATTTAATCGTTTATTTCATTGTGAAATGAATTCATTCTGGCCAACAGAATTTCCAGTGTTCTAGATAAATTCTATTTAGTAAAGTTAAATGCAAAATTTAAAATCATCTATTGGACAAAATGCAACTTACGAACACGTACGAATACAATATTAAATTGAGTTTAAGCACTTACCTCGAGAAAATGTTAATAAATTGTAGATTTTTTTAGCCAGATATATTTTTTAAGTTACCTTGGAAATAATTATGTATAACTAACATCTTATTTTGATTTGAACAATAGAAAGAAAATTAAAATTTCGTTTTTAAAAAACCTTGAAATTTTATATTCAAAATAAAGTAATAAAACACAAGTAAAATCAAGCAATTTGGAAACATTAATGCCGTTTACTATAAAAGAACCCTGAACGTAATTTAAATTTGTATCGCTTTCATAATAATCATTAAGTTGCCATTAACTCGATTTTTTTGGAAAAGTGACTTATGCCACTTTTAAAATAAACGGCTCATATAAAAATGAATTTAGTTTGTATGTTTGTTTGTTTATCTGTTTGTATGTTCATTATAGGAAGGCAAACGGTAATCCCGATCGTCTTGAATTTTTTTTTTTTTTTTTTTGATAACTTTATTGTTTATTGAATCATCAATTATAAATTGCAACATCAATAAGTTTTTCAAATCTTAAATCTAAAAATGATAAATATATGTTTAGCCAATGCTAAACAATATTTTTAATATCAACGGTTGATTTTTGTTGATTTACATCTCTCGTGTACGGCTGAGAGTAAGAGTATCCCTCCTTCTCAACATGGTCTTGAAATTTTGTAACTATACAGGGGAAGTAAAATATGCTATTTTTTTTTTTAAATCCGTGTGGGGAAGGGCACCCCCCTACAAAAAAATTATTAATATTCATCTATCTATGCAACTAAAGCACGGAATGTTTTAAAATTCAACGTGTGTTGTTTTAAGAACCAAACACATTTTCTAGAAAAATTTTGGAGAGATAGGACGAGTGGAACAGGCACCCCCAAAGAAATAAAATATTAAATTTCATATATCTGTGTATTTTAATCGAAGAATATCTTGAAATTAAGTGTCTTTTCTTAATTTGTAATGAAATTTCACAAAAAGCATAGAAGAATCAATTAATTATAAGTGCTGCTTTTATTTTACAACAAATTTGGGCAGCGAGCCACACCGGATAAACCTAGTAAATAAATAAATAAAAAGATTTAAATTTTTCGAAGTAAATTTCCACAATTTGGAAGGGTTGTTTCACTGAAAAGAAATGTTAAAACAGTTTGACGTTCTCTACTGACAAACTATAGTTTTTATAGTAAACTCTCGATAGTTCTCATGCGGCTAAAAAACCGGCCGATGCTTTGCAGAGTAATTTCTTTAATCAAAATAAATAAATATACAGTGTTGTGATCATAACAACCTTCATTAAAATTCTGTAGGTGCAGCAGGCATCTGTATCTTAAAGCAACAATTAAACAATTTTCACAATTCAATTAATTAATCAAAATAGTTCAGTGATTTGGGACATTTGTTCAACAACATCAACTTTGTAATGGAAATTTTCTTTACTTTCATCTAAATACACTGCGAGTCACTTAAATAAGAAATTAAACTTTTTATTTTACTTTACAATTCAACTTTGAAAGAATATAAATATATTGCAAACTAGATGTTGGGTGGTTAGAAAGTATTCAAATTTTCAACATCATATTCTAACCTTAATGATGATCTCTGCGTTTGATCTTAATCTTCATGCTCGATTCATGGATTTTTTCCCATAGTAAATATACAAATTTGCACCCAGCCTGTGTGTTGTCTGATGAAACGACACTTTTTTCCTCGTGAGGTTATGTAGTTTTAGCTTAAATCAATATTGAATCTGACCAAAAAGTTCTGAGTATTATTAAAAAAAAATATTATTTTTTTACTGAAAACCTTAAAAAAGTTCAGGAGGGGGAGGGGTAAGTTTATAAAATCTCCAAAAATATCGTTACATAGTATCGGCGTAACCAATTAGCTATCTCACGATGTTTAATTTTCTGATTGTTCATTATCATTCTATGGATTTTATAGACTTTTAGGATGATCTTCAGAAATTATTATTATTTTGAGAGAATAAAAAACTAGAAAGAAGCTAAGTTTAAGATCACGATCTTAATTAAGACTATGTTGAGAACTTAAATCTTTTTTTTCGTTAAAATTCTATTTAAGGAGTTATCAAACTGCCTTCGTACATTGGTGACTTCTTTATCTTCAACAGCTACTATAGAAGTTTTTCTAAATTCTATTGTTTAAAATCGTAAAAAGAATTTTAAAGTAGAATCAGGTATTAATTTTTAACTTAACTTTCCAATGCCCCACTCTATTTTACTATCACGACTCATACTCCTATTTAAATGCATTTTTAATATATTAATAAGTGAGTTCGACTTATATTTTGAACATCTTATTTAAAATTGTAAATGTTGCCAAAAAAAATGTGCACGTCTATTTTTTTTTCTATGACAAAAAAAGTGATCTTCATTTTATTACATTCGAGAAAGAAAAGGAAATTTAATTACAATTTGTTTATATAACAAGTTTTTGACCCACTGTGCAATAATGTACAACTTTCCAAATACATATATATAAATATTCCGCTTAAGGCCTTTGATAACATGATATCGGTGCTATGAAATATATGGCTCCATGTCAGTTTTGTTCGTTCATTTTTCTGTATTGTGTCTGCTGCCAAGTTTAATTTCGTTATTGTTAAGCGATTAAATATGATATCTATGCTGCACATAGTTTGGAGTTTAAGTCAACAACCTCAGCAACAAACCGCAAAACCAAACATTTATTCCAAAATTTTGCAACATCAACAACATCATTTCCATACGTTAATGTTCTCATTATTATTGTTATTATCATGGCAGTAATTATGTGTCTGTGTAAGTGTGCGGTAGTGCATCAATGTAATTTACAATTAATTAGAAAGCCATTTGGAATCAAGTGGCTTGTAAGATTTCTCAATAAATGGTTTTATTTGCATGTTTTAGAATATTCTTTATGAGGTGCGTAACGATAAAAGAAAGTAATCATAATATGTTTTATAATTAAATGTTATAAAGGGTGTTTTTTATAGAGATATAGGAACTTTGAAATGAAAAAAAAAAAACAAATATGAATTTTTTAAATTCACATAAAATTTACTTAATTGGAAAGATTATCTTGTGGCATTATAATTTAACTACGAGCACCACGGGTGGCTCGGACGTATTATAATTTAGAGGTATAATTTTCAATGACTTTTTCCAATATATGTCGGTAATAATGTGACGAATGTTGTCGTTCAAGTGGCCAATCGTTACGGATTTATCGGCGTAGACTTGGGACTTCACGTTAAATCGTTCGATCTTGGAGACTCGATCACGGGTCCGAAATGTGAAACTATGCGGTTACCAAACGTTTCCTTTAATAAATCAATTGTGGTACGAGCTGTGTGACATGTTGCGCCGTCATGTTGGAACTACTGCTCCTTCACGTTGTCCCCAGGGGGGACACGGGGGTGATACGGGGGTGTTTGTGAATATTCACACGGTGTTAGGGCCACCGTCGGATTGGGCCGCAAGGCTGGTGCCGGCGTTAATCTCTGACACATTTTACAAGTGCCAGAAGCTTCAGTAGGTCGTATAGCAAAGCTCATCATAAGCTTTTTTTTTATTAATATTCAAAGCTTATTTGACTCACTCTAGTAAAAGTGTGCATGATTTGTATTGCTTACTGAAACGAAAAAAGGACAAGTGCTTATCATCCCTGGTGTACTATAGATTTCGCTATATCTGATCACCTTAATTTTATATAAAAAAAACAACAACTCAAACCCACTTCCTTTATTTATAGTTTGCTTGGAAAACAATCTTCAAGCTCTTTTTTTTAATATTAATTTTAATTATATTGATTTAAATGGCAAATTGAAATGAGCACAAGAATTTTTTATTATCTTCAAATTATTTTCTGCTTGATGCAATAAAAATTCCACTGATAGAATTTTTTAATTTAATATCTATAATTTTAATTCCATTCTTCTGAGCAAAATTTTTGTTTGTTGATTTTTTTTTTAATGTGAATACGTTTTTTTTGTTCTTTTTTGGTTTTTTTTTTTTGCTAAAATCATTTAAATTGAATATTTTTATGCATTCGCTTAAGCACTTTTTTACGATGTGCTCTGACTTCATGATGGTGTGTGTGTGTGTGCTGGTGCTTGGTGGGGGCAAGGCACTGGCTGAGATTAATGTGCATGTCGTAAATTATTTTGTTATTCTGATTTTTGGTTTCCTTTTCACATACAAACATACACACACTATTACATACAGCAGCTAGTTAAGTAATTTTTTAATCGCTTTTTTATAATAAAATTGCAGTGATTAATCATATAAAAATTTAAATTTCTATTTACCACCAAGACAGTGATGATAGATGTTGTTTAATAAACATTTTGTCTTAATATTGAATATTTTTTAAAAGAAAAAAACGAATTTCAAAACCTTGAATTTTTATATAATAATATTTTTTTCTGATTTTTGGGTGTCTTTGGAAGACAATTATTTAAAAAAAAACTACAGCATGGCTGGCTCCCAGAAAAGTATTTTAAAAGCTGCTAGGAAGTTGTTAGAAGAACAACGTAAAAGGAACTGAATACAAGATCAATTTTAAATTGCATAACTTTATTACACGACTCTTAAACATTTTGCAAACAATTTTTATTGCATCAAATCCAACCTACATCTTTGTATTTAATAAAGATAAAAATAGAAAATTGAACCTTAACTGCCACTAATAGCAGAGTAATAACAATAACAACAAAACTTAATAATTTGGCAAAGATAACAAATTAATGATACAAACATGCCAACAATGGAAACATTATGTACAACTGTTGCTGTTGAAATTAACCAAAAATTACAAAGACTCCATTTGTATGATTGCAGCATTTTAATCAAACTGTTTGCAAACTAATCAACCGCAACGTTAGACATAGTGTTTTGTGTATTCAAAAAAGAAAAAAACCCACAAGTCTTGAGAACTCAAATAGATTAAGTTTAAATTTAAATTGTATCACAGGAAAATAAATTCAAAACGAATTTATTAATGCGTCAGCTAAAATTGCTTTAATGAAACATCATCATTTATTTTGTGGTTTCTTTATTTCCTTCGAATTATTAAGATGAAATTAGAAATATAAGTTTTTTCTTATAGTGTGTGGGTAGTTTAGTTTGATGGGGGTCGCGACTCTAAGCGCACTGTGGAACGCAAAAAAAAAAAAAAAAAAAAACAAAGAATCGGGTTTTTTATGTCTGTTTCTGGTATTCAGTCCTCCAAGATCCCTTTCTTCAGGAAGTATTCTGCAAGGCTTCATTATCTGGAAAATTTTTAATAAAAACTATTTTCTATTAAAGTAAAATTTTGGATGCATTTTTAATCAAGTACTTAATGCTCTATTCATTATTATTTCGTTATAAAAAAAAATTCTTACTTTCTTATCAATAACAACCAGTCTTTGCTTTGTAACAGGGTCACAGTCACTGTTGGCAATTTTTTTCCAAAAAATATCGCTCAATTTGGATCGAAAAAAGCTAGAAAATAGCTAAATTTGAAAAATACGTAGAAATTTTTTTTATTATAAATTGTTGCATAAATTTTAAGAAAACTACTTAAATTTTCTCATCCATTCATTCATCCATTAATGTGCTGCACATAGTGGATGAAATATCCTTCCTAAGCTCAATTACGAAACGAGGGGCTAAAACGTTTTTTTTATTATTGCTGTACATTTTTTTCTATGAATACGAATTTTTTCAATTCCAACAAAATTCTTTTTTCACAAGTCACTGAGGTGGTCAATTGAGTTATTCGACGTATTTTGACATATAAATAAAGCTAATGCGTCTTCTTGCACTTTACAATTAATAACATTTTGCTCGAAATTCAATTTTCTCCAACATGACCATCTAATCGAACCGGCCGATTTGTGTTTTTTAGTTTCAGAGAAGATCATATAATTTATAAAGAGAGAAGATCATAAATTTTTGGTTGTATTTAGAAGGCATTGCTTTGAAATTTTTTATATATTTCTTTTTTTTAAGTAAAAGATTAAAATGCAAAAAAACTACCACAATTCACACAATTAACAGATTTTTGTAAATACGTTATTCGAGACTCACTTTGTGGCATTTTACAACTAACAGGTACACCCATTTCTGCCACAATAAGAAACTTGTAGTTGAAATTACTCCGTAGCTGTCAAAAAATATTGAATATTTATAGAGTTTGATAGTTCAAAGGCGGTGATGGTATGATGATAATTTCACCAATCGACTAAGTATGTGCTGTCAGCGGCTCTAGTGCGTTAACTTGCCAGATACATCTTGCTTTGTAGCAACTCTTTGAGAATGTTGACCAAAATTGTATTATTAAAAACACGCTTGAAAAGTAGGAAGTCAGTAAACCAAAAATCGCTAGATTTCCCGCTAAATGTATTGAAAAATAGCTATATTTGACGAGAAAATAGCTGAATTGGCAACAGTGGTCACAGTCAATAAAAATTACGTATCCCCTTTTATAAGTGGCCTTTGCGTATAAGTAATATATCTATTAATAGCAAAAAACTATTACTTATCCGACATAGGTTAGGTTAGGTTAGGTTAGGAAGGGTAGTGTGAAATACACATCCACTCGGAGACCCAATTGGATCCATTGTGATTCCCTTCATTTATAATTTATTGATTAATTAGTCTCCTTACTGTCCAAGGAGAAACAAAGAGCCGTTATCATCCATCATTCAGCGATTTAATTCCCATGATAAAGCCCCTGATATCCTCAAGTTTGCACTTCGCGATATCACTAATGCCCTCATGGAAACGTCTGCTCAGCCATCTTTGCCTGTGGCATTGCAGCGCCTTGGGCAATGACAGATGATTTGCTCTATAGTTTCTGGCTCCTCTTCATCCCCACACATCCTACAGAAATCCGGAGTGCCAATATCCCATATGCTGGTCCTCGCTCTAACCGAGCAATGGCCAGTCAAGGCGCCTACTAAAACTCTCAAAACGTTTATATTCATACCCAGCAGTAGATCAGATTTACCTGAGTCTAGTTCTGTCTATATGGACCTATCCGACATAAGGTTCGTAACTCTACTAAATGGGTTTGCTGATGAGTGATGTAGAGGCCTGCAAGTCGATATAGTGCTGCGTTAAGCCTAAATATAATTCATTTGTCCAATATAAATATTTATTTCTTCTAATATTTGCATTTTGCATTCCTTTAAATCTCTCTTAGACAATAGTGCTGCCAAGCATACTAAATATTTTAAACAAAAAGTTACCAAATGATAGACATAAAAATGGAGACAATAAACACCAAGCGAAATAAAGTTGTTTTTAGCTGCTGCTGCTGCTTTAGCTGCTGATGTATAATTTTTGGTTATTTAATAACATGACACGCAAATCCAACACTTCCACACAAGACACTTAATGTCAAGACTTAATGTTGTACGTTTGGAGGAATTTAGTTTTTGGTTTTGGGTTATTTTTTTTCTCTCTTTCTCTCTTCATTTTACGAAATAGATTTAGTGAATGATTGGAATTCTACGTTTTATTTTAACATTTTATGCTGCCATGTGGCCGGATATACAGCAATAATTTTATTGTAGAAGCAAAAATATAATTCATATTCATTCATGCGTTACATTTTAATCTGCAACATAGTAAAATTATTAATAACACATTCTCTTTATTAGTGCTTTAGACACCATACTTAAGCGCATAGTTTTTATAAAATTAAAAGCTTAAATCCAAAAATGAATTTAATTTTTTGATTTTTTTAATTTTATTTGCATTGTTTTTTGTCGATGCCTTTGACATCAGTGTTTAACTGAAGAGGCAAAAAATATTAATGTAGCTGCACCGCTCAATCCGGCAGAGTGCGCTATATGGTGTTTATTCTGTAGATCTTCAAAATTATTACTTATAAAATTAGCTGAAAAATTTTTGTTGTCGGACTATTTAAGTGATGAAGGCATAGCACAGGCCACTGAAAAACTGTTCCGACAGCGATTGATGCAGTTTGAAGCTAATGTACACAACATCGCCCTCCCACGTCGGTTAGCAGAAACATCGGCGAAGTAAAACAATTAATAAAGTGCCTGCTAATACAGCTTAACATAGGTAATGCGTCTACTTAACAGCGGAGGCGCCTCAATACTGCCTTAAAAAAATTAACATAACACGCAAAGCAGAGTTGTGAAAGAGTTAAGTCTTCTAAATTTTCAACATCTATCTTCTCTACCCTATCCCTCTCCTTGAGTTCTGGCACAGTGCACTGCATACGTAGGGGTCATTCCCTAAGTGCTGGTCCTAATTAAAAAAAAAAAAATAATCACTTTCGGCATATTAATTTTTTTTAATTTCTTCGCATTTATTTTAAGCGCCAATAAAATTCTCATCTGGCTGACAATAAATACTGCTCTGATCTCATAAAAACTATAATTTTATGAAAATATTCATAAATGTATATATGAAAAGTAATTACGTTTATTCGTAATAATAATAATAATATAAAAATATTCATAAATATTTGCAAATCGAAGGGCTTTCCCAAAAATAATCTGTCACACAGTTGCAGTTTTAGTTAACACTACCATACTTTTTCAGTATATTTATTATATGTATTTGGCAGATCGCGCGATTATGTACGGTATTGAATTATGATCTTTAAATTTTCTTAAGATCTTCTACGTATACGTAATAATATTCCACATTCGTAAGAATATTAAGTATACGTTTGCAAAAACATATTAATTTTAATTTCGTATGTGTTCTGACATACGAAAAAGCAAAGGCATGCATATAAAATTTAATAAAATTCTGCGTGGTTAGCAACCTTGTTAGGAGGTTCACACCGTCACGTATCGACAAATTCAACTATTTTACAAATTCTTATTAATTGTTAAGGTAGATTCATATCCTTTTTTATTTTTAATTATTTAATAGTACACAGACTAGTGTAATCTAGTTTTTTATAGTATATATAAACTTCTTAAAAATGTCATGAAATTCTTAAGAAAATAAAGTAAATAAGTACCGTCATGTGTGGGACAGTTCCATTGAAATAATATTTTAAATTGTTGTGTTTAAATGCAAATTCTTGGAAAACAATTGAACATGGAAAAAAGTAAATTAAAATAAATTAATAACTAGAAATCATTATTTAATAAGTAACGCATTTATAATTAAAATTCGTTGAATCAACGAATTTTTTCCATGCATTGTTAGTTGAGTGTACAGACAAATTACATCACGTACGGTAAAAAATTGCAGTTTTATTTATAAAATAAACAAGAACCAATAGTTGCTTACATACTTATCTACAGATAAATTATGTTTTCTATAGTCCACGAGTTTTTCACAAGTTTTAATAAATTGAAAGTTTGAAATTAAAATTACCGAAAAATTTGCAAGGATTTTTTTTAGTAATTAAAACGAAAAAAGCAGCTAATTGAATAATAATATGTTCGTTTCTATATTGTCTCTCTATACTTATATATATATATATATATATATATATATATATATATGTGTGTGTGTGTTTGCAAATTAAATCTATCACACGTCTTCGTTGTATTTTATAAAAATTTTCAGTGGAATTTTATGAAAAATTTTTTTGTAAAAAATATGCCGTTTAAGGAAATTTTATGTTTCGTTTTTTTTTTTAAGAAACAGATACAAACACATATAAAGGGTATTTTTGATAGAGTTTTATAACTTTGAGTTGGAATCACTGCTTTATTTGAGCACACATTTAACAGCTGATAGTTGCTTTTTGTTTAGTTTGCTTTGAAATTTCATTATGAATCGACTTACACAGAGCAACGCGTGCCAATTGTTGAAATTTTTAATCAAAATAATTGTTTTATTCGTCAAATTCATCGTGCAGCGGGCGCTACAGTTGATTAACTCAAAGAAACTTTTGATGAAAAAATAATTTCACGTAGTGGCCCAATTAATTGGCCACCAAGATCGTGTGATTTAACCCCATTAGATTATTTTTTTTGGGGTTATGTTAAGTCACTAGTCTACGTCAATAAACCAAAAACAATTGAACACCTGGAAATCAACATTCGAAGAGTTATCGGCAAAATACGGCCGCAAATGCTGCGAAAAATTGCTGAAATTTTGGCTCCACCCGTGGCGGCCACATGGCAGAAATCATATTCAAATATTAATTTCATAAAATTTTCTTTCCCGTTTCATTGATATTAAAAATATATTTCCTTGTTTTATTATGATTTAAACTTGTGTCACTCTATAAAAAACACCCTGTAGAACGAATCTAAATATATTCCTAATAGTGCTTTACACAAGAATGTTGAACATATTTCATACGTCAAACATAAGGATTACAAGACGACGATGCGACTTCATTATGACAATAAAATGAAAGCGAATTTTACCTCCCTCTTAAATAAATCCCACTAGTTAGTGAAGAAATTATAATTTTTTATGGTATTGTTTATTTTTAAATTTCTAAAAAAAATCTTTTTATCAATATTTGCAAACACAAGTTGAAGTAAATATTATTTTAATTTCTCTTGATAAAACTTTGACATTAGAATATTTTTCCTTTTTATTTTCTTTTTCCGTTTAAAATAATACTACTGAAATGGCCATGTTGTGATACTTAACTTTTTCAGTTATTTTCTACAGTTTGTTTTTGCTTTCTTTATCTCACACACAGGAAAGGCGTGGTCCAATGTTGCAAATATGTACACATTTTACGAAATTGTCATAAATTTTAAATCAAAGAAATAGTTGTTTTTGTTTCAAAATAACAAAGCACATCAGTTTCTTTATGATGGTAGATTTGACAATTACTTCTAAAACTATTACTAACATTTAAATTATATCGTAATATGTTTGCTTCGTCTGAACTACGCAAATGATGTGTTTGGGAAAAGTATTAGAAGATTTCAAAAGAAAAAACTTCGTAAATCAATTAATTTAATATAAAAATATTTGCTCTCGTTTTATGTGTTTGCCTGTATATTTTGCCACTCGATACTTAGTTTTTATTTTAACAAATTTTAAACAAACTTTAATTAACACCATTTTATTAACTGGGCGAAAATTGCTAAATGCCAGATATTTGCGTTAAATAAAAACTTAAAACATTTAAAAAATGAAAAAAAAAAATAAATATATATATAAAAAATTCAGAATTTCAAAAAAACAGTAAAACGTTGCTGAAATGAAAACAAAAACTACTTGAAAATAAAGCGAATAAAAGTTAAGTAGAAGTTTGGAAAAGTGTATAAAGTCAGAAACAATAATATAATTGTGGGTGACAATATTTTTATTTTCTTTCTATATTTTATCACTCCAAATAGCTAATGATGGGTGAGATGCAGTCATGAAACTTTATTTATTTTATTTGGAAAGAAATAAAAAAGGGCAACTAAATAAAAGTTCAACTTTTGGTGTTGGTCTAAAAACACTCAACAACACAATCGCGATTTTTTTCGAAATATCTTAGCAGCTGTACAAACAATATAAGTTACGAGTAACGATGGTTTGATTTATTTTAGAGGGTGTTAAGCGTCGTCCGCCCCCTTTTCCAAGTTGTTATTTTAAATCGGCATATTAAATGTTGATATTGAATGTGTTTTGAAGTTTTATGTGGGAGACTCTCGCAATATATATTTTTTGGCGGTACATTTCAAATTGAAATGTTGGAAAAAATAAAAAAAAAATGTGAAAATAAAGAGATTCTTATTATATTTTTATTTTTAATAAAAAAGACCACAAGCGGAAAATTAATTAACACATTTCAAACCACTTAATCTTTGCGACACTGAAGGCCTTTTTGTTGCAATCTTGAAAAATTTCCAAACAACTGCATGTAAACAGCGAAACGGTAGTCTAAAATTGCCATAAAAATATATTCTTCATAGAATTCTACTAAAGTAAAATATTTAAAATGTATATAGATATAGTGTGTTTTTTATAGAGTGACACAAGTTTAAATCCTAATAAAGCAAGCAAATAAGTTTTTTTTATCAATGAAACGTGTTTTAGTTGAAAGAAAATTTTATGAAATTAATGTTTAAAAATGATTTCTGCCATGTGGCCGTTACGGTATGGCGCGTAGAAGGCGCTATCTGGAACACCAATTTTCAACAACTTTTCGCAGCATCCGCGGCCGTATTTCGCCGATAACACTTCGAATATTGATTTCCAAAATGCCTGCAAATACAAAATTAATGCGTCTACTTAACACCGGAGGCGCCTCAACACTGCCTTACAAATTAACATAACGCGCAAAGCAGAGTTGTGAAAGAGTTGAGTCTTCTAAATTTTCAACATCTATCTTCTCTACCCTATCCCTCTTCCTGAGTTCCGGCACAGTGCACTGCATACGTAGGGGTCATCCGCTGAGTGCTGGTCCTAATTAAAAAAAAAAAACTCTTCGAATATTGATTTCCAGGTGTTCAACTCTTTGTGGTTTATCGACGTAGACAAGTGACTTAACACAACCCCAAAGAAAATAGTGTAATGATGTTAAATCACACGATCTTGGTGGCCAATTAATTGGGCCATTACGTGAAATTATTTTTTCATTAAAAGTTTCTTTGAGAAAATCAATTGTAGCGCCCGCTGCACGATGAGTTTGACGAATAGATCAATTATTTTGATTAAAAATTTTAACAATTTGCACGCGTTGCTCTGGTGTAAGTCGATTCATAATGAAATTTCAAAGCAAAATAAACAAAATGCAACTATCAGCTGTGCTCAAATTTTCTTTCCAATAAAGCCCGTTTTATTGACACTAAAAATATAGTTCCTTGTTTTATTATGATTTAAACTTGTGTTACCATATAAAAAACATTTTTTAGTACGATGATTAAGTGATTATCATCAACTCAGGAAATTAAGTCTGCTTTCGGTTATGATGTTTTTGAAGCAAATGATCGATATGATTACATCATTTACATTTTATTGTTCATTTTAATAATTTTTGCTGCTAAATTCAAATGCGTCGACACCTTATACATTCTCATGAACTTCTGGCTGTGTAAACTTATGTAAATTTAAATAGTTCCCACCTAACTCCGCTCAAATATTGGTCTAAAGGAAGAGTTAATATTAACGTTTGAAAATTTTTCCATGTATGTATTTTCTGTTTTAAAATTTAGAAAGAATGCAAAGAATCCGTCGGTATCGGATCTACTTAATTGCTACAGGATCTGAACTCTTAAACCATAATGTACGCGGTACCCAAAAGCCACTCGTGCTGGCTGTCATTTTAAAAGTTAAATATATTTTTTTTTTTAATTCCACTAAATTTTTTTTTTGCCTTTTTGTCTCTGAACTTTAAGTAGATGAAAAAATTAAAAATAAAATTTTGCTCTTTTTGTTTCTAAATCTTATTTGTTATTTGTGTCACGTGTCTTTATTTGACTTTATTTATACTTATTCGGTTTTTGTTTTATACATTTTATGTTCGAAATAAAGAGAGAAATAAATGTTTTAGACTTGCAAGCAAACTACTGATACACAGATATATGTGTGTATGTATACCTAATAATATACTAGATATCATAGATTACCCAAAAAAAAAAAAAAAAAAAAAAACAAAAAAAAAACAATGTATAATAAAAGCCGGCATAAAACGAACATTTTCAATGAAATGTTGCAAAGATATGGTACCTATAAATACTGGCATAGTTTGGTTCTTTTCAACTTGGTTAAATAAGGTTACAATTAAGGCATTTTAAGAGGGAAATAGAAATGAAGCTTATATCTCTATCGTTATCTATTTAAGTACATATCTAAAATGCTGCAAAGGTCTTGAATGAATACAACTTACAAATATTAAGGTGTTTCTATAATTGTACCTGCAAAGAGAAAGATAAATAAATAAATAATATATTTCATATAAAATTAAAAAAAAATGTACAATACAATAAAAGAAAACAAATGATAGATATATTAACATTGGAATGAAAAAATATATAAAAATAGTTTAGCTAATCTATATTCTGCATTTAATTGGCTTCTAAGCCAACTAACACAAGCATTTTGTAATTTTTTCAAAATTCAACAAAATTCTTAAACTGAAAAACAATTCATTTACGTGTTAAGCAGTTTCAATAAAATTACGAACAATTGTGTATGTGGTTTTTTTGTTAGGCAAAATTCATAATCCTTCCATCTTTTCGACTCAAAATTAAAACATTTAAAATTTTTACATATAATTTCTTCTGGCTTTATGAAACAAAAATACGACGACATGTTGCAAAGTTTTATTTATCATGTAACATATGAATCATACAATTGTAAGTTTACATTAATGACTAATTAAAGTTGTTTGCCATTTATGCATGTGTACACTCTCACATTCGCACACGCACACGCATATAGAAAAAAGCAATTGTTCAACAAAGACTAAAGTTATGTAGAAAAAAACAAACTTAATAACTTAAATACAATATGTATGGTTGCGTGTATGTGTCTTTGTTGCAAAAACTTTATTTCTATAGAGAATCTAAGTTTTCAAATTCAAAACTTTATTTAAAACTAAAAATATAAAATAATAACAATAACAAGTATGTTGCATAAAGACTACATACTTTAAATAAATTCACATAAAGTGCTGCTAATACCGTTGCATGCACGCATTATACACACGCTATGACAAACACACGCACACACGCACACTCGCACTGGTGCTTTCAAAGCTATTTCCTACATTTTACAAAACGAGTATGTGTTGTGCGATGCAACATAAGTTCTTACACGCATTCGTGTGAACAAACATGAATAAAATATATAAAAGATTTTTTCTTCATGCTGCTACTAAAACATGACTTATACAATTTAGATCCTTGAAGTACACGCATATACTCGTGCATATACCCGTGCATATGTTGGAGTGTACAATTTAAATCTTCATGTGAGTGTGTTTTTCTTCCAAAGGGATATGTTTGCATGATTGATAATCTATACACATGCACCACAGTATGCAGATAGCTGTGACATAAAATATTAGCGTATTCTCTATGCAACAAAAGAACTTGAAACAAGAAACAACATTCTTATGCACGTGCTGCCAAGATGAATGTGTTAAAAAATTAATTCAGAAAAATCTCTGATATAAACACTGTTTATCCGGAGGAAGATTGAATATGCTGAAAAACTAAAATATTAAAAATTAAATTCAAATTATTTTACAGGAACTTGAAATGAAAGAAAAAGGGAAGCAGAAAACTTCACAATACACAGAAGACTTTGTTGTAAGCACACTCTTATCCTCAACATTTTTAGAAAAGTTTTTAATTATACTTCTCTTCGTTGTAAGAGCCTTTTTGTTACTTTCTTAAAACAAAAATACAGATAAAAACAATTTAAATAGCATTTACCAAATCACCCCCTACTTATGCAATGTATTATGACATTTTCAGATAGTAGCACCGAGTATTTGGTTGCGACAACCAATAAAATTGGTTAACAGCATAGAATCCTAAATAGAAGCTAATGGGGAATATTTACGATAATTTTTATCCTGGAACACAATTTAATTGATATTGAACATAGAACTCACATGTTTGAAACACATCGTCTTAAACAACTCAGCCACATGAGTATTTTAAAATCGATAAATATTGAACAGGAGCTTATGAAGGGTGTTTTTTCCAACCTGTATGGGAAGGCATTTTATTTATTTTTTTTTTTCGCCGCGGATTCTGCTGACTGACAAAGGATAGTGCTGTGGTATGCATTAGCTTGACACATTATCCAATAGCTGTGTGAACAGTTTTTTAAGGACTTGTCCTATGGCTTCATCACTTTAAAAATCCAACATCAATTAATACAATGCCACACTAATGTACATAAGAGAAATTCATGATGTTCATCACTAACCCTGACCATAGGTCGAACTCAGGTCCTAAGTCATAGTTTGCTAAGTAGTTAAAGCTCTGAACTCTTCAACTAAGACTACTCTCTCTAATTTATAGCCCCAAGATAAGACAAATTTCGTAGCCCCATTTGATATAGGTTTGTGCAAAAAAAGAGCTTTAGCTGCACTCAAATGAACAGAGACTTTTGAGCGCATGAAAAGTTGAACTGACCTGACCGTAAAAATTTAAACTCATGATCTTTCTATCAGTGACTCAGCAGCATTAATTAAAGTTAAAGAATTTTCAACAAATTGGTTGAAAATGTAGTAGTTAGTAATTTTTAGAATCAGTTTGGTAAAATATGTTTAAAAATAACTGGCAAGTCCAGCAGTAGATATTTTAAATTCGCTGTCTTATAAACATGTCTTGAAAGAACGAACTTTCTGTTTGAAACCACTTGCTTTGCTTGAACTACATGGTTACTTTGATTGAATATAAGTGAAAATAAAATGTTCCTTTTTAACCATAATTTGATAGTGAATCATTAACTAACATATTTTCTGTTGCATAGAGAATGATTCGTTAAAATCATAGCATAAAAATTAAATTTGGTTGAAGTCAAATCATGGGGTTGGGCAGCCAGCCCCCAGGGTACTTGACACGTTTTCTGTTTCTTTACTTGCATATTGTTGTTGTTTAAAATGATGATATTTAAAATTTTTATATCCTTTCCAATATCCATTCAAAGTTTGTCTGTATGTTGGCTTTAGAATCCTAAGCTCACAAATCTTAGAAATATAGTAAATAATATTAATAATATCTTTGCATCTGGTCTGGTTATTTTTCAAAAAAAATAACTCTAAGGGCCCCCCCCCCCCCCTCCCCTTGGAGCGTTACGTAATATGTGCACAGCTCCTAATTTCCTTTTTTTATTCTTTTTATACCAACGGTTTTAAAATAACTAAATTCAGAATAGTTGATAGACTAAAAGAAGCATGCAGCGGCAAGAGCTCTCCATCTCTCTATCACTCTCTCTCTCTCGCTCTGTACATTAGCAAGCTGTTATTGGCTTTATAGACAACATTTTTGAAATAAATCAAATATTAATTTCATTTAAAACAATTTATGTGTTAACGAAATCTAGATGAAGTTGAAATATGCAGAAATCCGAGAGTACATTTTGAAAATTATAAATTCTTTTGCTACACTATACTCTCTGCATGCATCTAATAATGTGTAAAAATACCTAAATATTTTCAATTTATTTTCATACGAATATATGTGTGTGTGTGTTTGGAAAATTCGTTAGCGCACACACGATTATATAATCAAGCCATGCTACAGAAGTGTAGAACACTTTGTGATATAACCGAGTAAATATTGTCTTCGTTTTATAAATATGTTGTTGGCTGAACTGAGTGTTTAATAACACTTTCAGCATATGTTCTTGTACAAGGCATCAAGCAGAGATTTAAAAGAATATAGTGTTTTAGTTTTTAAACTATTCAGAGCTACAGTTTTTTCTTAGTTTGCAGTTATCATGTATGTATAATATTTCTGTACTTAAATTTTGCTTACAATTCATTTTATTTTTAACAAACTCTGAGATATGGTATGACATGAACCTTGATGTTGCATGTATGTTAGTTAAGACAGGTTGTTGTTACCTGCAAGAAAACATGATAAAATATTAAAAATTTTTATATGGAATATGCGAAAACATTGTATTTGTATCACTGTTTAGTATGCGAAGAGAAGCGATTTATTAGAATTTTTATTTACTAAGAAGTTGTTAAGGTGGCGTCAAATTTATGCGGGCGAAAAATACCAAAATTTTGTTTCGAAAACTTTTATAAAATTAAATAATTCAAGAACTGGGAGTTTGCGGTTAAGAGGCCAGAATAAAACGGTTTTGCAGCGTCCATTTATATTTTAATCGGTGACACTTGATCTTTTTTTAATATACTTATAGAAAAAAGTACTCACTGAGGAATGGCAATACTTGAAAAAAAAAAAAAACAATTAATAGTGCGATAATCGACTATGCCGTTTATTTTATACCCTTTATATATATATTTGAATTTTTTATATATAAAGCGCACGTGTAAAAAATAATGAACCATAAATTTTGGGTGTCTGGAGCTAGGAATGGCAGCCATTGTGAATTACGAATAATTAAGTTTTACTATCAGCTGTCTTTTTAAAAAATTGTTTCGTTTGATACCCAAATTTTAAGCCCGCTGTTTGGAGTGGCCGCTCTTATTTACTCTTATTCAATTATAATACAATTATAATATTTTTTATTTTTAATCCATTTTTCATTTAATTTTTTAAACAAAATTTTCCATTCCTGGCCGCTTCCATACCTGAACAAAAACCAGGTTTGAACGAAAAAAATACAGAAGATATTATGCTTTATGTTTTGAATTCAAATTTATTTCTGAAATGTCTGTAAGAGGTTTTTATAGAGTGTCACAATTTTGAGTTGACATCTCTACTTTATTTCAGCACCCATTTAACGGCTGATAGTTGCTTTTTGTTTAGTTTGCTTTGAAATTTCATTATGAATCGACTTACACCAGAGCAACGCGTGCAAATTGTTGAAAATTTTAATCAAACTCGTCGTGCAATTTATTTATTTTTGATGAAAAAGTAATTTCACGTAAAGGCCCAAATAATTTGCCACCAAGATCGTGTGATTTAACCCCATAGATTTTTTTCTTTGGGTTTATGTTAAGTCACTTGTCTACGTCGATAAACCACAAACAAATGAACACCTGGAATTAACATCGGCGAAATACGACCGCAAATGCTGCGAAATGTTATTGAAAATTGGTTTTCCAGATTGCGCCTTCTACGCGCCAGCAATGGCGGCCACATGGCAGAAATCATATTTAAACATTAATTCAATAAAATTTTCTTTCCAATAAATCCCGTTTCGTTGATATTAAAAATATATTTCCTTGTTTTATTATGATTTAAACTTGTGTTACTCTATAAAAAATACCCTATATACATACGTATAATCATATATAGGAACCGTTATTATATTTTTGCTGATTTTAAATACGCAACGTATTAAGATAAATCGTTACACATCAGTTCAAGGCTCAGGTCTCCAACGATTCTTATGGCTGCTGACACCTGATTTCTTGTACTGACAGACCGGCGAACAGACGGACAGACGGACATGGTCTATTAAACTTCCCTATATATAAGGTTCTAGAATATTTTATAGCTTATGGGTCTCATCTGAATATTCTGGAAGTTACACACAAAATAACAAACTTATAAATAATTTTATCATTTTTGGTGTAGGGTATAAAAAAAAATATAAAATTATATGAAATAACAAATTTTAAAAAAATTTGACATTTATTCGAGCAAATACTCAAGAATTCATCAAATTCAAATCTATACGCAAGAAAATTGTTTGTAAAGTTTTTGAAAAGCTATTTTGCTTGTGCTTTGTAATACGCAAAATGTATTTGCGAGTTTATGTATGAGTAAATGAGTTTTGGAACTTTTCAAACATAATTGGTAAAGATCTACTGATGAGTTGGTATTTAGTCCTAACGGAATGCATTTAGATTTGCTAACCCACAACAAATAAATAAAATTTTCTAACAAATCTTTTTATAAGTATCGCCCTAATATTGAAATATATTTTCAAGCATACATTTTCCAAGTGCATGTTCATTCATGATTTTCAATATAAGATACTGAAACAAAAACCAATGCAAAATATAAGTACGTTTATCTATTTCGTGGTATATTGGATGAATGTAATTTCAAACAAAAGTGACATGTTGTCTACACAAGTTATGATTTATATAAAAAAAAAAAATATTATCTAAAATTTATATAAACTTTTGCTAGAGATAAAAATGTTTTCACATACATATGTATGTATAACAAAGACTTATTGAAATTCTGTGTATTGTGTGTTGTTTTTAATTAAATACTGGTATAATAATTAAGATACATATATTCAAAAGCTTTGGAACCTAAAAGAACATTTAATTTAATAACAATTTATCAATTTGATAAAAGAGTTTTTGCAATACAACACTGGAAGAAGAAATAGTTAAGCTTTTGTTAAATGTAATGTATCACCGTGCACTTAAAGGCCTAAATCGACTTCTTTTAAAGGTGGCTTAGATCGAAAGTGCACTAAGCTTAGTAAAAAAATTTAATCACCAAAAAGATAATTCATCGTGCTCCAAAATATCTGTAAAAGTCATTCACTAAAATCAAAAATATAAAAAATAATGAAACTATTTCTGATTTAGTCGGTGATATATGTTTCATTCACTAAAACCCATCATGTTTATTAGTTTAAGCAGGTGAAAGATAAATTAGATTCAAAAACATGACGAATGAAGCTATCTTTTGTATTTTATATTATTTATTTTCTCTTTTTTTACAAGAATTTTCTTTAAAACTATCAATGAAGAAACTTATCTATTTCTTTTAATCCGAAAATGCAAATATTTTTTTAAGAATATTTTTCAAGTGTGTAAAAGTGCACTTAAAAGAGTTTATTTGATTATTTTTTAAACATTTTGCCAAAATCTTGTCAATAAGTTTTGGGTATTTTTCTTATTTATTATAAGTAACTGCTTTTATTAGCAATTTTGTTTTTTTTTCTTTTCTTCTCCAAATTGGACAAAAATAAGGAAGCTGCAACAACATACATATATATACGTACATATATAGTAAAATCACAAGCAACCAGTGAGATACAAAAGTTGTTGTAACCTTTTTTTTATATCATCATCTTATTACAAACTTTAGACGTCCCAAGTAGCAATGGAAGTTAAAGCAACATTTTTGTACTCTAATAAAATGCTGCAACAACTTTTGTTGCCACAACTACTACATGCTTATTGCAACTTGTAGTATGAAGAAAAGTATTTTATATTTTTATTTAAAAACTTAAAAATACTGATAGACAAACAGACAGAAAATAAAATTGTGCTTAAAAAATAAACAACTTTTTGAATGAATAAAGTTTTGCTTTAAATAAAATATATTTTTTCTTCCAATAAGTTAAAGCACAATAAAAAAAATAAATAAATATTGTGTTAAGGTTTTTTTTTTACTGATGTACTCGTATGTACAACTATTTGTGAAAAAAAAGAAAATAAAAAATACACTCGAAAATTTTCAATGATTTTACGGACCAGAACTGGCCAAATCTCTTTCTAAATTAATTTTTTTGTTCGCATTTTAATAAAACTCTTACAGCCTTACTTATAAACTATATTTTTGGTTTATTAAAGCTTTATAAAATAGAATTTTTACAAAATTGATTTTTATAATTCAGTAATTCAAAGGAATTTTCTATAGTGAAATTAAGTATTAAAATGAGGAAAAAAATATCACCAAAAATAAAATAAAATCACGCAAACAAAAATTAAATCACAACAACGGAAAAACCAATAAATAAAAAAACACTACAATAATAAATAATAAAAATAATGCTAATGGAAAAACTATTCAGAAAAAAGGTTAACCGTTAGCGACGACGAAGAGAATTTATCAATTGGGAGAAAAAACAGCCAAAACAACAGCCAAATTTTACTGAAAATAAAGCGAACAAAAGCAAAGTCGCTAAAGCGAAAATCAATTAAGGCGAAAAAATCGCTTAAAGGAGAAATATTACTTAAATGAAAAGAGAAAAAAAGATTTCGAACAAAAAAAAAATCCTTGACCAAAAAAAAAAAATTCCTAAAAAAATCAAAAATAAAGAAAAATATCTAAAACACTAATTCCCAAGCTACAAAAAATTAAGCGAAGAAACGCCAAAAATATAAAAAGCGTTACAGCGCAATTGAAAAAAAAGGCTAAAGGCACAAAATCGCTAAAATGGGAACATTTTAGTAAAACAAAAATAACGAAAAATATTTAAAAGAAATTTACAAAACTATAAAAATTAATGAAGACGAATCGAAAAAAACGCCAAAAATATAAAAAGCTTTACAGCGAAATTGATAGCAAAAACAGCTAAAGGCACAAAATTGCTAAAACGGGAAAAATCAATAAAACAAATAAAAAAAACTGAAATTTCTCAAACTACATTCGTTTCAAAACTATAAAAATGAAGCAAAAAAATCGCCTAAAATAGAAAAATACATGAAAATCAGCTAGCAGGATAAATCGCCTAAATCGATGAATCAGTAAGATATAATGAGCGGAAAATATCTTACACCAGAAAAACTTTCGAGACTGACCTATAAAAACTGCTAAAAATGAAGGGAACAAATAATGAAAAATTTAAGGAACCGCTAAAACAAAAAGTAAATAAAGATTAGTTAAAGCAATAAATCGCTAAAACGGGGAAAACCAATGAAACGAAAACGGCGAAAATAATCTCAAACCTTAAAAAAAAGAAAATTCAAAACTAAGACAAAGGTTGAAAAATCCAGCTAACTGATATATAAGAAAACTAATGTCCGAGAAAGAAAAGGAAAATAAATTTTACAAAAAGGAAAGCGAAGAACAATCCTCAGTCCAATAGAAATAATAAACAAAAGCACAGCTTTATAGATTCTATATGAAAGCGAAAGGATTCTATGTATTCTGATGCCATACAAAGGAGCCTAACGATAAAAAATTACTTTCGCCATAAAAAAAAGAAACGACCTGAAAGAAATAACATAAATTAGTCAATTGTGGAAATTTAATTTAATTTTTACCAACATTTTGTAATGAGTGTGCATATGGATGTGTATATGTGTTTCAAAAATAAATGTTGCATGTATGTATATATGCACGATTGTAGTTTTATAGTATTCTGATGCAATAACTTTCTACTATTTCCCACTAAGTACAAATAAAGAATATTGTGAAGATGCAGCAACTTTTTTTAATTTCTTAATCTGGTGTATGCTTGTGTGTATGTGTATGTGAGTTTGCTTTTGATGTTCCTTCTTTTCTGTTGTTGCCAACAATGTATGTGTGTATGTAGTTGTTGGAGTAACTACAACTCTACAGCAAAGTTGTGGAAAATTGCATTTATTTAATACGATTTATATAACTGCCTTGCTACTGGGAGTATTATTTTTCTTTTATTTTTTTGAAATTCTATTCCTGGGGTTATTTGGAACTTTTTACTGACTTTTATTAAGTCGAAAAAAATAAAGTTTTATATTTTGATTGTTTAACATTTCAAAACAATGAATAAAAATAACTGGCATTTTGAAAAATATTTATTTTCGTTATTTTACTAAATTAAAATAGAAGTTTTAATTGAAATAATTTAAGAAAAGTAATAAATGTAAATGTAAAATAAAACTGTATAAAATTGTTTTATTTGAAAAGAAAACAAATTTAGGAAACCGCAAACAAACAAATCTTAATAAGAGTATAGAATAAATTTTTGTAAGAAATTTAATTTACTTTTATTCAATTCACTCTCATGCATTAGTTTATGCGAGGATATTTTGATAAGTTCATGAATTATTTTATATGTACACTGCGGATCAATTTAATTTCGTTAATTTTAACCAACTGGAAATAAAGAAGATTTCATGTGCTGTTTAAATTTTTATTACTCTTAGGTTAAAATCTCTGAAAACAGCGTTACGTAATATGTGCACAGCCCCTAACAAAAAAAAAAAAAAAAACACATGAAATCGGTACTAATACGTTCTGCTAAAAACAGATTGGATATAAATAATAATATTTTTCCACATAAAAAAAGTCTTAGTAATTTTGAATTTTCATTAATTCAATAAAACTGAACTTGAGCCTAAATAATTTTACTGCTCACAGGTACATTATTATAAGTCCGAATAATAATTACGTTTATTCGTAATAATATAAATAAAAAATATATATGTATATTAATTTATAATAATTTTTATTTAAAGAAAGAAAGTCCTTTATCTTTGACGTAAGATAATAATCATCTTAAAAAACAAACGAAAAATTATATTTCGTAACTGTCATTTAAAAGTTAAAGTCTGATATGTAAATTCATATCATATTCAGTTAGTAATCAATTCTCAGTAGAGGAATGTTGGACTTAAAAAATGGAAGAACTAAAATTTAATATGTGAAAGTCCACCGAGAGATGTGGCTGTGCCTTCTGTGATAATATGTTCTCCCTAAAAGCACTGAATTACTAATTAAAAGAGCAAACAGAGTAGGAAAAACGAAATCTCAAAGTAAGGTAAAATAATTTAAAAATGTTCAGTAGTGGTCATCAAATTCGGCATCTCAATGTCATAATAATGATAAATACCTTAAATATTGTGACAGTTTATTTCAATTTATTGTTACTGATGCAAAGGGAGGGATTTATTCAAATAATTTTTCAAATATTACGTTGCTCTTAACCTTATAAATAATATTCGTATTCGTATTCGCGAATACTAATAATTGATATTCGAAACATCACTAATACATATACGTTGTCCGAAACATCGATAATGAAAGTGGTTGGCAGGCTTTATAATATAAATCTCGTTCCTGGTGTTTGTAGGGTAGACAGCAACAAGTCATCATTTTTGTTATTTATGCCAAGTGATGTTATAAATCTAGTTGATATGACTAATTTGTAAGGTAACTAATAATTTAGTGTTGTCAGTATTCAACCAATGCTCTTAGATTAAGCATTATTTGGAGAAAATTGGATTTCTGTAGATAACGTAACCACTGAAGCATATTTCGGACTTCTTTTGTTGGCTAGTGTAAACCGATCTCATGGTGAAGCCTTGGAGTCTATGGGATGACCACAAAGGCAGAAAGTTCCAATGCATGCCTTCTTAATAATATTTGAAACAATTTTTCAATGTTGTCACATTTCATTAATAATATTTAAAATTAACGGAAATAATTTTACATTGTTGTCACAATTCACACTTTGCTTAAACTACTTTTGCAACAACTGTGTTTAGAAAATAGTATATAAGCAGCACAAATTTGATGAATAAAATCACTTTGAATTCTGCCTTCAACTAACAGGTATCCTCCGTTTAGCATTAAATTGCCGGACGTGTAGAAAGTTTTTAAAGTTTAAAAAAGTAAAGTCAAGTTTCGTTTATATTTAAACAGTTTGTTGTTTTAATTGTTCTTAAATGAACAAAATATATAATCTTGGGAACAAGATTATTTCAATATGAATTTATGTATTGGGCAAAATTGACCCACTAATGTCACATGCGTCATATTTTTGAAATACAGGACAAGGGTTAAATGAATCGAGCTTAAAGGAGACTATGCGGACAAATAGTCGTTTTGTTTTTTAAGAAATTTTATTGTTGCAGAACGTCATGGAAATAATAGAAATAATTAATATATTCCAAACGAAAAAATATACATGCAGGGTCTCCATCAGTCTCTAAATATTTTACTTGGAGAAAAGGTTTTTATCTCATACAAAAAATTGTTATTGTTGTAATATTTTTCTATGTTTTTGGTTTTGCATTCAATCACGCCTTATTATAATTTTTGTAATTATTCTTATTTTTAATTCAAAATTATGCTAAGCTGCAAGTGCAATTGTGTTGGTGTCTAATATTAGGCATGTTCGCACCTCTTAAAGTGAACAATAGAAGCTTGTGATTTCCGTTGGTGTAGGTGTTAAAATTGTTTGTGCTTTTTTCTGTGTTAGTTTTCATTGCTTTTTTTTTTTTGTTAGATTATTTGTTTAGTTTTTGGTTAAAATAAATTTACAGCAAGTTTAAGATTTGCTTGAGAATTAATTAAAAGGCGGCAAGTGTATTTAAAAGACTGAAAAGAAGGGAACGAAACCTTAAAATTATACAAATTCGATGTTGCATTTCGTGTCATTTTTTAAAGCAGAATAAATAACACGAAAAACGTATTTTTGCAAAAACACAAAATCAAAAATACGATTTCGTTCAGAGAAATTTTGTTGGGTGGAAATTGAAACAACTTCTATAATGCACAATTTTAAAAAGAACTTAATTGGTATGAAAAGTATAAAAAAAAATAAGATTTTACTTTGCAGGAGAGTAATCTGCTACATTTTTTTAATCAATCTGGTTAAATTGCCGTCGGTTTAATTGACACGTACTTTAAGAAGAAGAAAAATGGACGTCATTCTTCTTTATTTTAGAAGTCGTTTAGATAAAATTAACTGGTTAATTGCGCTTGTAACAACTAAAGCTTCACTATTAATTCTTAATGTTGCTGAGGAAACTTCCCCCCACCCCCACCCACCAATTTCTTTAAAAATAGAAGAAAACCCATTTTCATAATAATGAATAAATACAAATTTGTCTTGGTACATAATTGTATACTTTATTTATTGTTTATTTCTTAAACATTTTTGTCAGCATTTTTCGACAAATTTATTTAACTTTTTATTGAAAATGAAGTAGGTTTTGCGCCTTATTTTTTGTTTGTAATTTTTCAACTTAAGCAGATGATGTTGAGAAGTCAAGGTTTGAATTTTACGATTTTATGCGTTTCATATAATTTTTACTACTCTTTAATTATTTTAATTGTCTATTTAATTCCATATTTTAATTGCAATTGTTAAGAGCATTAAGCTGTGACTATTTGTTGCTATTATTGTATTACTTGGGTTGTAGAAGTTGTAGGTTTATTTGTGAATATATTTGTTTTGTTAATGAACAAATCTAAAGGTGTTGAATTTTGTTGAATCACAATAATATTATTTTAAGCAAAATTTACTGGGAGTGTAGTTAAGATTGAACAAAATTGTAGAAAATACTGTATACTAATATTATTTGTTGAAATTTCTTGGATGAATTAAATAACTTAGATCATTGTTTTGCTATTAAAAAAATTTTTTTTGTAGGTAATCAATTGTGTATCTTTATCTAAAAACCATTTATTTGCAATTTGCTTTGCAATGTGCAGAGACCTTGTTTTGCAAGAGAATATTAGTACTGGATCTAAAAAAAAAATTTGAAGGATGGCCTTACAGAAGGCCTTTTAAATGAAGGCTCCCAAAAGTTGGCCGCTCGTTGCTTATAAAAATTAATGCTTCAGTCGACTGCAGCTTCTGTAACAACGTAACTTCTTGCCTGTTTAAGTATTATTCAAACTAAAGTAATGAACTTCTACAAACTTAATTGATTTTTTTTTAAATTTTAATTAAACTTTTTAATTAATATACATATGATTTATAAATAAAAAAATTCAAAATAAATTCAATTGTGCGATTTTCGATTTTCATGATTTCCATAAAATTAATTAATTTTTTTTTTAAAAAACCTTTAATTTCCTTTTTTCTGTCCATGACTTAATTTTAGGAATTCTCACATAAAAATAAGTAGTTTCGGCTTTAATTTCAATAAAATATAAAATTATGATTATTTTCGGAAAAAACCGCATTGAAAATCAGGCGTGTCAATGCCCACTATGTGCTATCCTAGAATTTGTGAAAAATGTGTGTAAAAAATATAAATAAAATATTAAAAATTGGCTAAAAAGTAAATAATGTAATTTAAATAGGCACAGCCAAATTTTCTGCTCATAATATTTTTATTCGAAAGAGAACTTAATTTGTCTGCAAAGATTGGTTAAGACAATTAAATAGATTATATACAGTAAAAGGGCGTGGCATTGTCTACTATTCTAGTTAAAATGTCTTGCGAGCTTAGTATGTACGAGTAAGTGAAACTTTTCAGTATAAATAGTGGAAAAATAATATTAATTTACAAAACGTTGTTTTGTTCTGCGGTGTATGTTAAAATCTAAATTGTTGTTGACTTTTAATTCATTTGAATATAACGTTATGAAGTTTAAACTATAAAAATCACCATAGAGAAATAACAAATATAGTTTGAAATATGTACATATGATATATATGTAATTCGTGTGGGCGTGGCACTGCCCTTTTTTTTAAAAATCATATTATTGGTAGTTATTGTCACTATAACTAATTGTGGATGCAAAATTTCATAGCAATTCGTTAATAAGAAAGCAGTTTAAATTAATATTTACGACATATGGGCGTGGCACTGCCTACTTTTTTCTAATATAATGTTGTAGATGTCAAGATAACTTGAATTAATTATGTGAAAAAATAAGTTTAGCTGAAGTTGTAGGAGAATTTACTATAAGATTTTCACAATTGACAACTGCATAAATATTTTGTTTTGGATTGTTTTATCATTAATGTGTTTATTTTTAGGGAATTTAAAACCAGGGTTTAATAAAACTAATATATTTACTACAAATTCACCTCATATTCCATAATTTTATGTGAAAACTAGAAAAATGTTTACCTGATAATAAATAAATTTCCAGTTTTCTAAAAAAGTAGAAAAAATTTAAAATACTAGTCATTGTAAGATCGGCATGTTTGTCAACTAGTCGAAGTTGCGTTTGGTTGGATTGGCATATATTTTATTGTTTGGTGTTTTTTATAGCGGCATATTGTATGAAAAAAATATTTTGTATATGTGTGTTTTTGCATTTACGTGTGGATGGCTAGATTTCATTGACAAGAAATTGTTGCTGAACAATATATTACAGAGAATTTATTTTCATTTTGTGTGCTAGTAAAAAATTTTACTAGTTGTCAAGTACAAAATTTTTGTTAGAAAATTGGAAATTTATTTGTTATCAGGTAAATATTATTAGTTTCTCTACTATCAAAAATGGAAACGGATCATATTTTCTCACTAGTCGCTAGTATAATAAATAAAAATAAAAAAACTAATTTTAAACCCTGTTTAAAACTATTATTAAAATTTAATTAGTTAGAAATAACGCTTTCTGTGATAATATTTTTACATTAATAGGGTTATTCTGTTATTTTTAATTTAAATGGAAGCTCTCTCTTCCCCTCTTTGTCTCTTTCACGTGTGTTTGTGTTTAATTATGGCAAATATATTACGTGTTTGCTGTCTATTCAAGGCAAAACCATATTTTCAATATGACATTTACCAGTTTGTGGTAAAAATATTGCAAATACTTTTGACCACACTAAAACCACTCACACATACATACGAGTATGTTGGCACTTAAATACATAAAACAATATTTCATATATAAAATGGCATTGATGATAACTTTAAGATACACTATATTATTTCCACCAATATATTTTTTCTTTGTAATATTCCACTGTACTGATACATAACAATTAAGAGTTAGATGGCAGCTGTGGCAGCCTTTTAAATAATGCCACCGCCACCTAATAAGCCAGATTCGTGCAGAAAAGTAACCTGATTGTGAATAGCAATAATTTTTTAATCGCTTTCGTGAACCTTGTTGACGTTCATGCTGTGCATATGTGAAACAGGGATTTTCTTCGGCCTCTTGGGTGGTCTTATGAGTCCCAAACGTCGTTTATTTGTAGCACTTGACTTGTAGCCAGGGCTTTAGAACAAATGTTAGCATGTTGGCCACAAAACGACTTAATACTAACAGTATGCAGACAGACAAGGAATAACAAACCAGAGAGAAATATAACTTTTTGTTGCATAAGACCACAATAGCAAAAACAGAAGTTGCAACAATCATAACAGTTTTTTGAAACAAACAAACAAACAGAAGAAGGGTTTGCTGTGCGACAACCACGATATAACTTAAACCATCTTTAGAAAAGTTACTTTACACAATGGTGACACACATACATATAAATGAAATTCTCAAATTGTGCCAATAGAGTGTTTTTGCATCATTTGGTTTTGAGTTGTTGAATATTTGTTATTATTTCTTGCAACATTAGAAACCTTAGGGATGCTGATACCATACTGATGAAAATGTCAGCAACAATACGAAACTATATAGAGAGAAAAATACACACACCCTCACAAAGAAGCAAATTATGCAAAAATTATACATGTACAAGCATACTCGTATGTAGATGTATAAGTGAAAAAAGGAAAAACTATTAATAGATTTCAGAAAAAGAAAGACACAAATATGTAAATAATGGCCATTTTGTAGTTTTCAAAGAAATTCTAATAATGCTGCAGCGTACAGCAGAGTAAAGTGAGTAAAAGGTATAAATTCTCAAAACATATTTTGTTGTATTTTATATCGTTAAATAATCTTTTATAACCATGTTATTGTCCAAATCTAATTTTATTGTATAGTAAAAACTTGTAAAACCTTCGTTAAGTTGGCTCTTTGATTTGATAGATAAGCCCGTATTTGATGTCAAAATGTCAGAAGCAAAGTCTCTAAATTTTTACAAATGTACCTGCTCTCTTAATGTGGAAGATTCGCCAGATTGATAATTCTGCCCATTCCCCCTTCAAAAGAATAGATGCCTTCAGTGTCAAATTAAGTGTGATAAGGAAGTGTCATTTTTATAAATTGAAAACTATTCAGCTTGATATCCCACCTACTCTCAAATGTTTTTTTTACTATTCTGATTCTAGAATTTAAGCCCAAAATCACATCTTCTTGCTTGGACTACTTTGATAGTTTCAGTTAATAATCTTTAATCTAAAATGAATTCGAGAATTTTTAATCAACTTCAAAAAATGAACCTCCATAACTCTTATTATAAATGAAACAATTTTGAAAAATATTATTTGTTATTTGAAAGGAGTTCTTCGCCGTTGGGCCCAGATTTTTTGAAAAATCGGGGGAACATTTTCCTCCTAAAATGTAGATTTTCGAAAACTTCTGCAACTTCAGAGCAACTTTTTTCTTTCCACAAATTTTTTGAAAGTTTAGTTCCATAAAAGTAGTTTGGAAAATCGAGGCAAGTTCTTACCCACCATTCCCCAGACACACCCAAAAGAAAATCTAAATTACCCAGCAAAAAAAGTATATATATCATTGGTTCCGAAATTTGAGGATATCTGACTCCATATATATTTCCAATAGCGATGATATGATTTTGAAATGACGTTTCGGTCATTTGTAATATGTCATGATCTGTCATTTGTTTTTCATTGTATTCAGAAGTGTTTACAATTTCATAATGGAGAGATATACGCAACAACAACGTTTACAAATTATTCAGTTTTATTATCAAAATAATGGTTCTCCAATTGCAACTTTTCGTGCACTTTTGCAATTTTATGGTCGTAATAATCGTTCAAGTGTGCTCGCTATTCGTCGAATTGTTGAAAATTTTGATCTTACATTTTTTTAACAAAATGTTCAAGTGCCATTAAGACAAAGAACCGCTCGAAGTAATGCAAATATTGCTGCCGGTCAGGCAAGTGAAGCTGAAGACTGCAATTTGTCGATTCCAAGACGTTCTCAACAATTGGGACTGTCTCAAACCACAACCTGGCGGTATATATCGATGATAACCAACTTCTTATGGCCAAAATTGGAAGAAGTTGATCTTGACAACATTTGGTTCCACCAAGACGGCCTACGTGCCACATAGAAAATGCAACAATTGCGAGAAAAGTTTGGAGATCCGATTATTTCAAGAAATTGTCATATTGAATGGCCTCTAAGAAGTTGTGATTTAACACTATTAGACTATTTCTTGTGGGGTTATTTGGAGTCATTGGTCTTTCAAAATAAGCCAGACTCTCTTCAAGCTTTACAAGTCAATATTGAACGAGCCATTCATGACATACGACTTGATTTAGTGGAAAAAGTGCTCGACAATTGGGTTCATCGAATTCGTTCCTGCAGAAGAAGTCGTGGTGGGCAGTTGAATGACGTTTTATGTAGAACTTAATTGTATCGATTGTATTTCACATTAAGTAAAAAGCTTTTGAGTTTCCTTAACAATAAGTGTGATTTTTTTAAAGATATCATATCACTCTTATTGGAAAACTTTTTATATGTTCATGGATAAGTGCATATATGAGAATATATGTATGCATACATGAAATATGTATGAAAAATATCTATACCATATACTCTCAATTTTGTGATCCAATGATACATACTAGTGTGTACCAACGGTCGACCCAATCGACCGTGTTCTAGGTATAAAAAGGAAAATCATAAAAAATCTCTTATAAAACAGTCATACAACTGCCCACCACGACTTCTTCTTCTTATTTAATGATAAATTTGTATGAATTCTCAAAAATTAAAATTAAAAAAGAACGGTTAAATGCAAAATTAAAAAACTTTCCATTGCGCTAAATCAAATTACTCAACTCTCTCACATTTTTTTCTTATAATTCTCCAACATCTTATGCTGGGAACACAATTGGGATGAACGACGAATTTTTCGTTACGAATATTCGAACACATGTATTCAACACATGTACTCATATGAAAGTGAACACAACACCGACATCGACGAAATTCGTCGTGTGTGACGAATGTTCTGATAGATTTATTTCCATTTCATCCGCCGACGAACGACGAAGAAATCAGTACAGATCTTTTTAGTTAAATAAACATAATTATTAATGATAAAATTTGTTTTTAATGGTTTTTTTTAATGTTTAATTTTATAAAGGAATTATTTTCCTTATGCGGTAACACTATCGCTTTTTTTTTGTACACCAGAGCCCCAATTTTCGTCGTTTAAAGAGACCGGAGAAATGCGACGCAAAACGAAACGACTAAAATCGGACCACTTTATTCTTAGTGCAAAAATTATATTTTTGATTAAAAAACTGATATTCTATAAAAATATAAGTAGAGAATAAACAGGGAAGTGCCATTTTTACATACCACTTTATAAATTCTTCACTTGTAATTATGACTTCAGTTAGAAAGTTCAATCATAAGTAGGTATGTTGGGACGCAAATCGGAATTAAAACGACGCAAAGCGGGTTCAACCAAATTTTAAAAAGCGATGCAAATCAAAACAACGCCAAAAGAATCGACGCAAATCGGTGCTCCAGTGTATATAAAAACAAATTTGTAATAATAAATACATACAATTTTTTTATTATTATGACAGCAGTTATTTGTTCGTCCCAATTGTGCGCCACACGACGAATTTACGCAACGAAATTTTACCTACGAATTCGTCGTGCTAGATGAAATTTGTCGTTCGTCCCAATTGTGTTCCCAGCATTAGGTTGTATAGATGTCTTGTTGTTATTTTTCTCTTTCCACCCAAATGTGTGAAACACATGTATTTGTTCTTTGTTTGTTTGTTAGTGTGGCTTTGACTTAAATGATGAGTAATACGTGTGAATGTAGTAGCAACTATAAACGGTTATAATTCCCAAAATACTGAACCCACAAAAACCAGCAATACCTCGTTGATTTCTGTGAAAAAATGTATTTAATTTGGTAGAAGTTTTGTAAAAATCGGTTGTCTAACAGATGCATGAAGGGCAACACAAAAAAAGCAATTGTCTGATAATTATATAGATACGTATTTAGCTGCGTATTTAATAACTTCTCAATTTATTTACCGATTTTAAAAATTTTCTTTTTTGTTGTTTAAATAAGTGTTAGTTTATGTTGAAGTTTTGTCGTACATTTTTTTTAAATCGGGTTAAGTTGTTTCATCCGCTCTCCTCCAAAAACATTTTTGATTATCGTACAACTCTTCAATTTATTGAGCGATATTAATATTATATATTTTTTTTTTTGCTTCTTGGAAGGGCTTTTTTGCAGTTTGGTTTCAAATTTTCTTTTAATCGGTGGGGCAATTTGTCCTCCTGAAATACTGGACGCATAGAACAGCAAGCTGCACCCTAAAATATTGTTTTATTAATCAACACGCTATTTGTTAGCCGATTTGCATTCTTTTTGATTTGAAATCGGTTTTCATTTTTGCCAAAATTATATATGCTGTAACTAAATTTTTACTTTACTAGAACAATGTCAATTACATTTGAAACTTTGAAACTACTACGCCGTGCACAATCTTTATGGCCTTTGTCAGCATTTGTAAAAGTATTGCAAAACATTTGTAAATATTTCGTAACTAACAAACGCTTATTCGCACATTCAGTCACTCAATCATTTGTAATTTATTTTCCTTTTTTTTTTTTGGTTTTGTTTGCAACTCTCAATGTGGTCACTAAGCTGAACACATACATACGTAAATATGAGATGAATGAAATTGCTAAATACATTTGTATGAAAATTGCATCATGCATGTGAATATGAAGGACAATTTAACGCAAACCGGATGTGTGTTTTGTCAAAAAGTTTATGTTTTTTTTTGTTCCGCATGGTGAATAAAAAACAAAGGAAGTAGTGTGTTGTAATTTTTGTGCTTACAAAAGTTTAGTCTTAAATTCATCATATTTCTCGTATAGTATTTATTGGTATGTTGTTTTGCTTTTAGGAACATTTTAGTAAAGAGTTTTCTATTGCCTTTTGTTTAAATAAAACTTCGGTACAAACTAGTATTTGACCTGATTAGGATGTGCTGGAAAAATTCCCTTCACCTAAATACAAATCAAACAATATATATTCGTGTAGACAATCTTCAATACTATCCCTTTCAAGATTAAAATTTTTAATATTCTAAAGGTGGGAATGTTAACTACCACAAGTCACATGTTGGAATCAGACATTTTTTCAAGTATTGTCTATTCAGAAATTCGCTTTTAAGGACGTTTATCTAACTGACTCAGAAGACATCCACTTTTGAAAAAATTATGTTAAAAAACAGCTCCTAACGGCTGTTTGACAAAAATGTTAACCCATGCCGCTATTAATGGGTTAAGTTTCTAGTTGCGTTACCACTGTTCCTTTTGCCACAAGACAAGGCCATTAATGCAAGGCGTTCTCTTTCTAATTGAGTCACAGATCAGACATCTGCAAAAAGTGCTAAATTTGCGGGCATACTTATTTATGCATATTGATTTTTATAATCTAATCGTTTTTGTTCAAAAGCAAAAAACACTCGTTTACGCAACCGTTCGTTTCAAACATTCAGTTTTATTCACTTGTTGTTTTGTGCTAAGATGAATGTACTGACTGTGTCGTTAAGTATATGAAACTCATTTTGCATCGAAGCCAATGTGTTGTTAGCGGAACAATTATTTGATTCAGTTGTTAAAGTCACAAAGTTGTCACAGTTTGAAACATGCACACATACATATATATATACTTTTGACTTCCGAAATGGAATTTTCGACCAACAAAATACATAGAGTTGGTTTTGTTTTTTTAATTCTATTATAATTAATTTAATTTAATTATATTCATTGTAGCAATCAGATCATGTACAACAAAACAGTCCTGCAAAAAACAAACTGTCTTTGAACAAGACTTTTTGTTTTTATACATATCAGTTCGCATCAAATGATGGAAATTATTTACGAACAAGTATAAAATTAAATCATACTTGTTTGTGTTGTTCTTAAAATTCAACGGTAGGGAATAAGTAGGCTCGATCATACTTGTTGCAGATGTATGTCACAGATGACATAAAGATCTCAAGCATACATTAAATCACGAATAATGTTACATTTAGCAAGAAGTTGTGTAATATTGAAAGAAGTAAAATGCTGTGAGGACTAAATACGAGTACACCTCAACTTTAAATAAGTCTGACAACAACTGCATTAACATCGTTTGTTCAAGTGAGTCTGTTATGAAAGACAATTCCAAGATTTTTGTCAGTATGAACAACAGTGATTATTTCTCCACTTAATAAAATCTCAATATTGGCAATATTATTAATTGATTTCTTGCATATTATGACACACTTTGATTAGTGAGGATTCCATTAGCAGTAGCAAATGAATAAACTTTATTCAGATCATCATTAAGTCTTGAAATATTTTCTGCAAAGGAATCGAGCCGGCTCATCATTATCACTTGACCTTACGTTACTTTTTTCTGGTTTTCTTTAATGATTATATTTTTTATGAGAGAAAATAATTGTTTCCTTTATTTGTTTAGATAAGTCTTTTTTGTTAAATAATTTTGGTTCTTTGCTGTTTGTTGCTACAACCCTTTCTGAACGTTCACCAACACATTTCAACCGTAATATTTACCTAACCCCGATTATGCAAAATAATTTTTATAAATTGTAATATGTTTGAATATGTCTTTGTATGTGTGCTGTAAAATATCTGTAGATGGCATAGTGTCCCAGCTAACCTTTGTTTGTTATTAAATTAATCGAATGAGCGCTACAGCCAAGTTTTCTCGTCATAATTTCGCTATAATGAACAATCGAGAAATCGCCGAGAAGTGATTAATTAATCTTGAATATCTTTTCAAAAATTCACAATTATTGAGTAGACGATTCGAAGTGTGACTTAAGCTGAATAATGTTGAAAAATTGCTTATTCAATTCACTTTTAATGTTGCTAAAGATTCGCTATTCTTTGAGTGCTTTTTTCCAGAAATGTTTACACAGCATTCGAACTTAGAATTATTTTCGAATAATTTGGTCAACTGGGATATTTTTTGTTTTTGTATTTATTATCCTTTTTATGCAGCAAACTAAAAGTTTGTACATAATATTGGTGGTGTGTTTCTGTGTGTGCGTTTTATGTACGAGTACATACAATTTTGTTTGCTTTGTTTTTGTCCCATTGTGTTAATCCGATAACTGTGTAATTTGCAATAAAGGTAAACAAGAACAAAAAGCAGGGGAAAAACAGTAAAATATTTTTTCAGGAAAACAATTGACAAAACAAATAATCATGAATGTTTTTATTTCCTTTACATTTTCTTTCTTTCTGTGTCGTTATTTTTTGTTCGATTTTGTAAATTGAGAGTGGGAGAAGAAAAACATCACAGCTATTTTAGATATACATGTGGGTGTGTGTAAATAAGGTTATGTCCATGTCCTTTTAGAATTTTTGGATAGAAACAAATTTTATATATATAAAATTAATAGTTGTTATATAGAGGCAGCTGCTTAGCAAAGTTTGCCCAAAGTTGGCAATAAAAATAGTTTAGATATGTAAAAACAAGCCTCAATTTCCACGTGAAGCTTATATTGACCAATTGATTGTAGCATTTGTATTATAAACATACAGATTTTAATTTATAAATAAAAACGTTTAAAACGAAACAACCTTTTACGAAATTGTGGTTGAGGCAAACAATTTTACAGCCAAAATTAAATAGGAAAAGTTATTGTTATTTGTTAGTGATTACCCTAATGTATGTGTATATAATTGTAGTTCTACTTTTTTATTCATTTATTTCATTCCCATCTTTATTTTAGTTTTGTTCTTTTTTTATCGCATCACTTTAGTATCAATATCTTTATAAGGACATATAGGAAAAATTAACAAAAACTTAAACTAAAAGGTATTTTTATAGCGAAAGCAAATACTAAATAGTGTTTTAAAAAGAACAGTTTGGTAGTTTGTTTTATGATAAAGGAAAAAGTTCTGCTACTTATAACACAGTGGGTTTAAGTGGGAAAATTTTTAATACATGACAGGTACATTATAACTACAGATCTATTAGATGATTTACAGTCAAATTTTACGTACCATATATTTTGAATATAGTTGGATATTTTGCGCTAATTGTAAGTAAACTCTGTTGTGTTAAAATCTATATAGCGTAAAGTTACCAGGCTAAAATTATGTAGAATTTCTGAAGATATCATGTAGCCATAACAGTTTGAAAATAAAAGGAGGAAACTTTTACTCTCCTTAACCCTAGAATCATAATGTATATAAATTTTACGTGTACTTTTTTTTTCAAATGTGTATAAAACATGTGTGAGACTTTCTAAAGGCAATTCCTTCCAGGAATGCTCACATCAGGTGTATTGCTAAGCTTACAAATGCTAAAAATATATATAGGGTGTTATTTATAGAGTGTCACAACCTTAAGTTGGCAACACTGCTTTTTTGAGCACCCATTTAACAGCTTTTCGTTTCTTTTTGTTTAGTTTGTTTTGAAATTTCATTATGAATCGACTTACACCAGAGCAACGCGTGCAAATTGTTGAAATATTTAATCAAAATAATTGTTCTTTTTGTCAAACTGATGATGTACTTCTTCCATTTTATGGCGTATATAATCGTCCTTCAGAGCGGCTCATTCGAAGAACACCAAGATCGTGTGGTTTAACCCCTTTAGATAAAACACAACAATTGAACATCTGGAAATCAACATTCGAAGAGTTATCGGCGAAATACAGCCGCAAATGGTGCGAAAAGTTGTTGAAAATTGGTTTTTCAGATTGCGCCTTCTACGCGCCAGCCGTACCAGAAATCATATTTAAACATTAATTTCATAAAAATTTTTTTACAATAAAGCTGGTTTCATTGATATTGGAAATATATTTCCTTGTCTTATCATGATTTAAACTTATGTCACTTTATAAAAAGCACTATTTATATTTATTGATGAAAATTGTATGATCGTCAGCAACTGATTAAAATGTATTTGAAAATTACTTTTATTTTTCATAAAAGATGAATTAAAATAAATGAATAAAATAATTTCCTACTGCAGATTTGTCTTTGTTTTTTTTTTTTTAATATTTAAGAAAAAATATTTAGTACGTCAATTTTATGTATCCTTGGTGTTAACGTAATATAAAATGTCGTTATGGTTCTAGGGTTAAAATAGAGTTCAAGAGTAATATTTTCCAAAAATGCATTTTTTTTTTAATTTTTTCTACAGTGTTTATAAAAGTCCTTGTAGTCTTTCCACAACAATTCGAATTTAAAATAACAATATGTTAACTAGGACTACTCCAACATTATTACTAGATTTTATATTTATTAAATGGTATTTTTAACTGATATTCTTACCTTGTTGATAGAAGAAGTAGTGAAAACTACAAAGAAAATAAAAAGAAAAGCGAAAAACTAGTTAAATATTGGTAAAACTATTCGATTAGTAAAATAATAAAAAAGAAATCCTTTTGTTTGGCATTTTTTTAAATTTAGGTACCAAAACACATATATTGTTTAACAATTTGTTATTGAATATTTCAATGTTATTTGAAATTAAAAAATGTTTTAAATATTGAATGTCATAAAATTTGTTTTGTAAAAAATTTTGCTCTTCCAGCAGGACTTTACTTTTGGCAAAATATGGAATTTTTCGTTATAGTCTTCATTTTCTTTCAGCGATTGTTTATTTAACACTTGCGTAATCCAGATAAGTCTCTAGCTGAGCATGGCGTGCTAATGAGTCGTAGCCGTTTTACCCTTCAGAAGAGAATATAATTTTCAAACTGCCTAGTGCGAGCATTTTAACTGAAAAAAAAATTCGTGCTCCGATGGTACAAAATATTTAAATTGATCCAAAAAATAACGCGCACACAGCTTGAAGGCTATACGAGTATAGGGTGTTTTCTTAATAGAGGTATAGAACTTTGAAAGAGAATAATACGAAGATCAAGTTTTTAAATTGAGATGACATTTGCTTTATTCAAAAGATAATATTCTGGAACGGCTGTCTAACAAGTAGTATGATTTTCCAAAATTTGTGGCCGTATATTGGCAATAACGCCGCAAATGTTATCCTCCAAGTGGTTAATCGTTTCGTGCTTATCGGCGTAGACTAGAGACTTCACATACTCCCACAGAACGTAGTCTAGCGGTGTAAAATCGCACGATCTTGAAGGCCGACTCACGGGTCCGAAACGTGAAACTATGCGGTAACCAAACGTTTCCTTAAGTAAATCATTGGTGGCACGAGCTGTGTCACGTTGGCGCCGTCTTGTTGAAACCACAGCCCCTGCACATCATGGTTGTGTTCAATTAATGACCGAATTGTGATCGCCATTGACTGTAACATTCACTTAATCTACGCCTTGCTAAGAGATCATGTGGCTTCATGTCATGCATGAGTTGGATTTTGTAAGCACGCAAAATCTTCCATAAAGTGGATGGACACACATCCAATTCCTGTGCAGGATGGCGGGTAGACTGATTCAGGTCTTCTTCTTCGCTACGCTGTACAGCAGCAATAACTTCTTCTGTACACACTATACGAATATGTTCCATAGTTAATCGAATTAATTGCTCTGATGAAGGATTATGTTGACCGTAAGGTGGATGTAGTGCGTGATGCGTACTTTGAACAGAACCATGATTTTCAAAATATATTTGCACAATTTGAGAGCGTTGTTCAGGCGTCACTCATTCATGCTGAAATGCCAAAATAATCTGAACATAAATAATTTGGCAGCTGAAAAAATTTCCGCCAGTTAAAAAAGAGTTGCTAGCTTAAAGTTTTATACCTCTATAAAAAACACCCTGTATAAACAATTATTTTGGATAGAACGTTCACTCTAAACCTGCCCAAAGATTGCTGATTACTGCATCAAGTTGTTTACAACTCACATGTTGCTGGACGAAAACCACTAATATGTGCTATCAATGGAAAAAATCAAATTGCTTGTGGAAAACAGTTATATTGAAGCTTTTTGGTGCAGGTATTGCTCTCGCACAAGACCATATTTATTTTCCAGCCTGGTGGATATTCCAGAATATGCAAAAAGCCCAATACGAAATATCAAGAAAATCTCTTACACCAGAAGTGTGGTGTGGTGTTAGTTGAATTATGCACAGAAAAAAATTTTTCACCAATTAAAAAATTTGATTAAATATTTAATTTATTTAATTAAATTTTTAATTGTAATAAATAATAATAGTATAAAAATTTAATTGATACTATTAATTTGTTTACTGGTGCAAATTAATAGTATCAATTAAATTTTTATACTAAAATTATTTATTACAATTAAAAATTTAATTAAATAAATTAAATATTTAATCAAATTTTTTTATACTTTTAAGTAAAGAGTTAATTGGTGAAAAATTTTTTTCTTTGTGGTCTGGGTCTGTATATCTGCTCCGATAGCTGTAGATCTTGTATTATATTGACGAAGTATTGGGAACGCATATTTAACTGGGCATCTTAAAAGAAAATGCAGAGAAAAGGCAAGAAGAAATTGAACCTTCTTAAGCGATTCAAATTCCAGCACAACAATAAACCGAAAGTTTCAGCTCATGACTTAAAAATAAGTCTTGTCTATAATACAGAACACGTAGTAATAATCCTGCGTATTCCTGAGACATAAATACCATAAAAACTTTGTGGGAGGAGACTTCGAATATGTACATTTTCAAATAATTGGCTTAAAATTAGCAAAAATGTAACAACAAAATTAGTTCACTTAATGCAAAAGTGATAAATGCTAATTTAATTTCCTTTCTTTAATATTTATTTTAAAAGAAATTTTTGTGCCTCATATAATTTGTATTGTTTTTTTTTTAATATTTTTCGTTAATATTTTACCTGCGAAGAAAATTTGTTGAAGTTTTGTTGCTGTATTCTAAATATGAATGAAATTTAAATAAATATTTTAAAGTTTTGAATATTTGATTCACGTAATGATTAAATTATGGCATACAATTTAAGGGCGAATAATTAAAAATTTCTTTTTCATTTTCATACAAACAAATAAATCGCTAAAATATTTGTTTAACAAAGAAATAGTTTTAAGCCTTCAGCTTTTTAATTTTAAACACCCGCATGTTTTCCGCATCATTTTGTATTAAACATTCCTTTTGCCGTCACACCCATACAATTGCAAAGTAAAATCAAAAATATTCTTCTTTATTGTTACTTATCAATTAAACAATCAAATATGTATACACATATTCACATACATACATACATATATATAACTACATTTTATAATACATAATTGAAAACGTTATAAATTAATGAAAAATCATTTAATATTTAAATGTAATTTAAAAACCTTTTAAAATAATTATTGTCACCAATTTGGAATATTACTCTAATTGGTTGTCGTATATATGAAAAGTTGTTTTAAGTGTCTTTGTTTTGTTGTTTGGCTGGTTTTTGCAAAACATAATTAAGCCGATGCTTTTAATTTTAACCGCTTTCAGAGTTAATCAATTATTTAAGAAGTATTACGTACATTAATTTAACAAAATATATCTGTATATAAATCCATTTATAATGCAACCCAATTAACCAAAGAAGAACCAATTAAAATATTATATCTGTAAGAATTAGAAATGTAATTATTGTGAGTTTGAGTTTTTCTTATTCAAAAATATATGTACCTGTGTACGGACATGCAGCTTTCTTTCTTAGTTTTTATTTTTTTATCTATTATTTTTTTATGGAATAAGGAAGCTATTGACTTGGATTTTAATTTGTTTATTGAATATCAAATTGTTAAAATCATAAATTTCTAAATTTAAAAAATTAAAAAAAAAGAATTTACACTTTAATACTTCAACTTGTCAACTTGTCCCCCACAATGCAGATAACTCCGCGCATTTATAGTCCGGTTGTCAAAATTCCTTTTTTGTTTGAAAGAGTTTGCATGCCGCTTGATTATTTTGCGGAAATCCAAGAGGAAGTTCCCCCTATTTTCTTTCAATATATTGATAATCGCAGACTTCGTGGTTTGTGCCCTGATCCTCCTAAATTTTGTTTTTTTGGCGTTTGAAAGGAATCGCTTGCACTTTTGTTCTTCATCCGCATCCGCCCGCTTTTAATATTTTGATTTGCGATCAACTTCCCCATTTGTGGAACTATTTTCGAAATGGCTTTGCTAACTGCAACACGGTGTGTTATAGTTAATCGGACAAAAAAATAAAAAAAAAATCTTAATATAAGAAAGGTTGTTGTTTAAGCATGGGGCATTCTGTACTACATTTTTACATTAACTCAGCAAGTCTCACTAAAACCATTAAGAAATAACAATGATTGATATAATTAGCATGAGAGTTGCTCTGAATTTATAAGCAGAAAGCGGTGTAGGGGAGAAGGACTGGAGACCTGCTTCATTCTTATCCCTACTCCGTACTATTTGCTGGGTGAAAGGTGACACCGGTACACGAGTGGCCTGATCAACTGATCGAGTAATTTTTGGTATTTGTGTTAGGTTTTGGATTGTGGTGTCTTTTGACACATATAGTAGAATTTTATGGTCAACATTTTTGTGGCATATTTTATCGCCGCTACACCCCTTTTTCGGGGTGTTTTTTACGGTTTCTTAGAATACAGCCACAAAATTCCGTTATGCGGGGGAGTTAGAGGGTTAATATGTTCTACAAATATTTGCAATAATATTTTCTACAAAGTTGCCGAACATACCCTACACGTCAGATGTGAAGAAACCACACTGTTGGGAGGCCTCTAAAATGAAATTCCGATGTGATCTGCCATTATCAATTGTCGGAACCCCGTAATTTTTTTTTGCTGTTGAACTGTTTCATTGAAGTAAAATAACAAAAGTCACGACTAGCGAGCGATGTAAGTAAAGGGTGTTTTTTATAGAGTGACGCAAGTTTAAATCATAATAAAGCAAGGAAATATATTTTTAATATCAATGAAACGGGAAAAAAAAATTTTTTTTTTTTTTTTTAAATTAATATTTGAATATGATTTCTGTCATGTGGCCGCCACGGATGGCGCGTAGAAGGCACAATCTGGAACACCAATTTTCAAGAACTTTTTTCAACATTTGTGCCGTATTTTGCCGATAACTCTTCCAATGTTGACTTCCAGGTGTTCAATTGTAGCGGCCGCTGCACGATGAGTTTGACGAATAGAAAAATTATTTTGATTAAAAATTTCAACAATTTGGTCGCGCTGCTTTTGTGTAAATCGACTCATAATGAAATTTCAAAGCAAACTAAACAAAAAGCAACTATCAGCTGTTAAATGGGTACTAAAATAAAGCAGTGATGCCAACTCCAAGCTGTGACACTCTAAAAAAACACCCTTTTTTATGAGCGATGTAGTCATGCTATAACATTTAGTGATATTGAGCTCAGGAGTTCTATTTTTTTTTATATCACATTGATTTTTGCCATCGTATACTTTTTGCCCATTCAATGCCTTATGTGGCATGTGCGATGTTTTAAGATTCTTAAAATATAAATGGACATTTTAAAGTTTTTACATAATGTACATGAATCGTAGTGTGTATTGGAGCATTTATCGTAGACATATGTATACGAGTACATAAGTAGGACTCTGGTATGAGTGTAATTAGTTTTTAATTTTATTTAAAACTATAAGCCAAATAGCTAACCGCATTCTTCTATTAAATTATGAATCGATTACCTTTTAAAATAAATAAAATCCTAAAACACCATATTTTTTCTGCCTAATCCTTGTAAATGGTCATGCATGTTTTTAATCCTTTCTAAAACGATTTTATGATATTTTTAATTCTTTTAATAATTTTTATTTAATAAAATCGTACATAGTACATAGATATTAGCCATATGCTATTTGCTAAATATTAACTATTTATGACCAATAAATAGCTTAGACAAATGCTATTATCTAATAGTAATAAACAAGACCCAAATGTAACTGAATTGATTAAAGTTTGTATTAAAATATTAAATTCATTGTTATTTTTTTATAGATAATTTCTAATAATATTTTTACAAATCCTTCTACGCTGTATATTTTGAAATGAAAAGTTATCAGGATAACTGGAAAATAGATGGCATTCTGTGATGGTGTTAAAAGGAAATGTGATAACTAGTAAATTTACATGGACTCGTTTACCGCCGTGACTGTTAGGTAGGATTTTTAGGCTATTCGGCCGGTTGCATTTGTTGCAAGGACCGTAAATATTTTCTGTAATTTCTTTAATTAACAAAAATAATTTTTTTTAATTTTTTTAAAGAACTACGGCCTGTTTCACAATGACGACAAGTCGATGTCGTTCTCTTATTTATATTAAAAACAAAAACAAATTTAAATATTTTGTTTTTGTTTTCAATATAAATAAGAGAACGACATCGACTTGTCGTCATTGTGAAACAGGCCGCTAAAAATAATTTAAGAAATTATTTTCTTTAAATTTTGAAAAATTATCCAATATGAGAAAAAAATATAAACTTAAATTGAGAATAGCCGTTTTCCTTTTTTAAGTAATCAAATTTTTATGAACTAGTCAGAAGTAAATCATTTCCTAAATCATTTTTTAACAAATAATTTCATTTGTATGATAAAATGTACTTCAGTTTAGTAAAAAAACATTCCTAATTTAGAAAATGCGCACTCTAACAACATAAAAATTTCCTTGAAGTAGAGTTTTTTTTTGGAATGACATTATGAACATTTGATTTTTTATTAAAGAAAATTTTATTTAGAACTTGGTTCTTATTTTGACTTCAGCTTGCAGTCGGTCACGGCTGTGTAATATGATGTGAATTGTCTCAGGTTGAATGAAATTAAATATAGAAAAGCTGGTTATCTCTATGGAATGTTCTTAATTAATGACTTAATACACATCAGCGCTAAGCCAGTGCTTAAAAACATAAATTTCATTCCCACAATGGCATTTACGTAAAATAAAAAAAAAAAATTTCTTTCAAAGATATAATTTCATTTGACATGTTCGTATGCAAATCAAATTTACGAATCACTGTACAAATAACAACAACAATCTGTGCATATGTCATAAAAATTCATTGATTTGATTGACCAAAAAATTCTAAGAGGAGAAAAATTTTTATAAAAAAATATTTTGATTTCATAGACAAATAACTTCAATCTCGTGCCGAGGAGACAACATAGAAACATAACACAGAATTTATAGAATTAAATACATACAGTAAAAGAAGCATACATATGTATGTGTATGTAAATATTTACATACATACATACATACATATGTAACTATGTATGTAAAAATATATGGAAAATATGACAATATTGGTCCATAGAACTCTGCCGCAATGGGGTATAATTAATGTCCCACTACTTTCAAGGTCAAAGTTGTTGGCAGCATTTCCACTTAATGTCAAGTTTGCACTGCTTCAATAAGGAATAGTCTAGTTTGTAGATTTAAACAATTAAAATATTCACCCGTATCGTGAATAGCAAGTGAAATTTTTGTTCCCCTGAAATTTTCATTTCACACGAAGGGAAAAATGGTATCGTGAATATCCCGTGAAGAATTACTCCCGCTATTAGTTCTCAGTGAATGTAAACAAGGAAAGAAGATTAAAAAAATAAGAAATCATAGAACTTTTTGTTCAAAAATATACACGGACATATTTATTTTAAAGAAAACTTCAAAAAGCAAAGCTAAATATTCAGTGTTAGAGCTTTAGTTTGGTTGTTCTGTTTGTTTTTTGCATTATAACTTTTATGTGGTAAAATAATTCGGCTACTTTTTGGAAAGCCAACAAAACGAAAAAATGCCAACAAATTAAAGCTTCACAAATCTGCAGGCAATCTTCCTGTTTTTTTGTATTTTGTTAAGGAATACATCAGTTTGTAACTTATTATTAGATTTTTTCCTTGAAATAAACTTTTTAACATGTTCTGTTCTGTTCCCCATCAAAACTAAAGTGAATAAATTGAAGGGAAAAGTGAAAAAACTCGTGGGAAAAAAATTGTTCACGATAAGGGGATTTTTTTTAAGTGAACATTTTTTCACGTTATTATTGTGGACTGAATAAAATTTTTTCATGCGAGGTGTTCACGATAGCAAATACGTGAAAAGTGAAAAAATTTCATGTGGAAAATTATTCACTATAGGGGTGATTAAGTTCCACGTCACGAAGACATTGTCGTTAATGCCAGGAATTGAAATCTTTGTTGGTTATCTTTGGTGGTACTAAAACATACTTAACAGATATCATGAAGCCGATATGACTTTCATGACTATCAGCGACCATTAGTATGACTTTCGTAAAGGACACTATACGGATGATTTTTTGAACTTACATGGACTGACGCGACATATGTTTGAATCCTCAAAAAGAACACTCAAGTGCCTTGGTTTCCTTAGATGCTGTATCTTATACTTTACTCCATCTAATCAGCGACCAAAAATGATATGCAACTCTTATGTATCAAAGTCGCTGTTACACGCGTTAGCTGACTTTATTGACTTGCTGGAGTATCAGGGCGATATGGAATGTGTTCCACTATGTTATCGTTACTACAATAGAAATTGTTTAAATGAAACAAAAGAAATTATTCTACAAACACGCGAATGGCGAATCCAGTTTTTTTTTTCTTTTTTAGGCAGAACTCAGGGAGAGGGATAGAGTAGAGAAGATAGATATTGAAAATTTAGAAGGCTTCACTCTTTTACAATTCTGCTTTTGCGCGTTATGTTAATTTTTATAGCAGTGTTGAGGTGCCTCCGGTGTTAAGTAGACGCATTAACATTTGTTAAGCTTCATTAGCAGGCATTTTTATTAATTGTTTTACTTTACCGATGTATCTGCTAACCAACGAAGGAGGGCGATGTTGTGTACATTAGCTTGGAACAGCATCAATCGCTGTCGGAACAGCTTTTAGTGACCAGTGGTATGCCTTCATCACTTAAATAATCCGACAACAATTAATACAATGCCTCACTAATAAATATTAGAGAAATTAATGATGTTGATTGCCTTGTTCTGGCCAGGGTTTGAACCCAGGCCCCACTTTTTTGCTTGCTAAGTAGTCAACGCGCTAACCACTTCAGCCAACATCACCCTTCCAGAAAGTCACTACGCATTACAGATAGAATTTTCTATTTAGCCGAATTATTCGTATTATATGGAGTAAACTTTCTATACAGGTATTTTTAAATTCCTACACAAGTAGCGGCCATGACCTAGATGCCCCCGATTGATATAAAAAAATGTGCTATCTGACTTCCTCTTTAACATTTTCTCGTTCGGTTGTTATTTCTATCACTATATTACAAATATAATGAGATGAGTTGCATGTGGCAATGTCTTGCTGAAAGCTTATAACATAAGATCTTAAAACTACGGAAAGTAAATGAGTTGAGGCAATTTATCGCTACACAGAGAAAACAGATTAGTTGTGGCAACCGAATTTGTTGCCAAACGAATTGTGGCGGTTGCACCAACTATCATGGAATTCGGTTGCTACAACTACTATTTTCATGTAGTAACTACCACTGAATTTTCGGTTGTGGCCACTAACCTAAGAGTTGCTACAACCAATTATATTGCTTAACAGCATGGAATCTTAAATGGAATCTGATCGGAATTATTTACGCTAATTTTTATCCTGGAACACAATTGAATTGATATTTTTAATACTTACCTAAATTAAATTGTTTTGCTTAGTCATTTGAATTTAAAATTTAGTTTTGTCCACATGTGGTATTGAACATTCAATTTACATGTTTAAAACAAATCGCTTTTGATAGCTCAGTCACATGACTATTATAAAATCGACAAATATTGAATAAGAACTTATTTTACTTTGAATGGTTATGCCACCCAAAAAATTAGTTAGGAGTATCAACGAAACCATATTCATTGCCAATTATTCACTTATGATCGCCATTTTGGCATTTAGTAGCAGCAAAATAATGTATTCGGTTGGTCCAACCGATTTAATAATTGTCACAGCCGTATGTTGGTTACAATTTTGATATTATTGCTATGATCATGGAATGTTAGTTGGATCCACAGAATATTGGTAGTCGTAACGCATATATAGTCTATGTATCTGATATTCTATTGGCACAAGAGATTGCCAACTAATAATTTTTCCTGTGTGTGATCCTAATTTTTAAGTAAATTTTCGATTTTTGATAACATCTTAAATGTTTGTTTAGTTGCTAAAGAACGTTATCGTATTAAGTAAACTTGCTGCCACATATATCATCCTTATGCATCGTATTTTCTTCATTTCTACGCAGATACCTTTTAACTGTTTTATCTGTATGCTTCAATGCCATTTACATTTGGAAACATTTTTCAATACTCCTGTCTTATATAAACACAACGTGAAAACTTAATAATAAAAAAAAAAACAACTTAAACGGAAGCTCTGAGAAAATTTCATTTATTTGCTGTGTGTTTTTTTTTTCATTTTGTGTATAAAAATAAAATTCTTATTTAAAAGGAGTAACAAGCATCAATCACACCTGTTTGCTCTTGTTTTCATTTGTGTTTAACAAAAAAAGTTTATAAGAAAAATTAAGGTAATTTTTGGCAATGCATCAAAAAGAGCGAGAGAGAACGAGAGGGAGAGGGAGAGAAAACAAATATAAATAATAATATTTAACGAACTCGTTAATATTCTTAAGCAAAAGTAAAACATTTTTAATTAACGCCAGCCAAAGGATTGGTTCGCCTTTTAAGCATTTCCGTTTTTATGTTACGACGGGAATAAATTCTATAGAAGCTGAAGTATTTTTTTTCCAGGATAATGCTGATACAAGTTATGAAAGTTCAACACTATATTTGATTAAATAAATATTGTAGTTAACAGTAGAAGGGAGAAATGAAATATGAAATTTCATAATTCTAGAAGCATTTTGGGTTACTTAAGGCTTCTGTGTATTTATGATATTATTTTCTTTTCATTTTCCGCAAATGTTGAGTTGCATGCCAAAGACGATTAAGTGTATATTTTGTTTTGAAAGTGTATATTTTCGGTCTTATTTATGAAAATTTTAAACAGTTCTGCAAATTATTTATTTAGTAAAATTTCTTAAAATTGTATTCACAACCGATTATTAGCTTAAAAGTTATTTTGAAAACGATTACGAACTGTACGAATTTTAAAGTTGTTTTGATCCAAATTTCAAGTGATTTTTTTTATTGCTTAAGGTTATTTCAATTTTGCAAAACTAAACTAAATGAAAGTTAAACAGAATAATTAATAGACAATATCTCTGATATTTTTTAACTTTCATGCATGAGCAATATGTGAGCATATATTATTGGCGCAATATCTTTACACTTCTGTAAATCAAGAGTTTTAATTTGGTAAAAGTATTTTCAAGATCGGTTGAATGTCAGTCAAAAAAAAAAAAGGTCTTGCCTATCAATTATAGAGGTTGCAACCATTTTTTAATTTCCTATTTCCCAAATGTGTTACATTTTTGTTAAATTGGTTCTTAGCTGATTTTGTAGTTCCAAGTTGTGATATTAGTATTCAACAGAATGTGATCATGCAATTAGATCGAGCTGTCATTTAATAATATTTTTTATTTATTTTTTTTTTTTTTTTAATTCTCAGGAAGCGACAGATTTCATCCAAAATTTTGCAAAGCAGGGTTTCATAAGATCTCGGCGTTTTAAGTCCATGAAAATCCAAAGAGAATTCATTACCAGGTGCTGTTATTAGCTTACGTCATCATCAGCTGTTCAATCGTGAATTGTCAAAAATGACGTACGAGTATATTGAGAAGTGAGGTTAGTTTTCTTTATTTCTATAAGAACTTCTTTGCATTTGCTTTGAAAGTTGGAGCAAAATTTAGCGGCGAATCTCATTGTTGTAGACTATCCTGGTATGAATTCGCCTAGATAGAAATCTATTTAGACTATCTTTACGATAATGTCCATGTAGGTGTATGCATGGATTTGAGTATAGTGTAACTTCTAATATTTTAAGACTGGCTTAACTGATAGGAACTAACTGCCTGTTCGCCGATATCGAAGAAGTTCTTTCTTTCGAACAAATACATTTAAAACAAAAACAAAATTTTTGAATTTGTTTTTGTTTCAAATGTATTTGCTCGAAAGAAAGAACTTCTTCGATATCGGCGAACAGGCACTAAGTTTAAGGCATTTGTGAGGAATTGATGCTTTTGAAATATTTAAAGAAAAAATAATTTTGTATATAAATTTTAAACAAACAGAAATCCAAAATCTAATCAACTCCCCGCTAAGTCACGAAAAAACGTCCACTGCAAAAATAAAAATTGATAGATTCGTTGTCGACCATTTTTGAATAAAAATGGATTGATATTTCTAACTCTCAAAGCACTTGTCAACATTATTTTTAAATTTAACTTTGAAATGACACTAAAAAGGCAGTTACACTAAGCAACTTTGTGGCATACAACTCTTTTTTTTCAGTGAAAAAGAGAGAGAGAGACAAATGGAAATTGTACACATTTTTATTTCAACACTCTCACCTAAAAGAAAATAAAATAAAAATTGCATACATCTAAGTTGCATAGTGTAAATGCCTTGTAAGTTGTAATATACGAGTATTGTTATTTATTTAAGTCAGTTATTTTGTTTTCATTTGCAAAAATCATTTCCATAAAATAGATTTCTTATATTTCCCATGAGATATCTTTCAAAATTCAAATTTATCTTATTATTTTCTCATCAATTTCTTATATCGAATTATATGATAAATTTTTTTTCTATCTGAAAATTGCTTAATAATTCCAAATTATATAAAATATGAAAAATGTTTGCAAAATTTGTCATGTTTTGATTTTAAATGACTTCAAGATGTACGCACAGTGACACATAGACACACACACACACACACACATCATAAGCAGCAAGTGAATTTGGGGGCGGAAGTGTTGTTATTGATATGACACAGACGTTATTCCAAAATAAAAAAAATAATGATAAACGAAAAAAATGCGTTTCATGCAATCTTTGTAAAAAACTCATACTTCTTTAATTTTAACTTTATATATTTGGAAATAAATTTTAAACTAAACGTTGCGAAGAGGGATATAAACACGTACTCTGCATTTAAGCGTGACTCTGTGTGTGTGTTGCTTTTATTTTAGCGTATGTATTTGTTTTTAGGGTGTGTTAGCTTTTTTCCCTTTAATCTGTCATACACATTTAACACATGACGATAAAAACACATCATTTCCAACCATTATTATTTTACCCACTAACAACAGTAATCAGTCTTTTCTTGCTGCTTAATACCATCATCATCGCCATAACTATAAAAACTCTTATCGTTGTCATCCTCTTTATCATCTTCATTATCATCATGAACAACATTGTCATCATCATTGGAGATTAGTTAATGTTTATTTGGTGTTTGCTGTCATTCTCATTAATGTTGGAATGTTTGGATAAATAAATAAAAAAAAGTATACAAAATATTCGAGTCATATTGGAAATGTGTTAACTCCCCTGTAGCCTCCCCATAAAAGATTTACAGAGCTGGGTGCTCTCGTCACATCAACATCATCAAATGCCTCTTTGTAAAGTTTTTTTCTGTTTGTTTGTTTGTTTGTTTGCTTATTTGTTTTTGTGTGTCAAAACGATTCAGGAAATTGTTTATTTAAAAGATAATTTTCGTTAAAAGTTCGTTTGTTTGTTTTTCTATTTAATAAAATAACATCATCATACAAGATTTTTAAAAAGAAACAAACAAACAAAGGAAAAAATGTTCTTGAAAGTAAATAAGAAATTCTTAATGTGCTGTTGAAAATTTTAAATGGTATTCATGACATTTAAAAATTATTAAACATGACTTAAAATAATAAGAATAAAGAACAGTTGAGATAAATTTATAAAAACTGTACCCAAAAATACTGAAATTCGAAAAGTAAATTAAAAAAAATATTTAAAAAAAACATCAAAGATTGCCAGAAGCAGGAGGTTTTGTTTAAACTTTATAGTAGTAATAGTGTTTTCACACTGATATGGTTTTAATAAATTCTGGCTTCAAGTTTAAATCCAACTTTTAAATTCTGTTTTGGCCATACAAAATGGTTTTGTTTAATCGAAGTTCAATCCTTTTTTGAATTGGATTTAATAGTATTTTATGAAATGCAACCTTGTTTTCGCTGTAATAAATTCAGGGCAGCCAAGTTAAAATAGAGCCGTAAACAGCTGATAACCTTTACGGCAGCTAATAAGAATATATACATACGTACATACATACAAGCAAACAAAGAATAATATCTCTTGTAGAGATAGTCAAAAAAGTGGTATGAATTTTCGAAAAAAATTTAGCAACAATTACATTCACTCTACGACAGATTTATTTTTATTATGCATAAATTTATTATACAGCCTGTATGTTAAAACCTTAAGTTAATAAACTTGTAGTGTGAACGCAAAATCAGCTGTTTATGATTTTAATTTTAAATTCTGATTTTAAAATTCAGTGTGAAAACATTATTCGTTATAATGCAATCACAATGTGCAGCATCATAGTTCTTTACACCCTAGTTAAAAATCCTCTATCTGTAATTTATTCTACTGAGTCACATGACTTGGATTTTTTCATAGTAATGGTTTTGAAATTCACTAATACACTGTCTTATTACTCAATTAAGGTCTTTATTGATTCTTTTCCATGCATAAAAAAAAAATTATTTAAAATTTAAAAAATAAGATATTTATTCGAGCAAATACTCAAGAATTTATGTTTTTTAAAAAAAATGTATTTATTTGTTGGAACTTTTCAAACATAAATGGTAAAGAGCTTCTAATGAATTGGGTATTTAGCAACCAGCAAAATACATATATGCTAGATTTGCTAATCCACAACAAATAAATAAAATTTTTTTTTAAATATTTTAAATTTAAATATTTAAAGCAAAAATTTACCCTTCTTAGGAAATAATTTCTAATATATTGACTTTTTTTTTAAAATCTGCATAATGGAAATTTACATTGAAAAGACCAAAAAAAAAAAAAGGCAAAATGTTATGAAAAGAAAAAGAAAATAGTTTTAGGTGCGGATTCCAGATGTCGGACGAATGATTTGAGTGTAAAATTTGTATGTAAATCACTCAAAACAGTAAGTGGTGTTCATACAAATTTTACACTAAAACCATTCATCCGTCATATGGAAACTAGTGATGTTACGAATACTCGTATTCGTATTCCACTATTCGACTATTCGCCTGTTTTAAGATATTCGTATTCGTATTCGTATTCGCCAAATTCAAGCGAATATTTTTCGAATAATTTTCCCATACATTTTCCAAAAAAAAATTATACAAAAGCTTAAAAAAGTACATAAAATTTTAAAAAAATATATTAATTTTTATTAAAAAAAACCCATTGTATTTCACGGAGAGTAAGAAAAACGAAATCTGAAAGTATGTAAGTAAAATAATTAAAAAATGTTCTGTAGAGGTTTTCAAATTCGGCATCTTAATGCAATAATAATGTTAAATCATTAATTTGTTTTTCATTTATAGTTACTAACGCAAAGGCAGGGATTTTTTCCAATTAGATTTGAAATATAAACCTCAAAAGAAATATTCTTTAAATATTCGTATTCGTATTCGTATTCGCGAATACTAAAAATTGATATTCGTAACATCACTAATGGAAACAGAACTTTAGTAGAGCTGAATATTATCTCAACAATGTAATAAAAACTTTTTCAATTGTATTTGTTTGTGATAAGCACTGGTGAAATTAAAAAAAAAATAATATGAATACAGACTATGATTTTTTTTAAATTCTGTAAAAAAAAAGCTATAACCGACGTATTTCAAAAGAGGTCTCCTTTCATTTATATCCACATTTCCGTAAATCTAAATTTCATCTTAGAGTAGATTTTGATCAGATTCAATATGAGACAGCCGGTAAATTAATTTTATTGTACACTTTTATATAAGCCTTAGAGGCATATTTCAAAACCTTACGGAGTTACGATAAATAGTAGCAATTTATCATACACCCAACCCACATCAAAGAAAAGATTAAATAATATGCAAAAGTATGTGTGCGTATGCCTCTCTCCAGATTTAGGAGATAACCGTCTTCACTTTCTAGGCGGAAGATCCTTCAACTGCCATGATAATGAGAAATAGCCTTTATTTATATATATATATATATATATATATATATTTGTTCCTTTTACTCCTACAAGGAGCATAGGGTCGCAGCCTTTATTTATAGTTTAAATTAATTATCACATTGTTCTCCATTACGTATGAGTGTTGTAAAAAACATGACATGGACATGGAAAAACATGCACATGTGACGTATGATTAATATTCATGTAAAATAACTTCTAATTTCAGGATTTTCATTACATTTCACGTTAAATTTAATTAAACTAAACATTTATCCACTAATTAAAGTTGACCAAAAGGAAATAAATCGTGAAAGAAATATCACATCAGTTTTTTTTTTCATATAAAAAAAAAATTTACCATCAAAGTAAGTTTCATTTTTGCAAAAAATTCTAACGTAAATCTAAATTCTTTTACCAAATTTTTTTTTTGCGCATCACACTTTACTGCCATTTCATACACGCCCTCAGTCGCATACAAATAACTTCATACGTTATCCATTAATCAAGGTAGTATTAATATATCTTAGTGTGTCAGTTTGTTTTTATTTCTATTTATTTATTCTATTTTTTCATCTTATAGTCAGTCAATCAATATGAGATGTATTAAATATGTGTCAAAGAAAAATACATAAAGGGGAAGATAAAATTAAATTGGTTAAATTAAGTGCTGCTTAAAGTGGCTATCAGTTGTATAAATGAATGACTTCTTTTTTGTAATTATTTTTTGTTTAATTCCTTAGTATAAAATTCTATTAAAAATCTAATTTCACTCATGTGTTGCAGCAGCATCGCTACATCGTTTTATGTTGTATGTAAGAATTTAATATAATGATCTTGTTTATATAATTCCCCCGGTGGGCATGTTAATGCATACTGGTAACTAAACACAACTTGGTGTTATGCTTTCTGGGGAAAAGAGTAATTGGTTGAAGGAACAGAATTAGGAAAGGAGGTAGGGTAAACTTTGCAAGTTTGGTAGATGGTGAACACGAATCTTAGGTCTCTGCTCAACAACAAGGTTAATAGAAAGGGAACTACTAGCACTTTTTTTCCGAGGATCTAACAGTAACCATACACTATCACCACGGGAGCTGGTAAGGAAGTGTTGATCGTACGATTTATTGGTCAAAGCATATTCTTTCTCTTTTGGGATGGATATGCTGGCGGGCATCGTTGGTCGCATAATTCCGTAACTGGTTGTTGGTGATGTCTGTTTCGGTAGAGGCATTTATTAAATAACTGACGATCGACCAGTGCTAGTGGACTTCGGATAACAAATTTTAAGCCTCTTTATGCTGTTGCTAGCAAAAAATGCTCTATTAGAAGCACGAGATTAGAAAGTTTAAAAAAAATTTTTTAAGGTGTTTCTGCATAGTTACCGGTCCATGCATAAGAAATTTCTACATGTTGGGGTGGTATACAAACAACTTCTCTCGATATTGAATGCACCGGCATGTTAGGATAGAAGACAGGTAGGTATTGATGTTAATCTAGAACACATCTGTCCATGACAATAAATTTTTTGAAATACTCTTTATAATTCGATTTTAAGATGTTTGAAGTTTTAAGAAAAATGTGATTGCTGTACGGAAATTTTTTATTATTACCAATTGAGTTCCTTCTCTCTTAATTGTGGAAAAAAATCTAAATTTATCCAGCGATCTTATCAGCCTGGCTCTTCAAATAAGTGATAAGAATGGGAAATATTTGCACTATTAGTGTATTTTCAAGAATTTTTAAAATACAAATTTGACGAAAGGTATATTTTTTCCCGTATAATTTCCTTATCCAAGCACACCCAGAAAAAATATTGTTTTGAAATCGGTTGTATCAGTAGAATATCAGTTGCATATATAGTTGGTTAGCGCTACCAATATTCTATGGATCCAACCAACATTCCATGATCATAACCATAATAGCACAATTGTAACCAACATACGGTTGTGATGATTCTTAAATTGATCAACCGAATGTATTCTTTTGCTCCTACTAAATTCCAAAATGTCGAGCAAAACTGATCAATTGGTAATGAATATGGTATGGTTGTTTCTCCTAACCAATTATTCGGTTGGCATAATCATTTAAAGTAATATATAGGTACTTGTTCAATATTTTTCGATTTTAAAATACTCATGAGGCTCAGTTGTCTATGGCGATGTGTTATAAACATGTCAGTTCTAAGTTCAATACCTATTATGGACAAAAATAAATTTTATATTCAAATTATTAAGTAAAACAATTTAATTTAGTTTAGTATTAAAAATATTAATCCCCATTAGCTTCCATATAAGATACTATAGTGTAAACCAATTTTATCGGTTGTTGCAACCGAAAATTCAGTAGTACTAAAAAAAATTGTAGTTGTAGCAACCAAATTCTATGATAGTTGGTGCAACCGCCTCAATTCGGTTGCCACAACTAATCTGTTTTCTCTGTGCAGTTGAAAGTTTATTTATCAATTTTTTTGTGTATTTTATTTGTACATATGAGATAAATTGTTTTTCAGCCACAATAAAAAATATTAAATAACAAAACGATTCTATTGCCGTAGTCACGTCAAGAGGCACGGCTTTAATAAAATATAATACATATATAATACACAAAAATTAAAGAGGAGAGTCGTATACTAAAAACTAAATTATTAGTATATAAAGTGTGCTTTAAAAGGCAACTACGAGTATGTATTTGTTTTTGAAGAATTTAGGCAAAATTTTTATTGAAAATAATTTTTATTGAAATTGAACCAAAGCATTCATAAACAAAAATTCCTCTTTAATGCGTTGTTCTATATTTATTCGTTAAGAGTCAATGACAACTTTTTTTATGGTGCTATCAACCTGTTGTTCTCTAAAATTTTTTCAAGTTCAACAACAATAAAATTATACAGAAAAATATTTGAAGATTTCGCAAAAAAAAAGGAATAGAAAAAAAAATTAAAAATTTTTTTTTTTTTATTTAACACTAAATTAATTATAATACGAGTATTGATGATCAAAACAAACAAAATTTATTGCCAGTGATCCAACCGGTCTTTAGTGGATTTTTTGGCTTAAGTTGGAATGCATCTTTGGAATTCTGAAGCAAAAAAATAATAATAAGAATATTAAAGTTATTTTTGAATTAATCATTTCACAAATATTACAAATGGTTTTGAGAAAGTGTAAAGGCAGAAAATTGTAAATATTTTTTTATGAAATTTATCACATGCATAATTGTTTCTTTGATGAATTTAATCAAGAAACTACAATGAGGATAATCACTCTTGGTTGAAAACTGCTATTGCATACGTTGCAGATCTTGCAGGTATAGCTTATTTACATATTTTGTTATTGCTTTGCTGCAAACTGATGAAAATAAAGTAGTCTTGCATGATCTGCAATGATTACAATACTAAGAGTGATTTCCCCTTATTTTTTAACTTGGTTTTCGCAAGAGCATTTATACCAAGTACCAAATATCAACACGATGTAGTTGCTTAATTCTACGAAAAAATCTATGCAATTTTTTTCTTACAGTGAACTCAATTATTGTTGGATCATTTCACAATCGAGATTGAAACAAACACATATTTTAAGCATAATTTTTATACAAGCCATACCTTTTCTTGTCTCTGCTGTCTAGCATATTTAAACTTTAATTATCTACAAAATTTATGGAAATTTTTGTAGGCACAGCCTCAATTTTGAGTTGTTTAATTTTTATTTTTTTTTTTTTTTGAAAATGTGTAGGTGTTTCATAAAAGACTGCTTGACAGATTTGATGAAATATTAAAAAAAAAAAAAAAAAAAAAAAAAAAAACCATAAAAAGTTTTAATACTCTTTAGCTTTCCCTTTAAGGTTTTAAATATAATAAATAGTATTTCTTAATAAATCTTCTTTAAATGTACAAAAAAGAAGAAATATCTAAAAATTATATAACTTTTCAAAGTTTTAGCTCTTTAGCAAAACATCAATAAATATTGTGGTTAAGTAAACATTTTTTTCACCATTATTGACGACATCAACTTGTATTGGCTTCGTAATGTGTGCCAGTATGTTTGTGTATTTGTGCATGAGTGTGCGTGTTTTAATCCGCAAAAACTCATTAACAAGTCATTTGGTCATTAAAGCATCACAATAATGAATGAGAAAATTACGGTTTCATCTTCAAGGCCATAAATTTTTGCTGTATTTGAAAAGTTTAAATGTCAAATGATGAGCAGCAAAAGTAGACACAGCCTGTAACAAACATTTACGCAAAACCACTGCTATCATTTACCCAGACCAATATTCATCAATACAACTGCCACAGACGACTGCCACAAACCAATAATTCGGATAATATTAATAATGAACATGCTGACGATGGCAGTGATGTCACTTATGAAAAATTCATTCGCATATTAAATGTGTGTTAGCAGAGAGAGACCGTGAGAGAGAGAGGGAACTAAAATTAGCAACCATTTAATATTTTATGAATTCATTATTAAATATTTTAAATGTTGATGGCTTTAACTTGTGAAACTTTTTCAGAAATACACAATTAATAAAATACACAATTTAATTTGTTTAACCCTAAATGGTTTTAATTTTGTCATAATGTTTCTTGCGAATTCTTTAAATTTCCGTTTCAATGTTTCTGCTACTGAGTGCCATGGTGCCATCATATTTTCAGTATTTTGCTTAAAAACGAAATATACTTCCGCTGGGTTCTGCGGTTCAAATAACAAACTACTGTGAAATAAATACTTTTAAGTGATATTTTATTATATCACAAACTAAACGGTAAGTCAGTCAATCACCCTGTCTGTCTGTCTGTCTCTTTGAGTTTTTTTCTTTAACAGCTCAGACCAGCAGAACTTTTTGCTAATTGAAATTCTTGTTTGCTGTTACAATAGACATACACATACACACACATTGAATTCATAAATCATTGAAAATCTCTGGTCTCGTACTCTTTCTGTTTTATTTTTACAACAAAACTCAATTGTATTATCGAAATGTTTAAATAAGCTCAATAGTTGTTGTTGTAATTATTGGTCAATAAATAAAAAATGTAATTTTGTAATTGTTTTCTTTAATAAATACAAGATATTTAGATGTTGCAAATGCTACAAAGCCACAAAGAGAAAACAATCAACTTCAAGGTTATTTCAAAGTAAATATTTAAAGAACAATTTAAAAGTAATTTGTGGCTAATGCAAAAGGTTCACTTGGGATTTAAAGAAAAATATTTGGCCAACAATTATTAAAGCCCCAATAAAATGGTGTTGCTCTAAAAAAACTGAAAAAGAAAAATGAAAAAAAAAAAAAAACATACAAATTAAGTTTCAGTTAAAAAGGCATTTAGTACTAAATTATGGCGTTTTCTGCTCTGACAAAAGTGTTACATTTATGCTACATTATTTAATTTTCGTGATCCATTCTAAAATATATGTAACATATTTAAAAGCGATTTCGTTCTTTTCTAAATATGTTGCATCAATAAATGGCAAAATATGCAACATATTTGACCCTCAACCATCAAGTCAGAGTTAGATACTGCCCTTTTTACATCTTTTGTAAGTACCTTTTTATACAAGTAAGAACTTTTATTCTGGTCATTATATTTGCTTAAGCGAAAAAACTTATTATTAAAAACATAAAAAGTGAGGAAGATTTGAACAAAAAATTTTAATAAACACTTTTACAATAAAGTTTTGCCGCTAAATTTTTGCAGTTTATTATAGGTAATAGAAGCTGATAAGAAAACAATGTTGCTGACGTATTTTATTGATAAAATTGCGCCAAAAACCATAAAAACGTTGTAACGCTACGTATGTATACATTAATGTTAAGCCTCAAATATTTTGCACCATTGTGACAATAAAAAATGTAACACTTTTTAAAGCTACTATAGGCAAACTGTAAAAAGTGTTACACATTGAAAGGGCAACATTTTTGTTCAGAACAGAAAACGCCATAAGACAATTTAAATTGTAGAAAAAATGGCAATTTAATATAAAAAGTGTAGTTGTCAATTGCTTTTATTTATTTAAAAATTAAATCGAAATTCAATTTCAGTAAAAAAAAAAACACAAGTAATCGTAAGTCATTCTTATTTATAATTTATTCGGAAGCACACTATGTGTGTGTGTGTGGATGTTCGATTACTTCTTTATCTATTTAATTCGTATCCTCTTTTGTTGGCTAAATATCACGATTTCAATATTCGTACAAATTGATGAAAATCCCAATCAAATAGTAAGAAAAAAAAATTCTGCAAATTTCAATTGAACAGAGGAATCAATTGTTGAAGTCAAAGGAAACGATGTAGAAGTACAGTCTAAGGAAGTCTATAAGGACGCCTATTCTTTTTGAATTAACCGTATATGTGTGATGCACCGATGGTAATTTAGCAAAATAAATTTTTATAAATCTACAACCATCTTTTCAAGGACGCAAGGGTCAACAGTGGACCAAATAAATTAACCACCAGGGCCTCAAAAAAAAAAAAAAAAAAATTTTTGGTGGATTGTAATTTGTTTAAATTTCGTAGCAGAATTCGTTTGCAGGCTTTTGAAGCAATCACAAGTGCTTTTAATATCAGCTGTTCTTTTCTACAAACAAAATAAAATAAATATAAAAAATAATATATAAATTCTTGCATTGTGCATTTAAATAAAATATAAAGTTAAACCTAAATGGCTCCAAAAAGGAAAAGATTAAAGGGCAGTAACCCAAAATTTAAAGTTACGAAAACTTCGAGTACTTTCGGCAATAGATTTCAAGTGTTATCTGACATGGAAGACGAGGATGCGTCAAGCGCGGACAACAATGTTTCTGGAAATAAACCGATAAGAGTCCCCCCAATTATTGTGGACAACGGCCATAGCTTTACTTCAGTGTTCAAACTACTGGGAGAAAGATGTAAATATAAGAGGATGTCAATTGGAACAAAAGTCATTGCTAACTACATGTGTGATTATGAATGTGCTCTTGAAAAACTGAAAAAGACTGACATGAAATATTTCACCCACGCGATTAAGGACAATAATAAATTCAAGCTAGTGTTATTTGGTTTACCTCAACTAAGCATTGCGACCATGATGGACGATTTTAAATATAATTTTAACATCGAACCAGTTAGCATAAAAGAAATAAACACCTCCCGCTCAAATCCGGACGATGCGCTGTACATGTTGGAATTTAACCGCGAGCAGATTACTAAAAAAGAGGTAATTAAAATTAAGTTTGTAAATGGTATCGCTGTGAACTGGAGAAACCCTCTTCGGCGCTCAAGAGGCCCAATGCAATGCTCCAACTGTTCGATGTATGGTCACGGAGCATCAAATTGCCACAGATCAGCAGTGTGCTTAGGATGTGGTGGCTCACATGACTACTCAACATGCCAACTAAATAAGATTCCTGAAAAAGGCCGTGTAATCAACAAGTGTTTCAACTGCATCAAGAGAAACATGAAAAACGTGAATCATCGTGCGGATGACCCACAGTGTCCTTCACGAAAAGAATATTTGGAGATTCGACAAAAAGTGACTATCAAGAGGCGTCCAACAATAATAAAACAACGTAACGATGTACATCCTTTTTCTTCGACTGAAGATTTGCATGAGATAAGACCTGAACTGAATCCCGTTTTGAATGAAAATCCAGGTAAAGATACTGGCAGATTATCATATGCTAAAATAGCTAGCTCAAACCACAAAACTGTGGAGAGTGATAATCTGTCAAATGAACGACTAATAGATATTTACTTCGAAGCTATTAATGCTTTGGAAAAATGTAAGACTAAATACGACAAATTGAGAGTTCTCGGTAACATGCTTAGGCATGTTATATAAACCCCTGTTAACATAATGAATTTTTTACATCTAATGCATTGGAATGCTCAAGGTCTGACAACCCCCACTGCTATTATAGAATTAGAACAAGTTCTACAACAAAAACAAATAGATATAGTTTTCATAAATGAAACATTTCTTAAACAGCAACATGTATTTAAACTTAGAAATTTTAAAGTACATAGAGAGGACCGTAACACACATGGTGGTGGCGTTCTAATCGCAGTTAGAAATAATATTCCACACGAACGTATTTCAAAACTCCCAACATCCTCAATGGAAAACGTTTCCATTATAATTAATATACACAATAGGCCAATAAGATTTACGTCTATTTACTGTCCAAAATACACAAATGATTTTATGAACGATATGGACACAATAACCAGATCTGCTTCAGATTTCTTCATCTTTGGGGATTTCAACGCCCAGCATACGAGCTGGAATTGCCACCACAGTAATACAGCTGGTAACAGTCTTTATAACCACCAACTAAACGGTCAATATTACATTTTTTCGCACAACTCTTTTACTCGATTCAGTCAAACTGCTGCTCCTAGTCAATCATCTTGCATAGATCTACTATTATCAAACTCCAATTTACAATTTTCGACACTTAAAACTCATCCTACATTACTTAATTCGGACCACACGCCGATCACTTGTGAAATAGAGTGCTCATTATATGAGGATAGGACTCAAATACCTCAATATAAACTGGCAAACTGGAAAGAAATAGGAAAATGGGTTGAAAATGAGTTAAGAGATAATAATTTACAATCTACTGTTTTGACACATGCAAACATTGAAGAGGTTTTGTCCAAAATTACTCACATTTTGCAAGAAGCCTCGAGGCAAATACCTGTTGCAACAAAATATTGTTGGCAAAGAAAACTATCACGAAAAACTTTATTATTAATTGGTCAAAGAAATAAATACAGACGTAAATTACAAAGAAGCAATAATATTACAGAAAGAAACTTTATATTGAACTTGATTAAACAACTGACCTCTCTAATAAATAAAAACATTAGCATTGACAGAAATAATAGCTGGCATGAGTTTATAAGGAAGTTGCCAGTAGGTAGCAAAAAATTTTGGTTGCTGACGAAAGCAATGAAGGGAAAAAATAACACATTGAGCTACTTAACGGTAAATGGCGTGCATGTACACAATTGTAAAGAAAAGGCAAACATAATCGCCAACAGTTTCGAAAGCTATCACAAAACAACATATAATATGCCGTCTAGAAAAGATAAAGCTGTAAGAACCCATGTTGAGTGGTTAAATAGCCAAACAATACCTCGAAACACAGAGCAGTATCTAACAACAAATACTGAAGTAATAATGCTTATTAAAACGTTGAAAAACTCCAAATCACCTGGTTTGGACGGAATAAATGCCATTATGTTAAAAAATATGACAGATAAGTTTTACACCGTAATAACAAAAGTTTTTAACTGGTGTTTAGTAAATGGATACTTTCCAAAGCATTTTAAAACAGCAAAAGTAGTGCCGATACTTAAGCCAAAGAAGGATGCCAGTTTGCCAAATAACTACCGGCCTATAAGTATGCTAAGTGGCCTTGATAAAGTATTTGAGAAAATCATACTGAACAGACTGAACGAGTTCACAGAGGATAATAATATAATACTAGATGAACAATTTGGTTTTAGAAAACAGCATTCGACAGTACACCAAGTAGAACGAATCGTAAAACTTATATTAAGTAATAAAAACCAGCGTAGAAGTACAGGAATTGTTTTTCTGGACATAGAAAAAGCTTTTGATTCTATATGGCATGATGGGCTAGTATATAAACTTAATATGTTTGGATACCCAGTCTATTTGCAAAAGAGTATACAAAGTTTTTTGAACGAAAGAACATTCGTTGTAAATGTAGAGAATGAACTTTCTTCCCCGAGGTTCATTCCTGCAGGACTACCACAAGGATCAGTTTTATCGCCTACATTATACTCAATTTTCATCTCGGATTTCAAAATATTAAGAGAACAGTCAGCTGCATTATACGCAGATGACACGGCAATAATAACAACGGGGAAAGTCTCCAATGCTATTATCAAAAAGATAAAAAATGGGCTGTTACACGCTGAAAAATACTTCTCTAAGTGGAAAATTAAGACTAATGAAGCAAAGACGCAAGCTATAATTTTTCCGTTCAACAAATCACCTAAAAGAACACCTACTTTCGCTTTATCTCTTGGTGCAACAGAAATACCTCTCAGAGAAACTGTGAAATATTTGGGAATAGAGCTCGATAAAAAGTTAACGTTTAAACATCATATTCTTCAAACGTGTGAAAAAGCTGTCCGATGTGGAAGAGCTCTGTTTCCTTTACTAAACCGAAGGTCAACTCTAAATAGGAAAAACAAAATATTGCTCTACAAAATGTGTATACGGCCAATTATGACATATGGATGTCAAGTGTGGTCAAAAAGATGTGCCAAAACATATTTGAAAAAGCTCCAGGTCATACAAAACAAGAATCTGAAAATTATATTCAACCTACCGAGACGATACTCAACAAATAGATTACATAGAATATACCAACAGGAAATGTTTGTAACAGTGATTAATAATATCACACAAAGATTTGAAACCCGCAACAGGATTTCAAATTCTGCCTTGATAAGAAATTTGTAATATTATTTGCTTCTCCAACTTTATATAAAGTTGACAGAAGACTTAATGTAAAAATTTCTCTTAATTCCTATTAGGTTTTTTATCTATCTTTTTCCTTATAATGTAAATAAAATCTTTTAAATGTCTATTTTAAGTTAATTCTGAATCATTTATATTTGTTGTAATACTAATATAGTAATAACTCAAAATGGGTGTATAAGAAATCTGTATATATTTTTACCTGTGATGATGATAGATTAATAAAATATAATAATAATAATAAATTTCGTAGCAATTGTTATCGTATCTCACTTAGAAGAAATATAACTTTCAAGAAAATTGTTTTTGTTAGTGGTAAAGATTTACTGAAAAGTCGCTATAAGCAACCAATGATATATATATATATACATATTCCTCTAACTCCCACTGGAGCATAGGGCGCCAATTAACTTTTACAAAATAGAAACTCCGTAATAAATTTTTGAGTGAAAATTATGCATTTATTCTGTTTTCATAACTTGAAAGTGCCACGCCCAATTTTGAAATATTGAACTTAATATTCAGTTATATCCCAGAACTCAATTTTTATCGAAAGTGTTTTCAGTGCCAAAAGTTTGAGCCTTCAATAAACGAAATAAAACGTTTGTAATCAAACCACTTTTAAAATAAAAAATTTATTTGACAATACAATTTTCTACTAATTTCATTTGTAGTAACCAATAAATAATTTACATAGTTTTAGAAGCGTATACAAAATAAGCTTTGTAGGTTAATAAAAAAGCTTAATGTGAGCTTTACGATTGTTTAAGCAAACGCCTGCAGAATATAATAAAAAACTTTATTAATGTTAAATTGAAATAAAAAAATAAACGGAGTCTGAAGACTGTAAATCAAAAACGATCGGAATAAAATTAGGAATTTATGATTTTCCCGATTATTTGTTGTATTTTGCAGTAAAATTAAATAAGTTTTATAAAAAAAAAAACAAATTTTAATTTGGAAATGCAACGATAATATAAAAACTATTTTAATTAAAAAAAAAAAAGAATAATAACGCTGCTACTTCCGCTGCCTACGTGAATGGTACTTGAGATTCGGTACAACCGAATATATTTACCTTTCTTTTTCTCCACTATGTAGTGTTCAGTTTTAATAGTTATTGTTGCACCATTTGTAGTAGTGATAGCAAAAGTGATAATAGGAAAAATCTTTGATAGCTTAAAGTGTGTACGGTTGTGTGTGTGTAAATTTTGTGTTTTGACATTAGTATGAGTGTAAATTTTAAAAGCCCTGATTTCTAAGATGTTGACTTTATTGAGAAATGCAATTGAAAACGTGAAGATGATGTTGCATGAATTGTTTTTTTTTTTATAATGATAATCGTATTTAGAGTTATTAAGGTGCTACGCAAACATAAAATTATTTAGGTATTCGAAGGTAAAATCCTTTCAAAAATACTGTATAAAAGGAAAAATTTTTTTCTTAAATAAAATAGCGGAAAATACGATCAGCTTTTGAAAAACCTCTAAAAGAAAAGTAAGTATGAAAGCTTTATTGGGGTTCTATAAAGTTTCCATGAACATACTAAAACGTTATGACGTAATAAAATAAATGTATGCTTAACCCAAATGTATTCCAAATTCGTACCATAAGTCCCAACTTTTTTTTCACCTTTCACAATTTGCGCTCACTGTATGTTAATGTTAGAAATTAATTTAAAACAAAAGAACAAAAAGCACCAGGGTTTCCTTATTCTATTTACCCCCCAAAAAGAACACTGGATATTAATATAAAAAAGTTGCCTAGATTTTAATCTAGATCACATGCTATACGTCTACCAAATTTTATCCAAATCCATTTAGAGAATTTCTTAAGAAAAAAAGTACCAAAAGCAGAAAAGTAAAAATATTAGCGCAAGTGAAAAAGTTCCAATTTTTTTATTTCAGCTCTCAGAGATTTTGTTAATTTATAACAAACTAGCTGAACCCGGTGTGCTTCGCTACCCCCTCGGTTTAAAATGCAATTAAAAGTATTTATATATCCTATTGTGAAAATTTAATGACGATCGGTCCAGTAGTTAAGACTATATTACGATTTTTAATTTTCCTAAAAAGGGGCGTGGTCCCACCCTCTTTTCTCGTGCTACGTTTTCCAAATTATGCCAATACCATATGTACCAAATATTATCGACGTAGGTCAAAAAATGACCACAATATGGCGATTTAAATTTTTGGGTTATATGTGCGGTGCCACGCCCCTTGTCCAATCAAAACTTCATATAGCCTATTATTCCTTACAGAGTCACAGTAACATGCTGTAAAAATTTCAGGAAGATCGGTCCAAGGGTTTGGCCTCCTATAAACCACAAACAGATAGACAGACATTAATTTTTATATATAAAGAAGATTAAAAAGAAATATTGGTACGAAAATAAAAACCATCTAAAACTACCAAGAAGTACCATAACGAAAGAAGTACCAATTGTACCGTTTTTTCCATACTAGTCCCAGAAAGTTTGTAAATTTGTAAAATTTGTAAAAAATTTGAAAAATATTAATACTGAAGTAAAAAGTACCAAAAACTACCAATTTGTCCCTTAGTACCCATTAAAAAATTAGCTTATATTTTTAATTTGATCACATGCTATCCGTGTAAAAAGTTTCATCCAAATCCATTTACAACATTTCTAAGGTGAAAAAGTACCAAAGTTAAAAAAAGCGCCCTAGTACTGAAAGTACCAGTTTTTTCATTTCAGCCTGAAGAAAGAATATCAATTTGTAAAAAATTTAAAAGCTATTCTTACCAAATCTACCAATTTGCCCCGTTTTATCTCTTAAAAAAATACTCTATATATAAATTTTGATCAAATACTATTCGTCTACTAGATTTCTCTCAAATTCATTGAACAATTTTTGCGTTTTAGTAGAACAAACATCCATTTTCAATATTAAAAGGATTTTGACAATATATTGACAACATACCAAAGAACCAATTAGTTTCATAATTGTGCCCAGAAATTTACAATATTTTTAATTTTTTCTAATGGGACATTGTGACCGAAAGGTATTCATTTTTAAAAAGCATTTTAAGGCTGAAGGAAAGGACAAGCATCAGCTCTGGGTTACAAAAATTCTTCCGGCGAAGCAGTAGTTTCTGCTGGAACTTTAGAGTATATATTTCATACAACTTTGCAAATTTGCAAAAATGTATTGTTTGCAATACCTTGAAAGCTATTGGAATACAAAATCTACTATAAATTTAAAACTTTACTTCACGATACATATCAAAAAATATAACTTTATAAGACATTTTTTGAAATTGTACTGCCCTAATTTCTAACTCAGCTTTCAAATGACGATGCTTTTGTACGATTTGCGAAAAATAAATTCTTAATTGAATAAAAGTTAAATTTCGTTTTTATTGGCTGTTGTTAAAATTGTGATTGATTTTTTTTTTTTACTATTATAAAAGTGAAAGTTCAATTTAATCTAATACAAATCCAAGGGAATATTTTGTGAATTTTTATCGCATCAATATAAAAGGTAATCGAAAGTGGTTAAAGTTTCGAAATTTTAAGCTTTAGAAATCAAAAACTAAAATATTTAATATTTGTTTTTTATTTTATACAGGCTAAAGTTCGTAAATTTAATAATCAATATTTAATAATTTGTTTGACAACGAATAGTAGTACACAATAATAAATATGCATTCTTTTAGGATCGTCTGTAAAGTAAACTTTGCTATTAAAAACAATAGAAACAAACGATCTGCTGAAATGTTTTAAAAAATTAACAGCAACTTTCAAAATGATTAAAAAGTTAATAGCGACAAAACAATACAAAATTTTATGCAATTTTTCAGCTGCCGCAAATATTTTATTGGCTTTATTTTATATAAGAGGAACAAGCAGTCAAAAACATATGGAAATACCTAAATTTTCATTATTATTTAAATACACAAGGTTGTTCATTTAATTATTAATTAATTACTTTTTTATATATATGCAGTCAAACACACAATTTGGTATTTAATTACAATTTAAAAATAATTATAACTTAAAAATCAAGTCATAAATTGGCCCTAAGTAGGCTTTTTTAACCACTATCAGCTTCAAATGCGTGATATAATAATGAGAAAACCAAACACAGCTTGAACTCTTTAAAAGTGATTCAATCGACAAAAATTATTATTCCGTGTTATCTGTCTGTCATAGAAATATAAACAAATTGTTATAATTTGCCTTAATTTCTTTTACTTAACGAACTGTAAAATGTCTCATCAACAAATTAAATGATTTAAATATAATTTTCTACGCGCAAACAAAAAAATTATATTTAATTCAAAAATAAAATTCTTTAATTTAAAAACACGATATCGTAGACATTGAAATAAATATCGCTTTAAGGAGGATGAAAATCAACACGTAGCTAAAGAAGATTTTGAAATGATTTTAATTGCAAGCAACACCTCAAATGAAAATAAAAGAGCGAAAAAAAAGAAAAAAAAATAATAATAAATAAAACACCGCAATTGTAGTTTGAAAGGAATTATCACGTCTAAAGTAAAAGAGGATGCGGATAAAAGAAATAAATTACAGACATAATAGTGTTGGTGGTGGCTGCGGCTACTGTGTGAACAATAAAACATAGAACAGTTATAGTACATGTGTAGTTTAAGATTTAAAACGTTTAAGAACAAGTAGCAGGATACAAAATCAAGGCAACAAACAGACTTCAAGGCAACATTGAGTAAAGATGCTACTGACTGCAAAAAGAAGAAAAAAAAAAACTATAAAAATAACTATAAAAATAGTTAAAAAGAAAGTTTCTCAGACGTGTGATGGAAAAAAGTACTTCCGATACATATACAGGAAGGATAAATTTTCCGAACTGCAACTTCATGAACACAAACACAAACTGTGGAAGTACGAGCACATATCCGATCATTGTGACTCTTCTGTACCCTACACTTATTGTAGGGTAAAGTTTTATATCTTTAAAAACTACTTCATGGAAAGTTTTTTTTATATAAAAACTTGTGTTAAATTTCGACTTTCTTATGTTTTGATATATCGGAGTTAAATTTTTTTTTTTTTTTTTTTTTTTTGAAATTGTAAAGTTTTTATGCGGCTTTCTGATGAGACATGTTCAGTTTGATCTATAATTTAACCATGAATCGACTTAAACGGACCAACGCTTGCAGATTATTGAATTTTACTATCAAAATTCGTGCTCTATTAAGAAAGTGTTTTATCGGAAAATGGATACGTAAACAAGCAAAGTTGCCATGAAGAGTAGCCAGAAGCATTGCAAGAAATGACAATGCATCCCGAAAAATGCATTTGGACTATTTTTTTGTGGGGCTATATTAAGGCTCATGTCTATAGGGAGAAGCCCGTAACGGTTGACGTACTGCAAGCCAATATTCAAGAGTTTATTCGCGAGATACCGTTTGATATGTTGGAGAGAGTATGCCAAACTTGGAACCAGTATATGAGCCATTGAATTAAGATAAAGATTTCATACATTTCTTTAAATTTTATGTGTTTTTTTTAATCAAATCCAAAAGCACTTAAAAATCACTCTTTATATACCTTTTCAACTAACCTGCCTTTTTCCATCTTTTACAAGCTTTTGTATCGAGATCAACAATAAATTTGCCACGAATTTATTCAACTGAGAAAGAGTGTATAGAAAATCCAAAATTTTAAGGGAGACTAAAGCGTGTGCAACGGGGTATTGCAAAGGGTGTTTTTTTTTTATACAGGTATAGAACTTTGAAATGGAATAGAACAACGGTGAATTTTTTAAATTGCCATGAAATTTGCTTTATTCGAAAGATAATCTTCTGGCATTATAATTTAAATATGATTTGGCATATGACTGCACAGAAAAAAATAAAAATAAATTAATAGTATCAATTAAATTTTTATACATTTATTAACTAAAATTATTTAGTACAATTAAAAATTTAATTAAATAAATTAAATATTTAATCAAATTTTTTTTATATTTTTAATTAAAGGGTTAATTCAAAAAAAAAAATTAAATATTTTTTTCTCTGTGCCCCACGGCTGGCTCGTACGTAGTCTCTTCCAGAGGTACACTTTTCGATGACTTCTTCCAACATTTGAGGCCATATGTGGGCAATAACGCCGCGAATGTTGGCCTCCTAGTGGTCAATCGTTTCAGGCTTATCGGCGTAGTCTAGAGACTTCAAATATCCCCTTTTCTATGGGTTACCAAAAATTTCCTTCAATAAATCAATTGTGGCACGAGCTGTGTGACATATTGCGCCGTGTTGTTGAAACCACAGCTCCTGCACATCATGCTTGTTCAATTGATGAGCGAAAAAGTCAGTAATCATGTCTTTATAATGGTCATGGAACCCTTCTGACCAGCGTGGTTTATAAAGAAGTACGGACCGAAGATCCCACCAGGCCATAAAGCACACCAAACAGTGTGAATGTTACGGTGTCTCTACATACACTTGATGATTATCATCACTCCTAATACGTCTGTTTTTTTTTTATTGACGTATCAAGTGAGCTGCACGGTTAAACAAAATTCGCTGATGAAAACATTTGAACAGAACCATGATATTCAAAATAAATTTCCACAATTTGAAAGTGTTGGCAACTTAAACTTTTATCTTATATATAAAATTTTCGTGTCACGATGTTTGTTATCGAACTCCTAAGGTCCTAAGGTATATTTTAAATCGCTAGGGGCACGAGGAGGGGAGGGAGGGGGCAATTTCTGTATTTCCAAAACGGCTTGACCGATTCTTATAAAATTTTTTCTGCATATTAAGTAAGTCTGAGAATCGCCTACTATCTATTTTTCAAACCGCTAGGGGCACGAGGAGGGAAGGGAGGAGGCAATTTCTGTATTTCCGAAACTATTAACCCAACAGATGGCACTATGTTCGCCTCATAATTATTTTTGTTGTTGAATGACAGATGGTGCTACATCCGCCTCATGCAGGAGAATCGTCGTCGTTTGTATTTCAAACAGAAAAAAATTATTGTTTGGTATTTTTTTTCATTGGCGGTCATCGTCACACACTTACAATACATTCGCTATTTTATATATAACACCCAAAATATGCACTAGAAAAATTTTGTATGGCAAAACAACTTTTGCCGGGTCATCTAGTAGTTCTAAAAAAGCCACCCTTTATATTGTAAACCGCATTACATATATACAAAGTTTTTTTTTGCGAAAAAATTTAGTGAAAAGTTCTTTCGAGATGAATATTGAACAAAAATTTTTAATGTGATTTGCTCACTTACAGTCCTGTACCACCAGTGTTAGTAAGAACAACTGCCATATTAACTTAATAATTTACACATACAACACATACATTTCCGGTAATTACTTACTGCAAAATTTTCTTTTTTTCCAATAAGCTTCGATATACATTTTAATAACACCCCACACACAGCAGTGGATGGGGTATTATGAAGTATAACTAAAATTTTATTTGCTTTGCTGCTAAACAAATATAAATAACACTCGTTGATACACACTGCCATACAGTGCAACGTACAATTGTGCATACAGACAAACGTACATACACATACAATCTGTGTGATAGAATATAAACGTAGTAAGAGAAGAACTAGAACTTCTGACCGTTTGAAAGACCAACTAATTTTTATTCGAATTTTAATTATTATTTACGAGTGGCAAGAACAAACAAAAAGAAAAAAATTCTTATTTTTAAGTTAATTTGATAATTTTTCTTCATACGTTTTCATTTTAAATTTAATAAATAATTTTGTAAGACACTCAAGGAAATTAATTGCTTTTAATAAGTGGAAAACTAATTGGGTTACCTTCGAAGAAGAAGAAGAAGAAAACAGGAAATGAAAACTAAGGAAGAATGTAGCAACAAATAACTAAACATTCAAGGAGCAAAACAAAAATGTTTAAAGGATATGTAATTAATGTACTAAAATACTGTTTCCGGAATTTATTTTCCTTTACACTTCAGATATTTATTTGCTAAAAGAAATATTAAAATTCTCTTGCAAAAAGATAAAAGTGCTTAAGTCGAGATAAGCTGATTTTGAGTTAATATGTGTTAAAAAATCAAAAGAATCATAAAACGAATGATCAACTTTTAGAACAACGCGATTACATTTTTATCAAACCACTTAAACATTTAAAACTGCTTTTCCAGATACTCAAAAAATCTGACTTAAGCACTTTTTCCTTATTGCCACAGAATTATATATTTTTTTTTTTTTTAATTAGGACCAGCACTCAGGGGATGACCCCTACGTATGCAAAGCATTGAGCCGGAACTAGGAAAATAGGTTTTGGAAAGGAGGATAAAGGGAATAGTGTTTGTGGGCATTCGATTTGAACCCTGACACATTGAAAGTGGCTGGAAAGACCTCTGCGGGGAGTTTATTCCACATGCGAACAGTACGGCTAAAGTACGAATTCTCTCTGTAATGCGTGGTGGGGTTCACTGAAATATCGACCACAAAGGGATGTGCTCTTGATGAAGAGCGTATTGTACGTGAAAAGTGATGGGTTTCGGGAACAAGTTCCCTGATTTCATTAGAACACATTCCATTGTAGTAGCGATAGAACAATGAAACACACCCAACATTGCGTCGATGCTCCAGTGAGTCAATAGAGTTGGCTACCCTACTGTCACCGATAAGCTTCTTCGCCCTATCCTGTACGCGGTCGAGTAACTTCAAAATAGATTTTGAAGCACCGGCCCATACATGAGAGTTGTAGTCCATTTTTGGTCGGATAAAGGTGGTATAAGTATTAAGGAGATCAGATGGAGTGAAGTATGTCCTACACCGTCTTAAAAAGCCGAGGCACTTGAATGCTTCTTTTGAGACATGAAAAATGTGATCATTCCATCGAACATCACAGTTAATTTTCATGCCAAGAACATCAAGAGCTTCTGATTCCTCAATATCTATACCAGCATGTCCGGTCATACGTCTATGCGTGAGCATAGCGCATTGGGTCTTTCGTGCATTAAAATTTACCCTATTAGCATGACCCCAATTTGAAATTGTCAGGAGATCGCGATTTAGATATAGCAGTTTTCAATTTCATTTCATTCATTCATTTCTACGCAAAAGTGTTGAAAGAGTTTTAAACAGAATCCTTAAAACATAAACAGAATTTACACAGAATTATGAATGTGCATAAGTAAAGTGTATGCTTAAGCCCAGCAATCATTTGATAGTATAATCGTTATGAATGATAAAACATTTCGAATTACACTGTGCAACACAATAAAGAATATAAAAATGTTCTAAAAACAGATTGCAGTAGAGTAGACCGAAAATTAAAAATAAGTCACAGGCAAAAGTTCTGCCATTATCCTTTTTAGGCGTTTTAGCTATAGACTGGATTTTGTTCTTAACCAAAAAATTTGGATTAAATAAGTTTACATCCCTTTCTTCCTAGTTCTGGCATAATGCATGGCATAAGTAGAGGTCATTCCCTGAGTGTTGGTCATATAAAAAAAAAAAAAAAAAAAAAATAATAAAAAAAAAAAATATCCTTCGAAATTTTTTTCGTTCTTAAAGTCTAATTTCGGTTAATGAAATTTATTCATTTATTTTCGCTAAAATACGTAGATTCATTCCGAGTATTTGTTATTGTTATTCTTTAACAAAATTAATGAATAAGTTCATTGATTTAACGAACTTTTACATTAAGCAAAAATTAAATAAAAATTCGTTGAAACAGTGAACGACTTCCTTGCATTTCTGGTCCAGTGTAATTGGATTATTTAAAGAATATTTAACAATCCGCTAAATCATTACTTAAGAAGAGTTTTTGCTCTTTTTCACGAAAGGAACACAAAGACCCATACAGATGCATTTCAGAGGACTAATATATTTTAAAAACATACCTTAAATTCATATCTTAAAAGTAAGGACTGCATGATTTGTCGATGCACGTAAATGTTTAATGTGACCTGTTCTGGACTGGCCATTCGTAAGAAATACTTTATATTGTAAAATTTTGATTCAGCTGTATGGTGTTTTTAACATACAAATTATTGTAAGGTGCACATGCACACGTGTAGCCAACATCCATGTGGAGAAATGTTGTGTTGTATTAAATGCAGGCAACTTCCATTTTTGATAGTATTCGAAAAGTGAGATTGAAAAATAATACATGAAACAAAAAGTATTATTTCTCAATATATTTCTGCAAAGGTGAGGAAGTTTGTGCAGTAAAGAAATCTTTTACATAAATAGTATTTCCGCTGGGAGAAACTGTATGTGCTTCGTGTTTCGTGCTTGCATGAAGTTATACTTTTATTTATTCCCCCGTCTTACAATCTCTGCTTAAATTAGTATTCTTTGTAGGTAAAACATTCAAAACGTTTGTTTTATATTAATCGTATTTCATCTTTTGTTTAACAATTTATGGCATGCCAAGTTGAAACAATTTGCCTCAAACACTTTCTTTTTCTTTTTCGATAAAAGTTCGTATCAAGTATGAAAATTTATTTTTAAAAATATGGGGGGGAAAATGATGAGCAAACCATTATGCTCAAATGAGAAGTGATGATGATGGGAATAGAATAAATTACGTATATGAAGAATAATTGGACTGACTCGTTGTATCGTTGCGTTATTGATGCTAAAATTTCATTACAAATTTCACTTTCAGGCGCTAATGAAAATTATTCTTAGGAAGCAAAATTAAAGAAATAAAAATGTCAAGACTCTTCTTACATATTGATTAATATTAAAGGACTTTAAGTAAAATTTTATAACAATTGTGAAAGTTCCTCAAAACAATGATGAAGGCATTTATTATTTGTTTAAAGTTAAACATTAATATTTTTTTGTTTTATTATAAAATGGCTGAAACTTTTTCGTTTATAAAAAATATTACCGATAGACTTGAAACGGTTTCATTTCCAGTAAAATTATAGTTTCAACCAGTTTCGGCATGAAATGCCTGAAAAATTCGTTGAGCCCAGCCCAACTATTCTTTTCGTAAATATATTTCGAACATCTCGTAGCTGATTTTGAAAACGTTGCAAAGTTTAGTGTACGCAAAAAAAGGTGTAAATTGTACAAGGTTTTCCATTGAGAGTGATATGATTTCTTTAAAAAATAAACACACTTATTGTTAAGGAAATTCAAAAGTTTTTTTATTTAATGTGAGGTACAATCGATACAATTAAGTTTTATATAAAACGTCGTTCAAATCTCCTTTACGACATCAAGACCCTTCTCAGACTAAAAAGTAATAGGACGTGATACCCAGGTATATTAAAATCCTGAGAATCTTTAGCCACTTGAGTCTCACATAAGGCGAAAACATCCGGCCTATTGAAGAGACAAGTGCGGACATAGGCAAGAAAAAATTCCCGCTTAGTCCCCGTATAATACAAAAGTTAATTCAGAATCGACCTGCCATAACAGTACGCAAAAGCCAAATTGACTGTGCTTTTTTAAATCGCTCAAACCAGTGATAATTATTGCTGTTATGCAGGCCAGCTCATTTAGTGATCAGTGATATTCCTTCGCCATATGAACAGTCAGACAACAACCAGCATAATAGCTGCATTGCAATAAAATTTTTTTAGAATTTAAAACGGAATCGAATGATTGACACTAATATAGAGGCATATATTTTTTAAATTGAATTTTTAGTTAAACACGTTTTACTGTATGGCCACTTCATCGAAGTATACAATAAAAATGTAAAATACGTTGATTCAATGAAAATATTATTTCAGTTTCAATGTAAAACATGTTGTTGATATCAATGTTTGTTATCCTTTAAAACAGTGAACTTTTTTCTCGAGTGTTTGGTTGAAAGTGGGGGAGATTAATTGCTTGAAATCATGATTTTAATGCTGAAATAAATCTTGAATTTGTGCTCTTGACACGTATGCCTGAAGTGCCTGGTTTTTAAAATGTAATTTTATGAAATTTTATCTCGGCACAAAACATCTCTGTGCTGTTCGAAATTTCCATTTCAGCCAGAGCTTGAACACGATTTTTTCGCAAATAATATTGTTTCACCATACACGATACAATCAATTGTTACAAACTGCCAAATAACAGACTTACAAGCATTTGATGGCTGCTGCATCCTGGCTCGTTGTATTGTATGGTTTCCCTAAGCGTACACCTTGATCCCAATCAAATCGTATTATTTTAATTATTAATGACTAGATTTCTTGTGTCAAATTAAAATGGTATTTGCTGTAATATTTGTACGAACTTAAATAGATTAAATAAATGATTTATCATCAGTTCCACTATCTACGACAAAGCGTAGTTTGCGTCTGACTACAATATTTCTTCTATAGCCAATGTCATAAATATGCCAACATAATATAACAAATTTATTTCTAAAACATAATTTTCTTATAATATTCCATTATATATATTTATTCTTTCTTTTTCTTTTATTCTTTTTCTTTTAGCGTCCATTTGCCAGTGTAAAGTAACATTTGTCACAATTTTTTGACACCTACAGATTGTGGTTACCTTAAGTCATTTATATAAATGAATGACTGTCGTCTCATCATTTTGCAACTAACCAGAGGGGGGAATTGTTGTAACCAACCAGCACACGAACTAGAAAAATAGGAAATGGCTTTTAAAGTGAAAAATAACCAGGTGAATATTAAAGTTAATTGGTTTCTTGAAATATTATTTATTATTTTTTTAAATCAAAAAAAAAAAATTATATAAAAAAACAATTTTGAAGTAATAAAAATTTTTAAAGTGGGGCAATGAACCCTTTTGTAATGAAAATGAGATGTCATGTAATGTATTTTTTTTTAAGAAAAACACTAACAAAATTTGGCGTTTTGAACGTTTACCGCCGAAATTCATTTCCTCATTATTAATGAGAACAAAGAAATTCTTGTAGTCCTTCGATTGCAAGTGTATACATATATGCGGAACTGTCACTCCTTCGACGATACTCTTAGTTTTGTTGTTGTTAGTTTTTTTTTTTTTTTTTTGCCCCAAATATTATAAAAAAAATCCAATGTTCTTGATTGGAATATAATTGAATATAGAACTTTTCAATTTCAATTCATTATTTATTGGTTTTAATTTTTATTCAATTTTACATTCTAAGAAAAAGTGTTTCAAACAGAATCCTTAAAACAAACACAGAATTTACTCATAAGTGAAGTGTATGCTTAAGCCCAGTAAGTACTTGATAATACAATCGTAATAAATAATAAAACATTTCGAAGTACACTGTGCCACAAAAAAAAACAAATATAAAGACATTTTAACAACAGATTCTGGTACAGGAAATTCAGCAGTGTCTTAGTTCTGTTAACATCCAGGCGAGGCCTTAATGTTCTCGATATAGAGCATTTTGGCTCATTTTATCATCTAGTTTAACCCCATCTGCGTAAGAGCAACATAAATAAGTTAGCAGCAGGATGAGAGTGGAAACCCCAGAAATTGTCAATATTTACATCCTCTAGATGACTTTCGCTCCTAGCCATAGTGTCAGCGATAATATTGCCAGTAATTTCCTCTTGTCGCCGTACCCATATTAGGGTCATACATGAATGGTTTGCCTCCATATTTAGTGTTTTGCATTCCTGGATGGATGTGGTATACACACCCATGAAGGCATTTATTGCCGGTTTCATGTCGGTTATGATTTGGATATCTCAGTTCACTGCATTTTTTAATGCCGCTTATATCTGCTTGTAACATGCAACATTCGTCCGGGAGTTTAAATGAAATCTTGAATCCTGAATTCCTCCGCCAAATCTCATGCCAAGTTTGGGGCTATCTATGTACACGCATAGAGAGGGGCCTGTGTGGTGTTGAGAAGAAATCCTCCTACAATGAGTAACGAAATTCTCTATTGAAAGAGAGTTTTCGGATGCGTTAGTCAATGAGATTAGGAATAATTCCAATGGTCTCTAACAGACATACCTAAACAAGAGCGGAAAGCGGAACGTTTTCTACCGCCTAGCGTTAACGCTGAAATACCATACCTAAACAAGAGCGTCAACGCTTTGTCATAAAAACAGGGTTATTACAAAATATATAACAACCCTGATTATAATAGTAAACTCATAACCGAATAATACATGCATCTATACAACAAACACAACAAAAAAATTCCTCAGAAGTCAAAAGTATAAATGTGTATGTGTGTATGTTTCAACCTGTGACAAAAATATAAATAAAAATTATTCATTCAAATACGAAAAAATAAATACAAATCAAAATTTAACACTTGAAATAAAAAACAAGTAATTTACAAGAATTGTCAGCTGGGCTTGTAAGACTACCTTATAGTCATTGTATCATGAGTGCTTGTCTTTTGCAGCTAACTTCACTATTAAACGCGCTGTCAAAATCGGATTTTCCAATTGCAAAATTTTGCCGCCGCGTTACCGCCGCTTTATTTCGGGATGCTCCATACAAATTGTATGGGCATGAGATCTTTTGACAGCTAAAAAACGCTTGCCGCTCTTGTTTAGGTATGGCTGTAAAACGCTAGCATGATACCATGGACGATGGTTCCATGCGTCAGTTGTACTCAGTCGTACCGAAGTGCGTAGTGATAACTTCCTAGCCAACAGATCAAATGGAAATCAGCCCAGCACAGCAAAGAGAGCCTTTGTAGGCGAATAACTCTCTTTGTACGAGTTCGATTGATCGCCAAGTTTAGTGCTTAACACCAGATTGAAAAACCATAAAATAGTATCAATTAAAATACCGTCTGTAATACTAAATTTATCCCCTTATGATTTATACCCCAAAAGAATCCCAATGGCTTTCTTGAAAACATAAGGCGTTAGTTGCTCGAGCATGAAGATTATCTCTGTATGTTGATTTACTGTAAAGGATAACGCCTAGAAATTCAACATTGTCCGATAGGTGTAATGTAAAGTAAGGAACTTTGTACCTCCTAGAAAAAAATCTAATTCCGTTTTGGTTGGATTGATACACTGAGGATATCGTGTGTGCACCAGCCACTGACCTCGCTGAGTGTTGCCTCCAAGCTGTTTGCTATGTGTCACGATGGAAGCCCGATATTGCCACCGCCACATCATTTGCTTATGCGAGTGTTTTGACATGCATGGACTCCAGTTTCTTTAGCAGATTATTGACTGCCACATTCCATAAAAGATGTGATAGAACTCTACCTTGTGGCGTACTTTTGCGACATACTTGGTGATACGTGCTGCCCCCATGGTGGTTGTGATAATTCTGCATTGAAGCATATTCTTAATGAATTGAAATTTTGATTGATCTATTCCTAGCTGCGAAAGAGCCAGGATATTTACAACCGAGTTCATATTATTAAAGGCAACCTCAATTTCCATGAAGGCTACCAAAGTGAAAGTTTTAACTTTGAGCGACTCTTCTATATGTCCTACAAGCGAGAGCAATGCCGTTTCAACTGATTTGTCTTTGGTTTATGCATGTTGACTCGCTGATAGGAAATTGTTGTCAGATGTTGTTCTTATATGAACGTCGATCAGTATCTCTAATGTCTTTAAAAGAAAGGAAGTTAGGCTGATATCTCTAAAGTCCTTCGCTTTTCCCCCTTTTTGAGATAAAAATTACTTCCTTCGCAGCGTTCGAATAATCGAGATAATCCTTTATTTTATTAACCCAATGATTTCAAGTCTAAATATACTTTATTTTTTTAAATTAAATTCTGCTTAAATAACAGCTTCAGAACTTCTATTAGGCCGCCGAAGGTGCTTCTAAAAAATAATTACTTTAAAATAAAACAACCCACATACGATACTTAAATCTACCCAAAAAGGATTGATTCTCTATTCCTAAAAAAAATGTTCTTGCTTAAGGTTAATATGAAATAATACTACACGTACAAGCCGTAATTTATTTTATTATATTGGCCGTTTACCCAGTAACAGCATCTGTGTGTAACGCAACTTTGGCCAACTTTTATAAACCGTTGAACTACTTTTCTAAGCCAGCAACACTTGTATTTGATTTCAAAATCAAGTTCTTAATTTGGTTTTGAATTGCAGTACAAGAAACATTTTTAAATGTTAGAAGACTTAAATGAAAAACTAAACCAGTCATAGTTTAAATAACTGTACAAGTAAAACCAAACTGGTACACAAACGTAAACCGTACTAAGGAATAAATATTAAGAAAAAAAAAAAAGAAGAAAATGAAAAAACAAAACAAAACAAATAGATATAAATGGCATCATTTTAGTTGTGACACCAGATGTAATGCTGTACCGTTCGTTGATGCAACAAATACATAAATAAAATGCTTGAATTTGCTAACCGCAATGTGTTACGATTGTGCAACATTCTAAACATGTCCGTATTTGAACGGAAAGAAAAACACACTCTCAAACACATACGCACATGACACAAATAGTCTTTAGATATGTATGTATGTATTTGCTGTAGCGAGGCTAGTTATACAACAACAGCAACTGCAATACACCGAAGGATGACTGGACGTATGGCAACATACTTGGGAATATACATTTGTACTAAACCACAATAAAGATGCACAATTCTGATGAGGAAAAGAACCAGAAATTATTATTTTATCATAAAACAGCAAAAAAAAAAAAACAGAAAACTGAAATGGGAACTCACATAATTTGGCATCAGAAAGAAGACCAATAGAAACAATTACGGCAACACCTCAACAGAGACATTGCAACAAAACCAGTAAGTGCAAGCAACAGCAGCTAAAAACCGTATTACACTGCAGCATAACATTTTACGGTTTAATTTTGAAAATTTAAAAAAAAATATGCTTAAACCGGTGACAATGCAACAAATGTGGCAAAAACTACTCTTGCAATGATGACGATAATAATGATTACGGTGATGATGATGATGATGTTAGCAAACATTATCATAATGAACAAATACAGTTGTGATACTGGTTTTGCTCAACACTATTGTCGTTTATCGGTAAAGTTAAATTTATCTAATACATTTTTTTTTCTCTTCGTGTTTGTTGTCATTTTCTTCTTAAACTCCATGTGACAGTTGAAGAGTTTAAGTGAATTGTAACAAAACCACAATTACCAGCCAAGAAAACGCATGCAGTGATTCCTTGTTGGCACATTGTTTTTTAATTGCAATATTTAGAGTGACATAAAAAAATGTGGCTATAAATTCTGAAGAGGAAATAATCTGATCCGCTACATTTCCTAGGGGATCTTTCATACCACAGATCTCTATTAATTATTACGATTTTCATTTCTAATAAAAATAATAATTTAATTTATAAAAATTACGTGAAGAGGAAACGAACTTAAGCCTCACAAATTAAAATTTCTTTGATTAGATCTCTAGTAAGTTTAAGGTCTCAATGACATGCTGTAGAGGAGTTTTCTCCTCATCTGAGAACGAAAGTTTAGAATTAAAAACTAAATTGTATACATTCGCTGAGAATGTGCCTCATCTACACTTGTTTTAAAGAGAGAGAAGATTTTGTTTTTTGTTTATATCGAATAGTTTCCAAAACTACTGGAACGCTTTTAACCATTTTTCAGGAAATAACATAGGCACAATTTTGGGGCGGAAGGACGGTGGGAATGGGAGCCCCATGCGTGGAAATTATTAAAAGTTATATATCTGCGCAACCAAAGCAACAAACAACTTAAAATTCTCTGTGTGCTACTCCAAGAACAAAATAAAAAGTACAGCTAAATTTTGCAGCGGTAGCACGGTGGGAATGGGAACTCCCCATAAAAATAAAATATTAATCTATATAATTAATAGACAATTGCTTTTTTTTTGTGCTGCCCTTCATGCAGCTTTTATACAACCGACCTTTACAAGACTTCTACCAAATTAAAGATATTTTTTCACAGAAGTGAACGAGGTATTGTGGGTTTTTGTGGGTTTAACCGTTTAAAGTTCCTACTACTACATTCACACGTATTACTCATGCATGTAAGTTAAAGCCAAACAAAAAACAATCAAACAACACAAACATGTGTTTTACACATTTGGGTGGAAAGCGGAAAATAACAACAAGACATCTATACATACTAAGATAAGGGAGAATTATAAGAAAAAAGATTAAATTGATTTAGCTCAATGGAAGGTATTTTGATTTTACATTTAACCGTTCCTTTTTGATCAAGTTTTGAATTTTTAATTCGAACTGAGTGATGTTTAATCAAAGAAATTTTAATTTTTCAGGTTTTAGTTCGATTTCTCTAAATTTAATTTTGTTATAAATTAAATTATTATTTAAATTAGAAAGAAAAATCTAGTGGCTCTTAATACTTTAACAGACAAAGAAAATTTAGACTGCGCGGAGGGTTGAACTGACATCGATGTTTCGAGACTAACCACAGTCTCATAATAAGAGTTGTCTAACGCTTAGACCTCACTGCCACCACGGCAGCTGACATCACATTAGTAAAAGATCCTCTATCATTAATTGAATCTGCTGAATTACATTTAAGTTTTTACACTACAGCTTGTATCATTTTTAATGGGTTGGAACTTTACTATACTTTTTCAAAGTCTATCTTGTTCAAGTTGAACTTTTTTTTTATTCTAGTGTTTCTTATTTCATTTCTAGGTATCAGCCTTCGGCTACCAATACTCTAGTTCCTTTTTGATTTTAATTTTTGTGAATTCATCATTAAATGATTGTAGTTTTGGTTGTTGGTTTATAAAAGATTTTTTATTATATTTCTTTCTCTGACTGAACATTCCGAGTTGAAACCACTTTCAATTGGAATTGAGTTCTGTGACATAGCTAGAAGTGACCGGTAAATTTAAAATTTATTTAAGAGTTGAAAAAAGCGTTACAGTTTTACTACAAAAAAAAAAGAAAAAAACAAAGAAACGTTATTTTGTTTTTTTTTTTAATGAATAATGTTATTGGAAATAATGATAATGCCTTCAGCATTAATCAGCATTATTTAATATTCAATGCTAATGAAAGCTTTAAAAGCTTTAATTAACTAGTCAGTTTAATAAATTACTCCCATTGAGGTATGAACTTAGCCGATTATTTCTCCAAAACGGTTAATTGTGTCTGCAGTTATGAAAAAGTTATGCACTGAAATGTTTCATCCGTCATTAAACCAAAGAATCTTTTCATTTGTGATCATAAGTGTGTACATTGTTTCATATGATTACTGGAGCACTTATTTTTTTTTTAAATACAATCTTATCCATGTTGCTTTTAGGCTTACAACCACATGTTGTAGCCAACATCAAGAAACCACACAACACAAATGGAGAGTCACTTCGAAAGAAAAAAAAAAATGTTGGGAAGAGAAAAAAAAAAAATAACTAATAAAAAGCGGCCATGCAACAAACATGTTTTATCCTCGATAACCTAAAAACAAACAAACAGGTTTATAGTTTGCTTACCATCACACACCGGCAGCATAAGCTTCGCAGCATATTCTCAAAACTCTAGCACATTTACACCGACACCACAAACACACTAAAACGCACACACGCACACATTCAACGTCCACAACAATAACATCATCATCATCATTGTACTCATCATTTGTTTAAAAACTTGCACAACATGCATTAGTTTTAACCAACATCATCGTTGTTGTAAATACCAGCGAATGCACAATGGGCTTATGCAGGTGTTTATAAGGCTGTTTATAAAGGAAAAAGAAAAAAATCCTACACATTTTTAAAATTGCTGCAACTAAACAATGACAGCAAGTCAAAAATAATAAACGAGATTAAGGCTTAACATCTAACGCTCCAGTTACAGGGACTTGAAATTATTATTGTAAGGAAATGACCTGATCTTGAAAAAAAAATAAATAAAATTAAAGACAAACAACATCTTTTTAACATAATACTGTTGTTTAGATAGAACTTTTGGAAGAAGAGAAAATTTTTTAACCTCTGATTGAAGAAAGAGGAATGTTGCAATTCAAAAATGGAAGAACTAAAATTTAATATCTGAAAGTCCACCGAGACATGTGGCTCCGCAATCTGCGAAAATATGTTCTCCCAAACAACACTCAATTACTAATTAAAAGCTCAAGAAGAGTAAGCAAAGACGAAATCTCAAAGTATGGTAAAATAGTTTAAAAATGTTTAGTAGTGGGGTTCAAATTCGGCATCTAAATGTCATAAAAATGATAAATACCTAAACAACTGTGACATTTTTTTTTCCAATTTATTGTTGCTGACGCAAAGGGAGGGATTTTTTCCAATTCAATTTGAAATATTATGTGGCTGTAAACCTTAAAAGTAATATTCGTATTCGTATTCGGCGAATATTGTTTCAAATTTTCGTATTCGGCGAATACTAAAAATTGATATTCGTAACATCACTAATATATATATATATCCTGTCCTTTTTTGTACTAAGTATTTGAAGAATTTCTTTTTCCCAAAGTCCTGGTACGAGAAGAATACTTTTTTTTTCGCGAATATTATAAATAATTATCCATTGTGCATTATTCGGCGAGCATCGTAATTGTTGTCATGATTCCTAATGTTAGTTAATATATGCATGAAATGAACTGACAACCCACTAACAACAAACTTTTCTACCAACTGTGGTTGGTTAACTGTTGGGTGTTAATAGAATACATAAGCACTCGCTTCTTGTACTCTTATACATCCATCCATATATAATTCTATGGAGCAGATTGTTGATGTTATTTTTACAACTAACTTAAGTATGTGTGTATGTGCGATGTGTGTGTGTGTGTGTGTGTGTGTGCATGTATTTGCCTGCATGTAGGTCTATGCGTATTGCAAATGCTACGCGATTACAAGTTTATAATGTCCTTTTTTTTAAATTTAAATTATGTTTGTGAAGATTTTAGCATTTTTGTATTCTGTGCGGAAAAACTGCTTATTGTCGCCTAAATATATTCAAATATCGCTAACACTTTTTCACACGCAATTTATGTACATATAAATAAAGTAGTTAAGGTTAGAAGTTTTTGTTGGCAGAAGAATTCGAAAGCTTTTTTGGAGAAATTCTAAAGAAATTATGAGAAACGCTAAAACATTTTTTTGGAAAATCATGGTTCTATTCGAAATATCGCGCGACTTCAAAAGCGATTTGTGAAGATCACTTTTGTTTGAATGAATGCGTCAATAAACAAAACTGCCGTATTTGAAGTGATGAAAATTCTCAAGTGTATATTGAGACACCGTGACTTTCAAAAAAAAAAAAAAAAAAAACTGACTGATTTGTGTGCTTTATGGCCTGGTAGGATCTTTAGTCCGTACTTCTTTATAAACCATGCTGGTGAGAGCGGTTCCATGACCGTATAAAGACATGATTATTGACTTTTTCGTCCATTATTCGAACAAATATGAAGTGCAGGAGCTGGGGTTTGAACAAGGCGGCGCAACATGTCACACAGCCAATATTGATTTATTGAAGGGCACTTTTGGTAACCGCATAGTTTCACGTTTCGGACCCGGGAATTGGCCTCCAAGATCCTGCGATTCAACGCCGCTAAACTATTTTTTGTGAATTCGCTAGGCTATACCGATAAGCCCGAAATGATTGACCACTTGGAACACAGCATTCACGTCGTTAATGCCGATATACGGTCATAAATGTTAGAAAAAGTCATCGAAGAGTAGACTTCCAGATAAGACTACGTCTAAGCCAGCCGTGCGGTCATATGCCAGAATTCATATTTAAATTATAATGACAGAAGATTATCTTTCGAATAAAGTAAATTTCATGTTAATTTAAAAAATTCATCTTTGTTTTATTCAATTTCAAAGTTATATACCTCTTTAAAGAACACCCTTTATATTACTCATCGATTCGTAAAACTTGATTCCATTAAAAATTTATTTACAAAAAGAATTTTTTTTTGAATTTAAGGAAGTACAATCCATCAAAAATGGAAATAATGGGAAAAGATTTTTTTTTGAAATCTACTTCACACGAAATATCAAAGATCTTTGTCTGGCGGATTAAAGTTTCGCCCTTTCGAAATTTTGTTTAATGCTACTTTGCTTCTTCTGTTAACTTTATTTTATTTAAAAATTTGTATCGTGATATCGGTATCAAAACACAATTTTTATATATATTATTTTTACCAGTCAACCAAGAGATTGGGCATTCATTGTAGGATATAATTCGCTGGCAGCTCTGAAATGTTTAATATATGTATGATGAGAAATAAAAATAAAATAAAAAAACTTCCCCAGCTAGTATCCATTAGTAGTGAAAAGTCGCGTATTTTATTTGTATGCAATAGTGTCTAAATAGAATATGTAATCACATTCAACAGAGCAACCTAACAAGTAGTGAAAACATTTGCACATGAATACTGACGAGGTTTAGTGGTTTCTACCCAAAACAACGTTTGTTCTATTCGGCCAGTGCGGTTGAAATCTAAAAAGGGATGTTATTATATTAAATTTTTTCTTTGTTGTTTGAAATATGTTAACAATGTCTACTTAATATTTCTCTGATTATTAATGTTTACGAACTTAACAAATATTAACAAATGTTCGTAGTAATTTTAAAAATTACAATTAATATACATAAATTAATTTAGTTACTAGTTGTATATGGGTAGTGTCATGGTGTCGAACATGACAGTCGTTCGCGTTAAAAAGTAAAAAAAAAAAATTGAGCAAAAAATATTTTTAGGTTCCTTTTCACACTAAATTTAGCGCTAAATTTATCACTGTTATCTATTCTAATGTTGATACCAAGGTCACGTTCTGGTGAAATAAAATGGCCATAAAATTAGCGTCTCGAACGTGAAATTTTATTTTTTAACCAAATTTCCTTTAGAATGTTACGTATCAATGACATTTAAAAAAAAATTTGCTTTGATTCGAAAATCTTTTGTATTGTTTTTTTTTTTAAGCCGTAATGTGTTACGATACGTAACGTTTCGAACGTGACACTTTTTCCACTGATTAATGATTGGTAATTTTGAAAAAATTAATTCTTAATAGTAAAAAATAGATATTATAAACATAAATGAAGTAAATATCTTGAGTGAATATGCAGCGAATATGATCACCGTCGCACGAAAATGAGTGCAGGAATTTTTTCACTTTCTATCATTCATTAACTAATTGAACGAAAAACCCTTCTATTTATTCAGAGGAGATGTAATAAATATCTAATCCCCATGAACATTCAAAAAACGAAAAAGCATCAGATAAAACTATATTTTTGGATTTAGTAATTTGCTATGTTTTCACTCACCTACGAAATAATAATACGTGTATCCATACATATAGTAAGAATTTATATTTAACAAGTATGTATATAGTATATTGTTTAATCTAATATATAAAATTCTCGTGTCACGATGTTTGTTATCGATCTCCTCTTTATGCATATTTGGTAGGTATGCGAATAGGTCCTAAGGTATATTTTACATCGCTAGGGGCACTAGAAGGAGAGGGAGGGGGCAATTTCTATATTTCCGAAACGGCTTGACCGATTCTTATGAAATTTTTTAAGCATAATCAGTAAGTCTGAGAATCGGCTACTATCTATTTTTCGAACCGCTTTTCTGTATTTCCGAAACTATTAACCCAACAAATGACGCTATGTCAGCCTGATAATTATTTTTGTTGTTGAATGACAGATGGCGCTATGTCCGCCTCATATTTATTTTTGTTGTTGAATGACAGATGGTGCTACGTCCGCCTCATGCAGGAGAATCGTCGTCGTTCGTATTTCAAACAGAACAAAATTATTGTTTGGTATGTTTTACATCGGCGGTCATCGTCACACACTTCCAATGCATTCGCTATTTTTTATATAACACCCAAAATATGCACTAGAAATATTTTGTATGGCAAAACAACGTTTGCCGGGTCATCTAGTTTTATATAAAAAGCTTCGTTTAAATTAATATTTTGATACACCTCCTAGTTGCGGTCATAATAAATGATCTTATTTTGTTTCCCCTGGGAGGTACCTTTTACAACTTGGTGATGTCTACACCTTGATGCTGTACTTTCTGGGGAAAAGGAACTTTTAAGCAGACTATATTTAGGATCCCTGGTCAGAACAAGTCAATTAATATCATAAATTTACCTAATGTGCATTAGTCTGGCATTGTATTTATTGTTGTTTAATATCGGTTAGCATAACAGTCAAGAAAGTAAAAAACCTTAATAAAATGTGTGCTCATACAGCTTAAGAAAATTAAGCATTTTTTTGCAATAATTATGATATGCTGAACATAAAAAAAAAACACTAAAAAATTTTACAATTCTCGTATTCTATTTCATTAAATAAAGTTGGTTAAATAGTTGTTACTCCTAATCATTAGTATCCAGCTTGAGAAGTTGTTAACGAGTAATTGACGGTATTGGAATGGTGCTGCGACCTCGAAATCAGTACAGCTGAGATTATCTTCAGTATAATTATATTTGGGAAGAAACCGCTTATAGTAAACGGCCGTGTATTTTGTATACAATCCAAATAACGAGTTTGCATTTACATTGGATAATACATACAATTACATGCAATTTTTTCGCGGTCGCATATTGATTGATTTTTATTTAATTTTTTTTTTTTGTGTTGATTTTATTTTTTTAAGACTTTATTTTATTTGCGTGCAATTCTGTTTAAGATTTTTTGCCATCAATTTTTTTTAAACGTTTATGGTCACAATAACTGTTTACGGCTAAAACTGAACTGGTTGTTGGTTTAATTAATGTATATTTTGTGAAAATAAAAAATAAAACAAAAAAAAAAAAAAAACAATATTCAATACATATTACGCTTTACACAAAAATATTAAATAAAGGTTAAAAGTGGCAATTGCATAAGTTGTCATGTCCTCGTATATATGTGTTGAGCAAAATGAAAAAAATAAACAAATTTTATTTTTCGCAAGTTGAAAGACAGGTTCACAATAATTTGCAACGCTTGCAATATAAATGGTCATACTAGATTGAAAAAATTTTGTATTTACAGAGAATAATTTTGTTTTGTTTTTAAAAGTTTTAGAATTGAATTATTATAATTACAAAATGTTTAGATATATTTTGTTGTGTTTGTTGGATGCAATTTCGTTTGCAACAATAGTTTCAAATATTTTATTTTAATTTATTTTTAAATAATTTCCATTGTCCATTGAATGGTTGCAAGTATTCAATAGCAAAAAAAAAAAAAAAGCAACGATATGGTAATCATCAGCCTTATTTGTAGAATATTTATGTGCTACTTTGAAAACTTCATTAAGTGTTTACGAAAAATTGTATATTCATGAATGCAGATGTAAAGGCTGGCCACTAGACCCCGACAGTGTTACAGTAGTGTAATCGTCCTCTAATTTATGTATCGTTAAGCTGTTGTAATCTTCTGTCTCTGTTGCTAAGTAATTACATATGTATGTATACCCTACTTACATCAAGCAACTAAAAGTATTTGGTACGTAACGAATGAAAAAAAAAAGATTCCTCAAGACTTGAATAACTTATAAAATTTTGAAATAATTTAAACCCTAAAATTAAACCCATTTCTCTTTATCTAATTTTGAGGAAATATTTCAGGGAAACATTTTGGTCCTTCGAACCGAGTTTTATTTAAAACTCATTTAAGTGGCTTATGGAAAACTGGCGTAAAGAGCTCATTTACGAAAAGTTTCTAGTGTTCAGAATTTTAAATTTGAATAATTTATTACGTATAGAAGCTTTTTAGAATTTAATACCTTTAAATTCTATCATCGATTATCTATCTGTGTCGGTATCTGTAATACAAGCAATTAGTTTGAGTAGAAACTTTTTATGAAAACCACTCTGTTATTTTAAGTGATTTCCATACACAAGGTATCTGTCTGTAGTGTGGAAACAGCATCTTAGTCCCTCTAAAATCAGTGTTTTATTTGATTGGTGCTCCTTTGGTATTTCTATATTGTTTTATTTTTCCCCTTGTAGAGACAATTTCGAGTGCATCACGTCACCTCAAGGTTCACCGTATCCCTGTTGAAGGTCTCTCTTTCCAAAAACCACTCGCGCTTAATGGTTAAGATATTCTAGTTAAACGATATGCAAAGTTTTTTAAAAAAATTTTTTATGATGATTTTTCTATGAATATTAAAAAAATTATTTATATTTTGGTCGAATGTGCCAGCCGTTGCCTACACTAGCATTATTAATTATTGCAGTTCTTTAGGCACTAAGTTCCGATTTTGACACGTAAAGTTTTCTCATAGCTTTTCTTTAAATTTTGTTTAGTTTTCAGACACAAAAAGTAATGTTTTACAAATTTTGTTTCCCTTTGTGTGATCGTACTTAAGTTTTTAATGTTTTGTATTTGGTAGTTTATTATATCTAAGTACGTATTCATACGTATATATAAGGTTTTCCAATAGGGATGATATGATTTTGTAGTGACTTTTCAGCCATTTTGTAATATGTCATAATCGGTCATTTGTTTTTCATTGCATTCAGTAGTGCTTACAATTTCATCACGGAGAGACATACACAAGAACAACGTTGCTGATTTTGCCTTGGAACAACTTGAAAACGATAACGATTTTTTTAAGAAAATCATCTTGAGGCTCACGAGGCTCACTTTCATCTAAGTGCAGCGGTAAATAAACAAAACAGTCGATTCTGGTTCAAAGAAAATCCACAAATTATTCCTGAAAAACAATCACATTCACATAAATTGACAGTTTGGTGTGGGTTTTGGTCTGGTGGAATCATCGGTCCGTACTTCTTTCGAAATGAAGCTGGTAACACCGTTACTGAAAATAGAGAGCGGTATAGATCGATGATAACCAACTTTTGATGGCCGAAATTGCAAGAAGTTGATCTTGACAACATTTGATTCCAACAAGACGGGGCTACGTGCCACACCGCAAATGCAACAATTGAATTGTTGCGAAAAACGTTTGGACTTTCGATTATTTCAAGAAATTGTAATATTGAATGGCCTCCAAGAAGTTGTGATTTAAACCCATTAGACTATTTATTGCCTTTGGAGTTATTTGAAGTCATTGATCTTTCGAAATAAACCAGACTCTCTTCATCCTTTACAAGTCAATTTAGTGGAAAAAGTGCTCGAAAATTTGGTTCATAGAATTCGTTCCTGCAGAAAAAGTCGTAGAGCCCATTTGAAAGTCATTTTATTTAGACCTTAATTGTATCGATTGTACTTCCCATTAAATAAAAAATTGTTGAACTTTATTAACAATAAGTGTGTATTTTTTTTTTTTTTTAAGAAATCATATCAGTCTTATTGGAAAACCTTAAACATACACTGAAAAAACAGTTTTACATAAATTCAACGAACTCCCGTTGCTTGAATTAAATTTTTTGAAATTCAACGTATCAAACGTTGTTTCAGTAAAATATTCCTTGAAATTCAAAGGTAAAATTTTATGTATTTATGAACTCAACGTTGAAACCATTATTTGATTTTATTCGTTGAATTAAGCAATAAAATAGTCTTTTGATTTAACGTATAATTCGTTGAATTTAAGAAACTCGTTCATTTATTTAAACACAGTGAACAAATATTTGATTCAAAGAACCTGTTTCTTGATTATAAGTAATATACGTTGATTTTGTTGTATGAATACGTTGAATCAAGGAATAAATTCTTATTCTTACTCTCTCTTATTCTCTTCTTACGTATGGTGTCTTAACTTCAACGAACTGGAACGTTGAATTCAACAAGCCAATGAATTGCCATACGTTGAATCAAAGAACCTGTTCCTTGGGTGAAAAACAAGGAATAAATTCGTTGATTCAACGAATTATTCGCTGCACAAAATTAAAAGAACCGATTACCGTTCCTGTATGTAACGTAATTGATCTGTTGTTCTTTATTTTTGATTTCCTTCAAAAAATTGCATCTTCCATTTGGGCAAGTTGATTTTGATTTTTCCTTTTTTTTTTTTTGTTCAATCTGAATTGTTTTCATTTAACCTGCTGCTAAATTTTTTAATTTTTTAATATATTTTTTTATTTTGTGAAAATAAATTTTTAATCAATTATTTGTCAGAAAAATTAGCAAACAGCTGGATTTAATAAATCAATTTTATACTAGAAAAAAAAACCGAATAATTTCTGTTGCTCGTGCTGCTGTTCGTTCTTGAAATTTTAATAAATTGGAATTTTTGTTTGTTTATAACTGCAATTTTTTCCAGGTTTTTTTTTTTTTGTATTAAATAACAAACAAGCTGTAATGTTGTCCATTAATGATCATTATGGTGATGGTCTGTGGTTATAGTGGTTTGTGACTCTGATGTTAATAATGTTTTATGTGCAAATGGCACCATATTTTAACACACAGTAAAAAGTTTTGATTTGTTTTGTTATTATTTATTATTTCGGTTTTATGTGGACTTTTGTGCTAATTAAAATTGATTTTAGTGGTATACCATTCAAGTCTAACAGTTGGAATAGGACTGCGAACCTTTAATGTAAATCGCAGAGGTGTTCATTGTTCTTCTGTTAAAATCTGTGCAATAAAAACATAATTTTTATAATAAGAGTCATTAAAAATACCCTACAATCTTTTTCATATTAGAAATTAACATTCACTGTAAAAGCTGCAACCACCGATGTAAATAAATATAATAGATATGTAAGCAGTAAGGAGTTTTTCCGTCCCACATCAGAGTCATTAAGAGGAGTTAAAGTATTCTCAAACTCTAGTGTTTAAAGATACATGTGCAGTTGTTATTTTTTTTTTTAAACCAAATAATCGAAAAATGCGGACATATTTTATTCAAAACAAAAACTTCTTTCTTGTTCATGCCAATAAATTGATTGAATGTACAACTAACAGTAATAATTGCATGGATTTTCAGATGAAAACTATTTTTCATTGTTATTTTTATGAGTTTTTATTGAAGTATTTCTTTTTTTTTTTTTTTTTTGTTCTTGCTTTAAGCCGATTTTCGGCCGTCCGTCTATGTGTGTCAGCATAAACGAGTAATTTACTTGTTGCACAACAATCCCAATGCGAATGCAATTTTTTTGTGTTTTTTTTTTTTTGTTTGTTTGTAATAAAGACATCTGTTGAATTACAAAAAAAAAATGCTTACAACATGCTCGACTACATGCATGTTAACGTGCGTAATTTTCAACTTAATTATAAATATCAAAGAAAAAGGCAAACGAAAATTCTTAATTACAAAAATGCAATTCAATTGTTTTTAAATTACTGCTACAATCGCCCATCTGTGCGTGGAATTTTTCGCTGAATGTCTGTCTACAGGCCTGCACGCCTGAACGAACAAATAAAAACCTACAAAAATTCTTGTAATTAATGTTAAAAGCTTTTTACCATTTCTGTTGCCAATTTACCCAATGAGGTAGATATCTTATGTGTGTGTTTGTGTGTGATTAATTGCAACAGTGGAATGTATGTGTGTGACATTTTCACGATGTCATGCCAGAAGCTGTAAAATTTAGAGTTAAAGAAAATCCAGTGAAAATCAGAAAAATACAAAAACCCAAACAAAAAAAATTATCCCAAACGTGCTGACATCAACCCCAAGCCTTGAAAGAATCATAACAAGATTGACTCATGTACAGATTATTGAGTCCCTAATTACTTTATTCGACCACCAAAAAAAAAAAAAAAACATGGAAAAAAAACCCGCGCATTGATTTCATACGAAAATTAAATACTTTATATTGGATGCATAAGTCCACATCCAACATCATCATACATCCAATTAGAAGTCGCAAGCACATCTTCTACGTAAAATTAATCCTGTCGAATAATTGAATCAATCCCTTATCGGGATTTTTTATGATCATTTTTATTTTGGAACACAATTGAATTAATATTCGCTAGACTTAGGGCCAATTTCAAAGGTTTAGTTACTCATTTAAATTTCTAATTACTTTTGTTCATTGTCAACTTCAGCAATAATACAATATTATAATTGACAAATAAAAGCCAATAAAAAAATGTATGTCCGGTCCCACGATCTCGATTGAGCGATAACACAAGTCAACAGCAAAAACGGGCTTGACTAACCACTATGTAGATTTGATGCATCATGGATACCTAAGTACAAAAATGGTAAAATTTTTCAATTCTATGGATAAGTATTTTTTTTTTTTTAATTTTTTTCTAAAATTTGGGATTTTTGAAGGGGCTGATTTACCAATTTTATCATAACTATGGAACGAATTGTTCAATTTTATCACAAAAAATACTAAAACACTTGAAATGAAATTACTTTTAAGCCATGCTAATATTATTTTTTTGTAAACTTTGTCTGTCCCAACTTGATTTTTTCCGAATCCGAATAAAAAAAAATGACACAAATCACAAAGTGAACGAGAAAGAATTTCAAAAAAAAATCAAAAATCGGTTGTCGTCGATTTTGGTTATTTAAAAAAAAAAACATTTCTTACTGCCTGTTTTTAGAAAATGGAAACAAAATTGTGAGTGAGAATTTATATTGAAAACAACAATAAAATACGAAAATTTGTTTTTTTTTTCAATATAAATTCTCACTCACTATTTTGTTTCCATTTTCTAAAAACAGGTACTTAATGTCTTTTTCTGGGAAATTTCCCGCCACCTTCATCCTGTGGTTCTATTGATTTGCTAAAAATTGCACTTCGTTAAACGGGCGAATAACATGGAATTTTGGGAGTACCGATCACTATTGCAGTTGTGCAGATAGAGAAAAATTAATACATCTGAATCGCGTTAATGCGAACACCGATAAATCGGTAGTCGCTTAAAATCGTAAATTATTCATACATTTCATATGCATTTTTTAAAGATCAATATCTTTCTGGCAAGTTGTTACAAATTATTTTGTTTTATTTATAACTAACCTTTCATAATTCGAAGTGCAAAGCAGCAAACATGAAATATTACAAAAAAAAAGTAATTCCATTTTATTTAAAACATTAATCTTGTTTAAAAAAGTTTATAAGTTTTTATTAACCAAAAAAATGTATTAAGTGTTACATTCGATTCAGTAATAAACATTTGTATGAGGATTAATTAATGTAAAAAAAAAACAAAATTAACTGGTATGAATTTTAGTATCTGCTTTCTTGGCTAATGATACATTTGATTTTAATGAAAAATTATCTACCATTTGTTTTAATAAAATAAACTAAAAAAAATAATCATTCGTTAGTGCGTTTTTTATTAAACTTAAATCTCATTAAAAACAAAAACTCTTGCAAGTCGTGGAAAATCACCAGTTCCTTGCTATAAATTATTTAGCTGTCAATGTAATTTATTTCATTTGAGAAGTATCCATTTCCTCTCTTTTTCTAAAAGTACACAGAAAAAATAAAAAACAAGAATCAATTAAGAAAATTTGATTATTCAGTTAAAAAAATAATTAGTTGTCAAAGAATGACGAAAATTGTAGTGAAGCTAAATTATTTTTAAATCTTTTCATTTAAGAAAAATCGTATTTGATTAAAAATTTAATTGAAATATTTAAAAAACAAAAAACGTAATTAATATCCTTGAAAGGTCGCATATTCAGAAGATTAATCAGAAATACAAACTACTTTTATTTCAAATTCTGGATTCCATTTCTATTGGTAATATTATTTTAATAGAAAATTTAATTATTTTAAATATTTTGTAATTCAATTAAAATATTAATTGATATGAAATTTTTTTCAGAGTAAAAAATTAAATGAAAAAAATTCGACAGTAATTTCTTTTATGCTACAAATACAATAATTACATTGACAAAGTTTCTAGCTGGGGTATCACTCGTTGATGACAAGAGTTCATCAGCAATAATTTAAAAAGATTGTTAAGACAGAGAGAGAGAGAGAAAGAGAAAGAAAGAAAGAAAACTCAGGGCTAATTAATTCTTACGTTTTATTGTAGCTTTAAAATATATAACGTATTCTCTTATGCTTAAAACTAATATAGAAAATGCTTCTTCCGCGTGGCAGTAAGTGTATAAAATGTGACGCGATAAGGAAGCAAGAATGCCACAAAATGCCGTTATGCGGGGGAGTTATAGGGTTAATATGTAGTACAAAAATATTTGCCATAACATTTTCATACCCTATAACTCAGAAGTAAGGAAAACATTATTTTTTTATATACCGATTTGCTGCAAGAAGAGGCCAGATGCTGGGAAACTTAAACCGCCTATAAAATTAAGTTCCGATGTGATCTTTCAAAATGGGACCACATCACAACCCAAGTGGGATGGAGTCTTATTTTCCTTCACATCAATTATTGTAACGTAGTCATATCTCCTTATTACAGTCTCTTGCTGAAGTAATTTACACAATTAGAGCTTTTAATATAATATTACATATTGTTTTATTTACACAATTTATTTCTCTTTTAATTATCAATTATCCTGGTTAATTTATTCAATAAAAATTGTAATTGATTCTGATTAAAAATTCAATTATTGAATTGTTCAATTCAATTATTGGAATGATTAATTTTCATTTCATTTTTAATTATGTGCGACGATCCGTTTAATTGATGTATTCAGTCAATTAATGTTGTGATTTTTTTATTTGTTTGATTTTATATATTTTTTTTAATTATTACGTTATTGCAATATTTGCAATACCGATAATTGTTATCATTATTTTGGTGATAAGTGCAAAATTGAGTAATTTTTTGATTGTTTGAACAATTTTGGTAATTAAAACCATTTTCTCCTTTTTTTCTGTACAAGCTGATGTTTCAAAACATCGAAACACGTATACAAATATACAAATATTTCTCTTTGGTCTCCTCTACCAGAATCCAATTAACACCGTAATTTTGGAAAAAGTTTGAAATTGTTGTACAGTGTTATTAGTTGTCAGAAAACGTAACTTTATGTAATCTAATTTTGACTAGTACCGCCGTTCACAACTATATGGCTACTCCATATTTAATTAAGTCTTACTTTGAAATGTATTTATGATACCAATTGATAATCGTTAAATAATTGATTGATAATTATGCTGCGAATCGGGGTTTTGGAACAAACAATTGTCCAATTTACAAGCCTAGTTGTATCGCTTATTGTTGTATATGAAAAGACAATTTCAAACAAAAATTCTGTCAACAAAAATATATTGTTCTAAAATTGTTTTTGCTTGCAGAAATTTTGTTTGAAATTGTCTTTTCATATACAACAATAAGCAGTACAACTAGGCTTGTGAATTGGGCAAATAAATTAAGAAATCTTCCCTATTGTAGTTCTGCAGATTCACGAATTGCTTTCAGTGCGGAGTATATGTTGATATAAACGGACAATTTGAATCTTCTGATTATAAGTAAGACAATGCCATAATTTTAAAACGACCTATCAAGAGCACTCTCGAATAATACGAATTTATGTACTTATATATATATTTTAATGTAAATACAAATGGATCATATGTGTTGTACAACTTAATTTAGTTACCATTTAGTATTTATTTAGTTTAAACTCGTCTGAAGCTTTAAAGCTATTAGTTTCTTGTCCTACATTTTCCGTGAAGTATTTCTTAATCACGCATACAGACATACGTGTACAAATAAAAATTATAAACCATCTTAAGTTGTTATTAAGACTAAATCTGTCTAAAAGGCTTTGCCTCACAACTTCTTATTGTTTGTTTTTTGTGTCTGCCTGCCCATTACTTAGTTTCCATTTAATGTTTGCAATTTGTTGCCACAATCTGTAAACATTTAAAATCGGATATTTTATAACAAGCAATAGAAAAACAAGTAGATTATTATATCGTTTTTTTTTTTTTTTTGTACAAATGACAGCTTAAAGCAAGAAAAGGTTACGCATGCGCAACACAATCACTGGTAATGAGCTGAACAAAGCCCACATATGTACTCGTATACTCGTACATGAATAGTTTTGTTTTTTTTTTTCTTCAACATATACTGAGGGCAACAACAACAACAAAAAGGCACAACAACAAACTTGGCAACCTACATTAAGCCAAAAATGTGCTAAATGTGCATTAAACCCCAAAATATGTTACAATTATTTGCTGGCTTTTGCAACAAAACAAAAACTAATCGCATATTATATGATGTTTTTTCTATTTATTTTACAAAATAATTTAGTTTTTTTTTTTTAGTAATAAAACATAAAAATTACTGAAAAACTTAAGAAACAAACAAACAACCGAAAACGTACATAGATTTGAGTTCAATATGTTTATTTTAGTTGCTGCTTTTTTAGAAAAAATATAACAATCAAAACTTTAGACAACACTTTTATTTTATTTTATTTTCATTTCAATTTTTTTCTTTGTTTCTTTCTTTTTTTTGCAATTTTATGCATCTAACGAGATTGCATTGGATTTGTTTTAATAAAGTTTTTCTTTTGCTGCCTCCGAATGTAGAGAAAGTTTTCTTTGGTTTAATAATTCCCCCAACTGTAGCATTAAATTGTCTGTCTGCCTGTGTGCATTTGTGTGTACGAGTATGTGTATTGGTTAAATATTTATGGAGTATGAAGAAAAATATCAAAAAAAAAAAAAACACAAAAACAAAAACAATAGAAAAAAAATAAAAGTTTAATTGTTTTATTGAAAAGCTTTTGTTTGTTATACATTCATACATATGTATATATGTATGTATACATCCATATGAATGTATGTGTATATGCATGCATGTGTGTGTTAATAAAGCATTGTGATTTGTACTCTCATTTTTAGAAAAAGTAAAAAAAAAAACAAAATAATTGGTTTGTATGAAATTATTAAACAAGATGGCTTAAGGCTAAATTATTTATTAAAACAAAAAAAAAAACAGCATACATGTCATTTGCCTCTGAACGTTTAAAAGTGATCATGTGGAAATTAGACTTGAGGCTGTGAATACATTTTGACTCACTATCGTACACTCATGCGATAAAAATATATGTTGACATGTCTGCCGATAGCCCAGTGTCCCGTCACTACTGCGACGAGCCTCGAGATATCTACTCGGTTTCTGATGATTAGTTGTGTTGTGCGCTTAACGTTGTAGCAAGGCCACACTGCTTTAGCAATCTTGCTCTTGCTTAACTTGCGCCATTTATATTCAGCTTTCTGCCGGAAATATTTGAGAATGGAATTTCTAATAGTGCCAAACGGCATGGCTACCGATTCAGCAGTAGAGACGTCCATGGCAGAAACAGTGCTGGCCAGCTCATCCGCCTGTTCGTTGCTATGTGCGGGAACCCAGACGAGGGTGACGTCAGTCTGACCACCTAATCTGGATGTCACACCTCTGCACTTGATAACTAAAGTAGAAAAAGTATTGTGTGACCTTAGAGACAGAAGTGCCGCCTGGCAATCGACGAAAAAAAAAATATATGTGTCTTATACTAATGCACTTACATGTATTTTGTGCATGCGCATGCATGCTTATACGATACCTAACCTTCCTTTACAGCCACGCATTCGGTCTGTAGGACCGTCTTATAGTATTTTAATATTTTTTCTTAAGAACGAAGATCACGAGAGTATTGTAATTTCTGTTAGCTTCAACATTTTAAATAAACTTTAAATTAAGTGTGGCTTCAGACTCTGTGAAACCAAAAGGTGTGGGCGTGCACGATTTGGAGACCGACGTGAGTATTATTGTATCAAATCGGTCTGAAAGAACGAAGGGAATTTAAGTACATCATATTTTGACAAGAGTATATGAATGTTAAGAAAAAAAAACACGAAAATTAGAATGTTGCCAACATAATGTATCGAAAAACGAATGTAGCTTACAGCCATTTAAAGCGAACCTTACACTTGCAATATAATTGTGCCACTATGTGCTGTGGAACCATATATTCCAGCGTTGCACAATATATAATGGAAAATTTGATTTATTGAACGAAACGTTTGGTAACCGCATATTTTCACGTTTCGGATCCGTGAATTGGCCTCCAAAATCTTGCGATTTAACACCTCTATACTACTTTCTGTCGGAATATTTGGAGTCACTAGTCACTCCGATAAGTCTGAAACGAATGACCACTTGCCGATCTACGGCCACAAATGTTGGATAAAGTCATCGAAAATTGAACCTCCAGATTAGACTACGACTGATCCACCCATGGCGGTCATATGCTAGAAGTCATATTTAATTTTTAAAATCCCAGAAGATTATCTTTGAAATGGAGTAAATTTCATGTCAGTATAAAAAATTCATATTTGTTTTATTCAAAGTTCTATACCTCTATTAAAAACACCCTTTATAAAGATGATATGGAATAAACACCATTTACATGCAGGAACATAAACAGGCTTAACGCACAATAAGTTACAATTTAGAAGAGAAAAAAAAAAATTAAGAATATTTGAAAAACCTTGTTTTTGCTTTTTATTTACATAAATTCTTTATCCAACAAATGCACCAAAGCTTAGGACTGACTTGGTGACTTTGAAGATTTCTAAAAGAGTTTTATAATAATTTATTTTTGTAAAACATGCAAAGCGATGCCTTGCTGAAAAAAACTAGGAAAGAGAATGTCACCATTTTTATTAAAGCTACAAAAAGTATTAAAATTTTGTTTTTGAAACATGCTTTTACTGTTTAAAGTAAATTTACAAAGTGATTCTGGATACAGAGTTAGTATTCTTGAACTGTCGGGGTAACGAAAATTTTCTGCTTGTAGCAGATGTGTGATCATCTACGTTTCTATATGTGGAATTTTAAGAGTAAAAATTTCGTTTCGTAAAAATCTATAAATTCTTTTCTGACCCGTAAAAAGTATTGTAACTTACCAATTTGCTTTGCACCCACAGTTTTAAACTCGGCTTCTTTATTGTGGTATCCTGAAAATAATTTAAAAATAAAATTCATTCATATTTATGTCAAAATATCATTAAATGTATAAAAAGAAGATGTGTAAAATAAATAAATCCTTTCGTTGATTGAGTCGAATTTAATTTCCAGCTACACGTACAATTTCTAGCTACTTTGGTCCACAAGCTAAAAGGATATTTTAAAATATATCCTTCTTTGTGTGCATTTTAAAGTGATATTCGCTATTGTTTTCAAAAACTAAGTCAAGTTCATTAAAATGTCAAATGCATTTGTTGTATGATATTTTGTATGCGATTTTGTTGCCGTTGTTGCTGCTAAATAAAATTTTCTATAAAAATAGAATTTCAACAAGAACAAATAAAAAGTGCAGAAACAAAACTTTAGGGGGTTCACAAGGTGACCAGCCATATTTTTGTTTGAATTTTGTTTGATAAAATACCGCATTAACAGATATTGAGTTTGTGATCTCGTGTCTTCTGAAAACTATTCTGATGTTTAACATAAAAATATTATATATTTTTTTTCTTAATGGCTGGCCACCTTAATTTATATTAATCCTTCTATCAGTACAAATTTATCTGTGTATATTCTCTTATATGGTTTATTTCCGGTTAAATGTTAAAAGTTCAAAGGTTTATATTTGTTGTTATACGAAAGAAAATTGTATAAATATAAACTTATTTATGGTTGTCACTATGATGCAGTTTCAATTTATGGTTTTATTTTTTTTTTTTAGCTAAAACTATTGTTCACTTTAGACCGACAGCCGACAGATTTCATAAATTGAGAATTATAAAAACTTTGTTTTATAAAAGAAAATATTTTTCCTTTCAGTTTTATTCAGTTAAGGAGTCCTTATTATTTATGTATATTATTTGTTTAGGTTTTTTAATGAATATCGTATTTTAAAAGTTTAAAAACATATAGATAAGTAAAATTATTAGTTAACATTTTTGAAGCGGAATATATGAAAAATGAAAAGTAAAAGATTTCTCTATAATTTGTATGGCTCAGACGAGAGAAGAATCTATTATTGTTGTTTGTCAACTTTAATGTTCTTTGGTGTTGTGGGTTAAAATTTCTTTCTTCTTTGAATCTGTTGCTATTTAAATACCATCAATTTACGAGTTAAATTTTAATAAAACCAAAACTATTATTATTATTTATATAACAATTGAATTTTCTTTGCGTTCACATTATTTTATTATGCTACAAATTCTATCAATTTGATGTGTATGTTAATTTGGAATTTTTAAAGAAAATTAGTATTTCTTGGGTTAACCAGAATTGCTTTGATATCCTGCAACTCACACATTTTGCGGTTTCTTACTATTACTTACATTAGCACACTTAATGTGAAAACTTTTGAAAGGTGTAAATTGCGGTATTTTTTGTTTTATTTACTTTAATGTAGTTTGCTACAATTTAATGTTCAAATATGTGAATGAGAATGAGAATGAGAACAACGCCCTGTAGGTCTGAATGTAGCAGTAAATACCGATTGATTATGAAGTGCTTCCACACCGATTGTTTTTCGAAACCATTAATTATATTTTGAATTTCGCGTATTCAGTTAGACAAAAAAAAAAATAGAGTATTGTACTCTTGTATCCTTAATTTTGTCAAGTATACATCGCTATAGAACTCTTCGTGTTAAAACAAGGGACATAAAGTGGTTATTATTTAAGCCAAAAAAATGTTTAAGTGCTGTCACGATTTCGTTCGAATTTTATTTTAAATTAATAGAAAAAAATTCTTGCAACATATGCATGAGATTTTCCTTCCATAATACAAATCATTTCTTAATACACTTCATAAAAGATAGTTGATCTTAAGAACTACTGGGCAATTCTTTGTAACTCTAAGATGAACAAAATGATATTTTTGTTCTTACTTGCAGGTAAATTTGTCTTCTCAACTCTCTTATAATCAATAAATTTGCTTATCGTTACACCTTCGTTCGCAAAAATGAACTTACTTTGAAAAAGTTAAAGTAAACTTAGAAAGTTTGTTAAGAAAAAACATTTTTGTGAATTAAAGTAGCATTTGTTAAAGCGAATAAAAGGATAAAAATAAATAAAAATGAATAGAATAACTAAACTTTTTCACAAGTGCAATGAAATTTTTAATCAAAACTATGACAAGCCACCAAAAAAAAAAAAAAAAAAAAAATTTATATGATTATCCTGATAATAAGAACATTTTAAATTTTTTTTGTATTTTACCTCGGCATCTAACATTTGACAAACATCGGAAAGGACATCTTAATAATTAATAGGCGAAATCTGGGCAGAGATTTTAAAGATCAAAGTAGAGCAAAGGTGCTACTCGCAGCGCAGAGAACTGCGGCCTTACGGGTGTCATCGGCATATCGAACGGTCTCGCGAGCTGCTGGGTTGGTAATTGCTGGCATGATACCAATTGATCTCCAGGCGGAAGAGCTCATGAGGGCCTTCGAGTTTAAACGAACAGGAGCCGCGAACACAGCGCCCATGCCAAATTTCAGACAGGAAACTATCGGGAAGTGGCAAACTCAGTGGAACGCCGATAGAAGTGGCAGGTGGACGGCCAAACTAATCCCCGACGTACAGAAATGAACGAACCGAAAACACGGAGAAGTTTGTTATTACCTAACGCAGTTTCTTTCCGGGCACGGTTACTTTAAAAAGTACCTGCACAGGATGGGTAAATGCGACACGCCTTTTTACCTATATGAAGAATCGCAAGTAGTGGACGATGCGGAACACACGTTCTTCTTGTGTAAACGTTGGACCAACAAACGCACCCGGTTAGAAATGCAGATCGGCACGATCGCGGTAGAAAACCTAACCGAAAAAATGATGCATGACGAGGAAACGTGGGAAGCGGTGGCTAAATACGTCAAATCAGTGCTCCGCACAAAAAAGACCGATTTAGATAGAGCTCAGAACCCCCCGAGCTCTGCCACCTAGGCTAAGAAACACTGAAAACAGCGACGTTTTAGCGTCACCAGGTGATGCACGGTGTCTGGAGGCAGACCAAAGAGAGCAGGCGGTTGTTTCTAACCCACAAGGGAGCCACCTCGAAGTAATGCGAAAGCGGTCCCGAGGTGGATACATCTCCCATTCAGGTGAGGTGGGGTTTTAGTCGGTAGGCCTATACCGGGAGAGCCCGACATATCACGGCGACGGTCGTTGAATGCGTGGCGCATTTCCCCACCTCACACACAAACAAAAAAAAAAAAACAACAATAATTAATAGGCAAGACCATTTATTTTTACATACACTAGAGCCCCAATTTGTGACGTTAATGGGAACCGGAGATATGCAACGCAAAACGAAACGACGCAAATTCGATAAATTTTTTTTTCTATATAAAAAATTACGAAAAATTTCATTTTTGAAAAAAAAAGTCATATGGCTACATTTTATTCTACGCAACTGGGCTTAATTATTTTAAGGAAATGTTTAAAATATTTATTTGAAAATAAATAGAAAAATATACATATAGAAGAAGTTAGGTCTCGCATTTTTTATGCAAATTGACAAGTTCATCATTTGTATGACTTCAGTTAAAAAAAATCCATTACCAATGACCAGTACACATTTTAAAAAGCGTCGGAAATCAAAACAAATAGGATCGATGCAAATCGAAGCTTCAGCACTTTATGGCCACATTATTCAACCGGTTTTGATAAAAATTATTAAATTTTAAAACGAGAGTTTGTGGGTTAAAGTCAGTTCAGCATCTAAGAAACTATAATCGCTTAAAGTTTCTTGTAATACATGCATACAAAAACAAAATATGTAGGTGTGTTTCTTCAATTTCCCAGCGGGAAAAAATAGGGACTACGGATGTCTTCTAGAAAGGATATACTCATACTCTATACTCATTATTTTGGAACCACAAGGCCTAATGGAGGGAATTCTATACTCAATTCTTTTTTACATACGATATAATTGTGTGGTAGCCCTTACGCTGTCGTCTCTTTCGAGAATGATTTAGAAAGCCTTTCAAACTTTTTATAAGGCCTTTGTACCTATTTCATTGAAAAAATCATAGCATTTTTAATTTCGATAAACATACAATTGAAGAATTTATTGAATTTTTAACGACTTTGTAGGGCTATAACTATGTGAAGGAGTCTTCAAATAAAATCGGCTTGTGTGTTTTACTTTTGGCTATCTTTTTGTTATAAATTGTCTGGTCGAGTTGGTAGCAATTTCTGCAATAAATGTGAAAAACCATAGATAAATATGACGAAATTTTACGTTTTTTGACAGTTTTGCTGTTTTGAGTAAGATGTTGTTGTTTTTTTTTTTTTTACTTTATCTAAAGGCAAAATTATTAGATCTAATTAAGAGGTAAAAATTTGCTGATGAGAGAAAAGCAATATTTCGAATAGTTCACGAGATATAGACTTAAAAATCAGTACATGTTTTTTGAAAATTGTACTAAAATCTATCCTTACAAGTTGCCTAGAAATGAAATGGAATTGTACCTATCAAGAACTTGGTCCTTATTTTGATCTCAGTACTTTTTACGGCCGAAATTTTTTGGATAAGAACTTGGCCTTATTTTCACATTTATGTTTTTGTGCGGATAACACTCCTTTTTTCTAAAATTTTTTTGTATAAATATTTGTGTGTATTGCTTATCAGGGCCTACCGGTGTACGAAATTTCAGCTTTCTAGCTATACTGGAAGTGGCCCATACAAAGAAGGGTCACCCTAGTCCCTCTCAGGTGGAAAAAGTCCGTTTAAAAATCATTTTTGTTATTTTTTATCAGGACATCTGTGTAACAAATTTAAGCTTTCTAGCTCTACTGGAAGTGCCCTATACAAGGAAGGGGCACCCTAGTCTCCCCGGGTGAAAAGTGCCCGTTTAAAAATAATATTTGTTAATTGCTCGTCAGGACCCATCTATGTACGAAATTTCAGCTTTCTAGCTATACTGGAATAGGCCCATACAAAGAAGGGTAACCCTAGTCCCTCTCAGGTGGAAAAAGTCCGTTTAAAAATCATTTTTGTTATTTTTTATCAGGACATCTGTGTAACAAAATTAACTTGGCCTCAATAGATTTTTATTCGCTCTTTTATTAAATTATCTGCCGGTTCTTAGCAAAACTCTTTAAGAAGTAAAATATGTACAAAGTAGTGATACATTTGAAGCGTACAGAACTTTAGTTCTTCGTGTGTAACAACTCTTTAATTTTAGAACTTAAACATAAAATTTAACAAATGTTTCTTATGGGAAAAAAAAAAACTCCTCAAAATGTCATGCTGGTCGATTTGTAGTAGAATTTCGTTGATAAAATTCAAACTGCTTCGCAAATAAACACCAAATACATTTCTTTGCCGTTTGCCAAAGTGTGTAAATGAGTGCAGAGTTATTAACCGAATGACAGACAGCAGTAACAGACGAATTGGTCCTGTTTCCCAATTTATTTTGCCACGTTGTTGGTTTTTTTTCCTATTTTTCCCATTAGCGTTAATCACCTAAGATGCATTCAATAGCAGAGAAACTGTAAATTTTTCTACCAAATAGGCAGTCAGTTTAAGGAAGACACTGAAAGTTGTTTGAAAATTTTCAAATATTTCTTTCAAACACACACACACTTAAACAACTAACAAAACAAAACTTTCATACAAAGCAGCATAACTGAAAACAGAATGATTGTTGGATTAGCAGAGACTAAGTCTTTTTAAAAAAGTTTTCTATAAGAAAATTCTTTCGTTTGACTACATAAAACATCATAGTCACTGTCACTGTAAGCATTTCGAAATGATGAATAGTTGAAAGATGATGATTGTTGTTGGTTGCTAGGTATATTTAAAAAGAAACACAACATTTTATAAAATTTGTTGCAAATACTTTAAACTAAAAACGTGAATGAGAAACTTTTACAACTGCTGCCAGTGTAAAAACACGTTTTATCCCCATCATTTTTTTATTATTGTAAAAAAAATTTTTTTTTCTTTTATAAACATTTCTATCTGCTGAAACTTATTGTTGCCTCCGCCAACAATTTAAATATCAGAAACACGTTTTGGCATAAAAAGCAACAATTTCGTGTTTCTGTGGCACCTAACGGTTGGTTGTGAGTTTTATATTTAAGACACACACACGCACACAGCAGCCAGAATGAAAACTTTTTAGCATTTATTTTATTTTACCTTTTCTATATGATTTTTCTGTTTATTTAAAAAAAAAAATTAGTTTTAGCATGAAAATAGTTCAAATAAAATTTACAATTTTACTATTTTTCATCAGGATGAGCACTTTTTGTCAAGTCAAAATAATTTGCAGGCAGCTGAGTAAATACCCAGTAGTTCTGGTATTAAAGTGAATTTTGAACTTTGTTGTTTGTTAGCATAACAAGGCTATTAAAAATGAGCAGACTTGTGGGAGTTAGTGCAGGACTTAAGTGCTGAAAATCTATTGCTTATCAATTGAGAATCTTCAACTGTTGTTTAATTATATCTGAATATAATGTTAGCAGCTTTACAATCAAACGAATACTATTTTGTTTTGTAAGCAACTACTATTTGTCCTTTTTTCCAATGAAAACCTTATATTTTCTGGTATTTTGTGTATTTTATTAGAGCAGCCTAAGAAAGTATTCTAAAGACAAAAAGGTAGTAGTTGGACTAATGCCTAAACGGGAATATTTCACTGATTAACGGATAAAATCCACTAATTTCATACCTAATTTTCTAACAAAAGCAACCTAAAATCACAATCTCAAATAAAAAAATTAACACATTATCAGCAACAGAACTGCCGGGTATGGTTACTTTTTATTTACATACTTCTGTTTTGGGGTTTTTTTTTTTGTCTTATTGTATAAAACTATTTACCTTAATTTTAAAAATTACATTTAGAAATTCAATTTCTCTTTAGTAATAGATTTTTTTTATGTAAATTTTTGTTTATTCTGTGTCACATCATTTCATGTTAACTTCACACTTCTCATGCAAATGCAAAAGAAACATTTTCTTTTTTCAAATTGACAGAATTTAAAATATTTAGAAAGAAATTTCTATTTATTAATGAATTTGAGTTTTTAAAAATTTGGTTCAATTCTTTTGCAATGTACAATTTTTGTTAAAAATAACACTACGTGACAGTTTTTTGACCAAATGTATCTGACACTTAATCTTTATGTAAAATTGTCCACTGAGTCGGAATATGAAGTCAGAATGGTCAAAAGTAGAACATTTTTCGAGATATTCCAAAATAACCGTTATTTCTGTTTTTGAAAAACATGATGTCACTTAAATGATTTATGAATTAATTTTTTTAAGGAAATATAATAAAATTACTAAAACAAGTACGGGTCGTGTGTAAAAATTTGTCAAGAAACTACTGAGTTACAGTCGACCAAATTTCAAATTTCACAAAAATGTTAATGTTTTTTTGCAAGTTTGTTCTTTTCAATTTATTTTATAAAACCAAACAATTAACATTTTTAATGTTTTATTAAATCGGACATTAGTTTATTTCAATACGAACATTTTGCGCCAAACAAGACCCAGATTGGTGCAAAAGTGACTAAGCTACAGAAGATTTAGTGAAACAACTCTTTCCGCTATTTGTCAAATCAAAAAAAAAACTCAGTAGTAAGTTTTGGAGTTTTTGGCAAAAAAAAAAAAATTTTTCTTTGAATGTAAGAAACATAATTTTGTTGGTTCTCTTCTTTACTGAGAAATTTAAGAATTTTTTTTCCAAAAAAAAAAAATTTTTTCAATGTAAGAAAAAGAGTTTTGTTGATCCTTGAATATCCTTAATGTTATTTATTAAAAAATTAAGGTCTCAATTAGGAAAGATTTGATGATCTGAAAATAAGTTTGTTTATTTTTCTTCGTTAAAAATTTCCAGGAAAATAAAAATTTGTAGGACTTTCAAAAACTTCGTTATCCCGCTAAGCGGTGTTTGTTGAATTTGATTAGCTTCAGGTAAAAGTACTTTTAAAAAAGCAATAACAATGTTAGATATCTTCAAATATCGGGCTGTAATTTACAGAGAAGTTATATTGTAAAAACTAATGAGACAAGGTAACAAATTTAAACCTCTTCAAATATCGTAAACTAAAAATGCCAATTTTAATTTGAATTTCAAATGTTTAACTTCTTATTTGTAGCAATCAATTCGAACAAATGCATACTTGAAATATTTAAACATATTTACAGTTGTACACTACATTTTGTTATTGCATACAAAATACACCCACAATAATATCAAGTAAATAAATCCTTTTTAAAGGATTATTTTCTACACTAAGTTATATATGTTATGTTCCTTTATGCCTTAAGTGTTATTGTGTTGTAGTTGTAAATGATTGTTTACCATTTCAAAGATCATTGCCAAACAAGTAAAAAACATCGTAATCATTTATTAGTAATTGAGCACAATATAAGATTAAGAATTTATTTATACCTTTAACCACCATTAAATTGTTAAGCATAGAATTTAAGAATACAAATGTAAGGATTAAACAAATGTACTGTAAAGTATTTGTCTGTAACAACGAAGAGAGAATTGAAGGTTGTTCCTTGAAATTTTAAAACACAAATAATGTAGAATATCTTTAAGAATGGAAATTTAAATTATTTACACTCGTATTTGGGTGAAATATTCATCACCCCAATCGTTATTTATCGTTTGCTTTATCACGTAAACTATTTACCATAAAAAAAAATACAAACGTTGTTAAAAAGTAGCCAAAATAGCACACAAACAGAATAACAATACAAAGTTGGGGGATTGCAATTTTAGGAAAAGGCAACAAATTTAACGTGTGATTGTATTCGCGATAAGAATTGAGCTAAAACGTAATTTTTATTTCAATAAAAAAGGATTATATTATATTTGTATTAAATTTAAAAAAAAAATTTTTGTATTTACAGTCTATTTATTTATTTAGGCATTTGCATTACAAGAATCTGTAAAACTACAGAAGCCTTAAATGTTTTTTTTTTTTAATTTTATTGCAGAAGTAATGCAGACCATAAATCAACAGTTTTATTTGTTTTTTTTTTTTTTTTTTTTTTTTTTGTTTTTCATATAATTTTTGTTGTTGATTTCTATGCTAAACAAAAATGAAAATAAATTTACATATTTTCCATCACAAAATAAATAACAATAAATCAATAATAAAAATTTATAGAATGTAAAAAAGAGTATTAATTTATTACATATTTTAAAAGTATTAAATATTTATTAGGATACTTCATATCGAACAACAGCAAGATTTATTTCGTGATCCACAACAACTATTTTCTTTTTATTGCAACATTATTTTACTTTCATATAAAACTAATATAATCAACGAACGACATAATCGACCGTATTCTAGATGTAAAAAATTTATTTTTAATTTTCATAGAAAAATGTTCGCCAAAATAATCGATTTTAAAATAGTCCTGCAACAACCACAACTATTTAACATGTACTTAATGGGTTACTTGCCTGAATTCACATATATTAAGCCTGTTATTCATAAACGATTGATAAAGTTAAAGTACACAATAGAACTGGGTTTCGCAAACATAATTCGTCTTTTAACGCCACATTAAATTTAATAATCGTTAATAAAAATAAAACAAGACCCTTTAAATAAAAAACAAAAAAAACTGCCTTTCTTTAACATTCATATAATTATCTCACATCCAAACATAGAAACAAATATCTTATTGTTGTAACTTTCTATGCAAAACTATTTTTTTGTTTAGTTTGATTCCTTAAGTTACATTCATGAATAATATTGGTACATATATTAGTAACAACAGTAAACGCGAATAACTTTTAAAATACTGAAGCAACAAAAAACAACAATATCTTGTTCACTTCGGTGATTAAATATTTTTAATTTGGTACAAGTTTTATCAAAATCACTTGAGTAATGTCGCCGTAAATTTCATCACAGAAAATAGTCTTGACTAACAATTATAGAGATATTTATAAAAAATTATACACAGAATAAAGATTTTCCCATTAAATCGATGTATATAAAATATGTGTACACAAAAGAGAAACAAAAACCGAAACGGTTTCCAAAATGTGTTAAGTATAGATTTTCTTAAATTCAAGTATAAAAATCTTGATTCAAGTGCGGATTATTTAATTCTAAAATAAAGGGTTTTTCAACATGAACTTTGTTATCTAAAAGAAAATAAAACAAAAAAAATTTTTATTGTAGAACATGAAAGTTCGGCAATTATGAATAAAAAACTGATATCTGGCAAATGTCCACCACGTGCACGCTGACAGATATCGATTCTTTCATCAACGTTTTTAATAAATTTTTGGCAAAATGGCGGGTCTATTTCGTTAATCACATCACGTGCACGTGGTGGAGCACGCTGACAGATATCGATTCTTTCATCAACGTTTTTAATCAATTTTTGGCAAAATGGCGGGTCTATTTCGTTAATCACATCACGGATTTTGAGTTTTAAGGCTGCAATCGCTTCGATTTTCTCCGTGTAGACGCTGTCCTTAACAAAGCCCCACAAAAATAATCCTTTGGTTTTAAATCACACGATCTGGCTGGCCACTTAACATCTGATTTTCGTGAAATTGTGCAATCAGGAAATTTGGTTTGCAATAAATTGTTCGTTTCATTGGATGTGTGACATGGGGCACCGTCCTGTTGAAACCACATATCAGTGATATCCACGTCTTCAATAATAGGCCAAAATTGAGTTGTTAACATCTCACAATAGCGTTACCCTATTTCTAGCTTCATCTTCATCATCATCAACATGCCTTCACGCCACATCTAGGATTTTCAGAAGCAACAAGTGAAAATGGGCTTCGTCCAAAAAAATGATTTTTTCAGAAAAACCATACAGTTGTTCCTGAATGAATTAAGCTAATCTACGGCGATGTGAATGGTCGGTCGGCTTCAATTCTTGCACCAGTTGAACCTTGCAACACTTCAAAGCCTTACGCAAAATTCGCCATGTGGTGGTTTTGGATAACCCCAATTGTTGAAAATGTCGAGGAATTGAAAAATTTGGATCTGCTTCAACATTGTGGCTCACGGCTGCGATGTTTTCAGTTGAACGACCCGGTCGAACACGCGTTGGTGTTGGCACATTTTGTATCGAGCCTGTCGACTCAAATTTAAGGACCACATTCTGAATAACGATTTCTGAAGGACGATTGTGTTCTCCCAAAATATCAAAAATTTTACGAAATGTAACTTTAACGGAACCACCATTTTCATAATGGACTTTAATTATTTTAATGCCATTTTCGAATTTATTGTAACAATTGCCAATGCATCTACTACGAATACGTCAAAAACCTAAATGTCAAAACTATCACGCTGTTGGTTTTTTGCTACAATTAATAAACAAAGTTTTTGTTTAAAAACCCTTTACTTACTTCAATCCCAAACGTGGGGATAACTCCAAACATGCGTCCAGATTGGCTTAAGCCGAAAATTCACAACTTTCGATTGGATGCATAACCCAGCGTTCAACATCATCAAGTACAGAATTGAATGCTGTAACCATTTCTTTTATCGAAACACAATCCCATCAAATATTTGAATTAATCCCTAATCGGAATTGTTTATATTTATTTTTTCCTGAAACACAATTGAAATTATATTTTTAAAACTTACCTAACTTTCGTTTTTTTTTCACTCACTCATTATATTTTAAAATGTTTATTTTGTCCCTTAGACAAATCAGCCACATTTGTTTTTTAAAATCGACACAAAATAGAGAAAAAAAAAACTTTGGTTATATTAATTTTGTTCATTTCTGGTATTGTGCAGATGCAGCTTAAAACTAATCCTTTTTGGAATTGCTTCAAGTTAATTTCGGAATAACATTTTTAATTATAATTGAAAATAATCCTAAAATACTTAAGTTCAGTACGAGTTTTTTATGTTGTGTGTATGTATTTGTTACTAAAATGACTTATGTCAATTTATATGACCCACCCAGAAAACCTAACAAAAGTACAAAAATTTACATTTTTATTCTCATTTGTCCTGTTTTTCACAAAATTATAATAAACTTTTTGATGCAAGAAACTCTCACATTCGTTACAGAAACGAAGCACAGCTTAAAAATTGACTGTGTCAACATTTATTTGTTTATTGTGTTTTTTTTTTTTTTTTTTTTTTTTGTAGTCCCAGCACTCAGGGGATGAACGCATCTTATACAGTGGTTTGTACCAGAATTTAGGCAAAGGTATAGAATAGAGAAGATAGAGTTGAAAACTTTGAAAAAGCCTTAATTCCTTTACAACTGTGCTATATTGCGCGTTTTGTAAATTTTCAAAGCAGTATTTCAGCGTCTCTGGTGTCAAGTAGACGCATTAAAATTTCTCAAGTTGTATGAGCAGGTATTTTCATTAATTAGTTTACTTCGCCGATGGTTCAAATAACCAATGTATGAGGGCGCTGTTTTGTACATCAGCTTGGAACAGCAGCAATCGCTGTCGGAACAGCTTCTTAGTGACCAGTGCTATGCCTTCATCACTTAAATAGTCCGACAACGATTAATACAATGTCTCACTAATATACAGATGTATTACAGATTAATGTGGGAACCTGCCATAACGGCCTAAGCCCACAGTGCTCTTAACACCGTGTGAATATATCGAGCCTTTGCTGCAATAGAGTTATAACTCAAAAAACTTGATTTTTAAGTAAATAATGCAGCATTAATTGTCACATCGTGCTTCAGAAAATGTAAAAATTTCATTCAAATATTTTGAATACTAAACTTTTGAGACAAATATTAAATTTTCGTTTACCATTAAGTTGTTACCGAATGCGCAACTTTAAATTCGTTTTCTGCAAAACAACTTTTTTTTATTTATGCCTCTATTGCAGCAAAGGCCGGTATGTATTTAAAAGCAGCCCCGAGTAATGCCCAAAAAGGACAGATATGCATCTCACAATATCCCAATGCATGATGAGTCCAATATAGGAACAACACTCCCTACCCCTCAGAAGACACTATCCCGTCTTACTTACCGGCTTCCGTGGTACCAATTTAGGTTAAGCCTAGAAAGAGACCTACTAGGAATTAGCTTTTTATCGAGTTTGGGCTCGAGTGGCGGCCCTAGGTGTCTGGAAACTGACAACTACCCTTTTCCCAAGTAGGCACAGCACAGCACCATGATGTAGATATCACAATAATGACAACACGTGCCCACATGTGGACACTAATCTACATTTGATTAGTTTAAGATGTCAATGACTTCCAATGATAAGTGACCAAAACCAGATCTCATCAGACTCATATTTTATTTTGTAATCAACGCGCTGAACACTTCAGCCAACACGATTCTTGAACGGTTAGTGTGGCGAAGGGTTAACTTATGCCTTAATTCTTGCATAACAATACTGGAAAATGCGGACATTGGCAGTATATCCTAAATTTCGCATTGGAAAAAGTAAGTATAGACATCCCCTCCACCTCCAAAACTCTCTTTGAAGAAATTGTAATTCACTATAACGTTGAGCAAAAAAAATGAGTTTTATCATAAACCAAGCAAATACATAAACTTTTTAATGTCTGTGCAAAATATGTTTACTTTGAAAATCCTTGACGTTAATCTTTTTAGGCTATAAAATTCGATATTCAACAATTAAACAGGCATGTTAATTAAATTAGTTTGTCGAAACATCATAGTTTCGGAAAATAATTAAGAAGAATTTTCCAATGTTGTGGATGGCTCTTCTATCTAATTATATGCCCGCATTGAATAAATTTAAGCTTTGCTTTCATCGGAAACGGTGTACCTTAATATAATCAAATAAAATAATCTTCTCTTTTTTTAAATAAAAAAATCCATTTAAAATTATTTTTATTTTCATACATTTATGATCACTTTACATAAAAATGTATGACAAGCAATTAAAAAATATTCAATTAAATACAATAAGGAATTTGTATATATTTTTTTTTCATTAAACTAACGATGAATAACTATATTTGTTGAATGCTTGCATATGATTTGTATGTATTTAAAATATTAAAATTTATAGTTTAAATAAATTTTTTAAAACAAATTTTTATGAAATTTTTATGATCATAAAGAATAATAAACAAGATAAAAATGTAAGAAAATAATGAAATAAATAAATGTTTGTGTGTAAACTACAGCAAACAAATTTCAAATTTAATCAAATATTTTGATTGCTGAAATTTATTAACATTTAAAAAAATTTAATTATAGAGACTGTTGTTTAATCAAATGAACCTTTTAACTTTTTACCTTTAAATAATTAAATTAATTTTTTTTTTCAATATTTCCACATGATTTTTTCGTAGCTCTATAGAGAAATTACACTATAGAACATAATAGTTATTACGAACTACATTGTTCTATTATATCTGCTTGTATCATATTTTAGTGCAAAGTTTTTGTAAGTGCGAACAAATACATTTTACATTTCAAATGATATGTTGAAATATTATGGAAGATTTATTTAAAACAAAGAAGTTTCATAAGTCTCTCATAATCTGTTGGTAATTGTAAGGAAATAAGGAAGCTTGAGCATAATTTTATGATAAATATTTCTGTGAGGCAATTTAGACCTCAATAACGATATTTTTTGTATGTAAAGTGCAAAATAAAAAAAAAAAACACACATATAAGAGCGCTTAAAATGTTTCACAAAAATAATCCTTGCAGAGTGCTACAAAAAACATGTTGCAACTTCAAAAATACCAAAATTTTTTATTGCCTATATTTTATTTGATTAAGCCGGCCACTCACGTACAGTTTTAACTGTCAGTTTCAGCTGTTCAGTTATAACTGACAGACTTAACTGTAAACTGATATGTACGCACACGTGCAGTTCAATACTTCAGTTTTTAACATCGATTCGAACGAGCAGGACGGTTTGGCCGCTCTCGGTGTACTTTTTGTAATTTTACAAAAAAGAAAAAATAAACAGCGCAAACAGTGGTGCAAGACGTGCATGCTCCAGACTTCTTTGATGCCTTAAGTTTCTTTTTTTCTTTGCGAAAAGTGGATCTTAAGCTGTTTATTTTTAACAAAACATATTTCTTTTCCGCGTCAGATTCTACTTCTTGTAACTTCTTCGCCAGCTTGTTGTAGGCATCATCTTTTTTGAAACGATCATGGTACTCGCTAGATTTAACTTGCCATAGGCAAGGTTCAGATATATATATTGCAATAAAATCAACTATCACTTGGTTCTGTTTACGCAACATGATACGCTCTCTCGCTCGACACAAATTGCACTGAGAACGGTACAGTTGAACCCCCACACACGTTCACTTCAGTTGAAACTGTCAGTTAAAAATATAAAAATTTTAAATTTCTCAGTTAAACTGAACAGTTGAATTGAACTGTCAGTCATTACCCACATACGTACAGTTTTAACTGACAGTTTTAACTGAACAGTTGAAACTGACAGTTTAAACTGTACGTGAGTGTAAAATAGCGTTTTTGAATCATGTGTTTTCGCCTGTTCCTTGTGTCATAGTGTGGTACAAACACCACATTTCTATCAGACTTTCTTGCAAATGAATCCTAATGTTGTGTAAAAAAGTAGACCAGAGCCTTAAACAATACCAAGAGTGTGAACAGAACTTAAAATAAAGTCAAGGCACTTTTGAAAAAAATATATTGAAAACCAGATGTTTATTTCTTAGTTTCTTTTGAAAAAGGATACTTTTATCACTTCTGTATTTTTTTATAAAGAATAAACATGTTTTTGTTATTCCTGATAAATTTAGAAAAAAATTTTCAAAATAATATTTTGAATACTTTTCCTAACTTCCATTTGATTAAGCCTTCAAAAGTATCATATTTAAGGGACCAAAATAATTATATAAAAATAGCAAGCAAAGTACTAAACAATTCCAAAAAATTATGCCAACTGTGCTTAGTGTGAAAAATAGGCTGACTTCCAAAACATTCGTATACAAAGTTTGTATACTGTATTAATACTGTATTTAAATCACATACATATGCAAAGTACCGAAACAATGAATCAACTATAAAACCGATGCCTTGTTTGCTTTCTTACTGCGTTCAAAATACTTACCGGCGGCGTTTTGAAATGGTATACATTGTATAAGTATTGTACTGCAGCGTTATGAAATGTGCTGCTTTGTTCAAACACAAAGCAATTGACGTTTTGGAAGTCAGCCATATTTTTAGCTGTAAAAATGCTAAAATACAGTGTTTTTTTTTTTCAATACCCATAAATTTTTGCTTACCCCCAATTCTATATATTTTGCACCAGATCGTCTAAGTAATATTCTGTTGAAAATAATTAAATATAAATCATACGTAGTGATGTTTAAAAAGAACTAGTCTGCAAACAATTTTGATTTATTTTTTTAACCAAAAGGTAATCCTGTAAAGCTTAACAGCTAAAAAGTTAAAAAAAAAAATATTTGTTTTTTTTATTCACTGTTTTGTGCAAATCAGCTTGCAAAAGTTCAACTGTAAAATATTGTATCATTTCTATAAAATCCAGCAAACAAAACACACAGAGTTAAAAAAGCAACAATATTTTACATTTACACTTTCGCAAGACCATTTGAATTAAACACTGAATACCGCCAATATTTTCATATCCCTTTTGTTTTAGAACAAAACATTTAAAACACATGTATATCATCAGTTTATTTTGTGTTGAAACATTTACAAAAGTTTTGTAATTTAACAAAAAAAAAATAGAAGAAAAAAAAAACTTGTTCAATGAGTATAAAAAATTTATTATTTATTTATTGGATTTGTCAGTTGTTTTGTTAATTTATATAAATGTTGCAATTCTTCCTCACCCGCCCCCCCACCACCTTCTGAACATGTGAAGTGGTTCGCTATTTATTTAAATGCTAAAAATATAACATAAATAACAAAATGTACTTAAATAAAGACTGTTTTTTATGTTTTAATTTTTTGTTGCTGTTATTGTTGTTATTGGCGAACAATTTGTAGTCGGTTAAACAAAAAACTTTTTGGACACTGGTGTAAAACTCTTGTTTTCCCTTTTGCTACTAAAATTTGTCCCTTTTAAACAATAAATTCTGTGATTTGTCATGGATGCTTTGAACAGAAATTAACAGGAGTTTTTCATAAGGTACGTACTAATAGAGATACAACAGATAAAAACGTGATATGTAGAAAAAGTTTTAGCAACCTTAAATAGGAAATAATATACTGCTCACAGCTCCTAATAAAGGAATTTAAGTGTGTTCCGTTGCTGAAAACTCGGAGAGGGTACTAGAGGATCTTCCGCCTTGCAATTTGTATATGCATTTCATTAGTGCATTTTATTTAAGAGCTTAAAAACAATTTTTGAAAATTACAAATATAATAAGTGAAGAAGGCTTAGAAACGTATACAAAACTCAACAAATAGTTTATAGTCGATTGGATTTTATTTTATTTTTATTAGGATCAGCACTCAGGGGATGACCCCTACGTATGCAGTGCATTTTTCTGGAGCTAGAAAATTTGGTTGTGGGGAAAGTGTTTGAGGATATTTGGTTTAAACTTTAACATACTGAAGGTGACAGGAAAGACCTCTGCGGAGGGTTTATTCCGCATACAAATAGTTTGGCTAAAGTAAGACTTCTCTCTGTAATGTGTGCTGCGGTTCACTGGCATATCGACCACAAACGGAATTGTTCTTAATGAAGTTCGTTTGGACGTGTCAAATGACGACTTTCGGGAACAATTTCCCTGATTTCATTAGAACAGATTTTACGTTGTAGTGGTGATAGAACAGTGAAATACACCTCACATTGCGTCGATGCTTCTCTGAGTCAATACAGTTGGCTACCCTACTGTCACCGATAAGCTTCTTCGCCCTATCTTGTACGCGATCGACTAACTTCAAAATACAATTTAAAGCACCCGCCCATACATAAGAGTTGTATCGGATAAAGGTGGTATAAATATTAAGGAGATCAGATGGAGTGAAATATGTGTTACACCGCCTTAAAAAACCGAGATACTTGAATTCGCTTCTTTTGAGACATGAAAAATGTAATCATTCCATCGAACATCATAATGATTTTTCATGCCAAAAACATGAACAGCTTCTGATTCCTCAATATTTATACCCTCCACAATTATAGATGGGGCAGCATGTCCTGTCATACGTCTGCGCGTAATTGGGTCATTCGAGCATTAAAATTTACCCTAATAGGATGACTCCAATTTGAAATTGTCAGGAGATCGCGATTTAGAGTGTCATGTATATATTGCCGCATAGCCCAGATCTCCGACGGGTTTGGCCTGTTATTGAATGAATACGATGCTGCTTTCATCTGCAAAAAAAAACAGGTAGGGTTGGACGTTTGACGTAGAAGTTTAGGTTAGGTTAGGTTAGCAGGCTGCTGGTAAGAAGAAGATACGATTCCAGCCCACTTGGGTCCTGATGTGGTCCCACTGTGTTGCCTGTTGGGAAGAATGGTAGTGGAGAAAAGGGAGATAAGAAGGATCTAGAGAAGAGTAGGCAAAAAGGGAGACAGAGAAAACAGAAAAGCAGGTGGGAAAAATCGAACCAAGGGGTGAGACTTGCAGTGGAACGGGCAGAATGTCAAGCCCGCTATTGAGCAGACGGGAACTATGCAGTGCTCCTGATAAAGGAGCTAAGGCTACCGAGTTCCGTTACTGAGAGCTCGGAGAGGGTACTGAAGGATCTTCTGCCTAGAAAGCGAAGGCGATAATCCTCCACAGCTGGTAAGAGGCATAGAAGGTGTGTGATGCTGTCGTCTTCATCCTCTTCATTGCAACTGGAGCAGTATTCATTAAATGGTAGACCTATGCGTCTAGATGGAGAAGGTCATAAAGAAAAATTAGAAAAAGTTTTAGAGAAAGAACAGAGCCTTAAGTTTATTTTAAATCACAAAAAGAAAATATCTAAAATAACAAATAATAAAAAATGCAAAAAGTTTATATTTTCAAAATCTAGTTCGACTTTTTGAAATTGAGTTTAAAATTTTGAAAAAAAAAATTAACATTTATTTGAGTATTTATGTTTTAAATTTTATTTATTTGTTGCGGGTTAGCAATATCTAAATATATATTTCGTTGGTAGCCATATTAACTCATCAGTAGATGTTTTACCCTTTCTGTTTAAAAACTTTTAATTCACAAAAATATATTTGTGAGTTTTTGTATAAATAGATGAGCTTTAAAATTTTTTAAACATAAAGGGTAAAACATCTACTGATGAATTGGTATGACTACCAACGAAATATATATTGCTAACCCGCAAAAAATAAATAAACTTTAAAATTTTTCTCTTACGCCAATTTAAAACATCTTATAAACTTTTTGGGGTTTTTGGAATAAATTAAGCAACTTAAATTTATTTAAGTCTAAGAGCTTAGAGATGTAAACTAATATTTTTTATAGGGGCAACTGAAACAACTCTAAACACATCTTTAATTAGTTTAATTACAATTATTAAAAATTCACAGAATATCGATAAATTACAAAACTCTTTTCACGCTTTTCATTAAAACAAAATAGTCTGGGAAAAGGAAATCACTATTAAACAGTCTTATATTTACGTTGTTTTTATTTTTATATAAAATTACTTAATTTTACTTTTCAATGACACAGTGCATCCCTGTGAAGGCATGCAGCTTTCCCAGCTTTTGCCTTCAAGCATTTTATGTCCTCACTAATGGGTGAAATTCTACCTAACAATTTTAAACGCACTAACCTGTAACTTAAGTAGTTAACACCAGATAATAATTAAATTTTCATGTCTGTACAGTTGCTAACACTTTGCTTTCGATCCAACTGACAATTTGGCAACTCAAATATTTATGCATTATATTTTTTTCCTGCTGGCTTAACCATAAATTCAACAAAACTTAATTAACAAAATTCTGGAAAAATAACAGCGATGACATTTATTGCTGCACATGAAACAAAAGAGTTTTTTGTGGTAATAAACCAATGAATTCCTAAGAGATTGTCAGCATTAAAGGAATTATTTCATGTGAAAGATATCGGCAGAACTTCAACAAAATATATGAAAGACACCATTGGTGACACTGGCACGTAATTTTTGGTAATCTTCAGAATACTCTTTTACAGTGAAAATCGTTTAACTAAAGTTTTGTTGTTTCATATACCAAAACTTACAGAAAATTATAAACAAGAAATAGTTGTGAATATAGATTTCAAAATTTTAAAACATTCTTTAGTAACTCTGTTGTATGCTTCAAGCAACTTTGTTCAATTGCATAAATGTTAGCAATGCACACACAGTTAAACAAATAAATATTTGCATATGTACGTATGTACGTATGTATGTTTGTATGTGTGTGTACGTACCCGCATTGAAGTCTAATGCATTTTATTGTATTGTACACTATTGTTTTTGTACATATGCCATAAGGGGCAAATGATTATTCTACAAAAAAAAAAAAAAAAAATCACTCAAACACACACACATTAACACAGAAGTACTAACATCCTTTTAATATACAAAAAAAAATAAAATAATTTAAAACTTTTAACAAAAAGCAAATAAAATCTTAAACACACAAAAAAAGCATTCATTCATTCATTCACTCATTCACTCATTCGTTCATTCAGTGGAGTCATGTGGCGCGTATACGCAATTTCAACACATTTTATTCAAATACTAACAATCATACTGCCCTGCTAAGAAAGAAAGTCACAAGTGCCAAAAATCGAAAATTGAGATATGGGCAGATTCGGAACCTTGAATGAGTTTCTGAATTTCGATTTAAATTTAAAATACAAATTTTTAACTGTAAATGGCTGAAAAACGTTAATCAAAATTGTCACTTTTACCACTTCTAGCGTGTTTGCTACTCAAAAAAGTCTTATCTGCCACATACTATGATAAAAAGTCACATTGACCAAAATAGTAGGCTTTTACGACTTTTTTGCTTAGTATTTATGATTTTACAGATAACAAAAAAAAAACCCCATGATCACTAGATAAATGCAAAAACAATAGTAGGTGTATTATACAATATACACAACCAAAAAGAAATTTTGAACTTATTTGTGCTATTAAGTTTTCGTAAGATTTTTTTGGGTGCCATTTTTGAAATTTTTAAAAAACATTTCATTTAAAGCCGCGAAAGATAAAAAACGTAGAAGCTAAATATCTCAAAACTACTAAATTGGAGATGTAACTTTCTTACTTTTTAGGGCAGTATAGTACCCCTTGTGAACAACCTAAATTATTATATCAATCAAAAACACAATAAAAATTCTAGCACTTTTTTTAGCACTTTTTATTTAACACTTTTTGCACTTTTATTTTTACAATGTAACACCCAAACACATTCAGCATATGCCAACACTGGTTGTTGTTGCTTTCGTTCTTATTGATGTGCAATACATCTTTTATTTTAATTGTTTAATTGTTTTGAATATACTAGGCAAAAAAGTCATAAGTCCATTTTCTCTACTTTCTCATCAAAATTTCGCCTGTTTGGTAGTATAATAAAATTGAATAAAATATTATAAATTTATATCATTTTTAAAATTTTTAAAAAACATTTTATTTAAAGGCGCGAAAGATAAAAAACGAAAAAGCTAAATATCTCAAAACTACTAAAATGGAGATGTGACTTTATTTCTTAGCAGGGCAGCATACGTAGATGCACACAGTCATTCTCACATACATACATATGTAAAGCAGAAAAAGCAGAAAACAAGATCGTATACAATTCACAAATATTTTACGATATTTATTTGCTGCGAAGTGTGTAGGGTTCCTAGATTTTTCTATATATATATATATATATATTTTCCCAATAAGACTTTGGCTCCATCGCTACAATTTCGAGAATAAAATTTACGTTCAATATTTTAGATTTTAATCAATGTTTTTTATATCAAAAAAAAAAGATTAATTATTTTTAATAGAATGAAATAGTATTGCAATATAAAATCCATAATAACATTTCCATTCTCAAATTTCCACTTTTAAATTTCTCAAAATCAATTTTACCCTGGTTTGCGGATTGATGACCCAATCTGACTGCGTGGCAGAAATGCATCACCATAAAGCTGTTGAGTCTTATAATCAAAGCGCATTCTTTTCTGTAGTCTCAGTAATGCCAGTTTATTTAGATTTGCTGTTAGCCCCTTTAAAAATATTTTCTACTATTAGATTTAATTGTTGCTCAAAAAAAAAGAAGAAGGACAAATATAAATCTCAGTTTGCTTTCCGGGGTTTGTTCTAGAGCGACAGAGTTATTGTGTTTTTTTGTTATTTGTATAAAAGACAAACTGTAATAGTTGAAATAAAAAAACAAAAAGTGTTCATCTCTCTGTGGCAAAAAAACGAGGACAGTCTAAAAAGAAATTCTATATATTATTATAGCTAAAAAAAAACTTATACAAACAACACAACAAATAATTTTTATTCGATAAGAATCCAGGGTGGTGTTGGCGGAAGTGATTAGCGCGTTGACTGTTAAACAAGCAATGACTTGGGGCCTGGGTTCAAACCCTGGCCAGAGCAAGTCAATCAACATCATTAATTTCTGTAATGTACATTAGTGAGAAATTGTATTAATTGTTGTCGGACTATTTAAGTGATGAAGGCATAGCACTGGTCACTAAAAAACTGTTCCGACAGCGATTGAACGCTATCCAAGCTAATGTACACAACATCGCCCTCCTTCGTCGGTTTGCAGAAACATCGGCGAAGTAAAACTATTAATAAAATGCCTACTAATATAGCTGAACAAAGTTAATGCGTCTACGTAACACCGGAGGCGCCTCAACATGCTATAAAAAATAAAATAAAGCGCAAAGCAGGGTTGTAAAAGAGTTAAGTCTTCTAAATTTTCAACATCTATCTTCTCTATCCTATCCCACTCCCTGAGTTCCGGCACAGTGTTCTGCATACGTGGGGGTCATCCCCTAAGTGCTGGTCATAATTAAAAAAAAAAAAAAAAAAATTATTTTTCGATCAACGTTTACGAAATTAGTCAACCTTTCGTAAACCATAAAGAAATGGCATCTTGCTTTTCATAATGTATGTCGCAATAATTAATGTTAATAAGATGTTTATATTTTTTGTTGCGGCATAGCTAATTTATGTATATGACTGCATTTATTCGTCACTATAATTTGATTTCAGCCAACTGAAACTAAAATGAATTTAAAAATAATTGAAAATGAGAACATCCTTGCTGCCGCAAAATATATTTTATAACTTGAATTCTCTGCGAAGAATATTAAAAAGCCTTTACCACTTCAGTTTCTTCTTCCGTTTGCTACAATTCAGTTGTTTAAACATTTTATCCGTTTTCTCACATTTCTCTTCAAAAAAAAAAAAAAAAAGATCCTTTCAAACCTGTTCATTAAAAGAAAATGTGTATGTTTGTGGGTTTTTGTGCAAATTTACTTGTTTAAATAAATACTTATTAGACTGCAGTTGCAAATGTGCATTAATGCGTATGCACAAACATAAATATATGTATGCAAATAATACACATGTTTTACACAAACATTAAATTTGCTTTGAAAATTTACCAAATTTTCAAGAAAGACACAAGCAAAAAAAAAAAGCACAAAACTTTAATATAAATTTTGTGAATAGACAGAAAAAAAAATGCATGAAATTGTGAGAAAAAAAAATATAGTGAACAAACAAAGAAAATCTGCAACAACAATTTGAAAATCATTTATACCAAAAAGGATTTCTTTATCAACAAAAACAGACAAAAAACCAAAAAAAAAACAAACAGCATGAATAAGGACTTGTTGAAAACAGTGCATTATTGTTTCAAGATTTTTCTTCATATGAAAAACAAGTATTACTTTACACAAATGTGCATGAATGAACACACTGGCAAGAGATGGTATACGGAAGAAAACACACACACACACACACACACTGCTACATTAATATATAAGAAGAAACAAAAATGGCGTTTACATTCGGATATATTCTTAAGCATTTTTTGTTGTTATATTTTACTGAGCGCACAGCAGTTTTTGTTTAAGCAATAAGATACTATTGTTTATTTCCAAACAACTATAACTGCAATTGTTTCAAATTCACTTACAGAAATATATACTAGTAGATAAAAAAAAGAAAAAAACTACAGCACAAAATACAATCCTTGTTAATAACAATCCTATTTTAGTCACACAATAAGAATTTTACAAATGGCTCTAAGTAGATTTTTGTTATTTCATCAAGCACGTTTTTGAAGAAAGAGAGAGAGAGAGAAAAAAAATATTTTAAGAGCAGCAAAATTATCACAACAAAAGTTATACATACGTCGCAAAATTTTGCTATAAGTAGTTACTGTTTTTAATGTTATCTATAGGAAATAAGCTTTTACAGTTAGTTAACATAAATTAAATTTTGAACCTTAACCCTTGCGACACTGCGCCAAAAAACTTTACGAATATCAAATGTGGCATAACTATTATTAATAAATAAAAGTTGGAGCCACCAATCCATAAGACTTACGAGAGTTATTAGTTTTATATCCCAGATAGGATAGTGTAAAAATTCCAAATTACACTGTGCAACAGAATCAAAAACTTTTAAGATTTTCTTTTGCACCTTGTAATATAAATTATTAGATATGTAGAAAACTACGCGCACATATTTTAAGTCACATTTGGACACTCTAACTTTTCGCTGTATAAATGTAGCTGTTATTTTCTGAAAATATTAGTAACGAACACCAACTCAATGATAATAAAGCGGACTAAAGTGTCATACAAAAACATATAGCTTCAGTTTGAAAAGCTTTTATTTTTATTATCTTCAATTGAAATATCAATAAGTATTCAAATCTTTAATTCAAAAATGTTTAAAATATGTATGTATAACTCCGTCTGATCTGAGTATCGCCTTTATAATTCAGAATATTGCCGGCAAGTGGATTTGGGTGCAACTCAAGTTTTTTTATATATTTTTTCGCGTTTTTTGAAAAGTCAGCCTTTACCAACGGATAATCTAGATCTTTATGAATTTACTGATTTCGATATCCCAGGGGCTGCTGTAATTTTTTTTTTTTTTTTTTTTTTTTTTTTTTTTTAATTAGGACCAGCACTCAGGGGATGACCCCTACGTATGCAGTGCATTGTGCGGGAACTCAGAGAGAGGGATAGGGTAGAGAAGATAGATGTTGAAAATGTAGAAGGCTTAACTCTTTTACAACTCTGCTTTGCGCGTTATGTTATTTTTTATAGCAGTGTTGAGGCGTCTCCGGTGTTAGGTAGACGCATCAACTTTGTTAAGCTGTATTGGCAGACATTTTATTAATTGTTTTACTTCACCGATGTTTCTGCTAACCGACGAAGGAGGGCGATGTTGTGTATATTAGCTTAGAACATCATCAATCGCTGTCGGAACAGTTTTTAGTGACCAGTGCTATGCCTTCATCACTTAAATAGTCCGAAAACAATTAATACAATGTCTCACTAATGTACATTACATAAATTAATGATGTTGATTGACTTTCTCTGGCCTGGGTTTGAACCCAGGCCCCACGTCATTGTTTGCTTAGTAGTCAACGCGCTAACCACTTCAGCCAACACCACCCTCAAGTAGAATTATATTTTATGGTCTTTGAATTTTTTTCCACATTCGATGCTGAGGCACTGCCTTCCATAGGAGCATATTTGTTTCAAGATCGCATGTTACAATAGAATTTTACAAACTATGCTTAGTGTAGAGTTCCTTCCAATAAGCCAATGCATTTGAGCTGTTTTTAATTTCATTTGTATCAGCTTTGCATCTATGTGCGATTTCCATGTGAAGATGCACATCGAGATATTTTACATCAGTATGTTGCGTTATAAAGCTAATCAGAAAAAGAATAATTGCGTCGGATGTCATTTAGTATTATTTTGAATAACTTAAATTTCCCTAACCGATCTTACTTTGGGCCTCAGCCAGCAAAAAATTATTATGTTTCTGGAAGCTGTAACAAAATTTCATGCTTTCGAGATGCGCAGTTTTGAAGCGCTTCCGAGGCTGCACAAAAAGAAGGCAGAGGGACCGCTCAACTTATTTTTAATCACGCTGAAGATGGTCGGGTATTTACATTTAGATGACACAAATAATAAAGTAAACAGCGAATAAAAGATAAAATTTCATTTAGATGCTCTCTGCCTCTCTCTTATTTATTTATACTTTTGTATTTGTCTACAGATGAATTATGTATGATAGTAGATTACATAGTAAACCGAAGGCATAATTCAGATAATTTAAACATGAGTTTAGCGCATTTTGGATGATTAGAAAAAGAGCTATTTTATGTAAAAAACAAGAGCTCCAAAGTGGGAAATCGCGAACAAAAATCATGCATTTCCGAAGCGCTTTTGAAGCTGGAGACACAACAAAAAGCAGCTCTCTCTTACAAACCTTCTTCGGCCGCAGCATTTGTTTTTGCTGTGCAACGATTTCTCCTCTACATACATATGTACGTTAGCCTGATCGCTTATTAAAAATAATTTTTGTATTCCATTTTTTTTAGGATTATCACTCAGGGATGACTCCTACTTATGCAGTGCATTGTGCCAAAACTCAGAGAAAGGGATAGAGTAGAGAAGAAAGATTTTGAAAATTAAGAAGGGTTAATTCTTTTACGACTCTGCTATTGCGCGTTTTGTTAATTTTTAAAGCAGTGTTTCGGTGTCTTTCAAGCTGTATGAGCAGGCATTTTATTAATTGTTTTATTTCGCTGACGTTTCTGCTAATTGACGTAGCAGGCAGCTGTTGTTTACATTAGTTTGGAAATGTATCAATTGCTTTCGGAACAGTTTTTTAGTGATCACTGCTATGCCTTCATAACTTAAACAGTCCAACAACAATTAATACAGTTCCACTTCAATGTAAATTAGAGAAATTAGTGATGTTGTTTGACTTGCACAGGCCAGGGTTTGAACACAAGCTGACGCAAATATTTCCGGTTAAAGTTCTTTTGAAAGTTTTTTATTATTAAATTGTACACAATAGCTTTTAGCATAATTTCGAAGCAATTGTCTTCCTTTAGTTTTTACTGTAATTTTATTATTCACTTTCTTTCACAGTTGCTTTAAACATTGAAATAAAAATTAAATTATATACCATATACTCTCTTTTATTACCATTTATATAAAATGATAATCAAACATACAGTTATTATCAAATTCACCATTTCTACCACATCCGGTAGTACCATAGTGGCAAAGAGTATGAATGAAATCCAACCACTACAATTAAAACCGCTACAAGCGCAAAAGACATACATACTCGTACATACAACAACAATAACAGTATTACGTATTACTGTTAATAATAGTGATGAACAACATTATTAAGAAATATATTTATGTATTTTATTATCACTTTATGAAACCAATGAAAACCACGAAAAGCAAACTGTTTACTACGAAATTTATTTTCATTGCAGTAATTTTGGAATGCATACAGGCTCATACATACCCGTATGAGTTTGTGTGTGTTTGTGTGTGTATTTCTATATATATTTTTTGCTTTAGAAGAAACGTTTATGAATTTAAAATTCATAAAAAAGGAATTATGATTACGTTTTTTGTGAACGAAAAATAGTTTAAATTTTTTTGCTTAATAATTCCAAAAAAGTTTTTAACAAAATCCTTTTATTTTTAAGTAAAACATTTAATGGATTACTTGTAACGAATGTGAGGTATGACTGAATTAATCAATTTATTGTAAAAATTTAAAAATTATTGTTAAAATTTAAGTTTAGAAACTATTTGATATATATAATTTTTTTTTTATAAATACAGTGAACTCGCGGTAATGTGAACTTATCAAAACAAAGGTTATTCTCTTTATTGAAGTCGTGCACATTTTCGATTGCAATAATTTTTACCATTTTTGCAGCATATTAGGTTAGTTTAGGTTACGAGGGCCGCCACATCTGAGACGTGATGCACTTGGATCCGTTGCGTCGGTCCCTTTGTGATATCCTACAGCAGACAGGGCACAGTCAATTGGTTATACAATTCCCTGTAATTGCCCTGTCGCCGATTCAAACCATCCAGATTGTAGCAAGAAAGAGGATAGGTTCACTGGCCCCATATTCGCCAAACTGTCTAAGTCTGACAGAGTGTTGGAGCCCATAGTAGTAGCCCTTATGCTATTAAGTGCGGGACATTGGCATAGAAGATGAAGAACTGTTTCCTCTTCCTCCTCCTCGTTAAAACTTCTGCAGTAGTTCAGCGAGTTCTGTGCAGGCTGTAGCGGGGCCAAGTGGACTTGGCGACTTGATAGTTATACTCTTGTTCCCACCATTTTTGAGCAACGTTATATGATTCCTGTTAGATCAATCGCTTGCAGTAAGAGAGGGGAATGCCAACGATATCATCGTGTTGCTCAATGATGCACCCCTTTTGGCAATTTCGTCTGCAATATCGTTACCAGTGCACTTTAAGTGCCCTGGAATCCAGACTAGTGTTGCCAAAGTTGGTAGGGGGTGGTAGAGTATTGGGGTCTGAGGTTTTCTTACCGGTCCTTACCCCTGAAAAACGCACATTGGCGACGCCCGTGTTGTCTAGCTTAGCTTTGACCAACCTGACTCACGAAGAGGGAGGTTTAGCCGTCTTTGCGACAAGGGCTTCAGCGGTTTTAGAGGTTCTGAGCTTGAAGTTCGCATGTATCTCACCGCGAGGTTTTTGGCAACGGCTTTTTGGCTGTGCTGCCTTATGGTGAATCACCAGGTTGGGTGTGTCACCCTGGGTCTTCGCCACACCAAGTCGTCCGTTGGCTGACAGGGCCTTTTAAACAGAGAAAACAGTGCCTAATAAATACCTAATAAAATAGAACAAAATTAATAAGAGATCTCTACGGATTTTTTTCCAGAAGGAAGTCTTATTATTTTAATAAGGAAAACCTTTTTGAAAAAACCAAGGACAAAAACTCGTCAGGGCAAAAAACTGTGGAAAAAATCACAAAATGGATTAAAAGACTTAAACTTATTTCTTAGCGTCTGCATAGCAAAAAAAAAATACCCAAAAAGCTCCGAGGCGAAAAAATCCCCCAAAACGAAAATAAATCACCAGTAGACAAAAATAAAATTGACTAAATGCTAAAAATCGGCAAAAGGAAATGAAACAAGCATACATCGGACAAAAGCACGCCAGGGAAAAAAACTTATACTAACTGCGAAAAATCACAATATGAATAAAAAAAGAGATATGACACACTTAACTCTTAACGTCTGTAGGGGAGCCTCGACTGCTTGTCTCAGTTTAAAGAAAATGAATGATAAGAAATACATCTTTCTCCTTAACTTCTCTCTTTGTATAAAACCTAAGATCCTTTGCAATTTACAATTTAAAATTGCACTGCAACGCTTTTGCAAAAATTCATGCAATAGTTTTCATTAAAATTTCTTGCTTTACTTTAACAACAGAAAAAGAAAAAGAAATTTATTGTTAATAATTTTAAAATGTTTAAAGCTGTTTTAAGCAGAAAACCATAATAAATCATCGTTTAAAATACGACAGCTTAGCCACTACTAACACACACACACAGTTACGCAACTATTTCAATGTATGCATGCATGCATGTCCTTATAGGTGCATACAAAATAAATGGTGTGTAACATTGAGACAAAGAAAACCCCATTCACACACTAACGCGTTATTATTTTCCTACAATGTTTTTTTTACAACATTTTTATAGTCCAAAGTAGTTTATTTGTGAAATTTTATTTGTGTTTTACCACCATAAAGTAGAGAAGACAAAAAGGATAATATAGTGCCGGTAAAATTGTAACGCTTTACAGTTGTCATTGTCTGTATTTTCTTTAGCATTTTTTTTTCTGGTTCTTCCTTAAATAAAAACACACTGGCTAAATAATTTCTTGCATTATTGCTATTCACACCTTCTGCTGCTTTTTTTTATCGTTTTGTGTTATTTTTGCTTAAAACAATTTTATATACTTTTTAATTGCAAAAGTGATTTTATTTCAGTTTTTTTATTTCTTTTTTTTTGCTTTACTGAACAATGAATGATTTACCACAAAAGGAAATTATAGTTTTATTAAGCGACGGAAAGTTTTGTGAAATTTCTTTGCTATAAAATTAGTTTATTGTTCCTTTTCAATGAGTTCTGGAAAGGCGAAAGCTAATTATTTTCGTTTAAGGTGTTTCATTAGTTTATTAGAGAAGCACTAAGCGTAAATCTATTATTTTTATTGCCCAGTAATACTCCTTATCTTTTACTTTCTTTTTCGTATTGCAAGTATTTCTTTTAGTTTTTTTGTTGGTATTCAAAAATCATTTTCGCCTTTTTGTTTTTGAAATCCTGTGGTTGGTGTTGCAGCTTCTGTCAGTTTTCTCTAACCATTTTTGTATTGTTTAAATTTACGCAATAAACATCTAAGAAATAATTATGGAAAATTAATATGAAAACCACAAAAATTTAATTTGGTCAAGTTTTTTTATTTTCATGTCATTTGAAACACAAAACTATTTGTGGCAATTATTTAAAATGACAGACAACAATTTAAATATTATGAATGCGGAAATAGCATTTGGCCAACAATTTTTGCAATTAAGACTTTTGAATAGCTTAAAAACAATCGATTGAAGAAAAGTCCTTTAATAAATCCCACTAATAGTAATAAATTGAAATAATTATTATGGCGAAAATTAACTAGTTTTTAGGCAGTTGTAACATTTTTTGCAGAATGCATTGCCGGCAAAAATGTTTCGATCTCAACTATTTTCTAAAATTTTTTTCGCTAGCTTAAAAATGTCCTGCATGTCCCGGAATGAATGAATCCTTTGCACTCGTTCAAAATTTGCTTGCCTTACTTTTGAACGATGCTGCTGCAAAATCTAAGTAGTGAAAAGAGTCAATGCTTTAATCACGAAAATGTTGACCAGATTTTATTATTTGGCGGTTTCAAGCAGGAAAGTATTGAAAAGACAGCAGGGATAGATGGCCATAACATGTACTGGCTGGATACAATAAGTAAATACTTTACGATTTTCTGGGAAGTCATGCCTTCTTATGACAGACGATTATCCATTTACTTGATATTAGATAGCCAAAAAGGATTCAAGGACTTAATATATGATGAGTCAAGTTTGGGTACTATCATCAATTATAAAGGGTGTTTGTTTTTTAAAGTGACACAAGTTTAATTCGTAATAAAAGAAGGAAATATATTTTTAATATCAATGAAACGGGCTTTATTGGAAAGAAAATTTTATAAAATTAATGTTTAAATATGATTTCTGGCATGTGGCGCGTAGAAGGCGCAAACTGGAACACCAATTTTAAAAAAATTTTCGCAACATTTGCGGCCGTATTTCGCTGATAACTCTTCGAATGTTGAGTTCCAGGATTTCAATTGTTTGTGGTTTATCGTCGAAGACAAGTGTTTTAACATAACCCTAAATAAAATAATCTAATGGGGTTAAATCACACGATCTTGGTGGCCAATTATTTGGGCCAATACGTGAAATTATTTTTTCATCAAAAGTTTCTTTGAGTAAATCAATTGTAGTGTAAGTCGATTCATAATGAAATTTCAAAGCCAACTAAGCAAAAATCAACTATCAGCTGGTAAATGGGTGCTCAAATAAAGCAGTGATGCCAACTCAAAGTTGTGACCCTCTAAAAAAAACACCCTTACACATCTTCATAAAATTATATATATATATATATATATATATATATATATATATATATATATATATATATATATATATCTATACAAAATTAATAAATTACGCATTTTTCTTAATGCCCGATCATAGAGGACATGCTGGAAACGAACTGCCTAAATACTAGAGGGTTTAAACGTTCATTTAAGGAACGGCATCCTGTTTTTTTTTTTGTCAACGAGAAAGACTTTGCGAAACGCAAAAAGCTAAACGCAAACAGGCTAAAAGTTTTTGTGGAATCCTGATGAAGTAAAAAAATTCTTTTTTACAGTTTATGTGACGAATAACCTATTTTTTGTTTTTTTTTTTTAGATTTTGTAGTATTAAAAAAAACTGCATTTGCATATCACCAGTATTTTATAACCGAAAAGAGTTTCATTTAAGATGCAATAAGATAATTTTTCTTAGAAATGAATTTTGACAATGAAACAATTTGGTTTTTAATACAAGAATTTCAAAAAAAAAAAAAAAGAAAAAGATTACTAGAAACACTGCCAATTTGTTTACTAAAAAACATGTTTTTAAAGAAACATTTTGTCTGCGGCTGCATAAAGTTTAATATTAAAATGATCACCATTAAACCTAGTTAAGTTTTTAATAGCAAAAGGAACATAATGATTTTAGAATAATTTAAAAATGCTCCTTATAAAGTAAATGATTGTGTTCTAAAATTAGCTTTTACTGATTTACATTGATATCTTTTTTATTGAATATTTATTACAGAGTCACAAATTTTTTAATTCGAAAATTAATTGAGTTTAAGTTGAGATATTCTTAAAGTTAATTTAAATGCAAAACTTTTACAATCTTATATGATCAGATTACAGCTTAGACGGCATTCATACTACACCAGCAACATGGACTTTGCTACAATATTAATTTCTGATAAATTTTGTTACATACGAGTCTTTTAGAATATAAGATCTGATGTTTTTAAGTGAAGCTGTAATTATATATAACATACAGGCGTGATCTAAAAGGTTTGGCGAAAATCTTTAGTTTTAAGCGCCGTTTTGGAAAATATCATGCGGCAGAAAATGTGTGATATGTTGAAAATTTATGAAGTAAAACCAAGAATTTTTACATAAATCTTTATAAAGAGAAATTAAATATGATCCAAAAGTAGCTGGTACAATCAGAAATTGATCAAAAAGTATTTTATTCATAAACGACCAAATTACTGCCACAAACATTATTAGATTGCTCCTGCATGTTACTGTTATTTATGAGACCGTTTAGTGTGAGACATGAGTCTGTTCCTAAAAGCGGTTTGTACAAAAAAACTCTTATAATTCATATATTGTGAAATGGACAATATTTTTTTTTATATATTTTATAAAAAGTTGTGTGTATGGGGCTGTGCACATATTACGTAAAGCTCCAAGGGGGGGTTAAAGATTTGTTACGGATTGGAAATTTTGCACTGAAAAATTATTAAAAAGCGTTACGGTGGGGGGGGGGTGGGTATAAAATCTCTGAAAACAGCGTTACGTAATATGTGCACAGCCCCTATGCATTTAAAAAACCATAAAAAAAACTTTTAAAAGCCACTTGAAAACTACAAAAAAAAATTTTCTATGGATAATTTAACCACAAACAAAAAAACAAAAAAAAACCAAAAAAAAAACCAATAAATTGCAACAGCAAAAAGATTATTATGTATTAATTTTTGTTGTATGTTCTGGCTTAAATAATTTATAATACAATAATTGTTAATAATATAATTTCGTTTGTCTTTGTATTGGGTTTTCTATACTTTTGTGATGTTTTTTTTTATCAATTATTCGGGCAATAATGTGGTAAATAAAAATTATTTAAAAATGCAAGTAAACAAAATGTTTTGCTTATATGTTACAATGTATGTATACATACTTATTTCAGACATGGGAATATATAACAATTGATAACTGAAATGATAGTCAAATTGCTTAAATTTTAAGTTTCTGGAACTAAGTGTCATAATGTAGAAAAAAATATACAATAAAAATTATAACTTTTTATAATCAAAATTATTTGTTAACAAAATTGTAGGTCTTTCAGTTAAATTATTGTAACCTAAACCAACGAAATGTTGAGCAAGTGTAATAAAATAGATAATATGGTTTTATTAATAAATATACATGTAGTGTTTTCTTTAAAAAAAAAAAAAAAAAAAAATGTAGAAAGTGTACTTTTGGTGTTCGTTTTTTAAAAATATTTTACTCTCTAAAAGGGTGGAAGGCATTGCACTATAAGCCCCGTATAAATCGATAGTGCTGATAGTGCCTTGTAAAACAAAGCAAAGCTGCTAAAAAGGGTTTCTAATTTTTCATAAAATGTGTTTTATTCTAGCGAAATAACAAGTTGCACTCTTACAAGGTTGGCAAGACATTTTATATACATAAGTACCTTTCAACAAGTTGCCATTTTGTGTGTAGAAAAGAAAACACCAATAAATTAAACTAACCAGAGAAATCAGTCTAAAGGGAACCCTTAAAAAATATTAAAATTAATCATAATTTCAAATATTTATTTCTTAGGGCCAATAATTGACTTCCTATTTAAATACTCATTCAGCTAATTTTCATTTAAATTTATGTTGCATTTAAATAAGATTCCATTTTTTCAGTGAGTAATTATAGTTCTTATTTAATTACGATGAAAATATGGTAGCACTGCGTAAAATAAAAAATTTCCCACAAATTTCCCTAAAGAACAGCTGACTAGAACAAATAAAGAAAAATCCAAAAAAATATATTATTATTTTAGCTAAAAATAAGAATAATTAAGAACTGCTGAAATGTTTTCAAAGAATAAAAGCAACTTTCAATACGATTAAAAGGTTAATAGCGACAAAACAAGACAAAATTTTATGCAGTTTGCCAGCAGCCACAAATATTTTATTGGCTTTATTTTATATAAGAAGAACAAGCAGTCAAAAACATATGGAAATTCGTAAAACTTATGTAGTATTTAAATGCACAATGTTGGCTATTTAATGATGACTTAATTTTTCAGTGAAAAATTTAATTTTGTATATAAATAGCATTTAAAAATAAATGACATATAAATCAGTACTGAATTATTGGCCCTTAAGAAAATTTTAGGTCAATCAGTTAAATTATTTTAACGTAATAAACATTATTATTATTAAGTGAGGCCATAGGCATTGCGACCCAAAGGATTTTTTTTGTAGTTCAGATGTTCACCGAAGTAAATTAAGGTTGCGAATAAAACCAACTGCTCTACACTGTAGTTTGGAGTCATCGAGATGCCTCGGATAGCTCTATTCTTACTGCCGAGCAGTCACAGAGAATGTTCTTCGGCGTCTATTATTGCGTTTCGCATAATCAACATAGATCAGTGTCCGAGTTCCCAATGATGAATTAATGTCTCCTGAGACCGCAGTGACCGGTAAACCAAACCGTCAGTAATCTAAGATATTTTTTGTCCAAAAGTAGTAACTTTTGGGATTTGTTTTAGGATAACGTAATAAATCGACGCCAAGCAGTAGCGAATTCCATCCGATCCCATGAACTTTTGTGTTCTTTGATATATCCATGCGATATACCAAAGAAGGGTTACGGTCTTATAAATTAACGTTTGGTTCCGTTGTTGATTAGACATTTAGCACGTTCGTTTCCAACATGACCTTCTTGGCCACCCATCCAACATAACAGTAATTTTTTTTTCGCACTAAGGTTATTGAGAGTTTTAAAGCAGTTTATGACAACACCCAACCTTATCTCGTAAGACATTAAGGCCTCGAGTAAAGCGTAACTATCAGACATCAAGTAGATATGAGTACTCCTACATTTTCGTCTTAGGTACTCTCTAGCAATAATAAGATTAGCATAGATTTTGGCTTGGAAATTTGTGGGGCATTCCATAGGAATTTGGGCCGTATATCCCTTCCACTCGTACACAGAAAAAATTAAAAGATATAAATGTAGTATTCAGAAAAAGTAAAGTTGGATGCTTGCAAGTACATTTGCTATGCTGCCTTAGACATGCGTTCAAAAGTTTTGCGATCAAACGAATATTTTGCGTTTTACAAAGCAGAGTTCAGCTTTTAAAAATAAACTTCACTCCTACTGAACGAATAAAGTATGCTTCTCCATATTTGAACTAAACGTTTTATTCAGATTTTTCGAAAATGTTATTTTTATTTTGGTTGAACAGTCATTCTGCAAAATAGAATGCAATATTTAGTAAATTTCGTCATAGAAAATATAAAATGCTTCGTTCAACTCTCAATGTAAATAAGAAAATTACCTAAACGCTCCGTTTAAAAATCTTAAATGCAACATAGTAAAAATATTTTTGAGCAATTTCTTTATTTTTAAACAAGTTTACATTTTTAAAACACAAATCTAACGGGACAACACAAGTTATTCGACAATCTAGTTACCCAACAATCAATTTCAGAACCAATGTTTATTTTATACTACAGAACTATAATGTATATAAATAATGTAATGTGTACTTTTATACTCCAAACCAAAAACAAATTTAAAAATGATTACTTAAGTGACAATAAAAATATTTAAATAAACATGCAGAGTCAATATTAAAACTTCTGTGTGCAATAAAATTGTTCTTGTTCGAAAATTGGTTATATACTTATATCTGCATTTGCCTTTTTGGAGTCATCGGTGTACCATATTTGGTCGGTGTCTTCGTGCTATGGGTTATAGTTCTGTCATGAGCAGCGTTCAGTAATTCTTTTGTCAAAGGTTTTGTTTGTTTAGAACTAAAGTCGATTTTGTATTTTATTACTTATTCTTTTCTTATGACCCATTTACAAAGTGTCCCTATAAGATCAAGTGTCCAACCAGATCTCCACTAAGACACGTAATAAACATACAGCTGTATGTATGAGCTGTTGATAATATTAATAAATTTTAAAATGTAGTTCACAATATCCAAGCCTGACAGATTCATTATTCATAAGCATTTGCTATAACATGTACAAATATGTAATAACTTTTCTGTAATATTGTAGTCGTTTATATGTAAGTATGTATGTATGTGTGTGTGCGTGTGTACGTCTGTATAAATTGCGTAAATTAAAACTTTTTAATTTTAAGTAATAAATACGATTATTTATTTGTTTATTTATTTGATACCATGATGCACTTCTATCGTTTATTAAATATATTTTTTGCATTTTTTTTTCCGTTCAGTGTTTGATAAATAACCAATTTAATATATTTATTTATTTATTATTATTTTGCAACCGACTGACTGACTGACTGTAACAGTGATGCCAGAGGGTATTTTCTTTAAATTCCTACATACCTCAAAATAAATCCCATATTTTTTTGCATTTTTTTTTCTACCCTAAAAATTTATGTATTTCAAGTTTTAAACGGATATAAAAAATAATAAAAACAAAAATTGCGAAAACCATATAATATTTGATTGCCTTAGCAACTATTGTTCGAGTAAGTAAAAATGCACCTTTTCGGGGAAAAATTTCTTCCATTTTATTACCTTAATGTCATATTATTGACAAAAACTTTCCACAAATATTGAAATAAATTAATCAAGTTTCTGATTGATTTAAGTAATAATTAAAAATGTACTAAAATTGCTCTTATAACACTGTACTCAAAAAAAAAGTGTTCCAACACTTGCTTCTGCTATAGGGGGAATGGTACAGGAAATTCCATAATCCTTATCTTGAGGTTTAAAGATGTGTACATCACTTTTATGTTGAAGATCACGAGAAATATCAAAAACTCTAAATCTTTTCTGTATGGGTCTTTTTAGCAAAAGCTCCAATACCGAAGACAGTAAAATTCGGTATTTAAAAAAAATAATATAGAAAAATAAAAAAAATAAAATAAATTGAGAGCCAATATCTACAACTTTGGCTTTTAAATTACAACCAAGGCAAATTCACTTAATAGGTGCTGTTATTAACACAGCAGAGCTACTTTTTTTACATGTATGCAAAGCAGCTGATATATCAAATGTTGTTCCAATGCGACTCCTACACGTTGTGACTTGTTGTACAACCAATTGTTACGTTAGAGGTCTGGTTGACCAACGGTTGGTCATGGGTTGAATAAGAAAACAAAAATATTTGATTTTTATTCAGCTGACGATCAACTTAGCCATCAAATTGATAAGTGTGATGGAGATTTTTTTCGTTTTGTAAAGGCCTCTTTACATGGTAATACATGTATATCGGTATGTCAAAAATTTAAAAAAATCTTATCACGTAAACGCAAATCGTTATGAGTAAGAGAGAATACGGATAAAAAATCTGACAAGCGTTCGGTAAATGTGTATTTTTTAAACCATTTTAGAAACTTACATATACGCATTTTATCAGAGGTGTCTTTTTAAGTAAACATTGGCAGAGTATACATTGGAAGAGTATATATTGAAAGCGGCATCATTTCTATACAACAATTACAAAAACAACTTAAACAAATTCATGTTGTTTTTGTAAATATTGTAGAACTGTAACCACCAGCTATTTCGTAGCGCAGACTTTTGATTTTATTAATATTTTCCGTGTAAACATAAAAAATACCTGCAACAGACTTTTGTTCTCTCTTCTTATACACAAAGAGAATTTCATAATATTTTGATTCTACAAAGTGTTAATACTTTGTCTTACCATGTAAACTCACCTTACGCAACATCGTGTAAAGTAAACAATTGCCCAATTCACAAGCGTGGTTGTATTGCTTATTGTTGTATATGCAAAGACAATTACAAACAAAAATTCTGTCAACAAAAATAAATTGTTCTAAAATCGTTTTTGGTTTGAGAAATTTTATAAAAATTAATTCTTAATGATATTAAATAAAAAGTTTGTGGAAATATTGTAGCATGTGCAGCGAACAATAAACAAGTTTATTTAACTCGGTTCTACGACCAGTTGCAACGTATAGAAGCCGCATAATGTTGCACTTGTTGTTGATTCCACATCACCTGTAAAGTGAATTCGCCTTGATAACATCTTTATATTTGCAATATTCAGAAAAAATTGAATGGTAAAAAAAAATAAATGCTTCACTCATTTTAAGTTAAGAGATATTCTCACTGTCTTAGAGCTCTTTTTCACATGAATACTATTACGGACTTATTTGGGCGCTTACGGTATTATACCTATGTAATTTTAACTTGTTCGAATTAAAAAAAAAAATTATGTAGCAGTGAAATTTACAAATGCTTCTGATCACCCTTTTAAATTGAGCTTCAGTGTTGCTGCTTGAAATAAATGATTTAGAACATAAATAATTTTTCACTAAACTTTGCGAGTATTTTGCAGAGAATATATAATTTTAGTGAATTTTCAACATTACTGTTGGTTGCTGTTTTAAAACAAGTGATGGAATAGTGAGTTACTCTATGAGTTTACGATCGATTATACACTTTAACGAGAAATGAAAATTATTCAAGGACAAACCTGGATGAGCTGCTAATTTTTTGTATGTGATTCTTGAGGAAATTTTATATAAATTAACGAAAACATTTGACAATACAATGAAAATTACAAAAAAAAATAATTATTTTTTATAACACTTGAAGACGTAACAATACATTTTTTGCTTAAATTCTACTTCAAATATAAAATGTAGTATCGGTATGGTTTTTTGTGGTGGAGTTCATGCAAGTTGATAAAACTTATACTAAATTAAAAATATTTTTTCATAGAAGCTAACAATATGTTTATCTCTGGGTAATTGTCTGTTCAGTGTTTTGAAAGGTATACGCGTTAAGGTTGCTACTAATACATTGCCACCTATATGTCTCTATGTAAATTAAAAAAAGAAAGACAAAAGAACATGTAAGTATGTCATACATTTGGGTTGCACAGAGAAAAACAAAAACACATTTATACTAAGATATGGGAGAATTGTGGGATAAAACTTAAGAGAGTTTAATAAATTGATTCAAATCATTGGAAGGTACTTTGTTTTTGCATTTCAGTGTTCTGCTTAATTTTTAATAAATTGTGAATTTATTCAAACTAATATGTAGCAACTGTCGACCTTATCGACCGTGTTCTAGTCATAGAAAGAAAAATCATAAAAAATCTCTTATAAAACAGTTATAAAACAACCAAAACTACAATTATTTAATGACACATTTGTATGAATTCAGAAAAATTAAAAATAAAAATAGAACGTTTAAATGCAAAAACAAAATACCTTCCATTGAGTTAAATCAATTTACTCAACTCTCTCATCTTATGTATAGATATCTTGTTGCTATTTTTCTCTTTACATCCAAATGAGTAAAATACATGTATGTGATGTTTGCTTGCTTGGCTTTAACTTGCATGCGTAATAAGTGTGAATGTAGTGGTAGGAACTTAAAACGGTTATAGCTCCCAAAAAACTGAACCCACAATACCTCATTCACTTCTGTAAAAAAATGTCTTTAATTTGGTAGAAGTCTTGTAAAAATCAGTTGTATAATATGTGCATGAAGAGCAGCACAAAATAAGCAATTGTCTATTAATTATATAGATATACCAAGAAATAATTGTAGTTGTGGTTGTTTTATAAAACTTTTAAAAGAGATTTTTTATGAAAATTTGTTGCGATTGTGTCGGCCGTTGGTTATATAAAAACACATACATACATTTAATTTATTTTTAAATCAACAATAAAAAAGCAACCGCATTGAATTTTGTCGTGACGAAAAGAAAATATCACACAAGATAATGCGTGATTGCTAAAAATTTCACGTGAGTCGTGTTCATCCCCAATCAATGTCGAAGCAGTCAAACGCCACTAACTGCGCGTAGTGGTAAACTTTTAATTGGCTATAAATGATGGACATTGAATATAATTAGTTTTTGCGCAAAACTTTAACGTAAATATTTTGAAAACAAATTATAAACACAAGTATGCTTGTTGTATTTCAGAATTCATTAACAGATTTATAAAATATTAATTCGAGTTTTTTTTAAACAAGTACAAGCAAAGTGATGCATACTACGAGTATTTAAATTAAATTACAATAAATGCAAAATACTTTTACGTTTAAAATTGATATGTGGATTTATATGCGGGTGTTTGTTTTTTTTTTTTTTGTTTATTATTAAATTATATTTTTATACTGGATGCGAAAAATTTCATCAGTGAAGCACAAGTTGTTTGAAATATACACAAAAAATTTATTCAGTTCTATTTTAAATCACAAATAAAGATGTTAGTATTCTCTATATACTTATATTACTAAAAAAAACTTTTGCGGTAATAATCTGTTACTCAAAAAAGTTACTAAAATTTTCATTTGTAGTGTGTTAGTCATGTCCATATGATTGTATTTCCGTGATACTTATACCAAATCATTGGAAGACTTAAAATATACTTTTGAAAAATTACTAAGCCATTTGTCTCTTGCACATACTGTAAAAATTCTTTGGAGAAACAAAACGGATTCATATCAAATGCAATTGGTTTGTTCTTTGTTCTACTTGTTTATATATCCTTTTTTCTTGGGATATTATTAAAGAAACGAAAAACACTAGAATAAAGCTCAACTTGAATAAAATATAATCTGAAAAATAAACTAAAGTTCCAACCCATTAAGAAAATGATAAAGCTGTAGTGTATAAACTTACATCTGACTCAGCAGATTCAATTAATGATAGAGTATCTTTAACTAGTTGATTGCAGTTGCTGTGATGGCAGTGAGGTCTAAGCGGTAAACAACTCTGATGATGAGACCGTGTTTAGTCTCGAAATATCATTATGTCAGTTCAACCCTCCGCGCAGTCTAATTTTTTTTTGTCTGTTTAATTATTACGAGCTTCTAGATTTTTCCTTCTAATAAAAATATTAATTTAATTTATAAAAAATTAAGTTTAGATAAAACGAACTTAATCCTGATAAGTTCAAATTTCTTTGATTAAAATTTCATAACTTAATTGATATTATTAAAGTGTACTTTTGATTTGCTAAAGGCACCAACGAAATGCAGGCATATGGAAAAGTCTAATACAAAAAAAAATTCAAGATATTCAGAAAAAGATATTAGAAACAACTTAACCCATAAACGGCGTTCCAGTGTCTTCGAATGCAGGTGTTGGCTGCAATGATAAGCGTGTTGACTACTCACCAAACAATGACTTAGGACCTGGGTTCAATCCCTGGTCAAGGCAAGTCGTCAACATAATAAATTTTCTCCCAAATACATTAGTGCAGCTTGCATTAATTGTGCTTAGACTGTTTAATTAATGAGGGCGTTGGCCTGGTCACTAAAAAACTGTTCCGCCACCGAATAATTCTCTTCCAAGCTAACGTACACCACAGCGCCCTAATTCGTCGATTATCAGGACCGTCGATGAAGTAAAATAATAAATAAAATAGCTCATCATGCAGCTTAAGAAAGTTAATACAGGGCTGTAAAAGAATTAAGCCTTCTACATTTTATACACCTGTCTTCTCTGTACTCTATCCCTTTCCCTAAATTCTGGCACATTACATTGCATAAGTAGGCTTCATCCCCTGAGTGCTGATACTACCAAAAAAAAGTTTTTTACATCCTAACTAGTAATTTGGGTAGACCGAGGAGTTGAGTTTTGGAAGACCCCCATTAGTTATTTTGAATAGAGAGCCTTGAGTGGAATCTTATATGCCTTTCGACGATTGTTGAATGTAGTATTATCTAGGATGAAATCTTGGCGATTCTAAATAAAACGGAATTGTTGACTGAACCAGTGACTCAATTTAATTCTTTTTTTTTTATTTATTCTTAATCAAAGTGTGGAATGAGAAGCTTAATTCGCACCAAATATCAAAGATCTTTGTCATTATATTGGTGTCGAGCACTAGAAGTTAAGTTACGAATTTTCTGAATTAATGTCCGAATTTCGAAAAAGTTTATTTCCGAATCAAAATTTCGCATAAAAAGTTGTTTATGAAAAAATAGTTTATTTACAAAAATTTATTTTTCGTGTTAATATTTCAAAAAAAAACTTGAAGAGCTTTAATATTTGGTGTGACCTAGTATTTTCTTTAGGAACATCGATTAAAAAACAACACAGGAGTTTTGGAACACGAAAATAAACCCAATTGCAAAAAAAAAAATTAGGAAAAAAGCGAAAATATTTTTTTTTTTTTTTTTAATTTCATGCGTTGAAAATCGATGTCAGTATAAAAAATCTTAGTTCAAACCAAATTGTTAAAACTCTTTGTTTTTGCTTAGAGCTGAAGCACGATGACAACGAAAAGTTTCTAATAATCCAGTATTGAAAGTTCAATTTTTAACTGCCAACAAAACCTGAAAAGCTCAGCAATATTATTAATATAAAAACAATTATTATAAAACAAAAAAATTCACTGCCAATCGATTGACTTTAAAAACCTTTGGCAGTAATAATTATAAAAACCAGCAATGTACGTGCCTTTCATTTTTCTGACAAATGACTTTAAGTTTAAATCTCTTTTAAAAAAACGTCTACATAACAAAATCAAGTGCAAATTGCTTACATTTAAAAAAAACTCACCTGTTGCCTGTCACTTTTATTTTCATTTTGTTGCAACAATTTAGCAGGTGACATTTTCATTAAGTTCAGTTGTTTCAATATTGTTACCAGCCATTGTTTAACACATACAATAATTATGATGATGTTGTCTTTGCAATGTTTGAAATCTTTCGAGAAAACAAAAAAAAAACATTTAAATTTTCTTTCTGCACATTTTCAATGAACGATAAATCACTTTCTCTAAAGTCGCATCAAAAATAAAAACAACAGAAAATATTATTAGTGTAAACAATTTCAAAATGTGACGTTAAAGAGATTTGTTCTTCGCAAAATGAAAAAATAATAGAAATTTAAAAATCATAGAAAATTGCAAACAATCACATAAAATCATCGTTGAAAGTGAAGTTTTTATTTTCGTATGAATTTCGCATTTAATATAATGCAACGATGGATAAGAGATGTGCACGTGACAACATCATTGACATATGCAAGATATCTTCATGCATTAGCAAGGGTGCAACATGCGTCAGCCTGCATTTTCTGCTTGGTTTTTAACGGATTCTCTATGCTTTCTTCTTTCAACAAAATTTTTATGTTTTTACATACATACATATGTATATTACGCTTGAATATAATGGTAGTGCATTCATTGTTGGTTAGACGATAGTTTTATTGTGTCAATCTTATGAGAGTCTGTACAAGAGTGAGTAAAAAAAACAACTACTCACAAATTCATCTCTACAATAGATATTAACAGTGTGTCATACTGACACATTTTTAGATTAACATACTTTCTCATATTCGTACATATGTATGTACATTCATATATACTTGCTTTTAGCTTACACACACACACACACCCAAGCACATGTTAGCAAATGATGCCTGAAGCTTAGCTTTACATCTGACACTTTTGTTTTAATGTCAAATTGATTGACAGACAAATGTGAAGATATACGAGGAGAATACAGACAACAAACGGATAGACAATAAGAAAGAAGCACGCGTTAAAAAGGATTTTTCTTTTTCAAACAGAAGAGACTTCCAACACATGATTGAACTGCTTACTTAGCAGTTACGAAAGTGAAATCGCACTCATCTTTTGGGTTCTATAAATTCGATATTTTATTAGTTAAGAGTTATTATTTTTAGCTTAATTTTAATAATTTGATTTTTTGTTAATTAAAATATTATATTGAAAAATAGAAATACTAGAACAAAACAAAAGTCCATAGAAAAAGCAATGACAAGTTTATTAATAATTCTAGAAAAACTTTGGTAATACTCCTATAACCTTAATTAGTGTCCCATAGTGCAGTTATAGAAATATTAATAATTACTTTGTACACATGGTAACAGCTTCTCCACTTCTATTGCAAGAGTCTTTTGTTTAAAACAGCTACCGGCGGCATATAACACATACAATTATATGAGCCGTTTATTTTGAAAGTGGCATAAGTCACTTTTTTTGTTGATTGCAAATTTTTTACAAATGATTTAGTGTTGCCATTAACTCGATTTTTTTGGAAAAGTGACTTATGCCACTTTCAAAATAAACGACTTATATTCCGTTAATGTATGGGACTTTTTTGTCACTATCGCACTCACCAAGTTTGTGAGTACAAATGTTTGAAAATTTATTCCACTCCGCCTAATGGATTCCAAAACCGTTTAATGGATTCGAATGAAATTTGATAAGCCGATTAGAAATGACGTAATTGAAATTAAGGGTACTTTTTAGGGGTAAAAATAAAAACAGATTAGTGCTTTTGGTACTTTTTGTTTCTTTAAACTTTCTTTACATTAACAAACAATTCAATGTGGGAAATCTGATACCAAAACGCAGAAATCAAAACTGAGAATTTCTTCGGGGGATCTGTCATCAGAAAAGGATGAGAATGGTCTATCGTTCAATAAGGTTTGGGGTTCCGTATACACGTGGTGTCACTTACATCGATTACTTTTAAAGCTTTAAAACGATTACTGGTGAATATTACTAAGAATTTTTGGACAGATTCAAGACTGGTTTTGAAGCCAAAACAATAACAAAAGATTTGTTTTATCAGAACAACACCATGCTATTATTTCCTGTGTCCAAATTTAAAGAAATGGTATTAAGAGACTTGAATCAAACGAAGAGGCTATCGTTGAAGTAGAGCCGTATTTCGATCGCGTTGAGAATGAGAAATCTTAATATTTATAAGGAACAAAAAATCTATTAAGAAGCTGGACTAAATCTCTTGATCTTAAAGGAGACTATTTTGATAAATAAAACTTTTTTTTCATAAATTTTAATTACCACGTTGCTTTGATTGAGCAGCCAATTGTTAATTTGTTTGCTACCGCACTGGGATAGTGTGTATATCAGTAGCATAGAAAAAAATAAAAATATTTTTCAAATAAAAAATTTGTGATATCAATTATAAATTTAATTAAATTTGCACCAGTAAACAAATTAATAGTATCAATTAAATTTTTATACATTTATTAACTAAAATTATTTATTACAATTAAAAATTTAATTAAATAAATTAAATATTTAAAAATATTTTTTTTTATTTTTATTTTAAGGGTTAATTGAAAAAAAAATTAAATATTTTTTTCTGCGAGTGATTTAATTCCAATTTTAAAAGGCATTTATTTAAATTTTGCCTCCCCGCCTTTTTTATAGGGTCAACACTTAAGGATGAACCCTACTTATGCCATGCATTATTCCAGAACTAGAGAGAAAGCGATATACCCTATCAGTTAGATGATGAATATGTAGAAAAATGGGTTGTTTAAAATTTTTTTTAAAGCAGTGCAGCAGACGCATTAAATTTCTTTAGGCTGTGTGAGCAGGTATTTATTTTATTTATTGTTTTACTTCGCCGACGATTCTACTAACTGACGAAGGAGGGCGATGTTGTAAACATTAACTTGGAACAGTATTAATCGCTGTCGGAACTGTTATTTACTGACCAGTTCCATGCTTTCATCACTTAAAAAGTCCAACAACATTTAATACAATGCCAGATCCTAAGTTTTAGATTGCTTTGTAGTCAACGCGGTTACCACTTCAGTCAACATCACCCTCAGTTATGTTTGGCCTCATGTTACATGTTGTGGACATGTTTGTGCCAAGTGAATGGCTTGTTAGGAATGATCAAAACTAGGCCAGAGAACCTGTTAGTTTAATTGTTTTTTGTCAAAAATCTTAACGATAGCTTACTGCATTCTTATTGCTACACCACTATCCTTGCACTATCTGTTAGTTAGACTTGGTAGTTGTTGCAGCCTATGGTAATGTAGTCGGCATTACCATATTCCCGGAGTCTCAAGTTGTTGTAAGATTTTTAATTAGTATTAATGTAATGGGTTAGGTTATAACCAAGGTTTTATCAGGGTTTAACTCAACAGCCCTCTCAGAATTTCGAGTTCCAAGTTTATAGTTGTCTAGTAACATATACAATATAATACTAGAGTATGTTGATGCCATAGATTTAAATTACGACACATTTAATTTTAAACCTACAGTAATAATTTTCATATCTACATATATATATATATATATATATATATATATATATATATATATGTACATTGTATAAACACTCTTTTGTCTTTAAGTCTTTTGAAATTTTATAAAACTTACTTGGCTAAAAAGTAAATAAATTATATTCACACAATTTTGAAAAATTTATAAAGAAAAAATTAACGCAGTACAATGCAACTGAAAACGTAAAATATAAAATATTCGCATAATAACTGCATGCAGTTACTTTTAAGTACCAAACAGAACTTGGTGATGTTTCTGTTAAAGGTAGTTATGCAGTAACAAACAAAACAAAAAAAAAGAAATGGAAATGTATAGTCGTGCAATTGCAAAACCTTACAACAAATTTTTCAAAATGAAATTACTATTCGAAAACTGTTTACGATCATATCTCGCATTCTACATTCGCTTATTATTTGTTATAACATTTATCAGGAGAAAAATTTTGCTAGTATAGACCGCAGATATTACTGTTTTGTTACTCTTATAACATCGTTATCAGAACAATTATCAGAACAACGATGTCAGCAAATATCATTTTCCAATATGAAAAAACGAGACAACAAACAAAAGCTATTTACTGTCTCTGCCACTCCATCTTAAAATTGTGGTAAAACAGCACATGAACATTTACTAATATTCCCCACGTAGAAAACAATGAGCTAATTTAGTACTGTTATTCTGCTGGAGCTATGTTAATGTTATAACAAATAATAAGCTAATGTAGACTGCGAGTATGGGGCAACAGAACATTTAATAAGTGAATATTAATTAGTACGCAAAGAAAATGATTAATTTTAATAATTGTTGAATGTTTGTGACAACAATATAATGTTCTCTGCAACAATTTTTTGTTCTAGAAAATATTATCAATATAAAATGATTTAGGAATAGACTCACTCCTTACTCCTAAAAAGTTCATTAAGATTTTAATATTTTAAAAAGATAAGTGGTTGTCCTCACTTTAAGGTCAGCACTTTTTTTTTCTTAAATCAGAAAATTTTCCAATAACTTTAGAAAAAAAATGGTAGAAAATTAATTTAATTCATCAATTACTACTTTATAGGTAGACGATTTGTTTAAGCAGGGAGAAGTCCATATCCCCTGGGTTTACAAAATTCAAATTTTTTGAAATTGATTTTGGGATGACATCTGTTAGACTGTATGAAGGGTTGCACGGCCGTTCCAGTTGAGTCGTATAGCAAATGGAAATAGAGACTGGCGCTGGCGTCAATTTAGTTTTTTTGCATTTATTTGTAAGATTTTTAGACTGCCGAATGAATGTGGTGTATTTCTGGCTACGATCCTAGTGATCCTCAGAGCCACTGAAGGCAGGGGAGCTAACCTTCTTCGTTGACAGTGAGGTGGCGTTGATAGCTTTAAAGGGACGCAGTTTCCCTCAATTTGCTTATGAACAAATGTAGCGTTAGGCTATGTTGGGTTCCAGGTCATTGCAACATTGAGGAATCAGCCTTAGATGACGAAGTTAGTGATCGATTAATTAAATTTCCATAGGATTTTCGATTTAAAAAAAAACAATGATGGAATCACTCAATATATTAAGAAAATATTAGATTATAAAAATTTAAAATTGTTTCAAACCAAAAAGGACATTTGAATGTTTTTTCTTTTTTAATCAGGACTACCTACGTATGCAGTGTATTGTGCCGGAACTCAGGGAAAGGGAAACGGTAAAGAAGTAGATATTGAAAATTAAAGAGTTATAAGGAGGATAATGAAAAATTTGTGGGGGACAAATTGCCTCCGATTTTCATAAAAATTTCTATGCGATCATAGTGCAAACAAAGAAATTTTAGAATCGGTTTATAAATAATAAAGTTGTAGAAGCCGATTAAAAAAAGTAAAGTAAATAAATTATGCATAATTACTTTTTAAATAATAAAATTGTTTACACTTTCAATATTTGTCAGCTACTGTAGTTTACTGTAGCAGGCTAAATAGGACTCTGAAAGAATATAGAAAACATATTTGTATTGCATTAGAACACTTTGTGAATGGCTTAAAAGTATTAAAGGCTTTTCAAGGATCATCCATTTTTTTTTTTTTTTTTTGGTTTCAGTAAAGTAAAATTTTTATACATTTTTGTTAAGTGTCTTCGTAGTATAAACTCATAAAGAATTATAGATATAAGTTATGCGATATACAGGGTGTCTGGTGGCAAATTAATATTTTAAAATACGATTATTTCGAAAAGTAATAAACGGTGCGAAGGTTGGGAGGGAGGCGCCGTTGAAATACTCGATTATGCGGATTTGTCAGTCACGATGTCGCAGTGGTCGAGTGAGCATCGCGCGTTCGCTATGGAGACATTTTTTATTTTCTATTTTTTTACGTAATTGCTCGCCGACAATTTTGTTCAAAGTTCGATTTTGAAGCGACGAGGCTCATTTTCACTTAAACGGCCGTGTCAATAAGCAAAACTGCCGTTACTGGTCTCCAAGAACCCGCAACCCTCAATTGAAACATCAAAAACCATTGCATTGCCCCAGGGTAAGTGTTTGGTGTGCCTTATTCACGCATGAGATAATTGGACGAAGTTTACTACAGCAGCGTCTGGCGCAGAACACAAGGCTCCGTTTTGAACACTGTGTTCAACTCGACGGAAGACGGAAAAAATAAAATCCGCATTTCCATTCTAAAGTTCCATTCTAAAGTTCAATGCGCTTAATACAACTTTGTGTCGATTATTACGTTTTTTATTTAAGTTTGAAAATATAAATTTGCCAGTACTAACACATATATTATTCTCCTCCTATTTGTGTGCTAATAATCATAATAAAAGAGTTTTTGCAAATTTTTTCACTATGGGATGATGGGCATAAAATTATTGTTGAACAAAATACCTAAACACGCATACGACCTGTTATAGCATTCAGTATTAAATGTTTTGAGCACACAAACGTTAAAACTTCCTATGTTAAATCTCAACATACTGACATGCTCCTATGACGACCTCAATTATATTATAAACAGTTAAGTACTTTGTTTTATGGCTCGTTCACAGACGTCATACACATGCATACATCTACGACTACATAATTATTATTATTTCATAATTTTCTTTGAGAAATAAAAATATAATAACAACAAACAAAAGAAGAAAGATGAATTATTTGTTTTGGTTGTTTTTTTTAGTCATTGTTGCATAGTAGCATGCATATGCTTTATAATAACTTACTCGCACTTCAAACAATCAGCCGTCGAAGTAGACGACGTCAAATCTTTGTTCTCATTCTAATTTCTGTTATTTCCATTAGATTGTTTTGTTTGCATTACGGAAAAATAAGTTAGTTGATGACTGCTAATGGTTGATGGTGTTGAAGTGAATGGTTGTGGTAGTTGCAACGAAAGGGAGTGTAGCATACAATTGCAACAATAGCTTTAATATACAAATGGTTTTCAAAAAATTACAATTCTTTTGTATTTAATTAAATTACGCTATAAGAAATTCTATATTAAGAAGAATTAGATATTTATTTTGATGATTCGAATTACTGAAAGATTATGAAAAACTTTTTACAAAAATTTCAATGACAAGAGACTTTTTAATGAAATACTAGAAATAGAAGAAAGAATCTAGATTTAGTTACTAAATAATAGGGGGCAACTAACTACTAAGAAAGATACACGATAAAAATACAAGAGAATCTTTTGGCATTGCAGAAAATCACATGCTTAGATATTTATCGCTTTTTCTAATAGTCTAAGAAATTTATACAAAAGATAGTTTTTTATCACAAAAAGAATAATAAGAGTTTCATGCATTATGGTCTGCATTTTGTTGGGGCTTCTACCAAATCATCAGCAGGCTTTACTCATTTTTTGAAATGTTACAAAAAATCTAATAAGTTAAAAAAAAATCATTTGAGAATTACTCAAGACTAAACGTAGTTGTCCTTAAAATCCAACGAACAAACAAATATTATTTGACATTCTTTCATATATTTCTTTGTTGAGAAACGCAACGAAATGAATTCCGAAAAATTAACTAAACATTTTTCTACAATACTTAACCGAGTTTAAATTAAATCCACTAAATATTAAGAGACATTTCATGGAAATGATTAATATGTAACCGCCCTAAAAGAAAGGGAATCGGTCACAAGACAAGTGAAGTGACAGGTACGAAAAGGCGAACTACCGATTTGAGTTTTGTACAGTTATTTAATAGAGGTTTGGTACTTTTTTATTACCTACAGTAGAGTTTTATTTCAAATATTTTTATGGAACATTCCATTCTTCGAAGAGGAACTCGTATGCCTTTACAAAGAGCCTATAAACTGTTATTTTGTACTAATTCGCAAATTGTACAAAAATTGCATACAAAATCTAAATAAGATTTAAATATTATAAGAAACCCCCTCAGCATTGATAAAGATCTTCTTATTTTGAAGTCGATTAAAAATAGAACACTGACGAGATGTATACGTTCTACTATTCACTCATTTCATACCCTATTGTTTTTATTTTAAATATAATTAAAATTTAAATTAAATCAAATATAATTTTAAAACCGATCTAATAGTTTGCAACAAAAAGCCATAAACAATTTGGAAAGCTCTTTAGCTTTTTACAAGTACTAAAACTCCTGTAATGTTTCAGTCTTTTATAAAACTATATTTTTGTTTTACTCACAGGATTTTCAGTTTTTACAAGGATCATAGATTGAATTCTTAAATTTTTATATGTTGCATATTTTTGTTTTATTTTTTGTTGTTATTTGTTTGTTATCTATTTGCTATGTTTTAATGGTATAATAAACCTTGGATTTGTTAAGTAATGTGTATCATTAGATATAATCGATTGATATAATGGTACTAAAATGATATGAAAAAGGATACCATTCCTAGAAAGAGTAAAACAATTAAATAATATAATAAATAAAACAAATTTAAAGAATGCCAAGAGAAAATAAAGTTATACAAAATATTAAGTAAATGTGTGCTTTCAAAGTTTTTGTAAAAATTCCAAAATAAAAATAACTATTTTTTTATACATTTTTACAGTCTTTTTACCTTAAACGGTGTTATCGTAAAATGTCTTATTCAGTTATTGATATGAAGCTTAAAAATTTATTTTATTAACTTCTTTGGCAAAAGTTCAAATGATTTTATTTTGTAAAAATATTTGTGTTAACAGAAGAGATGAGATCATGCACATAAAAATTATTTTGCTTACATATTTTCAAATTCACAGTTCAATAAGAAAAATGAAATAATATATTCATTTAATATTTTAATTGATCTTGTTTTCAATTAAAATAATGTTATCAATAGAACTTAAATCAAGACACCCTGAAATTTTTCTAAAATTTCTAAGAAATGCCGCTGTGTTTAATAGATAGAAATTCCAGTGTATCAGCCCAGAGGTTTCCGGTTCGATTCTGGCCAAATACTTTGGATATTTCCACAACGTGTGTTTGTTTAAAAAAAAAATAAATAAATGCACTCTTATACACGGTGATGACATGTCGGCTTCATGAGCAATGATTGGCTGATTAGGTCATGGGTAAACGCAAGCACGTGTGCTGCACCCATCTCTATTTAACATTTCAGTAAAACTTATTTGTTGAATTTTGCCAAAATCAAAAAAAAATACCAACAACAACAAGAAAAAGTAAGAAAAATTACTTGCCAACAATCGATAACAACAAGGAAAACTTTAATAATTTCCCACTTGAAGAAAGATTTTGGCTTAAAAACTTCTAGTACAGAAAATTCAAACATAAATTTCAGTTGAATGAACTTAAGGCGATAAAAAAGTGGAAAGTTTAAAAGTCATTGTCCATGGGGGTTCGGTCAATTCTAAAATATTTATTGATGATTATAATGGCAGAGCTTATGTTTACTTAGAAAAACATCAGTACAGATATCAGAATGTTGTAAAGAACTAGTGCCAAAAGCTGAGGTTCACAGAACCTTTTGCCGCAGTGTAATGTTGACGAACGCATGAAGCGAATTTGAGAAATAAGTAACTTTTAGTGAATTCATGTCTTAATAAAATTTTAATTAATCATTATCACGTAGTCCAACTGCGTGACAAAAGTTTTCAAATGTGATGTGTCCGCAAAGAATTGCAGGCATATAAATTAACTTCACCCACAACAAATTATATTTTAAACTTATACAACCTCATTATAGTTTATTCATAAACATATTTATAACATTTCTTTATAACATATTCAGAATATTTATTTCTGCATGTACAGAAAAAAACATATTCTTATAGCATCATAATTGTATAGGGTGTTTTTTATAGAGTGACACAAGTTTAAGTCATAATAAAACAAAGAAATATATTTTAATATCAATGAAACGGGCTTTATTGGAAAGAAAATTTTATGAAATTAATGTTTAAATATCATTTCTGCCATGTGGCCGCCACGGCTGGCGCGTAGAAGGCGCAAACTGCAACTCCAATGTGCAACAACCTTTCGCAGCATTTTCGGCCGTATTTCGCCGATAACTCTTCGAATGTTGATTTCTAGGTGCACTCAACCAAATACTTGGGTGAAAAATAAGCAATAACTCGTTGAATCAACGTTTTGTTTTTTACCCAAGTTACAGGTTCCTTGATTCAACGTATGGCAATTCATTGGCTTGTTGAATTCAACGTACCACTTCGTTGAAGTTAAGACACCATACGTAAGAAGAGAATAAGAGAGAGTAAGAATAAGAATTTATTTGAAAAATCAAACGTATATTACTTAAAATCAAGAAACAGGTTCTTTGAATTAAACTATTTGTTCATTTTGTGTTTAAATAAATGAACGAGTTTCTAAAATTCAACGTATTATACGTTAAATAAAAAAACTAGTTCATTGTTTAATTCAACGAATAAAATCAAATAATGGTTTCAACGTTGAGTTCATAAATACATAAAATTTTACTTTTAATTTCAAGGAATATTTTACTGAAACAACGTATTGAATTTCAAAGAATTTAATTCAAGGAACGGAAGTTCTTCAAGCTTTACAAATCAATATTGAACGTGCCATTCATTAGAACTTAATTGAATCGATTGTACTTCACATTAAATAAAAAAACGTTTGACCTTAACAATAAGTGTGTTTTTTTTTAAATAAATCGAATCACTCTAATTGGAAAACCTCTTAAAATTATGTTCAAAGATTATGGTTACATCAACTATGTTTGGAATATTTAATAACAATAATAATAACTTTTTAAAAGTATTTTTTTTTTAATATTTCACAATATTTTTTTACCCCAGCCACTGCAATGTATTTCCTCGAAGTGTAATAAAAAAGGTGTTTTTATTTAAAATAATTTGCAGCTTAATATCTAACCCTACCGTTTGCTGGGTGAACCATTCAAATGCATTTCTGTGCGATTGTATTTGAATTTCTATACATATGCATGTATAGATGTATGTAAATGTAGCTTTATGCAATAAAAAATTTATTGCAAAAGGTTAAATTATTTATGCATGCAAAACAAACAGAAATAAAAAAAAATTTTTTTTTTTTTTAAACTTTAAAATATTACAACATGATATTTATTTTCTTATTTTTTTGCAACTCATTTCTTGTTTTTAATTATCATGAATGTATGTATGGATGCATGAATGCAATTGAATTAAACTTTTATTACAAAAATATTCATCTAAAGTTTAAAAAGATGAATGTGTGTGTTGCTACACGTGAAAGTAGCTTTTAAATATTTATTAAAAGAAAACTCTGGCATAAGAACTTTTCTGTAAGCACACCCATACCTACATACCAGATATTATATTACTCAAAAGCATACTTAAGTGAGTAGATATAGATATTTTGTATAATAGAAAAGAATGCATGCATGTGTGCTTAAAATTATTTATTAAAGAATAAAAGTTTCTTGTTTTACTTTTCAATCAAGCTGAAAAGAAATTACTTTACCTTAAATGTGGTAAGAAAAATGTGGTTAACAAAATTTAATTTGTTTTTAATACAACATGTAGATAAAAATATTTAAAACAAATATTACTTAAATCAATATTATAAGAAATTTTATAAATCTGTTTCCACATATTTTTGTAATAACTTTTCATAATCTGTGTGAAAGTATTATTTCACATAAATTTTATAAAATATTCATAATTAGCAGACAAGTTTGAAATTAATATTGAGCATGATTACAAGCTCAATGTCGGTAGATTTCTCATTTTACGAAATTTTTGACTCGCAACAACCAAACTTGTAATATCTGCTAAAATTCAAGGCACAACCAAAAGATGTAAAACAAAACCCACACAACTTGACTGACATTTTCCATCTCAGAGAATCAATTATAAATAAGGTGTCAAATGAACAAACAAATAAATAAATTAAATACAATACAATTTATCATTCAAGTCTATTTTAGTATTTATGGCGAATTGTGTAACGTAGCAAATCTGGAAGATGGTTGTTATACAATCCTACAAAAGTGTGTCATTTAAAGATTACACTGCACAGTGGCTTAAAAATAACTTACCTTAAAAAATATTTTGCTTAATGATGGAAAAAATCACCAATATATTAGTGAAATAAAAGAAAGTTATTTAAATGATCGGCAGTTTCTTGTATTTAAAAAAAAATTCCATTTTTCTTAACAAAATCAAAATGTCATAAGCAAAAAGCATAGAGCGACATTTTTAATTACTTTTTTATTGGATAAAAATTATTTAGTACTTTTCCCTTTGATGTTCGATCGAAAATATAACATATAAAATTTTCTACTTTCTTACACTTAAGCAAAATTAATAACTAGTTTCAATTAATTCTGTAATTGAGTCAATTAATCATGTGATTAAAAACAACTTTTTCTTAACAGTTTCAATAAATGTTTTAAATTTTGTTTATTTGTTGCGGGTTAGCAATATCTAAATATATATTTCCTTGGTAGCCATACCACCAACTCATCAGTAGATGTTTTACCCTTTATTTTTTAAAAATTGAGTTGGTATGTCTACCAACGAAATATATATTTAGATATTGCTAACCCGCAACAAATAAATAAAATTGAAAACATAAATACTTGAGTACATGCTCAAATCAATGTAAAATTTTGTAAAGTTTCAATCAATTTTAAGCAATTTTGAAATATAATTTTCTTCTATATTGAATGTAAAATTTTAGTAGCAGTTTGAAACCCAGCAAATAAATTAATTGGTTTAGCATCTTTCATAATTGAAATCGTATTTGACATTTTTCTCTGTAGTACAGAAAATTAAAAGATTTTAGAATTTTAAACTCAGTTTTAAGAGCAGCATTTTGTCGCTCAAAAAATTATATATTACGAGTGTAGGATCCGGCGGTGATATTAAAAATGTTGCTCAAACCATGAAAACGCCGACCCCAATCGAAATGGACTAACTTAAGAGTAAGTTTAAAAACCGATATATGTAATCCCTTTCTGGTTCATATGTATCGATGAACTGCAGCAAGTACGATTGAGCCTTCTCAATCACTGGCAACGCTAAATAACAAGTACAGTATAATCGGGCTTTTTGGCAGTTTTGTCCCCTATCGAGAATCATTCACGAACCAAAAAAAAAAAAGAAATAATAACAAGTTTGTATCAGTGACAACATTGGCTAAATCAGCATGTTCGTTTCAATCCGGCGCGGTTATAATCTTCAGTGTAGCCAGCTAAATATTGTCTAATGTCCCCAAATTAAAAAGTGTTGTCCCCAAAAATCCCCATTTTACAACTGCAAATCCCCAATTTTGTCCCCAATAAATATATGTATGTATATTAAGCATCATAAAAAACAATTTTTTTTATTAATTTTATTACATAGTACATTTATTTATGTTAATGCATACATATGTGCTCAATCCATAGAATCCATAGAATATTTTAAAATTCCATACACGGAATCAAATTTATTCTTTTTTCTATGCTTTCGAGTTGTAACTTTATAAATAACTAAAAATTTTCCATATTCTCAGTGAATATTTTAATCATTTCCGTTGCTAGTACAGTTAAATAATCTAAAAAATTTTTTTGAACTCTTCTTGCTTCTAATTCCTTTGAACATTTCATAGTTGATATTCTTCTCAATTAGTATCCACTTTACGAAAACTGTAAAGATGGACATTTGAACGCTGATGAGAGGTGTAGCGGCCTTGAAATCAGTACTGATACGTTCTGCTAAAAAAAACTGATTGGATATAAATAATAATATTTTTTCAGCATAAAAAAACTCTTAGTAATTTTGAATTGTCATTAATTCAATAAGAATTTATTTGTTCCCAAAACTTGGTTTGTGAATTTCAAAATTACTCAATTGTTGTGTTTTTTAATTGATAGATTTTATAGATTCCATAAATTAACCGAAAAATTTAAATTACTCGATAGTTGGAATTAGCGATTGTCCGGATTAGGGACGATGCAACCTTAACGAACATGTTCGACTTGTACTTAAAATGTAAGGGATGCGAGAAGATAATCGACATCTGACTCTTAGTTTTCTTTCATTCATAATATATGTTTATTAATAAGTGTCTAATTTTCTTTATTTTATATATTGGACATACACCCTACATTCAGCAGTTGTCATACATAATATTTTCTTTTTCTACGTTTAATTTTTTTCACTACATTTTTCCAATAAGAAACATATAAATTTTTATAGACAAGGATGTCACTAGACAACATTTTAAACGTCTTTTTTAATATAACGTTTCCTAAAACACTCAAGATAGGTATAAAAGCTTAAAGTACCATACATAAGACTATAATGTCCAACCACGGTATTGTATGGCTTATACATATATATCAAAGATCATAACAGAAAGCTAAAGCCTTTCTAAAAAAAAGTTAACTTTATTAGCAAGTGTCGATAAAAAAAATATTACAGAATTTCTAAAGGAATATTTTTTTGTATCACATAAAAAAATTAACTGCATTAAAGTCTTTTATTGAATTGACACTTGAGCTCAAAGCCAGATATTGAAGAAGTGTTTTATTTTTTTATTTGATGACATTTTGTTTTTTCTCTCTTTCTGTTAGTTTAGTTTGCATGTAATTAAATTAAATTGTTTAAATGACTGGCAAAGAAGTCATAGAAAAGTGAAGTTTTATTTATTTAGAAGTTTTAAGAAATTTAAAAACCAAACACATTTTATTTAGCTTTTATGTTAGCTTTCGTTGGGCTTAATATATTATAAGCAAATCTGTTTGTATATAGAATAAGCGCTAGTAGAAAAAATTGTCAATGGTCGCTTATAATTATTAACCTGGCAAAATCCTGACCCAAGCGTCCTCATTATCTTAAGTGAGCATTAGGTTTATTTTTCGATTTATCTTTAAATTAAATAAGAAGTCCATCATGAAATATTTGTTAACTTTTAGTGCACGATTAAGATAAAATATTATTAAGAAATAAAGGACAGCTACTTGTACTGTTAGCAGCTAGTTTTTAATAAATAATTTTTAGTGCATGACAAGAGTTTACTTTTATTCTCTTTAAAGCTAAGCATCATTAGCATCTACTTAAATGTAAAGATAACAAATACAAAAGCTTTTCGAAAACTTAACAAATATTTAGAAAAATTTAATGCAAACTAAATTTTATCCCATTTTCCTTCTTGCAACATACACATACACACACATATATATAATCACTCTTATTTATATTCCCGTGCTTACCATTTTATGAAAATTTGTCCTTCAACTACTTAAATAATTACGAATGAAAATATCTAAATGGCCAAAATCATATTACACTACATTTAACTTAATACTCTATGCTTCTTTGAGGGCCTCAATGCAGACCACTCGTTTTGAAATCAGCTCAAAATACTATTTTCATAAAACTAAAAGCAACAGCAAAAATGCACTCACTTTTAATAATTATCAAAATATGGTTTTTTGTTCTTGATGTTATTTGGTTTTTGTATTTCACATCAACAAACTAAACGACTGCGAAAACTCTATTTAAGAAAAGCTAAAGGAAAACTATACTTGTGCAACAAAATATAAATAAAAAAAATTAAATTAAATATTCAACATCAACCGCATAAAACGGAAACATAAATATTTGAACAAAAGCAGACAAAAAGACATTTAAAAATATGCCACAAAGTTCTGATAATGTTCCCATAATATTTTCCCCCCCCCCCCAACAGAGTTAACGTAACAGTAGCTGTAAAAATAGTTGAAAGTTGAATAAATTTATAATTATTGTGATCTACACTGTAGGCGCATTTACATTCATCCTTTTGAAGAAGATGAAAGTTATTATAAAATCTTCATATCATAAAATCGAAGAAAACATGAGAACATCAGATGTGAACTACCACTTTATTAGTCATGACACAGTTCTCAATTGCGATCGAAAGTGGTTTCCATTCTTAAAGTTGAGTTTTTAGAAAGCGAAAAACTAAAAAGTTTTGTTTTTAATTAAATCACTTTTAAAAATCCAAATGGAGTTGACAATAAATTGTTCTACTAACTTCATTTGTAGTAAGCAATAAAAAAAAACAGGCATAGTCTTAGGAGCTTAAGTAAATAAGCTTTGCATATTAATAAAAGAAAGCTTAAGGTAAGCTTTGCAAACTTTATTATTAAAACTTTATTACTGTAAAATCGAAATACAAAATAAACAGAATATGAAGATCGGAATAAAATTACGAAAGCGAAACCATTCCGATCGGTAAGAGTTACTTGCCCGTATAACTTTTTAAACTTTACGGTACTTCTTAAATTGTTATATTTTTCAACACATATTTACCTTATTGTGTAGCTATTAGTACGTATGTGTGTGAGTGCATTTGCTTGGTAGCATTAATTTTATATGTATGTTTTTTTTTTTTTTTTTTGTAAAATGTGTAGAGGAGTAATGACCTCTGTATGCTTTTAGGGTTTTAGACAAAAGTGCATATATAAAAGCATAAAACAATATAAAATGCTACAAATTCAAAACACATACTCGTACGTATAGTAATAACAACAAACAACAAAAACAACAACCATAACAGTGTTTACTGCAGCACTACATTAAGAGCAACAACCACTTAGTAATTTACTCTACTATGGGTGCAACTCATATAAACAAAGATACAAATATGCATCTAATCAGACATGCGATACGAGTATATAAATAAAAAAAATTGCTTAAATTTCTACACGAAAGCAACCGAAAACAGTAACAGCAACAACAACAACAACACTTGTGATAGCTGTACATGTTTATCTTCTATAAATTTATTACAGTAACTTCCCACCTAATTATGATCAGAGTTATCAAAGCTATTAAGCAAATGTTTTATTTTTCATTAGTTAAGCTGCAAGATTAATTTAATGCAGCATAATACTCGAAAATAAATAAATAAATTAGGGAAACTTATTATCGTTAGAAATATATAAATTAAAGAACTAAAGATGTTAAGAACACTGAAAGAAAAAATTGGCCAAGTATTGAAAAAATCTTATTGGTTTTATTCCACACTTGGAATTTAAGTGTTCTTCATTTGCTAACTAACCAAAAATCTATTCTCATCTTGTGTAGTGGAAATTTCAAGTTAGCAAAAATAGACAGAAAAACAATTTTAAAAAAAAACTCTAAATCTCCCAGCATGATGTCCTTATTTAAGAAACAGATAATAAAAAATTAAAAAAAAGAAATGTAAACAATAAAGAGTAAAACTAGAAAAAATATGTGTATGTATGTGTGTGTGTGTTTGTGTGTATGTGCGTGTGTGTGTGTGTAAGCATTAGTTTGTAGTAGCATCACCTGGTGCAAAGAGCTGCAAGAACACAAAATAAACAAAATACACAACAAACCTATTAAAAATTTAAAATGTTGGAAAAAAAATCTACTTAAAGAATTTAAAATTTAGAAAAATTAGAACAAAAAAAATTTTTAAAACATTTTGTACAATTTTTTGCAGCTAACAATCATCTGTAGCAAAAACTGTAGCTTTGTGTTTTCAGTTCACTTTTTAAAAGTCGCAAAGCGATCATAAATTCAAAAGTTAAGAATTTTATTTTCAATTGCCTTTAAGCTAACGAAAAACGTTTCAAATAAATGAATATCCATAATACACGTGATTGAAATGGTTACAATTCCGTAATTGTATTCCGATCGGTTTAGTTCTTCCATTTTTGAAGTTCAATATTTCTTTAATGAGAATTGATTACTAATTTAACATGATATGAATTTATATATAAGACTTAAATGATAGTTACGAAATATAATTTTCGTTTGTTTTTTAAGAAGATTATTATCTTGCGTCAAAGATAAAGGGCAAAGCAACCCACTGGGATGAAGACTATGTTTTCAAAACATGTGACAAAATTTATAAAGAAAAAAAAAATCGAGTTGTACCCAAATTTACTTACGCGAAATATTTTAAATTAAAGAGGCCATACTCGGCTGAGAAGGAGGGATATTCTTTCTATCACCCGTACACGAGAGATCGCCGAAATTTAAACTTATTAAAATTTTTAGTTTTACGACTTGAACACTTCTTGATATGTATTTTAATTTATAATTGAAGATTCAATAAATAATTTGATATTTACAAAAAAAAAAATCAATATTTTAGGTATCACCACTTTCAATTATGAAAAATTTAAAAATATTAAAATTTGTATAGTTAATTCATTTAAAATTTGATTTGAAATTTCAACTGCACCACTTCCGCTTTAATTCACTGAATAAATAATTTGTTTTATGAACTCTTATCTTGTCAAATCGTAGGGCGATGAATAGAAATTTTTTTTCTTATTTTGTTTCATATGCGAGTACATTTAAAACTTTTGTTTCATTTTTCGGTCTCGTAATATGAGAAAAAACCATGGTTAATTTGTTTTCTTGAATTAAACAAAAAATAAAAGGTAAAAATTCCTGACTTTTGTAAAATTTTTCATGCTTTGCCTGCCAGCCTGTCACTTATCGTTTTAGTAGATCTCTAATGTTTTTGGGCCTTCCCTCTTTATCACATTTTCCTAATCCCTGAAAGTGTTTTAAATAATTGTTAATTTTGTTTTTATTGTTGTCTTTGTTATCTACAATTTCCCATGTTCCTTAAGAAAATTTCATTTTCTATTCTATTCTTGTCATGTTCTCTCTATCTTGCATTTTAATTTGTGTCTAAGGCAAAAAAGAATTTAAAAAAGAAAAATTTAAAAATAAAAAATAAACAAACCAAATTATTTACTTACCTTTTTTTCTTGAAATATTTTTTGTTCCTTAAAAATAAGTATGTATGTTGGCGTCACTGTTTAGAAACAATTTTTTCACAAAAATATTTTACATAAAAGGCATATGAAATGAAGTTGTTGATGTTTGGAACTTTGTTTGTTTGTTTGCCTGTTTGAATAATAAAAAGTAAACACTTGTTGTTGTTGCTGTGTTTTTTTTTTTTCTTTCTTCTGAATATTTTTTAACTCTATTTTCTTTTAATAAAATTTTCTTTTTTTTTTTTTATTGAATTTATGTTGAAATTTCTTTAATTTCTATTTTCAATATACCATAAAGTTGAGAGCCCGGTGCTATTAATTTTTTTCTATTCTTTCATTGCTCTTCTTTTTTGTTCTTGTTGTGTTGCAGAGTAATCAAATTGTTGCTTTAGCTGATGTTATTGTGGCTTGATGGTGGCCTACAAAAAAAAAACGAAAAGAAAATTTAAATAAGAAATTGAGAAAAAAAATGCATTTCACAAATAAATTAAGTCTAGTCTAAAACTTGTGAAATTGAGAGCAAACAGATAAAACTTCGTCAAAATTAACTTTGTTATTTCATGTATCAGAAGTTTATTTAGTTTTCCTCCGCCTAGTGTTTTTCTAGCTGTACTGATCTAAAGAGATTGTTATACCAAAACTTAGAGGTCTCCATCATTTGCGATTTTGGTATGAAATAAAAAGAGATGGTATCATTATACTGATTTCAAGGCTGCTATATCTCTGATCGGCGTTCGTTTATTCGTCTTTAAACTTTTCCAGCCGAATACTAATTATGAAAGAATATCAATCATTTAACCAATTTTACAATAAAAATACAATTAAAAATTGTTCTGCAATTTCTTGTATTAAATTTTTACATGTTTAAGCAATTTTTCCCTTAACCCTGATGATGGCTAAACCGAAATATCTTATTGATTTGAATCGATTTGCTAAAAAAAAATGGCATCGATTTGTTAGTGCATATATTGGGGTAAATCCACTATTTTATATATTGTTGATATAAATGCATATTATTGTCTCATATTCTGTGAAAAATTCAATATGTAACAGAAAAATTATTTTTCAGAAATCAATACGCCTAAAAACTCTGGGATAGTTTTTCGCAATTTTCTTACTATTTTCTTACATTGTTGTAGAATAAATTATAACAATTGCAAAAAGTGCACAGCTGCCACTATTAAGGCCTGTCCCACGATGCCAAAAATTATCTTGCCTTTCACTAATAAACGATTTTATTTAACTTATTATTTCGTTACTTGCACAAATGCCAAACAAGTGTATTTTTAGCATTTTTTAAACCATATTTTAGATGCCTAAAATACATATTTTTAATGAACGAAGTACTTGTCCCAGGTCACTACTAATATTCAAAGTGATACATCCGACTGTTATTCTCTTACAAAGCAATGGGTGGTATCGAAGGTGAATCAATAATTTACATTATTATTACGAATACATGGGCATTTTCCAAATCTATAGGCAATTGCTTTTTTTGTGCTGCCCTTCATGTACCTAAATTACAGAAATTTTTTCTCAGAAGTGATCGAGTTATTGTTGGTTTTGTGGGTTCAATATTTTGGGACCTATAACCGTTTAAAGTTGGTACTACTACATTCACACGTATTACTCATGCATGTAAGTTAAAGCCAAACAAAAAAAAAACAAACAAGACATACATATATGTGCAGCGTTGCCATTTTGGTGCTTTTCGGGTATTTTTTGGTGCTTTTTCCTTAAGGAATACCCGAAATTTTGTTAAATACCCGTTTTTGAAAAGCGGGTATTTAGAGTGCTTTTAACAATTTCTCACAGTGCTTTTAAGTTCCTTTTAAATAATCAAAATTTCTAGCACTGAACAATTTTGCTACTGTATCTCAAACACGCCTAATACTTTTTTTAACCAACTGCTTATTATTTGCATCAATATTTTGAGTAGTACTCGCAAACTGTTAAGAGTTTGAATTCTACAATTTCTGAAGCATTTTTTTTAAATTCATGCAGAAATTTTTATGATTTATTTGTTTAGCACTGCTTTTACTTTTAATATACATACATATTCGTTGATGTGTTTGCTGTGCAAATTTAAGCAAGAAAATGCCTTGGTTATTATAAACCTGAACAGTTATTATAAGTAAGTTCGTCATTGATTTTATATGTGTTAAAGTTCATCATCTAACAATGGCTTTCCTTTAGATGGAAAATCAAATATATAGAAAAGCTTGGGAGAATGATCCAGCTTTTAACAGGTGGCTTAGACCAGCAAAAGATGAACTAAAAGCGTATTGAATTTGTTGTTATTGTGAAATAAATTCACGATAAAGCGATTTACTCCGACAAAGTCGCACAAAAAACATGAATAACCAATAGATCCAAATTCAAGTTTTTCAGTACAACCAAGGCTGTCTTTTGATTTACCAGACCCAAAACAAAATTAGGTTAGTGCTTTTGTACCCGTAATTTTTTTCATTTTTACCCTTTTTTACCCTATTTCCATGGACTCACAGTGCTTTTGATGTTGCAAGAGTTGGCATCACTGTATATGTGTTTTACACATTTGGGTGGAAAGAGAAAAATAACAAGACATCTATAAATACCAAGATGTGGGCGAATTATAGGAAAAAAATTAGAGAATTGAGGAAATTGATTTAGCCCAATGGAAGGTATTTTGTTTTTGCATTTAACCGCTCATTTTTTATTTTTAATTTTTGTGAATTCAATCAAATATACTTAGATATCATTAAATAATTGTAATTTTGGTTGTTGTATGACTGTTTTATAAGAGATTTTTTATGATTTTTCTTTTTACGGTCGATTGGGTCGACCGTTGGTACACACTCCCTGCAGTCAGCGTAGCTAGCGAATTACTAGCTATTTCGTTAACTACCAGTCGTTACCACTAACTACTAGACTAAATACTAGCAATGCACTCGACTGACGATTTTAACATGGGGATGACATTGACGATAGTCAATTGACACGATCAGACCGCTGAAATCACTAGTCAGCAGAACCCAACTAGTTCGCTAGTCAAAATGTACCAGTTAGATAACTATTAATATTTCCTTAATGAAAATACTACATAAATTTAAATTTTTTGGATTTTTGTTTATCTATCAAATTTCTTTATTCAATATTTCTAAAATTTTCAATTAATTGTTCTTTTCCTTTTTTATGCAACGTTTTAGTTGACTTCTGCTGCTTATTTTACCTTTTTAAAAAAACACTTTTTAATAAAAATTTAACATTCACTGACCACGAACTTCTAATTGTACGCCAACATTAAATCCTAACACTTTCATAAAATCTTTTTTATTTTCTTTGGAATAAGGGCAGTTTTTTCAACTCGAAAAAAAAAATTTGAGGTTGAAGGCATTATTATTTATGCATGTACAGAGTGCGTGTACATGTACATGAGTGAGAGAGTCAAAAGGCGAACTCTTGCATTACTTGTAGCCAGTGAAGTAGTTAGTCCATTTTTCATTAGCGAAATACCTAACGATTTAGAGTCAATTTCTACTTTTTTTAAAACTGGATAGCTAGTATACATTAATATACACATATAGTTAAACTAGTTATTTACGTGTAGTCGTAATAACAATAATTGTAAATTACTATTTGTTTTGACCTCTCACGGTATTAAATGGTTTAAAATCAAATTTTGTAAAACCTTCAAACTTAACTGAAAAAAACCATATTAATAATAAAGAGTACATACAACTAAAGACACGTTCACACTTTCATCGCCAGTATTTGCCAGAGAAAACACAACCAACAGACAAACTAAAATTTTATTTCTCTCTTATTCCAATAAAAAAATAATTATAATTATTGCACTTGCAACCATACAACAGGTCCATACACACAATTATAAATATAAATCGCATCTAAACAGAACGAATTTCTTTAACTTGTTATAAATTTTTCACACTCAATTTTTGTTTTATTTATCACAAAATTTGCTGCTCAAGTTCGACACTAAACAGAGTAATTTTTCAATTTACAATAAATACTATTATTAAGTTTATTATTTCTACGAAGACAACCGAAAAACCAAACAATAAGAAAATAATTAACAATTTATTAGAGCACTACTAAACCATTCAGACATACTTTCCAAAAAAAAAAACAAAAACGAACGAAAGAAAGAAAAACAAACTTTGCAGAAATAAAGAAGAATTACTCTTAAGAAAAAAGTTAAAGTAAAATGGTGTATGGGTGTGAATGTGTGTGTGTATTTATTTCTTTTCCTGCACGTGTGCTTGTTCTTTCAGACAACATTTACGGTTAGTTCGTTTAATAATTATGAAAAAAAAAAACACTTAAATTAATGCAACCGGCAACTAAATAGGAATGTAATTATGTTTCTTAAAAATACCAACAACAAACGTAACAACGCTATTGATTTGTTAATACAAAAATTATAAATACAACAAACACAAATAAATTGTGATCACACACGAAAAAAGAAAATTATTATGAAAAATAATTTAAATAAAATTAATAAAATAAACACTCAGGTTACAGTTATTGTGAGTGTAGCCAATAGGGAACTTGTACTCACGATTTTGGAAAAAGTGCCATATAAAATTCAAAAGCTGCGACAAAAACTCGCTCTAATTGACTTTTAAAGAAATTTATTGGAGAAAATCAAATTTGCCGATATAAATTTTAGTGGTACATACTTTCTTTACAAATCTTTTATCTATTAAACCGATTTATAATTAATTTTTTTTTTTTTTTTGTACACATTGTCCTTCTATCTCTCTGTCTGTCAGGAATATTAAATTTTCTGTTTTAAAGTAATGTTTTCTCAAGGATAATTTTGTTGCCCATTTTTCTATATTAATCAGAGAAATATTAAAGATTAACAGCCGGACCCACAATTTCGAACGATATCGTTCGCTAGCTTTTTAGTTACATATTAAGAAACTAAGATGCCTTTCCCTAATAACAGCATTTCATCAACTTATTATTTGTTTAATGGCAAATTAGATGTTTTTCGTAACAAATCCAGCATTATCGATCGGTCGGCATAGCGGGCCAGACCGAAAAGCTTAGCTATTTCATAGTGTTGAAAACAGGGTTTAACAAAAAGTAATATATTTACTAAACATTCCCCTCATATATTATATTTTTTAAAAAAAACTAGAAAAATATTTACCTAGTAACAAATACATTAACAGTTTTCTAAAAACAATGTTATACTTGCAAGTCGTTGAAGTCGTTAAAAAATTATTGGAATCTTTTATTTTCAACACATATTTTTTTTTTTTTTTGCATTAAGAAATATATTTTTTTTCTTCCATCCAAGAATATTTTGTGTAATTTTTTGGTTTGCTAGTTGTTGATGCAAAGAGAAAAATTTTTAAATATTACTTATTTTAACATCGCGATGTTTGTCATAATAGTGGAAGTTTTGTTTGGTTGAAATGGCATATATTTGGATGTTTGCTATTTTTTATAGTGGCATATTATTTGAACAAAATATTTTGTGTATGTATGTTTTTGCTTTTTTGTGTGGATAGCTAGTTTTCATAGCCAAGAAATTTTTGCTGAACAATATATTACAGAGAATTTATTTTCATTTTGTGCGCTAGTAAAAAAGTTTATTTATTTTCTCAGTAGCCGGTAGTATAATAAATATAAATAAAAAACAAATTTTAAACCCTGGTTGAAAATGTGAAAAGTTTAAAGAGATCAGAGCTGTAAACGAATGATTCTTTTTTGAATGAAACTGAGAATTATTCAAGCATTGAATTCAAACTTTTTTAATGCATTCTTTCTGGCCAAAAAATGAATTGACTCAAATTTAAATGCATTCATCATGAAAAACAAACGTTTAATTTAATTCATTTTACAAAATAATGAATTGAGTTAAAATTTTAGTGAATTCGTCTTGAATTAAATATTTTGAATCCATTAACTTCATATAAATAAAAAAATTGAATTAAAATTTGAATTCATTATCGATGATTTAAGGGAAATGAATTGTAATTCATTATTTCATTCACTTCTACAGTTGGGATAAAAATTCCCAAAAATTATTTTATCATCTCATACGCTGCTCTGCAATTTTTTATAATTATGGTACTTAATTCATTTCTTAAGTTATACATACATATATACATAAACTATAAGTAAAAATACCAATCTAAATAGGTTTTGTATTATATGAATATAAAAATATAATTGTCAAGACGATTGAAATTAATTCAGTTGATTTTTTTGGCTATTAGTATTATCTTCTGTTTTAATTTCATTGAGTTCGACATTACGAACTCTTAACAAAACTGAAGTTCATAGTAGTGAAAATATCCTACTGAAATCTGGACGAAAACGCTTGTTTACATTGGATGAATTTGTAAATGTCGACATGTCTAAAAACTTGGCATCTGAAATAGAGCAAACGGATGAGGTTAAGTTTGTGGATGTCACATCATCACCCGAAATAGAGAATCATTGTTATTTGAAAAATATTTAAACATCATTGAAGAGGTTGGTTTGTTTAAGAGCCAGCGAATTGGTAACAACTTTTTTTCTAAATTCGGTCTTCAATACTCATACAGGAAGCGTATCCAGAAAATAAAAATAAAAAAAAGAAGAGAAATAACATCAGCGAAGTGTATTAATTGTGACAAAGTGTTGACTGGAACTCTACATGTAACATCGAATTTTCTTCGTCATTTACGAAAACAACATTTGGAAAAATATAACGAATACGAAATGCTAAAGCAACAAACAAAACTAATTCCAACAAAACAAGAACACTTTGACAATCTTGTGCTGGCGTTCACCGCCAAAAATATGCTCCCAGAATCTATTGTGGAGTCCGAACCATTTCAGAACACTGTTGAATTGTGCAAATCCTAAGCTCACTGTCATGAGTAGACCAACTACTATGAAACTGTTGGCCACCACATTTCAGTCACTCAAAAACAGTTTTAAGGACATTATAAAATGTGGTAGCTATTTCTGTTCAACAGCTGACATTTGGTCAACCAAACATAGAAGTTTTTTTGGTTATACCGTTCATTGGATTAGTGACACTTTTGAGAGGAAAATTTTAGAAAATGTTGAAGAACAACTGTGTGGTACAGCTTTATCATCCGAAACTGAATTCCTGGCCTATTTAGCGGACACATCAAAATCATTAAGCATGCTTAACAAATACCCCATAATTAAAAAAACTTTTCTAAAATACAATGCCCCTTTGCCATCGTCAGCTGCCGTTGAAAGAATGTTCTCTTATGCGTCAATGCTAAACGCCCCTAAGCGTGACGAAAACTTTGAAAAATTGCTGCTGCTTAAAGTTAATAATGCGTTATAAAATTTTAGAAGCAGCTTAATAAATATACATACATAAATGTAATATGTAAATAAAATAAATATAAATATGAGGAGAAATTACTTTTAGCTGCATATCTTTTTACAATATTGCTAATAATTAATTTTTGATTGTCGATCTAAAATTTTTACTCACAAACGATGTGTGTAGTCAAATGGGTATACGAATTTGTTGATTTTTTTTATAAATTTGTATACAGAGTCTGCGACGCAAAAATTGTTTTTGAACTTAATTTTACTCTGTTCGAATTTGTGGAAAATTTTGAGTAACATTGATGATTTCACTTGAAAAATATGACATTTAAAATGTGGTGTATAAATTTTTATTGTTTGTATGTTTTTATACATGCATTTTGACAGCATTCCGCGTGGAATACTGAACAGAATACTGGCTTTGAATACATGCTTTTAGACAAGTTAGACGATGTTAATCCAAATTAAAACAGTGAATCTAAAATGAATTACAATTCCTTTCCCTTTAATCATCGATAATGCATTCAAATTTTAATTCAATTCTTTTTTGTGAAAAAAAAGGAATGAATTTAAAAATTTGTTTCATGTTGAATTCATTCACACTTTAATTCAAGTAACACTTTAAGTGATGTCAATGCATTCAAGAATTTTTAATTCATGAGGAATGTTTTCGTATTTCAATTCAATTCAGATTTTGAGTAAAATTAATTAATTAAATTTTTTCTAATTCATTGTGAATTAAAAATCAGATTTGAGTCATTCTTTTACAGCTCTGAAAGAGATCAATTAAACCTAGACTTTTCAATAATATTTTTCGATAACATATTTTTAGAGTGTTAATATTTAAACAAAATGTTTATAATCAGAGAATTAGTTGGTAAACATTTTTAACAAATTTCGAGCAACAAAGGAAAAATTTAATATTATACATCCCTTTTGTAGATTTTTCAATAGCACTGGCTGAATAGAACAAACGTTGTTTTTCGGTACACAACTACTACAAATACAAATAGAAATCGCGACTTATTTCTACTAATGGATGCTAGCTGGGGAATTTTTTATTTTGTTTTTATTTATTATCATTGCAATTTTTCATTAAACGTGAATGGTTTTTATATACAGTACAACCTCTCTACTACAATTAAAATATAATTTTTTCTTATTACCGAACAGAAATATAAATAAACTTAAGAATTCATTTGGATTTAATTAATTTACAAAATACATAAAGAAAAATACTAAATACCAAAAATATTCATTTCAAAAATAAGATTTTAATCGTTTCCAAAAGTTTTTCTGTTAATTTCAAAATTACTCAGTTGTTGTTTTGATTAATTGATAAATTTCATTTGTAGCTTTTTTTTAAATACTTTCAAAAATATAATTTAAGACAATTTTATGAATTCCATTATTTGTCCGAAAAATTTAAATTTCCAGATTACTGGATAGTCCAAAATAGCGACTGTCCGTATTAGGAAGGTTGTACTGTACTTAGAATGGTCAGACACCAGCAATCCCTATATCACTTTTGTACGCGTATGTACTGTTAAGTGTGAATATTTTTAGGATCATACCTATTGAAAATGCCTATTACAAGAAGTCGTGAAAACCTAATGGATTTGGAAGAAGTGACGAATAGCTGTTTGGTTCGTTACACTATTTAAGTGGAAATACTTTCAAACCATTTTGTTGTTATTTCATACTACCGCCTTTTTTTGTGCTTTTGTTAGCTCCAGAAATACCTCTGAGGCACATAAATAAACCGTTAATGTACAAATTTCATTTAATTAGCCATTAAAAAAATTCTAATCGATTAAAATATAAAATTTACAACAACAGCAACAATAACAAAAACAACAATAAACCATTAAATTAGAAAGAAACAAACAAATGCATTAATTAAATATGCCAAGCTAGTTACTAGCATCACAAGTAGTAAATTACAAATTTATGTATTAGAATGTATGTATGTTGCTGCTATTGTACTCATTGCTGTTGTTGTGCTTGTTGTTGCTGTTGATTTAAGGCGAATCAACTGAATTGACCGCGTTCTTTTCCTAATTTTTTTCCCCCAAGCACTTCTTGTACACGAAACCACTGACTTCAGAAACACGCTTAGAAAAAAACACTTTAGCAACCAACCAGCAGCATGATCAGCAGAAACAAACCCATACATACGAAATTGTATCTACATATTAAATATTAGTGTAGTTGTTGTTATTGTTCTAAAACAGGTTGTACATATTTGTTAAATGACTAGATAAATAGACTATTTTTCCTTATATCATGTTGTTGGTGTTTTTTTTTCTTCTAACACTCAAACAAACACACACATACCCACCAACACATTAATAGGAAATCATATAATATTTTCGATTATTTTTATGTATTTCTTGGTGTTTCATTAAAAAAAAAATATGTAGGTTTTTGTTTTTGTATGGAGAAAATAAATGTAAGTATGTATGTATGTTTGTACCCAGTATGTAAGAGAATAAATACATTTATTTGGTTTCTTTATTTAATCATTCTGTTTGTGATGATCATGATGATGATGATGATATCGATGGTAACGATGCTAACGATGATGATGGTGTTGGTGGTGGTGGTGGTGTTGTTATTAATTTATATTGAAGAATGTTGTTTAAAGCCAAGAATGGTAGATATGTAAATTTAGTTTGTTTGTTTTTGATGTTTTTGTAATTCCTAACTGGCATTTAAGCAATTAAGAGAAGTAGTGAATGGTGTTTTATTTTTTGCTTGTTTTAAGTTTGTTTTCAACATTTCGAACTGAAGTAAATGAGAATAATATATTTCATAGGACTGGTTTGTGTATTTCTTTCTTTTTTTCAATCGAAATGCCATTAAACTATTAAATATTTAACCGTTTACTAACCGCTATTTATTTATTTTATATATTTTCTATTTCAAAATAAAGATATTTGTTGCACATGACTTTTTATCTGCCACAACATTTTTAACATTTCTTTTATCGGATCACAATAATTTAAATTTTACACTTTACTTTAAGTACAAACCGAAATACTTTTTTCTTCTTGTTTTAAACAAAAAAATAACACTCAACGATTTCAAGACACTTCAGACTTAATGAATTTATCAAATAAAATGAAATCTTTTAAAACTCATAGTACATAAAGAAAACAAAAACAACGGAAGAAACTAAAAAAATAATTGTTTTATGTTAGTTTTAGTTATTGCCGCGTTGTGGATGCGCTTGATCTATGGTTTATTTTAAAATTAAATAATAATTATTATTATTTTAATTTTCTATCGTATTCGTAGTATCGAATTAACAACAGAACACGTTGTGGCGCGTTCGAACCTTTGCAGGTGACTGAATTCAACAATGGTCAACAAGAAAAAATATTCCTGCAGATTTATTGTATTGTATCTTGTCGTTGAATATGCTTGCTTATACAAATGTTATGTTAACAGTGGCTTACATCCAAAGACAAACCAACAACAAGAGATGTTGTTTTGTAACAGGGTTCGGATTTTCATGCGAATGCGTATATAATTTTAATGGATCACAACACGTATTTACAAATTATGTATCCTCATCCATGCGAAAATTAGCCAGAGGTGAAATCGGTCAAAGAGTTAAGATAAAAAACTGCCCAACATTACTGGGCGATCCCACAAAGTGGTGAATTGAAGCATAACAAAACACCCGAAACGTAAACCTAATATATAAAATGAAAAATTATACTAACAGCCTTACCCAGTATATCGAACGAAATCGATCGCTGACTTTTTATACGTAAAACAAACAACTTGCTTTCCACTAATAACCGATTAAATCAATTGTTTTTTCATATACAATTCCTGAACTATCGATCGGTCGACATTTCGAGTCAGGAGGTAAATTTAATTATGAAAAATTACTGAAAACCTAAATCGACAACTGCCAAAAATCCGCTCCCAGCGCATTTTCGCATTTTCCACAAATTTGCCAACAGTTTATTATGACAAGTTTTGAAATATTTTAAAACATCTAATTGATTACAGCTGACGGACGATAAGCTAATTCTGTAAAACCAATTATTTCAGTTTTAATATATTTTTCACTTAAGTGAATATTCTTGAACCGATTTATGGCGATGCCCAAGTGAAAACAGTAAAAAATTTTCCCAACCCAAAAAAAAAAGAGAAAGTAAAATTTGAAAACAACTTCATTGTACAACCATTTGAAATAAAAGTTTTTATAATGTTTTTAAATATTTCACTTAAATAAAGCAGTTCTTTCGTCTTCTTGCGCCGAATCACCCAATTCTTCAGTTTGCTTTTGGCCAGTTTTCACTTTGACTTTCTTTCAACTTTGGTAATTTTTCAAATTTTTAATATTTTCGAGTTTTCACGATTAACTATCCGCCTTGAAGGGACGGCCATCAGCTATCGATTTTATTATTTTTATTGGAAATCTTAGAATTAAACACTAATCGTGGAATTTTCATGTGCCTAATAATTACAGTTCATACGATATGGCTTTGAAAAGTGCGTTACCTGATAAAATCTCCTTAACTTTTATATACTTTGTGTTTGGTGCAACTTATTATGTCGTTTTTGTGAAAATTTCTTCTTAAGATTTTGCAGATACAGCACAAAATTACATTAAATAATAGAATACCCTTTAATTTGAATTTTTTTAATTATAAAAACAAATTGCAACTTTCGTATTACAAATTTTAAAATTATAAAAATATATTTTTTTGCATATAATTGTTTTTTATATTGCAGCTAATTCCACTTATATCATATTAAATACAAATCCAAACCCTGCTCTTAGCGTTTGTTCTGCTTTAAAAACCAGTTAACAGTATACGATTTAGTGAACCAACAACAGAATGCGAGCGAGAGCAAACATCTTAATGTTTGCCAACAGAATGAAGTGTCTGTTAAATATTTAACATACACTAATGTTTAATGTTACATTTTGTAAGAATGTTAGTTGCTTCTAGCAAACTATTTTAATGCAAATTTATTCCATACAAAGACTTTTATGTCTGTGAAGAATGTTTAGGGTTTTCACAGAAACATAGGGAAACCATGAATTTATTGCCTAGAATTTGTTAGCCCATCATGCTTTTTAATAAAACAAACAGCAACGAATATTTAAAAATCACACAAAATAGACATTAATGGTTATCAGGTGACGAAATTTTAAAATTACACTTATAAATAAAAATTCGCATAATTAAAGTATTCATATAAAAACGTATAAAAGTGGAGTGTTTTCCACCACCCCTGAGTATCAGCGAAGGCACACCAGTGTGACTTGCAGGGAACACAACATGTGGCAACATCTTGTGCATGCACCAAAAACCAATCTAATATTGTGCTTCTCATGAAGCTTCAGCTATTTAGCAACTTTCTAAAGAAGCTTAGCATTGGATGCCTGTAGTCCCAACAGCCATTCCATCACCAATATCAACAGCATGTCCGTCCGCAAGGGGACAGAGTATGCATTCCACAGAGCATCCTAAGTTGAATCGTATTAACGAACAACACTTCCCTAACCCTCTTCTAGACATTTATTCGTGGGACTTACATCCTACATCCATGGTTAGAACCCACAGATACTAACTTTCAATTGAGTTTGGTTTTGGAAGGAGAACTTAGGTGCCTTCTGTAAGACCAGGATAGTTTACCCTACCAACTCTTATATCTACAATACACACCCGTTTCGGGTAGTGACACATATGTATTGTGGGTAGTTGGCCAAATTTAATGTGTCGAAAAGTCCAATAGCACTTTTCCCCAGAAAGCACAGCACCGAGTGTATTACGGTACCGTATTACTGTACCGTGTGGGGGGGGGGGGGGGGGGGGCAAATGGACAAGAAAAAATACTTTATAAAACTTTAAAAAATCGCCTAAACAAAATAATCGCTAAAATTGAAAAAAAAATTGTCAAAACGAGAAAATCGTTAAATCTATAACAAATCTCTGAAACGAAAAAAAATCGTTAACGCGAAAAATAGTCGCCAAAATGGAAAAAAATTCCTACAGCGAAAAAAAAATCAAAAGCGAAAAAAATCGTCGATACCACAACAAATCCGCAAAAGGAAAACAAATCGCCAAAACTATAAAATATAAAGTATCCGATGGAAATTTTTCGCGTAAAATAGTGAAGTGTATGGGGCTGTTCGGAAATGCATCACTGCGCCGCATCTGATGCGTTGTACGTTCTGAAAATCAACGGCTGGTAACACTGCTTATGCTGTTTTGTATCAGCTGAGCAAACTAATCAACCATGCGCATCAGATGCGGCGCAGTGATGCATTTCCGCAATTGTTTGAAACCAATGAACAGTTTTGGATTTATTTTAAAATATATGATACGACAAACATTCCTAATTCTTGTTGCAATGTTTTATTATGAAAGCCGCAGATATTTCAAACTCATGAATTTCAGTATCACATGTACTGTTTCATTTGCTTGTAAGCGAATTTTTATTCGGCTTTTTTTTTTTTTATTTTATGGCTTAGCCATGGCTAATTGTGTGATATATCTTTGAAACACTCGTTATTTTAATGAATCACGTTTGGCTACACCGCGATTTTCGGAAAATTGTCGAAAAATTAGAAGCAGTTCCCAAATTCAACTCAACGATTATCAAATCACTCTGTAGTTGCTTTTGGTGAAATATATTACATTTTAATTTGCAAAAAGAGAAAACGACGTCGGTATCTAAAGGAAATAGAATACTAAAGTTAACCGACATTTGCCAGATGTCTCGCAAGTCTAGACCAAATTTTGGTGGCTAATCAATGATTGAAAATTTATTAACTCAACAGTTGGCAGAGCCAGACCACGAAGTTGCTTGTGATATTAAAAACTTCATTTTGATTTAATTTAAAACAACAATTGCTAATTGCTTATTTGTCGATAAAATGATTTATTAATCTGTTTTAGCTCTGTGCAACAATTTTTGTATTTATTTTATTTGATTTTCTTTCACATTTTTCTTTTAACTGTTTAAATATATTTGTTTTGAAATAAACATTTTTTTTTTTTTTTTTGTTAAAAGCAAAATTTTCTTTAATTTTTATTTGAATTTTATTTTATTCTCATTTTAAAGTTTCATCATTTTCTTCATTTGTTTCGATCTTGCAACAACTACATTTTGTGCTTGTTTTGTTATTGTCTTAACAATTTATTTGTTGTTGGAAGACGTTCTGGTCAGTTGATTGCAATTGTTGAAGCATGATTTGCGCATGCGTGGCCACTTTTATTTTATACATAAATTTATATTATTTTTTTCTTGATTTTCCTATACGTTTCTATTTGTTTATTTTTGATTTTTCATTGCTGCAAATAGAGAAAAAAACAACACGAAAAAAAGCGATTTAACTTTGTTGTTGTTGTTCGTTTATTGTGGTTTTATTTTTATGGTTATCAATGTTTTTCTTGGCTTCCACTGACTTCTTCTAATGAAATCTATTGTTATACATTTCCTTCCCCTGCTTGCGAAATCTCATCTCTGTGTTGCTGCTGCAGCTTGGCCATCAATTTTTATAGAGAAGTATGAAGTATGTGTACATTTTATTTTATTTTAACTTTGTATTCAACAAACCACAAGATAATTTAAAAAAAGTTCTAGCGATCATTGAGTTGAGTTTGTTGGTGCGCATTTTCATTAGCATGTTACTTTGGGAAGTTATTAAAAATAGAGAAGTCATTTTGGCTTAAAAAAAAAAATGTTTAAAAGATAAAGAAATTTCTTCCCACAATAGAAAGACTATTTAAGCACTTTCCTGTTAATTAATTCAAATAAAGTATGAAAGTGGAATTAACATGAAATAATTCGAATAGAACACTGTGGTGCGTTAAGAGTTAAAAAGAAAACTGCTTGTACATATAATTAAAGTTTTGCTTCATATTGTTTACACAAGGCAACACTGACTTCCTCATATGGACTTGTTAGTCAAATCTGATATTCATTTGAATGCAGTTCAAAGTGTACAAACAAATTTAATTGAATTAACTTTGCTTCGAAAATCTAAACTAATAAATAAAAAGTATGTGTGGCACTCGGGGACTGCCGCGGTAAAGCTATTGCATAGCATTTTTTATCAACTTATGCAATTAAATTTATTATATATTTATTTTTTATTTATGCAGTATTTTTTTTTTTGATATTAATTCAAGTTACAATTTTTGAGCGTATATGTTAATGAAATCAATAGCATACTTAAGGGGTCAACATACATTGGGCGATTGGAATACTTAAAAGGCGAATTAAACCAGGTGGCAGCAGAAGAAAACACGAACTTTGCAGCACATTTGCTGGTTTGGTTGTTGACTACGCTATGTGTTAGGTATTTTCGTTACGGAATTTCTTGATTCGGTCGCCGCTCTCAAAGCCTGCGATAAAAGCTATGCAATACTCAATTCTTACGAAGTTTATACGATTTACACTGCTCAAATTGTGCTGTCAAAGTAATCAAACTAATCGGCCAATTCACTTTAATATTTCTACTGTTTCTGCTGAGCATCGAACTTGATCCATTTTATGTTATTGATGAATACATCCAACTGTACAACTTCTAAAGTTCCAATACACGTACACGTGAAAGAATTATGTAGGTTAAGTACCGATTTACTTGAATCACTTATAAGAACATTGATTCAGGTACAGATCATTTAATCCCTAAATACTAAATTCAAGCCCAACAAAAACGATTAGTTACAAATAGCATTCGGCTTAATTTAAAGCAAAAATTAAAGGCTTTATTTAATTTAAATGCATAAATCTACGTGCTTTAACGTAAGTCCGAAATCTAATGTCAGTTTGCTAGAAAGCGATTTTTCCGATGAAGCAGCGTCAGTGTGTGTGTGTGTGTGTACTATAAAATGTTGAATGATAAGTACACGTGTTATCTGGTAGAAGACACATAAATATTCTAACAGAATGCTAACATTACGAATGTTAAAAGGATACTCTGTTATCAGAGCATTAATAGCGTTTGCGCAATTAAATACTATTTTTTGAGTAAAAATTTTGTTGTTTTTTAATCTTTTCTGGTCAGTAGCACGTGCTACCAATACACGCGATGAATTCTATAAATAAGAATACAGTTTTATATATATATTTTTTTAGTTTTTGTTTTCGTTTTCGCTGTTTTTTTTTTGTTGTTGTTGTATAATTTTTGTAGGTTTATAGGGAAATTTAACTTTACACGTTGCTTTTGGAGTCCTTTTTTTCATTTTACGGGCTGTTTGTGTGCATACACCTGTATACATATGTGTGTGTTTATCAATGTTTTTTTTTTTTTTTTTTTTTTCAAATAAACGTATATATGCCATTCTGTGTATTAGTGTTAAAAATATTTTCTTTTTTTTTATTTATGTTGTTGTCATTTTCAGAACAGAAATAAAAAATTATAATAATCATATAAAACAGAGAGATAAATACTGGCAAAAAAAAACGGATATAAATAAATGTTTGCAAGTGCGGTTGTAGTAAGAATATAATAATTTTATGCCTACAAGTACTACAACAACAGTTTTTATTGCAGAAATGTTTGTTAAAGCATGTGAAATTGTGGAAAAGCAGTTGTAAGGATACGAAAAATTGCAGGATAATTAAATTTTAAGTAAATGAGATTAAGTTTGCAATGAAGTATTCAAGAATTATATTTTTTTTTTTTTTTTGGTTAAACATGTAATCGTTAAAAAAAATGATAACAAATAAATGAAGATTAAATTGCTTTATTAACCGAAAGGAATGTACATAAGTTTTATGAATGTATTCATTAAAAAATATAATTTACTTCGCATGAGTGACATGCACGTGACAGTAATTACATTTGTAGGAAGAATTAAAATGTTCACTATTCAAGCTGATTATCTGAAAATTGTCGCTTGCCAGTCAAGTGAATAAATAATTAACCATACGACAGAACTCAATTCCGATCGAATCTGGTTGCAATTCCGAAAGCAGAGTCTTTAGAAAACGAAAATTTTGCTTCTAATCACACTACATATCGTCACCTTAAAGACGAAATAATCTATCTGCAGTTTTCAAAAGTTTACAGGAGAGGAAAAAAACGTTATATAATTGGAACTATTTGCAATATATTTACTGATAGGTTATTTGGTAATTTGGTAATAACTTGATCATTTGTAGTATTAGATGTTCAAAATTTTGCACACATATGCGTTATGATATAGGGAATAATAATCCATAAAAAAACTCAATTTTGAAATTTTTGCAGATAGGTTATTAGGTCTTTAAGATGACGATATAAAGATCAAAATGGATGTGACAATGAATTTTTTTACTATACCCTCATTTGTAGTATGTAATAAAATATAGGCATATATTTTAGGAGCGAACGTAATATAAACTTTGCATGTCTATTAAACAAATACCTTTTGGTAAACAACACGTTATCACTGTTAAATCGAAATAGAAAATACATAAATAAAATCTGAAGACCGTAAATCAAAAACGATCGGAATACGAGTGCAAGTATGGAATTGACACCATTCCGATCGCTGATAATAAAAACACTGCAATACTTGATGATTTGCCACTACCTACCCCCACTTCAGATTGGTAATTAAAAAGTTTTCTAATTTCTTAAAAAAAAACAGACTTATTGTTAGAGAAATTCAAAAGTTTTTTATTTAATGTTAAGTACAATCGATATAATTAAGTTCTAAATAAAACGTCATTCAAATGGCCTCCACGACTTCTTCTGCAGTAACGAATTCGAAGAACCCAATTTTCACGCACTTTTTCCACTAAATCAAGTCGTATGTCATGAATGGCACGTTCAATATTGACTTGTAAAGGTTGAAGAGAGTCTGGTTTATTTCAAAAGACCAATGACTTCAAATAACCCCACAAGAAATATTCTAATGACTTCAAATAACCCCATTCAATATCACAATTTCTTGAAATAACCAAATCTCCAAACTTTTCTCGCAATAATTCAACTGTTGCATTTGCTGTGTGGCACGTAGCTCCGTCTTGTTGGAACCAAATATTGTCAAGATCAACTTCTCCCAATTTCGGCCATAAAAAGTTATTTATCAACGATCTATACGGCTCTCCATTGACAGTAACGGTGTTACCAGCTTCATTTCGAAAGAAGTACAGACCGATGATTCCACCAGACCAAAAACCACATCAAACTGTCAATTTAGGTGAATGTAATGTTTTTTCATGAATAATTTGTGGATCGCAGCACTCAGATGAAAGTGAGCCTCATATTACGACCATAAAATGGCAAAAGCGCACGAAAAGTGTCAATTGGAAAACGGTTATTTTGATAATAAAACTGAATAATTTGTAAACGTTGTTCTTGCGTACATCTCTCAATGATGAAATTATAAACACTACTGAATACAATGAAAAGCAAATGACCAGATCATGAAATATTTCAAATGGCCGAAACATCACTTCAAAATCATATCATTCCTATTGGAAAACCTTGTACTATTAAGTCCAACACTATTGACTATGACTGTAGTCAATAAATAAGAGGCTAAATTCCGGCATTAGATATCGATCAAAATTAACATTTCAATTGTATTGAAATTTCGATCAATATCGAGTGTCGTAATTTGGCCCCTAAAGTGAGGAGATTTTAGAAAAATCAGAAGCTTTTCAACTAGTAAATAGTAAATTGAAAAAAATAATTATTGGACTATTTTGTATTGCTAATTTTTCGACCTTTTATTGAAGTTATTATTAGTATTTGATGGATGATCAAGCTCATCAATCAAATATAAATAATATTGAATTATATTTCTGTTGAACAACTGATTAAATACGTGCAGTTAACATATTTTTACAATTATTATCCACCTGCAAAAGTGGTAAAACCTAGCAAACGAATGTTGATCAGAAGTCTGTGGCAAAAAGGAAAAAGTGCTTAAGTCGAGAAAAGCTCATTTTGAGTTAATATCACCATCGTATTCTCCATATTCAAAAGTATCTCTGGGCAAAGTTTTATTCATATTGAACGATTTTTAACGAAGTTCTGGCACAATTGCTTGCTGCTTTTCTCTTTTTCTAACTAATTTTGTAGTATGGAATAACGGCTTAATTTGACTTATAAAATATTGCATTTCAAATAGAATAATTTCTTATTGTGGGCAGAACCATGTGTTAAAAAATCAAACCACTTAAACATTTAAAACTGCTTTTCTAGATAACTATAAAATATGACTTCAACAATTTTTCCTTATTGCCACAGAAGTGTAGCAAAATGTAGGACCATCGCTTTCCTGATTAGATATTCTTAGTAATTTGTATTTTCATTAAATCAATAAAACAAACTTTTGGTTGAAAAACCATGACAAAATCAAAAGATTTTCCCCTACAGTGTATATTAAAATTTCCAATCAACGAATAATTAAAAATATTTTAAAATTTTTGCATCAAATGATAAAAGCCTGTAAAACATAACTATTATATTGTCAATAAATATTACTGAAACTTTTTGCAAAAAAAAAAAAAATACTGTCTGATCTTTATGGAAATATTTTGCAATACCGCAAAAAAAAAATTTTTTACTACAAATTTTTTCAATAAAAATCTTAATTTTTATAGTTGTTATATAAGTATGTATGTACACTTGTTGCTTTTTTTTCTTCATACAAATTGTAATCATGTTATTTGTTGTAGTTGATAGTGTAATTGTATATATAGGGTGTTTTTTATAGAGTGTCACAGCTTTGACTCACTGCTTTATTTGAGCATCCATTTAACAGCTGATAGTTGCTTATTGTTTAGTTTGTTTTGAAATTTCATTATGAATCGATTTACATTTATCGATTAAATTTTTTATCAAAATAATTGTTCTATTCGTCCAAACCCATCGTACAGCGAGCGCTACAATTGATTTACTCAAAGAAAATTTTGATGAAAAAATAATTCACGTAATGGAGTAATTAAATTAATTGACTACCAAGATCGTGTGATTTAACCCCATTAGATTATTTCCTTTGGGGTAATGTTAAGTCACTAAACCACAAACAATTGAACAGCTGGAAATTAACATTCGAAAAGTTATCGACGAAATACAGCCGCAAATGCTGCGAAAAGTTCTTGAAAATTGGTGTTCCAGATTGCACCTTCTACGCGCCAGCCGTGGCGCCCACATGGCAGATATCATATTAAAACAGTAATTTCATAAATTTTTCTTTCCAATAAAGCCCGTTTCATTGATATTAAAAATATATTTAATTGTTTTATTATGATTTAAACTTGTGTCACTCTATAAAAAAACACCCTATATAAAGCAACGATGTAGATACGAATATAAACGCGAGCTTATTTGGCGTATGGCAATGCAACTTAACTAAAGTCTACCAGTCCAAATGGAAATAAATAATTGTTTGTGACAAAAATTATATACTCCTCGTACACATAATAATAATAATAAGATCGATATCGGTTTGTTTAGTTGCTGTTGCTGTTGATTGAAGTTATTGTTTGTGTGTGTGTACGAACAGCTAAAAAATAATGTAAAAGACCTTTTATGTATTTTTGAAAAACCACTCAACGCCTCAACAGCTTAAAAATAAAATCAAACAAGTGCGATCTAGATGTTCGAAATTTTTGCTACAAAACTCTGCTGGCATCTTTTCAAAAGTTGTTTAATGTTTCCCGATCCCTTGATGGTAGCCACCACAGTTTGTGTCTGTTTTTTTGTTAAATGAAAATAAAGTTGTTATTTTTCTGGTGCTTTTTGTTGACATTCAAGGACACTTTGTAACAAAAGTTTAACACAACCAATTATAAAATTATTTTACAAAATAACTTCTATAGGAAAATATTTATAAATACGGGATAAAACTTTTAAAAATATAAGAAGAAGTAAAAATAATTTTTGGGGAATTTAGATTAACACAAAATATTTAATTTTTTCTTGATGGTAGGAAAAAAATCAGATCTAAATAAAAAATTTCCCAAAATCCATAAAATCCTTCAATATTAATTCTAAGGAATTTATGTTTTTAAAATAAAAATGTATTTATTATGGATTAGCTAATCAAAGCTATTCGGCCACCATGCAAAGGTCAGAATCGCCAAAATTAACTCCTTTATCAGGAGCAGGGGACAGACACACAATATACACACTTCCCTTCTTCTTCTGTATTCTTTCTTATTTTTCTTTTTCAACTGAGGTAGGTGTTGGCTAAAGTGGTTAGCGTGTTTTCTTTTAAGCAAACTATGACTTACGGTCTAGGTTCGATCCCTGCTCAGGACAAGTCGGCAACATCATGATATAATCTCATGTGCATTAGTGTGGTATTTTATTAACTGTTGTTGGATTGCTTCAGTAATAAAGGCAGAGAATTGGTCACTAAAAACTGATCCGATAGCGATCGCTGCTGTTCCAAGCTAATGTGCAGAACATCGCTCTCCTGCTTCGGTTATTAGAACCGTCGCCGAAGTAAAACAATTAATACAATTTCTGCTCAGACAGCTTAAGACAGGTAATGCACCGGAGGCACTGCTACAGTGCTCTAAAAAAATTAAGTAATGTCGCAATGGCAGAGCTGTAAAATAATTAAGCCTTCTACATGTTCAACATCTATCTCATCTATCCCATCCCTTTCCCTTAGTTTAAGTTCTGGGACAATGCATTGCATAAGTAGGGGCCATCTTTCAAAAACGGTTTTAACCTATACCCAATTATACAGTAGCAGGCTGCTTATCTATGCTGCATTTCGTTGGTTGCTAGTAACAACTCATTACTAGAACGTTATTAAGCTTGCAACTAACGAAATGAAATATAGCAAACAAATTAAATTTTTGAATCCTTTAATATTATTGAAAAACCCAATTAAGATTTCACAATGAAATCAAATCCTAACAAACAATACAAATTACATTTCAAATAATGAAAAATTAACTAAATATAAAGTGCCTCATTACAATTGTTAAATATTAATAAACATTTAAAAGTTAATAGAGACAATTCTCTGCACAATTGCAAAAAGAACATCATATCATGATGCATCATTAGATTATAATGAATTTTACGAAAATCAATTAGTATACATTTAGGTGCTTGTAGTATGTATTTTGTTCATGCTGTTTGCTTTTAGGCTGCCGTAAAACAAAACTTCATTTGTCACGAGAACAAGCTTTATACATTATTAAATATTTCTAATGATTCTTACGTGCGGCAATTTGACAAAACAGCAAGTACGACACAGTCAACGTTTCAATTTTTATCCTTAACATTTTATCCTTAACATTTGAAATTATTCTCAGAGGAAATGACATGAAAATTTCTGTTGACTTTTTTTTTTTTTTTGATTTTAGTTTTCCTCCTCAATAACATTGAAGAAGTAATAAATTATGTAAAATATTTACAATTTGAAAATTAGCAAAATTTAGCTTAATTTCTTCAAAATCATCATACATCAAGAAATATACGAAGCTTACATCATTTATTAACAATGATGTGTGAGGGCTCATATATGGGATGTTTAAGAAGAGTTATTGTTTGAGTTGGATTTTCGTTGATTTAGTGATTTTGTTTGTGTACAGAAAAATGTATTGCTTAATATTTTTCAAATTAACAAATTTATTGGTTGTGTTGCAACAACAACAATTTTAGCAGAAACTTGAAATAAAAACCGAACACCATTAAAACTTTCATGTTGTGGCGATAACTTAAAGAAGAAAGGAAAGGTTCATAAAAAATTAAAGTTTCAAATGAAATGTCATCATGGTTCCTACATTAATTTTTATGCCAAAACAGAAGAAGACAAGAATTTTGTTCAATTCGATTTTATATAAAGAATGATGTGTATTTTTAGGAAACGCATACAGTCAGCATCTCCAAGACTTACCAAGACCTAATAGTTTATTTAAAATGAATGGCTATAAATGTCTATAGAATATGTTACCTTAATATTAGAAGCTATTCTCTATAGGATTATCTATCAAAATATAATAAATAAGCGATTTGAAGAAAAATAATGAGTTAGGGCTTATATAGTTAAGGTAACAAAATGTATGTAAACAGAGTGTCATAACTTTGAGTTGGCATGACTGCTTTATTTGAGCATCCATTTAACAGCTGATAGTTGCTTTTTGTTTTGTTTGCTTTAAAATTTCACTTTGAATCGACTTACATCACAGCAACGCGTGCAAATTTTTTTAAATTTTTAATCAAATAATTGTTCTATTTGTCATCGTGTAGCGGGCGCTACAGTTGATTTACTTAAAGAAACTTTTAATGAAAAAATAATTTCACTTAATGTCCCAAATAATTGGGCACCAAGATCGTGTGATTTAACCTCATTGGGGTTATGTTAAGTCACTTGTCTACGTCGATAAACCACAAAGAATTGAACACCTGGAAATTAACATTCGAAAAGTTACCGACGAAATACAGCCGCAAATGCTGCGAAAAGTTGTTGAAAATTTGTGTTCCAGACTGCGCCTTCTACGCGCCAACCGTGGCGGCCACATGGCAGAAATCATATTTAAACATTAATTTCATACAATTTTCTTTCCAATAAAGCCCGTTGCATTGATATTAAAAATATATTTAATTGTTTTATTATGATTTAAACTTGTGTCACTCTATAAAAAAAAAACACCCTTTATATAACCATAAACAGGACGGTTTTAAAGAACTAATTGATATAAGCGACACTTAAATAGCATTTTCAATGGAAGCATGGAAAAAACAATGTAGCATAAAAAAATTCTCCATTGAAGAATTTCTGTAAAACTTATTAATTTAATAAATCAATAAAAATAATTTTGTATATTTCAACATTTTTTAGAAATTTATTATTTCCGAGAATTTAGTTTAATGTGAGTTTTATGCTTGATTGTATGGTCTGTTGTTTCTGAGCATTAACAGTGACACATAAGTTTCATGCGTATTCGGACTGAGGTAATGTCTACGAAGAAAGCCTATTACACTTATGCTCAGAAAGCACAGCACCAAGATGTCGTTAGTCTGTAAAATGCATAAATGTGCCTCCCGGCATTAAAATAAATAACAAACAAATTACACAAATGAGCTTTATAAAATATTGAAGACTAATGAAGGCGTACGCTTCTTGTATACGAAATTTATCAATGAAAGTACGAAAAGTATCAAGTTTTCCCAATTCTAATTATATAGAAATTTTAAATTTAAATGAGTACATAAACAATAAAATTTATCGTTTTAAAAATATCAATTCAATTGTGTTCCAGGATAAATATGTGCAATTTGTATAACTGTAATGAAACCACAAAAATTGTGCAGCTACCATCATATTCGTAAAATGTAAAATTTTTATAAAATGTTATTTTAAAATTGTTATTGGTTGTTTTAACTATTTTTATTGGTTGGTGCAATACTAACCAACAAAATTGGTTAGATCTACCCACATTTTTTTTTTGTGTGTACCCTCCCACAATTAGCACTGTATTTTATTTAAACAATTAATTGTAAAATAAATAAAAATACCAAAAGTACCAGCTTTTCGTTATATTATTTTAATGTTAAAAACTTTTATAAAAAAAGAACAAAAATTTCCAAATTTTCCAATTTATGCCTCAAGAGAAAAAATACCAAACGTCTAAAAGGCCCAAAAGTAAAAAAAAAATCACCATATGTAAAAATGTGCCGAATGTACAAAGTTTTTCTCATTTCAAAAAAAAAAAAATTATACAGTATGAGTACAAATCACAAAAGTAACAAAACTATAAATTTGTTCCTCTTTTACCTCTTAAAAGTACCCCATATTTTTATCTGGGTTATCACGTTATAGTGCATAAAAATTTTTATATTTCTAATATTATAAGGATCATTTTCAGTGGCATTGCAGCTTTCAATAACGTTGTATACCGCGAAACATTAAACGATTTTTTTGTTAGTAAGACTTTAGGCTTAAAACACATTTTATAATATCCTATTTTTTCAATTACTTTTACAATGTTACATTTTTCTTATTTATACCCTGTCAGCAAAAAGCCAAACTATGGCCCCCTTAAACTGTTTAGCTTCAATGTTTTTAAAGAGTCCGCTGCTTTAATATTTTAGTACAAAAGATGAAAATTTTAAATAAAGATGTCATTAACCAACAAATCGATTTGAGTAGAAAACTCTTATGGAAACCATTCAAAAAAATTTGCTACTTAAACCGATTGATAGGGTTCCCTTAAAAGCATAAATCTTTCAGTGTGATTTTTAATAAATTTTTTTTTAATAATTCTCATTTATTTTGTGTTAAGCAGGTTTCACGTTGGCATTTCGTTACCGCTTACACCAAATCATGAGTAGACTTTAATCACATGAACGAAAGCCTGAAAAAACCTCTGATGATGGCATACATCTATTGCATTGTACATGGACATGGATTACATAAAACAAATCGTAAATGACTTAATTAAATTCGTTTTTAGTTACAAGTAAAAACTTGGCAAAAAACACGTACGGAAAAATTTTTTTTTGGTTTTAAATCCGTCCATTCCTCTGCAAAATGTCCGTCCGTTCATCTATAAGATGAATTCTAGCAACAAAACAAAACTTATAAAAACTGATATTAATAATCTGCTAAGCTGTTTGTATTATAGTATTTGTGCTGTTTTAACTCGCACCAAAAAAAATTGTTAGCCATTGTTTGATATTATTAAATTATGCAAATTATATCTCTCATATTCCCATCATTAGTAAACTGAAACTATTTAAAATAAGTTATGAGACTGCTACATAATCTCTTACATTATCTGTCACAAATAATTCATGTCTGTCAGCTTGCATGTATGTACGTCTAGTTGTCAACAGTATCCACTATTTGGATTTATTGTTATCATGAGAAGACAATGATAAATAATTCGACAGCTGATAATTTAGTTTTTTTAGTTTTAAAGTAGGCGTATTAAATCAGATGGTATCGCCAAGCTATGTGATAATTTTTTTACTTCACTCATTTGAAATAAATGAATATGTAAAAAGCATTTTTGATCTAAAAAAAAAATAATTTTGACAGCTAGACTTATTTTGGCTTTACTTTTTCTTGTGCTTCAAAGTTCCTTTTTTCCTCCTGCCGCCATCTTGTTAATTACACTATGGTTTTAAATAAATTTTCGAATTTCATGTCAAAATCTTGGACATATTTTTAAAAACCCAATATGTTATTAAATATCCACTAAATAAATTTTTTTAGAAAATTTAAATTTATCATAAGTTTAAATTTACAAAATTATATTTTTCACACAACTCGTCTGTTTTGAAAGAAACTTTTAAGGTTTTTAATTGCGAATTCTCATATAATAACAACTTACCCAAAAAATTCAACAAAAATTCCCCAAAAGCTTAAAATTAATGTGGAAAACCGAAATTTGATGCTGGTTTTGGCTTTCAACGGTGTAAATAAAACGGTGTAATACTGCAAATAAAACGTTAAAATTAAAACAAAGCCCTGCTCTTTTTAAAATTTGCGACATTTGCAAGAAACAAACTTATATATATATATATATATTAACTGTTTGTACATTTGACTGTTTGTTTTTATGTTCTTTCTAGGAAGCGAAACGGTAAAACCGAACATCAGAAAGAATAATTTACAACACAAATATCTGCGCAGCTAAAAAGTGAATGTCTAGAAATTTGAATTGGGTTAATTCTAGAATAAAATACAACTTATAAGTATATCTTGAGGACGGTGCAAACGAATACCTACTGAGACATACAAGGTAAGTACTAATATTCTTTTAACTGTACACAAACACAAAATATTTACTAAGAAATATTGTAGGCGATCTGTAAAAATTTTTTTTTTGTTTAAAAAGTTTACCTGCAGTTTGGTTCCAAATTTTTTTTTTTTTTTTTTTTTTAAAAATCGAAAAACCATTTGCCCCGATATAAGAATTATTTTGTTAGTATTTTAGGGTTTGCTGGCAGTTATCATTTTATTCTGTTTAATTGGCTTTTTGGAATGGTTTATTTTTTACTTTTTTTTTTTTTTGCTGCAATTCTGATATTTTTCTTAAATAATTTTAGAAATCTTTTGCTTAAGTATGATTAATTGTCTAGAATAATGATATTTTAAAAAGTAGTACAATAATCAATCATTTATGTACACATCTAAATGCTACAATACTTTTATTTAATTCGAATGGGGTGTGCCTGCCTCACACACCGGGTGTAGCAACTCTTTATAGAAAATTAACTCAATTTCACAAATGCAGTGTATATATGAGTACATAAGTTTCAGCAGTGCAGCAAATATGTAGACCTCTTAGTTGCTTCATTTTATTGTATTTATCTCCTATCTAATCAAGTGCAATTGTTATGCATTATGTAAATCTTTTTATATAAAATTCTCCTTTATATACATAAATATGTAGCCTCTATTACAAATTAGTTTTAATGGAAGTTGTATTGTCCAACTCTTTTTTCATTACTATGATGTAATTTAACAGCATTTTAAGTTTGTAAACTTAAGAAGTAATTAAAGGCCCTTAAGATCGCCTTAACGTTAACTACGGCTATTACGAATGTAAGAGAGTGTTTTGAAGCCCTTACAATCAGCATTGTGAAACAATCGCTACGTGATATTAATACAGTAACAAACATCGGTAAAGCTCTCGGACGATAGTTCGATAGTGGCCGATTTGTAACTATCGTTCGTACGATATCAGATTTCGGCTGTCTGCGAGCTATAAGTGCGTGCTTACTGTTCTCTTTTATTCTTGTGTATTTTGTTTGCTACACTATGCGGGGTGATATGTACTTCTTTGTTACTACGTTTGTTATTGTGGAGTAATTACTTGGTTCGCTTGGATACAAGCGAATCGGCTAAGTAGTGCTACTTCAAAGGAAATACTCGTATAAAGGGTGTTTTTAATAAAGTTATGGAACTTTGAAATGGAATAAAACAAAGATGAAATTTTAAAGTGGACATGAAACTTATTTTATTCGGAAGACAATCTTCTTGATTTATAATTTCAATATAACTTCTAGCATATGACCACCATGACTGGATCAGACGTAGTCTAATCTGGAGGTCTAATTTTCGGCGACTTTTTCCAACATTTATGGCCGTTTATCGGCAATAACGCGGTGAATGATGTCCTCTAGGTGTTAAATCGTTTAGGACTTATCACCGTAGACTAGACACAAAATATACTAGCGGCGTTAAATCATACGATCTTGGTGGCTAATTCAAGGGTACGAAACGTGAAACTTTGCGTTAACGTTTGCGTTTCCTTCAAAACATCAATTGTGGCACGAGCTGTGTGACATGTTGCGCCGTCTTGTTGAAATCACACCTCCTGCACATCATGGTTACTCAATTGATGAACGATAAAGTACGTAATGATGGCTCTATAGTGGTCACCATTGACTGTAACGTTCTGACCAGCATTGTTTTTAAATAAGTATGGACGAACCAATTATTCCACCAGCCCATAAAGTACACCAAACATGTAACGATGTCTCAACACACAATTTAGGATTGCCATCACTCCAAATACGGCAGTTGTGTTTTCGACGTATCCATTCATTGATATGATGGACGATTATGTTGACCGTAACGTGGACTTAGTGCGCGATACGTATTTCGACCAGAACCATGATTTTCATAATAAATTTGTACTATTTGGAAGCATTGTTTAGGCGTCACTCAATTATGTTGAAATGCCGCACGAATCTAAACACTTGACAGCTGGCAGAATGGCCGGCAGCTAAAAAGTGTGGTTAACTTAAAGTTTTATAGCTCTACAAAAAACAATTGTCAATAAACACAACAAAAGTCTTACGTGGTTCATATTTTACATCCTTGCAAAATTAGACGTCTTAGCCATTTTTGGAGAGAGTTCGTCATATTCAATGCTCAATAACTTTGCATCTCGTCATATAATCATTCTACTCTGAACAAATATTTGGATTCCTAATTGTGGAAAAATCCTAACTTATATTTTTTTCGATATGGGCTATTGGATGTGATGTAAAACTTATCAGTAAGTTGAATAAAATCATTCGTAGGCAACAGTTAGATTTTCATTAAAAAATTCTTCAGGAATTCGAAATAAACTTTAAAAAACTTTTCGTGTAAAATTTGATTTTTGCCGGTTAATTTTTTTTTTGCGATTAGTGATCGATTTATTAAAAAGTGGCTAGAAATCAACAAAGTGTCCTTTTTACGTACGTAAATATCCTGAATTAATCTTCGTTCATTAGAATCCAAAATTCACACATTATATTATAGCCACCTTATAAAGGCATTTGTAATGCAACTTAGCTGTAACAATACCGCATTATGTGTGAGGTACCTGTATTTAAGTTGTACTCTAGGGATATCTGAAAGCAAAAAAAAATTTACCAAAACACTAAATAGCAAAAAAGTATGTGAATAATATTATTAAATGTTTCATTCAAATTTAAATACAAAAAAAAATATTCCCATCAAAACAGTTTTTCAACAAAAACGTCATTATGATCATCATGAAGAAGACAAAGTGGTTTTTGAAATGTAATTTTACATTTGCTGAATCTTTGTAGTATGTATGGTTTTTGTTTGGAGACAAATTTAACATTTTACATTTAACTTTTAATTAATTTATGGAAATATCTGTGTGACTGTGTCAAGATGGAAAATTATTTAGTTTTATGTGTCATTTCATTATTTCATTACGGTCGCAGCGACAAATGACTGTATTGGTGTTAACAGTGTATGTCGTAACTAAATTAAAGAGGTTGCGTGCATTTAGTCGATGACAAATAGGACGATATTCCTATCTCATAAATATTATTGTATCATAGATTTAATCATTCACCAAATATTAAGAGCATATTTTTATATATAAAAAAAAATATTGTCTGATATTTTTACTAGAATTATTATAATTAAAATATTAACTGAGTCTATAATTATTTTCTTTTGAAAATTCGTATCAATAGAATTGAAATCAAGACACCATCAAATTTCAAGAATTTTATATGCCAGTTATTTTATCTATATATATAAAGTACAAAAAATGTTTGTACCCATGTTCGCTATAGACTCGGAAACTATCCAACCGATTTGACCCAAACTGGTGTCATTCAAAAGGGAATTTATAGAGGATGGTTTTAGGCTTTTAATATTTCAAGTGGGCGTAGCCCCTCCCACATAAATTGAATAACATCATATATCTTGACTATTGTGATAGCAAGAGTTTTGAAACATTGCAATAGTTCATATGTTACTAATGTGAGTAATCAGGACAAAAATGGGCGTTATCGGACAAGTGGGCGTGGCAGCTCCCATATAACCCAAAAATTGAAATCGCCATATTTTGGGCATTTTTTGACATACGCCGATGATATTTGGTACATATAGTATTGACATAATTAGGAATACGTACTAGGAGAAAAGTGAGTGGGACCACGCCCCTTTATAGGAAAATAAAAAATCTTAATATAGTCTTAACTATTGGACCGATGGTCATTAAATTTTCACAATAGGATATATAAATACTTTTAATTTTATTTTATAACGAGGGGGTAGCGAATTACACCGGGATCAGCTAGTACATACATATAATTGCTAGAAATTGCTTTTTTTGTGCTGCTCTTCATGAACATATTATTCAACCGATTTTTACAAGACTTCTACGAAATTAATGAAATTTTTTCACAGAAGTGAATGAGGTATTGTGGGTTTTTGTGGTGTCAGTATTTTGGGAGCCACAACCGTTTAAAGTTGCTACTACTACATGCACACGTATTGCTCATGCATGTAAGTTAATGCCAAACCCGCTTGTCCGCGGATACATTCCATAAGTCATTATACCATTATGCACAAAGCAATGACCTATACTTGCTCGGCAATACTTACGCAGTGCGTTTGAGTGACGAATTTAACATGGCGATGTCATTGGAAGTATACAATCGCCACCCTCTCGCTTACATTCCGTTGACGAAAACAGTGACGAATATTCATCATAGTTTTCATTCACATAAATACTATGATGAAAAGAACACTGAAGCCGGAGTTAAATAATGAACGGTTTTGTTAACGTTGGATAATTAACGTAAACAATAGAATATAACAGAAAAAGAATTTTGCTCGCTTGCTTATATGCGATCAACGAATTCATATAATATATTGGTACACCAAGTAGGTACTGGCAATTGTGAGTGACGAATTTATTACAGAAAAAACGTCAATAGCAGTTTTGCCGAACAAGCGGGAACAAAAAAAAAACAAACAACACATTTAAACATTTGGGTGGAAAGAGAAAAATAACAACAAGACACCTATACATACAAAGATGCAGGGGAATTGTAAGAAAAAAGATGACAGAGTTGAGTTTTCTTTAATTTTATTTTAATTTATTTATAAAATTTTACATTTATTTGAGCATGTACTCAAGTATTTATGTTCTAAATTTTATTTATTTGTTGCGGGTTAGCAATATCTAGATATATATTTCGTTGGTAGCTATACCAATTCATCAGTAGATGTTTTGCCCTTTATGTTAAAAAAATTCCAAAGTTAAAAAATTTTACATTTATTTGAGCATGTACTCATGTATTTATGTTCTAAATTTTATTTCACAAAAATATATTTGTGAGTTTTTATATAAGAGAATAAAAAACATGCATTCTTTTAGGAGAGTGAGTAAAATAAGCTCTGTACGGTAATAGAAAGGCTTAATATGAGCTTTGCTAGTAAAAACAGTTAAAAAAACTTTTTCAATGCAAAATCAAAATACAAAACAAAACACAGGTATTCTGAAGACAGCAAATTAAAGGCGATCCGAATACAAAGACGGAATTGAAACCATTTCCATCGAAATCTGTCAGTTCCCCAATGGAAGTGGTTTGATTTTAAACAAAAAATTTCGTTTTGTTTTCTGAAGACGCAACTGCGGAATTAAAACCACTTTCGATTGAAATGATATCCTGTGACAAAGCACAATATAATGCAAAAGCTTGCACGAGAAATTTTTTCTGTAGAGATCGTGCCTGATCGTGAATAAAAAGTTAATCACAATTTATTTTTTAATTGTGTTCAATTAAAAAAAAGGAAAGATTTAAGAACTGACACAACTTTATAACAGAAATTGAGTTTTTTTTTTAAATGTAACTCTATTTGTTAACCACTTTCTCTAGCCTTCTTTAAGTTAATTTAAGCATATACAACATTTTTTCTTAGTTAGCTTTTATGCAAATTCACAATGCTGAAATTGCATTTTATTGTAATTAAAAAAATTTAAACTTTTGTCCATAGTTTGCCTTTTCCAATCACTGATTGGCTTGTAGATGCTTAAAGATGACATGCGGAAATGAAATAATGTCATGTAATATTGTTCATAACTAAATGAAAAAAAGAAACCAAAAGCTTTTACAAAAGCAATAATCATTATAGGTTAAGAATATAATTAAGTTTTGGGGTTGGCATTCCCCTTTGTTGCTGATCGTAGAGGTTTTCTCTTTAAATTAATGGCATAATTACATGCAGATTATAATTTTTAAGTGTTTAATGGTGAATTTATCATTGTACTGAAATAAATTAATAATCTGAAGGTTTAAGAAGTAAAGAAAAAAAAAGATATTTATTTTCTTTTTAAAAAAAATTTAAAATAGTCCTTTTAATTAACGTTGAAATGAAGTTCTTTGCCTCATTTTTAAGCGAATTTAATTGAAAGTTTACAGTTTTCGCTTTTAGAAAAAGCAAATAATGGCTTTAACATCATTTTTCGTTCTCTTCTTGCAATCAAGTTTACGTTACAAGAATTATATGGGCAGAAAATAGAGCTGCAAAACTATCGATAGTCGCCGCCATCGATAGTTTCGATAGTTTAAGAAAAACTATCGATACTATCGGTTTTTTATGTATAAATAAAAGAAAGTTACTGATTGTTAAAACTTAAATTTTATTTTGCCCATGAATAATATAAACAATTAAAAACTAAACATATCGCACTTGATCAACAAGAGGGTATTAACTCAAAATTTTAAAATTTTCAGTAGAGGCAAAAAACTTTATTTTTTAATACTACTCTTCTATCACAAAGAGAGATACAACTCGCAGTTGATCAACAAGAGGGTAATAACTCAAAATTTTTAAAATTTTGTTTTTTGCAAGAAATCGATGAACAGTGGTCATATATATCCACTGTAAAAATTTTACACCATTTTCTCCATTCTTTCACCCAAAAAAATACGTTTATATCTCTCTTTGTGATAGAAAATTAGTATAAAAAACAAAACTTTTTTGCCTCTACTGAAAATTTTAAAATTTTGATTTAATACCCTCTTGTTAATCAAGCGCGATATATGTATGTATGTATAATTGTATGAAAAATAAGAAATCATAAAAAGCAAGTACATATATTTAGTTTAACACATTTCTTGGGTTTAAATAAATTTTTATAATTAAAATCAAATAACAATTTAGGTAGATTTAGGTAGCTAAACGCGCTGATTTAGGTAGCGCAGTTAAAATAACTTGTTTTTATTTGTAAAAGTATATAAATTTAAAGGCGGCTAAGATCCTGCGTAGAATAAGTTGTTACAAATGTTATACTGGCTACATATAAACGGCTTAATATATTTAAAAAATATACTTTAAAAATTGTCGATAGTATCACTATCGAAAAAAAAACTATCGATAGTCAGTCCAAAAAAAAACTATCGATACTATCGATAGTACTATCGATTGTTTTGCAGCTCTAGCAGAAAAGGGTTGTTGCTGTTCTTTTTAGCATGACAAGTACCATATTTTTATTACGAACCAAAACTTTGTCAAGAAGACAATATTAAGCTGTCATTACAATATGCAAGATAAAGATAAAAGGAATATTTGTTGATTGCTTGTTGAATAACTTCTTTTGTCATGTTTCATAAACTTTTTTATGAGTAAAATACAACAACAAATGACATCAGCCACAGCAAAACATACGTTGGTTTAATAATTGATGTTAAAGGTTTTGTTTCGTTCATCTTTTGAGCTTTTTTGTTACTTATTTTCTGCACAATTCTTTCTTAGAAAATTCAAAACAATATCCAGCAGACTGCAAAAAAAAATATTTGTTAACGCTCCTGTTTTTTTGATAAATAGCTGTTGCATAAACTAGAGTTTTGCTTGCATTTTGGTGTCTACAAGTGTTAGTACGTGTTAGTGTTTGTATATATACTCGTACATATATTTCAACACTTAAGCAATATTTTTTGCTTAGATCTGTACAAGTTTATCGTATTGCCCACCTACTCAAACTCCTTTAGCTATTGTTTTTTCCAATTTTATGTTTCCATATCTGCCTGCAACAAATTGTGTTCGTAATTCAGTTTTGTTTTTCTTGTTGTTTTTATTCGATTTTTCCTCTATTTCGTAACTATAGTTTTTTTCTTCCCATAAAATTCTCTCCATAAAGATGTGTTTTGTTTGCATCATATAAAATGAATGAAATGTATGCAGTGGCTGTCAAAAGTGATTCAACAAATTCAAGTTCTAAAAAAAACCAATAAAATTGAGAATATTGTTCAGAGGATAAGACAAACAGCTAGAGGTAATAAGTAATTTCTCTATACCTTTTGTATTCGTCAATTACCAAATACGAACATGGGTTAGGTTAGGTGCTGGTAAGAAGAAGATTAGATTCCACCCTACTTGGGTCCTGATGTGGTCCCATTGTGTTGGGAAAAATGGTTTTAGAGAAAGGGAGATTAGAAGAGTCTAAAGAAGAATAGGCAAAAGAGAGACAGAGAAAACAGAGAAACAGGTGGGGAAAATCGAACCAAGGGCTGAGACTTGCAGTGGAACGGGCAGGATGTCAAGCCCTCTTTTGGGTAGAGGGGAAACATCCACGGCTCCTGATAAAGGAGCTAAGGCTACCGAGTTGCGCTACTGAGGGCTTGGAGAGGGTACTGAAGGATATTCTGCCTAGAAAGGTGTGCGATGCTTTCTTCTTCTTCCTCCTATTCAGATTTTTGGTTCTGTCGACGTCTAGGCGAGGCCATAGTGTCCTTGCTATGGCGCAGATTGGCTCATTACACCATCTGGTTTGTGCTAACTGCATAAGAGCTTCATCAATTTGCTTCCAGCAGGCTGAGAGCAGAATACCGCAGAAATTTTCAATGTCGACAGCCTCTAGCTCTCTTCCTCTCCTGGCCAGAATGTCAGCGATGATGTTACCTGTGTTTACCTCGTGTCCCTGTATCCATATAAGGGTAACACATGAATGATTCTCCCCTGTATTGAGTGACTTCCTAATTGCCCGAGAGGGCAATTATTGCCGGTTTTCTGTCGATTATGATTTGAATATCTCTGTTTGTTATCCGATAGTATCGTAGCCAGTTTGTTCCTTTTTTTATGGCGGATATTTCAGCTTGTAAGATGCTACATTCGTGCGGGAGCTTGAAAGAAATCCTGATCCCGAACTCCTCAATGTAGACACCCCGACCAACTCTGGAGCACCGTTTGGAGCCATCCGTAAACACTCGTAAGGCCCCATGTGGTGTAGGAGGGCAGGTCCGCCGATAAAGAGTAGTTAAATACTCTATTAAAGGAATGTTTTGGAAAGCAAAATTCAATGAGATCAGGGTTAATTCCAATGGTCTCTACAATGCTAGCATGACCCCATCTTCAATATTTCCATGCGTCAGTTGTACTCAGTCGTACCGCAGTGCGTAGTGCTAATTTCCTAACCAACAGATCAACCGGAAGCCAGCATAGGGAAAAGAATCTTTGTAGGCGTGGGATGTAATCTGGCAAAAATAAATAACCGAGAACAAAAAAAAAAGATCTTGTCAAATCATTGAAAGAGATCTGGGATACGGACTTAGCTCTCTTTATCTTAGTATGCCCTAAAAATGCGGCATGTATATACTTATGTATGCAAGTATGTGTGTTTTATGGTAACATATTGTTTTTGATTGGTTGCACATAAATATTGGGCGAAAAATCTGTCTTTTTTTTAATCATGTCATGTTGTTATTGTGTTTTTCTTTGACGTACGGATTCTTGCTGTAATTATTTTATTGTGCCACTCTCGGTTTATTTTTATTCATTTTTTTTTTTTTGCTTTTCTAACAACCTGCTGTTGTCCCGTAAAAGTCTTTCATTAGATTGTTGTACTGCTGAAGTTAGTTGTTGCATGCTTGTGGAAATTTAAAATATTTTCTTTGCATCTTTTGTTGTGCAATTTTATAAGTTATATGAGAAATTTATTGGCTCTTTTTTTAAAGGGTTTTATGTGTGCAACTAGTTTAACTTCATACTAGAGCAGCACAGTTGTATGGTTATTGTGTTATAAGGTGAACAATAGATAACACAAACTCTTTTAAAAAACAATTAATAATCCATAAGAATTAATAGCAACAGGAGCAGTACAAGTGATGTAATTGAATTTTAAACAGATCTTATATTTTATATAAGTATTTACTCGTATACCTTTTACTTCAGCTATCGAAAGTTGTGGTATAACTTTAGTTACACTCAAAGAAATAAATATGATTGGGGCTGATCAATTCCAGAAGCTTGTAATAATTAAACAGTTAAATAAAATTTATACTGCACGGAAGGTGATGTTTCGAGACCAACCTCCAACCACATCATCACTGTTGTTTAGCGCATAGACCTCACTAGCAATCACGTCAGCTGCATTCAAATAACATTAGTATCCCTTGTCATTAATTAATTGTGTTGGGTCTCATGAAACTTTTGTCAACAGTTTGTCTCATATTATTGTTTTCGATATTTACTATTTTCTTCTTTTGTCATTCAATTGCGGTTTTTATTGTTGCTTGTAATTTATTTTTGAAGATTTCCTTAAATATTTTAGAAAAATGTTCCATAATGTAATTTCATTACTAAATTGCTTTCTCCTTTCATTTTTGTATTTGCATTTCTAAGCTGATATTGTAACTTTTGTTAAATTTCATACGACATAAAGATTTTTAAACTTTATAATCATCCTAACGAAACTTGAGTATTTTATAAATTTATTTTCGTAACAAAAAAAAAAATATATGTATCAAACAACACAAAAAGTAAAACTGCCAAAAAATGTTACAATCGCATTAATTATTGAAAGGTTTTTGTTTCATACATTTTCATCCCTTTTAACTTTAACAAACATTAGCCTGTTTGACTCTAATAAAAGTTGCATGAGTCTTGGAAAACTTATCCATTTAGTCATTTGACTTTTACGCACATTTTCAACACTTCTTAATATAATTTGTCTTGTTTGAAACTTTTCTAAAGCATATTCGTATATTTGTACAATAAAAGAACTTTCTTCTTAAATAATAGAGTAAGATATATAATATTAAAGCTTTAAAGTATTTAGTTTTATTTATCTTTGGCAATTTACTAACAAAAATACTTACAAAGACATGAAAGATTTAGTTACACATCTGATTTAAAATTTAGGAGTTTTCCGTAACGTTAAACGATCCACTTACTATGAAACTTGACCTAAATAATGGAAAACAATCAATGTTGTGATTTAAGCTTTCTAGGAAATGAAACAAATACAATAGTAGAAAAATCCAAAATATAAAAATAAAATATTACCATTAAGGCAGACAGTTGGGCACACTAACTGACTTAAAAAATATACATAAATATAGATATATGTATATATATTCAGACTAGTAGGCAGACATATGGACAGGAAATTGAATGAAAACAGATACATACAATAGGAAACAAAAGCTTTTGGAAAAGAAATGTTTACAAAATAAAGTAAGTTGTGAATTAACTGAAAGAGAAAATGTTCCTACAAATGCTTGTCAATGGAATGGAAATACAAACTTTACTGTCGAAGTTAAATTGTTGATTTTTAATTGTGTACATGTTTGTAATAAACAATTGTAAATAAAAATTGTGCCACTTCAATAGCTCTGCAGAGACTTTTTATTTTTTTTTTTTTTATTATAGTTTAACTATTCCAAGACTTTGGGAATTTTAATTTATTTTTTGTAGGCCCATTTTATAAGTTGTTGCTTCAAATTATCTGGTCATGTTAAAAATGTTAGAGAAATTTTGCAAAAGCTTCTTAGCACCAGAACTCAAGGGATGACCCCTAAATATGGGTATTGAAGGCATTGTGCCAAAACTTAGTGAAAAATATAGAGTACAGAAGATAGATGTTGAAAATGTAGAAGGCTTAACTCTTTTACAAACCTGCTTTAAGCGTAATAATGAAAGGCGGGCGAAGGGCAATGTTAAATTTAGTCAACTTTTAGTTTTGCCGCTTACATTTGTCAAACGAAAAAGTAAAAATATTAAAAAATATTGTAGCATGTGACCAACAGTGTGTAGTATGCATTGGAATTCAATAGTACCGCAACATGCAACCATTGACAAACTGCAAGCAAGATATTTTGTGTGACGGTAATTTGTGCAGCAGCACAATGCACTTAAATAAATCACATTTATTAACTGCCTAAAAGCAACACAAAGTATCTGTTGCATTTAGGTATGCACTCGTTGTACTGTAAAACTGTCGCCAAACACATGCCATACATAATTCGCGGGAAGCTGAATATGCTTACCCAACAATAGTATATATTTCTATTCTTTTACTCTTATGTTAAGGTACCCCTAAGAATTATTCTCATAATTAGTATATAAGCCAATGTCATTTAGCTTAAAAATCATTAATAAGTCAGACTTACAAGCTCTAAGTAAAAACAAAATAATAAAAACAAAACTCTTTTATATTTCAGTATGCTCATTTTATTATCATTATTTTTCGGATTAAAATATCATCATTTTATTTTTTATATACGCTTTCAGCTTCAAAGAAAATAGTTAATTTCTTTATTTTAACGTTTCAAAATAAAAATTTTTTCTGTACTTCGCCGCGTTTATTTGCCTACCAAAAATAAACTTAAGCGCAAATAGATCAGCTGGTTGCCGCCGCGTACCGCCTACATTGTCCTTTCCCTATAAATGTTAATTTTCAAAGCAATGTTGCAGTGCCTGAGGTATTAAGTAGAGGCATTAACTTTCTTAAGCTGTCTTAGCAGGCATGTTATTAATTGTTTTACTTCGCCGATGTATCTGCTAACCAAAGAAGGAGGGCGATGTTGTGTACATTAGCTTGGAACAGCATCAATCGCTGTCTGAATAGTTTTTAGTGACCAGTGCCATGCCTTCATCACTTAAATAGTCCGACAACAATTAATACAATGATATTAGAGCACTTTATGATATTGATGACTTGTCGTGCCCAGGGATCGAACACATGTCCCAAGTCATAGTTTGCTTACAATAACAAATAAATAAAATCATATTCCAGCAAATTTTAAGTTATTTGACCCAGAAAGAATTCCAGCATTCATATGATCTTTATTTATGATTAAATATGGAAAAATTCTTTTAAAAAATTAAAAAGGAAAAAAAAATTTATTCTGAAAATGATGATTGTATTCACAATTCAGTGCGTTGTAAATATATACCGATATTAATATTGTAAAATGTTGTAGCCAGCCATAGCAAAAACACCTCGTTAATAATAAATTCGATTATAAATAGACTAACCTCTTTGCCATCTTCCTTCCTTTCTTGACGCTGCATAAAATTATTCCGAATGCAAATATACGAGGAAAATGTTATTTATTTTGATCTGAATTTATTTACATTATAACGTTGCGTTCAACTAAGCAACCAATATTACAACACACACGTACTAAATGATAGATGGCTTTATTTTCTTTCATATTTTTTTTTATTTTATTTTTTTTTTTTTTTTTTTTTTTGAGGGGGTGAGTGACAGTTAGTTGCTTCATGAAATCTAATTTTTTATGCATTTATCTACTCACGTTTCCTGTCGTTGTTGGTTGGGGGTTGTATGTGTGAGAGTTTTAATACTGACGTAATATCCGTTCCGCTACAAGCGCTAATGTTAACTTCACGCTTGTATTGTATATTAAAAAAGATATTAGAATAAAATAAAATCTTTTAAGCAAGCTAGTTCATTATTTTCAGTATATTAATATTTAAATATAAATGAAAGCAACGTACAATAATTTTTGTCTGTTGTTAATAAAATACAAAGCAGAAATTTGATAATTAAAACGTTATTAAAGATTAGCGTAAATTTTCTTTATATTTAATGTCTTTAGAGTTTATTATTACGCTGCTGAATTTTTTTGGTTGTTAATTTTTCAGGGCACCCTTTACTAAACAAAAATTAATTTTTTTTATTTACTTTTGTATTTCAAATTAAATAAGATAACTATTTCGTGAGTCTTTCTTTGAAGTCCTTGAAAAACAAATTTTGTTTGTCCTTACTTATTCTTAAAAAAATACTGATCGCTTGTGATTACTATATAACGTAGTTCTACTAAATATGAAGTTTTCCAATAGGAGTGAATTGATTTCTTAAAAAAAATTCACTTATTGTTAAGGAAATTCAAAAGTTTTTTATTTAAGGTGAAGTACGATCGATACAATTAATTTTTAAATAAAACGTCATTCAAATGGCCTCCACGACTTCTTCTGCAGGAACTAATTCGATGAACCTAATTTTCCAGCACTTTTTCAACTAAATCAAGTCGTATGTCGTGAATGGCATGTTCAATACTGACTTGTAAAGGTTGTAGAGAGTCTGGTTTATTTCGAAAGACCAATGACTTCAAATAACTCCACAAGAAAAAGTCTTATGGTGTTAAATCACAACTTCAATATCACAATTTCATGAAATAATCGAATCTCCAAACTTTTCTCGCAATAATTCAACTGTTGTATTTGCTGTGTGGCACGTAGCCCCGTCTTCTTGGAACCAAAAGTTGTCAAGATCAACTTCTTCCGATTTCGGCCACAAAAAGTTGGTTATCATCGATCTATACCGCTCTCTATTGACAGTAACGGTGTTACCAGCTTCATTTCGAAAGAAGTACGGACCGATGATTCCACCAGACCAAAAACCACACCAAACTGTCAATTTAGGTGAATGTAATGTTTTTTCATGAATAATTTGTGGATTTTCTTCGCACCAGAATCGACTGTTTTGTTTATTTACCGCACTACTCAGATGAAAGTGAGCCTCTTCGGAGAAGATGATTTTCTTAAAAAAATCGTTATCGTTTTTAAGTTGTTCCAAGGAAAAATCAGCAACGTTGTTCTTGCGTATGTCTCCCCGGGATGAAATTGTAAACACTACTGAATCCAATGAAAAAGAAATGACAGATCATGACATTTTACAAATAGCCGAAACGTCACTTCAAAATCATATCATCCCTATTGAAAAACCTTATCTAAACAGTAGACATCAATACTCTTCATTCAAGATCATCCCAATTTAAAAGTTCATTTTCAGCTTTATGGGAAAAATTAATCAACATGCACAAACATCTAACCACCTGACTTGTGTACTTCTTGTATTCCCCATCGGAATTGGTTTTTAAACAACTCGCATAGTGATTTGCAAAGCATTCAATCCAACCAATCCTTCCATTCAATGTTTTTTATTTTATATTCATTTCATTTTAAATTTATTCAATACAATTGATATTTTACAAAAAATATATGTATATACTTTTGTAACTGCCACAAAAATAAAAATTATACTGTCGAAGATAACGTAGAAAACTCAATCTGATTGCGTTTATTAATCCCAGAACATCGTCATAGAAGTGGGTTTACAAAATACAATATTGTTGTAATAAAGTAAATAGTTGGCGGGAGAAAGTGCTGCAATAAAAACAATCATAAAAAATAAATTAAATAAAATTCATATGAGAAAAGTAAAAAGAGCTGTAAGTAAATTTTTAAAAAATATTGTTTGTGGCGGGAATAATAAATGACACTTTACAAATTGTATTTGATTGTGTACAAAATTTTACTTTTTTTTATCACAATTGTACTAAAATGTTTTAAATAGTACTTTAAGCTATTTATTTTATTAGAATATAAAACTACAGATAAAGGCGGTCCTATTTTATATGTGATATATATACATGTTCGATGGTCTCAAGTAGAAAGGCTAGTTAGGGCCTTTTACGAAAATAATCTATAGCATGAATAAACTGTACAAACTGTAAAAACAACTTTTAATGTGAAAATGTATCAGGCTTTAGAAATGTTTTGTAAGCTGACATGATATCCAAAAGTATTTGCATCTAACAGAAAAAAAATATTTATATAATAGTGTTATAAAAAATGACAAATATGAATTAAAATAATTAGAATTTCTTAAAATATTGCTAAATATTTAATTATTGTATTATTTTGAATTATCAATTGTATTTAAAACGGGACAGTTGTACTAAATTTTTCATTTTTGCTTAGTATTCTATTAAAATTTAATGAAAATTACTTATTAAAAACAAACATGAATTGTTGACAGATTCATTTGCATATTTATGAATTTCTGTTTCAAAAGGTCAAAATTATTTGTAAATTAAATAAAATATTAAAATTTTACAGTGAGATGCTGCTAATTTAATCGAAATAATTTTTTTGAGGAAAGATAAATTTAATATGTTCTCACCGTATGTAATTGATCATTATTCAGTCACAAATTTATTTTTAAAATATCTTTAGAAATGCAAAACCCATGAAAGTGCCAAAATATCAACTCTACAAAATAGTGATTATTGTATTATGTTCAATGTCAGGGTTTTCTTTACATTTGATGACTTGTTGTTGTTAGTTATTTATTTATTTATGATGTATAAATACACATAATAAGAACCACATTTTTATAGAGGAGTAGCTAGGGCTTCTAAAAGAGGCTCTAGGAAGTCCTTATGGAGGGCCTTATAAACGAACGCCTCCAAAAGTTCGCCGCTAGGGTGATAAAATAGATTGTATATAATAACAACATTAGATCGTGGGTTTTTTTCCATATCAAGACGAAACGGTGCCCTCTACAGCAGAATCAAATTTTGACAAAACACTAAATCGAGCAAATTCTGCAGCATCAGATGATGTCAAATTAAATTTGTCTACGTATTCAGTACATTGTACCGGAACTCGGGGAGAGGGATAGAGTTTAGAAGAAAGATGTTGAAAATTTAGATGTGCTAACTCTTTTACAACTCTGATGTGCGCGTTATGTTAATTTTTTTTTATAGCAGTGTTGAGGCGCTAGACTTAAGCAGACTCATTAACTTTGTTTAGCTGTATGAGCAGGCATTTTATTAATTGTTTTACTACGCTGATGTTACTGCTAACCGACGAAGGATGGCGATGTTGTGTACTTTAGCTTGGAACAGCATCAATCGCTGTCGGAACAGGTTTTTAGTGACCAGTGCTATGCCTTCATCACTTAAATAATCCGACAACAATTAAAGCAATGTCTTACTAATGTACATTAGAAAAATTAATGAAGTCATTCTTTGCTTAGTAGTCAACACGCTTCACTTTAGTCACTTCAGCCAACACCACCCTTCTGAAAATGACAGTACGATTTCAACATGCCACGTGTCTTCTATAAAAATCTTCAATATTTGGATTTTTTTGAATGGACAGATAGATGTACGCATTAAAGGGCAGGCGGATATATAGCTGGAAGAAAAGACGGATGGGCGGACAACCGAATTAATATACAGATGGATATTTACATAGACGCATGGCCACACACACAGATGAGTAGATGACGAGCAGACGAATCTACGGAATAGCGGAAGTTTGGACAAATGAATTAACGGACTTACGGATAAATATACAGGCGGATGAATACATAGTCGGATGAATAGGAAGATCGATGAATTGCCAGACAGATAGAAGAATAGACAAATGATCGCACAGCCGGATGGGCTAACAGGCAGATAAACAGATGGATGAACGGAGAGGCTGATATTATATTTTTTTATTACAAACACATCTCGCAAAGCGTTTAGTTTGTCACCTTAAAGCACCCAGAGTACTTAGCCGGAATCAAACCGACAATCTCCGGACATTAGGCTACCAATCAGCCAAGACGGCACACAATGGACTGACGAATGGAATCACAGACTGCGATGGACGGACATACGGACGTCCGATAGGCAAATGGATGAATGGTCTGAAAGAGGGAGAGAGGGACGGACAGGTGGGCACATGGACGGATGGATAAATAGACGGACAGCCGGGTGTATGAAGAAATAAAAGTATGGACGGACTGACAGATGGACGGATAACTTATCAAAAGCATGCTATAGTTTTTCTGACACATACTTACGACGTATATTTGTTGAGTAAATACATACGAATATTAGTCACACGCAACCCCTTGAAATAAACTGATGCCAAATGAAAACGACGAAGGCCATTGTGTGTGTAGATACCCGGACGTATAAGTGATATTTCATGCTCCATGTTGCTCATCCTATGAAGTGTATACTATAAAGTGAAGAGTAATAGCACAGATACCCAGAAATGACACGAGACGGAAGATTTAGCATACTGGTTTGTATACACTCATACAATGGCGGGTTTTCGTTTTTTTCTTTGTGCTGTCTTTCTATCCAAATTAAAATTATAAATCGCAAAACTCATTAAATATCCATATATTTCTCTAATTCACATTAAAAATATTATTAACTAATTAATTTATGTTGGTTGTCACTGATCGTTTGTATTTTATCACTATAATATCTGCAAAATATCAGAATTTATCAAGTATGTATGTATATATGTGTGTATGTAAGTTAAAAGCCACTATCATTTGGCAAATTTCCAGCACATATGTGAGTACGTATGTATATAAATTTAATATACAGAGTATATAAGCACACACTAAATTGTTTTATCACTTTATTTTCGAATTATATGCCGTAAATACTTAATATTATTACATTTTATTAAATTTAAGCGTGCTTTCATGTACCATTTTCCACTAAAAACTGCACTTTTTTTTGCTTTTCGTTTTGTTTACTTTCATAACAAACACACTAATGTTGTCTCTTTTTCACGATGCCGGGTTATGACAAATAAAATATGATCCAAGTCCATTTTTTTTCGTCATTTCTGGGTATCTGTGAGTATTTGTTCAAACTCTAGTTTTAGAATAAACAATTTAAGCAAGATCATGCAAGTAAAACCTTTGCTTCAAAGTTTGATCTTTAAAAAATATTATATTAGTTTTTGTGCTCTTGTATATAATTATGTACTTTGTTTTTTAACGAAAATATCTTTTAAATAAAACTTATATAAATATAAGGACCTCAATGAGTTTCATTGCAATTCGTTTTCATATTTGGTGTATCACGTAAAGATCCTTTAAACAGCGTGACCAATATGACTTCCCTAATTTATTAATATAAATTTTACAAACTCCGCTTTTTTTTTAAAGAAATAAAATTCATAAAAAAAGAACACATAAATTAACTTAAAACGGCAAAATAAATTATCATATTTTGTCCTCTCTAAACTTTGTCACTTATGGCACGAAAATTAGTTTTTTAACTTTTTCAATTACTTTTCTTCTTCTTCTTTCTTTCTTCTCACCATCATACAGTCGGCATATAAAGTGATTATAAATGATAAAACAGTATTAAAACAAAATAATTAATTAACGGACGGTTTAAATTTTATCTATTTAATATTTTAACAAACTTTAATTGACCGCATTTATTATGAGTGGAAAAAATACTGAACTTAAGAACTATAAGGTTTGTTTTTAAACTTTTCAAGTTCAGATGCAAGTAAATAAGGACTGAAATTCCAAAATCATAATGAGTAACAAGTATTTAGTGGAAAATGCACGCAGACCGCAATTAACTAAAAACGATCATATTAACAAAACGAAGTAAAAGAAAAAACTTTTAGGTTCACGAACACAGCTATTATTGAATGGCATTTCTGTTTCTTTTCTTAATTAAAAAAAGTAAATTAATCACGTTAAAAGGAAAGTATGGAAAAGCAAATGAAAATCCATTTACTACTGTCTCCTCCTTAAGCACTGGTGCAATTTAAATAATCGGCGATTTTCTTGTTTTAAAATTCCTTTTGTGTGGTTTTAGTGTAAAGAATGTTTTTGCTTGGCTTTTATATAAAAATATTTCTACAATTTTTAATTAGTACAAATATTTTTACATCATGCCAATGAAATAGCAAATATTTGTTAAAAATCACCAATTAATATGTATTTGGATTATAGAAGAACACTTTAATAATAGTAGAATATTATAATTGACTTTACTGTGTGGGAGAAGTTCTTTTTATATGCCATAATCCGTAAATGTGAAAAAACTGAAGGCAAAAATAATATATTTAGATAAAAGATAAAGAAACCTGCTTGATGTTTTACACACTTGTATTCGCACGAAGAGTCATTTTTTTTTTGTTCTATAATTTGCCTTATTCACAAACTAACATCAGAACTCGACATCTATACATTTCGCAATAATTTTTAAAATTTTGATGAAATTTTATACAAAAATATTTCTGAAATAACTTGAGTTTTATTCACTTACGTTTTTTAAGTCGTATGGAAGCAAAGTTTTTACAATTCATACTTTCATAAAATATTTTCGCAAATATACTGACATATTCGTAATGCTAATTTTTCACCAAAAAGGAACGTTTTTAAATTAATTTCCACTATCCATGGATAACTTTTAAATCGGAACTGAAAAACAAGTTGGCAGAATTCAGTGTTTGGTGCAAATTTTGTTGTTATTTTTTTATACCAATTTATCACCGAACAAACACAAAAAAATTTAGGCGTTGGTTTGCCTTAAAAATTTAAAAATCTTTTTATGAAAAACAAAAAAAAAAATTTTTTAAATATTTCATATTTTATTTTTGTTCTTCATGTAAATTTCACTCTGGTGACGTGATTTGTACAATAAGGGCCTAAAATTATTTACATACGTCATTTATAGTAACCAATAATAAAACATGCATACTTTTAGGAGCGTCATTAGAATAAGCTTAATGTAAGCTTTGCTAGTAAAACACAATTCAAGCAAACGCCTTCTTTATCATTATAAAATCGAACCACAAAATAAACAGAATCTAAAGAGTGAAAATTAAAAACTATCGGAATACAAGTTATGTGTGACTTGCCTGCATATTATAGTTGCTATATTTATGATTTTTAGCAATGTTGGATTTTTGTCTCGCAGAATTATTAAGATTCCTTATCATTTGAAATAATAAGAATTTTTTTCCCGTATTCACAATCGTATATCGTGAGTTATGACATTGTTGACGCTATCAAGCATATTTGTACCACCATTCGTTTACTGAAATTAAACAGCGGTAATATACTAAAGCAAAGTCTCTTGTTTTCTATCTATTGAACTTCATTTCGTCTTAGGGCTGTATTTTGTAAATTTAGGCAAAAACAAGCACGAGTACGTATACATATGTATGTACCTATTTATGTACATTGTACATACTTAAATCCACATGTTGATACATAGATACTCAAGTAATTTGAAAGCGTTTCTAATCGTGTTATCATCTATAGATTTTTGACATTTTTAGGCATTTCAGTATGAACTAATAGCAACAGACAGTTTGTATATTATAATTTGATATAATTTATATCTTACAGCTGTTGAAAATTGAGGAAAATAATATTATCCTTTTTACAACATATTTTTGGGCTTAACTAATCCTTCAAAAGAGTTTTTTTTTTCTTTCATGAATATAATTTTATTTTTTTAGGTAGCATTGCTTACCTTATAAATGACACAAATATACATTCATTTGTAACTACCCTGTCGTCAAATGTGTAGCTAGCTACAAGAAAAGCTAACTTTTAAATTGATTTTTCTAGACTAACTTAAAGCTAACTACAATACAATGCAGAATGTAACCAAAATCAATTAGTAGGTTGAGTATATACATATTATACTCTCATTTATAATTGAATATGGTGAGCGCCAACAAATTTACTCATTTAGGAACTCTTAAAATTATTTCAAGTATTTCATAACTCCTTGCCGGCAATATTTAAGTGGTAACTTAGCTGAGTGGTATACGCGTAGACTGTTAATCCAATGACCTGTGGTTCGAGTCCCAGCACAGCACCGGTGAAAAAAAATTTTAAGAAAAATTTATTATTACAATATTACTATAAAACTACTGAATATAGAATTGAGAAAATAATATTTTTTTTTTATGTATACTAACTAACTACATTTTGACTTTTTAAAACTAACTTAAAGTTAGCTACAAGTTGTGGAAAGAAAAACTGACTTTTCCCTAGGACATCGCCATGTTAAAAAAGTTAGTTTTTTTCAAACATTCAAGTTAGCTTAAAGTTAGTTTTGTTTCCGACAGGGTATGCAGTTGTACACACACATACATACATACATATGTATGTTTTTCATGCTATGTGTAACGATAAAAATGTATGTATAATTTTAAGCAACATCCGTCATCAGATTGTGTTGATAATAACAACACCATCGTCATCGTTGTCATTATTTTACACTTGTTAATAATCCTTAGATGTTACTCTCATCCTGATTAGTTCGTATGTGTCTCAGCATATAAAGAAGAATAATTAACAAACGTTGAATTTCCATCAATTCGAGTTTTAGTCGGTTTCGTAATTTTTTGTTACATACTTATCCTGCAGATGTTTGAATCTGTAAAAATGCTTTAGAAAAATTAACAGGAAATTATTTCCATAAAAGTTAATAGGTATACGATAAACTTTTTTGTTTTAACCCAAAAAAAAAAATTATTTAACAAGCTTTAGAAGAAAAAAACTTTGTCTTTGTGAACTTTGTGATGTTAATACCATTTAAAACAAAAAAAAAACTTTGTTATTAAGCAAATGAATTTTGCTGTGTGATTATTACAGAGTTTATATCAGAAGGTCTTAGGCAAATTTGTTTGGCCCACTAAGATCTTTTTCAATTCTTATCTTATATCGTAGACATACACGGCCTTAATTTGCATTAGCAGTCTTAATTCATATTATCTTGTGAATTATCCCCATTCAAATTTGTATTATATTTCACATGAATGCGCGAAATCAAACTGCATTAATACTGAACTAGATGAACCAAGTGTGCTTCGCTACCCCCTCATTATAGTCAAGAATTTACTATTTCGTAAGAATATCCTATTGTGAAAATTTAATGACCATCGGCCTAATAGTCAAGAATTATAGTCAAGAATTTACTATTTCGTAAGAATATCCTATTGTGAAAATTTAATGACCATCGGCCTAATAGTTAAGACTATATTACGATTTTTAATTTTCCTAAAAAGGGGCGTGGTCCCACCCACTTTTCTCCTGGTATGTATTCCAAATTATGCCAATACCATATGTACCAAATATCATCGACGTTGGTCAAAAAAATGCCCAAAATATGGCGATTTAAATTTTTGGGTTTTTTTTGGCGGGGCCATGCCCCTTTGTCCAATCAAAACTTCATATAGCCTATTATTCCTCCCAGAGTCACAGTAAGATGCTGTAAAACTTTCAGGAAGAAAAATAAATATATGTATGTATGTATATTACATTGGTGGTGCAATATGAAAATTGGATTTTGCCACGCCCCTACGCCCGCAGACCGAAAATCAATAATCAGACTTCACAGTGTCACCCGCCTGAATATTCTGAAGATTTCCTGAAAATTTCATCAAAATCGGCCCAGCCGTTTTGTAGTCCATACGTTACATACATACATACATACACAAATTCATTTAGCTATTTCATTATCGCAATACCGTCGATAACATACCATCTGTTGGAAAATTGTTTATTATAAAAATGTATTGTTTAAAATGAAAATGTATTCAATATCACTTGTGTGCACAATTTTTACATCTTCGAGAAGTTTAACCAAAGTAATTTCAGATTTTTTTTAATAAATACTTCTAATTGTACGTTTTGGATCTCAATATAAATAAAAAAAAATGGTGGACGAACAAAATGTTGCTTACAAACAAACAGCCGTTTGCTAAACGCACAAACTGTCGTCTGTCAGGGTAAAATGTTAAGTCACATTAGTGAACTTTTAATGCAAATTAACTCTGTCGTCTGTCTACACTATTAACTTATAAAATAAGTTCCATGCCAGATATTTTATTAATATAGAAATCGCTTCTCCTAATGTCCAAACGAATAATTTCTCATGTTAAAACTAAAAAAAAAAAATACTATTAATTTTAATTTATTCACTATAACGAACTGTGAAATGTTTTAGAAAACGGATAAATAATAAATTAGATTTCGTTGTAAATCATTTTGGCCCGGATAAGCTTAAAAAATAATTATAAAACTTTACATCAGACAGGTGCAAATATGCTGAATATAAATGAAATTTACTTACTGAAATGAAAATGAAGATGCACTTTAAGAATAAACTGAAATAGTTTCATTTAAAAGCAACACTTAAGAAATGAAAAAAAAAGGAAAATTATTGCAAACTATAAAATTTTAATACAAAAATCACTTTTCAACTAAAAAAGGGAGCATGAACAGGAAAAGGAAGAAATAAATTGCAGCAATAAAGAGTTGGTCGAATGCTTACTTGAACTGTAAAACATGAAGCAGAGTATTAAACATTTTTAACTTCAAAACTATTAAGAATAAGATAATAGTAGAAAAAAAAATATAAATAAATAAATATATATAAGTTTAACAATCACTAGAAAATAGCTATGAAATTATAATGGAAATAGTTAGGAACAGATATGGACAATTAAAAACATAATTTTAGCACAAGATATGGAAAAATTTGTTTAAGAGATACTAAACTGAAAATTTCTCAATACGCTTAGCAAAACGTAAGATGGATTGATTGGACTTCAACGTGAGTAGATGACAGCAGGATAATGAAATTTCTATGAATTGTTTAAAGTTTTTTAACAAGTTTCGTTATGACAAATATGCTTGACTATGGAATCAGGTTCATTATTATTATTATCTGGGTAGGATGTTTAGCAAATAAACGGAAAATTAAATTTTAAAGAAAGTAAAAATATTACACATACGTACACGCCTTAGCATTGTTGTGTGAGGCACACACTAAGCCCCTTATTTTCTCAACCATTTCACGAAATCAGATAAACAATGATCTTTATTCAAAGGACTTTCACCATTGTTATAGATTTTTCAAAATAAAACTATTAAATGAGCATAAATGATGTACAGTGAAAGTTTGAAGGGGATTGCAAAATACTTCGTTATAGTCAAACCTTGTTATAACGACTAATGAATATAAACTAAAAAAAATCGTTATTACTATAGTTTTTATTCAAAATTCTATATTAATGGAATATGGTCTGTAATAACATTCATTATTCAATTTGCTTAGAGTAGAGAAGATATGTGTTGAAAATTTAGAAGGCTTCACTCTTTTTACAATTCTGGTTTGCGTTATGTTAATTTTTTTTACAGCAGTGTTGAGGTGCCTCCGGTCTTAAGTAGACGCATTAACTTTGTTAAGCTGTATTAGCAAGCATTTTATTATTTATTTATTTTATTTTGCCGATGTTTCTGCTAACCGACGAAGAAGGGCGTTGTTGTGTACATTAGCTTGGAACAGTATCAATCGCTGTCGGAACAGCTTTTAGTGACCAGTGCTATGCCTTCATCACTTAAATAGTCCGACAACAATTAATACAACGCCTCATTAATGCATTTATGATATTTATCGACTTGACCTGACCAGGGTTTGAACCCAGGCCCCAAGTCATTGTTTGCTTAGTAGTCAACGCGCTAACCACTTCAGCCATCACCACCTATTGGTACTCTACTTTATTTCATAACAATATATTTACATATTTTTATACAAGAGCCATTGTAATAGGTATGCATATATACGTAGCAACTTTAAACCAGCCTTTGTCATAAAGAGAACATGTAGGAAATATCAATTGGTGTTTTTACACTTGTAGAAATTGATTGTTACATTTATTTGTTTACTGTAGCCTAATGTAAATGTAAATGAATTTACATAATTAAAAAAATTTTCCATTCTTCTGTTTGGTTCGTGTTGTGTATGTGAAAATGACGATTGATGCTCGGCCCCTAGGGGCTAGTTTGACGATCAATCCTTTAAACGCTTATAGCTTCCAAAATAGCAAAACCACAATAATCCACAATATCTCTTTCACTTTTCTGAAAAATATTTTTAATTTAGCACAAAGTTTGCCCAAAATCAATTATATAATATGGACAAGAAGTCTCTCACAAATTACCTTACCGCCTAATAATTATACATGTTATGTTTCGCTTAGTTTTAATACACGTATTTAATTTAGTTCATCAATACTGATGATATTTTAAATACAGTTAGCATTTTCAGAACAATTTCAAAGATCTGATCGGTATCTGAAGTTTTTAAGAACTATGAAATTTATACATCTAACAATTATTCTTTTTTTCTTCCTGGTTCGCAATCTTGGCAGCATAATGAAATGATACGGAAATACACTATGTTTGCTTTTCTGTTCGACAAATAGTAATAACATACGTATTAGGGGAATAACTTTTTTAAATTTCTTGCAAATATCAAAATAGCCGTAGCATAGTTTTTTTTAAACATTACTCTTAAAAATTTTGTTTCGTTAATAACACAACACTTGTCATCTAGTACTGCTAGGACCAAAAATTTAGTTATACCCCTAATACATATGTTTGTACACAAATATGTATAGAGGGAGACTGTCTTAAAAGAAATGTACAAATGCACGTACTGCTGCAAATATCTAATTCATGAGCTTTCAAAGGATGATCCAATTTTAATTGGAATTTTAATTTATTACTTACGTGTGGTTTATAAATCATAAAATTAAATGGTTGTTACATATATTTAACTCGAAACTTACAGTTAATCTCCATATTATTTTACCGTAGCCGTAGCATAAACGTACATTAATATGAACGTTTTCATTAAGAATTTAATATATAAACTTTTTTGTAAACAAATTCAATACTTTATTAAGTGGAAAACTAATTAGGTTAAATACGATAAACAACTATTAGGATGTAAAAAAAGAAAATGTATGTGATGAAGGAAATTGTAAAAAAGCAACAGTCTAAAAAAATAAACTTAAATAATTATTTCTTATAAGATTTTGAACACTTTAAGAGATATTTAAGGTACAGATAATGTCCAGTGCCCGCCTGGCATTTTAACAAATTACGCGAGACTAGAAACATTTATTTTCCTTTTTTCACACGCTTTATATTAACTTCACCTGTATGTGTGTATCTACATAAGTATGTAATGGAATCTTTCAACCTGATTTTGACCAGCTTTAAACGGCTGGATTTATTTAAAATTTAATCATTTTGTCCGTCCAAAACTTTACCCCCACACTCCCTTCAATATTTTGATTATCACATAGCTCCTGCATTTATAAGACGCTTTCTAAAATTCATGTTTTGTTTTTAGAGGAAAGTTTACAGCTCCCCCAAAAGACGTGGGAAGGCCCGTCCACTGGTTCACTTGCAGTTTGTTTCTTGAAATATTTGGTAAATCCATATCTGGACCGATTCCAAATTAGTTTATCTTTGGATATCAGCTAAAATCTTCCGATTTTTTTATTGCGTCTGTGGGTCTTATTTATGTTCATTTTATTTGGCTGTGTCGAAAAGTGCGAGTATAGTGGACATTTGTAATCGGTCTTCATTTTATTTAGTATCCACATGAAATTTTGCAAGGCATTGACTGTGATAGTAATACTAATAAAGTATTTTAAAAGCTCTATTTTAACTTGGTCTTTCTTACTTCTAAATAAATTAGATACAAGTTTTGCCTCTTTCATGCATCAGAACAATATTATTTACAACTAAATGGAACAAAATGCAATCATATTTTAGTATACTTATTGTTATGGCTGGTATCATAGTTTTGTTTTGTTTTTTTTTTAAACATGATTTCCTTGCAAGGTCTCCATTAAATCGTCTACGTTTCTACATTATATTCTTGTCTTGTTTTTTTTTCCTCCCTGGACAATAAAAATTAACATTTGTTACAATCATAGCACCTATAAAAAGGCTGGTGTTGGCTGAAGAGGTTAGCGCGTTGACTACTAAGCAAACAATGAATTGGGGCCTGGGTTCAAACCATGGCCAGAGCAAGTCAAACAACATTATTTATTTCTCTAATGTACATTAGTGAGACATTGTATTAATTGTTGTCGGACTATTTAAGTGATGAAGGCATAGCACTGGTCACTAAAAAACTGTTCCGACAGTGATTGATGCTGTTCCAAGCTAATGTACACAACATCGCCCTCCTTCTTTGGTTAGCAGATACATCGGCGAAGTAAAACAACAAATAAAATGCCTGCTAATACAGCTTAACAAAGTTAATGCGTCTACATAACACCGGACGCGCCTCAACACTGCCTTAAAAATTAACATAACGCGCAAAGCAGAGTTGTGAAAGAGTTGTCTTCTAAATTTTCAACACCTTTCTTCTCTACACTATCCCTCTCCCTGTGTTCCGGCACAGTGCACTGCATACGTAGGGGTCATCCCCTGAGTGCTGGTCCTAATTAAAGAAAAAAAAACAAACAAAAAAAATTGCTGTTACCTCAAGTCATTTATATTAAATAGAATGCTGCATAAATAGATGTGTAGCTAAGAAGTTCACGTGAACTTCCAAAGCATGAACACTTACTCGAAATGAATTTCAGAAACAATGTTCATATTTTTGAGAACACCAAAAACTTGTTGTCACTTCTTGTTGTTACTTCTGTGTGTTTTGCTACGAGTGTCATACTCCCAACATGTATGAACAGAACGAGGTGAACATAATGCGACAGCCAAACTTCACTTGGTACTTGCAGTACTACGTGAAGTTTGGCAAATAAAAAAAAAATTCTTTCTGTTGAGAGTAGTAAAAAATTTAATTCCATTTTTGTTGAAGAGTTTTTTATGTTGGAAAATATTATTATTTATATCCAATAAAACTGAACTTGAGCCTGATAATATTACTTTTCATATATACATCAATATAAGTTCAAATAATAATTACGTTTATTCGTAATAATAATAATATAAAAATATTAATTCCTCTTGGGCACGAGCTATAAATACCCTAATAACAGGGGTCACAGTAATATGTGAATTTCCCTAATATAGAGTAAAAACAACAAAAACGTTAAAATACAAAGTAGAATACTTTGATGATAACGGACTATGAGTTTGTGTTGATTATTAGTAATTTCCAAGCAGTGATGAGGAAATTTCGTACTAACCAGCACTGTCTCAAGGTAGAATAAAAAATGAATTAAAATTTAATTCTCATATTCTATTTCTCTTGAAAACTGGTTAAATAGTTGATATTCTTCTCAATTAGTATCCACTTTACGAAAATTGTAAAGATGGACAATTGAACGCTGATGAGAGGTGTAGCGGCCTTGAAATCAGTACTGATACGTTCTGCTAAAAACTGATTGGATATAAATAATAATATTTTCCAACACAAAAAACTCTTAGTAATTTTGAATTTTCATTAAGTCAATAAAACTGATCTTGAGCCTGATAATATTACTTTTCATACATACAACTTTACTCAATTTTATAATTCATTTCTTACAACGAAAATAAAATATATTCATTCGTATGAAAAAATGTTTTTAAATTTAGTGTTTGTTCGGTGATATCGAAGAATTTCTTTCTTTCGAGCAATTTTTAAATTTGTTTTTGTTTCAAATGTAATTGTTGGAAAGAAAGAATTTCTTCGATATCGGCGAACAGGCACTTAGTAAAAAATTTCTTACTTTTAGAAAATATGCACTTAATTTAGAAAATATGCACTTAATTCACTTATTCCCACAGAAAATATCATAGCGGTGTTAAATCGCACAATCTTGGAGCCCAATTCCCGGGTCCTAAACATGAAACTATGCAGTTACCAAATAAATCATTGGTGGCACGAGCTATGTGATGTTTGGCGCCGTCTTGTTGAAACCACAGCTCCTGCTCATCATGGTTGTTCAATTGATGAATAAAAAAGTCAACAATCATGGCTCTAAAGTAGTCACCATTGACTGTAACGTTCACCGAATCTACGCCTTGCTAAGTGATCGTGTGGCTTCACGTCATGCACAAGTTCGATTTTGCAAGCACGCAAACCAAGAGCTTTCTGCAAAATCTTCCATAAAATGCATGGACACATATCCAATTCCTGTGCACGATGGCTGATACACTGATTCGGGTTTTCCTCTACGCTACGCTCTACAGCAGCAATGAGTTCCTGTGTACGCAGTGTACGAACTCTCTGTGGTTGCATACTATGATTAATAGTAAACGTGTTGCGAAAACGTTCCATAGTTAAACGAATTAATTGCTCTGATGGACGATTATGTTGATCCTAAAATGGATGTAGTGCGCGGTACGTATTTTGAACTGAGCCATGATTTTCAAAACAAATGTGCACACTTTGGATGCGTTACTCAGGCGTCAGTCTATTCATGTTGAAATGCCAAACCATATTAAACAGAAATCACTGGACAGCTGACAAAATGGAAGCCAAATTAAAGTTTTATACGTCTATAAAAAGAACCCTTTATAGTTTGCTTAAATTCTTTTTACAAAGAAAAGCTTACATTAAGCTTTTTTATTAACATGCAAAACTTTTCTAACTGACGCTCCTAAAAGTATACATTTTTTATTGTTTACTACAAATGAAGTTCGTAGAAAAATTCATTGTCAGTTAAATTTTGAATTTTAAAATTGTTTTAATTTGAGCTTTTCATTTTCATAAAACTCAACTTTCGAAACTGAAACCATTTGCAATAGGAATTGAGTTGTATGACATGCACCTGTAATTGTCAGTTTGTTCTTGCATTTGCTAGTGAATTGACAACTTTAAATTCATTTCCTCCAAAACTAGTTTTTTAAGTTATGACTCTATTGCAGTAAAGGTTCGTTGTAGCCAACACCGAAATTAAATAAACACTTTGTAATATTTAAATCTTTTGTTTATGATTGAAATACCATAACATGTGTAAGCCAAGGTATAAATTTAATTTACTACACTTTTATTCAATAATTTTACAATTCATATTGTTGTTGATTTTTGTAATAAATAAATGGAAATAAATTGTGTATTGTACATTTCATAAAATAAATAACAATAAATCAACAACAAATTGTATGAAATACAACAACATCAACAACAAAATTTGTTTATAGAATGTTTTAAAAATTTATGGTGTAAATTCATTTAGTATAAAAAAAGCCATTTATTAAAAATTTATTTGCTTAAACATTTACGAACATTTACAATACATAAAAGTATAAAAGCAATTGGGAAATGTTTATATGTGTGTAAAGTTTTTATGTAATATATCGCCATATGAAACGTAAAACAATGAAACTAATATTTGTTAAAGTTTACAGGAGAAAGCAAATGTTTTTTTTTTTAATGACGCTAAAAGTTATGTAGTGTAAAAGCTTAAAAATTTTTAGAGACATGAACTTTAATACTCGTATACTCTACAATAATTGATTAAAATCCCGATTTAGAAATTTTTGTTACTAACATGGGTTTGCATTTCCTATGACGATATGTTCATATATGGAAGTTCATTTATGTTAAATGCCGACTTATGATTACTAATGCTAAAAAGAAAATATTAGTATATAAATGAAAGTTGAAAATAAATATGCAAAACAAAAAAAAAAACACAAAGCACCATACCAGATACACAGATCTCGAAAATATATAACGACTTAAAAAATTATAATCAAATATTGCAATTTTTAATTCAGACCCTTTAAGCTTTTGTGTCTATAAAAATCTTGCAATTAAGTTAAAATTAAAGATTAAAACCTGGAGTACTGACGTATTCGCGATCATGTATATAAAATATTGAATGATTTCTGTCTTTGAAATTAAGTTTGAAGTTTTGGTGTCTTTTGGACTTACAATATAATTTTATGACAAATATTTTTTATTATTGCTACATTAGTTCTTAAGTGAAGTTTTTATCCCCTTTTTTGAAGAAAAAGACAAAAAGACAAAAGATCTACCAAATTCTTTATATTCTTATAGGAATTTTTCTCAATATTTATGTTGTTGGTCTCAGTATTTATGTTTTTCGCTTTTGCTTTCCCAAATGATATTTTCTGCTTTAAAAATGTCAATAAATTATATTAAAAATTGCTTGCTAGCCCTCAAAGTATGTCTATATCAAGTATATGCATATCGGCAACAACATAAAAAATAAAAAAAAACAGGCTTTTTGTTTGTATAAAATAAATTTACAATTGTCCAAAGGAATGATTCCTTTTTGAAAGAATCTACGAATCATATACTTTTTTGAAATTTGTTTTTAGAACAATCAAGAGTTTTTTAATAATGATTCTAATCCTAGTGAAAACAGTGAATTAAAAAATAGCTTTTCTTTAAATTCACTCAAAATTTAATTCAATTAATCTTGTTAGTGATGTGAATGAATGCGAGAATATTTAATTCATGAGGAATGCATTCGTGTTTTAATTAAATTCACATTTTGTGTAAAATGAATCAATTAAATTTTTTCTAAATCATTTGAACTAAAAACCAAATTTTATTCATTCTCTTACAGCTCTGCTCAGCAGAACTAAAAGAAAATTGTGTAAAAAGAAATATTAAAAAATTTGACAATAGGCAATGCAAATATGTATAAAAAAAAACACGATTAGCTGTGCTTTACAACATATTCACTTGCTTGTGATGAAACATTATTTTGACGTTTCGTAGTAAATAAAAATAAAATTAAAAAAGGATGTAAAAAATGTTTGGTATAAAATTATTTTTTTGAGAATTGCTTGACTAAAATGTTATAATACGATCATTGATGCCACAGACCAAACAGCTTTTCTACCCAAACTCATCTTAAAATGGAATGCAATGGCAAAAAAAAAATAACCAAAATGTTTTTCATATGAAAAGTAATAATGTTTTTCGCTATATGCACCGGCATCTATGAACCGTCGTGGGGTTGTCTAAGCCAATCCTAGAAATTGTTTTAATTTAAAAATTTACTTTTATGTATTAAAAAGCTTTTCTTAGTCACAGTTTCAAAAGCAATATTTCATAAAATACATTTCATACTCAGGTATATTTTTGTTTGCAGAAAAAGTAATAAAAATAATAAATTTTGGTTAAAAGTAACCAAAACAACAACGCTGATTATGATTGTCGTATTCTTAATTTCCTTTTATATCAAGCACTCGAATTTAGCTGTGCAGCTTTTAATACAAGAACTTTTATGTTAAATTTTAGAACAACAACTATTCCTGATCACAATGTTTATTCTCTACAGAAACTAAAACATATATCAACACACACACACACTCACGCACACTTTTAAAGTTAACGCACTTTACATAATGGCCCATAATAACAGTAAGAAGTTTAAAGAAAAAAAATGCCTTCTCTAGCAATTCTTTTGAAAAACACAAACAACAAAATATATTAAAATTTACAAAAACAATAAAAAATAAACACTGGAAGAAAACACAGGGAAAAAATCTGTCTCTCTCTTTCTACATGTGGCGTATACGCAACACTAAAACATTCAATTGAAATAATAACAAACGTACGTACGAGTATATGTACGAGATAAGAACAGAGCATGTCCAAATGATTTTTACAATCTCATCATGGTATAAAATGAATCAGAATGCCGATTCCAATGCTGATGATGCATATTTTCAGTTCCATTTTTGCGTTTTTTGTTTTGTTCCATTTTTATGGTCGATAATATTAATTTGTTAGAAAATAAATAAAACCAGAAGATGCATTTGCTATATCGTATAAAATACGAGGATAGTACGATTTGCTCTTTCTTTAAATTTGTTAATTGAATACATTGAAACAATAAGACTTTTTTAAAGTGAAGATGAGAATATTCCAGTTATCGGACCAGCATTCAGAGGATGACCCCTACTTATGCAATCCTTTCTTTCCTTGACGGGTTAGATAGTGAATATATAGAAGAAGGGTTAATTCTTTTACAGGGGCTTAATTGCTCGTTTTGTTAATTTCATAGCAGTGATGCAGCGCGTCAGGTTTTAAGTAGACATATAAAATTTTTTTAAGCTCTTTCAGCAGTCATTTTAATAATTGGTTTACTTCGCCGACGATTCTAATAACCGACGAAGGATGTCGCTGGTGGAGTAGGTTTTAGTAGTGTCAACCGCTTTCGAAACCGTTTTTAGTGACCAGTGCTATGGCTTCATCACTTAAACACTCCAACAACAGTTAATAAAATGCTACACTAAAGCACTTTGGAGAAATTTATGATTTATTGGATGAAATCGAAGTACTATGGCAAAGTTTCCTTTCTAGTCAATGCGCTATTTTAAAAATAAAAAAAAAAATTTGGGCATTAATCGAATTATTCACAAAACTTTCGGCTGCTACTCGCAAAAGGTCTGCCACAAACTATTTCCACTTTGAAGCTATGCACATTTTTGCACTTAATACACATATATACATTTCTGAAAGATGAAAGGCTACCAGCTCTAATTTATAAGCGTGCCACTAATACAAGTTTACAAGTTTTTAAGCTGGAGTAACTTAAAGAACTGGCTACGCTAAAGGGCTGAAAATCTTACGATATACGGTAGACTTTTACATCTCTAAATAAACTTGGTGCCAAAACTAATCTAACGTTATGCAGAATTCCTGGCTAAGAAGTACATAAGAGGAGTCCAACGTAAATTTATCGGACCGCAACTCTTCTTTGGTATATCACGCGGATATACCGAATAGCTCATGGGCTCAAATGGAATTTTCTCGCTAATGGGAAGACCTTCAAGGCCTAAGGCAAACTCATTCATTACTTTTTACTTTTTGTCTAAACAAATCTTAAAAGTTAATACTAATGGAAAAAAATGACGTTAGGTTGGTTCAGCAGACACTGCGCTCTCCGGAGACACAAATTCCTCATTGGAAACTTTGAGACTGATCTGTGTAGATCATGCAAAACGCAAAAATTACTACTCTTGAGAGTATATCGACGACTCTAAATTAGATTTACAATCTCTCACCGTATAGAGTAGTTTGGGCGGCGCAAAAAATCCTTTGGGTAGCTAAATAAAAATAATAACAACTGAAAGAAGTACATCCTGTTATCTTTTATTTAAAAATTATAATAATATTTTTTCGCCTAAAGAATCCTTCCAACAGTTTAGCGATGTGACAACATTAAAATTCCTCACTCAAGCTTGCATACATAATTATTTAATAGAGGGTTTATTGAATATTTTCAATATTTTCTAACACTTTGTGTGACTTTTTCAAAAACATATGACCTCAGTGCTTAAAATATAATCAAAGTATAACTTAATTTAGAAAATATGTTATTAATTAATTATTATCACTAGTTAGGCAAATGACACATCCATTCCACCCCCTTTCCTGTATTAAAACCACTATTATAAAGAATTCATAACTAAAACTTTTTCGATTTAATATTCAATATTGATTTTTCTTTAATTAGATCATATTTAGTCATTGCAAATATGTTTTTGAAGAACATTGCAATCTATATTTATTTCATTTGTATTCGTTTGGGGAAAAAAATTATTATTATTCAATATAATTTTATATTTTCGCATAAATTTAATTAATTTCGCATAAAATTACTTTGTAATTAATAATTAATTTAATGGTTTTCATTTGGTTCGTACTGTAAAATCATCAACAAATTCTCACTATTTCGTCGCTTATCGTCCGGGTTGCAGCGCGTAAGGTTAGTGAGGAACTCCTATGGGGCCGAAGGCTCTAGGTTGTCTGGAAATCTCATCCATATGAACTGCTTCCAGCTTAGCGCCTGGCCATATCTCACCGTTGTTATCGATGGCTTGTTTTATCATCGTCGCTGAACGAACAAGCCATCAACTTAATCACTGTACGGAGTGGTGTGCCTTTATTTTCCTAAAGAAACTTCTAGAACACCCGTCCCAGTTTACTATTGACCATGTCTCACTTTTCGTAGGAGAGAGATTGCCGTTGGCGACCTCGCTGAAGGTACCTCTACCAGTAGAAGCACGTTTAGGACGTTTGATCCCTAAATTTATTGCCACTGAGTTGTCCTTCTCTGAACGTTTTCGGTGTCAGGAGGATTTTTGTTGCGCAGTACATCCATGTGCAGTGCATGTGGGCTTTTGCTGTCTGCTTCTTTATCACCTGATCATCCGGTAGAGGTCCTTGAGTCGTAATGAATCGCAAGGCGGAGCACCTTATTGTTGCAGTATTGCGGGAATGTGTCCTCTGCTCTGGGTCAGTATTGCCGGTATTGGCAGGTGGCGGCAGAGTACTGGGACCGGGCTTTTCTATCCGTCTATCAGTCTTTTCCTCTGTAGGGGGTTAGCAGGGTCCTAAAAACAGAGGTTTTCCACTCGGTCTTTTTGTCTGCAATGCGCACATGGGAAGCATATACTTTTGTGAAGTAATTATGTAAACCCTCTCTAAAATATAAATATTGGCAGAGATGCAGATTTACGGCATAAGCTGTAAATCTTTAGCTCATTTAGCTTAAATCTATCATAATTTACACTGTTATAGAAAGGAGGATTGACTTTTCATATACAACAATAAGCGATACAATCAGGCATGTGAATTGGGCAATTATATCTTTGCATAGTTTTTATAAATTTTTAAAAATTAAATATTTTTATGCCAAAAAGTAATTATTATTTTTATTATTTTTCGGAGAGCTCAACTTGGAGCTCCTAAGTATGATGTTTTTATAATTAATGATTGTTAGAGAAATATATATATATATAATTATTTGGTAAACATGTTTTAGTTTCCCACGATGGAGTGCGGCATGTGTCTCAACAGTTTTAAAATCGAACGAGTGCATACCTGAATAGCCCAGATATAGGCTGACTTCCAAAACGTCAATTGCTTTGTATTTGTCGCAGTACAATAATTATACAATGTATACCATTAGAAAACGCCGCCGCCAAGTATTTTTAACGCAGTAAGAAAGCAAACAAGGCATTGGTTTTATAGTTGATGCATTATTTCGGAACTTTGCATATTTCTGTGAATTAAATACAGCAGCAATATTGCATACAAACTTTGTATACGATCGTTTTCGAAGTCAGCCGCCATATTGTGTTTTTTTATATTTATAAATAAACATATGCAGTTAATAAATGTGATTTATTTCAGTGCATTGTGCTGCTGCCCTGATCAAACGTATAGGTGTAAAGTAACCGTCACACAAACTATTATGCTTGCAATTTGTTAATGCAATTTGACACGGCGGTATGTTGCGGTAATGTTGACTCGCAGTTCTTACTACAAACTGTTGGTTTGTTAGACCTCACGCTACAACACCAACTTTGAAAACGGCATAATTATTTAAGCAAAATAAAGGCGCGTTAAATTTCGCTCAAAAATTTCATTATTTTATTTAAAATGTTTTATAAAAGTCCATAAGATAATTGATAAATTATACATTAGTCTTTTAATTCATAGATGATCTCATGCCTGGCACACTGCAACAAAATAAACAATTAAAAGCAAATATAAAAAAAAGTTTAGATATTTACGATCAACTGCTACTTACTATTTGAATTTCCCCAACCAATTTCATTACCACGCTTTTTATTTTCCTCAATCAACCATTCATATAGAGGCTGGAAATATTCCAATAGACCACTGATGTTTATTTCTTCTGAATTTACTAATAATTTTAGGATATCCTTAAAGTCCACTGAGGAACCAAGAGACATGGCTTTGCTAATTGTGAATTAAAATGTTTTGATTAAAAATTCTAAAAATACATCTTTCAATTGCACAAACACAGACTCACTTAATTCTTTCACCAACTTCCTTATGTCCCGATAAATCACACATATCCAAAGGTTTCTTCGGATCTCCTTTAACGAATTGTCCAGTCACAGTGCAAAAATATGCAAACATTTGGAACTGCAAAATAACAGGGTAAAACATTTTCGTATATTCCTCATCCACTTTCATAACCAATTTGGCGGATACATCGAAATCTGATTTTGATCGTGCCAGTGCAGGTTGGACCCCCAAAATCTTTTCGTTTAAACTCCAATAAGCACAATTATCATCAATATCAATCGTGTTATCAAGAGATTCAACACGGTAACGATCAATCATATAAAAAGCAGGTATTGAAAATAAATTTTTTAGACCCTGTTTCAGAACACAATAAAGAGATAAGATAACTAAATCTTAAAATAAATATAAGTTTACATACTTTTATATATAAATTATTCATTCTGGCTTCAACGCTATGCTGGTCCGCATCCACTAAACCTAAGCCCTTCAAATACTTTGGCGATGAGGCAGCTAATGTGAAGAAGCTACCCAATATCATTGTGAAACCTGGTATTGGTTCCATTTGATACAAAGTCGTAAGATTTTCAATAGCCCAGTAATAGTATATGTCCATAATGGTACCAAACATATACATAAATGTCGACTCTTTAACAATTGGGTTAAAGGTAAAATTTACATGATGTGAATCATGAAATTTCCAAACTTTATGAGTATCGTCAATATCATTTTCGAAATCGGCTTTGAGCTTCGCATATTTTTGCCAAAAAGATCTGCAATTAAATTAATGTATTTATAAAAAAAAAATCTTAAATAACTTTTGTTCAACTCACTCTTCTAATTGTGGAAATCCAAGGGATGTGAAAAATTTTTCAGCTGTCGCAAAATTACTTTCGGCAGTTGCTCCTTTTTTCAATAATTTTTCGGTAATATTACTGAATGTACTGGTATTGAAAGGCAAACCCTCAGTTGTCCTTTCCATCATAGCTGCCGTAACGAAATTAGTAAATAAATGTTCCGGCATCGGTTTATTCTTCTTAAACAACTCAGAACCATATTTTGAACGCAGTAACCCCCTAGCATAAGCGTGCACTTGCTCATATAATGGTTTTAGCTTCAAAAAATTCTTTTCCAAATTTTTTAACATAGAACTACCGCTTTCTTTATATTCTCTGAACCAGAAATCAGATGGTTTGGCATATCCTTAAGTAATAAAAAACAAAAATGTTTAGTGAATTGTAAAAGCTGAAAAAACACTATCGGTAGAACATCTGCTTTTAGAACGAATAATATTTAAAATTTTAAACTTTTGCAATTTAAAATATTTGACCAGATTTTAGAAATAAAACTTTTAAATTTTTACGTTTGTAAAAACCAAAATATGCATATTCAGCCCATTTATGAAGAACAATTCCTACTGCATTCTATGGATAAAAAATTGTTGCGAGTTTTTAAGAAAAAAAAAAAATAAATGCTCGATATGTACTCCACCACGTATTAGTTATGTATATATAATAATATAATATAACTAATACGTGGTGGTATTGCAACGTAGTCATATTTCAAAATCGGTTAATTTCACTGTATTCTGAATAAAATCAACATTTATGCATCGATTTTCATGAATTAAAGTTTATTTTATTTGGAATATACATACCTTTCTAACCATGTAATAAAAATATGAATTTTTGGCCATTTTCCATTTTTTATATATTTTTTAAAAATAAAAATTTACCAATTTTGTAAAAATAAATTATTTTTAATCATTGCAGTCTAAATAATTCCGAAATCGTTGAGTTTATAAAAAAATAACATTAGCATGGCTTAAAAGTAATTACATTTCAAGTTTTTTAGTATGTTTTGTGACAAAATTGAACAAGTCGTTCCATAGTTATAATAAAAATTGGTAAACCAGCCCCTTCGAAAATCACAAATTTTAGAAAAAAATTAAAAAAAAAAATACTTATCCATAGAATTGAAAAATTTTACCAGTTTTGTACTTAGGTATCCATGATGCATCAACTCTATATAGTGGTTATTCAAGCCTTTAAAATTTTTTCGATTTTGTTCCCTTGTGTAATTTTTCGCATTACTTCCGCAGGATAAATTTTATCCTCGAGTGACCTGCTATACTGCGGATTTTAGTTTTATTTAAACAGAAAAATCTTTGTAATATCACTCACATTCTTTAATCAGCTAACATTTGAAAAGCTACACTAAACATTTTCTTTTATTTATGATTTTTATGCTTTATTTACCACAAATTTAAAGTCAAAACAACACAAAACAAACAAATTAAAAATCTTACTGTGAAAATTCGACCACATGTGTTTAGAATAAGGATCCATGATCTGATCCATGTTTTTGATGATGGCTTTGAAAGCCCAATTGAAAAAATTCATTAAATATTATACAATCTTCACTTACCATTCAGTTTAGATGCCTTACGATACATATCCATAAAGATTTTAAAATTATTCCGAATTGCTCTTTTTGATTTCTTTCGCCACTCCACCCAGTAGTATTCAATTTCCTTAACATCTTCTGATGATAATAAAATAGTATAAACATCGGGAAAAAGACTTAAATTACAAGAGTTTTTGTCGTCATAAGAACACACTTTAGCAGATTGATATATATCTGTTACATTAGTGAGGACATTTAATAGCGCTTCCAACTCTTCTTTCGGCAAAACTTCATAGCCAAGTTCGGGAACAAGGCTAAGTTGCCTCTTCAGCTCTGGGTTTTTCAGCTTTAGTTTCTTATATTGCTGTAGTTTTAAAGAACTACTTTTTTTGAAATTCATCGATTCCAGTTCCGCAACTTGAGTCTTATTTAGATCCTTAGGAAGACTAATTTCATTTTGGAATTTGGCTAAATTTTCTTTATCGAGTCGTTGGGCCAAGCCGTTATTTACAAAGTCTAAGAAATCAGAAACATCCTTTTCATTTGCGTTGTCATCAGCATTATTACAAACAATAAGGAGTGAAGTAACTGCTCCCAACAGCAGTAAATAGCGCCAGTCCATGTTTATCCCTCTATCAATGTATGTTAAACTTTTCAAATTATATTCAAGGGATTAAATGAGCTACAAACTTAATTTCAGGATTTAGAAGTGATTTAGTTAAAAAATTATTCAAAATTACACTTTTAGCACAACGCGTTTAGTCAATCACACGATCAAACACAAAGTCAATCATATCGAGCGCACTCTTTTATACCTGTAAAACTATTTGTTCTCGTCAACCTTGTCTCAAAAAAAAAAAACAAAAAAACAAATACAAAATTCCAGTGGAAAACAAACAAAAATATAACTTAGAATGATACATACGTACGAGCATATATTTTCATTTGCCGAATCTTTGTAACCACTTCATCACTTATAAAACTTTATTTCGATGAAAAACATAATATACGAAAAAATAATTCATAATTTTATAAATTAGTGCAGCATATACTAAAGCCACAGATCCGTGATATGATAATACCACAATTGTAACCAACATACGATTGGAACAATTCTTAAATTGATTATGTCAACCGAATGTATACTTTTGCTACGACTACATTCCAAAATGGCGATCACAACTGAATAACTTGTAATGAATATGGTTTTGTTGATACTCCTAACCGATTATTCGGTTGGCATAACCATTTATGGATTTTTCTTTATCTGTTCTAGTCATCTGTTCTTTAGGGATATTTGTGGGAATTTTTTTATTACGTAGTGCTACCAAATTTTTAACACAATTAAATAAGAACAATTAAATACGACTAAGAAACAGATGTAGAACTTAAATGCAACATAAATTTAAATGAAAATTAGCTGAATGAGTATTTAAGTACGAAGTTAATTAGTGGCCCTAAATAAAACAATTTAATTTAGTTAAGTATTAAAAATATTACATCAATTCTCTTCCAGGATAAAAAGGAGTGTAAAACATCCCGAGATTCCATGCTGTCATCCAATTTTATCGGTTGTCGCAACCGAATTCTATGATAGTTGATGCAACCGCCACAATTCGGTTGCCACGACTAATCTGTTTTCTCTGTGTACTTGCAAATAAATTGAATATCTAAATAATTTTCCCAAAATTTTCGCTGATAAAATAATTAAAATTATTTTTTTTTTTAATTTTTGTTATTGACAATTAAACGAAGCACACATTTAAAAATATTTCTTTTTGTAGGACCAGCATTCAGGGGAGGACCCCTATTTATGCCAAGTATTGTGGCAGAACCATGGAGAGGGGAAAGGTTAAAGAGGTTTAGTGGTGAAAATGTAGAAGGCTTTAGCCTGTTACAACTCTGCTATTGCGATTTTTTTTTTAATTTTATAGCAGTGTTGCGGAGCCTCTGGTATTAATTAGACGCATCACATTCCTTAAGCTGTGTGTACTCGTATAGTCATTTTATTAATTGTTTTACTTCGTTGACGATTTTGTCAACCGATGAAGGAGGGCGATGTCGTGAACATTAGCTTGGAGTTCTATAAATAGCTGCTATTATCCCTTCATCACTTAAACACTACAACAACAATTAATGCAATGCTATACTAATGTACATCAGAGAAATTTATTATGTTGATTGAATTACTCCGACCAGGGTTTGAACTCGGGTCCTAAGTAATATTTTGCTTTCTAGTCAAGGCGCTATCAACTTCAGCCAACACTACCTTTACCACTTCTGAATTAAGTATCTTATGAGCAGCATTTCCATATTTATCCGGAGTTTTTTGAAAGCATTAATTGAGTATTTATCCGGGCATCACTTATATGAACTTGAAAGCATATTTTTTAGTTAATAAGTTTAAAACATTGCTTTTGAAAACTTATCGACTATTTTATAACTTAGTGAAGGGTGTTTAAAAATTCAACATATCTGTTTTATTTAATTTTTTTCTTTTTTTTTTTTGTGAAATAAACAAATTTATAAGGAAATGATTTCTAAAATTAAAATAAAAAATTCATAGTCAAGGTCAATTGTATGGCTGTGAGAGTAAATATTTACCTGTACAAATCGACATTGATCACATTCAAATAATTCTATAATTTTTTATAAGAAAAGTATGAATATATGTGTTTGTGTTTGTACAATATCGTGCATATTTAAATAAAATATGTAGCAAAGAATTTCAAGGAAAAACAAAGAATTTATCTTGTGTTAAAATAAACTTTAACATATTTGGCAACAACATCTGAAATTCTTTTTAGCTTTTAAAAATAAGTTCATTTTCCTAAAGCAGTTTCATTAAAGTTGCCTTTCAAAGTTACAATTCAATTCTTTCACGACTTTAGTAACATCGCCAAATATAATTTGAATACGTGACTTGTATAGTGTAGGCATTGTCTTTTCTTTTTAAATTTCGTATACAATTTCGTATACCATTATGACGTTGATATTAACAGCTTATGTTTAATTATAAGCAACGAATATCTTATCATTATAATTTATCATATTAATTTGGTGGTATTAAAAAGAAAGATTTGTTTAATAGAATTAAATTAGGCAACATGTATATGGGGCTGTGCACATACTGCGTAACGGTCCAAGGGGGGGGTATAAAATCTCTGAAAACAGCGTTACGTAATATGTGCACAGCACCTATAGAAAATATGGTCTTGACAACGGAAAACTTTTATAATCCCTGTGATTGTTCTACAAAATGTTCTCGCTCGCAATCGGTAAAACTAAATTTTTTTATTTCAGTGATCAAGTGTTCACTCTGAATATGTAAAACTTGTAAATAAATTTAGTTTCAAAAGGAGAAACGTAAATGGTGCACGAAATACAATATTCTATCATAGCTTTTAAGCTTTCATGGAATTTTATGAATGAAACATTGACAATAAATAACTTGAGGCGACGTGATGTTCAGAGTTCTACATATTATACATCATTGGATTGGTAATTAAGTCAACTTTATACTTATATATCTACTGAAAAATTGAATGTATAAAATTCATGTATTTCATCTAAAGTGCTTAAAAACTATCAGAATAAAGTTACTTATGAACTTAAACTGCGAATATACTCGTATATCAAGAGTTTTATATTTCTGCAACATCACCAGAAAATATTGTGAGGTCCTTTTTTCTAAAATGCTTTTAAATTTTTCAGAAAAATTACATTTATTGCGAGTCTTTTTACTTCTCTTTGCAGCTTTTGATGATAAAGTATTTCGTTGCCATGATACTCCGTTACAATGAGCATCAAAGTAAATTACTAAGAACTTTATTGAATCAAAGAAAAAAAGAGAGAATGACACATAATCATGGTGATCATAAGTCGATTAGTTTTAGAGTTTCAAATCAAAAAGTTATTATACTAAAAATAAATATATAAAATGTATGTATGTTTTAATTTGAACCAGCTTATAATGTAGAACTAGTAAGGGAATTTGTTCCATATTAGACCATTCTCAAAATCTATCGTATCAAGCTCTAAGTCAATGTCTTCTGTATATAATGAAATTTGGTTTCGAACCATAATATATCAGGCTTTACATAAATTCAAACACACACACATAAAAACTAAGTCACATGACCTCACTGAAGAAAGCTCGGCGTGAAATTCTTATCTACCTATTTTTGATAGCGAGAAGTTAAAGCGTTGAATCAATTAATATATTTATTAAAAATTCTTTTTTTTATGAAACAGGTAGACAATCATTTTGTATATCCAAAGTTATTAGACACCTTATTTTTCAACACCAAATTTTGTATAAAGAAAAGCATCATTCCTAATAAAAAAACCCACCTTAGAATAGATAAGAAGAAATAAAATCTTTACATTTTATGGTCTCTTAGTCTTGATATTAAACAAAACTTAAAATATCAGTATACTCGTTCATCATTTCTTGCTTTTAGTTTATGATCAAAAAAACATTTAAAAACTTTGTGTATATAGATTATGCGTATGTATGTGATATTAAATAATAAATAGGCAGACACTTTTTAACTATATTAAGAACTAATTTAACATAAACATAATAATATAAACTAAATGATTGACTAACGAACTTTTTAAAAAATTTTTTTTTAATATTTTCGGTACAGTTTTGATAAGCGATGTGACATTTAATTTTTACATAAATCTACTATTTTTGAGCAATTTAGTACATCAGCAGCAATAGGTTTATTTCACTAGAAATAAGGCAAAACTTCTTTTATTTTACGCAATTTTTCCGAAAGAGTTGCTGTTTTTTATCATTTAATATCATTTGCCGTGAAAGCTTAATTTGATTCATATTAAATTTAAATTTTATTATTGAAAGAATCGAAGAATGAATTGTCAACTTCAACTGTATTAGGGGTAAATTTCTTAAAATCATACTTGAATCAAAGTCTTTCGATAACTATTGATGTTAGTTTAATCTCTAGTTAAGCCACCGTATTTCGTTAGCTGCAGACTGTGAGTTTTGTTCTAAAAGTGATCTACGATAATATATTGCTTAAGCAGATTTTCATTGTTGCCACATACATACGAATGTATGTAGATATAAACATAAACTCAAATATAGAATACAATATAACCGTTTAACAACTTTGGCTTTACTAATGCGCAAAGCAAACAACAAAACAACGGCAAGGTTCAGACTACAAGTTTAAAAATTCAAGTGCAAATAATTTTCAAGTGTTAAAGATAACTTAAAGAAAGATAAAAAACTTTGATAATAAGTAGAGAAACTTGTTGACAAATTCTTTTAGATTAAAAAAGTATACCACAATATTTTTGATCGGAGCTCATAAGGGGTTGTATTTTATAGACGTAAAGAACTTTGACATGGAATAAAACAAAGATGAATTTTTTTTAAATTTACATAAAATTTACTTTATTCGAAAGATAATCTTCTGGCATAATAATTTAAATATGACTGCTTGCATATGGAAGTCACGGCTAGCTCGGACGTGGTTTATTCTGGGGTTGCAATTTTCGATGACTTTTTCCAACATTTTTGGCCACATATCGGCAATAACGCGGCGAATATTGTCCTCCGAGTGGTTAATCGTTTTGGACTTATAGGCGTAAGGCTAGTGACTAAACATATTCCCGCATAAAAGAGTCTAGCGGCTCTAAATCGCACGATCTTGAATAATTCATGGAATATCCGCGTCATATATTAGGTTATAGTTTACACGATTTAGTGGACCAAAGTGCTTAACCGGAGAATGAAGTCGTTGTTAAACCGAAAGGTAATACCAAACATAGAGACAGAATAGTTACTGATTGGCTGTCAAATCACATCCATTTCCAGCGCAAAACCCAGATTTTAAATCGGTCGAAAATTTATGAGCTTTGCTTAAGAAACATCTGTCGCGGTATTGTTACGTTCCAGCAAAATTAAATGAACTTTGGGTAATGAGTCAAAACAGAATAATCAAATACTCCAAATCATAGCATTGATAGCTTGATCGAAAGTATACCACGATGTGTCAGAAAATGCTCTGGACACAATATTGAAAATTGAAAGAAAAAAACTACGGGTAGCACTCCGGGAGTGCCGACAGAAGTGAAAAATTGACGACTGCGCCCTATTTGGTGCACCAAAAAATGAGTGTTTTTCTCATATATGGCAACATTACGCTCGCTTCATTTTGAGCGAAAAAATTTAGGTGTTGGGCCTTACTACGGTTCTCGATTCGACTTCGCTTGCTGTAATAGATTAAAGAAAAATGTTGTGTGTTCCTTTAATCTAGTACAACAGTCGAAGTCGAAGTCGCTCAAAATGATGCGAGCGTAATGTCAAAAACTATGACGGTGTCGCGAAATCAGATATTTTAGCCCACCCAAAACTTCCGTACCGCGCCAATAGAAGTTTTCACTTCAAAAAGGATATTTTCAAACGTGCAGAAGTAGATACTTGTGACTTTTTTCAATCAAACTGCACTAATATTTAGTTTATCGATAAATGTTATGGTATTTCATTTTGGTTTCTTAAATTACAATTGTATTGAAAACTTTAAATAAAAGCCTAAAGTGATTTTTCATAATTTGCCAAACTTCAATTCCACTTCAAATTCAAACAGCGAAAACTTTAGATAAAAAATTAAATATTCGTACACAATGTTCTTGTGTATTTACACGAAAATATTGTTCTATTGAAAATTGTCGCAATTGAAAATAATATTTGTTTTTTTTTTTTAATAAAGAGATAACAAATTTAGTTATTTTATAGTAAAGTTCTCAGCAAAAATATATATGCATGTACAGTTACATATATGTACATATATAAATAAGATTAAAATGGTTTTTTATATATAATTAAATTTAAGTTTATACACTGTTATGTTTGGATGCTTATGACGTCAGCAAAATTATTACGAGAATAAACCAAAAATCATTTTAAAAAATAAAACTAGTTTCTGCGTTAAGTTATATTTGCAAACAGTTTCTTTTTAGTTCGGTACACATTAAATGATTCATAATTCATTCATATTTATTGTAACATTATCGAATCTCATATCCACTCATACTCACACTTAAGAATATTTATGACATTGTTGATTCTTATTCGCATTAACTCTCTATGTGTATGTTCAATACAGCATTAATATGATTTACATACAAACATTAAATTCCTCATTATGGTTGTATGAGTGGTGTGAGTTCATTTGATTGAAAGTTTTGTAAGTATTTTCCTGGTTGGTTGGTTGGTTTACGTGGCTGCCTGTTAAGCACAAGCATTCAAGTAGAATCAATAGAAGAATAAGATTCCGTTTTGACAGACCACTCCACTCGTCAGTGTCAACCTGATTTAGGTCCGAACCCAGGCCTCAGATTCGGAGTAAGATACTAGATCCATACCGTCGCATTGAGGTATCTAATTAGGTCTCCAACATCTATCCTTGATATCTCCCAGAGATTGTCTAATATGCTATTGCCCAAGAATTTGTGTCTCGAAAGGTGCAAGGCCGGGAATTCGCAAAGAGTAGTATTTTCCTACAATTATAAATTAAACTGAATCAAACCGATCTTGGATGGTATTAGTATGATGTAAAAGTCGGATCATTTACTTGTGTTAAAAGTTTTATAAGGCAAACTTCTTGGAATCTGATATTTTCAATACATATTCTTCGTCGTTTAGAAATATTTCTTTCTTGAATCCAAGAATATTTTTAGTAATTTTTATCATTGATTTTTGTTGATGCAAAGAGAAAAATTTTTAAATATTATTCATTTTAAAATCGCCATGTTTGTCATAATAGTCGAAGTTGTGTTTGGTTGGAATGGTTGTTTAGTGTTTTTTATAGCGGCATATTTTTTTAAAGAATAATCAGCACAAAAACACAAATGTGAAAATAAGGCCAAGTTCCTATCCCAAATATTTCGGCCGTAAAAAGTACTGAGATCAAAATAAGGACCAAGTTCTTAATAGGTATAATTCAATCTCATTTCTAGGCAACCTAGAAAGAATTCTTGGAAAAATTTTGCCAAGCTTAAAAAACGGCTCGAATGGTTTCGTGTAAATATACACACTGTGTGGCCGAAATTGGACTGGCGAGTAACGTGTTTGAAGTTATTGTTTTGAGTTATCAATATCAACTGATTCTTTATTCATTAAATTTCTTTTTTATACAATATTTCTTAGCCTAAAAACTTATTTCTATGGGTTAATGTTGAGCAAGCAGAATTGATTTTTAAACTCTCAAAGACTGAACTCTATTTTTTTGTGTCAATAAAATCGATCGTAAAATTTCTTTGTATCAATTCTGCTTACTCATTGAATCATTTGGTTTGTAGTTTTCTTTAACGATACAATTTAGTTTTTTATTTATTCTACAACTTTGTAATATAATTGTCGTTGGCCTCTTTTAATAAAAATACAATGAATGAAATCAACGGAAGGAGGAATCAAATTTCAGAAAGCAAATAGTATAAAAAGTAAACATTCTGTTTTTATGCTTGTGCCAAAGACACTCTTATATCAGAAAGTGTCATTGGCTTAGCCTATATTTTGTTTGTTATATTTAATTACAATTTCGTTAATATCTACGAGGTGTGGTTGTGAAAGTACAAGTGTCGTTGGCTTAACCTATATTTTGTTTGTTATATTTAGTTATAATTTCATTAATGTCCACGAGTAACGTTTTTTCGTTTTGGACAATTTTCAGACCAAAATCAATCAGCTGCTGATCGTTGTTACACAAACCAAGGGTCAGCTCCACAGAATCGATAAAGGATGTCACACCAATGCTACAGCTCAAAGGTTGTATCCGCCTGAACTGCTCTATAACATCCTTGGGTTTCATCATGAACTGCTGTTGTGCATTTATTTGTAGACCCAGCTGTTGTTGCTGAAACTGTTGAGGTTGCAGTTGTTGTAGTTGTATTCGTTGTTGTTCCAGTTGTTGACGTTGCAGTTCTAGTTGTTGTTGTTCCAACTGCTGTTGCTGCTGCTGTATTTTTTCCTCTTGACGTCTTATCACCGTCTCCAATTCCCCAATTCTTTGCTCCTCGTTGTTGATTTGCCGATTGGCATCGAAATCCTCTTGTCGCGACATCATATTATTTAGAATGGATCCTTTTTTTTTTTTTTTTCACAAAATCGTTTTATTATCTTTTCTTTTATTTTAAAATTCACTTGAACACTCGTTATCGTTCTATTTGTTAGATGACTGCGAATCCCATATGCAACACGAGTAGTTTAATTTTGAATTTCTTATTCAAAAGGGTAATTGTATTTTTTTTTTTTTTTTTGTATGAATTTTGTATGAAAAAACCGATTTTATTTATTGTAATTATTTATTTTATTAACTTCATTAAAATATTCGAATTATTCTTTGGAATAATTATTTGTCGTTGGTTCTTTTTGCCTATTCTTTAGAGTAAGCTTGCTTTTTCGACTGCGCCAGTAACGTGTTTGAAGTTATTGTTTTGAGTTATCAATATCAACTGATTCTTTATTCATTAAATTTCTTTTTTATACAATATTTCTTAGCCTAAAAACTTATTTCTATGGGTTAATGTTGAGCAAGCAGAATTGATTTTTAAACTCTCAAAGACTGAACTCTATTTTTTTGTGTCAATAAAATCGATCGTAAAATTTCTTTGTATCAATTCTGCTTACTCATTGAATCATTTGGTTTGTAGTTTTCTTTAACGATACAATTTAGTTTTTTATTTATTCTACAACTTTGTAATATAATTGTCGTTGGCCTCTTTTAATAAAAATACAATGAATGAAATCAACGGAAGGAGGAATCAAATTTCAGAAAGCAAATAGTATAAAAAGTAAACATTCTGTTTTTATGCTTGTGCCAAAGACACTCTTATATCAGAAAGTGTCATTGGCTTAGCCTATATTTTGTTTGTTATATTTAATTACAATTTCGTTAATATCTACGAGGTGTGGTTGTGAAAGTACAAGTGTCGTTGGCTTAACCTATATTTTGTTTGTTATATTTAGTTATAATTTCATTAATGTCCACGAGGGGTGGTTGCGAAAGTACATATGCAACTGGCGCACTACCGTGCTCATATTTTGCATATTTGTGTGGATAGCTATTTTCCATTGACAAGAAATTTTTGCTGAGCAATATATTACAGAATTTGTTATGTTTATTAAAAATAACAACGGTTTATAGCAAAAGTATGTAACTAATTTTCCAGTGCTACAACATTATGTCATGGTCAACGCCATTTTTATTCGTACGTAAATGTCACTCTTTCGGATTTGTAATTCACTAATAATGTATGCTCCAAGGTTGCATTTGTAATAATAGCAGCCACGCAGTATTGCATAGACAAAATTCGAAATGATTTGGAGCAAATTAAGTCATTTGAGATAATTTGCTCATATGAAAAGTGTATGGGAAATCATCTCGCAAATTTCTTCATTTGACCAAATGAAATGATTTGGCGCAAATCATGTATATGGATAAAGTTCTCCACAAATTTCAAGGTTTCAAAAAAAAAAAAAAAAAAGAAAAAACAAATTGAAAAATGTTCGAATACTCGAAAACTTTCAAATATTTTCGAACATTTAGTGCATGTTTGTAATCTGAAAGTAGATTTGCTTGTCTGAGGAACGTGTTGCCTTACTTTTTAACATACAATTCATATTTAGTGTTAATTCTTAAAAATGAAAAGTATTTGCCTCAACGAATTTTTTGTATGATTCAAATATTTATTATAAGTAGCAAAATAACCTTTTATGTTATTATTACGAATAAACGTAATTATTATTTGAACTGTAATAATGTATAATGTTTTTCAAATATAAAAAAACTCATATTAATTTTGAATTTTCATTAATTCAATAAAACTGAAGTTAAGCCTAATAATAATAATTTCTCATTTGTAGAAAAATAACATAAAAAATTGCGAGTCGTCTTTTTTTATATTTTTGCATATCTAATTATATTGTTCTAAAATCTTAGCACACTTTACTCGTACATATGTAATTTTGTAACAACTTATTTGATCTGCCATCGTATATTATTTTCGTCTTAGCTTCATAAAACACTACACAATAAAGTGAACATACATAACTTTTATGATACACCTTATTCTCTATGATAATTTTTATACTTTCACTTTCTTCGTAACATACATATTTAGCTCGGGTACATGTTACGAGCGTCAAATGATACAGGTATAAAAGGCGGTCTCCAGAATATGTGGCAGTTAGACTGTATCACTACCACTGATCGTATTAAAATCTGTTAAAGTCAAATTAAAAGTGAAGCTTCTTGCAGATAAGTAAGTATTTCTATTTAAGTGAAAAATATAAAAACATTTTTTTTATGAAGTCGTTTTGTCTGCTGTCTTATTATCTGATCTGCCACCTCATTGGCAAGATTGCAAACATATTTTTTTAAAGTTTAAAAGAATTTAAATTAAATTTCTTATTTGCAGTAGTGGACTTGGTTTTTTTTTTCTGGGGACCAAATATCCGCTTAAAGTATTGAAAAAAATTTACCGAAAACTAAATGTTAACATAATTAAGTGATATTCACTATAGTTTAATTTTTTTATATTGGATATATTTCAATTAGATTGATCTGTAGGACAAAACTAGTAAGATTTCAAAATTACTATTAATTTACGACAAGTCTAAAGTCAATATCAATTCGACAAAGTTTTAGAGATTTATTTAATATATATTTATGTGTATATATGTATACGAGTATACGATTGGTATGCGATTTTGGGAAATCTTCTTCCGTGTGTAATTTCCACAATATTCATATGAGGAGACCCATAAAGTATATATATACTGGATTCTTATAGGTAAGGCACTTGAATAAGCCATGTCCGTCTGTTAATCTGTAAGTGAATAAATATATAGAGTGGGTATGCTTGTTCGTTTTTCTGTACATGAAATCGGTTTTCCGATGCAACAAGAAGACTTGGAGACTTGCGCCTTGGACTGAAGTAACGATTTGTCTTAAAAATCAGCAAAAAAAAATATGGATTCCGATATTAAATAAATTCATAAATAAATGTCGATGCCCCAGTATTGAATCAAGAATCTGAGATTTTAATTCAACGCACTATCCTACGTGCTACTGAGGCTGGTTAATGTGATCTGTATTTTTTCGCTAATTGCCACTTTTCTTGTGATCGCTTAGCTCTTAAATTTTAGCAAATATTTTTTCGAATAGTATTTTCAATCAATTCTTCAATAAGTTTAGCAAATACGACTCATTGTCGTTGACTTGTTTTATTGTTTCTGACATCTGTTCGGCGTATTCAGAATCCAGGACGCCAAATAATGAATAAGCAACGTTACCAACGATATCCAGCGCCCCTCTTTTAACTCGTAGTAGTCGGTTATCTAGCTGTAATTCACTTTCCATGTGTTGAAAGTGGTCTAGAATACCGTAACAAGACGAGTTTGTTATCATAATTTTACATAAGGTTTGTAATGACCGTGTGCCATTGACAAGAATTGATGTTTCTGTCCCGTAAGGAGCTAAATCATAGTATACCAATAGATTCCATTCCGTAGTTGAAATAGATGTTGTTCCAATTTGCTCAAAATGGATTCCGACTCTTGATCCAAATTTCTTATTTTTGATTGGAGTTCCAATGGCCAGTGGTACTAGCAGTAGTAACGTGAGTAACGTCAGGGCTAGATGACTGGTTGGCATTTTACGTCTTTTCGGCTTAGGTTCTTCTGTCGGGTTTGGAGCTTGATTAGGAGAGAAAGAGGCCGGAGCAGAATGAAGAGAGGGAGAAATGGGCGTATAGTTGTTGATATTCGTATTGCTGTCTTCAGTAAGTGCTTCTGGATCATTATGTATGGGCAATAATGCCAGTCTATGTATTGGACGTTTGAATATTCCTGATGCAGTTCTTACGTCAGCGACTCTTGCTATGGAGTCATCTTATTTAAAAATTTGCAATTTTCCGTTAATTTTTTGGAATTGTTTCTAAAGTTTGCGAAGTATAAGATTAATATTTTTTAATTTTTTAATCTTGAATCTTGAAAAAAGTCATAAATTCAATATTATGTACATGTATGTATGTACATGTATGTATTTCAAACACAATTTCAAATGAAACAGAAAAATTTTGAATTAGCTAAACTGATCCGGTAGCATAAATTTTAACGAAAATATCATAAGCCTTATTCTTGCCAAATGGTGATAATCAAGAATAATTGAGAGAATGATCCAAGACGAGGGGAACTCATATACGGTGGTCTCCACTCAATTTGCTAAAACGTTCTGAAAAATGTATTTTGATTTCTGAGGAAGATCAAAAATACAAGCAGCAAAAGTGGGCGAATAAAATACCATCTTGTATGAATTCGCCTTGGTAGAATACTCGTACTTAAAAAATTTTATTCGAATAAATAAATTTTAGCTTTTCATTGCGTAATGGATCCACGCTACCTACTGCTAGAAAGTATTATCGCTCTCCTAATTGTTTGCAATAATGCCGATGTTTCGGAGTTAATAAAAAATGTTAATGATAACCTGCCACCACTACAAAATGAAGAAACTGAGGCCAAGTGGCAAAATGAAATTAGTAACACTAAAGATATGGAAAGGATAAAGAATGCCAAAACTAATATTAATCAGTTCCTAAACAGCATCTCTGTAGATGTAGCGACATATAAACGTGATAATTTAATAGACAAAGATCAACAGAGACAACTTAATCGCATACCTTTGGGGTATGCAGCATTATCGGCAGAAGAATTGAATCAAATCGAAAATTATTCAAATGATTTTGTTAATATTATTAAAAGTACTAAATTATGTTCGTATCAGGATCCAAATCGTTGTGACTTGAGTTTTGAACCACAAGTTAGAAAAATTGCATTTTCATCAAATGATCCCGAAGAAGTTAAATTTTACTGGAGAGAGTGGCGTAGCAAGGCTGGTGCGGCCGTTCGTGATAATTTCAAAAAGTTTGTGGAACTGTATCGCAAAGCAGCTGACGTGAATGGTAAATTTAAAATATATTTATTTACACTATTTTTTTTTTTGTTGTTGCTAAAAGTTTTCTTTTTTTTTACTTAATTGAAAACAAAAAATTTTTAATGAAATTAATTTTAATTAATTATCTTAGAATTGATCTTGAAAGTTTTTTTTTTTCAAGATTTAAAAGTGATATTTTAATTGATAATTTATAAAATTTTAGGATTTTCCAAGTATTCCGATTTTTGGCTCAAAGACTTTGGTGACAGTGGCTCTGTTGTCTTAGAAAATTTGCAGAACATTATTTCGCAGTTAGACCCAGTGTTCAAACAAGCACATGCTTATATAAGAGGAAATATGCGTTTAAAATATGGCTCCGAAGTTATTGAGGTCAACAAGGCGATACCTCAGCATTTATATTTACCTTTTATACAAAAAGCTTTCATATCGGGAGTTAATGTGGTTTTGCCATACAGTGCAAACAAACTTCCCAATATAACCGATATATTGTTGAACAAAAAACTGACTGCTCACGATAATTTCTTAACTGCTGTGGAATTTTTTAAAACTTTGGGAATGCCCCAGTTGGAGGAGTGAGTTGCAGGAAAAACAAAATTTCGGAAATTTTACATGTATGATTTTTTTTTTTCTTTTAATTAATTTTACTTCCAGATCTTATTGGCAGGAGAGCGCTAAACCAAAAGCTAATTTAAGAGATAGAGACCAATCGCATAAGGCCTGGAACCTCTATGGCACAGCTGATGTTAAATTTTCATATTCGAACTTGATTACAGAATCCACATTTTTTAATATGTTTGAGGCCGTTTCTGATATTTATTACAGCAGAGCCTATAAAAATCAAGCATCTCCTCTGTACCGAACAGAACCGGCAGCAAAAATAAACAAAGCTTTGGGTGGATTTTTCTCTTTGGCTGCTTCATCGCCGAAATATTTACAGAAATTGGGCATAATATATCCCGAATACCAAACAAAAGAAGCCAGAATAAATAGATTATATAGAAATGTAAGTAAAGTGGGATCGAAAGCAGATTTATAATAAAAACAATATATTATTTATTTTTGTATTATTGCAGGGACTTCGCAGCATATTTTCGACACCCATACATTATGCCCTTGAACGTTATCGTTTGAATGCACTCGATCAAGTTCTTGATATTGATAACAATTGCGCTTATTGGGATCTATCCGAAAGTCTATATGGAGTTCAACCTCCGGTATCTAGATCTAAGACTGATTTCGATGCATCTGGTGTTTTACGTATCAAACTCGATGAAGAACATACCTCGTTTATTTACACAACTGTTTTGCAATATCAACTATTCGAACACTTCTGTACTTTAGCTGGAGAATATGAAAAAGGTAACGATGAAAAACCTTTGGATTTGTGCGATTTATCCGAACATCCTAATGTGGCTGAAAAGATTAAGTAAGTCAGTTTTTATCTATTTTAAAGGTTTTTGTGTTTTTTTTTTTGGTGTTAACAAAATGTTTTAAGTGTTGTAGGAATTATTTGGCCAATGATGCAATTTTTGTTGTTAATGATATTTTTCTTCTTTAAGCTAATAAGGCCTAACGTAGTTAATGTTAATAAAACAGCTTTATTACATTTTTTTATGCAACGTTTCGTCAATTGTTTGTTGACTTCTTCAGGGGTTTCGTAATAATACAAATGTTCAATTAAAAAGGATTGCAATATAAAATTATTTTTGACATTTTTTAATGCCGAAAAATTTTTTAAAAATTAATAAATAAAATAAATAAAAATATACTGTAAAAACACAGTTGGTGGTGTTATTTGATTGCAACAATATAAAATGTTTTAAGAACACATGTGCCAGTCGAACGAATTTATTTATTTTATACAGAAAGAAATAACAATTTTTCAAATAATTAATTTCTAAGACTTTTCAAAAATATCTAATGAGTTTTTAAAATATATAAAAAATTCTCTAAAATAGCCAAGCTATGGCATTGGGAGCTTCAGTGAGCCTTAAGGATTTCCTGAAAACTTTGACTGACTCAGAATAATTAAATATCAGTGGTCTATTGGAATACTATAAGCCTTTGCATGAATGGCTAGTGAAGGAAAACCAAGCAAGAAATAATGAAATTGGCTGGGAAAAATCAAATAGTAAGCAAATTAAGTGTAGGAATTGAAAAAAAAATTATTCACACACATACATATGTATTTTCTTCTTGTTCTCTTTCTTTACAGAATGCCAACCTTGAACTTATTTTCTGAGAGAATTCTAGTAATTAATCTGTAATTTCAGCAACAAAAAAAAAATTTTTTAATAAAAATTAGTTTGTATTTAAGAGTACATTTTCGCATAAAATATATTTGTGTGTTTCATTAGTTAATCAGTTAAATGGAAGTGATTGTAAAAGAAGGAGACAGTGCATTCATTCTGCTTAAAATAATGTTAGGTAGAAGTAGTTGAAAACTCATATCTAGAAGGATTTTCAATCGATTATTTTTCATGTGATTCAATAATCGATTATTCTAAAAATTGTGTATTTTCGATTTATAATCAATCAAATCAGTTAGATTAACCAGTCAAACAATTAAAAAAGTTTTGTATTTTTCTAGTGTTTTGATATACTTTTTTTAAATTGTCAGTCGATTAACAGCACGACTACTTTAAATGTATTTTTATTTTTGTTTCGATGAGATGCCGATTTAAGAAATAATGTACCTAATGCAAAGAAAATAAAAACAAATAAGATTTGTATTTGAAAATCCCGCCAATTCCGTAAAAAATTATAAAATATTCCAATAATGGGATTATTTAATATACTCGTGATTTTTTTTTTTTTTTTGCCCTCAATCTAGCGTGCTAATTTTATTGATTTCAGTCTAGCCACAGTGCTTAAAATTAATATTTATAAAAGAAAACTGATTTATTTTGCAACGATATGGATCTTTCAATAACGAAAATATTGAAGAAAAACTATTTTATTCCCTATATTTTAGGTATTTATCTGTAATTTTCAAATGCAGTATAACAAAAGCTTCATGGTTTCATAAATGAGTATTGTGATGAAATTAAAGAACTCGGAAAAATAATGCCAAAACAAATAGCAATTATATATTTAGAAAATAATGTATTTAATGCAAAAAATGCAAATGAAACGTTTTTTTCCCAATTCCCCCAAAAAAAAATCAAAAATCCTATTAATGAGATTCATTAGTATTTTGATTGTTTATTTCCTATTTTTCGTCAGATGTAGAAAATAGTTTTTAAACATTGAAAAGCATACTAGGCCTACAGCTGGCATTATAAGTTATTTCATCGCAACTTTGGTATTTGAGAGGACAACACTTAAAGTTTATATTTTCAATTACATCGTATTGTTTTCACCTTCAATTGCCAAAAATTTTACAAAATATCTTTTAGATTACAAATATTCCAAGTATATTAGAATGTTTCATAAACGCTGGGTGTGCCACTTTGAAGTGGTTCCACTTCCGCTCAAGATGTAAGATTCAGAATGCAAACTTAAGCTTATTTGCACCTACTTGAGAAATTTCATTAGAATCAAACTGATAAAAAAACCTCATTGTGTACAAAGGAGGATGGCGCAATCAAGCCATGCAAGAACGAATTTCAGATTGTTCATTGATTTTTTTTTAATTTTTATTTTAAGATCGTCGCTCTTATAATTTGGTTTACTTTTATTTTGTCGTTGGTATTTGCACTTGTTGTTGCATAAGAACTAAACTCGTTGCATGTAAATTTTATTTACATTAAATCTGCATATGTTTGAGTAATAATGTACTTATTTCGTCCTTTTTTTAGGTATGTACTTCAAAGAAGCAAAAATTCCAAATGCATGTGGAAGTAAATGGGTATGTGAATGTAAGTAAAAAAAAAACTAAAAGTATTTCTTTCTTATTATTTAGTATTTATCGTCAACACTTGATGAGAAAACCAAAAGAAAACAATACCAAAAATAGTTTATTTATAATATTCCTAATAACGAAGGTTGTCAGAAAACTTTCCGTCTGGAAATGTAGCGAATTCTTTTTTATTTTTTTTTACTTTGCCTAACTTCAAATGAATTAATCAATCATGATAGAATGCTAATTAATTATTTAAATCTTGTTTTTTAACTTTCTTCTTCGCATACAAGTATGGAGAGTTTTAGTAGCTTTAGGGTGTATCTTCAATATGTTTGTTACAAGAAACACAATGCAACCACTAGACCTCCGACGGTTTTATTTTCATGTATAACAAAAACTAACTTCAAAATTGAAGCGTAAGAAGCACATAAATGCAAAACATTTTGTATTTTTTTTTTTTTGTGGTGCATATCTATTCATACCCTTCATCAAAAATGATAAGAGAATTCTTAGGTTTGTCATTTCGTGTGTAACTTATAAAATATTTATTTGAAACTCTTATATTATATAAATTCTGGATCCTTATATATAGGGAAGATGAATGTGTCATGTCCGTCTGTCTGTATGTCTGTCTGCAATTGAAGACGATTCGTTGCAGTTTTGTTATCAATTTGGCGCCTTCATGTATGCGCAGGTCTCCCGCTTTTACGATTGAGCAGCGGATTGCAGTCGAAAGGAAAATTTTGATATAACAAGAAAATAAATTAATAAATATTTACTAAAAACTAGTTCGGTGTTTACCCAAATATGTGCTAAAAAAAATTTGTCTTGTGGCGGCAACAGCCCGTGCCTTTAAACAATTTCTTCACATAATTGTGCTGTAGTACAGTTCCTTCCAATGTGGTTTGTGACCTTGCTGAGCTTTGCTGATTGCAGTGTTTTTTCACTTAGATGGCGATTCCTAAACCTTCATATAATTGATATTGACGTTTTCGATGTCAGTAGAGCGCTCGAACATCTGGCGCTGCTTCTCCAAATGTAGATTTTAATTTTTTGCAATTAGTAAGTAAGTTTTTCTTTTCTTTAATTATTGGAAAATTTTATATTTTTAAGCAAAAAGAATTATGAACTTAAAAATTTAGGTTTTATGAACTATTCATGAGTAAGGCATTTCCAAAATCACTTTTTAATTTAAAATAAAATAATTTCATTTGTATGACAAAATGTTCTTAATCTTAAGTCTACCAACAAACAGAATCAGCTACAAGAACATCAGTAAAAGCAACAAAATAACTAATACTATTGTTTCTCTCTCTGTAGTTAGAGCAGTCCGTTTGCTTTGCAACAGGAACTGTCACATTAAATAAAATGATTTATTGCGTCCTTAATTTATTGCGGAAACAAATAAAATGAAGTTGGGGAAAAAAAAGACATAGAAAACGTACTAGTGCAACGAGTGAGAAACTAACAACTACACTAATACACACACTTAAATAAATAAACCGTTGATGTCATGTAAAAAGGCCCTAACTCGCGGTTATTGTGAAAGTTATTGCGTTTTTAACTGAAAGTCCAATGCAATACATATTATCAAATATAATGGTTTTACATGCAATTATATAATAATAGTTACGTGTTGATCAATACAGTTTCTACTGCGTTTTAACTTCACCTGTAAAGTTCCAATTATGTAAGTTAGGACCTTTCTACATGATACCAACGAAACACTCTTTTAATATAGAAGAAGTAGGATAAAAGCAAACGGAAGCAGACATTGCAATAAAAATAAAATTTATTAAATTTTTCTAATACATTCTTCCGTTACTGTTTTGCTTCTGAATTCTAATGAAATAAATTTTTAATTATATATTTCGACTTTTGTTGACTTTGAAGTTTTTTAATTTAGTTAAAACTAACAAGGGGCTGTGCACATATTACGTAACGCTGTTTTCAGATATTTAATTACCCCCCCCCCCCGGGCTTTTCAATAATTTTTCACTGCAAAATCTCCAATCCGTAACAAATCTTTAACCCCTCCCTTGGAGCGTTACGTAATATGTGCACAGCCCCCAACGAACTGCCAATAACAACATCAATTACAGGTTGACAAAAAAAAAAAATTCTTGTGCAAACTTCCTAATCTTTTTTTATTTTCATAACTTTAGACGAACTTAAAAGTTAACGCAAGAATTTTACATCGTAACAAATTTTGCTGCCACAACTAGTTTAAGACCCATCAACAACAACAACAACTAGAGAGAAACAAACACAGAGAGGAAAGCTAAATGTTTCTTAAGAAAAACAAACGACAAGTTTTTGAGTCAATAACTTCTCGCTTTCAACAGAAGATCTATAGAGTATTCTTTAAAAACACATACGTGCGTCGTAGTATGTGTTGGTTGGTGCTTAATTAATACGCAGAGTGAGACATTTTTAAAGGCAAATAAATTGTTAATTGGCAAAATTTTAAAATTTATGAAAATTTTCTTATCACATGGCTGTTTCATCTGATAATGTAGATTTGATTTTAAAAACGAAATGTGCCTTGAAATTATTATAGTATTTTAAAGGTTACTTTAACTAAAAAGTAAAAATAAAAAAAAATTAAAAGGTATTCCATCTGATAATGTAATTAAATCGTAGACTATAAACCGTTTTAAAAAGATATTCGAAATTTTCGCAATGAATGAAAATTAATAATTAAAAGGTTTTTTTTAACGTACTGCAGCTAACAAAAAAAAAGAAAACAAAAATCACCAGAACAACAAAAAATTGGTAAAAATGGAGAAAAAATTTACAAAATGGAAAAGTTAAAACAAATCCGCATAAAAGCACAAATGTGAAAATACGGCCAAGTTCCTATCCAAAATATTTCGGCCGTAAAAAGTACTGAGATCAATATAAGTACCAAGTTCTTGATAGGTACAATTCCATCTCATTTCTAGGCAACCTATAAGCTTGGCAAAATTTGTTTGCCTTTCTAATATGGGAAAGAATTCTTGTTTTTACTAGCAAAGTTCACATTTTTGTTGCTCACTCTCCTAAAAGTATGCATGCTTCTTTTTTTTTTTTTTTTTTGTTTACTACAACCGAATTATTAGAAAAATTCATTGTTAATTTCATTTTGATTACAAACAAAATTTTCATCCTTCGTTTTCTAAAGACTCAACTTTCGGAATTGGAACCACTTTCAATCGCAACTGAGTTCTGTGACATGGCTGATAATTAAAGAAAAATAACCTTTTAATTTAATATGGCATTTCAAAAAGACGCAAAATTGTCATATTTCGACGAATATGTTTGTTCTTATTAATGACACCCGGCGGGTACGTTTAGTCATCTTGGTGATTTCTTCACATTGGTGCTGTGCCTTCTGGGGAAAGGGGTAATTGTATTTTCCCCAGACATTACATCTGGCCAATTATCCATAAAACTTATATGTTACAACCCAATCTCTGAAACAACAGAGCAACGCATGAACATATAAGATAGAAAAGGTACTATGGGAAAGAGCACCTAAGGTCTCCTCTCGATAGAAATTTAATCCCTAGGGGCTCTCGTTCGAGGCTTGATCAGTAACCTAAAGTCGTACCACGAGAGCCGGAAAGCCCCACGGGAGAGTGCCTACCGGGGTGTACGTAGTGTTGTGTCTTTATTGGACAAATACATTGCGATGCGACATTGCGAACAGATATCAGTTCTCTTGGGGATGGATATGTTATTGGCATACTCCTTCTTATTGAGAATGGATATGCTGACAACTATCGTGGTGGTGGCACGATTCATTGACCGGTTACTGGTGAGACCTCCTTTGGGAGTCCACGCGGTGGCTGTGGTTGATACCAAAAGCTGGGAAAGGTGTTGGTTTAAATATTAATGGTCGACTAGTACTTGTGACTGGTTGAACTTCGGTCTTCCAATATAAAGCCTCTATGAGTTTTTGTAAAACAACAGATAAAAGAGATTAGATAGCTCGAACACTTAAGCAAGGTGCTTACGCATGGGTGTAGATCATACATAAGAAGTTGTCACCTGATGTGACTCTCGAGATCATACTTATGTGCCCTTGGGCTGACTCGAGGGTACTTGTGAACACTTGTATTCACACGTTTTTAAGAGAACTGTGGGCTTAAGCCGTAATGGCAGGCTGCACAATAATCTGCAACAAATCTGTTCTTATTAATAAGAAGTCATGGCAATTATAAAAATAATTACGAAAAATTTTATTTTCTCCGAAAGAAATTATTATTTTTCATTATATGTGACCTTCTCCGAGAAAAGGGACCTAATGTGTGAAAATGAAGTTTGAGAAAAACGCATTTAAAGTTTCATAACGCATTATCACTGTGAACACACCTTCAGTTGGTAGATGCGATTTGGTTTGGTTAGTTATGATTGGGTGCCGACTTTGGTGACGTCATGCCAATGTGGTGACGTATTTTTTTCGCTTTTAGTGTGACACTATCTTTGCTATTGCTGCTGCTATATACTAGTACGAACAACATTGTAAAAATAGCTATAAGAAAGGAAAAGAATAAAGTGAAGCTACACGAAACATCGAACAAAAAGTCCAAACTCCAAAAAAATTCGAAGACTGCCGAAAAAAAACAATTTAAAACCAAAAAATCCAAAAAAAATAAGTAAAATTTTAATCTTTTTCTCATTTTTATCGATTTTCCCAAGTTCGTTTTGTACGTTTTTATGGGGTAAATAAATTTTTTATCAGAAATCTAACTCATTTCATCTTATTCTACATACACTTTTAGGTACCAGAATCCACTCTTAAGTCCAAACCCGTTTTTTGACACTTTAGGTCCCTTTTCTCGGAGAAGGTCACATACAAACATTTTATTTATTCAGACATTTTAGAAATATATGTTTCAAAACTACGAAATACGTTTATTTATTTGTCCTTCCTCACAACCATGTTGTTTTGGAAAAATATTTTCTTTTGTTGTACAGTGATGTGCTAGAGAAAAAAATGATGCCAATATAATTTAAAATGGGATAGGTCAGTTTTATGCTGTTTACGTTGATAAGCTGAACATTAACATTACCTGAGATAATAATCTGTTAACAGAAAATGTTTAATGTACTGTTATAGACAGTAAAATCATATGAACAAAAAAAACTGCTATGCAGTATTTTGCAGCTTCGAAATTTGTGCAGTCGAAATTTTAAATATGTAAGCCCTACATTTGTTATTCAAATAAACAGTGAAGTAAATTTTTTAATTGTCTATTTCGATTCCGATCGAAATCCCTCTGCTTTTACGACACACTGAAATCATTGAAGCGCAGCAAACGTCAAACTTGATCTATACTTTAATCAAAACGAATTTTGGGACTTTATCGCTTACACAATAACAAATAGTAGGTACATATGTTAGTCCTTTTTTATGTTAATCTCAAAATAACTGGATGTTAAAATAGCATAAATTGAGTCTGCGGAATTAACATTATTTTTTATAAATATTTTTTTATTTTCACGCATTTTTATGTTTACTTTGTTAGCAAAAAAACACGTGCTATCCACATAATAAGTTTTAAGGACTTTTTTGATTTAGACACAGTTCTTTTATTTGTATTATTGTTTTAATTACTTTTTTCTTTCTATTTTTTTGTTTTATTGGTCGCTTTCCCAGATTGTTTTTTTTTGTCAACCTTTGTCCAAGTGCTTTTTATTAAAATCACTTACATACATATTTTCTTTTAAGAAGAAAAATAATGCCAATAAATAACATTATCACCGGTAATTCTTATACTAAAACGGAAAGAAATGTTTGCAAGTTTAGATGTGAGTGTGTTTAATACATTTCCCTGTAGTTCAAGTGGCTGTCTCCGAGCTGGTTATAATACTAGCCCCTTTATGACACAACCAGTCCGAATGCTAGCCATATGACTGGCTACTTTAACAAGGGGATGTCCTACGATGGGGTTAATTGTCACCAAGAGGCCACAAAAAGACAGTTCATAAGCCGGTTCTTCTTGGCTTAACCTTCACTGTCTCCTTATACCTACCAAACCACTCCCTTAAAAACCCCAAATCATTCCCTATTTTTTATGAAATAAAAGTCATTTTATAATTTATTTAACTTAAAAAAAAAATTATTTCGTCAAAAAAAAACATAACAAATTCATTTATTAATTAAAAAGATAATAATAATTAATTAATATAATAATTAAATTTTGCTTTCAGCTATTTTTTTATTATTATTCTTATTATTTTATTTATCTTCATCCTAGTCATCTTCATCCTGGTTATTCAAACTGCAGTACAATAATGTTCCTACAGCCCACTTGTAACTTAGTAAGGATGCGTAACATTGCACTATTTTTGTAAATGTATTTTGACTGTATTGAGAATTGAACTAGCAACCTTCCGACTGCTAATCAACATCTCAACCCACTCAGCTACACTCACTGGTACTTGTACATTGTACTACTTAAGCTATGTGTGCTTAATGACATACATTTTTTACTATCCACCATCTGCGACACAAAAAGACAGCTAAGTGCCTGCACAAAGTGACAGTAAAATTTTCCACAGTTTTAGAACCAGTCTTCAGAGTATAGGATCAATGTGGATAGTTTTATAACCAGTCCCACTACTACTGTTGTTAGTTTTTGTTGTTAATTGCATGTATAACTTAATTTGTTTATTTGTTTCTTTACCGTAACAAGTCTAAACACTAAAGTTTAAAAATTGTTATTGTAAAGTTGTAAAAGTGCGTAAAATAAATTTTTGAGATTTTTTCACTTATATTTCTATAACAGAAATTGAGAATTGCAATTTTGAAAATAATCTTTATTTCTTTTTCTAAATTTCATATTTATTTTTAAACGGTGTGCTTATGTAAAAGCTTAGTGCTGTTCAAATACCAAAGCTTTTTGACTTTATAAAAAGCTGGTGCACGAGAAGCAAATTCAAAATAAATAACCACCCTTATCACCCTCGAATTGACACATACTATCATGAATCTCACGTGAAAAATTATTCCCGCTATCAGTTCTCAGTGAATGTAAAAAAAAGAAAGAAGATTAAAAAAATAAAAAATATAAGAAATTTTTGTTCAAAAATACACACGGGCATACGAGTATACATACATACTCGTATGTATTTTAAAACATACATACTCGTATGTATTTTAAAGAAAATTTAAAAAAATCAAAGCCTAATATTCAGTATTGGGGTGAAAGTTTATTTTCAGCGTTTGTTTATTACATTATAACTTTTATGTGGTAAAATAGTTCGGCTACTTTTTGAAAACCCAACAAAACGAAAGAATTCGCACAAATTAAAGCTTCACAAATCCTCAGGCAATCGACTTGATGTTTTGCACTTTGTTGACCAATACATCAGTTTCTGACTTATTACTTTATCTTAAAATAAACTTTGTAAGCTTTAATATTCGAATTATTAGATGAACTACATACTCGTACATGTTCTGTTCTATTCCCCATCAAAAATAAAGTGAAAATATTAAAGGGAAAAGTGAAAAAATTTCAAGGGAAAATATTATTCAGGATAAGGGAAATTTTTTTCAGTGAACATTTTTTCACGTTGCTATTCTGGACTGAATAAACTTTTTTCACGGAAGTTTTTCATTATTGCAAATACGTGAAAAGTGAAAAAATTACGAGGGAAAAAGTATTCACGATGGAGGTGATTTTGTTGGCAAATGAAAATGGTAAAATATTAAAAAAATTTTTTAATTTTTTTAAGTTTCTTGTGTTGACACACGATTTTTCTATAAAACAAAAGTTAGTTCTTGCCGAATACAAAAGCTCTTAGTTCTTATTAAATCCAGGGACACAAAAACAACATTTTGAAATTAAGTTTCGAATTTAAAATATTCAAAATTTAGTTCAGAGTCAAGGTTTAATTTTCAAAATCTAGTTTGAATGTTCGAATTTATATTCGAATTTCCCAAATTGTATTTAAAACTTTTACTAATAACGGCTTGTTATGCTCCAGCTTTTAACAGCACATTGACTATTTCCGTTTGTCGACATAAATTATTTAATTATAAAATTAACTTCTGTCCCATCAGCTGTAAAAGAAGTCAGAAAGTTTTCAAAAATAGAAACAACATTTTTGTTGTCACAAATACATTCGGAAATTATCATTCATGTCATACAATTCCGATTGCAAGTGGTTTCCAAATTCCAAAAGTTCAGTCTTTAGAAACGTAAAACGATAAATTTTTTTGGTAATCAAACAATTTTGAATATTCAATATGGAAATGACAATGTATTCTTCTACTAACGACATTTGTAGGAAAGAATAAAAAACATGCATACTTTTAGGAGCGTGAGTAAAATAAGCTTTGCATTTAGCTGTGAAAAAAACTATTCAAACAAACTGCTACGGGTATAAAAAACTTGATCTCTGTAAAAGCGAAATCTGAAGACTGTAAATCAAAAATTATCGGAATTCAATTCCGAAAGCATAGTGTTAAAGAACTTTTTGTTTCTGCAATTAAATAGAATCCAGGGTATAAAACCATTTGATTACCGAACGCATAAATTTTTAAATTTGTTCATGATTCAAGGAAAACATAAAATCAAATCGAATAAAGAATTTTTCATATCGCAATAAGCAAGAGAGCATGCCACTTTGTTGAATGTTGAAAAGTTGCTAAATCAATTTATTTATTTAACTACTTCTAATGAGAAAAAGAGTTTAAACAACCTATTGAATTTCTTCACTCGCTACGTATGCGTTGATGTTGCTTTGAAGTCCTTGTAAGAGATATGACTCTATTTTGCTGATCACTGGTTCCATATTGATTTTTACTTGGCATTAAGAGTTCTATTCAATACCTTAAAGATTTATTATTATTTTCTACTTTATTTGGTTTGCTAACGTTTGTGGTGCTGATGGTATTAAAAAATATTTTCAACAAATATCTCCATTTAGTGAAGGACTTATGCATTTTTAACAAACATATGCATTTACATAGTGGGTTTTCTACTCCTGAAGTTATTACCTTGAGTTAAACACTTTATCCTTTTTTTGTTTGTTCTTCTTCTTCTTGTATTATAACCAACATGTTGCTGTTGAATAATAGATTTTCATTAGACTGTTGTTTTTTTGCATACATTATTGTTCTTTGTAGCTTCTTTTGCACAATAGAGTTTCAAAAGTTAAATGAGAAAAAAATATTGGTTGCATGAACGAAATGAAGCTGTACGAAGCTAAACAAGTAAAATTGTATGTATGCAAAACAAATGTTGGACGAAAGATTTCATAACCATCAACTATAAAAACAATTAATATGCCATAGAGAAAATAATATTTAGTTGAGTTACTCATAGTTGTTTCAAGCATTCTAATTGAATTTAAAAACTCATCTAATTTATTATGTTTTTCTATTGTTGCATAATAGCTGCAGTATAACATAATGATGGAATCTTAATAGTCCTCTTTGTATTTTATGATAAAATATATATGTATACGAGTATATATTTATTCGATTTGAGTTGAGTATAAATTTTAGCATTCAAGTACCTGTGTGTATTTTATTATGAATGGAGAGAGAGAGAGAGAAAACTTTTTAATAATTTTACAAATTTCTTTTCATTTTTTCTTTTCATTCAATCGAAATAATAGATTTTATTAATATGCATCCATTAGCTGGTATTTTAAAGAAATTTCTGAATCATTAAGAGATTCGTAGAAATTTTAATTTGCATGTGCTGTTTTTATATACAATTTCTGCACTCTTAAATAAAATGGATAAAATTGAAAGCATTAAATTTTAATTAATTTAAGTTTAAAATGGTTGTCGTGTTAATTTTCTATTTTATAGGAAAATCTTGAGAAAAAGAAAAAAATATATACGGTGTTTATCCAAATAATTGTAAAACATTTTATTTTGGAACGCCCGAGCCTAGAAGCAATTTTGTATCACATAATTGTATAGCAGTCCAGTTCCTTCCAATTTGGTTTGTGACCTTGCTGATCAGTTCTTATTGTTCTATTTTCTCCTTAGATGGAGCTTGCTAAACGTCCATATAATTGACGTTGACGTTTTCGATGCCGGGAGAGCGTTTGAACGTCTGGGGCTGCTTTTTTATATTTAGAGTATATTTGTTTGGAATTAGGTGGGGGGGGGGGGGGGGTGATTTGAATGCCTTTTAATAAAACTTGAAAGTTTCGTGAGAACTCAAAGCGGGGTATTTCCGCTTAGAAGATGGTTACACTCACCACCATACTTCTACGAAAGTTCCCATAAGAGCTAATTTATAATTTCTTACATTAGTAAAGTTAATTTCATGAAACTAATAACTCGTGAACTAAGAATAATTTTTAAAGTAAATTTCTTTAATTATTGAAAAATTTTCTAATATAAGAAAAGAACAAGAACAAAAGAGGAAAATTATAAACTTCTGAACAATTTTTATGAATTAATAATTTTCTAAATCAGTTTTTTAAAGGACAACATGACCTAAAATTTAGTAAAAAAAATTTTTACTTTGAGAAAATACGCTCTCAAATTAATTAAACATTTTCTTGAAAATACTATTTTTTCGATTGTTAGATTACGAATAATATTCAATTAAATGAACTATTTGAGTTTTGCTTAAATATTAATTAAATTTAAGAAAGTTTTTCAAAAATTTTTCATGTCCTTTTAAAAAAAAAAAAAACTGCATACAGGATTTACATTTCATAGATATGTATGTATATATTCAAATAAAATAATCTTCTATCTATTCCACTAATTCAACATTAAACGAAATACATAAAGACATACGAAATTGTAATTAACTGCTTAACTTTTCGAAATATGCAATTTAAAAATTTATTTTTTTTTTTTTACAAAACTTATTTTAATTCATTTAACTGGATTCATTACATCACTGCTAATTATCACTTTATGTTAACGAATACATAATTGTTTTGACAGCTCAATTCAAACAATTATTAGTTAAGACAACATAATCATTCATCGGTTGTCATATTGACAGTTTGTATTGTTTTTAATGATTATCGTTAGATTCGTTGCTGAATTGACACTTTGAATGCTGTAACTTAACTTTTAAAGTTGTGATTTATGGGCCTGTGCACATATTACGTAACACTATTTTCAAAGATTTTATACCGCAACCCCCCCTTCGCACTATAGAATTACGTAATATGTGCAGAGCCCCTATTGTATATTCAGTTTACTATTTATTTTTTTTTTTTTTTTCTGGTCAGTCATGTTAGCAATCATTTGGGCAGAAGTGGTAATTTCCAATATGCTACAGTTGAGAGAGTTTATAAAGCACAAAAGGATAACATTTTAAAGAGTTGTAAATTCACTCATCTCCATTTTTAAAGAAACGGGTCAGTTTTCACACCATTTCCAATTTGTAGAAGAAATGGTAGAAAAATCATACAGAGGCAAAATTTGGGTGCTTTATATGCCCCCCAATGTTACACTCCTGATTCAACCAATGGATCAGAATGCTATTTGTTTGCTTAAGTTGCATTATAAAAATAGGCTCTCATCAAGACTTAACAAAATAATGTCAATTTCTCAACTTTATTGCTTTTAAGATAACTTCAGGAAGATGCCACAAAACAAAATATTTTTGTTCTAAAAAAACAAACATTACTCGACAAATTTTTTATGTAAAATTTTCAAGGAAATTGAAAATGAATTTGAACCTATTTTTCATTAAAATTATTTTAGATTTTATGCTACCAGTGTAATGCATTGTACCTTTTTTATTTTTTTTAATATATCATACAGATCTCATAACATATTTCAAAATAAATGACAAATAATAAAATTCTAGTTATTTATTTATTCATAACATGGGTACTAGACATAAGTATGGCATATAACGAACTTTTCAGTTTAACGAACAGGCCTGACAAAGTACTGGTTCGTTAAACCGGAAAACTACTGTACATGTATGTATAATAAAAGCAAAACAAAAACGTAAAAAAAGTACCAAAAGTAGCAGATTTTAGTCGTTTTACCCACCAGTAAGTATTTTAATGCATAAAATCTTGGTGCCCCTTCTTTACCGCCTTACAAATAGCCTTTATTTTCATATGTGTCGTATCCGTTTACCAAATTTCAACAAAATCCATTAAGCGGTTTCGAATTATACATCTAAACATCTGAAATTTTACATACATACCTATTTAATAGTAGCAGGATTCCAATAAATACATATTTCACACCAATATCCTGTAGATTCAACTCTTGTGAAATGAATACAACTTTTCTTCTTCATTAAGTTTATATTAAACTTAAGACTTATTTTTTGTAAAAACAAGATTTTTTTTTTTGGTTATGACTGTCTTGCATCAAAGGCTAGAGTTGTATTGAAATAATTTTTTTAGAGCAAGTAATATCGTAAAACTCATACGACTCGTGAGTCCATTAAGAACTAATAAATAATCTCCCCAAGGCATGCTGCGAAATTGACGCATTCTGATAAACTAAAAACTCTTAAATTTAAAAAATCGCTCGAATGAATAAAATCTCTAAAACTTAAAAATTGCCAAAATTAAATGAATAACAAATATGATAAGAAAAATCACCAAAACAAAATTGAATAACGCCAAAACAAAAAATTCCCGAAAAAACTAAAAAAAAATACCAAAGTTAAAAAACCGTCACAACGAATCGAATCGAAACTAAGAAAAAATTTAAAAAACTTATCAAATGACAAGCGAAAGGATTTTGCCAAAACGAAAAAAAAAAATCGGTAGCACATAGAAACTCGGCAAGCCAAAAAATTTACCAACTGGGAAAAATCGCCAAAACGAAAAGAAAATTGACAAAAAAAGAAAACTGCCACCGTCGAAAAAATAATTGCCCTAATGATAAATAATCACCAAAACGACAAAATCGCCAAAAAGAAATTGTGCTCCAAAAACTACTAAAAGAAACGTTAAAATTTTAAAAATCCCAAAATGAAAAACAAAAATACCGTATCGAATCAAATTGATGAAAACTTGAAAAAACTCGATACAACGAAACTAATGGCCAAATGCCAGCATAAAAAAAGAAATCCAAAACGAAAAAAACGCAAAAAGAAAAAATGACGTGTAACCAGCCAAAAAATCGCTAAATGGAAAAAAACTATCCAGAACAGAAAACACATGGTTAAACTCCAATCATCATCAGAATTTACGAGACAAATATAAATTTTTTCACTTATATTGAAGGCTTGGCGAAAATCATGCAAAAACGTTTCTAAGGCTGCCGACTACCCAATTTGAAAACGCAGTAACTAGAGTTTGTCTGTGAGTTTGTAGCTAAAACTAGATATGTGCAAATGTCGTGAATTTTTCGTGATTCGTGATTACAAATCGATAAAATCACGCATGCATGCGTGATCGTGATTCAAAAATATACTACCTAGCGTGATCGTGCGTGATTTCTTATATTAAGTTTATCCTTTGTATTGTAATTTTTCGACCTTTTCCTCATTTTTTTTTATTTAATTGATGATCTTGAAGTAAACAAAGAAATTAATTATAAATAGAATTTTTTAGCATATGCTAAATCTTTTATTGCAAAATTTGTATTTCACCGCGAGCGTGCGTGCAAAATTATTGCCGTCGTGTGTGAAAGAACGTGATTGAACATATTGCGTTCGTGAGCGTGCGTGATCGTGAAAGTTTTAAATCATGCCGTGCGTGAGCGTGCGTGAAAAATATTTATGTTTCGTGATCGTGCGTGATCGTGAGCGTAAATTGTGGGAAAAATCTTATACTGCAAAACTTTACAGGGTGAAGGTGTTTAAAAAAAATAATTTTTCAAATTATTTTACACTAAAAATTATAAACGCTGCCTAAAAATAATTGTTGTATGAGTATCTACATCTACTACAACATCAAACTTTAGTGATTTTAAAAATAACTTTAAGTATGAAAATCTTATTATATGTAGTGACATTTGAGCAATCATCCAAACTCGAATAGTTTATCTGCAACAACAGAACACAACAAACATAATAAACAGTGACATATAAATAAAATAAATAAATAAATAGAAAAAAACAAACGATCTGAAAAATGTATAGAATTTCAAGTATTTTATGGCGAAAGAAGTATCTATTAAACTTCTGCTCTCAAAATTTTCTTTCTATATTTTAAAGATAATAAAAAGTTGCTGCAATCAAAATTTTACAAACATTTTTATTTTTGTGGTCGTTGGTATCTCTTTAGAAAATATCCATCTTTTTGCTTAGTTTGCATTATAAAATCGATTTCATTTAAGTATTTCTTGTTACAGTTGCTGTTGAATGGTATTTTTGGTTTTGTTAAGGTCTTTGTCCCCAAACTCAGTTGAAATTTAGAAAAATCAGTTGGCTTTTTTTTTCTTCTTTCAATGTTTCTCTGTCACTTCATATTTGTTTAATATTTTCAATTCAAAAAAAAAATTGTTTAATGGTTATGAGCTGCTATTTACAATTTGAATTTCATGCATATTTGTAGTTCATACACATGTACATACATACATACATATTTACATACATATATACATATGTATACATACTATATACATACATATTAAAAAAAAAATATTTAATGAAGAAAACTTCTTTGGGTATCATTGTTTCGAATATCGTGTACCTTCATCGCGAGCCAGAACAATTTCATGAGGAAAAATTTGACGGTCATAATAATTCAATTTTTCTTGAAAACACTTTGATTTCATAATTTTAAAAGTGGGCGGCATCACGCCCACAAAAATTAAGTATTGTTTTTTAAGTACATCTACTTAATCGTACACACTTTAAGCTCTCATCACAATCCAACATTAGTAGCAAAGTGAGCAGACAATATCTCGGCTCTACGAAGAAAATCTATATAATTAATAGGCATGACCAGTTTTTGTGATGGAATTTATGGCCACATTATTCAACCGATTTTTACAAAACGTATACCAAGCTGAAATTATTTATTCACAGAAGTTAACGAAATAGTAAAATTTATTGTGGGTTTAGTATTTTTGAAGCTAAAAGCGTTTATAGTTGTTACTAATAATACGAGTATGAGCTCACTTATACTCATACATGTAAGTTAAAAAAAAAAAACAGGCAAGACATCCACTTGTTTTTCTCTGACTGATTTTGCAAAGAAAGAAACAACAAGAAGATATTTTCTTCTATATTTGGATGTGGGAGAATATTAGGTTTTGGTAAAGGAACAAAAGAGAAATAGATTTTTCTGATTGGAATATATGTATATTGTTTTTTCATTTAAGTGTTCTGGTTTATTTCAAATATATTGTGAATTCAAGAAAATGTACCCTTAAATACCCTTAAATAATAATGATAATTTCTGCATGAACATGAAAACAAATTAATTACACCTAGAATACGGGCGATTGTGTCGGCCGTTCGTTGTTATACTGTATCAAGTTGTCAAACAAATTAAAAAAAAATGGCTCTGCTTTGCACACCCTTTAATTTTTAATTATCGTTAATTATCGTTACACATATTCTGTACAAGTTTCAGTAAATTTCTAGGCGTTCTCGAGTCTGTGACAGACAAACAGAGCAATAGACGGACGGAGGGGCAGAAAAGCGAAAGTGTCTGCCACATTAAAAACTAAAAAAACTGATTATAAAATTTTACAGTAAATTGTTTTAAATCTAAAGAGTTCTTTATACTGTAGAATAGTTTAATTTATTCTGTTGAGAAATTAAAGTTTTTGTAAAAAAAGTTAGTTTTTCATTTTGTACGATCGAGATTAAATCTTTAAAGTTTCAAACATGATCTAATCGAGACAACACAACACATTACCGTCATATATTAATTATACGGAGGGTATATGAAATTCGAGGAAGTCGAATAAAAAACTCTTACTTTGCTACTTTTTCTTTTTTTTTTTTTTTGTTTTCTTTATAAACATTTTAAACTCGTATTACACAGAGCATTATTTTTATTTTATAGTTCAAGCTGTTTTTATTATAATTTTGTTTTTCTTTTTAAAAGCACTTTTCATTGAATTTCCTTTTCATAAGAGCTTTTGCTAAAAATCACTCCAAGAATCGGAACAGAATATTGTATATTTTTATCTATTTTATTTGTGCATGTGGTTTATCTTTTCTTTCAGAGAAAAACCAAACGTTTTCCTATTGGTATCGTTAGTTTTGTTTTGTTTTCTTTTATTTTATTTTACGAGCATTATTATCTACTTACTGTTTATTTAAAAAACAAAAATTTAACTTGAAATACTAAATGCTCAAACTTATGTAGAGGTCATAAATACATACTCATGCTTTAAGAGAAGAATATAATTTGGGCAAAAAATATACCCGTTGAATATCAACTCAATTAATTCAATTCTTTTCAATTCAATTCAATTTTTTTTGAAAGTCGGCTAAAAAACACACTTTATAAATACAAAAAGAAAAAGGAAAAAGGGCAGTGTATCGAGATTAAATTTTACAAAATGTATCCTCAGATCAAATTGTGTAGTAAAAGTTACAACTTAAAGGATTTAAAGCAAATTATTTACTTCTAAGAAAAAACATAAAAAAATATGTTTTAGGTGCTGTTTTCACATGACAAACGAATGATTTCAGTGTAGGTTAGGTTAGGTTAGGAAGGGTAGTGTGAAATATACATCCACTCGGAGACCCAATTGGATCCATTGTGATTCCCTACATTTATAATTTATTGACTAATTAGTCTCCTTACTGTCCAAGGAGAAACAAAGAGCCGTTATCATCCATCATTCAGCCATATAATTCCCATGATAAAGCCCCTGATATCCTCAAGTTTGCACTTCGCGATATCACTAATGCCCTCATGGAAACGTCTGCTCAGCCATCTTTGCCTATGGCGTTGCAGCCTTGGGCAATGACAGATTATATGCTCTATAGTTTCTGCTCCTCTTCTGGCAAGTCAAGGCGCCTACTTAGACTTTCAAAACCTTTCTATTCATACCCAGCAGTAGATCAGATTTACCTGAGTCTAGTTCTGTCCATATGGACCTCGAGACTCTACAATTTTCTCTATTCCTCCAGGAATGGTTAGTTCTGCTAATTACCCAATTACTGAGTTCCGATTGGAGGTTTAACCGACCTGTCACTAACTGCCACATCTAATGCTGACCCTATTCTTGCCAGCTCATCAGCAATTTCGTTTCCCTCAATATTGCAATGTCCTGGTACCCAACATAGCCTAACGCTAAATTTGTCCATAAGCAAGTTGAGAGATAGCCTACTCTTGCTGACCAGCTTCGATTTGACACTTTGCCCCTTCAAAGCTTTCAGCGCCGCCTGACTGTCAGCGTAGAATGTTACCTCCATGCCTCCAGTTACATGTTCTGTCACTAGTTCCGTGGCCCTGAGGATCGCTAGGATCTCAGCCTGAAATACACTACATTCGTTCGGTAGCCTAAAAGACCTACGAATGTCCGTTCCTAAAAAATAGACGCCAGGAGCCGTGCCTATTTCCATTTTCGATCCATCTGTAAAGACCGCGCAGCCCTCGTACAGTCTATCAGATTTGAACCAAAGATCCCAATCCAGAATGACTAGTGAAGGCGTGCTAATAAAATTAGTCTCAACAACCTTAGAGTCCGTAAAACCAAGGGATATGGTCTCCCGTCTGCTAAAACTAATCTATTTCAAGAGTGATGTATTTTTCAGGATGATTTCAGTGTAAAAATTGTAACAAAATTTAATCAGTTTTTTGAGTGAGTTCCATATAAATTTTACATTTAAACCTCTTGTCCATTATGCGAAAACATCACATTAAAATCATTGCAAAATTAAAGAAAATTTTTATGGCTCAAACAAATTCAATGCAATTTTTCCTGCAAACAATCTTAAAACAAAATTTAACTATTTGTTTTTTTTTTTTTTGTATCTGTTAAGGGCAGACTAATAGCAGCACCCTTTAGACAATTTCTATTGTCTTCTTTCGAGATGAATAGAGAAAAACTTGAGCGTTAAGCTATTTTATTTGTATACTTGCTACAGGACCAAGTTTAAAATAGCTGTACCCAAGATAAAAAGCAAAACTTTTATTCTGTCAACAAACTGTCAGACACATGAACGAAGAATGGCCAGACAATGGCATCTAGGAAAATTTAATTTTTTGCTAACACTTTTTTTTTTGCACAAAAAAACTTGGCAATTTTTTTATGCTTAAAATATCATAAACTAAAACATAAAAGCTAAAGCAGAAATTTCAATACATTGAACAAAATTATTGTAGCAAGAAGTGAGCTGTTGCTTATATACTCGCTCGTATGAAAATATTTATGTATGTCAAGTTGTAAAGAAGAAAACGGTCGGTGAGCAATTCCATATCTATGCAGCAAGTTGTGGTGTACTCCGAACTGACGCTATGCCACGATCAGGTGGAATGACTTCAATAACAAAAATTGCGTACTAGTTTGGAGCTTTGAAAGTCTCAAACGTGAAATAATGTTTTTTATTGAGTGACACAAGTTTAAATTATAATAAAACAAAGAAATAAGTATGGCCGACTTCCTAAACGCATGTTGCATAGCATAATTTGAAAAACTGCGTATGCAATGCAAAGCATGTTGTAGCAGCATCGTTGCACATCGTTAACATCAATGAAACGGGCTTTATTGGAAAAAAAATTTTTATGAAATTAATGTTTAAATATGATTTCTAGCATGTGGCGCCCCCTCGGCTGGCGCGTAGAAGGCGCAATCTGGAACACCAATTTTCAACAAACTTTCGCAGCATTTGCGGCCGTATTTCGCCGATAAGTCTTCGAATGTTGATTTCCGGGTGTTCAATTGTTTGTGGTTTAACGACGTAGACAAGTGACTTAACATAAACCCAAAGAAAATATTCTAATGGGGTTAAATCACACGATCTTGGTGGCCAATTAATTGGGACATTACGTGAAATAATTTTTTTATCAAAACTTTCTTTGAGTAAATCAATTGCTGTGTGGCATGTGGCTCTGTCCTGTTGGAAACACATATCAGCAAGATTGATGCCACGTAATTGAGGTACGAAAAAATTTCGAATCATGTTCCTTTACCGTTCACCATTAACAGTAACATTCTGACCATAATTGTTTTTGAAGACATATGAGCCAATAATTTTCTGTGGATGTAATGATGTTTTGAAAAAAGCTTGTGGAATCTCCACACTCCAAATGCGACAATTCTGCTTATTTACGTACCCATTCAACCAGAAATGGGCTTCATCGGAAAAGAAAATTTTGAATGGAAATTCAAAATCAATATCAATTTGTGATTCAGCCCATTAGCCGAGTTGGGGGCGCATACCATGGTCCTTTGCCTTTAATTCCTTCACAAGTTTAATCTTGAAAGGTTTTAAGCCAAGATCCTTTCGTAAAATGTTCTATACATACAGGTGAAAAAGAAATAGAAAATAAGAAGGTATTAAGAAGGAGAAGGAAAAGTTCTGGCGTTCTCCTCACATATCAAGAAGAACCAAGATAAACATTTTCAACTCTTGCATCAAATCCCTGCTTCTATATGGATGCGAGTCTTGGAACTTCGCTGCTCGAGACATAAACTCGCTACAAGTGTTTATAAACCGATATTTGCGGAGAATTCTTAGAATATTCTGGCCTGGGTAGACCATCACACACATGGCGACGCCGAATTTAAAGAGAAATCGCCAAGGACAACAAAACCTGGAATGAAATAAAAGCACTGTTGCGGCCCTATGTTCCTAAGAGGAAAAACGGGAATTTATTATTATTACAAACATAAGTACCTCAAAAAAATCTAATTTTTATATGAGTCTTTTGCTTGAAGCACACCAACAATTTTTTTTAAACTAGCGTAAATTAATAAGACATTATGACAATATGACTGATATGACTACAGTGTGAATACCCCAATTAATTATTCAGGCTCAAGTTCATATAATTAAATTTTTAAGTAAACTACGTTTTTTATTTCGACACCATCCACGGTCTCATCATCAGAGCTGTTTACCACTTAGACCTGGTGTTGATGATGGTGTTGGCAGATAAACTAAGTGCATCGACTACAAACTAAACAATGACTTGGGACCTGGGTTTAATCCCTGGTCAGAGCAAGACAATCAACATCATGAATTTCTCTAATGTACATAAATATGGCATTGATTTAATTGTTGTCGGAATAGCACTGGTCACTAAAAACTGTTCCGGCAACGATTTATACAATTCCCATCACAGCGCCATCCTTCGTAGGTTAGCAGAATTGTCGGCAAACAATTATTTAATATAAGGACTGCTCTCACAGCTTTAAAAATTTAATGTGTCTACTAGCAACAGTGCAATTTTCATCATCTAACCTCCCGACCCTATATTCCTTTCTTCTTAGTTCTGGTACAATGCATGACATTAGTACGGGGTCATATGCTGAGTGCTGATTGTACTATAAAACAAAGGAAAAAATGGGTGCAATCAATTAGTCGCATATCCTTTTAACATTAATTAATTTGGCTGATTCATATGAAAGTTTTTATCATCAGATTCAATTTAATTCAATTGTTAAACTCTAACTTCCATATTCCTAAACGATTTGCTAAAGTTAAAGTACACACTAAAATCGATGTTATCATAAAAAAAAATCGTACGTTAAGCCAACGCGAAACTTTAACAATCGTTTATGAATATGATGGTAAATATGTTATAATATAATAAATAAAAAAAAAACTACGGGTAGCTATTGCCAAAAAAAATATGTGTAGATATAAACAATTATATAAATACATGCAACAAATTTAACCACTTATCAAGGCGTATGGAACAGGTGAGCTTACTAGCACAGCTGACTGAGCTCGCTTTATAGCAAATTTTCATACAAACTGATATAATTTGAAGAGAGTACATAAAAAATGGTTACAGTTTGGTACTCATACGTATTAAAATGCTTTTAATTTGTTTGTGTGTTTTGATATGAAGCGAGTGCTTTATACCAACAAAATACATGTTGTTTTTGGATTGTTGTACTTGTTGTCGAACTGCGCATACCTGCTAGTTTTGTCATGCCACTTATTGTAAATGCAAATGCAACTGCGCGCGAGAAGTTAACCTAAATTTTTTCGCTCAAACTGAAGAGAGCTCCATCTTTGTGTACTCTTCTTAATCAGTTACGCTCAAATTGAAGAGTGCGCCCTCTTTGGGGCCCCAAAGATGAGTGCTGTTCTCATATATGGCAACATCATCCACAAGAGTGGGCGCTCGCTTCATTTTGAGCGAAATATTTAGGTGTTGGGCCTTAGTATGGTTCTCGAATCGACTTCGACTGTTGTACTAGATTAAAGAAACACACAACATTTTTCTTTAATCCATTACAGCAGTCGAAGTCGAATCGAGAACCGTAATAAACAGCAATATTTGTAGGTTGTTAACTTCACTCCCACTAGGCATTCGCACAAACAGAGATGCTACAAGCGTAACGGTGTCGCGAGTTCTGAGGTTTTGTCTCATCCAAAACCTTCGTAGCGCGCCAATAGAAGTTTTCACTTCAAAAAGGATAAACACAAACATTCAAACAACAAATGTTTTGGCAACCGATGATCGCCAATTGTATAATACGACAGGAAAATAGTGAATTTCCAAACCATTAATATGAAAAAATATGTTGATAAATTTTCATGTGACTCTGGAGAGTTAATTAAGGATAAAGGATATTCGACTACTTGTTTTCACCTGTCGTGATGATGAGAGATTATACTCGTATGTACTTAAGACTAAAGAAATAAAATTTATTTACATTAAATACCATACACTTACACTAAAATACTTATGAATTTCTTTTTAAAAGCTTTTATATATTTTAAAAAATCTTCCATTCTGCTGCTCTTCTTAAAATTAAAATACGTTAGGTTTCGATTTACATAAATTTGCACTAGAGAAAACAAGTAATTTCTTTTATTCCATAAAACAATTTCTTTTAGTGTGGAAATCATGTACTCAGAATGTTTTATAATTCTTTATATAATGATCTTACATCCAGAAAGTATAAATGAACTTTGTCATCATTTTGTTCTTGCATTACTTGGCCATTGAAAAAAGACATTAGAAACAACACAATATTAGAAAAGAAAAAAAAAACAAAACTGATTGTAAGTTGAACTTTCGCCACAAGTTTGAACTCACTTTACTTACTTTCATCAAAGTAAAAGGAATTTATTAATTTTGTTTATTGTTGTTTGTTTTTTAAATATCTAAACTTTTACTTGTTTTATAAGTATATATATATTTTTTTTTGTATAAACATATGTATGGAACTAACATTGTGTCTTACCAATATTTTTCCAACAAACAAGTTTTATATTGGAAAATGAAATTTGATGACTAACGTCAACCGAGTAAGAGCTTTTTAAAAGCTTTGCACACATTTTCTAATAAAAATGAAAGAAGAAGTTATTGTTTTTAGTTGTTGTGTGTTGGTTTTTTTTTTTTTTTTTGTTGTTTGGTGGGTTTTGTAAAATGTCCTTAAGAATTGCATTAAATTTACTCAGCCAAAGTATGTATGAATTACACGGTATAACACAAAAAAAAAAGCAAATATAGCAAGGCAGTAACCTTGAGTCTGTCAGAGGTCAAGTTTCCGTCTGATAGTAATGAACTTAATTGTTTTCTACGACGAGTGCGACGAGTGTAACAAGAAATAATAACTTTGCTTTCAGATATCACTATGCTTTCAGATATCACTATGCTTCCATTTTTTATTTGGAAGCGAAGCATCACTCTCGAATCGATGTTTATCGCAAAAAAAAATGCAATCCATTGAAAATGGCGAGATAATCTGTTTTCTTTCTTTAAAATGTCCTGCTGTAAAAAATATCGGAAAACTTTGATATTTAGTGTGAACTAAGCTTTTTATATCGACACATTGATTTAAAAAGAGACAAATATTTTTTTCTGTAATTGAAAATGACCATTATTCTGATTTTTTGTTCTAATTAAATCAAAGTTTTTCAAATTAAGTATAACACAAGTGAAATACTCAAGCCAGTGGCTAATTGTTGATTTTAATTTAAATAATTTAAAATAATTTGTTTTTTTTTTTTAACTAAAATCAAATAAATTGCTAATGCAAACAGCCAAGCAGAACATTTTTTATGTAAATTTCTTAAACTTAAATATTTTTAAGCACTCACTTCTTAAAATCTCTCGTTTTCCAAAACATATGGTTTTTTATTTTGTTTGCAGGACCCGTTTTTGGAAAAGTACAGTTTTTACGACCGGATTTATAGAAAATATGTTTGATTATTTTATAAAAAAATAACGTTTTTATTTATGTATATGTATTCGTTTTTATATAATTCTTTAAAATTATATAAACAAAATATTCATTATTATTTGTGGTCTTAACCTTTTTACCATTTCGATAACAAAGAAAAGTTATATTCTTCTAAAATTGTCTGCACGATATTAGAATACATTTGGATGACTCTCATTTTCGGTCATGTCAGTAGTGAAAATGACATGAACACTTTATTTAAATGAAAATTACAAAAAAATTTTGTATACATAAATAATGTATGTAAATGTAGAAAGCATATAAATGCAATAGTAATCTTGGACACAAAATTGCTTACTACAAGATTAACTTCCGTTTCCGTCACAAAAATAAAAGCAACAAAAAAACATGCAGAAACAAAATAAGACTCTTCACACGAAATACAAAACTAACAACAACATAAAAAGTATATAAAATTTAGATGAGAAACTTGCAAGCGTTATTTTTGTTAAAAAAAAAATAAAATATTAGTTTTTCTTTTTAATTAATTTAATCTTAGGCCGTAATGGCAGCATATTTACATTTCAAATATTAATTCTATAATGTACAACGTCGTACTATTTCAAATGTAATTATTCTATTGTATACGTTTTGTCATACATAATCGTATGTGTGAATTTGTGTGATATTTTAAAAAACTATAGATAAGTACATACATACATACATACATACGAATTTGTTACGCTAAACAATGCCCAAATGTACATGTGACGCGCAAAATAGAAAGGGACCTAAGGGTAAAAACCGGTTTTGTTCAGGAGAGCCATTTTAAAGATTTAAATACGTGTATCTTTGGTGTACCATCACTTTCATAAAACGCGCATATCTCTGGGAGGGAACACTTTTGGGGCATGGGATCGGTCTCATTCGATACTCAGATGTTGTCCACATCAAAAAAAAAAAGTGAAAATTGATTTTTTACCCTTAGGTCCCTTTCTCTATGCGCTGTCACACATGCATAAATTAAATTTTTAAATAGTTGACGAAATTATCCAAACAAAATTTTAATTTTTTGTACCATATAACACAATTCTTTGCGACACATTTACATACATACTTACATATATGTATGTGTACATATATACATACATAGTTTTGCAAATTTAATTCATTTTTATTACATATATTTGAATATTTAATATAAAGCTCTGAAGCATGCAACAATGGAATTAAACATTTAATATTTATTTTATGCCGGAAGTTTTAAATTTTATAATTTCTGAACAATAAATTAATCAAAAGATGTCTAATAAATACTATGCATAGTAATAATTAAACACATATTCATAGTCTGCAGTATATACATATGTACATATGTATATGTATGTATATATTCGTGCATATACATATATGTATGTATATATGAACTTGTATGAAATACTTTAGAAATACACACATACTTTTTTCATACATAATGGTGGACAAAATTTTTATATGTATGTATATGCATGCATAGGGGCTAAAGAGCTTGATCTAGCTATATCAGCTTTGTTACTAACAGCCAGCGTTGCCAAATGTGCAGATTTATCTGTTTTTTGCAGTTTTGCAAAGCATTGAGCAGTTTTAAATTTGTTTTTATTTTTTTTTTTTTTTTGTACGTCAAGCAGTTTTTTTATATATAAAATAAATTAAATGAACAATAATTTTTTTGGTTTTGTTCTATATGCAGTTTTTTTACTGTAAAATCAGGTTTTTTTTTTCTAAATTTGGAGTTTATTTAAAAAAAAAAATATGACAGCATTGCTAACAGCACCTGTTAACTGAATTCGCCTTGAACTACGTATATCATTTACATATTAAATTTACCCAACATTTCGTTTGCCTTTTTTCAAACTTCTTTAGGGCTTTTTGTTGTTGTTATGTGTATTAAAAAATCTAGCATAACATAATTATTATTTAATTAAATCGTAGTTTATTCGGATGTTTAAAACTTAAAAACGACAAACACCAAATTAGTAGGGTTCTTTGAAAATTCTACGTAAAGGTTTAGTTGCTAAACAAAGTTTGCCGGCTGACTAGAGCTTTGTCCAACTCGCCCCGTTAGTAGTTTTAGACACAAACCAATTATCGAATCCATGTACATATGTACGTATGTATCTGCAATAAATAATAATGGCTTAAGACGAAATTTCATGTTTTGAGATATTAAGGGGTTTGTCTAAAATAAATTCTACTTGTTTGGTTTTTATATAAAATTTTTAGTCACAGAAAAAGATTCACATACATATGTATATTTAAAACAAAACTGTTAATTTTATTAAAAAAAAGCGTTTTATTAGTTAATATTTGTTAAGATGTTATGAAAAAATCCATTGGCGGAAAAATAAAAACTAAAGTGAACTTAAGCTACTATATTGAAAGGCGAACTAATTTTTATTGATAGTAAGTCGAGATAACTGCTTTAGTTTAAATTGAAAAATGTGGGAAACCTGAAAACCTTTTGTATTATAAAAGCTTAGTTACATATGTATGTACCTTTAATGAATAATTTGAATGGACTATTAGTTATTGAAGTATATACAAGTTTTAAAGCTCAAACATATTAATATTTATGTAGCCAACTTAAAAAAAATTATGTTGAGTTAAGATATTATCGCTTATGCATTATTTTCCAAAAAGAATTAAGTTAAAATATAAATGCGTATAGTTATAATGTCATTTTATACTTGAAATTTAGCTGAGTCATAGATATTTTTATTTATTGCCACAGATATTATAAATGAGGTTTATCATTGGTATGTGTTAAAAAGACTGACTGAACGAGTTGGACACAGCTCTAAGTGTCATAGTTGAATTACAAAAATGAATCAAAAGAATACATATGTACATATATTATAAAGTGAATATATGTACATACATTTTCGTATAAATGGTATTAGTATTTTCTTCGAGTCCGTTATTGCAATAAAAATAAAAGGCTCTCTGTTTAAAACCATACTATTCTTCCACAGGTAGGAGCCACACGCTTGTACTAAAACAAAGTTTCTAGATGGTTCTAGCCCTAACTATATGTTGTTTGTTTCTGTTATAATGTCTATACACGACAATATTTTCTCCCTAGATGGCAGCACTACGATCGAGCATATGTATACGAATTGTAAAATTGTATTCTAACATATAAGTGAGATCAAAATTCAAGCGGAGAATTTGATCACCTGATCACCCATGATATAATATAATATATTCGCTTTGCGAACACCCAGCATTAATAAGCTATAATACGGCTTAAAACCAAAAATGTTTTCAATACTGACATGTTCTAAAATCGCTAGAACTAAATTCAATTTAAGAAGGTAACTCTAAATTTTTTCACATCTGGCATCTCTACACAATTTCATATCATATTGTAAAATAAAATCTCACAACATATAACAGAAGAAAGATTAATAGTGTTTAACTTTTAAAATTTAATATTTTACAAAGAAATTATTACATAAATACAAAGATATTTATAGATGAAAACATGTGTACGCAAATGAGTGCATATAAGCCCAATAATTAAAAATATTTACTTCTGGTGAATGGAATTTATGTTGCAAGTATTTATGGTATCATTTTGTTCGCAAGAAGTGAAAACAAAACAAATTTGTATATATCGATATTAACTGATTGATACTCGTAAATAATCAAAATAAAAGTATTTTCTTGCGGAAATTAAGAAATTTTAGAAAAAAAAACGTAAGTTAGGGTTAAATGTATAAACACAAAAAATTATTGGTAGAATATAATTGATGAAAAGGTAAAAAAAATCAAAAATTAGAGTGACAGGGTGTACAAAGAACTATTTATAAGTATAGCACAGTGATGTTAGATTCTACAGCATCCTGAGTCAAGAAAACGTCAGGTCCAATTATAAGGTCTGTGCACTAGTGCAACAAAAATGACATAATGCAGAAGATAAACAAACACTATGCATAAAAAAATTGGGAACAAATGTACTTTAGTGAAGTTGCTCCAAACAGAATAAAAATTAGCCTATGTGATAGAAAATGAAAATATAAAATAAAAAAATTAGTGGCAACCCATATTTTCCGAGTTGTGGGCCTTTGAAGTTTTCAAATATGAATTTTCTACCACATAGGTAAATTTATATTTTGTTTGGAGCAAGGGGCTGTGCAAATATTACGTAGTGCTCCAGGGGGGGTTAAAGGTTTGTTACGGATTGGAAATTTTGCACTGAAAAATTAGTAAAAAAAACGTTATAAAGGGGTGGAGGGGGGGTTAAATATCTCTCTAAACGGGGTTCGGTAATATGTGCACAGCCCCCAACTTCACTAAAGTACATTTAAGCCAAAAATTGTGTTAAATAAACTTTTATTATGAAATTTGATATCATCAAATTTAAACGATTAAATTTCAACGCTACATAAAAACATCTGGATTTAAAAAGGTGCTGTACACATATTACGTAACGCTGTTTTTGATATTTTTAAGCCCACCCCCCCTTTGTAACGTTTTTAACTAATTTTTCAGTGCAAAATTTCCAATCCGTACTAAATCTTTAGCCCCCACACCCCTTGGAGCGTTACGTAATATGTGCACAGCCCCAAAGACCTTATAATTGCAAAACTTGATGATTGCAAAAGTATGAGGAATGGAAAAATGTAATTCCCGTGGAGAATTAAGCAATTCAATTTGTCTACTATTATTTTTATCGCAAGTGTACTTTACGCACCTTTCTAATATTGTGGCATCTCTTCCTTTTTATTATGTTTTAATCACTTTTTTCGTTGATTCTTTTTAAGGCTGAGAAAAGTGAGACATTTTTCACGTAAATATTTTACCAAGTAAATTAACCATTTTGCAACAATTTAAAGAAATTATAAACTGATAACCATATAAAATAATATTACCTTAAAAATTAGGTAATTACTGAAATTAAGTTACAAGAATTAAATGCAAAATTTTTAAAAAATCATAGTAAAAAAGAAAAGTGAAATGAAATTTATAATGATGACAGCGAAAATTATAACAACCATTGAATTTTTTTAAAAAAGATTATGTAGCAACAATATTAAAAACTAATGGGATGTTCATGTATTTATTTTTATCTTTTATCACACAGGAGCATAATCATTACAAAAGCCACTGGCGTAACAAGAAGAATCAATCAGCCATCATCACCGTATGTAATAAATCAACTTTTAACAACAAGAAAATAGTTGAAAATCTCGTCTACTATTAAGGCCAGCCGTAATTTCTGCTTTGTAATTGCAGCGTTAAGAAAAAAATCACAAGGAACGACACAAATATAGCAAAAATATATAATTGTCATACATTTGTTTTGCTTTAATGGCCTGAGAGTGCTGCGCCTCCACCCAGCCTATTTGCCGCTGCGCTTAAAAGATATTCTCCAGTGTACTTGTATTTTTTCTTAATTTCTTACACTTATTTAGCTTTGTCTTTGCTTTCGATCTCACATTCAAAATCGTTTGCAAAACATACTAAATAAGCACAATCAAATACGAACTATTGTTATAAAATTTTGTGGTTTTTGCCGGCGATCATCACGATTAAGAGACAAACCACAATTTTGTTTGTTAGTTTCATAAAGTGGAGGAAAATTGTCGCCGTCTACAGACCATGAATATTAGGAGCACCGCTCCCAAGAAGGAGGGGAAGATGCGCATTCGTGCCTTTCCTGTAAGTACAACACCTTTATATAACTTATTATTTTAAATTAACTAAAAAGGAGTTTAAGTTAAATTGTAGGTTTAGAGCCAATTAATATTTTAAATTTATTTGAAAAAATTCTCTCCCTTTGTGTCAGTAACTGTCACACTACTTTAGCTATTTAATATTATTATTGCATTGCGATGTCGAATTTGAAGATCCCTACTGAACATTTTAAATTATTTTACTTACATGCTTTGAGATATCGTTTTTCTTACTCTGTTTGCACTTTAATTAGTAATTCACTCCTGTGCGAAAGAACATATTTTCGCAGACGGCACAGCACACTTTGAATTGTTTCTACCATTATAACAGGTAGTCTCGATAGCCCAGGTGATTATTTTCGCCTTGATTCGCCCTTTGTATTTGTGCGCCACAAAGCGAATTCTTTACCATTAGCCCTTGTGATTATCATCTTTTTTAATTCGCTTTGAGCTAATAAAACCTAACTGTCAAAGTTTGTGTTCTTGATTTTTAAAAAGATAAGATTTCTTCAACGCAACTGAAAACTATTTGTAAAAATTTTTATTTCTTTCCGATAAAAGAAAATAAATAAATAGAGTCCATGAAAAATTACCCCAAACAATTTTTTTGTAGTTTTGAATCTAAAAAGTTTGGAGCCATTTTTCCTTTAATACCATCAATATTCTCATTTTTATTTAAATCACAGTTTTTTATATCAAATTGTTAAATACATATTTCGCTAGCAACAAGGGGTAGCTTATTTATGCTTAAAAAACTGTTAAAAATTATAAAGAAATTATTTTACAAATATGTGAAGGTTAGTTACATATATATGTATGTACATATGTATGTATGAAAATATGTGTAAGAAAATATAATTTTGATCTTGAGGTTAATAAAAATAAAAAGCTCAATAAATTTAATTAGATTAATGGAAAATAGTAATCAATAATGTTCTTTAAAACATGCTAGCAAAATCTTACGCGACAAGAAATTAGTTTAATCATGTGCTTGAATGGCTACGAACTAGTTCGATTTAGGTGAAATATGCATGATTTTAACACAGGCGTGACATTGGAGATCATGTGTTTATGCACCAATTTAAATAAAAAGCAATACTTCAGAATGCATAAACTAAACCAATGCAAAATCGATGATTTAGATACATACGTTTTTTCATTGGTAAAATAAATCAGTTCTAATACGTGACAGATATTTTTCATATGAAACAATTGCAGAAATGAATGGGTTTTCAGGAGTTCGACAATGACAATTATAATGAAATCTATGAATACATTAAGAAAAATCACTTCATTTAGAACCCATTCAATTTTATTTCGCTAGGGTTACATTTAGACACTTTTTCCTTCGCTTTGTTTTGCTCTTTTTGACATACATATGTATAAGTAAATTTTTGTTTGGCAGGTTGACAATTGTTGACCCCCTATTATTTTTTAAAGATAGGTTTTTAGAGCGAATTCTCTTAATTCGCTTTGCGACTACCTGTGCCATGGTATATTAAATTTGGTAGTATTATTTTACGATGTCACAAAAACAACAGGCATTTTGTTAGTGTTTCAAAAACAGAGAAACGAACCAATCTATTCAAAGCCGGCTATCACCGCCGCATTTGTAAATTCTAGCCGCTGCCAAACACATCGGTTTTTTTACTGCTTTTACAGGTAGTTCGGATGTTAAAAATGCATTTTTAGGTTTAAGTTTCTTAATGTAATATAAAATATTTCTTTACAGCAGATATTTCATATAAAATATTATACTTCACCAACGGGTTGAAATGAATTTTTTTTCTTAGTGGCCACTACAAATTTTTAATCACGTAATTGCTTTGCTACATGTAATATAGAATGTATAAAACAAAAATCCACGTCTACAGCAAGCAGGACAATTTTACTTATTACACTTTGTAGTTTTTCAACCTTACCAGGGTCGGTCTGGTTTAAATATAAAAAAAATTACAACATATTACAAAGTTTAACAGGCTCTGTGATACACAATATTTATTTAAGACTAGAATTTACCCGTGACATCGTTCACGCTACATTTTAATGAAAAAAAAAAGGTACTAAAATCAAAACGCACCAAAAGTACCTGCTTTTAATTATAATACATCCAAGAAAATCTATCTATGTATATTAGAATGCTGCATAAATTGATGTGTAGCTAAGAAGTTCAAGTGTACTTCCAAAGCATGAACACTTACTCGAAATGAATTACAGAAACAATGTTCATGTTTTTTTAGAACACCAAAAACTTGTCACTTCTTCCCAGCGGGAAAACTCAGAAGCCCTTCTAACTTCAGGCTATGACATCGTGTGCAAAAAATATATGAGTATGGAATGGAGCGAGAAGGAAGCGAGAAGGCCTTGTGCATCCAAAAGAAGGGGTGCAGAGGCCTTCTAGAAGGCCTTCGTAGTCCTTATTTTTCCCGCTGGGTTGTTGTTACTCGACTTGGCGTGTGTAAGTTTACTTAAGTGAGGCAAGTTTATACATAATATTATTTATTTAAATTTTTGTTACTTAGTTACTAATTACATATGTTTAAAGGTTAAATTTTTAATCCTTAAAAAATGTTAATTGAATTTATGAAAAAAAGCATACATAGTATGTATGAATAATTTTTTCATTATTTATTTTGATGACTTAAAACGCTGGCGTATTAGCCAATTTGGAAGGCTAAAATTTAAAATTTTTAATTTTCAGCATTGCATGAATAATTATTGAAGTACACATAGTTTTTAAGGTACATACTTCTTTTTTGTTGGCTACGGTTTTGTATGTTCATATTTTTCGGTACTCATTTAATCTGCCGTTGCTTCTGGTTAGTATTTGTCAAACAAACAATCTCTTCTCTTCACTGCTTGTGCTCTGAACGACAGAGCAAATTTCTACTGTATTCGACAGCGAGTTTCACATATGAAGAAAAAAGTTACTCGTTGCAGCCCTTTAATCTATATATGTATATAAAAATGAATTGCTGTTCGTTAATCTCACTAAAACTCGAGAACCGCATCGTAAATTGTAATTAATCAAAGGCTATTTATATGCTTTGCAATTTGCAAATCTTTTTGTGAGTTTTTGTATAAAAAGATGAGCTTTGGAACTTTTCAAACATAAATGGTAATATATCATCAAACTGGTACTAGTCTGCAATAGACCTTTGGTTTTATTAAATCAAGTTTAATATAAAAAAATGCTTTTCCAACACTTATCCCAAAACTCCCCAAATTCACTTCAAAATTCCCTCTCTGTTTCTTTTTTTTTTTTTTTTTTTGACTCTGAATTTATTTCTAAGCAAGCAATGATTTTGTTGTCAAATAAAATTTCAAGTTAAAAAAAAACATTCTTTTTATTAAAATGTTTTTATAATTTCTAATAAAAACCGTAAAAAATTAAGTTTGTGTTAAAAGCTTTTTAATAAAGACATTATTATTATATGATATACAACATTATAAGTTAAAAAATTAAACAAAGAAAAAAATTGAGCTGGAAATCAACGTCCATTAAACAAAGACATTTGCGTTGCTGCAGCAGTGTTGAGAACTACATATGAAAAGTAAACAAAGAACTGCATAGCAACAATACAAGAATAATAAAATCAATTCGATCAGTTCACGGAAAACAATATTCGATAAAGAAAACTAAATTTAGATTAGATTTTCATAACAAAATTGCAAAATTCGAAAGGAGAATGTTTTAAAACTCAAAGCAACAAATGATTCTTCAGAGCTGTTATAAAAGAAAGCGACGTCGTTTTTAGAGAAGAGGGACCAAAAAGTTCACATATTTAGTTAAAAATTTGTTTAAAAATTAACTTAACAGTAAATATTATTAAAACTCAGAATAACAAAATAAACTAAAGCTTTCAAAATTAAATTAAGCGGTAGTAAAAAAAATAATCTGTTCAAAGAAAGTACAACCACTAAGAGGAACACATTTATTTAAATATTCCGTACATACTACAAAAGATATACAAGTTTTAATAACATCTTACTACAAATGCCCAGGGAATTCCAGCCTGGTGCATATAATCGCTTTGCAAATTCAAAAAATTCTGAATCTGGTGCTAGCAGTAACTCCAACAATAATAATAACAGCACTGGAATCAACTTTCGTAATAATAATAATAGCACAAATAGAAATACAACAGCAAGGGGAACCGGAACCAGTTATAATGGTAATAGCAAGTTAAATCGTTTTGGCAATGTCATTAATCCACCTTCAACTTCAAATGGAAATGTCACAAGTCATCGCAAGTTTTTCGCAAACAGGCAACCAATTAATAAAGATGAGTTACCCTCAACATCAAAGTCAGTGTGGAAATCAAGAAATGTTGCGGATAATTCAAAGCTACGGCCAATATCGCATTATTCATCGCAATATAAAATAATTATTGAAATCCAACGCAAGTTTCCCTTATGGATGCCGGAGTATAAGACAAATGCTTCCAAAGTTAGTATAACACAGTTCTGTTTTAAATGCATTTAGGAGTTTAGACATAATATATGAAGAACGACCGACTTGATAACTATTCATCAACGTTTAATTGTGCTCTTTATGAGATAATATTTGGTAAGGCATATATGTATGTATTCCTTATAGTTAGGCCCATTATTGCAACCAAAGTATAGAATACATTTAACTATTTTAGTTACAAGAAACTGTCTGTGAAATCTATTTGAAATCATGGTATGTTTTGTACATATGTATGTATCAGTGAGGAGCAACAAGTAAAAGCGATACGTATCAATTACTAGCTCTAAATAACATGTACAATCAATCTATATAGGCTTTCGCTAGTTTTGATTCCAATCCAGTTTCATTCACGAAACAATCTCGTTTTTTTTGTGCATGATCTGATTATGATCAAAACATAAACACAATAGTAAACACATACATATGTACCCTCCAGTTTTAAAAGTAAGAATTGACTCCAAATCGTTAGGTATTTCGCTAACGAAAAATCGACTAACTACTTCACTGGCTACAAGTAGTGCAAGAGATCGCCTTTTGACTCTCTCACTCATGCACATGTACATGCACTCAGTACATGCATAAATGTTAATGCCTTCAACCTAAATTTTTTTTTACGAGTTCAAAAAAAATAACCTTATTCCAAAGAAAATCAAGGAAAAAACAAAAAATATTTTAAGTAAAAAAGATGTAAGTGTTATGATTTTGTGTTGGCGTACAATTAGAATTTCGTGGTCAGTGAATGTTGAATTTTTAGTAAAAAAAAGTGTAGTTTAGAAAGGTATTTATTTATTTAATCTTACGAATTAATTCTAAAATTAAGATTTTTAATTTTGGAGCGCTAGCCACAAACGCTATCAGCTCGATTGCAAATACACAGGTATACGCTATCAGTTAAGTTTTAAATTTAGTAAATTTAATAAAGTTATAAATTTTATTTATATTATTGGGATATGGATCCATGAGAAGTGTTAAGGCAGTAGTATTTCCAAATAGTTTGCGTCTAATGCTGGAATATGTTGGGCATTCTATAAGTACGTGTTTTATTGAGAGATCTCTGTTACACATATTGCAGGTTGGAGCTTGAGGCTGTTTTCAAAAGCCATTCGTGCGAGAAGATGGTGTGTCCTAGTCGTAGTCGGGAAAATGTTCTAATTTTATTTTTACCAACGTGGATGGGGTAGATTGGATGGATGTGGTATGGATTTATATTCGAATAGTGGTAGTGAGTGAGTGGTTTGGATCAGAGCATTTTCCTGACGTGGGCGTTTATGTGGTGGCGGATGTCATTTTTTTTCTTTTACAGAGTCGTCTGAAATGATGGGCGCGTAAGATGCATACTTGGCGGCAATATCTGCTTGAATTTTTGTTTTTGCTTTCCATATAAAAGTCACTTGGTGATGCGTTTTACAAAATTAGGGCCTATGCATTTTTAAATAAAATTAAGACGATATATTTCTTAATATTGAAGATATTATAAAAGAAAAATGTAATCTTTTAGATAAGCTATATTCCCCATTTCTTTCGTTGCTAATGCAAACACTGAAGGTTGTTAGATTCATATCGAACTAAAATTGTTTTATGTGTTGTCTGTATAAGAATCCTTTTGCTTTTGTAATTCTTTTTGAAAATACATATAAATTTTTTAGAATTACTCGAATAAATTTTTATACAGGGTGGCGCAGAATTAGCTATGTATATGGTTTAAATGGTTTATAACTCTTTTATTTATGCGATTATTATAACTTTTTTTTATCAAAAGTATATTATTGGGGAATTTTTTGCATTTAGCTTTGAAAAATTATATCCTGTCAGTGATGTCCATTTTCTGTGTCGCACATACGTACTCTTTTTAGCATATTTTCCATAACTTCGCAAAATTACGGGTGTAATGGCCATGATTTCATTTCGCTTGTGCGCGAAATAATTCGTTCGCCGAATATGTCCCTTAACAAATCTATTGAGGCACCTGCAGTATGTGCTGTGGCTCCATCTTGTTGAAACGACAAGTTTGGATGGTTTTCCACAGCTGGCCTAACAAAATTTTCTAACATCGTCCGATATTCACCACCGCTGATAGAGATTGACACACCACCTTCATTTAAAAAAAAAAATATGGGCCAGTTATCCTTTCGGAGGATACACCGCACCAAACAGTCGGTGTAATTGTCGCTGATGAGCTGCTCTTGGACTTTCTGAAGCCCAAATCCTGCAGTTTTGCTTGTTGACATACCCATTTAATAGGAAATGGGCTTCGTCGCTCATTACCAAATTGCGCATAAAGTCTGGATTTTTAAAATTAAATTATTTTCGTACGTTGTTCGATCGTGCAATGATTCATAATTAATTCTCCAAGTCTTCTTCACAAAATGCTAAAAAAAACAAAGAAAAAATAATAATAAAAAAAGTTTTAAGAATTCAAACCATGTAGCTCCTTCTGCGCCACCCTGTACATATTTTGATAATGTAAATTTTTATATACATATTTTTCTTTTTTATAAATGGGATATATTATCTAATGCTACGTTCACATTTATCGAATATTTGTTGAAAAAAACGTAACCAAGAAAGAAACTAATAATAGGTCTGTCTGGGTACTTTTCCAGTAGCAAATACTCAGTAACTTTTTTTGGGAGAGTAAGACCAATTTTACTCTGTCGGCTGAAAATATCTCAAAAAGTACGCAGACAGCATCGAGTGAAATCTTGCAAGAAAACAGCTGATCGGTGTGTAAACAATTGAAATAAGAAAGCAAAAGCATTTTAGCATATGTGTACGCAAAAGTGAATTCTCGCGGTAAATTAAAATATTATTAATTAAAGTACATTTGGACGTTTCTAGCATGAAGTAAAATGTTTTGTTTATTATAAACGTTAAAAATCAACACAATTCTAACTACTTACCTCTGCCATTGTTAAATTTCAATTTTTATTTTCATTTCACAAAAATTATTTCATGCAAATAGTAAATAAAAAGAGCTGTTCAAAGTAGTTGCAAAATCTTGCAAGAAGAAATTTCTCCAGCAACATTTTGCAAGTTCTCTAACTTCCAACTGTCAAAAAATTCTCTTTTTGCCTCTCTCGCTGCAAGAGATTTGGAGTACGCAGACAACATTTTGTAAGATTTTGCAACATTTTGCACAAAATTATGCAAAATATGTGTACGCAGACAGACCTAATATGTTTCTTTTAACTTCACTACTTTTTAATTAGTTCGCATATTTTTAAAACTATAAAAATACTTTTTTGTACAAGAATTTATTTTTTTTAATATAAAAACCAATTTAAGTGACACTATCCTTAAGTAAAACTAGTGGTTTTTTGACAAATATTTGATAAATGTTAACGTAGCTTAAGGCCTAAGTTTATAAGTTTTGATTAAGTAAACTTGTTAAACAAAATTTTGATTAATTTTTATTCAATCCTTTGTAGGCTTCTATGGATGAAAAATATGTCGAAACAATATGGGCTAGTCTAAAGAACGCCATACAGGAGATCCAAAAGAAAAACAATTCGGGTCTTTCATTCGAGCAACTTTATCGGAATGCCTATAATATGGTACTACACAAATATGGCCACCGTTTGTATTTCGGTTTAAGGGAGGTGGTTAAGGAACATCTAGAGGAAAAAGTACGTAAGGATGTTCTTGAAAGTTTGCACAATAACTTTCTACCAAAACTCAATCAAGCTTGGACTGACCATCAGACATCGATGGTAATGATACGTGATATACTTATGTATATGGATCGTGTCTATGTGCAAAGTCGTGAAGTAGAAAATGTTTACAATTTAGGTTTAATACTGTTTAGAGATGAGGTAATTAAAGTTTTTGATTAAAAAGTCTTAGAATATAAATAATTGTTATTGAATTCTCAATTGAAAAGATTGTTCGCTACTCGGAAATCCAAAAGGCATTGCGTGAAACCCTTTTAGGCATGGTAATGGATGAACGCAGCGGCGAGGCAATTAATCATTTAGCTATAAAAAATGCATGCCAAATGTTAATGGCATTAGGCATAAACTCGCGCTCCGTGTATGAGGATGATTTTGAAAAGCCCTTTTTGGCACAATCAGCATCGTTTTATAAATTTGAATCACAAAAATTTTTAGCCGAAAATAATGCCAGTGTTTATTTGAAAAAAGTGGAGGTAAGTCGAAAAAAACTTACAAAATAATAATAAATTTGATTAAAGTCATTTAATAAAATTGTTGCTGGAGACTAAGCAAAATTTTTAGGAATAATTTTAAACAAACAATTGTCTATTGTAGGCTCGCATAACTGAAGAATCGGCGCGGGCTGCTCTCTATTTAGACAAAGACACTGAACCGCGCATTGTCAAAGTTGTGGAAGATGAGCTAATCAAGAAACATATGCGCACCATTGTGGAAATGGAAAATTCGGGCGTAGTTTACATGATTAAGAACTCAAAAACCGAGGATTTGGCTTGTACATATAAACTCTTTTCACGTCTCAAAGATGAAGGTCTTAAGGTTATTGCCGATACAATGTCGGCCTATTTGAGAGAACAAGGGCGAATGTTGGTGAAAGAGGAAGAGAATGGTACAACAAACCCTATAACATTTGTACAGAACTTGCTCGATCTAAAAGATCGTTTTGATCAATTTCTGCATCATTCGTTCAATAACGATCGGCTGTTCAAAAATGTCATCTCGTCTGATTTTGAGCATTTCCTTAATTTGAATTCAAAATCGCCCGAATATTTGTCCCTGTTCATAGACGACAAATTGAAAAAGGGTGGCAAGGGTGTAAGTTTAAAATAAAAACACCAGCAATGAAAAAATTTCATGTTTAATTATCAATATTTTTATTTTTCCAGATGACTGAACAAGAAATTGAGGTTATATTGGACAAGACAATGGTGTTGTTTAGATTTTTATTGGAAAAAGACGTATTTGAACGTTACTATAAAACTCATTTAGCCAAGCGTTTACTGCTCAATAAATCAGTCTCAGATGATTTTGAAAAGAATATGATTTCGAAACTAAAGGTAAAAATAAATAATTTTCTTAAAGCAAATTTTTATATATTTATTTAATTCTTTGAAGACTGAATGTGGCTGTCAATTCACTTCAAAGTTAGAGGGAATGTTCAAGGATATGTCGATATCGAATACCACCAATGACGAGTTCAAAATCTATATTAATAATCATAATATCAATTTAACTGTGGAATTCACATGTAGAATACTTACTACCGGTTTCTGGCCTACACAGGTACGTTTCCTAATCCCTTGTAGAATGTAGACGTTTTACAAAATTGTTTTCATTAATTGTGCTTTATAGACTTCCACACCTAATTGTAATATACCAGCAGCGCCCAGGGAAGCCTATGAAATATTTAAAAAATTCTATCTAGACAAACATTCGGGACGCCAATTGACCTTACAACCACAACTGGGTAAACTAAAAAAAAATTATATAAAAAACAAGCAAAAATTAATTAAGTAGAACCAAAAATCAGAAGGGGAAAATTGGACATAAAAATAATGAACCATCAATTTGGTATTAATGCATTTCTTGTATGCAAATTTGTCATAAAATTTTTATAAATAACAATAATTAAATTGATGTTAATTTTCCCCTGTTCTTTGGAATATTGATGATGTGTAATTTATTTTCAATATCACGCTATGAACTTTAAACTAATATAGTGTTCTTGGACCTTAGTTCGAAATAGTATCATTAAAATATTAGTAATAGCATTTGTTTAACCTTTAGGAAATGCTTGTCTAAATGCCGTCTTTTATGGCCGAAAAATTGTTGATGCCGCGGCAGCTGCTGCTGAAAAGGATAAAGATGCCCCTAGTTCTAGTATGTCTTCTTCTAGCTCCAGTGGTTGTACTATACCTGCAACTACACGTAAACATATTTTAACCGTGTCCACGTATCAGGTATTTTGTCTTAAATATAAATTAATGGATTCTCTATATCATTATCATTATTTGCTTTAATGGCAGATGTGTATTTTAATGCTTTTTAACAATCGTGAGGTAATGACATATGAAGAAATTTTGCAAGAGACCGATATACCCGAACGTGAATTACAAAGAGCTATACAATCGTTGTCGATGGGCAAACCTTCACAACGTCTACTGGTGCGAAATTCGAAAACAAAAACTAAGGATATTGATCCCACAGATGAGTTCCTGGTGAACGATGCGTTTGTTTCCAAATTTCACAGGTAGTAATAAAATATTTTTGGTTAATTTATAGATTTAACTAAAGACTGAATTCGCTGCTTAAAAGGTTTTGTTAACTAAAGGGAACTTAAAGTAAAACCTTTCTTACATAAGACAGAAAATATATATATTTTTGTATAAATCAAGGAAAATGTTATTAATTTTATTTGATTATCACTTCATTTTAATTTATGTTAATTATGATGGACAATTGAACGCTGATGAGAGCTGTAGCGGCCTTGAAATCAGTACTGATACGTTCTGCTAAAAACTGATTGGATATAAATAATAATATTTTCCAACACAAAAAAACTCTTAGTAATTTTGAATTTTCATTAATAATAATAATATTACTTTTCATATGTAAATCAATATAAGTTCAAATAATAATTACGTTTATTCGTAATAATAATAATATAAAAATGTTAATTATTGATTTAATTAATTATCCATTAAAGCTCATATATAACTTTATTTTGACGGTGGTACCCACGACACCTTTTGAAGCAGTTTTACTGCTTTTAATCCTTTAATCAGCTAGATTTAAAAAAAATAATTATTTTTGTTTCAGAGTTAAAATTCAAACTGTGGCTGCCAAAGCTGATACGGAACCGGAACGGAAAGAAACTAGGGGAAAAGTTGATGAGGATCGTAAGCATGAAATTGAAGCTGCGATTGTGCGTATAATGAAAGCAAGAAAGAGAATGGCGGTAAGTTTTGTAATAAAATATAATCGCCCATGTGTCAGGATTTCGTATGATTTTTGTGATTGCAATTTAAAATCGTGAAATTTGTGTGCTGGAGTTCACAATCCCAAGCCTCATGATCAAAGTGAACTTGCATATGTCATGCGAGATTATTCCACAAATCAATTGGAAAGTGTCGTAAACTCCAGCACATGTTAAAATGAAATTTGCGTTTTTTTTAAATACAAGGGTGAATGTGTATTATTCATCTTATTAAATATTTCAATAATGAAATTATTTATTTGATTATTTTATCAAACAGCACAACCTTCTAGTGTCCGATGTAACATCTCAATTGAAATCAAGATTCCTACCATCACCCGTCTTGATTAAAAAACGAATAGAGGGCCTGATCGAAAGAGAATACTTAGCCAGAACGCCAGAGGATCGTAAAGTTTATGTTTATTTAGCTTAAGCGTGGAAAAATACCAACCGTTGAGACAGACAACAGTCAGACAGAAAAAACAAGCACACTTGATAGATTATTGTGTTGTTTAGAGAAAAGCAAAAAGCTGCATAATCTGAAAACAAGAACCAATTCTTCAATCATACATTATCATAACTAAGAAAATTAAAACACTTCCTTGAAATCAATGTCCTTTTTAATTCCCACATACACCCTACAACACACACAAGAGAACACATTTACCTACATATAAAAATTCTATATTGAATACAAATATATTTTCAAATGTGAACTCTATAAACGTGGAATAGAAAATAACAAAACAAAATTAATATTTTCAAATTAAAAAATTGCAAAACAACTGATATTTTTTTAAGGAGAAATGAAAATTAAATATGAGCTGAAAGTAAGGTGTGTTTTCAAGAAAAAAAAAAAAAAAAAAAAAAAAAAAAAAAAAAAACAGCAATGTCATCAAGTTTTATAGCTAGTATTTTTCTTTTAATTATTATAAAATCTTTAAGGATTTTAAATTAATTTTGTCTTTCTACTTAAAAAGATGAATGGATATTAAGACAAATTTGGAATATTTTTGTTAAGTGATTTATTTTTTAATCAGCAACTTTTGGGATACTTTTGTCTTAACTTAAACTGTTTAGGTTTCTTTTGTCTTTCTGTGACCAAAATGACGAAACAGATAATTAGCAGCAGAACAGTGATGTATTTTAATCAAATTTTAAGTCTCTAAGAAACTTTTTTTACATCGCTTTATTGTAAAATTGTATAATTATTTTCATACCTTTAAATTTAGATGGAAAGTAAAATGAAATTAAATACATAATTAAGAAAAAAAATAAATTTCCTAATTGGCATGAAAAAATTTTGTTAAACAATATTCACTGTTTAATTTCCTTTTACATACGCAAGCTGTTATTAAAAACAATTTGCTGAAATTATTAATTGGCACAAAACTGCAAACATGTTTCTCTATTATTGTATTATACCGAATAACCTTAAAATCCTTGGCCCCTACCTAACGCTTTTTCCTTTTCTTACAATATTTATCTGCTACTTACAGATCAAGCAATGGAAACTTAAATATTTTTTGTTAAATCTCAAGTGTATAATAAAAACCTTAAAAAGATTACAAAAATATGTTTGTATTTGTTGCCTCAAAATTTCATATATTCAATACTAAGGTAGCTGTGCTCACAAAAAATTCCAACGTAGTACCCCTTCAGACAAGGTACCTGTGCTTATTTAAACTTTTCGGTTAAAATCGGGGAAAAAAAAAAATTAAATTTGAAAAATCGGCTAAAAAATTTTGACGAATTACCAGGCCAACAGAATGGAACAGAAAGTGTTTTTTTGTTTTTTACTTATAACTCTGAAAATTTTGAAGATATTAATATGATTTATTTTACAGCTGGTAGAATGAAAAATAAACTTTTTAACTTTATTAAAATTTTGCGCCCACAGCCACGCCTACTTTGTGAAAATATTAGTTTCATAATAAAAACTATTTTTAAAACTACTATACAAAATTAAAATATGCTCCAAGTTTGTGTACAGCCCTAAAGAGGACGTTTCAATATACCTGTGTACGAAAATTAATTTAAAAAGCTTGATAAATAAGCGAGCAAAACGCTTATGAAGTCAAGCTTCAAGAGACAGATTAAGTGGGCAATTCAGTCTTCTACAGCTGTTCTAGTTGTTCTAATAACTTTTTTAATATCAGAGACATTTTCATGATTCTTTTTGTGGTGGAAAGCTTGGAAGTTTAGCTTTCATTACATAAAAAAAAATTTAAATGCCACGCCCCCATCATATATTTTAACATTTATTTTTGCATGCTTAATATTTTCGACAAAAGTGGGCGTGGCTAAAAAATTCAATCTCAGTAGCCCGTCTCATTTTCTAGGTATGTGCCAAATAAATTTCATAACAATACCTATTCAGATAAGGTACCTTTAAAGGCAAACAGAATCGAAAAGAAAGTCTTTTTTTGTCTTTTCGTTTTTGTTTTTTACTTATAACTCTGAAAATTTTGAAGATATTAATATGATTTATTTTACAGCTGGTAGAATGAAAAATAAACTTTTTAACTTTATTAAAATTTTGCGCCCACAGCCACGCCTACTTTGTGAAAATATTAGTTTCATAATAAAAACTATTTTTAAAACTACTATACAAAATTAAAATATGCTCCAAGTTTGTGTACAGCCCTAAAGAGGACGTTTCAATATACCTGTGTACGAAAATTAATTTAAAAAGCTTGATAAATAAGCGAGCAAAACGCTTATGAAGTCAAGCTTCAAGAGACAGATTAAGTGGGCAATTCAGTCTTCTACAGCTGTTCTAGTTGTTCTAATAACTTTTTTAATATCAGAGACATTTTCATGATTCTTTTTGTGGTGGAAATCTTGGAAGTTTAGCTCTCATTATGTTAAAAAAAAATTTAAATGCCAGGCCTCCATCATGTATTTTTGCATGTTTAATATCTTCGAAAAAAGTGGGAGTGGCAAAAAAAATTCAAACTCAGTATTATAATCCATCTAATTTTCTAGGTATATGCCAAATTTCATCGCAATACCTTATGTAGGAAACCCCTAAACTGATTTTTTTCGAAATTGAATTTTTTAGTGATTTTATCACAATAATTTAATACAATAGTATAAAAAATACCGATTTCACAAACAATCGCGTAAAAGTAGTCACGTTTTGATCATTACAATTTCTATTATGTTTTTACATTCTCCTGTAAATTTGCAGTTATATTAAAATTTGTGGAAAATTGTTTTGCAGTTAAAGCTTGTAATGGTAATCCATTTTATATACGAGCATGTAAGACATCTTGATCTTGAAAGTTAATCATGTGTAAATGTATTTTTTCCTTTTGTGTTGTCGTTTAAATCAGGTTTCGTACTTTTTGTATCACTTACATTCAAATTATTTTTATTTCCAAAAAAACCTACAAGTTTCTAGTCTCTAATAAACTAATAGAAAAGCAATTATTGTCTAAAATATTTTTACCGACATTGTTTAGGTATGTGTGTGGTTATTTATGCTTGGAAGTACATACATATACATATGTATACATAAGTTATATACTTGCAATAATATTTTTAATTTATTTTTATAATATTTTTACATAAATATATTATAACATACTACAATCTAATAGACTATTATTACAAATAACGTACATACATTTGATTTTCCAATATATAAGTATATAGTAGGCCCATGTATTGTATTTAAGGTATTTTAAAGTTTTTTATTATTGTATATGGATTCATGAATCTATGAAGAACTAAGTACGAGTAAATACCAATATGCATTTTATGAATATGAATCAGCAATTGTTAACCTGTAATTACTATATGAGGATTACTTATGTATGTATGTATATGCTTATAACGTTATCTTAACATAGAAAGGACCTAACTCAATTCTAAAAACAAAAATAGGTAAGACCTTTCTATATTAACCCAGCCAGTAAAAGATGTCATCGACAAAAAAGTTCGAGTCGTATACGAATACTGTCGGACTTCTGACACAAAACTGTATGAAGTGGTTGGCACGAATTTTGATACAATACAATTTTGCCGACATTTCTAAAAGAATTTCGAATTAAATTATAATATAATTAATCTTGTTAAAAACGATGGCACGAATCTAGACAGTTTACAACAAGGCAAGTCCGCACTCCGACAGATTTGTAGCTACGCGCTTATGGTCCAAAACATGAAATATTCACCCATGTGCTGAAAATCGCATATCGCAAAAAAAAAAATGTGATCACGATTTGAAGCCACTAAATTGGTGTGCTGGAAATCGCAATCAAACCAAAATTTGTTATTTCAAATCGCAAGCAAAGACCAAAGTGACTTCTAACTGCCTGTTCGCCGATGTCGAAGTAGTTCTTTCTTTCGAACAATTACATATAAAACAAAAACAAAATTTTTGAACGACTGCAGCGAAGGCAAATACGTGATGAATCTGATCCGATTTGTTTTGTTACGTTTTTTTTTTTCAGTCAGTTTTTTTCTTGTTCCGTTTTTGGTCGATCCACACCTATTAATGAAAAATGTAAGTTACGCTTATTAAACTAATAATTAACACCATTTACAAAAGCTTAATTCGTTTCAAAATTTACCCACGTCCTCTTTTTTATACTTTAGGAAACCTTTGCCATAGTCTTGATTCGCACACATTGCTTCAACCAGACAATTAATTTATTCTTTATTCACACACATGATGAAGTTCTAGATTAAAAAACAAATTGCTACTTACATGTTCACTTCTTGTTCCCACTTTCAATTGTTGAGAATTATTTTAGTCAAATTATTCGCGGGAGTAAACATTTGCGATGCCATATTTGTAAGGTATGGAAATTCATTCCCCAAAAAAAATTTATGGGAATCATTCACGATAGTAAAACAAAAAATTTGGTAGTTTTTTCATATGAATGTTTATTCGCGATAATATAGCCTTTTTCCACTAGCATACATTTTAGAGGAATGAGTGGAATTTGTTGAAAATGTGAAACTTGCGTTTCCATTGGCAACATCTAACATCAAAAATATAAAAATACTTACAGCATAATTTTTTGTGGAAAAAAAATAAATGTTAAATTAAAATGAATTTTGAAAAAACATTAATAATTGGACTCGTTCATGCTTTACAAGAACAAACACAATTGTTAATGCAGAAAATTTGCGATCCATTATGAAAGATGAATATGAAGATAATTTATGTATGTATGTCATTCATGTACATATGTCATTTATGTATGTCATTCACAAAAAATGAAACTATCAACATGTATGTATTTGTATCTGTCATTTTGCTAGAGATGACATTAAAACTATCGGAAGATGTTGATTGGAACAAAATGGTTTAGGAACATCTTTTAAAGATGTAGAAAGATGTTGACTTTTAGTACTGTGTATTTCTTATGGGAAGATGTTAACATCTTCTCAAATTGATGGTAGATGTTAGATGTTACGTAGTGGAAAAAGGCTAATAGGGGTGATTATATCTGGTTTTAAATTTGCTCATAGCTGCGTCAGTGTTGATATCTGTTCGATTGGCTCATTGCGTTGAAGTCGTTTTTTCTCACGCATGTCAAATGGTTTTTTTAAAACTTTTTCTGAAAATTTTCGAAACAATTTGTATTCCACTTTTGAATTTTGTTTTCAGCACTACTGCGTCCGCCACATTGTCAAACGCTTTTAAACATTTTCTGATGCTTTCGATATTTTTCGGAAATTTCTCTCAAACTGCAAACATATTTTTAGAATTCTTTTTTGAACGGCACCCTTGCATTTTGATTTCTTACGCACGTAAAACGGTTTTTTTTAAAACTTTTTCTGATAATTTTCGAAACAATTTGTATTCCACTTTTGAATTTTGTTAACTTTCTTTTCCGCACTACTGTGTCCGCCACGTTGTCAAACGCGTTTAAACATTTTCTGATGTTTTTCGAAAATTTCTTTCAAAGTTTAAAATTTTACTGCTTTTTATTGCCTTTTTCATAGTTATCGTTTAAGTCAGATTTTTATCATGCGTTGAAGCAAAAATGGGAAAATTTGATTCTTTTAGGATCGAAAAATAAACACTTAGCCAGCCCTGCATTTTACTAAAACGGTTAACGTGAGCTTCACGCTTAAAGGTATAATTCATAATTCATAAAGTTAAAGTGCACAATAAAACCGCTTTCCGCATACAAAATTCGTAAATTAACGCCTTGAAATATCAAAATATTATCGCTACAATATCTAAATAATAAATTGGACGAAATCGGAAGAATGTAAAACAAATAGCTTCCGAATGCTAGCACCGACTTAAAACCCTTCCAATCGAAATGTAAGGCACGGCTGATTGATGATTATTCGAGTTTTTTTTTTTAAATACAAAAACTAATCTCGCGCTTTTCGAAAATAAAATACATAATCATAATGCATACATCAAATTTGTGTGAGTTTTGTTTTTTTTTTTTGTGTTTAACAGTTTATTGTTGTATTATTATTCTTTACTTCTGTTTTGACATAAGTGAACTTGTGAGATAGGTTAGAAATAAAAATAAACATAATATACATATGTATATATAAAATATTATCTTTAAAAAAGACTAATTTAAAATATACGTGATTGATGAATTCATATGCATTTAATTCATTTGGATTTATTGTTAATTTAATATATTTATGTATGTATGTGTATATATTTATATAAATACGATTTCTTTCTTTCACTAAAATCTAATAGTTTTAATTAATGTATGTATGTATATCATCATTTCTTATAATAATTTTCAAAGTATGTATGTATATATTTTATTTTGTTGTCTATATGTAGTAGATATTAATATGTAATTTTAAAAATATTTAAAGCATATTTTAATGTTAGAAACAATGGGGTTAATATAATCATTTTAACCATTTGTGTTCTAATGCAAAACTGCAGTTTTTGTTACATAATTTTTCAATTTAATGGCTTTTTAAAAATGCCATATACTTATTTAAACAATACTCAAATGTTTTAAAATTTCTTAAATTCCTTAACAATAGTAGCCCAGCTACTGTAAATTACAATCAATTTGTTTAAGCGAAGTAATCAAAAAAAGAAAAAAATAAAAGAAATAGAATGGAATACTTTATTGCACAGAAATCAATCAAAAATAATCAAATATAAAATAAACTTTTTGAATTGTTAAAATTAAAAAAAAAGAACACAAATGGAAAAGTTGTGTTAAGATTAAGTAAGAAAAAGTATGTATATATGAAAATATATGTATGTATAGTATAAGTATGTATTACATTACACTATAATTTCATAAAAACATTAGATTTCAAAGTGTAAATAAAACAACAATAAAGAAATTTTTAATCAAATTAAATAATATGGTACAAATTTAAGTTTCCAACAATAGTTTTCGCTTTTTTAAAAATCGAAAATAATGCTAGTAATGCAAGTACATAGATACAACATACATACATACATATGTATGTACATATGTAACACCATTCACATCAAATTAAACTTAATTATTTTGTTTTTTTATTTGTATATGGAACATCTTGAACTTATGTTAATGCAAGTTAAAGTATAACAAACCATATTTAGTTTCATTAGAAAATAGATGCAAAAAATTGTTTAAGCTTTACTCCATTTTCGAAAATTAAATTGGTATAAATTTGATATTTTCAGGTGAAAAGATAAAAACAAAAATGAATAATTTGATTGATTGATATTTTGTGTTTAAAAGTCACCAAAATATAATAAATAAATAGTGAAAATATAATAATTGGGCTTATTTTATTCGGAATTTAGAAAAACGATTGAATGCCAAAGAAACACGAATTTCAGATTTTTAAAATAATTCAAATTAAATTAAAATGTTAGTAATTATTTAAATATTGGATCGTAGACAGAAATATATTTAGCAATAAAGCGAATTTTTTTTATAAAAAAATATTACCTTAAGAAAAAAAAATCTGTTAATCCATTTAGAGACATTCAGAATCAATATTCTGTTGTTGTTGTTGTTTTTGTTAATATACAACTGGATGTTGTTCAACATTAGCGGGCATGTGCTGTAATTGCATGGCTGCACGGGCCAAAGCTTCCTGATCGGGTTGTATTAAAGCGATTGGCACTTGTGGTGGTTGTTGTTGTTGCTGCTGCTGCTGCTGTTGATGGGCACTAGTAACAACAGTAACATTTGAAGATGTTTGTTGTTGGTGATGAGCTTGCTGCTGCTGTTGTTGTTGCTGCTGTTGATGATGATGTTGGCGTTGCTGGTCTTGATGCTGTTGCTGTTGTATTTGCTGATGGGCTGCAGCCGCCTGTTGTATAGATAACTGTATTAACTGATTTTGTTGGTGTTGATGTTGCTGCTGCTGCAATACTTGTTGATGAGCTGTCACCTGCTGTTGTTGCTGCTGATGTTGCTGCTGCTGGTGCTGTTGCTGATGTGTAGTTACTACTTGTTGTTGCTGCAATGGATTTTGCTGTACTTGAGCTGGGGGCTGTGTTGCTTGTTTTTGAGTTGTATGCGATGTTATTGTTGATGTTACTAAAGGAATTAACAGAGGGTCTGTTAGCTGCACTGTATTTTCGGATGCTCCTGCTGTTATTTGTTGAATAGTATGCATTGTAGGAGCTGCAGTTTGAAGCGAATCTAATATGATTTCGTTAATATTATCGTAATTTTTTAAATTAAAAAAAGTTTACAAAAACTTACTTAATTCACTAATAACTGGTTTTATTTCTTGTTTAATTTGAGGCAAAACTCCTGCTGGTATAACTGGATGTGGCACTGGGGGTGGTGGCATTGGAGCATTTGGATGATTCATTTTCATGTGGCGTTTTAAATTACCTCTTTCCACAAATGCTTTACTACATAAGGTGCATGCGTGCGGTTTCTCGCCAGAGTGAGAACGCATATGTGAAACCAAATGTCCTAAAAATATTTGAAATTTTCTCGCATTAGTACATTTTATTATATCTGGATTATTTTTTAATTTTTTTGTGAAGAGTTGCGATGGGGGAATTGATTGAAAAACAACGAAAATCGGCTCTTATAAAAATATTCTGACAGTAGGCACATTTGGTAAAAAAAAAATCGTTGGAAGTGAATTCCTAATGCGTGGAAGCCAACAAATACTTCTTATAGGAAACTGTTATAGCTTCATAACTATTTATTAAACTATAATTTTAGTTCTACTTTAGATTTTAATCAATTTTTCTGCAAGCTTTTACCTACCTTTACAAATAAATGTTTTTGGACATTTTTCACATGAAAATGGTCTTTCCATTTCTTGTCCCTTTGTATGACTACGTTGATGGAAAAGTAAATTTCCCTTAAGTGGAAACGATTTTCCACAAGTTTCACATGCAAATGGCCGATCACCGGTGTGGCAGCGGGACATGTGATTTATTAGATGTTCTTTGCGCGTAAATGGTTTATTACAAACATTGCAACAGTGTGGATTATCACTAGAATGTTGACGCATATGATTGTTGAGATGTTCCTTGCGAGTGAATGTCTTCTGACAATATTCACACTTGTGCGGCGAATCACCAGTATGCAAACGTATATGATTCGTTAGATGCTCTTTGCGAGTAAAGGTTTTCTTGCAATAAGTGCAGCGATGCGGCGATTCTCCAGTATGTTGGCGCACATGATTCGTTAGATGTTCTTTACGCGTAAACGTTTTTGTACAGTATGTACACTTATGCGGCGATTCGCCTGTATGTTGGCGTATATGATTGACCATGTGATCTTTTCGGGTGAAGGCCTTGGTGCAGTAAGTACACTTAAAAGGTGTCTCACCAGTATGCTGCCGTATGTGATTTACCAAATGTTCTTTGCGTGTAAACGTTTTCATGCAATATGAACAACGATGAGGCGATTCTCCAGTATGTTGACGTACATGATTTAATAAATGTTCCTTACGTGTAAATGTTTTCGAACAGAAATCACAACGATGTGGAGTTTCACCTAAGAATAAATAACACGTAAAATCAAGATGTTTTCTCAATAGAAAAAAAATATTTACAAACCTGTATGCCATAATATATGATTAGTAAAATGCTCCTTACGACTAAAACTTTTGCCACAAATTTCACAACGAAACGGTGTGTCATTTGTGTGCGACCGCATATGATTTGCTAAATGTTCTTTGCGTGTATATTTTTTTCCACATACTTCACATTGATGAGGAGTTTGACCTGAAATTGTAATTTTTATATGTAGATACCAAAAGAAATTTAAAAATTTTTGGAGGTATTTGATGTATGTAAATCGATCGATTTCAAAACTCGAATTCTATTAACAGATTTTTTAAATGAATTGATATAGACATATTTAATTCACTATAACGAGGCGGTTTGAGAAACCGTGTGATTTCAAACCGATCGATTTAGATCACATGCTAGATGATTGATCGGGAAAATTGTGATGCTTTTAATTCAATATTTATGCTTAGAATTCAACTCGATTTTTTTTCATACATCTTGCAATCCAACTAAAAGTTTATTTATATTTGATCTGATATTATTTTTAAGTTACTACTTTACATGGCGGAATATGAAAAATAAAATAATCGTATGCGTACCAGTATGCCACATATAGTGATTGACATAATGCTCCTTGCGCGTAAATGATTTCTTACAGATTTCGCAACGATGTGGAGTCTCTCCCGTATGCTTGCGAACATGATTCACCATGTGTTCTTTGCGTGTGAAAGTTTTAGCGCAATATTGACATCGAAATGGCGTCTCGCCAGTGTGCGAACGAAAATGATTCTCCAAATGTTCTTTGCGAGCAAAAGTCTTTTGACATATTGTGCATGCAAAGGGTTTGTCCGTTGAATGTCGTTTCATGTGACGCTCCAAAGACGCATTATTGGCAAAGACATTAAAACACACTAAACAGGTGAACATGGGTCCACCAATATGAATTTTTCCATGGCGAGTAAGGTCCTGAGAAGTGAAAAACCCCTGCCCACAAACTTGGCAATTAAATGGTTTACGTTCGGTGTGGTAGCGACGATGTACTATTAATTGATAGCGAAAGGCAAACATTTTTCCGCAAATATCGCACACATGCTCACCAGTTGAAACTACTGAGCCATCTGGTGCCAATGTAACAGTATGTTGATCTACACTTGATATGCCACCCTCCATTTTAGGCATTAATAAGCCGCCAGGAGATATAGCTGCAATTGTGGATGCAGCAGTTACTACTGTATTAGAATTTGTAGCAATATCTGTAGTTAAATTGGACGCTGTACTGGTTGTAGTAACAACACCTGTACCAACTGAACTAGTACTAGTGGAATCCGTTATAGCAACACTATTGGCTACCACAGGGACTCCAGCTGTGTTATTTACTTCAGTCGCACTGGTAGTGACTGCTGAAACAGCTGTAGCAATATTATTGTTTGCTGTTGGTTGTAACGATGGTTGTGATGTTGCGGCCAACGAATGATTCATAACATCACTGCTGTGCATTTTACCGAAAACTTCGTGATAGGTAAATAGTTGCGATATATCTTCGATATTGACTTTATACATTTCTATGCCAGGATGTAGTTTTCCACTCATGACTACGCTACCATCGTCTTTAATTTCCGTCTTAGGAGTACCCAGTGTAATAGTAGTAGCTCCCGAGGTAGACGGATTGCCAGAAGAACCAGCTGTTGATATATGCTGCATAATAATCTGTTGATTTGTTGTGGATATTTTTCCATTTACATCAAAAGGTTTTTCATCCTTAATGGCAGACTGCAATACAGCAATATGTTGCTGTTGATTTAATTGCTGTTGTTGCTGATGACTATCCTCTGCATTATTTAATGCTTGTAAGATAAAAAGGGAAGCTTAAATAATGGCATAATTTTGTGCGTATAAAAACTCACCATGCATATTTAACTGCTGTTGCTGCTGTTGTTGTTGTTGTTGTTGTTGCTGATGGTCTGTAACATGCCTATGTTGTTGTTGCTGCGATTGTGTTGTTATAATAGTGCCATTTGGCAATTGTTGCGTTATGCCTGCCTGCGCTAACATCTGTGTTTGTGGTAATTGCAGTGTTCCCGCACTGCTAGAAACTGCTTCAGTTTTAGTTACCGCGGTTGTGCTGCCCGCAGTTGTGGATATAGCACGCACCAATGTTGATGAAGGCACTCCCGCTATAGATGTTTGGGTGTGAGTTATACCACTCTCGTTATATTGAGTCTGTTGACCAGGCGCTCCCTGAAATAAATTTGTCACGACCCAGTATTTACCCAACTAAAATTTAAAAACGAAACCCAGACGAAATAAATGTTTGTATGTATGTAAGTATATGTAAGTACTAAAAATATTTATTTCTTACTAATTAAAATCCTTTAAATCTTATAAGTACAAAAATTACAAGTAAATTATTTCGATCGCCAGTTAATTTAATGATTTTTTTCTTAATGAGAAAATACGAGTATGTGTGTGGTTTGGAGTCTAATTCAGTAAATTGCTTAATAAGGTGCAATCTTAGAAAATAAATTCTTATAATAAAGATCTTACATTTTGTGGGTTATTGGCTAAAAGTGTTCCTGTGGGCAGTGTCGAAGTTGAAGGACCAGAGCTACTTAGCAGCAAAGGTGAACCTGAAGTATGGTTTGCATGATGATGTACATGTTGCTGATAGTGGTGATGATTTAACAAATGTGGATCGTGTGCAGACACTAACGTGGTCGTCATGGACACGTCAACTACTGGAATAGAACGAATATCACCACTTGTTGGGACTGCCGCTGTGGAATTCGTTGAAGTTATAGTGGATTGTTGTGCTGTAACATTTTTATGGTTAACACCAACTGCACACTGTGTTGTTGTCGTCTTTGGTAATACGGTTAAAGGTGATGGTGTTATATGATTACCATCACCCGCAGTATTTACATTTGAATTCGACATGAATTGCTCAGGTGAGGGATACGATGATTGAACAACAGTTACAATATCACGCGACTGTAACATTTTTAGATTTTTATCAAAATTCAGTTTTTTTTTCATATTAAATACAAACTATGTTCGTTTCTTTAGTTGGGTTGTTGTTAGTTAAAGACAAACAATGATTTATGAGTTCGGTGTTAATGACTTTATGAGCTTAAGAGTGATAATAACAATGCGTGTTTATATCGAAATATTTTTTCCTATTTTGTTTTTTATCACTTATTTTTAATTTATACAAGCCGTGTTTCGATTTTTTCGAAATCGCATTTTTAACGCTGCTAAGTTCTCCTTTATATAAATAGGTAGGCTACGGTTGAAAGCAGCTTTTTATGGACACTTGGAAATTCTTTTTTGTATGTAATAATTTTACATTTTATTCAGTTTTTTTCCTGCTCTTGTAATACGATAATTCGTTATACAACTGTTGTACAGTTGTTGTTAGTAGGCGATTTGATGACATTATAGTATTTTACATGTAGATATGAAATGTAGGACGAGATTCTTTAAATCAAGATATGGATGCTGAGAACATTCTGCTATTTACAATACTTACTGTAAGCTTATCCGCCCACAAAAGAAGGCTGATAGTTTTTAATAAATACATGCATAAATATGATCGGTTTACATACATACATGTATTATAGCAATAAATTTTAACAAATATAGTCTTAAACATAAATTTGAGTAAAATTTACAATGGATGCAATATTGGTTACAATCAATCAATTTGACAATGATAATGTTACAGTGATATTTAACAGTTGAATATGTTTAAGCCACACACACATACACATAAATACGTAGTATAGATCAAAACTGTAAAAGATTCCAAGATTTAAATCAATTGACATTGAAATCAAAGTTATTTCAAGTTATACGATTTCAATCAATTGCTTTCAAATCACAACTACAAAAATCCAATGAAATAATATACACTGAGAATATAGCGGATTCAACTGGACACTGCTAGATTTTGTGTGTATATTATTTCGTTCGACTTTCTCTAGAGCTGTACCTGATTAAAATCACATGATTACAAAAATATACATAAATAGTTAAAATCAATTTTACTTCAATACCAATTGATTGTAATCTTTTAAAAATCTGGTTAGGAATGTCAAACGGGACTGGTTTTGGGAATCCCTAGATTTGGTACTTCGAAATTTCATATACCGGGATCCCGACATTTATTGGGACTATATTAAATTACATCTTTTTACCATGATATTTTTACGCTTTGTTAAAGTAAGTTGAAAATGACATATTTTGTTTTTAAATTATTTAGAATTTGTCTTTTGGCTTTAAAACGTTATTTCTTACTAAAAATAATTCAATTGAAAAAAGTTAGGTTAAATTCGTAGCTTCACAAAAATTAATTAGTTTAAAATTTTTAAAAAATAATTGTATGAGTAAAATACACATACATACTTTGATTTTTCGTTGTACATATAGACTGTCGAACGAACAAAAACGATGAAATTCTAAACGCTAAATGACCATTTTATTTATTATTTATTTTTTTTTTCAAATAACAAAACGAACAAATTCAGGAAAAAAATTATTGTTAGTTAAACGCAAGTCAGTTGTTTCGTCTAGAAATCAATCGACTTTGTTAAAATTCTCTTATTTATATAAAAATATTTTATTAGTATCATATTTCGCAAAACATATGATGCATGCTAATTATACATATATGTAGATTATTGAACGATCTTGTTCATAAGCTTTAGCCGTTATATAACGTTGAAAATTGCTTCTAATTCAACTTAAAATTAGTTAAACTATAGAAGAAATTAAAGATTGAATATTTTTTGACATCTAAGAATTTCTCTAATATAAGACATAACCTAACTGAATGGCAAAAAGAAAAACTTATAAAAAATCTTAAATCCGGATACAATGAATAAGCGAGTGGTTCGATCACATGCAAGAGAATATTGATTAAGAATATTCAGAATATTAATAGATAACACAAATACATATGTATAATACTCCGTAGCCGCTAAAAAGTTACTAAAAATTAAAGAAAAAGAACATACTACATAGTACGTGTGTTTGCAATGAATAACAAAATATATTTTTGTAAGTACACGATATATGTATCAATTTTCACAAATCAATATGTACATATGTATGTTTGTATGTAATTTTAAACACAAAATGGAATAGTAATTATGTGGCGTTTGTTAGAAATGTTAAAGCATTATTTACCTCATTTAATTGCGTTTGTTGTTGCTGCTGTTGTAACGGCGAATGACGATTTTGTTGCTGCGGATCATAGCCATTTGATGTTGTAATTGATGCAACAGTTGTTGTAGTTGTATTTGATAATGTTGCTGCTGTTGTGGACTCGCCAGGAGTTGTTGTATTTGCAATTACATTTTCAGTATTCATTTTTTAAATAACAACAGCAACCCAATAAAAGTTCGCAACATTATAGTTGCAACTAACAGGTTTTGCATAAAAATAAAATAAATTAAAATTTTAATTGAAATGCATATTATTTATCAAGTTAAAATTTATATATGTAATGCATATTACGTACATACACATACATACATTAGGGTTTTGCTGTATAAATAAAAATTAATTGAACAGTATCAATCGACTTCGTATCAGTTTTTAATGACCAGCGCTATGCCTTTATCACTTAATTGATTGACTTGCTCTGACCAGGTCCTAAAGTTATAGTTCGTTTACCAGTCAACGCTCTAACCACTTCAGCCAACACTACTTACTCTCAACGTATCTAACGATGGAGGAGTTTAACACAACGAGTAATTTTTTGACGGATATTACATAAGCTGTTTTTGTATATCGAATTTATTTCTTTCAACCCATTTTGAGTAGCGTCCATATATTTGATTTGATTGAATATTGAAAAAGTGTTGGAACTATCTGAACAGATTTTCTTTTTATCGACTTGGGTCTTGGGCGGTGACTTTAGGTGCCTGTTTACTTTCTACAAGACTAACATATGTTACCATACCTTTATATCTTATATGCACGCCCGTTACTCTGTTGTTTCAGATTTTTATGGCCAATGTCTAGTAAATGCTAGTTATCCTTATCCTCATAAAGCACAGCACAAAAGAGTGGAAAGTCACCAAATTGCATAACGTTACCCTAGGGTTGTTTTACAACGAACAAAGCAAATTCACACGCTTTTCGATCATTTTCTAAACCGTTAAAAAACCAAAAATTCCCCTTATTTTTCAAATTGTTGTTACAGCCGACGCCACTTAACAGCTCCCGTCAGATTGAGCCGACATCAACGTAACCTGAACTCTAAATTGGTATTTACTAAAGGAATAGAAGAGTTAAGCCTTCTTACAGGTAACACAATGAGACCACATTAGGACCCAACTGGGCTGGAATTTAATTTATAGTTTTCAGCAAAGGAGTAATCGACATGTTAATAATGTATAAGAAATATATGTATATCATCCCACTTTATTACGTGTCAGTTGGTTAGTTTTAAATAAAATATATGTACGTAGTATATGATAAAGAAAAGGAACAACTTAAACCTTAATAGAGATTATGTGGCATAATTTTTCGGATAATAAGTACTAGAATCTGCCAATATGTTGTGCAAATATAAAAACAAGCAAAAATCATGTGCATCGTTCATGTCTAACGGTTTAAACTGCCCCTTAAGAGAACCATTTTGGTGCACATGTTTTAATTATTGAACCACTGTGCCTAATGAAAATTATTGCAACTGTAGCTGTTAGAATGTAGCAGAAATGCAACGATACACATTTTAAAGATATAGAGTCGGTATAAAACGATAATGCACATTTCGTTTTTTATAAATCATATTCATTAGTACGTATAGTTAACTTCGTGCGCTCTCCTTAGTATATTCCATACCACACTCTATCTTCCTTATCGTTCTTTATTTACTACTTATAGTTATTGGATTTTATTTATTTTCATTCAAATTCAAACAAGAAGAATAATTAACAAATGGTAAAGAAAATATGAAACGACGCAAAGATTGCGTTTCACTCTTGACAATGCCGCCGCCTAAAGCTAAAATAAAAGCACAGAACGAATTCTTTCACATTATATTGGTCGGTTGAATGGCTGCTTTTAAATGAGCGAGTGTTTAGCATTAAATATGCATACATACATACTATGTACATAAATATATCTAGTCCCCCATCTTAAAAAATCGTGAGACGTTTCTTTTCAAAATGAGCTCCAAAATTATAGAAACAAAAGTACCAAAACAATGAGAAAAAACAACTAAATGATGCAAGTAAACTAGCAAAGCGCAGAATAGAGAACAGTTTAATGGAAACGTTTTAGGAGAAAATCTAATTTTTCCTTCTTACTTTTAATTGCTCTAAGAGAGTGATAAATGTTTAAAATTTTTAAACAAACTTACGTATTCATGTATATAAGTACATATGAATAAAGATTCATTTATTCATTGATGTGCATAAATTATATATTCATATGCATGTACATATATATGTAAGTATATATGTATGTACGTATCGCTAACTTAATATATAAAGACCCAACACATTATTTTTTTCAAATCACGTTTTATAATATTTCGAGGCAACACTCGAATTTATCGATGTAAGCGAAAAATCGCGTTTTGAATAAACGAGTTACGGCATTTCTATATTAAGGTAACGATATTTACATATGTACATGCATTTTTTATATTCTGCTTTGTTATGTTTTCATATTCTTTATGAATTTTTTTTTTTATTTTCTATCTGTAGTTTCTTTTCAATTAGAGTGCACTTCATAATTGCTAAATATATAGCAAATCTAAAATAAATAAATTAATATAGTAATGTTATTTTTAAAATGTGTTTAGTATCGCAATTTACTTAAATTACATACATATGTATATATGTATGTACATATATACTAGTTTAGTTCAAAAATTCATCACAAAAAAATTTTATAAGCTGATTTGCGTAGCTGGACACCAAAATGAAAGTAATTTATTTTTCGAGACATGCATGATATAGCGTTTTGCCCTTTTATTAGATATTGTCAAAAATTTCGAAGATATGTACATATGTACATACACACATATGTATATGCAATTCCATATATATGGATTTGAAAATATGTACATATAACCAAAAATATGGCCCTGCGTGACGTTACAAAACATAACGTTTTTGCAAGGGCAGAGCGGAAATAGACTAGCACTTTTAGGCGCCATTTTAAATACGCTAACTAATAAAAAAAAAACAATCTGCTTTTACGCCTAAAACTATGCTCGTAAATTGTTTCAATGTTTTAAGTAAGGTTACATATAATAAAGTTACTTTAATAGATTAAAGGCCATAACGATAGGTAACCCTTCAAGTATTAATTTAAACCTCTTTTTATTTCAATCTTTTATCTAAAAATTACTAAAAAAAATACTTATTCGAAATTGTTAGAATATAACTAATACATCCATACATACATACATACATATTTTAAAATATAAATTTTTTTCTTTAAAATGTAATATGTGCGAAAAAACATTATTCAAGCTAATAATAATACATAAATATATTTTAAATAAAGTCGATCAAAAATTGATTTACAAGGTACATAGCTTTTTTTTAAACTTTTATTTCTTTTTTTGAAAATCTCATAGACTTGGCAAGTTTTTATATTCAAAACGTTTTCAAAAAAGTATGACATCCCTGTTTTATAACCACACGATGACATTCATAATATTTTTATTTATTTGTTGACTGCTGCTCATTTTATTCTGCTTTAATTTTTCGTTTGTTTTTCTCTGTGTTTTAATATTTAATCATTTATTTACAGGGTTGTCAACATTTATATTTCAGAAAGCACTAGGATTGAAAAAAAATATTTTTGCATATACATATGTTAATACTATGTACATATGGTCCAAAAGGCTGTAACTGACTTTTTATTATTTTACACAAGATGCAAAATTCTTTACAAATTTATTTATTTATTTAATAATATTTTTTTTTTTAATTTTGCTAATAAAATCGTCATTTCTGAAAATACATGATGAAAATTTTAAGGAAGTATGTATTATTGTTCAATACATCATTACCTATCAAAAACTAAATTTAGAGTTTTGTGAAAGTTAGGGTCTTCTGAATTTTAGGTGACGACATGAAAATAATAAAATTATTAGAACCAAAATTTAAAAAAAGCTCTAAGACAGTGCTAAAAGCACACAATTGACAATACATACATACATATGTAGGCATGTATATCTTATGAATATTGTGTATAATTCTCCTCTATTTGTCTAATTTTTATTCCAATTCAATTTTTGTTCGTTTTTTTATTTTTTCTAATTTACACTTTGCTCTCGTAAGATTTTTATATGAATATTCATAGATACATAGTATGTATGTAGATACTTATGTATATGACATACACATATTTAATGCACTGATTAATTACATTGAATATAGAAATTATTCCTGCTTTTTTAAGATTATATGTCGTTATGCACATACATACATACATAATGTGTATGCATGCATGTGTGTATTACAATTTAAACAAAAAGAAATTAATCAAATTATTTTTATACATATGCATGTATGTATGTATATACCCAGCAGCTGTTATGAAAATATAATAATTATTTAATAATATTTTAATTGATTATGTACATATATTACATATGGATGTTCAAAAGTATGTAAATAAGTATGTATGTATGTATGTACTATGTTCGCAAGTATCTAGATACTTAAGTATATATGTACATATGTATGGATGTATGTACATACTTATATACATTAATAATATCTAATACGTCATTTGAATAATATCCAAAGCTTCTTTAAACACATAAGCCAAAAATCTGAATATAAAACATAATTGTGTGTACCTAAAAACACCAGTATTGTCTGCAGAAACCAATTATGTTTTACAGTCAACGTAGAATCTATTAAAGTATTTTTCTTTTAATTTTGTATCTAGAATAAAATAAATATAAAAAACACACACTGTACGTAAGCGGAGGTGAGGCGCGATTTAAGGTGCGTAGACTATATTGAACTGGTAAAGTCAATGAGAACTTTTTTACAAGGCACCGAATATGAACAATGTTGATGACGAGACGTAGCCGAAGACGTGGAGACGAACAACACGAAGACTCACACAATGAATTTTATGGTGGTATTTGCTTATTATTCTTGTGTTGCATGATATATAATAAATACTTATTGGAAAAGAGAAAAGGGAAAAGATACATTAGAGCAGACGTTGCCAATATTGGATTTTTTTTACGACTAGCACTCATGGGATGATACCTACTTATGCAATACATTGTGTCAGAGCTCAGGGAGTGAGATAGCTTAGATAAGATAGATGTTGAAAATTTAGAAAACGTAACTTTTTTCAACTCTGCTTTGGGCGTTATGTTAATTTTTATAGCAGTGTTGAGGCGCCTCTGATGTTAAGTAGACGAATCAACTTTCTTAAGCTTTATTAGCACGCATTGTTATTAATTGTTTTACTTCGCCGATGTTTCTGCTGACCGACAAAGGATCGGGATGTTTTGTACAATAGCTTGGAACAACATAAATCGCTGTCTTAACAGTTTTTAGTTACAAGTGCTATGCTTTCATCACATAAATAGCCCGACAACAATTAATAGAGAAATTAATGAATTTGATTGTCTTGCTCTGGATAGGGTTTAAAGCCAACCCAGGCCCAAGTCATTGTTTGCTTAGTAGTCAATGCGCTAACCATTTTAGCCAACGCCACCCTAATGTAATATTGTATTTTTTAATCAACAAGGATCTGAGAATGGTTTTGTTGTTGAGATATTCAATTATATCCCATTGATGATATATCTTAGTTCAAAATTAATAACAAACTAGTATACCAACAAACATACATACATCCTTATGTATTATTTTTTTCTTACATTCGTTTTAAATTTTGATTTTGTGTGATAATTTTGAAACATAATTGAAAATCCTAGAAATTATTCGCATAAGTTTGTAAAATTTAATTTTCAAATTGAGCCACTAGCACTTCCAATTGCAGCCGTCGAAAATGTTTGACTAGTTAAAAATAGCTCCAAATAGATTCCACTCTGACATAATTTAGTTTGTTTGAAACTTAATGAATAATTTGCGGCGGCGATTATTATGATTAGCTATTACCATCCGCCTGAAATACTTCTGTAGCTTATTGTATAGATAATTTGTCATTTAAACATTAAATAACATCACATATACATACATACATACATATGTATGTGAAAAATATTGGAATTTAAAATTTTTTATAATATTTTATCATACCGAATTATTGAATTATACGTATAATATTTATGCATATAAGCATGGGAACAGCATAGAAGCAAAGATGAAATAAATAAATACATACATATGTATATATTTCTGTTTTATTAAATATACATAACTGACTTTTTGCAAGTAGAATAGAAATTGCATTAGTTTATACGAGATTGTCTCAACTTAGCGATATAAAAATAAGCAATGCGATTTGAAAATAAATTAGTTGGTGCCTTTCTATATTAAGGTAACGGATATATGAGGGGTATAGATGCAAAGGCTGCAATCTCCACTTTTTTCACAAACCTAACTAATAATACCTTTTAGTTGTATTTAATGAATGCTTCCGATTAGTGAATATATCATTACCAAATACACTTTTATCTTATAAAAATGTGTGTTCGAAAATTACGAATTGATGCAAAAACGGCAATGTCCATTGGATATTGTCGATTTTGCTATGATCACAGTTTGTTAAGCTCTTTTTCTTCAAACTATTTTCGAAAATGCATGCTATGTTTTTATTTTGTTTTATTTTTTGCAAAACAAAACTAAAAAGAAATGAAAAAATTAACAATTTCTTTTAAATATGAAACAGTTAGTTTTAATGTTAATTTTAGAACTTTGTCATTAGTCGTAATTATGGAGCGTAATTATAGCAAACACAGCAATCTCCAATTTTATTATTATAATTGCCAGCAAACCGCTATACCGATTTGGTTGAAACTTGCGTCATATCTTCATCATATTCTTATTTACTGAGTAGCAAAACATACAGTTAATAAATATGAATATACCTACTTTTAGCTAGAGGTTTTTACTATTTATTACGAAAACTATAAATGTGGAGATTGTAGCCTTTGCATCTATACCCCTCATATGTAAGTACATATCGAGTTACGCCTTTCTAATATTAAGCCATCGATATATAAATATGTACATATATGCATATGGCATGTTTCTTGTTAAATAGTTTGTGTATAAAAATACGAGCATAAAAAAGTTCTTCAAAAATGGTTAAGGATATACTTAGGTAATTGAAATTTTTGTTTGGGAATTATTTATTATAGGTACTTATTATTTAATTTAGGTATAGTATTAGGAAATAATTAGAAATTAATTTTTAATGGTAAAAAGAGGGCTACCAATATAAAATCCCAAATGAAAATTTTTACTTCATTTGCAAAACAGACAAGAAATTTGTGATTATGTAAATCGCCGTTAGTTTCAAGTTAGACATCAAAACACGTAAATTGTTTTATCTATAAAATTAAATATTAATACGGCAACACTGATAACCTACGTATGTACATACATATTTTTTTATTGAGGGAAGGCACACCAAATAAATTTTTGTTTGTTGTTATCCGGTATGTTTATTGCACTTATTTGACATTTGTGTAATCTCGGAACAACTCAAAATATATGGAGAATTTGTTTGAAAACTTGAAAATAAAAATTGTCTTTAAATTATAAATTATTAGTTCATCAATACATACTTACGTGCATCCATATCTATGAGAATGAATGCATTCATCTTAATATATTTGAAATTTTTAATATACTAACATACATATGTACATATTTATATTCAAATTAATGACGAATATCTCAAATCCAAATTAGTTTTTATTTTCATTCGCAAGACTAACCGCTTTAAAAAATAAGATTTCGAAAATCGACACAAATGAAAATTAAAGGGACGCATGTCCAAAATACATAAAATAATTTTAAGCGGATTCGATATAGGCACGTACATGTTTTACTTATTACTTTTGTAGTTCTCTTTTTAACGATCAAATTAGCGATTTTGAGTGAAAGATATACATACCATATCATGAAAAGTTTTTGCTAATTATTATTTGTTTTTTAATTTTTATTCCAATATGTTCTTAAAAAACAATTAGAAATCAGGCAGTACCACTCCTTACTCCACACATAATCAATTAATTGTCCACATATATATACAATTGCTTGATTGCAATTGGTGTTGTGTCTTATATTTTATTCATTCTCGTTCGCATACACTTATGAAAACTAATCGGACGTACATACATACATAAATATAAAAAATGCAAGAAAATTAATGGCTACCTCAAGCCGAGCTATATACTTTTCACGTAATACATATATATTCATATAAGTATATAAACTTTTTGGATTTTTATCTTGTTAATAAGACAATTTATGTTTTTTGTAATTAATCTTTAAGCATGTACAAAATTATGGTTTATTTGAGTTAATTTTAATAAATACGCTAATCAGAACCCATATTTATATTCGGGAATATTTTGTTTTTTTTTTTTATTTTAAACTTTCGCAACACGTCTTAAACTCTTAATTATGTACATTTAAAAATCTTTTTTATTTACAAAATGGTAATACAACATAACATTTCCACTTAAATCTTTTTTAAGAATCAATTATAAAAAAACTGCGACTTTTAGTTAAAACAAAATCTGTGATTAAACAGACGTCAACCAGAAAGAGTACAAAACGAAAAGTCAAAAAACTAGTGCGAATGTCCCAGCGAAATGTTTTGTCCGTTGTTACCTGAGTTCTACACGTAACATAATATCTTAGATGAGAACGTCTAATTCAATCGCAGAGAGAATTATGTTACGTGTAGACTTCAAATTAATGTTATTCCAGTCTTAATATAAAGGGCTAACTATAATGTGCTTAAGCTAGCTTAAGCAAATGTGCGAATACACACAACCATATGTTGACAACTATTATGTACTTAAGAACTTTTCGTCAAGTTTTGTCAAATTTCATTTGCTTAAGCAAACATCGAAACCAATCGTACCTTGCTTAAGCAAACAGCTGCTTATACGTTTATTTATTGAAAATAGTTGAAACTGTTGCATTTGTTGGTACTTTTTTATTTTTGAATGTTTTCATTTCATTTCTAACATAACAAAAATTTAAATAAATTGTTTGTTTATGGTTTTAGATTAATTAGACGTAGACTTAAAATCATTTTTTGGAAAAATAAGAAGAAAATAGTTTTTGAATAGTACATATATTTGCAACTCAGCAAAGAAGATCTTTAAGTCAAATAAGTACAATATAGCCACACAAAAGTCGTCAATAATTTGCTTAAGCATTTGATATGCTTTTCGTTGATTTCTGACAGTAGCTTAAGCACATTATAGTTAGCCCTTAATTGTTATGAGAGCGTTGTTATGATAAATCTCATAGCAACAATCTAATGAGATGAACTGTCAAAAAAGCAACTACGTACTTGTGCCGCCATTGCAAATATTCGCACAATAAAATAAAAATATAGATTGTCAATATTTTTACTAAAAACATTTGCTATTATAATGCAAATAAAGTTCTAAATTAATTAAACTGAATTAATTGCCCTTATATTGAATAAAAACAGCACAATAAGAAATGGTGGCACAGATATTTTGTGATAGTGTCTCGATGAAAACTTGCTTAAAATGAAATCTTATAAGATTTCCTTGCCCATATAAGATATGAAGAGAAAAATCGACATTTAATTTTTCTTATTCTGCCGAAGTTCTCTCTCATATTATATCAGAGTTCATCGCAGTTGTATACGCCGTGTTACTGGCAGCTACACCACAAAATAGTGCAGTCATGTATTTTTCAAAATCTTCCAAATAAACATTTAAGTTCGGAAGATATAGTTTAGCTACACTGCTCAAAAAAAAAAAAATACCCCATACGATAAAGAATCAAAATATAAGAAAAAACATTGTCGGAGAGGATTAATTTCCGAATTATGGTCGTGTGAGTTAGATAGTGGCTTAGCCGGCATAGCCAGCCTTAAAAAAAATCCGTTTTTCAATAGTATAGTTATAAATATTGTTAGCATTTTTTAATTTCTATTAATATTTTTGTGTTATTAAAAATTATGATATAAATGTATTTGATTCTGCTGCCATTGTATAATACAGCGTTAAATCAACAAATTTGCAAGTTATAAACAATGCTTCAATTTATATTAATTTTATTTATAGTACTTTTACGGCCTGTTCACACTGTCGTCAAGTCGATGTCGTTCTCTTATTTATATTGAAAACAAAAACAAATTTAAATATTTAAATATTTAAATATCGACTTGTCGACAGTGTGAAACAGGCCGTTTATAAAAAAATTAAAGGGAAGAAATAAGAGTATTTTGGCGGTTTTTCAAAATCTTCACCTATCTAGGCACGGTTTGGCACCATCCGATCAGCCTGACAATTCGCTACATTAATTTTGGTATCAAATCGCATATTTTCATCGCTGTGGTCTAAATATGACTAAATTTATTTCATTTTTTATTAATTAATTTTATTAATTCTATAGAACATTAAACTCATATTAAAAATATGTATATGGAATCATATATATATTGCATATTTTTTTTTTATTTGAGCTTTAAATTATTACGATCTGGTCAAAAGGCCTTAAGGAAAAATATATGGCAGCTTATTTATATACGTCATGTTCAAGGCGAATTAATTATGAATTTGCCTTGGTCATGTTTATAAACACGCCGTAGCAAAGAAAAACAAAGACGTAATAGGTTGAAAAATTTGCTATTTTCAATAAAAAGAAAATTAAAAACCTTAATTGAAATCAGAATACCACAAGTTATCTATAACTTGTAATAAATATTGATATCCATAAAAATGAACAATTAATAATAATATTAGATATTGCGTGGAAGTTGTAAAGAATCCTATGACGTGTAATTAGTGTGCTTATACATCTGTGATACATACGTATGTATGTACATACATATATTTTATAAGAGAAAGTGTGCAACACAGTGTACAAAGTATTATTTTCCAAAAAGGATGTTGCAAGGGCAAAAGGGTCGTCTTTGTGCTTTCCCGAAAGAATTTGTCATTGCGTGAATCATAAATAAAATAGAATCATCATGCTAAAATGGTTATTAATATTAAAAATGACATAAATTGCATGTGAATTCACATACCTAGTATGTGCATATGTAAATATATACCACTTACATACAATAGTATAGTGCATAAGAATAATATGTAAGGGAAAATATAAACTGTTAACAATATTAATGTGCACAGTGGAATAATATTAAATGTAAGGAGTCTAAAGCATAGAACTGTAAACAAATGCGTTCGCTTATGTATGTTGCATTGCATTTTTGGCGAACAAGGTGTAAAACAGGCGAAACAAAAGTGGTTTGTCAACTTGTGGCGTCGTCAACTGGTAGCCAAACAACCATCTATGCAGCCAACAGTGCAGAATAAGAAATATTGTACATGCATATGTATGTATGTAATTGCAAGAACTTGAAAACCAAATAAGTTATAAAAGAACAGTTGCATTACATCAATAGCAGCTAGAAGGAGTAAAAGATTCTTATAATATTCGTTTAATATCACAAAGCAAATTTACAAAGAAAAAACACGATTCTATTGATACAGATTCAATCACATTGTTAATTATTTATTTATCATAATGGCTACAGTTACACGTAGTGCTAGCAACAGCCCATTGATATCGTTTAATTCACCGCTAGATCCAAGTTTATTTCCTTTAAAATCAATTAATGATGTGGTAAATTTTTTTAAACGATCATTGGAACTGTACCATTCTCAAAACTTGGAACCTGATTTGACATTGTTATCAATTGTAGCTGGCTACATTGAACTATCCCTAACAACTGGAGATGCTGCCCAAGCAGCTGCTACTTCAGCTGCCGAACATGCATCATCTTCATCATCACATGCTGTGGCACCAATAACTTTAGCTGGTATTGTTGGCAGTGGCATATTGGCGGCAGGTGTGTATTGTATTGCTTTTAATATTTTTGTGCACCTTTATTCACTTTTTGTTTTTTTGTTATCAATAAAGTTTTAATATTTTTTCTGCAGGTCTTGCGCTATTCGATTCATGTTTGTTTCGTTTAAGAATATTCCCTAAAATGTGAAGATAAATTCTCACATACGATTTTTAAAAATATATCGTGCGACATTTTTTTTAGCATATCGTACTAAATTTTATATTGAAAATATAATTTCGAGTTCGGCTGAACTAACTGTATGTGGTAGTGATGTTACGAATATCAATTTTTAGTATTCGCGAATACGAATACGAATATTTGAAACATTATTCGCCAAATACGAATATTACTTTTAAGGTTTAGGGCCACATAATATTTCAAATTTAATTGGAAAAAATCCCTCCCTTTGCGCCAGTAACAATAAATTGAAAAAAATGTCATACTATTTTAAGTATATATCATTAATATGACAATGTGAAGACCACTACTGAACATTTTTAAATTATTTTACCTACGTACATACATACTTTGAGATTTCATTTTTCTTACTCTGTTTGAACTTTAATTAGTAATTCCATGCTGTTTGGGAGAACATATTGTCGCAGATGGCACAGCCACCTATGTCGGTGGAATTTTATATGTCAAATTTTAGTTCTTTCATTTCTGAAGTCAAACATTCCTCAACTGAGAATTGATTACTAATTTAACATGAAATGCATTTACATATAAGACTTTAACTTTTAAATGATAGTTACGAAATAAAATTTTCGTTTGTTTTTTAAGAAGATTATTATCTTGCGTCAAAGATAAAGGGCTTTCTTTCTTTAAATAAAAATTATTATAAATTAACATATTTTTGTACATTTTATGTACCAAAGTATATTTATACTCTGTACATAACAAAGTATAAATATACTTTGTATAAATATACTTTGTTATGTACTTTTTTAAACTTTATGTATGATTTTTTTTTTTTTTGGAAAATGTATGTGAAAATTATTCGAGTAATATTCGAGAAATATTCGCTTGAATTTGGCGAATACGAATACGAATATCTTAACACGGCGAATAATCGAATACGAATACGAGTTTCCGCAACATCACTAGTATGTGGTCAATTTTTAAAAATATGAATGTTAGAAATCTTAAAGTAAAGGGATATGAATACTGCTTCCAAACCTTTCTTCCTCGGATTCGGACTGCTGAACTGCTTTTACAAATTTGCTGAAATCCGATTAGGATTTAGTTTGTTATAAACCTTTAAAAATAATATTTATTTGAGAATTTTCAACCATCCTACCAGTTTAATTCGCTGAAGAGTAAAGGATCTGTCAACGCCATTATAAAACTTAAATATTGTAGTAATTTGTGCACATTCGTTAATTTCTCATATTAATTACGTCGTGCTTAAATAGTACTTGACGTTTTTCGAATTTAGTAAATATGTTTTATCTAATTTTATTATAATGTTATCATAATACAGTAAATAAAATTGTACTATGTATTTAAATAATAGATTATAATAATAGTAAATATATATAGGTACGAGGTTTGTTCAAAACAAAATTGTGAATTTTGAATTTTTGCGGGCTGTGTAAATTTTTTTTTGTTATGTTGGTACACATGTGTTTGTCATATGTTGGCATTATCAGCCCATTTAAATTAGTAGTTTGTTGTTTACAACTGAAAAGGTTATCCACGTTTGTTGTTGTTCTTCGTTTTTTGACTTTTGAAAAAAATTGATTAAAGAATATGTATTAATGTTGATAATGATATTTTCAACCCGTGTGGAGAGGTGGTAGTCTCTAATTAGGCCTAACGTAGTTAATGTTAATAAAACACCTTTATTACATTTTTTACCCAACGTTTCGTCAATTGTTTGTTGACATCTTCAGGGGTTTCGCATTAATACAAATGTTCAATTAAAAATAATTCCAATATAAAATTATATTTGACATTTTTTATGCCGAAAAATTTAAAAAAAAAATTAAAAAATTACAATATAGAGTAAAGCCAGTTGGTGCTGTTATTTGATTGCAACAATATTGCATCATTGGCCAAATAATTCCTACAACACAAACGAATATGTATTAAATTTTGCGTTCAAAATTCACCTTTTCTTTTGAACAAACCTCGCAATAACATACATATATGTATGCATACATATACATATATATTTTTAAGTATTCCAATATATTTATATTTTCAGCCAACAGCGATATAATTACAGGAAATTCCGTACCATTTCCTGAAATTACTTACGAACTAGTATCTGGTTTATACAAAAAATTTCAGAGCATTCTTTCAATAGTAGAAAAGCCAAAAGTATTGTCGACTTACAATAGCCGTCAAGCAACTAGAGATGTTATTAAAAAAGTATCAGATGTTATCTGGCATTCCTTAATACGCAGCAGTTACAAAGATCGTGCGCACTTACAAAATCTTTATAGCTATTTATCAGGAAATAAGCTAGATTGTTTTGGCGTAGCCTTGGCTGTCGTTGCTGGTTGTCAGTTATTGGGTTATAGAGATGTACGTTTAGCTATATCAGAAGATCATGCCTGGGTTGTTTTCGGGAACAAAAAATTGGAAACTATAGAAATTACCTGGCATGGTAAAGGAAGTGAAGATAAGCGTGGACAAGATATTACACCTGGCATAGAGTCTGGATCGTGGCTATACTTAGGAGGATTAGCGGTTGTATGTGATAAAGGCATGGAAGTTGCAGCCATAGCATCTGCTATTAATATATCATTATCAGCTAATAGCGATTGCGTGGAAGTACAAGAACTACAGCAAAGATTGTTATGGTTACTTTATGATATGGGCCATTTAAAAAAATATCCCATGGCTTTAGGTGGGTTTAAGAAAAATTGGCAGCCTAGATATTATGAAAATAAGAGGCTCATATAATATATATTTTTAAAACTTCAAATAAAATATTTTTTCATTCATTTTAGGAACACTTGGTGAATTGGAAGAAATAAACTCAACATCAGATCGTATAACGTGCGAGCAACTCTACAGGGAGGCAATTGAATCGGCTAAAGCCCATTATCAGAATCATCATGTATATCCCTATACTTATCAGGGAAACTATTATAATCGATTAAATAAATATCGTGAAGCTTTTGCTGCTTGGGCTAATGCAGGCGATGTTATACGTTTATACACCTATCAGTGTCGGGATGATGAAGAAATCTACAAAGAACTTCTAGATATTGCAAATGAAATGATACCATATGTTATGAAAACAGAAAGTTCTGGCCATTCAGCCCGCAGCATACTGCGCGACTCAGAAGTATTTGCCAATCTTTTGCGATTTTATGATGGCATTTGTCAGTGGGAAGAGGATAGTTTAACACCCATTCTTCATATTGGTTGGGCCAAGCCGTTGGTTAATAATATTTGCAAATTTGATTACGACGTACGTTCTCAAGTTTATATTAAAGTGCCCGAAGATGAACTGCAGGCGGTTCGTGGTTCGAATGTCCAAACAACAACAGAATATCTGCAGCGCGATCATGAGGAGGCTCCAAATGTAAATAAAGCACTAAAATTGTCCTCCAGTAATACGAGCTCGTCTCATCATATTGAAGGAAATAATAATTTGGTGAAAAAAGAAGAGGTGAGTTAGGTCTTAATTTCATGTTCACGTTGATTACTTGACATTTGGGAATTTTGCGTTCATACACAATTCTGAAATATTAAGCAAAATAATGTATATCTGAAGGTTTTTATTTCTTTGTCCCTAAAGCCAGCCAATCATGTACAGTTTTAATTGTCAGTTTCAACTGTGAACTGACATGTACATACACGTGCAGTTCAATACTTCAGTTTTTAAAATGGATTCGAACGAGCAGGACGGTTTGGCCGCTCTCGGTGAACTTTTTGTAATTTTACAAAAAAGAAAAATGAACAGCGTAAACAGTGGTGCAAGAAGTGCATGCTCCAGACTTCTTTGATGCCTCAAGTTTCTTTTTTTCTTTGCGAAAAGAGGATCATAAGCTGTTTATTTTTGACAAAACAGATTTCTTTTCCGCGTCAGGTTCTACTTCTTGTAACTTCTTCGCCAGCTTGTTGTAGGCAGCATCTTTTTTGGCGCGATCATGGTACTCGCTAGATTTAACTTGCCATAGACAAGGTTCAGATCTATATATTGCAATAAAATGAACTATCACTTGGTTCTGTTTACGCGACATGATACGCACTCTCGCACGACACAAATTGAACTGAGAACGGTACAGTTGAACCCCCACACACGTTCACTTCAGTTGAAACTGTCAGTTAAAAATATAAAAATTTTAAATTTCTCAGTTAAACTGAACAGTTGAGTTGAACTGACAGTTATTACCCACTCACGTACAGTTTTAACTGTCAGTTTCAACTGTTCAAGTCAGTTCAACTCAAATCAAGTCTCGCGACATATTTTTTGCTACTTCTGCTATAGAGAAGATTTTGATAGTTATTAAGCTCCCAAACTGTAAATTATGATGAGAAAAATCACGCCCACACAAAATATGATTGCATTCTTTTCGCAATATAGCATCATTACGATCAAATTGTTTAATATCGAGGCCCTACAAATGAAAAAAATAAGTTTTTAACTGTTTCTAGTCAGTCCCATGATAATAGAGGGTGAGTTTCAAAACATCGAAATTCTTTGCACCGATGCAATGGATTTGGTACAGTTAACATTGTAAAAACTTGTACTATTACATTTTGAAATACAATAACTTGTATTTTAGTTGGTTTGCAACTGCGATTTTGGAACTCACGTAAAATATTCTTTATATGAAAAAAAAAAAAAATATTATGTATGCTGTTCAAAAATATATTCCAGAAAACGAATGACGGAAAGAAATGTGAAATGCCAACAACTTTAGCTGACTTAACAGCCGCATGTGGTGAAAAAATTTTAAATCCGGACTTTTTACTACAAGGAGGTGGTCAACCATTCGCGGAACAACAAAAATTAAACAATCAACTTGATGAAACAACAAATGGCAACGATGCCGATAAAAGAGGAAAAGATATCAAAAATGATATAACAGCATCATCAATTCAAAATACGACACAAAAAACAACACCAACTGACTGTAATTTGAGCAATATCCGAACAGAACAATCACCGATACAACAAACGCGTACGCCGACACCTGTGATAGACGAAGAAGATCCTCTGCATTATATGCTCAAGAGGCCAGTGATAACACTGTATAGTCAAAAAATGAAAGGTTTAAAGGATTTACTATTGGCTGAAAAACTAAACACTCATGCAATATCATTACAAGTTACTGCACAATCAGTAGCAAGTAAAAAAGTACGCGGCGTAGATAAACTAGGTAATCAAACTACAAATTCTACATATTCAACAGTTAACTTATCAAGTACTACAGATTCCTCAACAACGGGCGATTCAATAGCAGTTTCCAGACCAAAACGTACCAGAAGGGAATGAGTTAAGTGTAATAATTGCTGCTGTGACAGCGGGCTGTGCCAGTGGTAAGCGAATACATAAACCAATGAAATTATAAATAAGAAAGAATGCTAGAAGTTTTACGATTTTAAAGAGGCTGCAAGTATGTTACTAAATGAATTTCATATTCATAAGAATTAGAGAGAGAGAGAGAAGGTAAGACAAATTGTTTTCATTTAAATCTTTAATTTACCAAAAAAAAATTTTTTTTGATTCAAGTTTTGCAAATAATATAATAAATTATTTTTTCTTACTTTAAGTTCATAAACTTCTATTTCCGAATATTCTTAAAGTTGACACAATAATGTTCTTCAACGCATAAACTGCGTAATTAAAAAAATTATGCTAGTGCACGCTTCTCCCATCGTAATAATTTATCTTATATTTTACTTATAGTACATACTAAAAAAATCGATGTTATTTTTTAAATATTTTTAGCTTTTATGGTGCTTAAATTTGCTCAACTTTAAAGTCTAGTTGTATCGCTTATTGTTGTATATGAAAAGAAAATTTGTTTCGAGAATTTTTTTTTAAATTGTCTTTTCATCAATATTTGACATCTGAAATTAAAAACAAGTGCTTTACAACAATTGTCAGCTGGGCTTGTAAAATTATCCCTATAGTCATTGTACTATGGATACAACTCTTGTGATTTGAGCAATTATTTTGTTTTTAATAACACAAACAATAACTTAAATATGTACATGCATGTATGTATGTATGTATGCTATTTCGAATTAGATTTGTTAGTTTTGAAAAACATCTTTGTTTTAAACTTATAAATCTGACTTGAATTGGTACACAACATAAAGCCAATTTTAATTTAACAATCAAAAGACTTTATTTAGATTTAGGACCTAAGTTAGATCTCTCGTAAGGGAAAGTCATCAACATCATGCATTTCTCTAATGTACATAATGTGGGGCTTTGTATTAATTGTTTTTGGACTGTTTAAGTGATAAAGGCATAGCACTGGTCACTAAGAACTGCACTGGCAGCGATTGATACAGTTATAAGCTAATGTTTACAACAGCGCACTCCTTCGACGGTTACCAGAACCGTTGGCGAAGTAAACCCATTAATAAAAAATGCCTAATCATACATCTAAAGAATGTTATTGCGTCTACTTAATACCAAAAGTGCTGCAACACTGCTCTAAATTAAGCTTCTCCATCTTAACCCTTTCCATAATTTCCGTCACAATACATTGCATAAGTAGGTGTCATCTCCTAAATGGTGGTCCTAAAAAAAAAACTAAAAAGATTTTAAAACTCAAAGAAGTTTTGAGGTTTATTTGGCGGTTACCGGTATTGGTGTGTGGTCTGCACTTAAATTTTTCTCTTCATCATTAGTGTTCGCGCTGTTGTCTTTCTCACAATCTCAGAAGTTTCTGCCGGAATTGTCGTCATTTCGCCTTTCGATTTGGGACATGTAATGCATCTTATATAATATATACTTGGACGTTCATAATAAAATTTATTAGAAGAAAATGGAACTTTAATTTTTGTCATATTTAACTTTGGTTTATTAATGAAATCGAATATGTATGTATGTATTGGCAACATGGCAAATGTGTTTACGATTTTAACATAACATACATACATACATACTTATGTACATAAATACATATATACTTACATATGTATATTTAATAAATCTTTCTATACATACCTTCTTATTTATTTTATATTTATCTAGTACTTGTCATTTATTATATGTACTTCCTAATACTTTTGTGATACGTTATTTTTTTTTTATTTAATTTTACAAATAAAATATCCTAAACTATTTTTAGAATTATATACAATTTTGCAAAACACTATATTTATATAATTTTCTGCTATTATTATTATTATTATTACAACTGATGCACAAAAACAGAATACAACGCTCAACGTTAAAAATCCTTTTTGTTATTAATTATGTATGTAAATTCCTTTCTATTAAAAAGGAAATTCGTATTTAAAAATCTCGTTGCATTCTCAAATCAATTTTTTTGATCTTTTGTAAAATAAATATTTGTTAAATAATTGATTGATAATAAACATTAAAAATGAATTTTGTTAATGACAGTCTGTGATTATTGAAAATAAAGCAAACAAAAAGAAATGTTTAAAATAAATCAAGCACACTTATTAATATTTAACTAACATATTATATATTTTGTAACTATAATAAATTTTTTTATTCTATTTTCATTAAAAACTATAATAAAAATATAAAATAATTGTTGTGTGGACTGTGATTCTGTATGAAGTGTGTAATTAAATAACCTGATATGTACATACATGTGTATGCATGGGTAAAATCAATCACACATATTCGGAAATATTTATGAAGAGATCTTCCCAGCCAGCAAAGCAAATTAGCCCGACTACGTGTGTCTGAGTCTTAAAGAAACGTCGTTAAGAAACTCCGATTCGTGTACGAATTCTTCTGCCATATTTTTGATACAAAAATTTATGAACTCATCGTCACGAATTCTCACCGACTTGTGTTGAATTTTTAGTATTTCTGACCAAAATCTAGCAGAAATTTTATGAAAAATCATGAGTAATTCTGCCTTTTGACTTTTAACATTATTTTCATCAATGAAACTTATTTATTTGCCATCTGTACAAATAATCTAGGAATAAAGTCAGACATTTGACAGAATTGTCAGATTCAAACAATGTCGGAGTATTCTGCTGGATAAACTTCCTTAGTTCGAATCTAATAAATAATTGAAATTTAAAAAAAAAAATGAATGAAAGAAATTTTTAGCTAACAGTAGTTATTTTCTTTAGAATTTGGCCAAATAAGTTTTCAGAGCAAAATTTGCAACTGGAAAGGGTCTGCGTTTTAAATGTCACACCTCCGAATATGTGTTCTGTTTACAGGGGCTTTTAAATAACTACCTACTCGTACTTCATTAATATATTAGTTATGCAAATTATTTAACTATTAAAAATCGTATAACTATAAACATACGATATTTATTTAACGTGTACTAATGAAATAAAACCTAAAGCTACGTTCACATTTATCAAATATTTGTCGAAAAAAACGTAACCAAGAAAGAAACTAATAATTTATTTCCTTTAATTCCAATATATTTTTAATTTTGGGTTCGCATTTTTAAAAAACTGCATAAAAATACTTTCTTATAGAATAATTAATTATATTTTGTAATATAAAAACCAAGTAAAACGACACTATCCCTAAGCAAAACTAGTGGCTACGTTTTTTTCGACAAATATTTGATAAATGTGAACGTAGCTTAAGAATCATAGTCGTATCTTTTTTTAATAAAAAAATATATGTTCTTAAAATTTTATAAATAAATGTTGAATGTTTTAAAATAAAAAAGAAAATAAAATACATATACATACATATAAATATACGAAAAATTATAAACAAAACATTATTTAGTATTAAGGGAAAAAACAAATCAATAAATATATGTTTTCTATAATTATAGTTCCATCATAATATTTCAAATTACTGGCAATATCAATAATATGAAAGCAATAATATTTCCGAGGAAATGTTTAAACGGAGGAGTTAGGAATAAATCGGTTGTGTGTACTACACACAACTTTTTCGTACTCAATTTTGAAGCAAAGTAGCTTTTTCAAATTAAGGATGAAGTTATTATAAACCGGCTAGTTCTAATACTTTACTCATCCAGAAAGTATGCTTCAAATTTAAATTTTTTTCAAGATTCTTGCTATTATTTTGTATTCTGAGCTCTTGGTATTTTACATACATTTGAAAGTTATGATAAATTGTTTTTATGTGCAGCGTAGCCCTAACATACATTTTTCTAGGAATGCCAATGTGCATTAATTGAAGATTGTTAAATCATATTTCGTAGTCGATAGTTATGGTTTTGACATTGTAGCTTCTGCAATTTTCTTTTTAAATTTTGTGATTTGAAAATTACTTAAACTACATAGACATTAAGGATGTCCTATAATTATAGAAAACTCTTTACGTTTGGTAAATATATGTATATATACATATCTATATATACATATGTATATAGATATATTTATATATACTAAATACATTATTTCTAGCAGGAAGCATACACACATATTAAAATATATTTGTATGGAAAAATTATTTATTTTCTTAAAATTTATACCAAACAACAAATATTAAAAGAAAATTTTGGAAAATTTGTATTTTTATATTCAAAATTTTAGAAATACACACTTTATGTTCAACAACAATGTTTTGTGCAAATTATTTTTTGTTTCTGTATGTGAAATACTACTCACATGATGCATTCAAATTAATAAAATTAAACAAAAAATTATACATGAAGAGTAAAACATAGTTCCAAATAAATACCTATCATGTATGTATCTTTCTACACTCTTAAATGCAATAATTATCAACTAAAATTTTTATTAGAGCCAAAATAGTACATAAATACATACATATGCAAATATAATCAGCTTAGCTCAAAATGATTTATTAAAACTAAAACAACAAACAACATAATTTACAATAACATAATACTAAAATCAAAATACAGAAAAAGTAAATATTTTTTCCCCATTAACTCCAAAAAAAAAAAAAAAAATAATAATAAAACTATAATTATATACCCCTCCATAAATGTTTAGAATGTTGAAAAAAAAAATAAAACAAATCCAACTATATAATAAAGAAAATGTTAAAACGATTATTTTTTTATTTATTGAGTTTAGTTTAAAGGTAAGATCTGATTATCGGCGAAAATAGCACAATACGTACCGATTTTTCCGTTAGCACGACTTTTTTGTCGCATATTGTGAATATATTTTTTCGGGTCATATCTACCCAAATTAAAAATGCTACAATATCGTATATAATATGTATACACAAATACGAACGAAGATATCATTTTCACTATCTTTAATTTCCATAAAAAACTTGCCCTCATTATTATTCACGTCTAGTTGTAATCAATTTTAGGAAAACGTTTACAAATTAGCAATATTTTAAAATTTTCAAAATGTTTTGAATTTTTAAAGTTGTATGGCTTTAATACTTTGAAATTCTTTGCGAATTATAATTTTATTTTCACATAATATTTCCAAAGTTTTAATCTTTCTTGTAATTTTTCGAAATTTTAAGCACCACGTTATCTTTTTAAAATTTTAACAAGTATTTTGGGAATTTTCGACATATGTATTTGCTATTTTTGCCAACTATTTTGCATTCACAGAAGTTTTTTAAATTTTAATCAGTTATGACTTGTTTAATTTATTTTTTGTAATTTTTGGAAATTTAGTTATTTGGTAGCTGTAATCGAATCATCAAGTAGTACGAGCAGCTGACAAAATTCGATTACCAAAATATGTAAATCTATTTTCTCTTTTTACAGGAAAAAAAAAATAGCAAATGAATTTTGCTAAGCTCTAAAGGTATTATAAGCCATTTATGGTGGCATGAGCATTTTTCTGTGATTTCTTGATAATATGATAGTTTTTTCCCTAAGTTTGCGTATTTCAGTTCTTATTTCCAGACGAAATAAACATTTTTTTATATGAAAATTCCAATTTCTATCACATTTCGTTTACTATTTTACTAGAATAATAAAACAAGCAGGACAAAAGGAATAAACGGAAATTATATCGGGGCGTATAGAAGAACATTTAATACTCGACGAGGACACAAGATAAACTTTGTTATTGAGTATCTACTGTTCAAGGTACAATTAATAATTGAACATGGTACTGTACAGCGTTGCCATTTTGGTGCTTTTCGGGTATTTCTTGGTGCTTTTTACTCAAGCAATACCCGAAATTTTTTCAAATACCCGTTTTTATAGTGCTGTTAAGAATTTCTCACAGTGCTTTTAAAGGGCTATTAGACACGCATCCCTGCCTGCAGACATGTACGATGGCATACTTTGCGTTTTGCTATTACACTATCGAACGCTGACGGCATACTTCAGTACACATAAGTATATGTTGTGTGTATGTTAATGTGCGACAGAGATCAGAAAATCAAAAATTTTTGAAAACCAACATTCATGTCGGACGTACTCGATATACATGCTATTAGTGAGTTTTGGTTTGCCATCGTATATGTCTGCAGACAAGTATGGGTGTCTAATAGCCCTTTTAAGTGCGTTTTATATAATCAACATTTTTGGCACTAAACCATGTCCCTACTATTAAATACATCTAATACTCTTTTAACTAAATGCGTATTATTTGCATCTATATTTTGAGTAGTACTCGCAGACTGTTAAGAGTTTGAATTCTAGAATTTCTCAAGCAATTTTTTCTTTAAATTCGTGCAGAAATTTTTATGATATCCATTGATTTTTTGTTGTGCAAATTTAAGAAAGAAAGTGCTAGTTATTAAAAGTAAGTTCTTCATTGATTTTATATGTGTTAAAGTCCATCATCGAACAATGGCTTTCCTTTAGATGGAAAAACAAAAAGATGAACTAAAAGCTATTGCATTTGTTGTAATTGTGAAATGAATCCACGATAAAAGCGATTTACTCCGACAAAGTCCCACTAAAAAACATGAAAAAGCAATAGATCCAAATGCAAGTTTTTCAGTTCAGCCAAGGCTGTCTTTTTATCCACCAGACTCAAAACAAAATTAGGCTAGTGCTTTTGTACCCGAAATTTTTTTCATTTTTACCCTTTTTTACACTATTTCGATGGGCTCACAGTGCTTTTGATGTTGCAAGAGTTGGCATCACTGCTACTGTTTTTGAGTACCAAGTACTCTGAAAAATAAAAGGTACTGAGTACTCAAACACTCAGTGTTTTTACAACTCTACGTCAAATAAAAACGCGCCTGAAATCAAAAGATATTAGTAAATAGAAATTTTTGAATAAAAATGTTAACTGAAGAAGATGTTGATAGTTGGAACAAGTTATTTCCAGATTGTCAAATTAATAAAAATAATTTAAGCCACCCAACAGAACATTTTCTTATCAAAGCTTTGGTGGGTTATTTACGCCGGTTTGGTTACAACATTGAACCACCAATTAATTTAAATGCGGAAAGTAAGGAAAATAATAAAGAAAACCGATTGTTTCTTATAAAATTGTGCCGACAGATTGATCATTTCTTAAAAATAACAGATAAAAGCTTTGCGTTTACGTACTATGATCTAATAAGACCAAGTAAGTTGCTTAACAGTTAATACGATTTGTAGCAATTATAAATTATATTTGTATAACTTGGTTGTAGCTCCCAAAAAGACCGCTCACATGTTGTATATTCTGCTTAACTACTATTACTACTACAATTTATATAAGGAAGATATATTTAATATGGCCGGTGAAAGAATACGCCAGTTAGAAGACTTAACAGCTCTAGTTGATAAAACCCGATACGATAATGGACAAAAAAATGAGGAGAACAAAAATATGAAATCTGCAGTAGAAAATCTAATGGAAGAAATTCCTACGGCTCGTACAAAACTTAAGGATTTGCACAAAAAACGAGATCTACAATACGAAGAATTTCATAAACTTAGGCATTCATGTCGAGAACTCGAAGAAAAATTGGAACTAGCGGAAGAGCAACAAAAAATCTTACATAAGCGTTTGGTTCCGGAAGAAGAATTTCAAGAGTTACAAAATCAGCTACAACAACTAAAATTGAAAATAACCCAACATAAAGAAATGGAGACTTCTACTGCCAGCAATTTAAACGAATGTAAGGAAAGTAACTCAAATTTACATAATATTTCCAAAGAAGTTGAAAAAGCCTATAACATAGTACCATTACATCGTATAAAAGAAGTACAAGAAACTTCTAAGCAAGTGTCGTTGGCTCGAAGCGAAGAGGAAGATTTGGAACTCAAACAAAACAGTTTGCTGCAGGAAATTGAGGAGGAAAACAGAAAAATGCAAACTCTTGAACAAGAACTGCACAATAAGAAGCAAGAATTTCAAAGGGAATATGATAAACTTATGAAAACATTTAACTCCAAGCAAAATATTTATAAACAAAAAGATGCTGAAGTAGTACGTTTAGAGGAAAAGGACCATATTTCGGAATGTGAGATCGAAGAACAAAAAGATGTAGCTCAATATTTACAGGAAAACATTGCTGAAATTTTATCTAGATATGATGATTAACCAATTTAGTTTTTTTTATTTTCAATTAAACTTTAAAAATAATTCTTAAAATTAAATTACGATCAAGGTGTTGTTATTTATGTTTCCATTGCTTGCTTTTCTAAGTGAGCCTTCAGTTGTACGTTGAAGTCATCTTCCACATTGTCATCATCCCAATTGTCTTCCCAAACGTTAACTTCATCCTCATCTTCTTGTACGGCATTGAAGTCTAAAGAAAACAAACATTAGGTACACCTACAAATCATACAATTTTTTGTCTACCTTCAGCGGGAAACTCCTCAAATTCATCATCTTCTTCTAGTAAGCCCAAATCTCCTTTTGTGGTTTTCTCTTTATCAGCAGACATTTTTAAATTTTCTTTTAATTTAAAACAAAAAATCCACAAAATGATTTATTTTTCAAAAAAAAATCGTGTTAACTTTTTACGTTCGACAAATGAAATTTGTTTTGCCGAGTCATCTGTCAGAATGCAAACAACAGAGAAAGTTGCCGATAAGTAAATTTTCGACGGCGGCAGTATACCGATTTGTAACCGGCGCAAAGGCATATTTATTTACATATGAATTCGCCTGCTCCATTATTACGCAAAATTAGCGTTTTTTTTTCTAAAAATAAAATGTTCCATAAATGTTACATGTGATTTGGCAACATTTTTATACATATATACATACATATATATACATGTATATTTTTATACATATGTTCAATAAAGTAAAGAAACAATAACAAAACCAGCTGTTAATATAATGCTACACTTAAAGGGCTATTAGACACGCATACTTGTCTGCAGACATGTACAATGGCATACTTTGCGTTTTGCTATTACACTATCGAACGCTGACGGCATACTTCAGTACACATATATGTTGTGTGTATGTTGGTGTGCGACAGACATTAGAAAATCAAAAATTTTTGAAAACCAACAAACATGTCTGACGTACTCGACATACATGCTATTAGACGGTGAGATTTGGTATGCCATCGTACATGTCTGCAGACAAGTATGCGTGTCTAATAGCCCTTTTAGGGGCTGTGCACATATTACGTAACGCTCCATGGGTGGGGGGTTAAAGATTTGTTGCGGATTGGAAATTTTGCACTGAAAAATTAGTAAAAAGCGTTACGAAGGGTGGGGAGGGGGGGGGGGGTATAAAATCTCTGAAAATAGCGTTACGTAATATGTGCAGCCCCTTATGTATGTGTGTACTAACTAAAATCTCTTAAAAAGTGAAATACTAATCAAAAACAGTATTTATTTTTTTTTTTTACTTTCACAGCAATTTCATACAAACTTTTGGGCTAAAAATTTGGTTTTGTGCGTTCCCGTACTTTTGTGCGTTTTTGTCTCTAATTGAGAGAAATTCTTGTTTGCTCTCATTTTACCGGACTTTCCCAAAAAGTACGGGATCAAACCTTTTAAGGGTAACATCATGAGAAAAGAACTCGTTACACTTTTAAAATAGCACATATTTTGCAGAAAAGAACAGAAAGATATACAGCAGGCAGAATAAATGCAGCATATTACTCAGAAAAGAAAACGCCATTACTCTCCCAAAAAAAGTTACTGAGTATTTGCTACTGGAAAAGTACCCAGACAGACCTATTACCTCTAAAAAATCTTGCAACTATGCGGGCAATTTCGTGCAAGAAGAAGAAGCACATTTCTCTCTCAAAATCACTCATTTGCCCAATTTTAGAGTAGAGTGAAATAAAAATTTAAATTTTTTTACGTATTTTTCAAATTTAGCTATTTTCTAGCTATTTTCAATCATAATTTAGCGATATTTTTTTGAAAAAAGTTAGCAACAGTGCACTTATATGACAATAAGAAGATATCGCTAAAATATTTTTTGGAAGATAAAAAGAAGATTTTACATTTTCATACATACATAAGTAAGCATATTCATTTATGAACACAGATTTTTTAACGGGCCAACTTCTTACCTTCTCTCTAATCGGTTCAACCGTTTTAACACAAGATAAATTCTTTGTTTTTCTTTGAAATTCTTTGCTACATATTTTATTTATTTACAATATACAGCCGTGTCACAGATTCCGTTCGGAATACTTTCGAAATAATTTTTGGTGCTTTAGATTCTAATCGTTTTCATCAATCCGAAAAATTTTGCTTAATCGATTTTAATGTAACCAATTTGGCAACATCAGGATTTTCACTGGGAGCAAAAATCACTTGGACATAGCAATGCTTCACAAATTAATTACGAAAATTTATTTTCCTGTAAACATTTTTTAAAGAGTTTTAAATATTTGAAAATAAAGGGTTAGAAATTATTTAAAATATTTTTTTTGGTGAATAATCAATAAAACAAACATATTGCTTTATGGAAAGAAGATACATATTCATATTTTGATAGTTATTTGTCCTTTTAAATACAGAAAACTCCTATTCCGTTCCTGAAAACCAAAATAGTTTCATTTATAAAATTTTTTTTCGTAATTAATTTTTTGAAGCATCAAAATACGGAATGGATTCCGTTTCCGATGGAATATGGAATTTAAGAAAAACAACTAAAATATATATTAAAAAAAATATTTTTTAAATATGTACATACATATGTATGTATATGTTGCCTTTTTTTGAAAACTAAATTTTGATTTTTTTTTGCTAATAAGTACTTTTGGACTTTCGACAACGATAATTAGTACATATGCACATATATTCAATTATCAAATTTGCGTGCTCCTTATGTTCTTTTTGGGTATTTTCGGGAATGGAAAATCAAAAATTTGGGATAAGGTACGAAATACTACTAGTAGCCGTACTCTGGGTAAAATAAAAGCTAATTAAAAAGCACTTGTATGGTTTTCGTCCAGACTAAACTTAAAGCTTAAGCTATTTAAAATAGAAAATAATATAAAGAACTGGCTGCTAAATATCCATTAAATAATTTCAATAATAATCAAAGAGAAGATGCAAATTCATCTATGCATGAGGTTATATTTTATTTGCAAAGCTCTTTTTTCTATGTTATAAAGGAAAATCATATTTTGTGCAATTCTCCGCAATGTCCACGCATCATCCCCCATAACAAAATGTACAAGAAAATCTCAAAGAGGGATAGAGCCAAAACGACTCAAGTAATGGTACATATTTTTTAAAAGATGCGAAACATTATCCAAAATAAATTAAAAATACTTAAACCATCCAAAAAAGATACAAAAATCTATTAAATGTAAAAAATAAATTTGCAATAAATGTAGCCTGGTCTATAAAAAACGGCATATTAACGAAAAAAGTAAAAAAAACAATTATAAACTTAAACAAAACAATAGTTAAAAATAAACTTGTCTTATCAGCGAAATTATTGAGGTAAACAATTTTAATATTCCATCTTATAAGTAATTAATAGCTTAACGTTCAAGTAAAGTAGATTTTAGACAAGCTTTTATGAAATGAAATGCATTATTTCATATGTATGCATATATGTACATATGTATGTATATATATATATGTATATGTACATATATATCGAAAATAATGCAGTCCAATTTGAAGGTAATCTAAACTATTGAAACCCTATAACAAAACAAAAAAATTGGTAAAACAATAATTACAATTTTAAGAGTTTTTACATATGTACATACATACATAATACAGATGCATGTATGTATGTATGTATGTGTATGTATGTACAATAGTCCAATTCACAACATATTTTGGGTGCTATATGCTTCGCATATATAAATAATTGGCAATTTCTAAATAGGCTCCAAAACGGCTGGGCCGATTTTGATGAAATTTTCAGGGAATCTTCAGAATATTCAGGCGGGTGACATAGGCTATATGAAGTTTTGATTGCACAAAGAGGCGTGGCACCGCCCATATAACCCAAAAATTTAAATCGTTATATTTTGGGCATTTTTTGACCTAAGTACCATATTGGCATAATTTAAAATACGTACCAGAAGAAAAGTGGCATTTTTTTACCTACGTCGATGATATTTGGTACATATGGTATTGGCATAATTTGGAATACGTACCAGGAGAAAAGTGGGTTGGACCACGCCCCTTTTTAAGATAATCAAACCCTTGGACCGCTCCTCCTGAAATTTTCACAGCATGTTACTGTGACTCTGGAAGGAATAATAGGAAATTTTGATTGCACAAAGAGGCGTGGCACCGCCCATATAACCCAAAAATTTAAATCGCCATATTTTGGGCATTGTTTGATCTAAGTACGTTGGTGATATTTGGTACATATGGTACTGGCATAATTTGGAATACGTACCAGGAGAAAAGTGGGTGGGACCACGCCCATTTTTAGAAAAATTAAAAATCGTAATATAGTATTAACTACTGGACCGATCGTCATTAAATTTTCACAATAGGAATTTTAATTTATAACGAAGGGGGTAGCAAAGCGCACCGGGTATATCTAGTTTCTAAATAAATCACAAATAAATAATTATACGAGTACAATACGATTATACTACCAAGTTGTAAGAAAAATTTTTATTTATATTCAGTCAGATAAAATGCGCAGCCGTACAGAAATGGTAACAACTACTTTTGTCGATTCAGAAGAAGACTACAGCGATGACGACGATTCGGAAGAAGACTGGAGACCTTCCGCCTCTAGTAAAAATGGCAAAAAACAAAAACATCAAAAATCTTCTGGCGCAGCAGGAAAGAAGGGGCGAAAGCGTAAAGGCGCCTCAGCTACAGGCAATAAAAATCTAAAACGTAAACTTTCCAACGATGGCACCGATGACGATGACATGAATGATATGAGTGATGATGAGTATGATGAAAACGATGATTTGGAAACCATGTCTGGATCATCTTCGAAAAATAAACCTACAGGTTTACCGCCAAAGAAACAATTTTCTGAAAAAAATTCCTCAATTTCAAGCAATGATGACACTGAAGATGACACTTTTAATTTATTAGTATACGTCAAGGACTTAGCCGGATTAGATCTGAATAAAGATAATCGCTTATGTTTGTGGCGCAAAGATAAGAACAATTTACTTCAAAAATATATTCGAGTTAAAACTTCACCAGAAGAATTTCTTTTTACACCAAGCTCTGTGGTGAGTTCTTGTAATTCATTAATTGCTGCGCCTAGAAAAGCAATTGTGAACAAACTATTTGTACTTTCCCAAATATTTTGCAAATGACACTGCCGGTATTCAGTGTCGGGCGTAAACCAAACACTGAATACCCCCATTGTATCTTAGCACTTGCCAAATGGTGTAGCATATTGATGCTCTGCACTAACAATATACTTACATACAACATTTTGCAAATGCCATGATGCAACACCAATTGCATAAGATTGTGAATAGGGTTGATGTAATTTATTTTAGTAGGGAAAATGTATTTTATAGACGCAGTGAAAATACAAAATTAGTTCACACACACACACACACAAGAATGCATGTACTTACATTAATATGTATATGTATCTATGTATTTTTTTAATTCTTTTAGTACTCCAGTTTCGAGGACAAACGTATTTCTGACTTCTATGGAATCAAAGTCAAGCCAATCGATTCTACAAATCGACGTGTTAAAATTATCAATCCATCACAATTGCAAAAAATATGTCTTAAGGATTTAAAAAATAAAAGTAAAAGCAACGATGATAAAAAATCCGATATGCCTGGAGATCAGAAGCCATCTAAAGGAAATCTAAAGAAATCTGTGCCAAAAAATAACGAAGATGATGACGATGACGATGAAGAAGAAGTGGATGAGGAAAATGATGAAGAGGAAGATGATAGCGAACTGGAAGGCGATGATGAAGACGATATTGAAGAATACGATGAAACTGACAACTAAGTGGAACGAAATATAAAAAGAAAAAAAAATAAATTAAAGAGTGAAAATATTAATTAGCACATTAAAATTATCGATTCTAACAATGAATGATTCTTTTTTTTTTCAATGCAGTGAAATACATACATACACATGTACATCAAAATCCATGAAAATGACAATCGTATACTGCGCGAACATTTGTTCTCAACATGTCCGATTTCCCAAAAAATAGACCCAGCAACATTACCGATCAACCATTCGATTTGTAGCCAGTTTTTCTAAACATTAACCTGTATATATGAAAAGTTAACTGTATCTTAAATACCAACCCACAATTACCAGGCTGGTAGAATGGAAATTTACTTTTTTTTCCAGATTTTTTATATTTTGTTGTTGAAAATTAAACGCCTCTGGTATGAAGTAGAGACGTACTGCTATAAAAATTTAACAAGGCGCACATTAAAAATGTTAAAAAAAAGAGGACAGAGGAATCCCATCTTTCACACATTTGCTCAATATTTTACGCAGTTCAGTACGTTCTGCTTTCAATTTCCCGGCTTTGTTATTGCACCGTACATTTGGCAGCTCTAGCAACAAGACAGTTGTGTCTATAGTGATTTAGTTTTTTAAGTATGAACCAACGGTTGGTTTTATCTAATCTAAATAAAACCTCTTTTTTTCTTCTTTATATTCGTAACCATTTCGAACTACACGTACATACACATATCTACTTACGTTTGTCTCTCGCTCATTTTTTTGCTTGTTTGTTGATTAGAACCTAAAAAACTAAATTCATAACAAATTTTCATTTGTTCAAATTTCGCATAAATTTATTTATTTTATGTTTTGCGTCGATCTTTTGAAAAAAAAAACGCGATTGACAATAAAAAATAACTTCAGTAGTCGTTGTTCGTTAGAAGAGTGTATTTCAAATTTTTGTGAATTTATTTGCTAGTTTTAATATAATTAAAATAAATAAATTATTTCTTGAGTAAGTGTTTGTTTTTTTAGATTTTAATTAAAAAAAAAAAAAAACAAAGGGGCTTATTGAGATTAACAACAAACATAAAATATTATAAAATAAAAGGGAAGAGGCGGAAATAATTACTTAAATGTTTAAAATAAATGTACATACATACATAAATAACTATGGACATGTGTATGAACTTTTAGGAAAGAAAAAAATATCAGATTAATATTAAAAAAGAATGGGTGAAAGTTTTGTAAAGATTTTTTTCTATACGAATAAGTGGCTTAAAGAAAGTTCTACATATTTTTTTTTTTCAATCAAGAGCAGTTTTATAACGTTTGACAGTTGGGTTGCACTTAGCTGATGATCAGATGCTTTACTATTATCTTATTATCTACATATGTTACTAAAGCATACTTTATAACACTAAGCATTATAATTATGCAAATTTATGATAAAAACTCAGTGGTAAAAGACAGATTTTGAAAATTTTGGTATTTATGAAAAAAAGACATACATATGCATGAATACATTACACTAGTCGACAAAAATTAGTTGTGTACTTTTTTTGGAGTTATCTAATTGCCATTTTCTTATTATATTAGTAGATGACCCGGCAAACGTTGTTTTCCCATACAAAATATTTCTAGTGCATATTTTGGGTGTTATATAAAAAATAGCGAATGTGTTAAGTGTGTGACGATGACCGCCGATGAAAGAAATACCAAACAATAATTTTGTTCTGTTTGAAATACGAACGTTGGCGATTCTCCTGCATGAGGCGGACATAGCGCCATCTGTCATTCAACAACAAAAATAATTATGAGGCAAACATAGCGCCATCTGTTGGGTTGCCGCTAGCAATTTAAAATATACCTTAGAACCTATTCTCATACCTACATGTACATACATATCTGAAGTCGTTGAAAATTCTTTAAAGCAGCAATTATCAACGCATATTTTGAAAAATTTCTTGGGTTGCTGGTTGTTGATTCAAGGAGAAAAATTTTTAAATACTAGTCATTGTAAGATCGGTATGTTTGTCAACTAGTCGAAGTTGTGTTTGGTTGGACTGGCATATATTTTATTGTTTTGTATTTTTTATAGCGGCGTATTGTATGAAAAGAATATTTTGTATATGTGTGTTTTTGCATTTTTGTGTGGATGGCTAGTTTTCATTGACAAGAAATTGTTGCTGAACAATATATTACAGAGAATTTATTTTCATTTTGTGTGCTAGTAAAAAATTTTATTAGTTGTCAAGTACAAAATTTTTTTTAGAAGACTGGAAATTTATTTGTTATCAGGTAAATATTTTTAGTTTCTCTACTATCAAAAATGGAAACGGATCATATTTTCTCACTAGTCGCTAGTATAATAAATAAAAATAAGAAAACTAATTTTAAACCCTGATTTTTTCATTATTTTCGCACATTTTGAATATTTAAAAAAGCAATTCTTGCGGTGTGAATACGATATATTTCGTATAATTTACAAATATTTTCGTGCATATTTCGTGCATAGTTTTTTTTTTAGTGTAATGAGATTAGCGTACATTAAACAAATATTTTCGATTTAAGAAACAAATTTCTTTATATACTAGGGACAGTTTAATAGAATTTTTTCAGTTAAAGGGCTAACTATAATGTGCTAGATTAAGCAGCTATAAGGGCTAACTATAATGTGCTTAAGCTAGCTTAAGCAAATGTGCGAATACACACAACCAAATGTTGACAACTATAATGTACTTAAGAACTTTTCGTCAAGTTTCGTCAAATTTCATTTGCTTAAGCCAACATCGAAACCAATCGTACCTTGCTTAAGCAAACAGCTGCTTATACGTTTATTTATTGAAAATAGTTGAAACTGTTGCATTTGTTGGTACTTTTTTATTTTTGAATGTTTTCATTTCATTTCTAACATAACAAAAATTTAAATAAATTGTTTGTTTATGGTTTTAGATTAATTAGACGTAGACTTAAAATCATTTTTTGGTAAAATAAGAAGAAAATAGTTTTTGAATAGTACATATATTTGCAACTCAGCGAAGAAGATCTTTAAGTCAAATAAGTGCAATATAGCCACACAAAAGTCGTCAATAATTTGCTTAAGCATTTGATATGCTTTTCGTTGATTTCTGACAGTAACTTAAGCACATTATAGTTAGCCCTATAATGCTAGCTTAAGCAGCTGTACGAATACACACAACCAAATGTTGGCAACTATAATGTACTTAAGAACTTTTCGTCAAGTTTCATTTGCTTAAGCAAACACCGAAACCAATCGTACCTTGCTTAAGCAAACAGCTGCTTATACGTTTATTTATTGCAAATAGTTGAAATTTGTTGGTACTTTTTTATTTGTGAATGATTTCATTTCATTTCTAACATAACAAAAATTGAAATAAATTGCATGTTTATGGTTTTACGAGTATATTAATTAGACGTAGACATACATAAAATCAATTTTTGGAAAAATAAAAAGAAAATAGATTTTGAATAGTACATTTGCAACTCCGCGAAGAGATCTTTAAGTCAAATAATTACAATATAGCCACACAAAAGTCGTCAATAATTTGCTTAAGCATTTGACATGTTTTTCGTTGATTTCTGACAGTAACTTAAGCTAGCTTAAGCACATTATATTTAGCCCTTGAAAGAAGCGTTCGCTCAAGGCCCGCGAGACTTGTATTACCACCCTCATGTTCAACAGTCATATGACAGGTACGCTATAAGAAAATGCTAATGAATTTTTCGAAGGGAACACACGAGTATGCGTATACGAGTATATGTTTCTAGCAACCGTAGTTAGTCAATTCGTAATGTTTACCCTCATGGAATATGTTTCTTTTATGCAAATCATTTTCATATTATGAAAAAAAGTTTTTAATGACGTTAATAAAGTGTTTAGAAGATAATTTCTACAATAGAGATAATAATGAACTTAATAAAAAACTAATTTCTTTTATTTTTGTCTTATCTGACCCTATTGTGATATATTTCTGGGTATTATGGTTATGCTTTTTTTGATAAAAAGCTCTTAAGAGAAACTAAGAAAAAAAATATGTAGGAGGGGTCGCAATGAGCACAAAAATCCCAATTTTTTGAGAAAGTGCTAAAATATTAGTCTGCTCATGTACACCAAACTCTTTTTACACGGTGGAGACGGAACTGAAAAATCATGTTGAAAAAAAAATATCATGGAGAAACTACATGCGACATATAGAAAATTTAGGGATAAGTTTCAAATCGTAAAATAGTGTAGTTTGTTCTTTTTTATAACTAACGACTAATTTGTTCAATGAAATAAAAGCAAAAGTCCATCTTGTAAACTAAAGTATGCGACTGAAAGCGTCTTCTTTTTACCACAATGTAATTCTGAATATTGTACCTCATATTTTCTGGTAATTTTTTTTCCCTGAAAAAGTCTTAATTCTTTTATAACTCTGCTATTGCGAGTTTTGTTAATTTTTAGAGGAGTGTTGCAGCGCCTCTGGTGTTAAGTAGACGCATTAAATCGCTCAATTGAAAATAAAATTTTTCACTTATCCGAACATCTTTTTATCGAAAATCTCGAATAAGCGAAACAAAGTGCTTGTAATTTTACATTTTCGCTTAACCGAATTCGACTATAATTGTTTTAGTTCGTCGACGAATCTGCTAATCAACGAAGGAGTGCGCTGTGATGTACATAAGCTTCGAATAGTATTAATCGCTGTCGGAACAGATTTTTCGTAACCGGTGTTAAACAGATGTGTTACAGATTAATGTGGGAAACCTGTCTTTCGGCACTTAACACCGTGTAAGTATATGTGTTCACAAGCACCCCGAATCATCCCGTTCGTTGTAACACTAGTGTGCCACTTCTCATGCATGGTCCAACCCCCCTTCGTAAGCACCATTCTTAAGTGTTCGAGCTATCTAATCTCTTTTATCTGCTGTTTCGTAACAGCACATAGACCCTTTGCATTGGTAGACCGAAGTCCAGCAACCCACTAGCACTGGTACTCCCGAAGGAGACCTCACCAACAACCGGTCACGGAATTATGGCACCAAACGATGGCTGCCAGCATATCATCCTCAAGAGGACAGATATGGATCTCGCAATATCACATCGAATAGTGAGTCCAATATTGGAACAAATCTCTCTAACCCCCGGTAAACATTCTACCAGTTTAGGTTACTGGTCAAGGCTCTAAGGGGAACCCCTAAGTATTAACTTTCTATCGACTTTGGTCTTGAGCGGAGACTTTAGGTGACTTTTCACCTTCTACCAGACTAACATAGATTATCCCACTTCCTTTTCTACCTTATAAATATGTACATCCGTGTCTCTGTTGTTTCAGAGATTGGGCAGTAACATATAATATTGTTTTGACTAAATGGCCAAAGCTAATGTAAGGTTGTGCTTTTCGAGAAGTTTCAGGGATGGCCCACAAGGTTAACCCCATCTCATATATTGTTGCGGTTGCATTTCAAAAATAATATTAACCGTTTTCAAATCAAACATTAAAAAAAACCTGTAAAAATTAATATTATTACAATAGAATTTTTTTGTGATAAATTATCTTTAACCGTGACATCAGAGTGTTTGCACTACATCATTTTAGTCCACAATTTATGCCACATCACTTTTGTGTGATTCCCATGGCAATTGTAAATTCTAGTTTGGTTGCATTAAAAACGCGAAACATGTGAGACTGAGAGGTCAAACATTTAGCGTTAGCGGTGTTATTGTTAATTAAAAGTGACAATTTCTTTTTATAAAGCGGTTGAAATAAATTGAGCTATTGAAAATGCAATTTTAAGAATTGTTTTCGTAAATATATTTAATCTGAAAACTATAAATTTTATGAGTCGCATGTATCGTATATACATATGTACATGGATTCTAAACGCAACGCAACACAACAGTGAGGAATTATGGAGAGAATATAAATAAATCTGCAGTTTCTAAACAGGCAGTCCGAATTCAATGAAATTTATTGAAATTAAATTTTATATTTGAATTTTATATCACCACGCGCCTATGAAAAATTCAAACATATGACATTCTGATATCTTTAATCTAATAAGAAAGAAAAGATTAAAAAAAATATACTTGACTATTTGATATTCGTCTAAAGAAATTAAGCTTTTTTAACTATCTTGCTCCACCGTTTTTCTAATGGGAAAATCAAATCTTTCCCTAGCGGATTAAAACTCAAATTTTTGGGAGTTAAAAAATAAAGGATTAAGAACGCATTATATGCAGTTTATTTTAAAACTTTAAGAAAGTCGATTTACCCCTGATTTTTTTTTTTCAAAATAAAAATTACTTAATTTTTGCAATTATAATTATAAACAATAACAATTTTAAGGCATTACATATTTCATGAATTCCAAAGCTGCAATAAAAAACAATTATGATGCCACCTAGAAGAGATTTAGTATATTTTTAAGGTGTTACAATCATATTATTAAGCAATAAAACAATAAAAAACAATAAAATAAATCTCAATTCTGACAATATACTAAAAAAATTCCAATTTTGGAATTTTTCACAATTTTTGTTGGGAGTTGCGGTATTTTCAGAAAAACAATAATTTCATTTTACCACATTAACGATATCATTTCCTTTTTCCTTTTTCTGAGATTTTTAAATACCATATCCGTATTAATTTTTGCAGAAAGAGAACTATTGTTTTGTTGTATTTCGAAATTATATAAAAATATGTATGCAAAAACACATTGCCGCTATTTATGATTCTTTGAAAGTTATTACTATTATGTATAGAACAGAGAAATTTTTTTCTTTTGTTCTAAAGGAATCAGCTCGTTTCCAATTAAAACATTTTTTTTGGTTGGTAGCTTTGTTAAGCATCATCGCAATTATTATTTGCATACAAATGTTTTGCGAAATTCGAATACGAGAATTAACACAACAAATCCCAGTGTTAACTTTGCATAATTTTTCTTACTGGACTTTTATTTTATTTATTGTAACCATATTTAAGCTTTGATTTGAACATATCGCATATCGTTGCTTATGGCTGGTCTTTGAAGTGTTTAAGTTTAGATTAAATTTTTCAGAAGTTTTTCATGATGCTCACAATAACATTGACAATCGAAGGAAGTATGATCGAAACATAACGCGTATCGTTGTTAATGATATGTTAAAGTTTTTGTATTGCAACTTTTGCAATATTTTTATTTCGATCCAACCTAATAATACATTCAATACAAATTGATAAGGTTTATTTTCAAATTTTTTATATGTAGATAAAAAAATTTTATTAAAACACTTCAAGTTTTATTAACAAATCTCAACGTAATTCTTGATTTTTGCTTAATAATCATGAGGGTCACAATAACATTAAAGTGATTTCACAATCAATCGCTGCTTAAATTTTTCGATATTTCCGCTATCAGAATTTTATTAACAATAATTTTTAGTTAATAAAAACTTGAATGGAAAAAAACACCAAAATAATTTTTGTTTTTAAATTTCAGAAACTATGGCAGATGTTCCTAAAGTAGCAGATTTAGCGGCTGTTATAGAGCCCCACTTAAACGGTGGTAAATTAGTGTCATATAACAGCCGTTATCTTACCAAGGCTGGCGATAACTATGGCAGTGTAATGCTTGCAATCACGGCAAACATAGAAAAACCCGGTGGCGAAATTGAAGAGTTACCGCTTGTAGCCAAGCTGCCACCCATTACGAATGAACTATTTTGGGAAATGTTTCAACCAGAACGTACATGTCTTACCGAAAATGCTGTCTATAAACATTTAAGTCCTGCTATACGTTCATTGCAATTGGAAGCTGGCATTGCAGAAAATGAACTTTTCGATGATTTTCCAGTATATTACGGCAGCCGAATTTCATTGAATCCCAATTCTAAGAAAGTTGATCGTGATGCTGTATTGGTGCAGGAAAATCTACAAACATCTGGCTTTAAGGCGGGCAATCGTCACAAACCTTTTGATATGTTGCAAACAAAATTAATTTTACAAGAAATGGCAAAGTATCATGCCTTGCCAATAGCATTAAGATTACAAAAACCGGATGAGTTTAACACAATTATAAGACCATATTTTCGAAGATTTAATATGAATACAGGAATGGGTCCAGGCGTAAAAGAGCAAATGGAAGTGGTAAGTTTCATTTAAAATTAAGGACATGAATGCATTTTCGAAGTATATGATTAGTTTAAGAACACTGGAAAACAAACAGATAAGGTTCGAAAAAAATAAATATTTTAAGGCAGACATACATATAAATACTTCTGAAAGAAGGAGTTCTGTATGATCAATAATTAAATTTTTTCTTGGGAAATTTTATTATCAGCTGAATTCAAAAAACTCCCGAGGAAATGACATCCCGGGAAATTTAATTTTTGCGGGGAAAAATTCTACTATTCTAAAAAGCAGTGGGAAAATACTGAAATATGGCAGAGGGAATGTATGGGTCAGCTTACATTTTATTGTGTAGAAATGTAAGAGTTTAGCAATGTAAATTTAATAAAAGTTTATATTTTCATTAACAATTAGAATGTGAACCTATTTGTGCTTAATTAAATTATTGGAGAGTAAAATCTACAGGGCAACAATTTACTTGGGGATAAAATGTATGCTTAGGAAATTTCCCTTTGCGTGATTGTTTTTAAGGTTTTGGTGTTTTGTATTCAATATTTTATTGCATCTCTATATGTACGCACATACATAAATACAAAATATGTATAGGTAACGAAAGAGAAACAAAGCGAAACTTTCCTTGTACATAAAGGGTTTTTCAACAAGAACATTGTTTTCTAAAACAAAAAATGTAGATGAAGACAATTAAAATTTTTATTGTATTGAGAAGAGAAAAGTTCGGCAATTATGAATGAGAAATGATATCTGGCAAACGTCCACCACGAGCACGCTGACAGATGTCGATACTTTCATTAAAGTTTTTAATCACTTTTTGGCAAAATGGCGGATCTATTTCGTTAATCAAATCACGGATTTTGAGTTTTAAGGCTGCAATCGATTCGATTGGCTCCGTATAGACTCTGTCCTTAACATAGCCGTACATAAAATAGTCCAGTTTGTGTTAAATCACACGATCTGGCTGGCCACTTAACAGCTGATTTTCGTGAAATTATCCGATCGGGAAATTTGGTTTGCAATAAAACCAGCGGGTTGTTCCTGCACCAGTTGAACCTTGTAAGGCTTCAAAGCCAAATACTTACTGGTGGTCTTTGCTGAAGTGGTTAGCGCGTTGACTATTAAGCAAACAATGACTTGGGGCCTGGGTTCAAACCCTGGCCAGACAAGTCAATCAACATCATTAATTTCTCTAATGTACATTAGTGAGACATTGTATTAATTGTTGTCGGACTATTTAGTGATGAAGGCATAGAACTGGTCACTAAAAAACTATTCCTGCTGTTCCAAGCTAATAAACACAACATCGCCCTCCTTCGTCGGTTAGCAGAAACATCGGCGAAGTAAAACAATTAATAATATATCCGCTAATACAGCTTAACAAAGTTAATGCATCTACTTAACACCAGAGGCGCCTCAACACTACTATAAAAATTAACATAACGCGCAAAGCAGAGTTGTAAAAAGTATTAAGTCTTCTAAATTTTGAACATCTACCTTCTCTACCCTATCCCCTCGCTGAGTTCCCGCAAAATGCACTGCATATGTACGTAGGGATCATCCCCTGAATGCTGGTCCTAATAAAAAAAAAAAAATCTCCATGTGCTGGTTTTGGATAACTCCAATTGTTGAGAACGTCGAGGTATTGACAAATTTAGATCTGCTTCAACATTGTGGCTCACGGCTCAGTTGAACAACCCGGTCGAACACGCGTTGGTGTTGGCACATTTTGTATCGAGCCTGTCGACTCAAATTTAATAGCGGTCACAGAAGGACGATTATCATGAATTTCACGAAATGTAACTTTAAAAGAACCATCATTTTCATAGTGGATTTTAATTATTTTTATGCGATTTTCGAGCAAAATTGAATTAATTGTATCAATTGCCAATGCATACTACGAATACGTCAAAAAACTAAATGTCAAAACTATCATGTTGTTAGTGTAGCCACAATTGAAAAACAAAGTTCTTGTTTAAAAACCCTTTACTTTTAATTCTGTACTCCCCGTAACGCTCTTTCACCCTCTCGGCTATAAACACAAGGTTTTTCAAAGTAAACTTTGCGTGTCTAAATGCGGCCTTAATACTATTTGAGACCATTTAAAAAAAAATATTTATGAAATTATCTGTCTAACCCACGATATCGAACGATGTCGATCGCTTGATTTTTAGACGTAAAAAATCTATCTTGCGTTCCACTAATAACCGATTTTATTTAACTTATTAAATGTTTACTGGAAGAAAAGCAAAACAAATAAAAATCAAGCGATCGACATCGTTCGATATCGTGGGTTAGGCAGTATGTGTTTTATCTACGTTATTATTCGTTTTAGAAGAATAATATTTATTATTATTTGTGATGTCGTTGTAGTTAACTTGAATTTATTTATAACTTTGGGCCTGTTCGGAAATGCATCACTGCGCCGCATCTGATGCTTTGTAAGTTCTGAAAATCAACGGCTGGTAACACTGCATATGCTGTTTTGTATCAGCTGAGAAAACTAATCACACATGCTCATCAAATGAGGCGCGGTGATGCATTTCCGAACAGGCCCTTTGCTTAACAAATTCATATTTTTCGAATGAACATAATATAATTAATCGACTTTCCGTTTCGTTCGAATAACTATTCTGGATTAAGTTCTATTAATTTTGGAACAAAGCACATATATTTCCTTATTCGAGCAACTACTGAGACCATTAAAATAAGTATTTAATATTATAACGAAAGTATAATTAAAGTCAAGATGATCTTCCGTAAAGCTGCTTACATTTTTTTTAAATGGCAAACAAATATTTAATCCGTTTATAACGAATTTCATTTGCACAACAAAAGCTTTTATCAATTTTTTTCAATTAAGTGTTTACTCACAAAAAAAAAATGATTAATTTTCATTTCATATTTTAATTGAATGAAACAATTATTTGAATTGATTTTATTTTCATTTAGAACAATGTTAACAGCACAGAGAAATAGTAAAAAGAGATTTTCATTATGAACACGGCAGATTCAATTACTGAAATTGTATATTCAATCACTAAAAATAAAGTTTTCAATTACTCAAAATTTTATAAAAAAAGTTAGAAAAATTTTTATTTGATCACACAATTAATTGATTTAATTGCAGGATTATTTGAAACTAGTTTTAAATTTTGATTGAAAATATTTTTGAAATAAGTTTTTCAGTGAATACAACTAAAGTCAAGAAACCATAAAATTTTAAATGTTTCCGTTCAATTAGTTTGCATTTTGTGCAGTTCTTCTGAGTATGCGATATTGTTTTAAGGAAATTAAAATCTTTTAATTACATTTTTAATTGTTAGACGATTTGTTTTTAATTGGAAAAATTCAAAATAATTTCGTGATTGGTTGAGAACTAATTAATTATTTAATTGATTCTTCTTTTTACTTTTTTCTGCGTATAAAGAATAAAATTTGCGGGTTCGAACTTTACTGTAATATTATTTAAAGAATTTTTTTCTTAAAACGAATTGATTTCATCTCGTTTTTGTAGATTTTGAATTAATCAAAAGTCAAGAATAATTAGTAGTAAACAATTAAAAGCTTACATACATTTAGGAGCGTCAGTAAAATAAGCTTTGCATGGTAAAAGAAAAAGCTTTACGTGAGCCGTGCTAGTAAACCAATTTAATCAAACGCCTAAGAATATAAAAACTATATCTCTGTAAGATCTATATATAAAATAATTGGAATCTAAGGACTGTAAATCAAAAAGAATCGGAATGCAATTATGGAATTAAAAACATTGCGATCGGAATATGTAACTCCCCGCAATAAATGTTGCATGAAATACAATTTTTATTTATTTTTTTTAGGAATTATATCAAGAAGTTGCCAATGCTACAAATAACAATGAAAACTGTGTGGAACGTGTTAAAGAACTAATGCAAGAATATGACATGTTTGTGGCAAAACCTGACAAAGAAGATGACTTGTTTAGCTCAATAGTGCACTGTGATATGTGGATTAATAATCTCATGTTAAAATATGGTAAAACAAACACGTAATAATTTTTTATTTTTGCTAAATTTATCAAAAAAAAAAAAAAAAAAATATGTCCTATTTTTCAGATGAGAATGGCCAATCGTGTAAAGTGAAATTTGTTGATTTTCAAATTTCCCAATACGAAAGTTGCGTACATGATATTGTATTCTTGTTATTTTCCAGTGTTGAGATTCCTATAATTGAATATCATCTTGATGAATTGCTACAATTTTATTATCAGGCATTTATAGAATGTTTAAAATCAGTTAATGTTTGCACTGATGAATATTCATTTGTCGGGTAAGTAAAGTGCGGTCGGTGGTGAGATTTTCAATTAAAAATCTTGATATTTTCTCGTTGAATCATGATTTGATTTTCTATTGTTGTTTTACTGAGAAACATGCGGGCTGAAGAATAGAAAATTAACGTGTAGAAATTATCAATTCTTTGTAAATTTTATATACCGACAACAAAAATTTTGTACATCATTTCTTACAAATATTGTAAAATTATCAAAAACATTAATTTGAATGACATCTTGATGCAAACTGCTTTCAATTTTTTTTTTCAGCTTCATGAAGGAAATACACAAATGTGCTCCTATTGAAATTTGTCATGCTCTTTTCATGACAAGAATAATATTGGCCGATAACAGTACAATGCCAGATGACTATAAGGACATGAATATGGACGTATTGAGTCGTAATGTCGGCAAAAAGAATATTACAGAAAAAATTGGTCACACTATACGAATTGCTCAAAAATATAAATTTTTTTACAAAGACTAATTATTTAAGATTTAAACTAGAATGGGGAAATAGTTAATTAGTTCAAAATATGAATAATTTAAACTTGCATATATTAAAATCAAAGAAATAATAAAGGATGTAGGCAAAAAATATATTATATTATTAGCAGCAAAATAAATAAATAAAATGGAAAACTATAATTCTATCTATCAGAAATATTGTAATCGGCCATAAATAGAGACAAGTCACATGACTGGTATTCAACCTGACCATTTTACATGGTGTTGTCACACTACTTTTGCTACTTTTAATTACTCAATACATACTAATCAATTCTTTTCGTTTGGGTATTTAGTACTACTCGGCACTTTTCTAAGGTCAGCTTTTAGGCAAAGTTGTAGATAATTTAATACAGAGTTGAAGATCGACCATTAAATTTTCAGTGGATTTTTTTTATAAATATAAAACTTTGAAAGTATTTAGTATCCGAAAAATTCTTAAATGCTTAATAATCGGTACCCATTACTAAACACTTTGGCTGCAATATAATGAAGATATTTCTTCTTTTCACTAATACTAAAGAGAAAATAATCCCTTGAACATTTTACAACCAGCATTGACTACTAACGATAAAGTTGACTTTGTTCTGTTTATCTCCTACATAAATTGATGTCAGGATCAACAGATCTTGTTTGAGCTATTTCGCCAAGATTTATAAATTTCTTTACTATTTGTCAAGACCATATCAAGAGAGCATTAAAAATAGTAAACTGACGTACTCGTTGTGGATAACAATAGATTTCTGCTGACAGTCTTTTGCATCTTCTTCTCGATGGCTTAGAAAATAACAAGAGCCTAAAGAGTTAAAAGTGGCCAATTGCGGTAAATGAACTTTAAAAATAGTTACAGACTAAGGAGAAATATCACACTCAGTCTTGTTTCAGCCAAAAAGAAACAAAACCAAACACTTTTGATTGCAAATAGTTTATGGTCCTTTCAACCGGACTTAAGATGCCATCATTATAAATGCATAATAAAGAAGTGATATTATTGAATTATTTCGTTCAGGAGTAGCAAGCACAACTCTAGTGCGAGGCACACATTTGCACAAGCAACTGGAACAATATAATTTGCCACAACTGTTATTGATATGCAAAAACAAGCCCAAAAGTATGCTAAAAAATATATAAAAAGCAAAATATCTTATATTATTAAGCAAATGCAATTGTGTCTTTTGTTGTTTATATCAGCAATTCCCTACCAGTTTTGGTCTTTATACTATGTTCACACGACAAACTGAAACACTAGGTTCGCTCCGTGAACCTCGATGGCGAACCCATGTGTTCTCACGACATATTCTATGTTGGTTCGTACTTCGACATTCTTTTATTGCTTAAAATATAATTGACTATTTATTGCTTTTTCATTTTATTTAATTATTTACATAAATATAATTATATGCTTTATATTTGTTCAATGTTTTTATTAAATTTTAGCACTTATCAATTGTTTTTCTTTGTTAAAATAATTTTGCACAACTAGTTCAGATAAACTAGCGATAATTTGTTATCAAAATTAGAGATGATAGTAAATTATACGGGTTCGCAACAAGGTTCAAAATGAAACACGTAGGTTCGCTCTCAAAATTTTGTATGGCGAAACATGTAGGTTCAATCAAGGTTGGCCCGCGAACCAAGAATGAGAGCGCGAACCTCTATAATTTCTGTCCGTGTGAACATAGTATTACTTGGAAAAAAAAAGAAACAGATTGAATATGTTCCGGACTAGTTAAAAATTTAACATCAGAAATTTTTATTTTTCTTATGTAGAATGGGACCGATCGCAAAATAAATGGTATAAATTGTTGTATGTCATCAAAAATTTTTTTTAACATTTATTATTTATTGAATCTTCAATTATAGATTAAATTATCAATAAGTTTTTCAAATCTTAAACCTAAAAATATTAAATATATGTAAGTTTAGCCAATGCTAAACAAAATTTTTAATTTCAAAGGTTAATTTTTGTTTTTTTTTTCATCTCTCGTGAACGGATGAGAAAAAGAGTATCCCTTCTTTTCAGCCGGGTGTGGCATCTATAATGAAGAATGTTGCGCGCAAGTACATTTGGGTGCAACTTAAGTTTTTTTTATATATTTTTCGCGTGTTTAGAAAATACTGTCTTCACCAACGTAACGTCTAGATCTTTATGGATTCGATAACTTCTGACATACCAGGGTTCTGCTGTTATTGTACGTAGAATTTTATTCTGTCCCTTTGAATTTTTTCGACATTCGATGCTGAGCAGTGTCCCATAACTGGAATCCATATGACCATATTGGTTTCAGGATCGCGTTGTATAATAGAAGTTTTCAGTCTAGGCTTAGTATAGAATTTCTTCCAATAAGCCAATTCATTTGGGTTGCTTTTAATTTTATTTGTGTTAACTTTGCGTCTATATGCGATTTCCATGTTAAACGACGATCTAGATGAACGCCTAGGTATTTGACTACAGTGGGTTGTGGTATAGTCTCGGTGTAAATTTTTATAGGTGGGTATGTTTCCAACGTAAAAGTGACGCGTTTGAGCCATTTTTCCAGTTTGGATATACATCCTTGTAAGTTGCGGGAAGCTTCTACAGGGCTTTCATGAACGCTTAGAAAAGCTGTATCATCAGCAAATGTTAACGTGTGAATGTTACTGCTTAACGGTAAGTCAGAGGCATATATTAAGTAAAGTAATGGACCGAAGATACTGCCTTGAGGGACTCCGGCTTCAATCGACTGCGGAGGGCTAAAAAAATGCATTCGTAACTACAAATGTACGTTCCATTAAATAGCTTTTTAAAAGCTTGACAATGTTTGCTGGTAGATTTTGTATTAGTTTGTTGATAAGACCTTCGTACCATACTTTATCGAAGGCTTGAGAAACATCTATAAAGAGCGCAGAGCAATATTTTAACATATTCAGCGTGATTACGGGTGGCGTATTACGGCTACGCCAAGTACTAGATTAAAGAAAAGTTCAAGATTTTTCTTTAATCTATTACTTGGCGGACACGAAATACGCCACCCGTAATCAGGTTCAATAAATAATTTTGAAAGAAAATTTAACATATACATTTGTAGATACTTATATTTTAAAAAATACGATTAATATAATCTCGTTTCGATTGGTGATTTTCCATTACTGGTGTGCTTTAGTAATATAAAAGAAGTCCAGCAATAAGATGACAAACAACGTGAATAAATTGAGTAAAGTGCGACACGAACTCTTTCTGCAAAGACATTAAATATTTACAGTTTATTTTACACTGCCGAAATAATTCTTTTTTTCTTAAAATTACTTTAAAACTTTTTCTTTTAATTGTAGTTGTAAGAAAATAATAAATTTTATAAATGTCTTATACTGTACATATTTGTTGCACGCAAATTTCGTTTTAAGTCAGAGTGTTGAAGTAGAAACACAGCTGGAAAACTGGTCATTGATTACATATGTAATGGAGGTTTTAATGTATTATTTTGCAAGGCAAAACAATGCAATCATTTGGAAACGAGAAGGTAATTTGATCACACACAAAAATTACACACTGTTTACCACTTCTTACGATGAATGAATGTATTGTTTTAAATTGTTAAAAACAAATGAATTATAGGATTTACTCGCAGTACACATTAAACGAATTCATTACTTTTCTAGGACATGTTCTGTGTTAACAATAATGAATTCTGGAATTAAATAATACATTTTGTACACTACTCTCTCGTTTATTATTCATTACCTTTTCCCGCCGGGAGTGTATACATTTTATAGTACTTCTCTCTCTTTCTCGCCAAAAAAGAGAGTTGCATGCAATAAATTTGCGTAGTGAAAATACGGTATTAGTTTTCATTTTTGGGGATTTTAAAATTTGTTAACTTTTTCGCGCACCCTTAATCATTTTGCTCTCCATCCAATCTTAAACTGCGATAAGAACGAATATTGGATGAATTAAAAACTACAAAACCTTGCAATATTTTCACTTTCTTACCACGTGATTTATGCGTTTAAAGACTCTAGCAGTATCATTGACGCACGAGATGCCCAATGGACGCGGACATTATATGATTACAAACGCACAACTCAACTGTCCAATTTTCATTAGTACACACATACATATATGCTAACGAATCTGTCAAGATAATTCCATTCATTATAGCGAAAGGGACTAAGTGTCAAAGAGATAACATGTTTTTTTAATAGAAAAGAAATATGGAAATAATTGATTAGCTTCAGAGGCAATCGTAGACAGTAACATTTTATTTCAATAATAGTGTTATAAATGAAATTGTTAATATCAGTGCTTAAAGCCACGATGCAGAGTGGGGACTTTTGTCTAACAAATGGTAAAAAATCTGCAGCTGATAAGCTTCTAATGGGATTTAGATGAAACATATAACAGCTTTAGAGGAGAAGTTAAGATTTCTGTCGCATGTCCTATGCCTACGAAGTGGCCCTCTAGCAAAGCTTCAGTGAGCCAAAGTTGACTACCTGGGACTCGAAAAACACTTCTGAGGCTTGTAATTTTTCTTAAATGACATCCATTTAAAAATATATATTCTATGGCATGCGAGGTATGAAGGCATATATTAAGACAATATTTCTTTATATTTTTAACCTTAATTCAAAGCGCTTAGAATTTTTTAAATTTAAAAATGTTACAAGGCTCCGAATATTGTTTTGAGTCCCAGGTAGTCAACTTTGGCCCCACTGTGCGTTATAAGCCTAAATACTAGAGTTGTCAACCGATTAAGAATAATTCGATTAATCGATCAAACAAAACTAAATTCTTGTTCGAATAATTTTAAAATGCCGAATTTCGAATAACGAATAAATCGATTAATTTATGTCAATTAATCGAACATAGTTTTGCATACGTAAAAAATGTGTTAAATTTGTTTGTATGATTTGAGACAAAGCGAGTACTTTATATCAACCAATACATGTTATTTTGCACATATGTACCTAGTAGTCGTGCTATGTTTTAAATGAAACGTTAAACAATTTTCAAGAATGGGTTTTTTTTTTACTGTCAGATGAATAAGTTAGAAATATACTAAAAGCCAAAAGAGAAACAATTGCTTTATATAAATCTTATCATATAAGTAGAAAATGTTGGTATTGTATTCTATTTTTTTTTTTTATTATATAATTATCTTTCAGAATGAGCTCGGTTTGGAAGTATTTTACCAAGAACAAAAATGAACAAAAACAAAGTCACATGCAAGTGTCGTTCTAAAGTATACAAAATTGTTGGATCAACAACAAAAAAAAAAAAATTAATAATTCTTATGCAACAGATTTACTAAAACGCATTAAAATAAGAATAAATAAGAGACGTATAAAACTTTAAAATACGTTAATAATATTTTTTAAATTCTGGAAATTTTCTGTGCAATGAAAGTCTTTCAAATATTCTTCAAAAATTTAAACTAAAGAATGTGCTAATTAATTATACTCTAGATTATTTTATGTTGAAAGTAACCACAATAATATAATAATAAAGTAATGATATAGAAGAATTTATTATTAATGAAAATAACAATCTTTTATGCGAATTAAATAATTCTATTCAAAATATTAAATCAGATAATAAAAAAGAATTCAGCGATATATTAGACGATATAGTATATTTGGAAAAATTAGATATTTAAACTATTTTATGTTTTCACACTATATCACCTACCTCGAAAATTAGCGAGAGTTTTTTCAAAATCTTATTTAATAAAAACAAAAACCAAAAATCGTTTGAAAGCAAAAAAATTGTTTTTAAAAGATTATTTCTTAAGAACATCCTAAATTGTCTAATTTAACAAAAAAAAAAAAAAAAAAATCATTTGAGATATTTTGACTGAATAAAACATGTGTGTTTGAAATATTAAAATCGAAGTAATCTCAGTTATTACATTTTTAAGTTTTTTTTATGTATTATTAATTTTATGTATATTTTTTTTGTTGATATAAATAAAATTTTACATTTATTTGTGCATGTAGTGAAGCATTTATGTTTTAAATTTAATTTATTTGTTGCGGGTTAGCAATATCTAAAAATATATTTCGTTGGTAGCCATACCAACACATCAGTAGATGTTTTACCCTTTATTTTAAAAAAATTTTAAAGCTTTGTAATTCACAAATTTATTTGTGAGTTTTCGTATAAATGGATGAGCTTTAAAATTTCTTAAACATAAAGGGTAAAACATCTACTGATGAGTTGGTATATATATATATATATATATATATATATATATATATATATATTTAGATATTGCTAACCCGCCACAAATAAATAAAAGTTGATAAAAATATTAACTATATAATTTTTAATTAATTTTGATTATATACTTATGCATTTTTGTATTAATGACAAACATTTATTTTTTGTCAATAAATTATTTTTAAGCATTTATTTATTCGTTGTTCTCATCGATTAATCGAATAAATTTTTAGCTTTAATCGTTTGATCGAAAGAACAAAAACTATTATTTGAATTATTCGAACAAACTTGAAAGGCGAATAATTGACAACTCTACTAAATACTCCTCTAAATCTGTTTTCAGTTCCATCTAAATCCAAGCAGCCGTTTAGAATATTTGTTACGATTTATTTAGCACAAGTCCCCACTGTGCAATGTCAGCCGAAAAGTAAATTACAAAAAACAATCTGTCTACTATATACATACACTGTATACAACAAAAATTTTACTTTAATTTTTTTATAAGTTTTCTATGGCATTTAGATAAATTGGCAGTACCGTCCTGTCCGACTATTTCCACCGCTACCACTCGCATGTATTTTCAATCAAAAGAATGAACAGTTTAGAGTCTTGTTTTCTACAATTCGTAGTGTAATTTTTAATTCGCAACTGACTGTCTTAAATACTTTTTATTAGACTTAATCGTTGAAAGTGAGTTTTTAATTGAAAAGCTAAAGTGTGTAAAGTGACTTTAAGGCGTGTCAATGTTTGCAATTCAATATGGATTTTAATTAATGTTAAAGTATAGTCACAAAAACAAATAAAAAACACTTTTTCTTTAGAATTCAATGCTAAATGCTGTTGTGAATATTAAAAAAAAAGTAAAAATATAATAATAATATTGTTATGGAATGTTAAATTGTATGTTATTTATTTTTAATAATTCTTAGTTTTCAGCATAAATTCTCATCACATTTCGAACAGGTTGCAAGTGGTGTTTTATTATTTCTGATCTAATAAAATTCTTTTTGGGGAATTCTATTTGTTGCAATTAAATAGACTTAAAATTCATGCTTTCGACTATATTTTTTGTTTTTCATAATTTTAAAGCGATTGATAATGTTTGAAAGCTACCCTTGAATTGGTGTTAGCAACCAATGAAATCCAGCTAGTCCATAACAAACAAAGTCGATTTTTTTCATTATGTTTAATTACTTCTTGTTTTACTACTTCTTAATTTTTAATTTAATCAGTTTTGTTAGATATTGATGCCGCATTTAATTTAATTTAATATATTATAATATTTCATTTTTATATCTTTATACTATTATTAATAATTTTTATATATTTTTGAGTTACTGTTATACGTTGTACGTATTAGTTATAATCCATTGTAATATTTTCCTGGCCATATGAAGGCTTTTGTTATTACAGAATTTTATGAATAAATAAATAAAATAAATAAATAAATATGTGCCACTAAATGTGCCTGTCAAATTTCCCACTGCAAAATGCACACATGGTGTGTAAAAGCAAAAACAAATTTGATTCTGTAAATGTCAGCCTACTTTTGCAGTGTAAAATTTTTCAATTAGAGCGTATTCTATTTTGAACTGACAAATCACCTGACATCATCTGTTTTGTAAGTCAATTGCTTGTGGCGCCAAGAACAAGTGTTTATTATTCGGCAAATTTAAATTAAAACAATTTTATTTATATCAAAATCTATGTATTTATACATATTCTTAAAAAAAATAAAATTTAAAAAAATATAATCACAAAAAGAGAAGTTGAAAGTTATTATAGGTTATGTCAGATGAAACCAAAAACCCAAGTGTAAATGCAAAAATTATAAACGGTCTGTATATTGTAAATTTTGACAGACATAAGCCATTACGGATGCATCGTCAACTGACAAAGCCACTGTAAAATACATAGTGTCTAAACCACCATAAGGCGGAGTTCCTATCCAAAAAATTTTAACTATTTAAATTGCTGTCAAAAATACAATGTCAAAGTTCGCGATAGGTAGGATATTATTTTATTTCATGATGACGTAGTCTAGTACATTTATTTAGGTACCAGCCTTTGCCCGAGACTTTTTTCACACTACATGTTCATATTGGCATAAAGCTACTTACACAGGATGTTAATGTAAAATTGTGAAAACATGAAAATTTCCAATTCGTCCCGTTTTTGCCTCTTATAAAGTAGTCTATATTTCTGGGTCACAGGCTATCCGCGTACAAAATTTCACCAAAATATATTAAGAGAACTTATCAAAAAGAAAAAAGTAACAAAAATAAAAAAGTGCCATAGGTAAAAAAGTACCAAAAGTTAATTTATACAAAATTTTTACAAAATGTTATTAAAAGAAAATAAAAAGTACCAAAATTCCAATTTGTCCCTTTTTTACTTTTATCCGTCTACCAAAATATCACCCTAATCCAATAAGAGTATTTCTGAAAAAGAAATATAAGCAACAAAAGTAACAAAGTGCCATAAATAAAAAAAGAACCAAAACTATGCTAATTTATACAAAATTTTTATAAAAAAAAAAATTCCAAAACTAAAAATTTGTTCTATCTTTATTCTTAAAAATTCGCGTACAAAATTTTACCCAAATCCATAAAGATAAATTATCAAAAAGAAAAAAGTAACAAAAATAAAAAAGTGCCATAGGTAAAAAAGTACCAAAAGTTAATTTATACAAAATTTTTACAAAATGTTAGTAAAAAAATAAAAAGTTCCAAAAGTAACAATTTGTCCCTTTTTACTTTTCACAAGTACTCTACATTTAAATATGGGTCACAGGCAGCGTTGCCAAATGTGCAGATTTATCTGTTTTTTTCAAGTTTTTCAAAGCATTGAGCAGTTTTAAATTTGGTTTCTTTGTACGTAAAGCAGTTTTTTTTATATATAAAATAAATTATATAAACGATGAATTTTTTGGTATTTGTTCTATATGCAGGTTTTCATTGGAAAATCTGTTTTTTTTTATAAATTTGCACTTTATTTATAAAAAAAATATGGCAGCATTGATCACAGGCTATCTGTCTACCAAATTTTACCCTAATCCAATAAGAGAATTTCTGAAAAAGAAATATAAGTAACAAAAGTAACAAAGTGCCATAAATAAAAAAAAAATTACGATAGCACTCCGGGAGAGAAGTGTAAACTTCTTTTAGCGCGGTACTCATATTTGTTTTTAATTAATTATATTAAGGCAACCTGTAAGCTGGCAATATTTTTTTGCCTTTCTAATATAGGAAAGAAATCTTGGAAAAATATTGGCAAGCTTACTGGTTGCCTAGAAATGAGTTGGTATTGTACCAATGAAGAACTTCGTCCTTATTTTGATCTCAGTACTTTTAACGGCCGAAATTTTTTGGATAGGAACTTGGCATTATTTTCATATTTATGTTGATGTGCGGATATCACTTCTTTTTTCTAAGTTGGTTTTGTATAAATATGTATATGTATGTATATATAATTTTGGTTTTTTAGCAGTTAACGGTTAGGTTATTTAATGTGAATCTTTCTAGCTATACTGGAATAGCCCCATATAAAGAGGGAGCACCCTAGTCCCCCTAGATGAAGAGTGCCTAACCTTAGTATCCCATGTCCTGTCCTGGTTCTAAGCTACCTGCCCACCAATTTTAAGCCGTTCTTGATTTATAAATAGTGTAACTAACACGACTTTCTTTTGTATAAAGATATATCTGCTTATTCTACGACACTTGCTAGTTTGGAAACACTTAGCCAAGACACACGTGTGTTTAGTCGAGACACAAAGTCTTTCAAAAATACCAAACTTAGCCAAGACACAAACCGCATTCGGGAGATCCCAAAAACTTGGACACAAATCCCCTAAAAATCCCAGAAATCCCGGAAAATTTCCCGGGGAAAATGGCAACACTGAAAATTTTAAAAATTTCCAAACCGGTAACGCTGTATAGTCGTCATACATAGACTATACAAAAAGATGTCATGCTTTTTTTTATAAAGCGTCTCATCACGGTGTCGTTTTTATTTAGCGTCTCATCACGGTGTCGTGAGTTCAGAGAGTTAGTCTCAGCTAAAGAAGTTTTCACTTCAACATCTACAATATGCGTACCGCGCTAAAAGAAATTTTCACATCAAAAAGTACCAAAAATTTATATATACAAAATTTTTATAAAATGTTAGTAAAAAAAGGAAAATTACCAAAAGTACTAATTTGTCCCTTTTTTACTCTAACCAAGTACCCATCCAAATCCCTTAAACGCTTTTCACATTACATATATAGTGAAACAAACATACAAACTTTCAAATTTATAATATTAGTAGCATTAGTAGGATACCATTTTTAAAAAATAGCCGGATTTTTTTTGCCAATAATGGTTATTTAGAATGATATAAAAAAAATTTTATAAATAATCAAATAAAAAATCGTCACATCTGGCATCACCGTTTGCCACAACAGATAATTTAAGAAGGAAAAACAAACAACAAACTAAACATAAAAATTAGAAAAAATAAAAATAAAATTAATAGCAAACAATTACAAATACACTATCAACAAACCGTTAAAGAGTGAATAAAACAACTCAATTACAATTTAAAACAAATTACTCATGAGTGAACACGATCGTACCAGTAAATTTCATAAATAAACAAATTTTAGAGCGGTTGGTGTCGCTGGGGACGACAACAAGAATTCTACAACATTGAAGCACCACCATTCAACCACCCATAAGTAATGAAGAAGACTATCGCAAAGCAGAGAGCTCGCTGGTGTGGTGATCACTTGGTTAAAGCGTGCACGATTTATCATACAATGACGTGAATCGTATCAAAAAAATTATTATTGTACAGACAGACTGCGGGTATATACGCCTTTACGCGAAAGCTTTATCTTTTGTTCTTTGTTTTATTTTATTTTTTTTTTTTGCCATATGAACTTTGTAATCAGCTTCTTTTTTTCAATATTATTCTTTAACAATTATGTATGTACTCTTATGTACCAAAGCCACTGAAAAGTCTTCATTTAAAATATTGTGAACTGCACAGAAAAAATTTAATTTAATTTTCATTTAAAAAAAATGCATTAATGAATTTTTAAATTTGTTGTGTATTAACGGAACTAAGAAAAGAACAAAAAAATATACAAATTTCAAAAAAAAAGTCAACAAATTAATTTAGAAAAAATACATGGAATCAACCAAAATTTCTGGCATTCGATGCAGTTTTTCCAAATCTTGAAAATCGTTTTGAAATTTTTCGACACCGATATCTCACAAGAGACTTAACCGATTTCGATTAAATTTAAAGCATTCGACGAAATATGCATATGTACGTTCAAAATGCAAAATGGATATGGGAAATGCCGCAAATTAATTTTACAATTACTTTTATAATAAAAAAAACGCTTAAAAACGAAAGTTGAATATCCAATTACGAAGAACTTTTGAAGTTCTTAATATAAAAGGTTTTTCGAAATTTTTCGCAAACGATCCAAGAAAATACTAGAATTTCATGAAATTTTTTGCAGTCGAATTATTTTTTTTGCAATTTTTTTTTATATACCATTTTTTAAAGTAAAATATTTTCTCAAAAACTTCATTTCCTCAAAATATATCGAACCGAATTCGGTAGCTGATCTCAAGAGATGAAAGTGAGGTGAATGTCTTTAGAATAATGCAAAGTTGGTTGTGAGCGCCTAAGCCAGCCACTCTTAAATTATGGGCATATATATAATTACGTACAAACACACATACATAAATCCGCAAGAACGTCATCGTAAAAATAGTCAGAATAGATTACCATGATCTCAAAACGTCGAGATCTGATAAAAACTTGGCTTTCGAAAATCGGAGTGAAATTAGTAAATTTCTAGTTTTGGTAGCAGAAAGTTAAAGAAAAACTATTTGCCAGCCGTATATTTTGAAAATGAAAATAAAATTTGATAAATAAATTAATATTTTTAAAAGAAAATAAATATTTGGCTACATTCTCATTTGTATTTTTTTTAAAGGAAATTACAGAAAATTTAAAATTCTTTGTTCTCTAAAGTTGAAAGTTTCATTAAAATTAATTCGTATTTACATTGCAGGGGTCTATAGCCCTTGATCGTAAAAATCTCTGCTACGTTAATCAATTGAGAGAATTTGTTTATATCTGCTGCAATCATTTTAATGAGCCAACAACAAACAAAATCTTTACCACAAACACTAAACACAAAAAAATATTATAAAAAATTATTTTCGAGAGTAATAACCGCCACATACTTAAAAAACGGGTCTTTGTGGACTGGCTGGTTATGAACCTCGACAAAATGATTGGCGATAAAGGAGTATACATTGCAATTATATACATATATATTTATGTGATAAAGAAATATAAATAACACAGGGCGCTCGACTTTCAATTACCTCATGGAAAGTGTAAAAATGTATATGTAAATGAATTCATGTATACCCAGCAAAACTTTGCATGCCAAAGTAATGCGTAAATATTGCTAATAAAGATACCCTGTTTTACTTGCTAATTTTATTTTGGCATTTTAAAAACTTGATGAATTAAAATTAACAGTTTATTAATGCCAATATTTAGAAGTTCTTGAATGCAAAAAGAAATAATAGAAATAAAATGTGTCTGCTGAGTATTGAACTCGTGCCATTTCTATTTATTGGTATGTATATTTTATACCAACTGTTTTACGCACTGGTCTACTAAACAACACTAATCTGTTGCGGATTAAAAACTGTTGTTACAGTTATGAACACACTTAAAAGAGAGCTTTATTTGGATTTTCTAGAGATTGAACTGGTGATCATATGTCCGATAAGCACAGGCATTACCACACCGCCAATAAAAGAACAAAATAAATTTCTTGTTTATTTACTAACTAATAGAAATGGATTAAACTTGTGTAAAGTAATGCAGACGGTGTGCAGTTTGTATTGAAAAGTATTTTGTTTGGTAGTTGCAAAACATTGCCAATTTTTTGCTGGGTTTGTTTGTACATACTGGCATAAATGCTACATTAAGGTGGTATCTTTTTATATATTTTTTTTTTTAGGAAATAGAAGTTCCCTTGCAATATCCAATACGGCTTAAATATAATCGCTATAAAAATAGATTAAACGATTATAGTTTAAATGTTAGATTAGAAATAAATTATTTATACATATAACTTATATGTCGTTGAAAAGGTAATTAAGTATAGTTTTTATTTAGTGAATATTTAAATATATATTCGTAATATTTTAGCATGTAATAGCAACACCCTAATAATGCAAGTACAGACATAATTAAAATGTGTACTTATGTATGTATGTATAATATAAGAATTCGATTCAATGTAAAAAAAAACATATCCTTGTTCGTTTAATTTTCCAGAAAAATGTTTTTGTGCCAAAATTTCGGACAATGCCCCAGCTGCTCAATACCATCGTCAACAGATTTAAAATGGAAAATTTGTAGGAAATGCATGGAAAATAAAATCTGTAAAATATTGTACGAAAATTAAAAGAATAATATACGGTATGTAAATATGTTGACTTTATCCAGATTATTTGTTGTAGTGAAATATTTAAAACCAACTCAGCTCAGTGGCTCGAACTTTACATACATACATATATGCTATTTTCTACTTAAAGTCTTCTTTCTGTATGTGCGTTTACGCAGAGTGTAAATGCAATAAAGGGATTTTAATTTTTCTTAAAGTTTCCTGTATTGTTATTCGTTGGACCAATTGGAAAAACTTAATTCACGGCAAATGGTAAAATTATTCGATGGATCACAAGAAGTGTTAAAGTATTAACACGAACTTTTTCATGTACCAAAAATAAAAGAAGGCAATTTACTTGCGGCTTCTTGATATACTCCAGGAAAAGAGAGTCATGACAAAATGCTGCTAACATTTGTCATACACTATTTTCAATGGGTGTATTCAGTGTTTGATGCAAATGGTCTTGCAAAAGAGCAAATATAAAATATCGATGGTTTTTTAAAAAAAAAAAACATCGGCGAAGTAAAACAATTAATAAAATGCCTGCCAATACAGCTTAACAAAGTTAATGCGTCTACCTAACACCGGAGACGCCACAACACTGCTATAAAAATTAACATAACGCGCAAAGCAGAGTTGTAAAAGAGTTAAGCCTTCTACATTTTCAACATCTATCTTCTCTACTCTATCCCTCTCTCTGAGTTCCGGCACAATGCACTGCATACGTAGGGGTCATCCCCTGAGTGCTGGTCCTAATTAAAAAAAAAAAAAAAAAAAATTGAATTTTGAATTTTCGCGGGCTGTGTACATTCGATTATCGATTTTTTTGTTATGTTGGTACACATGTGTTAGTCATATGTTGGCAGTATAAGTTCATTTGGATTAGTAGTATGTTGTTGACAACTGAAAAGGTTAGTCACGTTTGTGTGTGTTTTTCGATTTTTGAGTTTTGGAAAAAATGGATCAAAGAATATTTATTAAATTTTGTGTTAAAAATGGAATAAATTGCTCCAAGGCTCTTGAAATGTCGAATGTGGCATTCGGAGAGTCCAATTTGTCTCAAAAAAGTGTTAATAAGTGGTACAAGCGCTTTACAGAAAGCCGAGAAGATGTTGATGACAACCACGTCAACAAGTAAAAAAAAACATTGAAAAAGTGAAAAAAATTGTTCGGGAAATCGTCGAATCACTATTAGAGAAGCTGCAGAGGATGGTGGCATATCAATCGGCTCATGCCATGTAATTTTCTAGATTGTTTTAGGCATGAAACGTGTGGCAGCGAAGTTTGTTTCAAAATTACTAAATTTTGAGCCAAAACAACGTCGCATTATAATCGCTCAAGAGTTGTTGAATGACGATCCAGGTCTGCTCAAAGGGTCAATCATCCCAATTGAAGCGGCCAGATGTTCTAAAGTCAGAATCGAAGAACGAGCTGATGGCCATACCGAATTTCAGAAGCATTTCGAGGATTGGAAGAAACGCTGGCATAAGTGCAATATAATTGAGGGGAATTACTGTGAATAAATACTTTTCCAAAAAATTTAAACTTTATCTTTTCGTTTGAACAAATCCCGTATGTACGAGTATGTAGTGGCACAATAAAAATAATTTTATTGCAAAAAAATTACTAGATTTAAAAAATTCGAATACTCTGCCTCAACTTTAAGAATTTAGCCGAGGACACACTAATAAGTTTTTTTGATTGTATTCTAGAGGTTACTAGTCAGGGCGGGTCATTAAAATCATTAACTTTTCTAATGTGCATTAGTGTGGTGTCATTGCATTAATTATTTGTTGGACTGTTTAAGTGCTGCTGGTATAGTACTGGTCACTAAACTCAACCGACAGCGATTGCTACTGTTTCATGCTAATGTACATCACAGCACTTTTCTAGGTCGGTTGTCAGAATCATAAAACAATTAATAAAACTTCACCACATTCAGCTTAAGAAAACTTATCAACAGAGGCCTGAGTATTACTTCTATTTATAAGAAAAAAAGTGCTGATATTCATTGTTTGGTGCAAATGATGTTGCAAAAATGTAAATGCAAAATATTGTAGCTTTTTCCGAAATCTTTTGTTGCTCGATTTTTTTTTTATCAAAAAACTACTATTTTTACATTTGCACATTCACAACACCATTTGCAATAAACACTGAACACCAATAATAAAGTTAAATTGGAATACTAAGCGATTTCGATTTTGATCTTTGAGAAATTTACTTGATCGGTAATATTTTCAAGAATGTATACGATCGTTTAAGTGTTGCCATGCCTAAAAAGCCGATTATCTGTGTGTTCTCAAATTAACATACAAAACCTTATTTACAATATTATCAATGCAATGTGTTGCTTGTTTATTATTTTGTAAATAAATAAATAAATTGATTATCAAAAACAAAACAAAATTTCAAGTGCAAAAAATATCCTTCTTATCAGAAACAAATAATTATTTAAAACTAAAACATTGACATACATATATTTAATACTACATAATTACAAAATAATCTAATTGAAATTCTAAATACATACATACTATATAGCGAATTATTTAATTGAAGTAATTTTTTAGCTTTTTCAGTTATTGAACGAAATAAAAAAATAGAAACAAATATTAAGAAACACTAAAATTTCTAAAATACAAAATTAATTTCAAGTTTTTATTTATTTTTGTTTTTTTGTTGCTTCTGCTTGGATGTGTTTTTGAAAGAAATATGTACATGAAATTAAAAAAAAAATAAAATATATAGTAAATATATGTATATAGAAATCATGTGCTTTTTATTTGGCGCCTCTATGTCTGCTAAAAAAAAAATCAATACATATTTAATTGCACATATTTTTTACGTCTATTTTCTAAGAAATTTAGTAATTTTTAATTAGTTTTAATTTATTAAAAAAAATGTCGACATAAAAAAGTCGACCTAAAAGACGACGACATAAAATAAAGGCAACTTAATAACCGACGACCTAAAAATGTCGACCTACAAAAGGTCGAACTAGAACACTTCTACCTAAAAGACATCAACCTGAAAAACTTCGACTTAAAAAACGTCGAACTAAAACATTTCGACCTAAAAAGTGTCGACCTAAGCAACATTGACCTAAAATTCGTCGACCTAAAAAACGTCGAACTAAAACATTTCGACCTAAACAACATTGACCTAAAAACCGTCGACCTAAAAAAGGTCAACCTAAAAGATGTCGACCCTCAAAACGTCAAACTAAAACATTTCGGCCTAAAAGATGTCGACCTAAGCAACATTGACCTAAAAAGCGTCGACCTAAAAAACATCAGCCTGAAAAACTTCGACTTAAAAAAAATCGACATAAAAAACATGGACCTCAAAAACGTCGACCTAAGCAACATTGACCTAAATTCCTCGACCTAAAAAACGTCAAACAAAAACATTTCGACCTAAACAACATTGAAATAAAAACCGTCGACCTAAAAACTTCAACCTAAAAGATGTCGACCCACAACACGTCGAACTAAAACATTTCGACCTTAAACGTGTCGACCTAAAAACCATTGACCTTAAAACCGTCGACCTAAGAAAGGTCGATCTAAAAAACATCAACCTGAAAAACGTCGACATAAAAAACATCGACCTCAAAAACGTCGACCTAAATAGCGTCATCAATGACGTCGATATAAATATCGGCCACATCAGTGATGTTATTTACGAAAAACTGCCACATCATTGATGTCTACGTAATGCCTCCGTTTGTCAAATTGTATCGCTTCACTTTTGAAGTTGTCGTATCGCGTAAATTTGGATGTTAGTTAGTAAAAACGTAAGATGCATGTGTCAGCTGTTTGCTTTATAAACGTGTGTGTACGTGTGTATGTATGACAAAAATTTACGATTGCTACAGAAAATAGATTTTTACGTGATTGCTCGGGAATGCCTCATACAATTTATATCGCTAGTCACTTATTTTGTTTCTTCAAGTTTGTTCTCGGGCCATTTCAATTGCAAGCGATTGCAAAAATTTTTTTGCTGGTGGTCATATGTACATATGTATATGTATGTGTGTATGTATGCATACGTAGTCATTTAGTTTGATTGCATCATTAGCAACTGACGCGTGCTAAAAATTCTTATCAGTTATTTTTATTTTTGTCATACAAAATTTTCATTCAGACTTCATCCGTTTCTTGATTTTATATTTTTAAGTATGGTTTGTTTATAGTATTTATGTACGTTAAAATGAGAAAATAATATTATGCAATAAATTATTTAAACATGTTATTAGAACTGAGAAGGTCCACAGCAAAACCTAATAATTCCATGATTTGAGTTTTAAGTTTTGTTTGACGAAATCTACGTAACCTTGTCATTAAATACTCTAATTATAATGTGATGCAATATGCATGAAAATTTGTTGTTCTTTTTTGCAAAAACTCAATTCATTAAAATGCAAAAGGTGTTAAATATGGACGGCTCCAAAGTTTTGTATTGAAAACAACAACACGAACATTGGGGCCATTTTACTTAGTTTATTGTGACCTAAAATCTTAGTGAAACGCAGAAAATCTTTAGAAGGCATCGCCATTTCCGTAAATATTATGGTGGAGTAAATTCTTAAGGGCGGCCAAAGGCCAGCTATTTAAGTAATTAATGAAACATTTCAAGATATTTTAATTTATTAGCCAAGATTTTATTCCAATTTAAGGACCAGTTTTCATTTTCACTTTGGCAATTTTTTTTAATTTAAGACTACTGTTTCCAATATACATATTTTGTGATATACGAGTATACAAACTAAACTCATCAGCAGGGTAGCTAGTCATAAATATACAATTGCTTTTTTTATTGAGGTTTGAATGTACATATTCACAAATAATATATTTTTTTTCAGAACTTTTTAAAAATTTCGACAGCAGTTTGTTAGCGCATATATTTGCATATTTTACTCTTTGCATCATAATTTAGCTTATTTCGGACTACAACGTATATTTAGTATATTTCTTGGAGTTTTGTAACATATTTACTTGTTTTTCATGCATATTTTGACCTTTTATATGCTTATACCCACTTTCACAAAAATTACCAAAAAAAAAAAAAAAATTCACTTTTATAATCAAAATAATTTTAAATTTTTCGTTAATTTTTAAAAATTTAACAGTTTTTTCATTCACGATTTTAGGCTTATAAGGTTTTTTTTTTTGAAAGATATTTCAAGCTCCTTTCAGAAATATGTTGGTGTATATTTTTGCATATTTTACTTTTTACAGTATAATTTTGCTTATTTCGGACTACAACTTATATTGAGAATATTTTTTTTTATTTTTGTGGCATATTTACATTCACAAAAATTAACAAAAAAAAAAAAAAATTTTGTAATAAAATTAATTTAAAATTTTTCGTTATTTTTTTTTTAATTTAAAAGTATTTTTCTTTCGTAAAAATTACATTTGAAACAAAAACAAAATTTCTAAAATTGTTTTTGTTTTAAATGTAATTTGTACGAAAGAAAAATTCGTTCGATATCCTGGGACAGGCAGTTAAGCTTATAATCAGGGTAAGCTTAAATATGCACAAAATTAAAGAAAATAAGCAAGCAAAAAAGCACAAAATAAGCCCAAGAATAAGCAAAAAAAAACCCAAATATGCTTCCAAAAATTAAACAATGTAACCAATTTTCATTTATTTTATTAAATAATTTTTTTATTGCAAAGCACAATCATATGTTTTTTTAGATTTTCAAAAATAAAAGATCGATTATCGCATAAAACTGTAGAATAAATTGAAAAAATTCATTCAACATCATTGGATGTAGTAGGAGCGAAGTTAAACAATAATAATTCGCTTGAAGATAGCGAATCAATGTATTCATCAGATTCGCTTTTGTTTAAAAAAATATTATTTTTAATTTTATCTAATGTTTGAATTTCAACGTATCGATTCATAACTTTGTTGAATTTTTAAAAAAATATTTTGTTTTCAAAATTTTTCATCTTTTCTTCCACTTTTTCTATAATAGACAAATTTTCTTTTAAAGAAAGTCCTCTTTTTTCTAGTTTGATTATACTTCGGCAAATACACTCGAAATTATCTTTTAAGTACGGGAGATCAGATTTTAAAGATGCATTTTTAAATAGAGCTTTTGCTTCATATATTGATTCCACATCATCATCGGAAAGTGCATTTAATACATTGCAAATTTCTGTATAGTTGTCACAATAATAACTAACACCATTAAGCCAATCTAGTTTGCAATGTCAAGAGTTAAGGAATATAAAATTGCATGTGTGAAAAAAGGACAAACTTTTGCTTTTTATTTGCAACAGAAAGATTCAAAAATTATTTTCAAGGGCTGCCAAAGTGGATTATAAGCAAATTCAAGCAGAGTACATCAAATAAAGCATTTTTGCAAAAAAAGCTTAAAAAACTTGCCGTGCTTATAATAATGACTGTTTTCGCCATTTCAAACTCCTTTCAAAAATATATTGGTCCATATTTTCGCTATTTTACTTTTTACAGTATAAGTTTGCTTATTTCAGAGCACAAAGTATATTTCGAAATTTTTTTTTATTCACAGTTTAAATGTACACCACTTTTCTAAATTTGGAGTTTAGCCCATATTGAAACTATTTATGAAATTTCTCTCATATATTGGAAAAAATATGAAAACTTGTGCGATGTATTAGTAAAAAAATTTAAGTACAGAAATTATGTGGGGCTTCTTGGTGTCCAATATTTCATATTCTAACAGATGAAAGGAGAAGCTGGCATTGTTTAATTGACTGCCAGCATATTTTCGGCTTTCCTTGGCATTATCATGATATAAATGTGAATATTTCTTCGACTGTAAAATAATTTAAGAGTTTTGCAAAATTTACTTTCGATTGATCAACTTTTCTTCCATTCTCCTGGGGCCAGGAGGTATAATTATTTATTTTGGAAACTAAAACCGAATTAAATGACAAAAAAAAAAATAGCCAATTAATTTTAATTGGGATCTCATGTATACTACAAGTATACTTGAATTCGAATACGTATTCGAATAATCCAACATAGTCTTCGTACTTTTTTTTTTTATCAAATATAAACTTTAATTAATGTCACATTACTGCAGGCCGCTGAACTTAATATATAAATATTTTATTATTAATAATTGTTCATTTGCTAATTGCGTCAATGTTAGCATACACAAACTTAAAGATTTTAAAAATAAGCATTTTAATTATAAACCGCTTATCACGTATATAATTAAGTTCTAGCAAAAATATTATGGAAAATTGAAAAAATACATAAAAAGAATTTAATCACACGTATCTGTGTGTTCACAAAATTTATAAATGACCTATTTTTCACGTAGACTTTTAATCATTTGAAATTATATTCACGCTAGAAATGTTATTATTCGTTGATAAAAACATACTTGGAAACATGGAATTTTTTATTTCACAAATAAAAATATATAAATAAATTGTGGTGGAAAATAAATTATTTATAATCTAAATGTACAATAGTTAAACAAAGTAGTATAATTGAGAAAATTGTTTTCCGACAAAAACCAGAAAAAATATGATAAATTTCGATTTTAAATGAAGTTATTTATTGCATCTTTAATATTTTACAGTCAATATACTAATTGTTCCCACTGCACACTGGGAAAAAGTGCTAATATAATGGCGGTAAAATAAAAGAGATGATCTGCATATTTAAATAAAAGTTTTGAAGACACCGAATCAGAGATGTCCTTCTTAACTATTATCCAACTAAAAATTTTGCATACACGATTAAAATCGCAATGTCAGATTTAAAGCTCAAATAATATTTAGGTTAACACGTTTGAAATCGAATTAAAATTAGAAAATCTAAAGCTAGAAAAAATATGTTAACACCTTCCTGGCAACACTGTTCACAAAAGAGAAACCTAGCCAGCAACGGAAAAAGCATGTCTGGCGACCCCAACCCATCAAGGAGCCTTTTACATCTTCCTGGGAACACTGTTCAAAAAAGAGAAGTCTGGCAAGCACTGTAAAAAGTGCAGGTAAGCAGACTGTCAAACCCATAATACGTCCCAATTATCTCTCTCATAGTTCTAACGCATGCCTAGCCGCCCCAGCCCGTCAAGAAGTTTTTCGCCTTTCACACCTTCCTGGCAGCACAGCTCACTAACGAGAAATCTCGCAGCACTGTAAAATCGTTGACAAGAAGTATAGCAAACCTTCAAATGCGCCAAGTGAAAGTCTCATGGTCCCAACAACAGCACTGTTCAAAAAAGGGAAGTCTCACAAGCACTGCAAAAAGCGTTGACATGTGGTATAACAACCCTACTACAAGACCCATTTTTTGTTGTTGATTTCCTTCTAGTATAGGGTTTTATTTTCATTTCGAGAAGTATCAAAAATAAGTTATTTGAAAAGACGGCAGTGCATGGTAATGCATGTCCACTATAACTCTACCAGAATAAGTCGTTAGAATCATATTATTTTATTATTTACGAGTATGTTAGTAGTCTTTAATTCCCTGTTTGTTCGGAATTCGCTGTTGGTAAACATTCAGCGATTCAACATGTTGTTAATGAACACTTTAAGTTTGTTAATTTGTGTTTCTTTGCGCCAAAATATGTATGTTATTTAATCTTAATTGCTATTTAATAAACTAATCTCAAGATAAGAAATTTTTTACTTAAAACTGAAACATTTAAAGCACTCGTGCTTAATGATTTATTTAAATTTCGTGTTTACGAAATATCTCATACCGGGTAACCGGCAAGCAAAATGGATTATGACACTTGTCTTCACAGCCATTAATGTTTAGAAGAAAAGAAATAACTAAAGCAGTTAATATCTGACAGATTAAAAATTTTATACTGCGATAAACATTTCAAGACTAAAATATGTTTTTTAAAATGTTATTGATGGGAATTGACAATATTTTGTGGTGTTGATTGGAATGATCGAGTAATTGCAGGTGATTTAACAGGTTATTTTCTTTATTCTTACATGCAAATGGATGTGTTTCTAATTCAATCAATCATATAATAATTATTATTTGTTGTTGTTATTTCTGTCGTGATAACCATGTTTGAATTATTATAAAAAGAAACAAAAAAAAAAATAAATAGAAACACAATCAAATTTCTGCATCTGCTGTTCACGTTTCTGGTGAATGTTTCTCTGCTGCTTAACTTGTTTTACTGTCGACTAAACCCGGTATATAAAGTAAAAATACTTTTTATGTATTCATTTTTTATGGTACACAATTAATAAAAATGTTTGTTTTTGTTTTTTGTTTTTTTTTTTTCATTTTATTTTGAAAGCAACACTATCTGAGTCCGGTCCGATATGGCATTGGCGTTTTATCAAATACTTTGTTGCAAATTATCAACAAAAGTGTAAAGAAAAATAATTTAAGTGAAGCACTTTGATATAATTTTCGAGTGATTGATAAGAAATACTTTATATTTATTTTATTGTAAAGTAGTTTGGCTGAATTTTTTTAAGTATCAGCATCTAAATGAAATTACTTTTACTTTTGTTTGCAATAAATTTTTGATAAAGAAGAAAGCAAAACACATGTATGTATGTATGAAAGTTATAAGTCCCATTAAAAAAATTTCTTTTAATTAAATTAATTAAAAAACAGCCTACAGGTGCTCGTAGACTACTAAACGCAATAAAATCATGTTGCCATGCACGAAAAAGATACAGCCTTTTTTGTGTCGTGTTCTTGCGGACGTTCCACTTAACATAATCGCGGACGACCCAACCGAAAATGATGGCTGCTGGACCCATTGCAAAATTGCAAAATACAAATTCACACGCAAGATATAACATGTTTAAATCAACCATAATATGAGAACAACATACCGTGATTGAATTTATGGTGTGAGCTTAATCATAATAAAATAAGTTAAAAATAATGCTGCTATAAATATAATATATGTAGTTGTGTCAGTTATCATTTGAGCCGTTTATTTTGAAAGTGGCATAAGTCACTTTTTTGTTGATTGCAAATGTTTTACAAATGAAAAGATACCGTTCAATTTTATTAAGTGTTGCCATTAACTCGATTTTTATGAAAAAGTGACTTATGCCACTTTCAAAATAAACAGCTCATTTAAATTAATCATATTATGATATTTGACTGCTAATATAACCTATTGGTGTAATCATACGAGTATTATATCTATATATATAAAAGAAAGTCGTGTTAGTTACTTCGCTTATAACTCAAGAACGGCTGAACCGATTTAGCTGAAAATTGGCAGGGAGGTAGTTTAGAGCCAGGAATAGGCTATAGGATACTTATGGGCGGGATTGGACAAAGGGGCGTGGTACCTCTCATACAAACCACAAATTAAAAATCTATTATTTCTGCTCCTGATAACAGTATTTGAACAAAATTTGGTACGTCGGTTTGGTGTGCATTTTTTTAGTGCTGCTGCAAATATGGGCGGGATTGGACAAAGAGGCGTGGCACCACCCATATAACCCAAAAATTTAAATCGCCATATTTTGGGTATTTTTTGACCTACGTCGATGATATTAGGTACATATGGTATTGCCATAATTTGGAATACGTACCGGGAGAAAAGTGGATGGGACCATGCTCCTTTTTATTAAAATTAAAAATCGTAATATAGTCTTAACTACTGGACCGATCGTCACAATAGGATATATAAATACTTTTAATTTTATTTTATAACGAGGGGGTAGCGAAGTACACCGGGATCAGCTAGTTAATAATAAAATAAAAAAATAAAAATGTATAGATTTGTTTTAATAACAGCATATAAGTTCTGATTATATCTGTGGCAAAAATGAAAAAGTGCTTAAGTCGAAATAAGCTCGTTTTGATTTAATATCTCCATCGTATTCTCCATATTCAAAAATATCTCTGGGCAAAGTTTTATTAATATTGAACGATTTTTAACGAAGTTTTGGCATAATTTCTTGATGCTTTTCTTTTTCTAAATAATTATCCCATATGGAATAACATCTTATTTTATCTTATAACATATTAAATTTCAAATTGAATATATAAGGTTTTCCAATAGGGATGATATGATTTAATATGTAATGATCTGTCATTTGGTTTTTCATTGTATTTAGTAGTGTTTACAATTTCATGATGGAGAGATATTCGAAAGAACAACGTTTACAAATTATTCAGCTTTTTTTTTTTTTTTTTTATCAAAATAATCGTTCTCCAATTGCAACTTTTCGTGCGCTTTTGCCATTTTATGGTCGTTATAATCGTCCAAGACAGACGCTCACTTTCATCTGAGTGGTGCGGTAAATAAACAAAACTGTCGATTCTGGTGCGAAGAAAATCCACAAATTATTCATGAAAAACCATTCACCTTAATTGACAGTTTGGTGTGGTGGAATCATCCGTCCCTACTTCTTTCGAAATGAAGCTGGTAACACTGTACTTTCTATGGAGAGCGGTATAGATCGATGATAACCAACTTTTTATGGCCGAAATTGGAAGAAGTTGATCTTGACAACGTTTGGTTCCAAGAAGACGGGGCTACGTGCCACACAGCAAATACAACAATTGAATTATTTCGAGAAAAGTTTGGAGATTCGATTATTTCAAAAAATTCTCATATTGAATGGCCTCCAAAAAGTTGTGATTTAACACCATTAGACTATTTCTTGTGGGGTTATTTGAAGTCATTGGCCTTTCGAAATAAATCAGACTCTCTTCAAGCTTTACAAGTCAATATTGAGCGTGCCATTCATGACATACGACTTGATTTAGTGGAAAAAGTGCTCGAAAATTAGGCTCATCGAATTCGTTCCTGCAGAAGAAGTCGTGGAGGCCATTTGAATGACGTTTTATTTAGAACTTAATTGTATCGATTGTACTTCACATTAAATAAAAAACTTTTGAATTTCCTTAACAATAAGTGTGTTTGTTTTTAAAGAAATCATATCACTCTTATTGGAAAACCCTATACATACATACATATATGTTATAGTGGACAGAACCATGTGTTAAAAAATCAAAAGAATCGAAAGACGAATGATAAAACTTTTATTACAACGCGATTACATTTTTATCAAACCACTTAAACATTTAAAACTGCTTTACTAGATAACTATAGAATATGACTTAAGCATAATTATGATGCCAACTTTTGCAACATCAAAGGCATTGTGAGCCCATGGAAATAGGGTAAAAAAGGGTAAAAATGAAAAAAATTTCGGGTACAAAAGCACTAACCTAATTTTGTTTTGGGTCTGGTGGATCAAAAGACAGCCTTGGCTGTACTGAAAAAATTACATTTAGATCTATTGCTTTTTCATGTTTTTTTGTGCGACTTAGTCGGAGTAAATCGCTTTTATGGGACATTTGTTTCACAATTACAACAAATGCAATATGCTTTTAGTTCATCTTTTGCTGCTCTAAGCCACCTTTTAAAAGTAAGATCATTCTCCCAAGCTTTTCTATATATTCGTTTTTCCAGCTGTACGAATAATCGCCCAAGTAAAAATCGACCAAATAACAAATATGTAGGATCGCCCAAAAATTGTTTTAAAATAAATTGGGTGATCGTTCATCGACTTTGGGCGATTCAACATTTTCAGATATTTGGATATTTGTTCATAATGAATAATTGCCCAATTTTTGTAAAGAGTTAAAAAACCCAAAAAAAAAAGTTTGGGCGATTATTCACTCTCAATTCGGATGATTTTACATAATGAACAAACATCCAAAATCTTTGGGCGATTATTCATTTTCCTTCATCTTTTTTGGGCGATCGGGCACAGTTTTTGGGGTGTTTCCTCACTATGACGAATCACCCAACTACTTTGGGCTTTCCTTCATTTAGCTGCTTCGGTCGATTTTCACTTGGGCGATAATACGTACAGCCCGTTTTTCCATCTAAAGGAAAGCCATTGTGTTAGATGATGAACTTTAACACATATAAAATGAATGAAGAAGTTACTTTTAATAACTGGAACTTTCTTGCTTAAATTTGCACAACAAACAAATCAACGGATATGTAAATTAAATGTAAATCGTTGCTAAAGAAATAAATCATGAAATTTTTTCACGAATTAAAAAAAAATATATGCTTGAGAAATTCTAGAATTCAAACTCTTAACAGTTTGCGTGTACTAATCAAAATATAGATGCAAATAATACGCAGTTGGTTAGAAAAGTATTAGGTGGGTTTAAAGAATATGTAGTAGGAAAATGCATTAATGCCAAAAATGTTGATAATTTAAAAAGCAGAAATTGTTAAAAGCACTATAAATACCCGCTTTTCAAAAACGGGTATTTAATAAAATTTCGGGTATTGCTTGAGTAAAAAAGCACCAAAAAATACCCGAAAAGCACCAAACTGGCAACGCTGAGCATAATACACGATGGTGGTGCTACCCACACAAAACAACGTTCTTATGCTCTGCTGTGTACGAGTATTTTTAAATTTAATTCGATGTTGATTTTTTTCTTTTTCTGAGAAATTTTTCAATTGTCTCATTCTTAGCCTAAATAATAAATTTGGATTAATTTGCTTTCATATAAACTAGTCCCCTTTTTTGTCTTATTCACCGATTTTGATCTTTTCAATATATGTACATATTTGTATACGATATGTATACATACATATGTATACGAGTATTAGCATATGGTTCTTGGAATCGCAACCAGATCTGATAGTCTACAGGCATTTACGACTTTCTTATCGATTAGAAAATAATAATTTGGAATGTAGCACAACAAAAATTAATATTGAAACGTCTTCGTGTATGTCTGTATGTATGCATACACATTATAAAAAAATTTTTTTTTTATTTGTTATAATTTTCCACTTTTTTTCTTATCAAATATATATTCAAATAAAATCGAATAAATTATACATTTAAATTCATTGAAAACAAGTTGAGTGGTGTAGAAAAACTATTTGAGTTCATAAGCAAACATACAAACATACCTATGGACTTTTGGCAAAACAACTTAAGTATAGTTTAGTTTTTAAATAACAAAATATGTATGTATGTATATTTAATATATTTTTGTTTTGAACTGTTTGTGTTTAAGCGAATACACTACTGAAAATTATATATCATTAAATGATTTGGTTTATAATTTTATATATAATTTTTTCTTTTTTCGTTATACGTACGTACGAAATTTGAAACAAAAATCGTGAAGTAGTAGAATCATGGAAATTATGCCGAAAGAAATACTTCACTTGGGTCTTTGGTTGATTTGTACAAGAAATTTTAAGTCGACTGAAGTTGTTTTAAAAAGCACAGATATATGGATGTGTGTATTAGCCTGGTCCAGAACTATATTAAATGTGCACATGTCGGATTTTTTTACCTTTGCGAGATTTATTCTTTTCTATTAATTAAAAGACGATGATACATAGAAAAATTATGCCGATTGACATCTGAGGTTTTTTTTAAATATCAGTGTAACTCGCCATATGCTAATCTTAAGTTATTAATGATAAATAGTTCAGTGTTAAACGCTCTTTTAATGAAGGTACAAAATTTCGGCCGATTTTTTTTTACGCAGAACAATCTATCTTTTATATTGACTCAATTTATATTTTTTTTTATTAGGACTAGCAGTCAGGGGATGACCCCTACGTATGCATAGCATGGAGCCGGAACTAGGAAAATAGTTTTTGGGAAGGAGGATAGGGTGTAGTGTTTATGGACATTCGATTTGAACCTTAATACACTTACACTGGCAGGAAGGACCTCAGCAGGGAGTTTATTCCACTTACGAACGGTTCGGCGAAAGTACGAATTCTCTCTGCAATGAACAGATATAAGCGGCTGTGCAAATATTACGTAACACTCCAAGGTGAGGGGGGGGGGGGGGAGTTAATGATTTGTTACGGATTTGAAATATTGCACTGAAAATTTATTAAAAAGCGTTAGAGTTTAGGGTGGGGGTATAAAATCTCTGAAAACAGCGTTACGTAATATGTGCACAGCCCCTAAGTTGTAATTATGTCAACACATCTTGAAATTATTTTAAATTGTTTGTTCTTTTGAAAAGTTTAGAGTTTTTTTCTATAGACGTGTAGGCGTAAAGATTTTTCTGCATTTTAGCGTTAAGGAAAAATGCCTTCAACGAAATATGGGCCCAATCTGACGGTTGGCCCCAAAATATATCCATTCAAGAGAGCAAAATTTTTTTTGTATAATTTTTTAACGTTTTATCTTAACTTCAGATAGTTAATAATTGTATGATTTTTTGATACATCTACAAAATAAGGCCCTTTGCAAGGCTCAGTTATTAAATCTATTCTACTATATAAATTCCACTTTGCAGAACAATGTAATTAAAGTAGATAGAATATAAAAAAAGAAGCGAATGGGGCTGTCGAAAAAGGATCCATATTATTATAAAGTCTTAGATTTATTTCTTCTTCAATAAAGTGTAGAGAATATGAGACACGGTGTGCATTATAAGTAATATCTAATGGTGTTTTCTTTTCTGCACACAAAATGGCACCTTGTTGAAAGGTACATGAATAAAATGTCTTGCCAACCCTGTAATAATGCAACTTGTTATTTCACTACAATAAAACACAACTTATGAAAAAATGGAACGGCCTGTTTTTAACAGCTGACAGCTAAGTTTTACAGGGTAGTATCAACATGATTTTTACGGGGCATAAAGGGCAATACCTTTCAATATTAGTGAGGGCAATTTTTTTAGAATCAAACACACCACAGTTCACAGAGCAAAACATTTTTAAGAAACGAACACCAAAGTACACTTTCTGGATGGATATGTACCATTTTTTTGTAGAAAAGAAAACATCATAAATAACTTTTAGGGTTAACTTCGCCTTAAATAAACATTTGTATTTTTTTTTGTGGGACAATTAAATAAATGTAACAAGATACGGGTAATAGAAATACATAGTAAGAGAATAGTATGTGGATAGGGATATACAGATTGACGTCGAAACATTGATTTGTACTCAAGTGTTTGATGCGAACATATGGAAGTGATTTTGTGAGCTATGAATTTTTATTCTGTTAAGATTACAAAAGAATACATAAAATTGTCATTTAATGAGAAGATACCTTAGAAGTAGCACACATTTAACCAAAAAGGATGGGTGAATGAATTCAAAACACACTTTTGGTTAAGTTTTTGTTTAGTTTTCTCTTTTACCTGTTTAAAATTTGGGGTTTTCCAAGTTAATTTTTTGGGTAATTTATGTATTTGTTCTTCTGATATGCATCCAATTTATTTATATACACCTACATTCACAAATAAAGATATTGTTAGGGTTAACTATGTATTTATAAGTCTTACAGATGTTTCTTTTCCTACCAGCGTATAGTAAAGAACATATGGAATATAATGGAATAGATAAGCACCAAAAATCAAAATTGATTTGACTTGTAAATGAATACTAGATATTTAAATTAACTCTCGTATTCTATTTCGTTAAATAACTTTGTTAATTATTTAATATTCCTGCTCACTTGTATCCACTCTGAAGAGAGATAAAATTTAATAAGAATGCTGATGAGATGAGTTAACGTCCACGAAATCAGTGATCACCTATTACGGCTAGTCGGAATTGAATCCGTTTCGATCGAAATATGTAACTTGGCTGCATATAGGAAATTTTGAAAATATCTAAAATTTTATTACACCTTTTCACTAAGTTAATAAATATATTCATTGGATAGGTATCTTAAAAAAACCCTTCTTCCTGCGTGCACAGTCTTGTCGTAATAATACACTTAACAAAAATTTGTTTGGCAAAATTTACAAGTATTTAAAATTTTGAATAGTATTATAAATTCGCACTTAATTTATAACAGTCATCAAAAATCTCACAATATTAGCAGTGACACTCGTATATGTTACTACGTAAAAATATGTAGTAAGTGTCATTTCAACTGAATAGAGAAATACTTTCAAAGACATTTTTACAATAACTACAAATTCACTAGAAGAAATAGCCACCTAGGAAATACATAAATCAAAAAAAACAAACAATAGAAACAAAAATTCTTTTAGGGTAAATTCAACCAACAAAGAACAAATGGGATATACAAAAATACAAACACTAATATACTTCTTGATAATAAATAGGTATGTTTATGTACATATGTACATACATACACACATATGTATATATGTAATATTTTTGTATGTACATATACTAGCTATGTACATATGTTTATTTTCCATCCAGAGTTAGTAGCAAGGGCTACGATATTTTGCTCTTTTGCAAGACAATTTGCAAGAAACACAGAATGTCGCCATTTTAAATATGTATGCATTTTTTATTGTAATTTATACAGTTATAATATTACGAATGACAGAATGAAATGAATTTAAAGATTATTTGAATATATGTATGTACCTCTTTTATTTTCTGTCTCCTTTATCGCACACAAAGAAAGACCCGCTGGCCAGGAAACTTGCATTTACAAGACTTGTCTCCCCTTTATTTAATGGGTCAATTTAAGTAAAATATCATAACAAAAATATTCATCTGGCTACACTGGCAAAAATTTTGTACAAAGAACTAATTACATATGTACATACACATGTACATACATACATATATATGTATGTACATACATATGTACATATATATATATTATGTAATGAAAATAAAAGATTGAAAAAGAAAGAATATTTCACAAGTGACAATCAGGTAATGAGCAATTCAGTTTGGATTAAAAAAAATCCGGTAGCTAAGTATGTTTGTATGTATGTACGTATGTATGAATAACACTGGTCAACAAAAGGGACAAAATTGCTAGTTTCCTGTGGATTTTTCTTTGTCAGTAGTTTTTCCCTAACAACTTTTGTTTTTGAGTTATAGCTTTACTACCCACTTTTACTATTTTTACTTATATTTTCGAGCCCAAAAAACAGTGTTTATGTATTTATGTTTTAAAATCTTCAAACACAAACAACAAAATATTAGTGCAATCGCTTGCACTTTACTTTTTAATATACAGTACCCCAGACTCTGCACTGATTGTTATTGCTATCACTATTAAATAACAGCTGATATTGTTTTTATTGCCATTAAATTTAGTTTGAAAGCAAAGAGAATATTGTGAAGACTATTTAAATTTTAGCTTTATTTATTTAAATAAAAACGGTGAAGTCTGCAGTACGTTATATGCCACAAAACTATTTCGAACGATGCGAAGAAACCTTCTAAAATAGAGAGGCTTCTTTAAGCAAATCATCCGGCTTTGAAAATAAAATCTATTTTTTTGTTCTCTACTTTTTTGCGTTTTTAATTCAACCTAAAAAAACTGGGCTTCAAAGGGGGTCCGCGAAAAAAAGACATGTGGCACTCGGGTACTGCCGCGGTAAAGCTATTGCACAGCATTTTTTTATCAACTTATGCAATTATATTACATATTACGTTTTGTTTAATGACTCCTTTGTTATTCTGGCAATACTGTATGTTAATGATATCAATATGATATCAAATGTTAATGTTAATCAATAGCATACTTTAGGGGTTAACATACATTGGGCGATTTAAATACTTAACAACACAAAAGACTTAAGAAACATACTTAGTGCCAGGTTTTTTCGTTTCAAAAACAAATGACAGATTTTTTCCGGTTTTTTTCGTTTCAAAAACAAAAGACTTAAGAAACAAACGTTTAAAAATTTCTTGATTCGGTCGCCTCAAAGCCCGCGATAGAAGCTATGCAATAGCTTAAAAATTTTTTGCAAGGGGTCCGTGACCAGGAATTTGGTGAGAACCTCTGCTGTAGTATATTTTGTTGATGTTTTTGATATGGCTTCTTCAAGAATATGTTGTGTGCTTAGTCCAGATTGTTTTTGCTATATTTCTGGTTAATATATACATATTTGCTGTATTTAGAAAACCTATACAGTATATAACAGTTATAAGCACATCTCTTATAAGAAAAAACCTCTGCAGTTAAAGTTTATTATTTTTATAAGTTAAAGAGCATAATAAAAAATATTGATCTCAAAAACTTATTTTTTAATTATATTCACCCCTATCGTGAATAGGAAGTGAAATTTTTGTTACCGCGAAATTTTCATTCCGCTCGAAGGGAAAAATGATATCGTGAATCTCCCGTGAAAAATTATTCCTGCTGTCAGTTCTCAGTGAATGTAAAAAAAGAAAGAAGATTAAAAAAAATAAGAAATCATAGAACTTTTTGTTCAAAAATATACACGGACATATTTATTTTAAAGAAAACTTAAAAAATCAAAGCTAAATATTTAATGTTGGAGCTTTAGTTTGGTAGCTCCGTTTGTTTATTGGATTCCAACTTTTATGTGGTAAAATAATTCGGCTACTTTTTGGAAAGCCAACAAATGGAAAAATTTTAACAAATTAAAGCTTCGCAAATCTGTAGGCAATTACTCTGTAGGGGTTACTCTGCATTTCGAATGCTTTCGATTTTCAATGTAAATAAGATACAAATTCGAACAGTTTTCTTTTCGAATCGAATTACAGAGTAACCCCAAAGCCTTTGTTTTGAATTTTGTTGAAAAATACATCAGTTTGTGCCTTATTATCAGATCTTTTCATTAAAATAAACTTTTTAAGCTTTAATATTCGAATTATAAGAAGAACTACATAAATGTTATGTTATGTTCCCCATCCAAAATTAAGTGAATAAATTGAAGGGAAAAGTGAAAAAACTCGGGAAAAATTATTAAAGATTAGGGGAATTTTATTTTGGTGTGAAATTATACACGGAGAATTGTTTCACGATTGCAAATTTAGGGAAAGGGGAAAGTTTCGAGGGCAAAATTATTCATGATAGGGGTGATTACATATACATACTAATTTTAATAATAATTCATTTAAAAGAAACAAATTTCTTATATCAGTATAAACGCATATAAGAAATAAGTTTCTTATAAAAAATAATTGCATAAAGGAAAAACACACATATAAGAAACATTTTCATTGAATTTTTTGAGTTTCTTATATCCGTTACATACTGTATCGGAGTTTGTGAAAACAGCGTATCATCAAAAGTTTAAATTTTCTTTCAAGCGAATTTTCAGGATTAAGTACAGAAAAAGTGAAAGCGGTTACTTTTAATGGGCCACAGAATAGGCAACTCGTGAAAGATCCTAATTTTGTCAAATCAATGACTGAAGTCGCATCCAAAGATTGGAATTCATTTGTTTTGATTATGAGTAATTTCGTAAGTAAAACAAAAATCTGACGACCATGTTGAGCTTTTTAAGTGCATAATATCCAACCTCCTAGAGCTAGGGTGCTATACGGGTATAAAAATGCACTACCTGCACTCACATTTAGACTGATTTCCACAAAATCTAAAAGATTTTAGTAAGGAGAAGCGTGGAAAATTTTATCACAATCTTCTGTCTATGAAAGAGCGATATCAGGGAAAGTTGGATTTATGTATGATGGCAGACTTCTGCTGGAGTTTGCAACACGATCTACCTAAAGTCTTTCATTCAAGGAAATCTTATAAAAGATCATTTGCTAGTGTTTGATAGAAATTTTGTTAACCTTTGTATTAATTTTTTGTGTTTTTTGTTTTTGTCAAAATAATAAAACTGAATATTTCAAAAAGTAAAGTTGTTAGCAATCTCCCAGTATTTTTTTCATAGTCAGGGCCATAGAAATACGCATTAATAGAAAACAAAGTAAAGGAAACAAAAGTTTTGTTGACCAGTGTAATTGTTTATTTCTTATGGTTTTCATTTATTTTTCAGTTGTTTACAAATGAACCGGCAAACAAGATAAAGTAAAATTTTCCATAAAAATTTAGGTAGGTAGTAAATGACAAACATGTTTATTGTTTACTTTATGTTTTTGTTCTAAAAATATTCTTAAAAAACTTGTGGCTGCAGTTTTCCATTAATGGAACTAATTTAAATATACACACATATATACATACATATGTATGTATGTAGATACTTAGGCATATACATACATACATACATATGTATGTATGTATATACTTACACCCATATGCATTCAACCAAGGCGAATTAGTTTTACAAGTGGTATCAATATCAGTAATGCAACAAACACATCATATATTTGAATAGTTGGTCAGAACTGTCAAAAACATTCATTCCCTGGACCTGCGCCTAATAACTGAGGTGTAGATTCGGTACAATCGATTATAGTATGTATTACTTTTTGTTATTCCTAAATTTTATGTCATTTAACAGGTATAGGTACTGTTTTATTTTCTTCCCTTCTAAGTACATATGTACATACATACCTACATACATATGATGTACATATGTATGTTCTTCTAATAACCAATCTAAGGCAAGCACCCTGCTATTAGCCAAGGGTCAAGTGCTTTTGGCCAATAATCTTAATCTGAATAACAATAAAATTTACTAAAAAAAATATCTTTTTCGACCGAAGTTTCTAATTTTTATTATTAAGAATTTAATATTTTAAACATGAGATCCATAAGCATACATATGTATGTATGTACATACATAAATTAATATGTTAAAAAAGCAACAACTCTTTTAAAGTACAGATAACAAATGGAAATAAGTTGTTAATGTTTTTAATAATTAAAAACGAGTATTTTATGGAAATTTGAATATTTATTTTGGAAACGCGCACACACATATACATATCGACATACATACATATGTTGTTTTTAATAAAATAATTTTTCCATGAATTGTCATACATATTTGTCACTGCATAATTTATTTGTACATAATAAGCCGGTTTTCAGTTTAAATTTCGAATCTTTTTCCCAATTTTCAATATTTTCTCCGAAAATCTCAAACATTTTAATTCATATGCGTGAACGTACAACTCGTCACGTAATAATTGAAGAATTGAATGGGCTATTATTTACGTGACGAATTGTCCGTTGTGCCTTATTTTGCTTACCACTTTTGAAATAACATAAAAAAATTAAAAACTTCAGTTAAATCACGCAAATATAAGCAATTTCTTTTATAACGATATGGGCCTTTATTTCATTTTCGGAAGAAACCTATTTTTAGTGAATTTTTAGTACATTTTTAACAATTTTTTTGTTACTAGCTTTTACCAGAGATTTCGTGTAAAGTACTAAAACCGCCGCAAGTACCAGGTTTTCTTTATACTACCCCCGAGAAAGTATACTGTGGCTTATTGTAAAAATAAATTAATAAAAAGTACTAGATTTTGCTTATTTTAGCCCGGAGAAAGTACACTGTAAGTGAACGTAAATAAAAATTAATAAAAAAACCATAAGTACAATTTTGTCGCCTTTTTAACCTCTTAAAAAGTACTAAACATATGTATATTTAATTCTGAGTCCCATGAAATTCTTCTATAAAATTTTATCCCAATCCGCACCCCAAGAAAGCACGCTGTATCCCAGCAAAATAAAATCAAGTTTTTGGAAGCAGTACATACTTTTTCTGCCTTAAGAACGTGCTTCATATTAAGCACATATGTATGTATTATCTTAACAAATGCAGAAAGGTATGGCAGAAAATGTAAAATTTTTTGATAACTTTACTTAATCAATGTAGAAACAAAAACAAAAAACACACTAGCCTTACACTAGTGCATACTAGAAAGCACTATTGTATGGAAATGATTAAAATTTTAAATTTTACGAAGTGTAACGAACATAATAAGACGACAGTACGAATGTTTGATATTGTTTTCGTTCCATGAATTTACTTCATACTCACTGCTCTGAAATAAGCACTTAAAACGAAATGCTCCAAAGTGGGACATCGCGAACAAATATCATGCCATACGTAAGCAGGTTTGTAAGCTAATATCACCTGATATTCCCTTACAACCGTGCTTATGGCGAAGCAGTAATTTTTGCTGGGATGTTATTTTAAAAAAATAAATAAATAAAAAGTACCAATAGTAACAAAAGTATCAGCTTTTCCTTACTTAGCCCCAAGATAGTACTTTGTAAGTCAACGAAAAATAAACAAAACAAAAGTAACAAAAGTACGATTTTTTTCCGTTTTTACTCCTTAAAAAGGGCACTATATTTTAATCATGGTCAGATGTTATCCGTCTAGAAAATATAACGGATGTAAGTAAGCAGCCTCGTATTTTACCTAATTTAGAAACTTGGCACATTTTAATAAAAAGAAAGTAAAATTCACAAAGTCAGCACATGTTTTAGAAAATTAATGCAATTTTGTTTTATTAAGAAATTTTAAAATTGAAAATTTATAAATTAAGAATTGCAACGTACTATAAAGACAAAGAAATAATCAACAAGTTGATGAAACTAAAAGTAAATGATGACAAACAACAAAAGAACAGAAAATTAATAAATTTTTTTTTTATAAAAAGTATGAGTGTACTAATTTACCTTGAGTCAAATATCGAACTAAAAGGTATGGAAGCAAAAGTTATATCTCTTTATTCTGCAGTCGGATTATGAGTATCTACTAGTCAAATCTATTCAGTATCAAGCTCTGCCCCTAAACCAACCAAAATACATAATAAATTAAATGCCCTAAAACTGGAAAATATCACACCAAAACAGAAAAAACGCTATAACAAGAAAAAACGCTTAGTTGCAGGAACTGAAAAAGAAAACCAAAAAACCCACCAACAGTTGAAAAAAAAACGGAAAATAAAACTTATGGAAAAACACGATAAAAGGGGAAAAAACCCAAAGCAAAAGAAGTAGCCATAACGAAAAGAAGTTGTAAAAACTAAAAAAAACCTCCTTAACTCCTAAAAATAGGACGAAAAATAAAAAAAATCTCTGACCAAAATGAAAAATATTTCTAAACTTAACATAAACCCTGAAAACGTGAACGAAGTATGTGATACAGTTGAACTTGCAGGCCATTTCCCGAACTATTTGCTAAGCTCATTTGTAATTATTGAACAAAGTTTTTCCAGACAACATTACGCTTTTACCGCCTGTCCCACGATATATAGAACGATATCGTTCGCATGATTTCTACACGTAAGAACACCAACTTGCGTTTCACTAATAACCGATTTTATTTAACTTAATATTTATTTACTGGCAGAAGAGATAAGCAAATATTTAAAATGGATGATCAGAAAATCGCAACTCAATTTGCTTTTCGTTGATAATTATCAGCATTATTGATCGGCCGAAATCTTGGGAGGCAGCATTCGATGGCTGTTTGTCAAATTCCACAAATTTTGCTATATTACTATCTAATTAGTTGTGATAGATATAGAATATAACAAAATTGAGAAATTTTCGAAAAGTGGAGTTAGACCATTTAGCTACTGACTCATCCATATCTTGAACGAATCAATCGCATCTAACCAAATTTTTTACAGTCGACGTTGTTTTTGAGGTTAAGGGTTAACTCGATTTTGTACGAAACAAGTTTTGAAAGATTTATTTTCAAAGTATATCGGGAAGAATAAGTTGATTGATTATCGCACTAAATCTAGGTGCAGTCTTTACAGTATGTGCGTACAATTGTTCCATATTTTTATTTTCGGCTTAAATGTTTTCCAATATTTGTTTGAATAATTTCTTATTCCGATTTGATATAATTGGCTAAATCGCAAAAATATATAAGAAAAATTATTTGAAATTCGAATATTCTTTTTATTCGAATGACAGACAGCACTAACATGATATGAAAGTAAAACAAAAAAAATATTTTTAGATTACGTTTTGATTTTTTTTTTCATTTTATATATTTATTTCTGTTCTTTTTTCAGGATTTTTGTTGTCTTTGAAATTTGCCACAAATCTAATAAACTTATTTTTTTTCTGTATATGTTTAATACATACATATGTACATGTATGTATGTAGTAATTTAGTGTGAATATGTATAGGTAGTAATGATATTTTGATATTTCATTTTCTTAATAAAAATCTTTCTTATTTTTTGAAATTTTCAAAAATTCTTTACACATACGAAAATATTTAATTTTATTTAAATTTGAAACACATTAATTTAGGAAAAAATACTGTCCAAAATGTAACGTGTAAATTGAGTAAATTTCTCTATACATGCCAACAAGTGGTATTATATATAATAAAATTTATATTCTTTTATTTTTTGTTTATAAAACAAAAACTTGTATTTGCTATAAAAATTGAAATAGTATTTTAGATATTTTTTGATTTTCTTTTTAATAAAAATACATTATTTTATTTAAGAATAATTATTTATAACAAAATTTATGGCAGATTTAACTTAAATGCTAAAAGGAAATTATAAAAAAAATTATGTATTAAAGAAAATATTATAAAAAGTTTTTTTTTAAAATAATTTACTCAAAATAAAAAAAAGATTAAAAAATTACATCAACTTTTTTGTGTGTGATTTTTTTCTAAGGAAGTAAGTAAGCTGTTTTATTTAAATACACTGGGTTAGTAAATGAATAAAACTTTCTTTTGTGAGAATATTTTCACTATATACAATTGTAAATACCATATAAAAGTTTCTTCTTATCATTATAATAATCGGCTTTTATTATAGTTTAAAATATTTAAGTGGTTTTAATGGTTTTTCTAATGGAATCAACACATACTTCTTCAATCAATTTATTGATACCTACAACGATTATTATTAAAAATTGTTAAAAAATGTTTTATGAAAAGCTCTTAGCATCTTCTCTAGTTTGAAGCAAGTAAGAGAATATCACATGCATGATATTATTGTGATTATAGTTGAGTTCTTTACTTAGTTACTTTATTCATTCAATAGACAGGTCCTGACAAGGGCATTGCATACCGAATAAGGATCACAATTAGAACTGGGACGACGATCTTCAAAGTAACCCTTGCCAGCAGAGGCTACACCACGCGGTACACGTACACTTACAGCACGATTAGCCACACCCCAGGAGAATTTATCGATGCTGGATGTTTCGAGACGGCCCACCAAACGGCGTTCGTTGTCTTTACCTTCCTTGGGATCGTAGGCCTTGATGTGACGTTGGTGATGTTTGCTTAATTTTTGTATGGCTTCTTCGATAGCTTTCATGCCGCCATCTGCACGCATGGCCTTGGTGGAGAAATTGGTGTGGGCGCCAGCGCCATTCCATTGTCCTTCCATGGGCTTGGGGTCGAAGGTTACTACTACGCCGAATTCTTCAGCAATACGTTGCAAAATATAACGAGATACCCATAAATCATCACTGGCTTTCATGCCTAGACTGGGGCCAACCTGATATTCCCATTGGGCGGGCATAACTTCGGCATTGGTGCCAGCAAAATCTATGCCGGCATATAGACAGGCAATAGCATGGGCCTCGACTAAATCGCGAGCATAGACACGGTCAGCGCCTACAGCGCAGTAGTAGGGACCTTGTGGTGCTGGAAAACCATTAGCAGGCCAGCCGAAGGGACGTCCATCAACATCTAATAAAGTGTATTCTTGTTCAATGCCGAACCAAGGTTCATAGTCGACCACCTTTTCAACGGCCTCTTGTAAAGCGTTACGCTTGTTGGACTCGGTAGCTTTGCCGTCAGCCAAATAAGTATCGCACATGACAATAATATCATTTTTACCTGGTTTAAAAGGATCCTTGTACATGGCACGGGGCACCAAAGTGGTATCGGAATTTTCACCCACAGCCTGGTAGGTGGAACTGCCATCGTATTGCCATTTGGGTAAATCTTCTACACTGGTGGGTATTTTGTCCAAAACACGATCCTTCAAGCGGATATTTTCACCAGTACCATCAATCCACAAGTAAGTGGCCTGGACACGATCGCTAGGAGTTTCCAAATTGCGATAACGTTCCAAAATTTGTTTGTCCAAGACAGTATTGGGAGAGTCTTTCAAAAAACTACTCATAACAGCGGGGGTAGTACTGAAACAACGTAATTGTTTTGAAGCTGAGGCGAGCTCTTTGCCCAAGAAAAGACCAGCACAACGTAAAGCCATTTTTGTTTGATTTTCTTTTTTTTATGCTAAATTCTTTTTGATATATTAAAGGTCAAGGATAGGACAGTCAGAAGGAGTGCGACAGGATACTGTATATTTGTACTTAAGTTGTGGTCGTTATGGTTGATGATTTTTAGAAAAGGTACTCGTTATTTATTTAGTGTGTAAGGTGATTTTTAAAAATACATTTCACTTTTAAAATTGTTTTAGTTCTGCACGGTTTTTTTAATTATTAAAAACGCGTCTTCTCAATTTAAAACACTAACAACGGTTGTTTTTTTTCCAGAATATTTTTTTTTTTTTTATTTTACAAAAAAATGTATACAAAGTAGAACTTTTTTATATTTTAAATGGTTTATTTACGCGACGGAGCACGAAAACTGGACTTCCATCCTCTACGAGGTTCAGATAGCTTGTGAATGTTGTCTGCAGTATAACTATACTTTTTCTCAATTTATAGAATAAATTAAACTGTTGAAAATTTTCTTTATCGCTGAAAAATTGTAAAAGTAAAATACAATAGCAGCAGCGCTCTTAGCTGCTTTTTTATACCACTTCTGCTTTGATAAAGTCAATCAGCAGACGGCAGGGCAGACAAACACACTCACTGACTGCTCAGCGAATGAATCAATCGAACAGTAATAACAGTGTGAGTTTAATGAAATGTATCAGAGTGCAGTATTAGATAACATACACTTGCTCACTCACAAAAGCACGCACTTGCTCAGATATTCCAGCAGAGAGTTGGTGAGCGAAATAGAGAGAGAGTCAACGGGAACCAAAACATGCAAAGTAACAATCATGGTGGAATAATAAGGTGCGCGTATCAACGCAACAACAAAATCGACATGCATTTTGTTTGTGTAAAATTAATTCAACATTGTCAAAACAAAGCTGTATACAAAACAAAACAAAAGTTGTTTTGTATGTATTTATTGGTTATGCAAAAACAAAAAGCATAACGTAAACAAAAATATTCATGATGGCGGCCAAAAATGTAAACAACTTTTGACAAGACCGAATTAACTTACCATATTTTTGCAGATTATTTAACGGTCAAAACACAACCCTACAAAAAATCATATTCCTTCTTGCGCAGACCTGATTATTAGACCATGGTAACAATGCAGTTTTTATTTTTAATTTCAACTAAAATTCAAATATTTATTGTTCTTGTTGCCTGTACAGCTAGTGACAAATAAACGGCTGTCAAAAACCAAATTTGTTTAGCTGTGTGAGTTGAAAAGAAATGTAATGTTGAATTTTTTCCTTATTTTTTTGTAATATTGATCATGTCTAATTCTTTATAACTACATGGGTATAGTATAAACGGGAACTTATTTAATTTTGTCAATGTAGTCATCATGAGTGGAATCACGGCGTACAGTGGGACAGAATCAAAATATTTCCGAAATCAATCAAATTGCAATAAGGCCAAAGTAGTAAAGTATATGGCGGTATCTCCCGCCTTCTTCAGTAGGTTATAAAGATATTTTTCACAATAATAAGGATGGTAGTTCGGAAATAGTCCGGTCAATCTGGACATTTGGTGATACAGAAATTTACAACAAGCTGAAAATCAGTAAAATTGTTCAAAATATCATTATAAATAAAATTTTGAAATTCCCCTCCATTCCGGTGTATGGAAAAAAATTTATTCAAGGTCAAAAAAGAGTTTTTTGCGATTTTCAGCAAAACGGTAAATTTTATCATAAAAATATCCTAGACAAAAATTGTAGGTCATAAAATTATTTTTTTTCATACGAGCCACCATTTCTAAGATATTACGATCCAAAAAGGCTTTAACATTTATGCATGTACTGAGTGCGTGTACATGTACATACACATAAATGTCAGAGTTTAAAATTATTTTTTTTTATTTTTATTTATTATACTAGCGACTAGTGAGAAAATATGATCCGTTTCCATTTTTGATAGTAGAGAAACTAAAAATATTTACCTGATAACAAATAAATTTCCAGTTTTCTAACAAAAATTTTGTACTTGACAACTAGTAAAATTTTTTACTAGCACACAAAATGAAAATGAATTCTCTGTAATATATTGTTCAGCAGCAATTTCTTGTCAATGAAAACTAGCCATCCACACAAAAATGCAAAAACACACATATACAAAATATTCTTTTCATACAATATGCGGCTATCAAAAATACCAAACAATAAAATATATGCCAATCCAACCAAACACAACTTCGATTAGTTGACAAACATGCCGATCTTACAATGACTAATATTTAAAAATTTTTCTCCTTGAATCAACAACAAGGACCGTGGCTTAACACTTCAAATTTGAAGTTGTTTTCAAATACAATTTTTATACATTTCACTTTTACAATTTTACGATTGATTCTTATATACATAAGTACATACTAATTATTTTATACAACAATTAAAGTTCTTTAATCTTGAGCTTTCTAATATTCTGTGAACAATTCATAATTCAAGAAAAAATTAAAAATTGCCAAGAAATACATTAAAAAAAATTAAAAATGTTGAAGTCTAGTTATAGGGGAGTTATGCGACGACCAATACTTCTTTATATGGGGTTACCCTTTTCGCCTTCTTGGGAAGGTTTCGTTAGAAAATGTATTATATTCTAGGAGTAACCCACATCGATCTTCAAGACATTCACTATTTGTTTAGCGGATACCCGTTTCCCCCGTCCTATCGCCTAAGGTAAGTTGTATTTTGTTCTAAGAATAACACACAGCAAATTTCTAGACATTCATCATATTAGTTGCGCAAAGTGAAAGATTAATAATTTTGTTACCCGTTTTCTCGCTCATATTGCTCTCAAAATAATTTGGCATCACTTCCTATTGAGGTGTCGAGTCTAAGTAAATAGTCTGTGGGCTATTGCCACTTTTTGATAAATAGTGGAGCAAATCGAGTTCGTACTGTATAGATGCAGTATGTACAATGTATGAATGTGCATGGATAAAAATGTTTATTATCGTTTGTATGTATTTATGTTTTGTTTTTATTTTTCGATCCAAAATCGATTTATATGAAGTTAGTTTATTAGTATTTACCTATTTAGATGTACATATTTATATATGTACATACATATATACATTTGTATGTATAGTACATTCACATGGAATTTCTTTACAATAATATACGCATTTGTAAATAATAGTGAAGAGAAATATTTTTAAAATTATTTGTTTGATTTTGAGCAGGTCTCTTGTCTCTTGTCGCTTTAACTCTCATTATCTAATGCGCATGTTTATCATAAATTTAAATTAATTATAGCTTTTATTGTTATTAATGTTAAGGTGAGCAAGAAAAAAGCTTTTTTATAACAGAGAATAAAGTGAATTCAGTGAACAACGGATTTCAAATATGATTAACAGAATTCATTCAATATCAAAATTTCTTGAAATAATCGAATCTCCAAACTTTTTTCGCAATAATTCAATTGTTGCATATGCTGTGTGGCACGTAACTTCTTCCAATTTCGGCCATAAAAAGTTGTTTATCATCGATCTATACCGCTCTCCAGCTTCATTTCGAAAGAAGTACGGACTGATGATTCCACCACACCAAAAACCACACCAAACTGACAATTTAGGTGAATGGTTTTTCATGAATAATTTGTGGATTTTCTTCGCACCAGAATCGACAGTTTGTTTTATTTACCGCACCACTCAGATGAAAGTGAGCCTCTTGGACGATTATTACGACCATAAAATGGCAAAAGCGCACGAAAAGTTGCAATTGGAAAACGATTATTTTAATAATAAAACTGAATAATTTGCAAACGTTGTTCTTGCGTATATCTCTCATATCATCCCTATTGGAAAACCTTTTATTATAAACTACGAGCTGGCGAGCGGTAGTAGATGCATTGGCAATTGTTACAATGAATTCAATTTCGCTCGAAAATCGCATTAAAATAAATAAAATCCACTATGAAAATGGTGGTTCCGTTAAAGTTACATTTCGTAAAATTCCTGATATTTTCGGACAACATAATCGTCCTTCTGAGACCGCTATTAAGAATTTGGTCATTAAATTTGAATTGACGAGCACGATACAAAATGTGCCAACACCAACGCGTGTTCGACCGGGCCGTTCAACTGAAAACATCGTAGCCGTGAGCCACAGTGTTGAAGCAGATCCAAATTGGTTAATTCCTCGACGTTCTCAACAATTGGGGTTATCCAAAACAACCACATGGCGAATTTTGCGTTAGGATTTGGCTTTAAAGCCTTACAAGGTTCAGGGATTGAAGCCGACCGACAATTCACTTATTGCAAACCAAATTTCCCGATCGCATAATTTCACGAAAATCAGATGTTAAGTGGCCAGCCAGATCGTGTGATTTAACACCACTGGATTATTTTTTGTGGGGACATGTTAAGGACAGAGTCTATACGGAGCCAAAGCCTCAAAACTCAAAATCCGTGATGTGATTAAGGAAATAGACCTGTCATTTGCAAAAAAGTGAGTAAAAACTTTTGTGAAAGAATCGACATCTGTCAGCGTGCTCGTGGTGGACATTTGCAAGATATAATTTCTCATTCAAAATTGCCGAACTTTTCTCTTCGTAATGCAATAAAAATTTGAATCATCTTCAACTAAATTTTTTGTTTTATTTTGTTTTAGAAAACAAAGTTCTTATTGAAAACCCCTTTACATATATCGTACATTTTGTAAGTTAAAACATTTGTACTGCCAAGAGAAATATTAGAACTATTATTAGGAATAAAGTAAAAAAGCGTAGGACAGAAAATTATTGGTCTGATATTATTCAGTTAATATTTCAGTTAATATACCAGACAGACGACGAATATTCAGTTAAATGTCTAAGCGAATTTTAGATAACTTACTTGATTGTTTGCTGGGTACAGAAATATGTATAAAGCCATACATATAGATATATACATATATACATACATATACATATCTAGGTAGTATGTACGAGTAAATATTGGAAAATAAATAGGTCAGCTGGTGTAATGATAATACGAAAGTGAAACACAACAACAAAGTGAAACAACTAAAACAAAATAACAACTTGAACTACTTTTGAAAGTTAAAAACAGCTGATTTACAACAATTAACAATTTGTGTTTGTTGTATGCAACGACTGGCATGAACAAGTCAATGGATTTGTTATTGTTTTAGTTTTCTTTTGAGGTTGTATAGGTAAAACACAAAAACAAAAGAACTGCACACTTTGTTATTTTGTTGTTAAGTGTTTTTTAATACAGTTGTTTAAGTCCATAAAATTATTGCAATTTTTCTGCATTATTTCGTTATTTTTTTGTAATTGTTTCTTTTTTTTATAATTAAACCACAAATACCAGTTTTATTGTTTTATAAATAAATAGACAGTCAGTCAGACAAGCCGTAAATCCAATAATCCATGAATTTATACAACAATACGAAGGTAGACTGAGAAATTTCTTGCAATTCAAGTTTATCCGGTATTCCATATGCGAAAGAATGGTTTTTGTCATTTGTATAAATATAGATGTGGTATTTTATTGATTTTGTAATAAATTTGTAGGTAAAATGGCAGCAAGTGATTTTGGTAATTTCTTCTCTTTTTTAATTTATGAATCTGACCATTTTTATTTGATAATTTTAAGTATACAACAGTTACCGCTTAAAACCGATTCTTTCTTTAATGTGTCGGCAAAAGGAAACCTGACGACCATGTCGAGCTGGTTAACTGCATGATATCAAACTTGCAATATGAGTATAAAAATGCACTACCGCACTCACATTTAAACCAATTTCCACAAAATCTGGGAGATTTTAGTGAGGAGCGGGGTGGAAGATTTTATCAGAATCTTCGAAGTATGGAAGAGGGTTATCAGGGAAGGTGGGACTTACATATGATGGCAGACCTCTACTGGAGTTTGCAACGAGATCTACCTAAAGTCGTTCATTCAAAGAAATCTTATAAAAGATCATTTGCTAGTGTTCGATAGAAATTTTGTTAAACTTTGTATTAATTTTTTGTGTTTTTGTTTTTGTCAAAATAATAAAACTGCATATTTCAAAAAGTCAAGCTGTTAGCAAACTCCCAGTATTTTGTTTATAGTCAGGGCCTTAGATACACCCAATAAAAGGAAAAAAAATAGAAGCAACAAGAGTTGTGTTGACCAGTGTTATTAATAACCAGGAATAGTAATCAGTAATTACTCCTTCCAACCTAGCAACACAGTCGATGGCGAAAAAGTAAAATACATACTTAATAAAATTAAAGAAAAATTGTAAGACTACTTTCGCAAAAAATTGATTTGTGTACCAGTATGTGTGGATTCAATAAGAATGCCATAAATAAAAACTTAAGTTACAGAAATAAACTGAGCTGAAATGACTGCAACATGAAAATGCCATTGCAACGGAAGCTTTATTGCATAAAGAAAAATACTTAGTTTTTAAAGAAACAGAAAAAAAAACTTTCTTGCTTGTGAGTTCATTATTTATGTTATTCATTTATTAATTTATGCTTAGATACAACAGTTGTTTCCTCATCATTGAAATATTTTCTTTGCTGGTTTTAATCCCCTTTAACGAGAGAAAAAAAGAGAAAACATTATGAATTGCTTTTATAAGAAAGTGCATTATTAGCAAAGTTTATATCATGAATTATTTAAAGAGATTTACAATATGTCTGTATAAGTACACACATACATACATACATACAATGTTTTAATAATCACCCTTGTGGGGAGTAAGAAAGGTGAAAATTTTGTTCACTTGAAATATTCCCGATGAATAAAAAATGTCGAATAAAATTAGATAAAAAACAAATAAGAGTGCTACATTCGGCTGTGCCGAATCTTATGTACCCTTCACCAGCACATATACATATGTATGTATATATTATTCTCTTTTTATAATACAGGCTCTCCTTTCTTATATAAATATAACATTTCAAACAATATAAAAAGTAAGTTAAAACTGCATACTTGGACGCACTTTCATATTTTCTGCAGTGCTAAACTACATACATACTTATTTGACAGTGTTCTTCAATGGGAAGAATATAATAGGCAATTCCTCCCCATAAAAAAAATACTAATTGAAAAGATAAATTAAATCGCTCGCTATAGTATGATACAGGTGGTGTAGGTACTGCACTGTAAATAAATATAAAGTCGAATTCGGATAAGAGCGCACTGTTTAAATGTAAAAATCGCTTAATTGAAAATAAAATTTCTTATTTATTATTTTTAATCAATCTCAAATCACTTGATTGCATTCGCTTAAAAGAAAACCTGCTGATTGAAACATATTTTGTTTAGAAATAATCTAATTTATATAAAACAAACATCCCATAAAAGGAAAAATTTCTGGTGACAAAATAGTTTTTAGCGACGGCTCATTTCAATTAAAAATATATTTTTTTTTTTTTTGTGATAATTTTATTATTTATTGAATCTTTAATTATTAAAATTGAATTATCAATAAGTTTTTCAAATCTTAAATCTAAAAAAATATTAAATATAAGTTTAGCCAATGCTAAACAAAATTTTTAATTTCAACGGTTAATTTATGTTGTTTTACATCTCTCGTGTACGGCTGAGAAAAAGAGTATCCCTCCTTTTCAGCCGGGTGTGGCCTCTATAATGAAGAATATTGCGCGCAAGTGGATTTGGGTGCAACTCAAGTTTTTTTATATATTTTTTCGCGTGTTTTGAAAATACTGTCTTCACCAACGGAACGTCTAGGTCTTTATGAATTCGATGGTTTCTGACATACCAGGGGGCTGCTGTTATTGTACGTAGGATCTTATTCTGTCGCCTTTGAATTCTTTCGACATTCGATGCTGAGGCAGTGCCCCATAACTGGATTCCATAGGACCATATTGGTTTCAGGATCGCGTTGTATAAGAGAAGTTTACAGTCAAGGCTTAGTATAGAGTTTCTTCCAATAAGCCAATTCATTTGGGCTGCTTTTAGTTTCATTTGTGTTAACTTTGCGTCTATATGCCATTTCCATGTTAAACGACGATCAAGATGAACGCCTAGATATTTGACTACAGTGTGTTGTGGTATAGTCTCGGTGTTAATTTTTATAGGCGGGCATGTTTCCCTGCGCAACGTAAAAGTGACGTGTGCACATTTCTGCTCGTTAACTTTTATACGCCATTGTTTGAGCCATTTTTCCAGTTTGGATATATATTCTTGTAAGTTGCGGGAAGTTTCTACAGGATTTTCGTGAACGCTTAGAAATGCTGTATCATCCGCAAATGTTGATGTATGAATGTTACTGCTTAACGGTAAGTCAGAGGCATACATTAAATAAAGTAAAGGACCGAAGATACTGCCTTGGGGGACTCCGGCTACAATCGACTGCGGGGGGATTGAAAAATTGCCTTCCCTCACTACAAATTTTCGTTAGGTAGCTTTTTAAGAGCCTGACGATGTTTGCGGGTAGATTTTGTGTTAATTTGTGGACAAGACCTTCGTGCCATACTTTATCAAAAGCCTGTGCGACATCAATAAAAAGCGCTGAACAATATTTCTTTTTTTCAAAGGTGTCTCTAACTACGTTCACAAGTCTGTGAGTTTGTTCAATAGTGCTATGTTGACTGCGAAAACCGAATTGATGATCTGGAATGCATCCACTTCTACTCACTATAGGCATCAGCTTGCTCATATACAGCTTTTCAAATAGTTTTGAAATGTTGGGCAATAAACTAATAGGCCGATAGGATTCAACCTTCGTATGATCCTTAAAAATATATTTAACTGTTTATTATTTTCAAATGTAGTAGCAAGCTTATATTAAAATTTTTTAAAAGGAATCTGAAATGAAAAACAAATCACATATTTTTTACTTCTATTGCTATATTTTCGTTTTACAGAGCAATTATGAAGTGAGTTCGTTTAACTGACGCGTTTTTCACTTATCCGAACTTCTTTTTATCGAAAATCTCGCATAAGCGAAACAAAATACTTGTAATTTTACATTTTCGCTTAACCGAATCCGACTGTTAATAATATAGCGCTAAAATTATCGTACTAGAGCAACAGCAAACTTTTTTAAAACATACAATTTTAAAAGATAAATACAAAAGCATTTTCAACATAATGTGTTTATAATGTGCTTTGGTAAAAAAAATAACAATTTGAGTGTGTTGATCTTACAAAAGAAAATTTCTTGTATTTTTACATACACATGCTTAAATGTGTTTATATTCAAATGTGTGTCCATGTGAACAAAAAGGGAGTTTGTATACAAAAAAATACATAAAGTCAATATTAAGGTAATATACACATTTTTGCTTATATTCAATACGAATCATCTTAAGAAAATTCCGTACATTTTAGTCCAAGAACCAAGTCTCTAGCTTTTCTAGTTTCTTCGGAAAATGGATTTCACGTACAGACAGACGGTCAGACTGACATGGCTCATTCAACTTCCCTATCTATAAGATTCCAGAATATATATACTATATGGACCTCAAATAAATATTGTGGAAATTACACACGTAATGACAAATCTATAAATACGCTTACCATTTTTGGTGAAGGGTATAAAAATCCCGATTACAATTTTAGGGAAAGGAAAGATATTTCACTTGAACTTTTATTTTCTAGAAGGGTGAATAATTTTCCACATTTATATGGATGGTATTTGACAGACTAAAAGAAAGTTTTTTAATAATGAATTGAATAGAAAACGTTCGTAGTTGCGGCCACAAAAAATACCAACTTAATTGTTATAAAGAAGATTTACACGAAAATGTATGAAATAGTGAAAGTTTTTTTTTCCAAGGTGTTTTATTTCTAACAGAAAATTATTTAATTAGAAAAATAAAATTTAAGAAACTTAAGGCTGAATAATTAAAAGTTCTTTAGTGTGTAGTAGGACGTTTGTTTGTTTCTTGGGTATAAAAAATATTTATAAATCATTTATGATATTAAATTTTGGGATATATTTTCAACTTTATTTTCTTCATTCAAAAACTCTAAAGTCGAGAATTACTGAAACATTAAAAATTCTGCTGATGTGCAAGTGTGCGATATTTGTATGCATTCCGAAACGCACCGGTCACAATTTATTTTCAGGTGTACAAACAAAAACTTTTCCCACTTTCTTATAGTCATTTGTAATTTTTTATTTCAAGATTAAAAAGTTATATTAAATAAAAAATATAATTTGAACACAATTGGCGTGTTCACACTGTAGTCATATCAATCATATTGTCATAATGTCCTAAATATTTAAACTAATTTTAAAATATTTTAAGCTATTGCATAGCTGCTATCGTGGGCTTTGAGCGACCAAATCAAGAAATTTTGAAAAGTTTGTTTCTTAAGTCTTTTGTTTATGAAACGAAAAAACCTGGCACTAAGTTTTTTTCTTAAGTCTTTTGTTTTTTGAAGTGAAAACTTCTTTTTTGTATAGTCTCTGTATGATGACTATACAGTGTTGCCGCAATAGCCTAAAAACTTTGAAAAAATTACTCCTGTCGCAAACAAAAAACACAAAATAGCAGGAATTTTCTAGCAGAGGGGTGTTACACAAAAATATTTATGTAAATAGATTCGATCCGATTTCTATCACACCTAAAAGTATTTGATTAGATTTAAGTCTTTGATTTCATTTCAAATCGAATCGATTTCTATCACACTTGTCATATTTTGGTCTGTTATTATTTTATGACATATGACTTTATGACTACAGTGTGAATAACCCAACTGTATATTTTGCGTTCTGCCGCTTATTTGAAAAGCTTTCAGGAGTCGTATTGGGTTTCCCTGAAACAAGTACAAAAACTACACAAGTTTCGTAATTGATAAAAAAAAACTAATAAATTTGTTTAATGAATTAAGGATTTTCGTGCCCATTATTTTTAACAAATGCACTTGCACATGCTTAAGCGACAATTTTTACAATTTCCTGGTCATGCACGGAGCCGTTACGAATTTACAAAAAAATCAATTTAAGTTTACGAGTGCATTGATGAGTTATTTGGATTTTTTCGTGACAACGACTTGTCGCTTAAGCTAAAATTCTTTTTGTCGCTTAAACTATATTTTCGATTTTTACTCGATAATGCTACTTTTAAATGCCAAAGTCCAATAAGACTCTTAACCCAATTTCAATTCGATCACTAAAAACATTGTATTCCCCTTTAACAATTTCTTATCGTCATAAACGCCATAAATAATATTCGTCAAGTTGAAATAAAAAACTCAAAATTTATAACACAACTCATAAGCGATTTAATTTTATCACATTAAGTAAATTTTATTTGTTAGCAACTAATTAGAAATTACTATTTATTATAATTTTTCAAAATATATGTATGTATGTATGTTTGTATATAAAACATGCGATAATCTAACACTTTCTCTGTTCACACTTTTTGCAAACGCCAAATATTATTGTTATAGATGCGTATTGTTTGAAAAAAAATTGATTTGTGGTATTGGTGGCGTGATAAAATTCAATTTAAAAATTGAACTTATTTTAATGATATTTATTGATATAATTTTTGTTGTTAATTGAAAAACTAGAAATAAGAAAATGATTTTTTTTTTATTATTATTGAACACACATTCTGTTCCCCATTGTGCAACCATTAAAAGTTATATCACATAAATTCAAATACTTTTTCTATAACGTTCATTATTAGAATTTGTTAAATAATCAACAAAGTCATCAAAATTAAATTATACATACGAGTATAATCACAAATTTTTGGAGTGCATTAGAAAAAAACGATAAAACGTTGAAAGAATGTTATCTTCTATAAGAAATACTTTACGTAACTTTTATTTAAGAGCCACACGCGAAATTAATGATATTTATATATTTTTAAGAGCAAAGTAGAATAATAAAGTACACTTTTTTAGAAAAAAAGCAAATAAAATTCTATCTTTAAAGTGAAATTAGTATGGCCAAAAGACAAACGACACAATCATCCGTATTCCACATGCAAATAATTTTAAAAAATAATTATGTAAATCATTTTATGACATTTTAGCATAAAAAGTTATCCAAACTTCACAGCAATGCAAATTCATAACAGGAAGTGTCGACAGCGCAGGTAATTATTTTCGCCTTGCTTAGCCCCTGGTATATGTGTACGAGTTACTTTTTCAAGTACTTTGTTGTCAGATTGTTCAGTACATTTTTTGACAAAGTAAAAGGAGAGTTTTCAAAAGCGATTTGAGGCGAGGCTACCTGTTATGAATTTGCCTTGGTATAAATAATTTTGTTTGATTTTGTGCTATACGAGGAGATAACTTCGGCACGACGATATGACTAACACATGTGTACCAACATGTCAAAAAAATTTTCGATAATCGAAAATTCACCTTTTCTCTTCAACAAACCTCGTATGTATGTATGTTGTATTATTTTATTTGGTGTGCGAAAGCATTATTAGCAACTTTAAAAGCTTATAGCTGGCATGAATCTGAAACGATATTAGAAGAATATATCCCAGGTAAAATATCTGATGAGCTTCTTCGTGTATATCATTTGTGTGGTGCATATCATCAAAATTTTTATGTGTATAAGCAGGACTTTATTAAAATTAGAAATTAATGCAGAAATAATTTCACGAATTTGTTGATGATTAAAAGTTTGCGAGAGCGGTTAATTCTATTGCATTTATGTTCGATATCGAATGCCGTAAAATCAAAAACTTTCAATTTCTTTAATTACAAAAAGTAGACATACCTACAATCTAAAAATTTTACAATAGAGCAGGATGTAGAAAGTGAGTTCTTTTTTTAACTTTACTGTTGATTAATTGATATAAACCAGTATCATAAGAAATTGACTTAAATTAAATTTTGTTAAGCAAGAAACACTTATAATGCTGACATAATGATGCATACCACAAAGCAATTCAAAATTAAAGATCGATATATTCAAAAATATACATTAGATATGTACATAAATTTATAATTATTTCTTTTACCATGGTACTTCAATAGCGCACAGTGGGACAGTATCGTCTAGTTTGCAACGTGATTACGACTGCACGAGCAATAAAGATTTCATATTGATAGTAATCGCGAATATATGCAGCATAGACATGTCATGGTTTACGTGGCTGCCTGCTCCGCACAAGCATTCAAGTGGAATCAATAAGATTCCGTTTTGACAAATTATATTAAAAAATAGACATGTCATAAATGTCAAACTTAAGCTGTGACACTCTCGCATCATGCATTATCATTATAGTTTCCACCAAAGACTCATTGCACAGTCAATAAGAAAATTTAAATTAAATGGTGTTGTTGCAATTTCTCGTATGAGTTTTTACAAGTATGTCTCGCAATAAGAGCAAAAACTCATCTGTAACGGAAATAATTTTGATGGTTTTGTCTTCGTCAACAATTTATTAGGAATTCTATGGAAATCTGTTTTGGCGCATGAAATATTTGTCACTACAAAACAACAACGTGACACGTGTGTGATGTGAGTTAGAAACAATTGTTTTACATTTTTTTTTTGTTATTTGAAAGGAAAATCGATTCGAAATACAAAGTTCAATACATACGAGTATTAAGTGTATCACGTCGTTTTTCGATCTGTATGAAACTTAAGAAAAAAATTTCATGCGAAAGACAACAAGAGTGATATAGTGATAGTGAAAATATCGTAACAAAGAAAAGAGGAATAAAAAATTACTTTGCTTGCATTGTGGGTGAAATTCGGCCACTTAATCCATAACCTGGTTTGTTTGTAACCGGTTATGTAACCGGGTTTTTAGACAAAAAGTATATTGTGCATATTTAGAGAAAAAATACCTTTAAAACCATATATATTATAATAATATTGGAGGACAATAACATACCTAAAAGTGTACAACAAGAAATCGTGTGGCCTATTTACATATCGAGCCTTTGATGGAATAGAGTCATAACTTAAGAAACGTGATTTTTAAGTTAATGATGCATCATTAATTGTCTTATCGTTCTTCAGAATGTGTAAAAATTTCATTCAAATATCTTGCATACTAAGCTTTTGAAAAAAATTTTAAATTTTCGTTTACCATTAAGTTGTTAGCGAATGCGTAACTTTCATTTTCTGCAAAACCACTTTTTTTGATTTATGACTCTATTGCAGCAAAGGCTTAATATATAAGTATGGATATGTATGAGTAGAAGTAGTACGTAATATTTTAAGTAAATTAAACTCTTTTTCTATAGTATTAGGTTTTCCAATAGGGATGATATGATTTAGAAGTGACGTTTCAGCCATTTGTAATATGACATGATGTGTCATTTGTTTTCCATTGTATTCAGTAGTGTTTACAATATCATCATGGAGAGATATTATTAATTTTTTTATCAAAATAATCGTTCTCCAATTGCAACTTTTCGTGCGCTTTTGCCATTTTATGGTCGCAATAATCGTCCAAGGGTGCTCGCTATTCGTCGAATTGTTACAAATTTTGCGCTTGCATTTTCTTTACATAATGTTCAAATGCCAATAAGACAAAGAAACGCTCGATGTAATGCAAATATTGCTGCCGTTCAGGCAAGTGTTGCTGAAGACCGCAATTTGTCGATTCCAAGACGTTCTCAACAATTGGGACTGTCTCAAACCACAACCTGGCGGATTTGGAGAAAGGATTTGGGTTTGCATCGGTATAAAATTGTTCTCACTCCAAAACTGAAGCGATTGGACCACCGTAAGCGTCGTGAATTTGCTGATTTTGCCACACGGCAAATGCGAAAATTGAATTATTGCGAGAAAAGTTTGGAGATTCGATTATTTCAAAAAATTGTGATATTGAATGGCCTCCAAGAAGTTGTGATTTAACACCATTAGACTATTTCTTGTGGGGTTATTTGAAGTCATTGGTCTTTCGAAATAAACCAGACTCTCTTCATGCTTTACAAGTCAATATTGAACGTGCCATTCATGACATACGACTTGATTTAGTGGAAAAAGTGCTTGAAAATTGGGTTCATTGAATTCGTTCCTGCAGAAGAAGTTGTGAAGGCCATTTGAATGACGTTTTATTTACAACTTAATTGTATCGATTGTACTTCACATTAAATACACAAACTTTTGAATTTCCTTAACAATAAGTCTGTTTTTTTTAAAGAAATCATATCACTCTTATTGGAAAACTTTTTATTTCAAATTAATAATTAGAGTCGAACTGATGAAGTTTCTCAATTTTAAATGAATAACTTTGTTAGTCAGCACTATTTATAAAACCTTCAATCAGCTGGAAACTTTGCAAACACATATGCTTTAATAGATCTAAAATATGAACAGTGCCACGACCACTTTTTAATCACATCTACTTAACACATTTCTAGGAAAATTTGTATACACATTGAGTGTCTCACTATATAACTTTAAATATAACTTTATTTCAAGCAAATTGAAATATAAATAAAATACTAAACAGCTTTCTCAAAAAGTTGAAACACAAACGACAATCCTCTGACAATAAAATTCAATCACTAATAACTAGGCAGTGCCACGCCCATAAAAAGAATAAATTATTTTTTATTTATGTACTTATACCAATTTTTATAAAATTTTGCAAACGCATTAAGTTTTCCTGACAAATTAATTTTTCAGATAAAAAAGCGGGCAGTTGCACCACGCCTATGTGATGTAAATATCTTTCATCAACTCATTTTACTTAATCGATTCCTCTGAAACTTTGAATACACATTGTAGCCGATCGATAATGAAATTTGATGGCTATTAAGTGGACACAGCCTCTCCCACCTTGAGCTCCCTTGGCAATTCAATCGTTATCTGTTTCCTCCTCATAAATCAAATAATTGGGGGAGTTTATAAACTTGTAGCCTTCAAATTTATTAGAAGTCATTGTATCATTAGTAAAATTTAATACCACCTGTTTAAGTTTGTTAATGGACGATAATATGTTTCTATCGAATATAATATTTCTGAACTATTGTAACCTTCATTTTGGTTTAATTTATGATAGAATTAATTGTGTTGCAAAAATAATATCAGTTTTACCTGCGATAAATTTTAGTAAAATATAATATATTTACTTACATTGGTAATGATGATGTTTATCATGATAACAACAAATTCGACAATAACATGACTGGCTACAATTAAAAACTAACGTGACTAGTTACAGTAGTTAGTTATTGCAGTAATTTTTAAAGAACTGAAGCATAGTTTTTCGGCAGCCTATTAAAAGTATATAAAATAAAAATTCATATCGAAAATCCTATGTTTAATTTTAATCAAACTTTAATTTTAATCAAACAAATTATTTTGCTTGAGTTTTAGTACATATTTGTTCTTATGTCTGTCCAATCAAACAATTATTTAATTAATAATGTAAAGTTTCAATATAAAACGGCTCACACTTGATACGTTGCTCGTTTTAGTACACGATCTAAATTTTAACTTTCAAGTTGTATATATTCTATGATATTTTAGAATTATGTTAAGGGTTTTTCAACAGGAACTTTTTTTAAATTGTGGCAACACCAACAACATGATAGTTTTGACATTTAGTTTTTTTTACGTATTCGTAGTAGATGCATTAGCAATTGTTACAATGAATTCAATTACGTACGTACGCAGTGCATTGTGCCGGAACTCAGGGAGAGGGATAGGATAGAGAAGATAGATGTTGAAAATTTAGAAGACTTAACTCTTTCACAACTGTGCTTTGAGCGTTCTGTTAATTTTTTAAGGCAGTGTTGAGGCGCCTCCGGTGTTATATAGACGCATTAACTTTGTTAAGCTGCATTAATTGATTTACTTTGCCGATGTTTCTGCTAACCGACGAATGAGGGCGATGTTGTGTACATTAACTTGGAACAAACAACATCATTCGCTGTCGGATCAGTTTTTTAGTGACCAGTGCTACGCCTTCATGACTTAAATAGTCCGACAACAATGTACATTAGAGAAATTAATGATGTTGATTGACTTGCTCTGGCCAGGGTTTGAACCCAGGCTTAGTAGTCAACGGGCTAACCACTTCAGCCAAGACCACGCTCAAAAATTGCATTAAAATAAATAAAATCCACTATGAAAATGGTGGTTCCGTTAAAGTTACATTTCGTACAATTCGTGATATTTTCGGACAACATAATCGTCCTTCTGAGACCGCTATTCAGAATTTGGTCGTTAAATTTGAGTCGACAGGATCGATACAAAATGTGCCGAAACCAACGCGTGAAAACATCGCAGCCGTGAGCCACAGTGTTAAAGCAGATCCAAATTTGTCTATTCCTCGACGTTCTCAACAATTGGGTTTATAAAACACCATCACATGGCGAATTTTGCATAAGGATTTGGCTTTGAAGCCTTACAGGTTCAACTAGTGCAGGAATTGAAGCCGACCGACCATTTACGTTGCCATAGATTCGCTCAATTTATTCAGGAACAACCCGCTGGTTTTATTGCAAACCAAATTTCCCGATCGCATAATTTCACGAAAATCAGCTGTTAAGTGTCCAGCCAGATCGTGTGATTTAACACCACTGGATTATTTCTTGTGGGGATATGTTAAGGACAGAGTCTATGCGGAGCCAATCGAATCGATTGCAGCCTTAAAACTCGAAATCCGTGATTTGATTAAAGAAATGGACCCGCCATTTGCAAAAAAGTGATTAAAAACTTTGATGAAAGAATCCACATCTGTCAGCGTGGTGGACATTTGCCAGATATCATTTTTCATTCATAATTGCCGAACTTTTCTCTCCGTAATATAATAAAAATTTTAATCACATTCATCTAAATTTTTTGTTTTATTTTGTTTTAGAAAACAAAGTTCTTGTTGAAAAAGCCTTTATATCCAATAACGTTCCGATGAGTTAAAAAATACGAAAATGGTAGAAAATGTATTCACAAATTTTGTTAAAAATTCATATGTACTATTTATGAGAATTATGAAATTAAACTTTAAAACGGTGTTCTGAAGATCGAGAAATATAGGTTGTTGGCTTTGCTAATCAATTTCTTATTTGCAAAATCTGTTGATAATAACGTTCTCTCTCTCTGATACGTTGCTATCGACATAATAACGATCTGAAAACTGTTTTTATTAAACAGGGTAAAAAGAATTTAAAAAATCAATTGAAAAAAAAAAAAAAATAAAATATATTTTGAAGCAAATTTATATATTGCCTGTAAATTTTTCAAACACACCAATTGATCAAATCGAATTTCGGTTGTATTTAACTGATTTAAAAAAAGGAGGCCGAAGAAGGTTATAAATTGATAACTGCTATGCCTTCATCACTTAAAGAGTCCGACAACATTTGATACAATGCCATAATAATGTCTATTAGAGAAGTAATGATGTTGTTTGGCTTGCCCTAACCAGGGTTTTATCCCAGGCCCTAACATTGTTTGCTTAGTAGTCAACGCGCTAACCACTTCAACTAACACCACCCTCACCTTCGGTTACACTGAAATCAAAGTGATCTTTTAAACAAAATCTTTTTGGTATTAGAGAAATTTCCCTCTATCTACGTAACAAAGGGGTAAAGAAGCACACCAGATGTAACTAGAACAAATATAAAATAAATTTATTTAAAGAAATTCTTTGCAGAGTAACATAACGTTGTCAGCATGTTCAGTTATTCATTCATCCATCTTTCTGTTGATTCCCAAAATTGAAATTTTTTAAATTTAATTTATTTTTTGTTTTTGAAGAATGTACTCAATGAACTTATTTATTTATTTGTTTATTATTCAAGCCATTTGTTTATACATTTTAGTGAATAAAAAATAATCCAATGAACTCCAAGCTTCAACGAAATTCGCAATAAATTGTAAATTTTTTGGGAAATTCTTTAATCCTGCAATGGATCAAATTATTACAAATAATAATCACTTATGAATAATATTTGATGCAATTAATATAAATTTTGTTTTCTTAATTTATTATTATATTAATCTGGCACCACACATGAATGCTTTTAATGGGGAACGTACCTATTACAAGAGAAAAGCTATTATTTAAACATTAATAATAATGCATTCAATCATTAAAGCAGAGATAGACATACTTTAACTATTTATGCATGAAAGCCGAAAAATGTAATATCGGAGACTAAATTAAGTTTTTCGGAAAACCCAGTTTAAACTAAACACAGCCGGATATATATACGAGTATGATTATATTTGATAACATTATATGGTAGGGTATTCTTCATGTCCAGCTGTCAATACAGGTGCCACAACCCACTTATATTAATATTTATTTTCCATGAAGAACAAATGATTTCCGTATTTCGGCATAAGCAACAAAATTATAAACAAAAATTAACAACAAATTACTTCAGGTTCACAAGAGTACGCAGAAAAACAATTAAAAATTATGTTGCAAATGAAAGAAAAATCTTATTAAAAGAAAAATTTAAAATCTACATATTATATAAAAGTGAATGTTTGTATGTTTATTTGTTTGTCTGTTTGAAACCTAAGGACCCCTAAACGATTCTTCCTGATACTTTCACAGTATATTTGCGATGGTCAGGAGCAGTAGCAAGAGGATAATTAATTATTTAATATCTGAAGTGGGCGTGTCACATCCCAAGCAGATTATATTTTCATAGGATGATATTTATGATATTAATGCAGCTAAAAATATGAAATTTGTTTGCACATGGCCTATTGTAGATTAGTTTAAATGAAAAATTAATAAAAATTGGGCAAGTGGGCGTGAAAGCTCCCACATTTTTTCTTATTAGGACCAGCACTCAGGGAATAACCACTACTTATGCAATGCATTGTACCAGAGGGATAGAATAGAGAAGATAGACGTTAACAATTTTAGAAGGATTAACTCTTTTACAACGAAGAAGGGCGAGGTTGTGTACATTAGCTTGGAACAGCATCAATCGCTGCCGGAACAGATTTTAGTGACCACTGCTATGCCTTCATCACTTAAATAGTCCGACAAGAATTAATACAATACCGCACTATTACATATTAGAGAAGATTAATGATGTTGATTGACTTGTTCTGGCCAGGGCTTGAACCCAGGCCCTAAGTCAGTAGGCGTGGCGTGGCACCTTCCACATTTAATAAGATATTGCATTGAAATATTTTTGAATCTAATTAGGTAAGATGCTTGATTTAATTTATATAATTCTTGCCAGAAATCAGCGCACAGATTGTACTTATGGGTGTGGCACCTCCCACAAAGAGAAAATTTTCATTTTTGCTCATATATGCTCAATATCAGAGCAATTGAAACTAGTAGTTAATTTTAAATAGAACAAAAATACAATATTAAAAATATATTATACATAAATACTGACGAGGTTTAGTGACTTCTACCGAAAATAACGTTTGTTCTATTCGGCCAGTGTGGTTGTAATCTAAAAAGGGATGTTTAGATATTAAATTTTTCCTTTGTTCTCGAAATATGTTAACAATGTTTACTTAATATTTCTCTGATTATTAATATTTACGAACTTTAGCCTGTGTAAATAATAAAAAAAATAAATTACATTAAAACTGTGTAGCGAAGCTCGCCGGGTCTTTTCAGCTCGTTTTCAGATAAAATTCACAAGAAACACTAAAATTATTTGTTCGCTTCTCTCATTTATTTCTCCCTTTTTTTTTGCATTTTATAAAATATATATATTTGTATCTAATCAGATACCTGATAAATGAAAAAAGACATAAAATTATTAAATTTACTATGAAATTTTCTATTAACAATAAAAATTTAACAAAAAACAACAAATGTGAAATGAAACAAAATATTTTGCATTTAAGCAGGTCGAAAGAAGAGTTTAAAGAAGTTTAAACAAATGTTTTATTTTTTAAAATATTTTTTTTTTACGAAAAAATTCCCACAAAATGCAATAACACTTGTTTTTTAATTCTAAGTAAATAAATAAATAAATATTCGCTAACGCTTGACAAAATAACGTTGAACATTTTATAAGCGTTTTTAGAAGTGGTGGATTCTAGTGAGTGTGTGTGTGTGTTTTTTTTTTTTTTTTTTGAGGTAGGAAGCTTCAAATTGGCAGCATTATTTTTTCTGTTTGTAAAATTTGCTAATTTGGAGCCACAACATAAAGGGTTTCCAATAAGAGTGATATGATTTCTTTAAGAAAAACCACACTTATTGTTAAGGAAATTCAAAAGTTTTTTATTTAATGGGAAGTACAATCGATACAATTAAGTTCTAAATAAAACGCCATTCAAATGGCCACAACGACTTCTTCTGCAGGAACGAATTTTCGAGCACTTTTTCCACTAAATCAAGTATGATATGAATGGCACGTTCAATATTGACTTGTAAAGCTTGAAGAGAGTCTGGTTTATTTCGAAAGACCAATGACTTCAAATAACTCCACAAGAAATAGTCTAATGGTGTTAAATCACAACTTCTTGGGGGACATTCAATATCACAATTTCTTGAAATAATCGAATCTTCAAACTTTTTTCGCATTAATTTAATTGTTGCATTTGCTGTGTGGCACGTAGCCTCGTCTTGTTGGAACCAAATGTTGTCAAGATCAACTTCTCCCAACTTCGGCCATGAAAAGTTGGTTATCATCGATCTATACGGCTCTCCATTGATAGTAACGGTGTTACCAGCTTCATTTCGAAAGATGTACGATGATTCCACCAGACCAAAAACCACACCAAACTTTTAATTTAGGTGAATGTAATGGTTTTTCATGAATAATTTGTGGATATTCTTCGCAGCAGAATCGACAGTTTTGTTTATTTACCACACCACTCATATGAAAGTGAGCCTCATCGGAGAAGATGATTTTCTTAAAAGAATCGTTATCGTTTTCAAGCTGTTCCAAGGCAAAATCAGCAACGCTGTTCTTGTGTATGTATATCTCTCCATAATAAAATTGTAAACACTACTGAATACAATAAAAAACAAATGACAGATCTTGACATATTGAACGAAACGTCACTTCAAAATCATATCATCCTTATCGGAAATCCTTTGGGTGGTGTTGGCTGCAGTGTTTAGCGCGTTGACTACTAAGCAAACAATGACTTGGGGCCTGGGTTCAAACCCTGGTCAGAGCAAGTCAATCAATATCATTAATTTCTCTAATGTACATTTGTGAGACATTGTATTAATTGTTGTCGGACTATTTAAGTGATGAAGGCATAGAACTGGTCACTAAAAAACTGTTCCTACAGCTATTGATGCTATCCAAGCTAATGTACACAACATCGCCATTCTTTGTCGGTTAGCAGAAACATCGGCGAAGTAAATAATACAGCTTAACAAAGTTAATGCGTCTACTTAACACCGGAGGCGCCTCAACACTGCCTTAAAAATTAACATAACGCGCAAAGCAGAGCTGTGAAAGAGTTAAGTCTTATAAATTTTCAACATCTATCTTCTCTACCCTCTCCATCTTTCTGAGTTCCGGCACAGTGCACTGCATACGTAGGGGTCATCCCCTAAGTGCTGGTCCTAATTGAAAAAAAAAAAAAAAAAAAAAAAACTTATGCATACGTGGCATACGTTTTTTTCGAGATGACCAATAATTCCACTGAAGCAAAACTTTAAGTACAAACTTCATTCTTTCAATGAATTCTTCAATTAATTTTTACGCAATGTATTCATACGTTAAATGACTGAAATGGTTAATGAATTGTTAAAAAATAACAACGAATCCTTTCAATGATTCAATTTCATTGAATATTTTCATTGAAACAACGTATGCGTATATTGAATCAATGTATTTTTGCGTTAATGAATTTAGATCAACGAATATTAATCATTGAAATAATGTAAAATAATTTTTTTTCAGTGTGCATTTCTTATGAAATTGTCGATATAAAATTATTTATTGCATCCATAAAATATCCACAATTAGTGCGATTTTTACGACACTAAAAGCGAATGCCTTCCAAGATGATAATTTTCTGAAACATGAAGTCAACGGTAAAATATAGGAAAGTATAATTCCATTTCATATCTTTACTGCGAAGAGACTGACAGAATTTTAAAACTCATTAAAATAAAAGCAGATTAAAAAAACACCCAATACTTTTCATTTAAATTTTCTACTAATTTATATTTCTTTCCTGGAATTTTGGAATTTTAATGTGTGTCATAATTTATAAAGGTCTTAACAATCTTGCAAGTGTTGTTTTACAACGAAAGCTGTTTGTATGTATAAATGTATGCTTCTTTAAACAGGTTAATGTATCGTATAAAGTCTATTATATTATTGTATTTCAGAGATTGTTTTGAAAAAAATTTTTCGTAAATGGAATTTTTCCAACTCATCTTTTTAATAATAAAATTGTGAAATTTAACATAAAATCCTGCATCATAACAGAACGATAAAAATGTAAATGAGTTTCAGATTAGAAATGGTTATTATGTATTCACTTTTCTCAAACGTAAAAGAAAGATCGATATTGATCGATTCTTTAAAAATTTCACTTTGGTCCCATAAATCGGGGGGAATTTCCACCCCCCCCCCACTTAAATATTGATTATTAAAAAATTCATTAATTTAAAAGCGGTTAAAGTTATCCTCTCCTCCAAAAAATATTATTAATCGCGTAACTCCACTTTTTTACCGATTTTCAAAATTTCATTTTTTTGTTTGAACTATTCTGCTTGAAATTCGATCCCAGAAGACGGGACAAGATGTTAGCTTTTCTTGAATCTGCATTTTTCGTAATTAAAAGTGTTTTTTTTTCTCTTTTTTATGTATTTCGAAGACGTTTATATATGTATGTATGTGTGTATGTATACATGTTAGGCAACCATTGGAGATACTACTTAAATTGCTGTTCTGTTCAGGGCTCAAATCGTTACATCCGTGAACGTACAACTCGTCACGTAATTTCGCATCCAATTATACAGTTATTACGTGAAGAATCCTACGTTCACGGATGTAACGATTTGAGCCCAGGATAGATATTTCTTAGCTATTTTCATTCAATAATTCAACTTGCATTGAATATTCAAGGAAATGTAGGCAATGCGTAAATCTTAAAGTTCAACCACCTGCTGCTGCTTAATTAAAAATGACAAAAAGGTTAAAATTTAATATACGTATATTTTTTTAAACTTCTTTTGCAACAAAATTAATTCCAAATAAATAAAGAAAAATTTATTCTTTGTTGATTCTCTTAAAGTCGCTTTCTGTCAACATGTGATTAAATGATAAAGAAATGGCATGCAGTGACAAATCAAGGAAAAAGAAAAACAACCAGAAATTATAAAAATCAGTTAAGATGTGAGCTGACGTATTCTATCAATATAATTATTTAGCTTTTTACAGTTTTTGCCTCAACAAGAGGTTATTGCTTTTTCATTGTATTTCGTTTTAACTTCACTTCAGTAAAATTTTTTTGTTTTCTTAACAGTTCACACCCCTTCTTTAATAATGGCCTGCCTGTTTGACCACCCACTCGTCCATTCATAGTTGTTTATTTAATCTGGTGGAAAATTATATTTGCCTGGAAGTCTTAAGGCAAACTGTCGACCATATTAACATTTAGAAGTGTTGGCAAAACAAATAAACATAGAAAGCGAAAACTAAATTGAATGCATTTAAGAGAAAATATTGTGGGTTCTTGAACCTTTGAAATAAATTATTTGTTTGCATTCTTATTCTTTCAATGATTTCACTCACGAGTGCACGTTATTTCATTTCCATGTTTGTTTAGTAAAGTTGAAAGTTTAGTTTGCTTTGTATATATTTAAAAACTGTATTTGTTGTTAAGAAAAGGAAAAGATCGTTTAAGAAATTATTTCATATTTTTTAAAGAAATTATTTCTTATGTCGGAAATAGGTGACAAGCTTCTGTGAAATAAAAAAAAAATTCACTGCAAAGCTGATATACATGTCATAGATCTACACTACAGTCTATCTAAAGTGTTTTCTAAAGGGTCCGCCAGATAACTTTTCTTTTTGAAAAAGCTATAAAAAAACTACTGAATATTTTCTCAAATTTCTTTTTTTAACACAAATAATAGTCCAACGGTGTCAAATCGCAGCTCCGAGGTGGCCAAACGACATCTGCTCTGCGGCTGATAATGCGATCTTCAAAAACAGGGCGCTAAACATCGAGTGTAGCTTCGGCTGTGTAGTACGTAGCGTCGTCCTGTTGAAACAAAATGTTTCCAATATCCTCCTCTTCAATTTTTGTGAACAAAAATTCGTTCGACATGGCCCGATAACGATCGCCATTGACTGTAACGGCCTCTACTTGCTCATTTTCGAAGAAAAATGGCCCAATTTTGCCTCTGGACCAAAATCCGCACCAAACAGTGATTCGTTTTGGGTGCATCGGCTTTTCAATGTATGCGTGAGGGTTTTCTGTGCCCCAAATGCGACAATTTTGCTTGTTTACATACCCGCCAAGATCAAAATGAGCTTCATCTGAAAAGATGATTTTTTTGGCAAAATCGGCATCTTCTGTAAGTCAATCGCAAGCCCACTTAGTGAAGCGAAAACTCATTGGATCGTCAGTTGGCTTCAACTCCTGAACCAATTGGACTTTGTATGGCGTCATACCAAGGTCTTTATGCAAAATTCGTCTCGATGATGTCTCCGAAATGTTCAATTGTTGAAAACAACGGTGAATTGATGTTGATCGCGCTTCACGCACACTTTCTGCCACAGCATCAATATTCTCGGGTGTACGCACTGTTTTTGGCTTTTCACGCTTTGGTTTATCGATTAGGATGCCAGTTTCTTTCACTTTTTTCACGAGATTACGAACATACGGAGCTGACGGTGCTTCTCTTCATCAAAAATCCGTACGCAATTTTCGCACAAATTCTGCAACATTACCAGGATTTTCAAAGTAATGTCGCAATATTTCCCAATATTGTTCAAGCGTATACACAACCATATTCGTTCAGCGGAAGGATAAAACTAATTATCTGTCAAATCAGACATGAGCTAAGTTTTACCATTCACGAAATAAGCACTAGTTGAAAAAAAAAAAACGTTAAATGGCGGACCCTGTATAAGGACATCATAAGAATGGTTAAATTATTTTTACCTTCTTCATATCCTCACAAAAAACAATCTCAGATACAAGAAAACTTGCGCAATTTTTGGTTTTTGGTGTTTGTGTTAAGTTTCGGGTTTTGGTATCTTTTGACACATATAGTAATATTTTTATAGAACATTTTATTCCCGCCCCTCCCCTGTTTAGAGGTGTTTTTAGAATAAAGCCACAAAATGCCGTTATGCAGGGGAGTTAGAGGGTTAAAATGTTCTACAAAAATATTTGCCATAAACTTTTCTAAAAAGTTGCTGAACGTACCCTACACCTCAGATGCAAAGAAAACATAGTTTTATATACCGATATGCTGCAAGAACAGGCCAGAGGTGGGAAACTTTAACCGCTTCTAAAATTAAATTCCGATGTGATCTTTTAAAACATCAACAAAAGTAACTTTATTGTTGGTCTCCTCTACCAGAATCAATTGTCGGAACCCCGAAATTTTTGGTGGTGCTGAACTGTGTAACTATATGGATTGACTTTTGCGATATGTAAGTAAGTAGTTAGTGCGTTAAGCAAAGTTTTCACTTTCAAAATTGAAAATATCAAAAATACTTAAAACAAAATCATAGTTTTTTTTTAAATCAATTTTAAAATTTGTACTTCCCAGCCTTTGTCCGACTTCAAGAATACAGATCTAAAATGGTTTACTTAGAATTTTGTTAAGAATCCAATACTGCGTTTTAAATTAAAATTAAGATGCAAACTGAAAAGTTAAAGGCAAAATATAAATACAAAGCGTGATGACGTATACATGCATAAATTTTGGATTTCTAAACCTATTATATAAAAGTTTGGTTAAATATTTTAAATTTTATTTATTTGTTGCGGGTTAGTAATATCTAAATATTTCGTTGGTAGCCATACGAACTCATCAGTAGATTTTTTACCCTTTATGTTTAAAAAATTTTTTTGGTTAAATATTTAAAGAAATTATTCAAGGTACTCGCCTCAATTCGCTTTGAAAAATATCTACTTCTGAAGTCAACGCAACTGGTTCACAAATACAAGCGACTAAACAAGGCGATAAGAATCACCTGATATCACCTGTCGATAGTACCTATTATGAATTTTCCTTGGAAATTATTAACCAAAAGTTCAATAAATTAGGACAGAAAAGTTAAACTTACTTTAATGAATAAAGAGGTACAGTCACTCTTGAAGTTAGTTTGTCTATGTCCTTAAATTTATAGTAAACTAGCTTATCCCGGTGTTCTTCGCTACCCCCTCGTTATAAAATAAAATTAAAAGTATTTATATTAAAATTGTGTAAATTTGGTTCAGCTCTACCGGAATATGGCAATTTGTGGGCACATTTATGTTTGTCACTCATTTGGACCAATAAGAAATTAAAACCAAGGATCCATACTTATAGACTATCTAAGTCCGATTTCTCAATTGTATTTGAGAATTTTTCTATAAAATTTTAAAGATTAAAATTGTGTAAATTTTGTTCAGCTCTACGTGAATTTGGCTATTTGTGGGCACATTTATGTTTGTCACTCATTTGGACCAATGGGAAATTAAAGCCAAGGATCCATACTTATAGACTATGTAAGTCCGATTTCTCAATTGTATTTGAGAATTTTTCTATAAAATTTTAAAGATTAAAATTGTGTAAATTTTGTTCAGCTCTACGTGAATTTGGCTATTTGTGGGCACATTTATGTTTGTCACTCATTTGGACCAATGGGAAATTAAAGCCAAGGATCCATACTTATAGACTATGTAAGTCCGATTTCTCAATTGTATTTGAGAATTTTTCTATAAAATTTTAAAGATTAAAATTGTGTAAATTTTGTTCAGCTCTACGTGAATTTGGCTATTTGTGGGCACATTTATGTTTGTCACTCATTTGGACCAATGGGAAATTAAAGCCAAGGATCCATACTTATAGACTATGTAAGTCCGATTTCTCAATTGTATTTGAGAATTTTTCTATAAAATTTTAAAGATTAAAATTGTGTAAATTTTGTTCAGCTCTACGTGAATTTGGCTATTTGTGGGCACATTTATGTTTGTCACTCATTTGGACCAATGGGAAATTAAAGCCAAGGATCCATACTTATAGACTATGTAAGTCCGATTTCTCAATTGTATTTGAGAATTTTTCTATAAAATTTTAAAGATTAAAATTGTGTAAATTTTGTTCAGCTCTACGTGAATTTGGCTATTTGTGGGCACATTTATGTTTGTCACTCATTTGGACCAATGGGAAATTAAAGCCAAGGATCCATACTTATAGACTATGTAAGTCCGATTTCTCAATTGTATTTGAGAATTTTTCTATAAAATTTTAAAGATTAAAATTGTGTAAATTTTGTTCAGCTCTACGTGAATTTGGCTATTTGTGGGCACATTTATGTTTGTCACTCATTTGGACCAATGGGAAATTAAAGCCAAGGATCCATACTTATAGACTATGTAAGTCCGATTTCTCAATTGTATTTGAGAATTTTTCTATAAAATTTTAAAGATTAAAATTGTGTAAATTTTGTTCAGCTCTACGTGAATTTGGCTATTTGTGGGCACATTTATGTTTGTCACTCATTTGGACCAATGGGAAATTAAAGCCAAGGATCCATACTTATAGACTATGTAAGTCCGATTTCTCAATTGTATTTGAGAATTTTTCTATAAAATTTTAAAGATTAAAATTGTGTAAATTTTGTTCAGCTCTACGTGAATTTGGCTATTTGTGGGCACATTTATGTTTGTCACTCATTTGGACCAATGGGAAATTAAAGCCAAGGATCCATACTTATAGACTATGTAAGTCCGATTTCTCAATTGTATTTGAGAATTTTTCTATAAAATTTTAAAGATTAAAATTGTGTAAATTTTGTTCAGCTCTACGTGAATTTGGCTATTTGTGGGCACATTTATGTTTGTCACTCATTTGGACCAATGGGAAATTAAAGCCAAGGATCCATACTTATAGACTATGTAAGTCCGATTTCTCAATTGTATTTGAGAATTTTTCTATAAAATTTTAAAGATTAAAATTGTGTAAATTTTGTTCAGCTCTACGTGAATTCGGCTATTTGTGGGCACATTTATGTTTGTCACTCATTTGGACCAATAAGAAATTAAAGCCAAGGATCCATACTTATAGACTATCTAAGTCCGATTTCTCAATTGTATTTGAGAATTTTTCTATAAAATTTTAAAGATTAAAATTGTGTAAATTTTGTTCAGCTCTACGTGAATTTGGCTATTTGTGGGCACATTTATGTTTGTCACTCATTTGGACCAATGGGAAATTAAAGCCAAGGATCCATACTTATAGGCTATGTAAGTCCGATTTCTCAATTGTATTTCAGAATTTTTCTATAACATTTGTTTGTCACTCATTTGGACCAATGGGAAATTAAAGCCAAAGATCCATACTTCTAGGCTATGTAAGTCCGATTTCTCAATTGTATTTGAGAATTTTTCTATAACATTTGTTTGTCACTCATTTGGACCAATGGGAAATTAAAGCCAAGGATCCATACTTATAGGCTATGTAAGTCCGATTTCTCAATTGTATTTCAGAATTTTTCTATAACATTTGTTTGTCACTCATTTGGACCAATGGGAAATTAAAGCCAAGGATCCATACTTATAGGCTATGTAAGTCCGATTTCTCAATTGTATTTGAGAATTTTTCTATAACATTTGTTTGTCACTCATTTGGACCTATGGGAAATTAAAGCCAAGGATCCATACTTCTAGGCTATGTAAGTCCGATTTCTCAATTGTATTTGAGAATTTTTCTATAACACTTGTTTGTCACTCATTTGGACCAATGGGAAATTAAAGCCAAGGATCCATACTTATAGGCTATGTAAGTCCGATTTCTCAATTGTATTTGAGAATTTTTCTATAAAATTTTAAAGATTAAAATTGTGTAAATTTTGTTCAGCTCTACGGGAATTTGGCTATTTGTGGGCACATTTATGTTTGTCACTCATTTGGACCAATGGGAAATTAAAGCCAAGGATCTATACTTATAGGCTATGTAAGTCCGATTTCTCAATTGTATTTGAGAATTTTTCTATAACACTTGTTTGTCACTCATTTGGACCAATGGGAAATTAAAGCCACGGATCCATACTTATAGGCTATGTAAGTCCGATTTCTCAATTGTATTTGAGAATTTTTCTATAACATTTGTTTGTCACTCATTTGGACCAATGGGAAATTAAAGCCAAGGATCCATACTTATAGGCTATGTAAGTCCGATTTCTCAATTGTATTTCAGAATTTTTCTATAACATTTGTTTGTCACTCATTTGGACCAATGGGAAATTAAAGCCAAGGATCCATACTTATAGGCTATGTAAGTCCGATTTCTCAATTGTATTTGAGAATTTTTCTATAACACTTGTTTGTCACTCATTTGGACCAATGGGAAATTAAAGCCAAGGATCCATACTTATAGACTATCTAAGTCCGATTTCTCAATTGTATTTGAGAATTTTTCTATAAAATTTTAAAGATTAAAATTGTGTAAATTTTGTTCAGCTCTACGGGAATTTGGCTATTTGTGGGCACATTTATGTTTGTCACTCATTTGGACCAATGGGAAATTAAAGCCAAGGATCTATACTTATAGGCTATGTAAGTCCGATTTCTCAATTGTATTTGAGAATTTTTCTATAACACTTGTTTGTCACTCATTTGGACCAATGGGAAATTAAAGCCAAGGATCTATACTTATAGGCTATGTAAGTCCGATTTCTCAATTGTATTTGAGAATTTTTCTATAAAATTTTAAAGATTAAAATTGTGTAAATTTTGTTCAGCTCTACGTGAATTTGGCTATTTGTGGGCACTTTTATGTTTGTCACTCATTTGGACCAATGGGAAATTAAAGCCAAGGATATATACTTATAGACTATGTAAGTCCGATTTCTCAATTGTATTTGAGAATTTTTCTATAACACTTGTTTGTCACTCATTTGGACCAATGGGAAATTAAAGCCAAGGATCTATACTTATAGGCTATGTAAGTCCGATTTCTCAATTGTATTTGAGAATTTTTCTATAAAATTTTAAAGATTAAAATTGTGTAAATTTTGTTCAGCTCTACGTGAATTTGGCTATTTGTGGGCACATTTATGTTTGTCACTCATTTGGACCAATGGGAAATTAAAGCCAAGGATCCATACTTATAGGCTATGTAAGTCCGATTTCTCAATTGTATTTGAGAATTTTTCTATAACATTTGTTTGTCACTCATTTGGACCAATGGGAAATTAAAGCCAAGGATCCATACTTATAGGCTATGTAAGTCCGATTTCTCAATTGTATTTGAGAATTTTTCTATAACACTTGTTTGTCACTCATTTGGACCAATGGGAAATTAAAGCCAAGGATCCATACTTATAGGCTATGTAAGTCCGATTTCTCAATTGTATTTGAGAATTTTTTTATAAAATTTTAAAGATTAAAATTGTGTAAATTTTGTTCAGCTCTACGTGAATTTGGCTATTTGTGGGCACATTTATGTTTGTCACTCATTTGGACCAATGGGAAATTAAAGCCAAGGATCCATACTTATAGGCTATGTAAGTCCGATTTCTCAATTGTATTTGAGAATTTTTCTATAACACTTGTTTGTCACTCATTTGGACCAATGGGAAATTAAAGCCAAGGATCTATACTTATAGGCTATGTAAGTCCGATTTCTCAATTGTATTTGAGAATTTTTCTATAACACTTGTTTGTCACTCATTTGGACCAATGGGAAATTAAAGCCAAGGATCTATACTTATAGACTATGTAAGTCCGATTTCTCAATTGTATTTGAGAATTTTTCTATAAAATTTTAAAGATTAAAATTGTGTAAATTTTGTTCAGCTCTACGGGAATTTGGCTATTTGTGGGCACATTTATGTTTGTCACTCATTTGGACCAATGGGAAATTAAAGCCAAAGATCTATACTTATAGGCTATGTAAGTCCGATTTCTCAATTGTATTTGAGAATTTTTCTATAAAATTTTAAAGATTAAAATTGTGTAAATTTTGTTCAGCTCTACGGGAATTTGGCTATTTGTGGGCACATTTATGTTTGTCACTCATTTGGACCAATGGGAAATTAAAGCCAAGGATCCATACTTATAGGCTATGTAAGTCCGATTTCTCAATTGTATTTGAGAATTTTTCTATAACACTTGTTTGTCACTCATTTGGACCAATGGGAAATTAAAGCCAAGGATCTATACTTATAGGCTATGTAAGTCCGATTTCTCAATTGTATTTGAGAATTTTTCTATAACACTTGTTTGTCACTCATTTGGACCAATGGGAAATTAAAGCCAAAGATCTATACTTATAGACTATGTAAGTCCGATTTCTCAATTGTATTTGAGAATTTTTCTATAAAATTTTAAAGATTAAAATTGTGTAAATTTTGTTCAGCTCTACGTGAATTTGGCTATTTGTGGGCACATTTATGTTTGTCACTCATTTGGACCAATGGGAAATTAAAGCCAAGGATCTATACTTATAGGCTATGTAAGTCCGATTTCTGAATTGTATTTGAGAATTTTTCTATAACATTTGTTTGTCACTCATTTGGACCAATGGGAAATTAAAGCCAAGGATCCATACTTATAGACTATGTAAGTCCGATTTCTCAATTGTATTTGAGAATTTTTCTATAAAATTTTAAAGATTAAAATTGTGTAAATTTTGTTCAGCTCTACGTGAATTTGGCTATTTGTGGGCACTTTTATGTTTTTCACTCATTTGGACCAATGGGAAATTAAAGCCAAGGATCCATACTTATAGACTATGTAAGTCCGATTTCTCAATTGTATTTGAGAATTTTTCTATAAAATTTTAAAGATTAAAATTGTGTAAATTTTGTTCAGCTCTACGTGAATTTGGCTATTTGTGGGCACTTTTATGTTTGTCACTCATTTGGACCAATGGGAAATTAAAGCCAAGGATCTATACTTATAGACTATGTAAGTCCGATTTCTCAATTGTATTTGAGAATTTTTCTATAAAATTTTAAAGATTAAAATTGTGTAAATTTTGTTCAGCTGTACGTGAATTTGGCTATTTGTGGGCACTTTTATGTTTGTCACTCATTTGGACCAATGGGAAATTAAAGCCAAGGATCCATACTTATAGGCTATGTAAGTCCGATTTCTCAATTGTATTTGAGAATTTTTCTATAACACTTGTTTGTCACTCATTTGGACCAATGGGAAATTAAAGCCAAGGATCCATACTTATAGGCTATGTAAGTCCGATTTCTCAATTGTATTTGAGAATTTTTTTATAAAATTTTAAAGATTAAAATTGTGTAAATTTTGTTCAGCTCTACGTGAATTTGGCTATTTGTGGGCACATTTATGTTTGTCACTCATTTGGACCAATGGGAAATTAAAGCCAAGGATCCATACTTATAGGCTATGTAAGTCCGATTTCTCAATTGTATTTGAGAATTTTTCTATAACACTTGTTTGTCACTCATTTGGACCAATGGGAAATTAAAGCCAAGGATCTATACTTATAGGCTATGTAAGTCCGATTTCTCAATTGTATTTGAGAATTTTTCTATAACACTTGTTTGTCACTCATTTGGACCAATGGGAAATTAAAGCCAAGGATCTATACTTATAGACTATGTAAGTCCGATTTCTCAATTGTATTTGAGAATTTTTCTATAAAATTTTAAAGATTAAAATTGTGTAAATTTTGTTCAGCTCTACGGGAATTTGGCTATTTGTGGGCACATTTATGTTTGTCACTCATTTGGACCAATGGGAAATTAAAGCCAAAGATCTATACTTATAGGCTATGTAAGTCCGATTTCTCAATTGTATTTGAGAATTTTTCTATAAAATTTTAAAGATTAAAATTGTGTAAATTTTGTTCAGCTCTACGGGAATTTGGCTATTTGTGGGCACATTTATGTTTGTCACTCATTTGGACCAATGGGAAATTAAAGCCAAGGATCTATACTTATAGGCTATGTAAGTCCGATTTCTCAATTGTATTTGAGAATTTTTCTATAACACTTGTTTGTCACTCATTTGGACCAATGGGAAATTAAAGCCAAGGATCCATACTTATAGGCTATGTAAGTCCGATTTCTCAATTGTATTTGAGAATTTTTCTATAAAATTTTAAAGATTAAAATTGTGTAAATTTTGTTCAGCTCTACGTGAATTTGGCTATTTGTGGGCACATTTATGTTTGTCACTCATTTGGACCAATGGGAAATTAAAGCCAAGGATCTATACTTATAGGCTATGTAAGTCCGATTTCTGAATTGTATTTGAGAATTTTTCTATAACATTTGTTTGTCACTCATTTGGACCAATGGGAAATTAAAGCCAAGGATCTATACTTATAGGCTATGTAAGTCCGATTTCTGAATTGTATTTGAGAATTTTTCTATAACACTTGTTTGTCACTCATTTGGACCAATGGGAAATTAAAGCCAAGGATCTATACTTATAGGCTATGTAAGTCCGATTTCTCAATTGTATTTGAGAATTTTTCTATAACACTTGTTTGTCACTCATTTGGACCAATGGGAAATTAAAGCCAAAGATCTATACTTATAGACTATGTAAGTCCGATTTCTCAATTGTATTTGAGAATTTTTCTATAAAATTTTAAAGATTAAAATTGTGTAAATTTTGTTCAGCTCTACGTGAATTTGGCTATTTGTGGGCACATTTATGTTTGTCACTCATTTGGACCAATGGGAAATTAAAGCCAAGGATCTATACTTATAGGCTATGTAAGTCCGATTTCTGAATTGTATTTGAGAATTTTTCTATAACATTTGTTTGTCACTCATTTGGACCAATGGGAAATTAAAGCCAAGGATCTATACTTATAGGCTATGTAAGTCCGATTTCTGAATTGTATTTGAGAATTTTTCTATAACACTTGTTTGTCACTCATTTGGACCAATGGGAAATTAAAGCCAAGGATCTATACTTATAGGCTATGTAAGTCCGATTTCTCAATTGTATTTGAGAATTTTTCTATAACACTTGTTTGTCACTCATTTGGACCAATGGGAAATTAAAGCCAAAGATCTATACTTATAGGCTATGTAAGTCCGATTTCTCAATTGTATTTGAGAATTTTTCTATAACACTTGTTTGTCACTCATTTGGACCAATGGGAAATTAAAGCCAAGGATCTATACTTATAGGCTATGTAAGTCCGATTTCTCAATTGTATTTGAGAATTTTTCTATAACACTTGTTTGTCACTCATTTGGACCAATGGGAAATTAAAGCCAAAGATCTATACTTATAGGCTATGTAAGTCCGATTTCTCAATTGTATTAGAGAATTTTTCTATAACACTTGTTTGTCACTCATTTGGACCAATGGGAAATTAAAGCCAAAGATCTATACTTATAGGCTATGTAAGTCCGATTTCTCAATTGTATTTGAGAATTTTTCTATAACACTTGTTTGTCACTCATTTGGACCAATGGGAAATTAAAGCCAAGGATCTATACTTATAGGCTATGTAAGTCCGATTTCTCAATTGTATTTGAGAATTTTTCTATAACACTTGTTTGTCACTCATTTGGACCAATGGGAAATTAAAGCCAAAGATCTATACTTATAGGCTATGTAAGTCCGATTTCTCAATTGTATTTGAGAATTTTTCTATAACACTTGTTTGTCACTCATTTGGACCAATGGGAAATTAAAGCCAAAGATCTATACTTATAGGCTATGTAAGTCCGATTTCTCAATTGTATTTGAGAATTTTTCTATAACACTTGTTTGTCACTCATTTGGACCAATGGGAAATTAAAGCCAAGGATCTATACTTATAGGCTATGTAAGTCCGATTTCTCAATTGTATTTGAGAATTTTTCTATAACACTTGTTTGTCACTCATTTGGACCAATGGGAAATTAAAGCCAAAGATCTATACTTATAGGCTATGTAAGTCCGATTTCTCAATTGTATTTGAGAATTTTTCTATAACACTTGTTTGTCACTCATTTGGACCAATGGGAAATTAAAGCCAAGGATCTATACTTATAGGCTATGTAAGTCCGATTTCTCAATTGTATTTGAGAATTTTTCTATAACACTTGTTTGTCACTCATTTGGACCAATGGGAAATTAAAGCCAAAGATCTATACTTATAGGCTATGTAAGTCCGATTTCTCAATTGTATTTGAGAATTTTTCTATAACACTTGTTTGTCACTCATTTGGACCAATGGGAAATTAAAGCCAAGGATCTATACTTATAGGCTATGTAAGTCCGATTTCTCAATTGTATTTGAGAATTTTTCTATAACACTTGTTTGTCACTCATTTGGACCAATGGGAAATTAAAGCCAAAGATCTATACTTATAGGCTATGTAAGTCCGATTTCTCAATTGTATTTGAGAATTTTTCTATAACACTTGTTTGTCACTCATTTGGACCAATGGGAAATTAAAGCCAAGGATCTATACTTATAGGCTATGTAAGTCCGATTTCTCAATTGTATTTGAGAATTTTTCTATAACACTTGTTTGTCACTCATTTGGACCAATGGGAAATTAAAGCCAAAGATCTATACTTATAGGCTATGTAAGTCCGATTTCTCAATTGTATTTGAGAATTTTTCTATAACACTTGTTTGTCACTCATTTGGACCAATGGGAAATTAAAGCCAAAGATCTATACTTATAGGCTATGTAAGTCCGATTTCTCAATTGTATTTGAGAATTTTTCTATAACACTTGTTTGTCACTCATTTGGACCAATGGGAAATTAAAGCCAAGGATCTATACTTATAGGCTATGTAAGTCCGATTTCTCAATTGTATTTGAGAATTTTTCTATAACACTTGTTTGTCACTCATTTGGACCAATGGGAAATTAAAGCCAAAGATCTATACTTATAGGCTATGTAAGTCCGATTTCTCAATTGTATTTGAGAATTTTTCTATAACACTTGTTTGTCACTCATTTGGACCAATGGGAAATTAAAGCCAAAGATCTATACTTATAGGCTATGTAAGTCCGATTTCTCAATTGTATTTGAGAATTTTTCTATAACACTTGTTTGTCACTCATTTGGACCAATGGGAAATTAAAGCCAAAGATCTATACTTATAGGCTATGTAAGTCCGATTTCTCAATTGTATTTGAGAATTTTTCTATAACACTTGTTTGTCACTCATTTGGACCAATGGGAAATTAAAGCCAAGGATCTATACTTATAGGCTATGTAAGTCCGATTTCTCAATTGTATTTGAGAATTTTTCTATAACACTTGTTTGTCACTCATTTGGACCAATGGGAAATTAAAGCCAAAGATCTATACTTATAGGCTATGTAAGTCCGATTTCTCAATTGTATTTGAGAATTTTTCTATAACACTTGTTTGTCACTCATTTGGACCAATGGGAAATTAAAGCCAAGGATCTATACTTATAGGCTATGTAAGTCCGATTTCTCAATTGTATTTGAGAATTTTTCTATAACACTTGTTTGTCACTCATTTGGACCAATGGGAAATTAAAGCCAAAGATCTATACTTATAGACTATGTAAGTCCGATTTCTCAATTGTATTTGACAATTTTTCTATAAAATTTTAAAGATTAAAATTGTGTAAATTTTGTTCAGCTCTACGTGAATTTGGCTATTTGTGGGCACATTTATGTTTGTCACTCATTTGGACCAATGGGAAATTAAAGCCAAGGATCTATACTTATAGGCTATGTAAGTCCGATTTCTGAATTGTATTTGAGAATTTTTCTATAACATTTGTTTGTCACTCATTTGGACCAATGGGAAATTAAAGCCAAGGATCTATACTTATAGGCTATGTAAGTCCGATTTCTGAATTGTATTTGAGAATTTTTCTATAACACTTGTTTGTCACTCATTTGGACCAATGGGAAATTAAAGCCAAGGATCTATACTTATAGGCTATGTAAGTCCGATTTCTCAATTGTATTTGAGAATTTTTCTATAACACTTGTTTGTCACTCATTTGGACCAATGGGAAATTAAAGCCAAAGATCTATACTTATAGACTATGTAAGTCCGATTTCTCAATTGTATTTGAGAATTTTTCTATAAAATTTTAAAGATTAAAATTGTGTAAATTTTGTTCAGCTCTACGTGAATTTGGCTATTTGTGGGCACATTTATGTTTGTCACTCATTTGGACCAATGGGAAATTAAAGCCAAGGATCTATACTTATAGGCTATGTAAGTCCGATTTCTGAATTGTATTTGAGAATTTTTCTATAACATTTGTTTGTCACTCATTTGGACCAATGGGAAATTAAAGCCAAGGATCTATACTTATAGGCTATGTAAGTCCGATTTCTGAATTGTATTTGAGAATTTTTCTATAACACTTGTTTGTCACTCATTTGGACCAATGGGAAATTAAAGCCAAGGATCTATACTTATAGGCTATGTAAGTCCGATTTCTCAATTGTATTTGAGAATTTTTCTATAACACTTGTTTGTCACTCATTTGGACCAATGGGAAATTAAAGCCAAGGATCTATACTTATAGGCTATGTAAGTCCGATTTCTCAATTGTATTTGAGAATTTTTCTATAACACTTGTTTGTCACTCATTTGGACCAATGGGAAATTAAAGCCAAAGATCTATACTTATAGACTATGTAAGTCCGATTTCTCAATTGTATTTGAGAATTTTTCTATAAAATTTTAAAGATTAAAATTGTGTAAATTTTGTTCAGCTCTACGTGAATTTGGCTATTTGTGGGCACTTTTATGTTTTTCACTCATTTGGACCAATGGGAAATTAAAGCCAAGGATCTATACTTATAGGCTATGTAAGTCCGATTTCTCAATTGTATTTGAGAATTTTTCTATAAAATTTTAAAGATTAAAATTGTGTAAATTTTGTTCAGCTCTACGTGAATTTGGCTATTTGTGGGCACTTTTATGTTTGTCACTCATTTGGACCAATGGGAAATTAAAGCCAAGGATCTATACTTATAGACTATGTAAGTCCGATTTCTCAATTGTATTTGAGAATTTTTCTATAAAATTTTAAAGATTAAAATTGTGTAAATTTTGTTCAGCTGTACGTGAATTTGGCTATTTGTGGGCACTTTTATGTTTGTCACTCATTTGGACCAATGGGAAATTAAAGCCAAGGATCTATACTTATAGGCTATGTAAGTCCGATTTCTCAATTGTATTTGAGAATTTTTCTATAAAATTTTAAAGATTAAAATTGTGTAAATTTTGTTCAGCTCTACGTGAATTTGGCTATTTGTGGGCACTTTTATGTTTGTCACTCATTTGGACCAATGGGAAATTAAAGCCAAGGATCTATAATTATAGGCTATGTAAGTCCGATTTCTCAATTGTATTTGAGAATTTTTCTATAAAATTTTAAAGATTAAAATTGTGTAAATTTTGTTCAGCTCTACGTGAATTTGGCTATTTGTGGGCTCTTTTATGTTTGTCACTCATTTGGACCAATGGGAAATTAAAGCCAAGGATCTATACTTATAGACTATGTAAGTCCGATTTCTCAATTGCATTTGAGAATTTTTCTATAAAATTTTAAAGATTAAAATTGTGCAAATTTTGTTCAGCTCTACGTGAATTTGGCTATTTGTGGGCACTTTTATGTTTATCACTCATTTGGACCAATGGGAAATTAAAGCCAAGGATCTATACTTATAGGCTATGTAAGTCCGATTTCTCAATTGTATTTGAGAATTTTTCTATAAAATTTTAAAGATTAAAATTGTGTAAATTTTGTTCAGCTCTACGTGAATTTGGCTATTTGTGGGCACTTTTATGTTTGTCACTCATTTGGACCAATGGGAAATTAAAGCCAAGGATCTATACTTATAGACTATGTAAGTCCGATTTCTCAATTGTATTTGAGAATTTTTCTATAAAATTTTAAAGATTAAAATTGTGTAAATTTTTTTCAGCTCTACGTGAATTTGGCTATTTGTGGGCACATTTATGTTTGTCACTCATTTGGACCAATGGGAAATTAAAGCCAAGGATCTATACTTATAGGCTATGTAAGTCCGATTTCTCAATTGTATTTGAGAATTTTTCTATAACTCTTGTTTGTCACTCATTTGGACCAATGGGGAATTAAAGCCAAGGATCCATACTTATAGACTATGTTAGTCCGATTACTCAATTGTATTTGAGAATTTTGCTATAACATTTGTTTGTCACTCATTTGGACCAATGGGAAATTAAAGCCAAGGATCCATACTTATAGACTATGTAAGTCCGATTTCTCAATTGTATTTGAGAATTTTTCTATAAAATTTTAAAGATTAAAATTGTGTAAATTTTGTTCAGCTCTACGTGAATTTGGCTATTTGTGGGCACATTTATGTTTGTCACTCATTTGGACCAATGGGAAATTAAAGCCACGGATCCATACTTATAGGCTATGTAAGTCCGATTTCTCAATTGTATTTGAGAATTTTTCTATAACATTTGTTTGTCACTCATTTGGACCAATGGGAAATTAAAGCCAAGGATCCATACTTATAGGCTATGTAAGTCCGATTTCTCAATTGTATTTGAGAATTTTTCTATAACATTTGTTTGTCACTCATTTGGACCAATGGGAAATTAAAGCCAAGGATCCATACTTATAGGCTACGTAAGTCCGATTTCTCAATTGTATTTGAGAATTTTTCTATAACATTTGTTTGTCACTCATTTGGACCAATGGGAAATTAAAGCCAAGGATCCATACTTATAGACTATGTAAGACCGATTTCTCAATTGTATTTGAGAATTTTTCTATAACATTTGTTTGTCACTCATTTGGACCAATGGGAAATTAAAGCCAAGGATCCATACTTATAGGCTATGTAAGTCCGATTTCTCAATTGTATTTGAGAATTTTTCTACAACATTTGTTTGTCACTCATTTGGACCAATGGGAAATTAAAGCCAAGGATTCATACTTATAGGCTATGTAAGTCCGATTTCTCAATTGTATTTGAGAATTTTTCTATAACATTTGTTTGTCACTCATTTGGACCAATGGGAAATTAAAGCCAAGGATCCATACTTATAGACTATGTAAGACCGATTTCTTAATTGTATTTGAGAATTTTTCTATAAAATTTTAAAGATTAAAATTGTGTAAATTTTGTTCAGCTCTACGTGAATTTGGCTATTTGTGGGCACATTTGTGTTTGTCACTCATTTGGACCAATGGGAAATTAAAGCCAAGGATCCATACTTATAGGCTATGTAAGTCCGATTTCTCAATTGTATTTGAGAATTTTTCTATAACACTTGCTTGTCACTCATTTGGACAAATGGGAAATTAAAACCAAGGATCCATACTTATAGGCTATGTAAGTCCGATTTCTCAATTGTATTTGAGAATTTTTCTATAACACTTGTTTGTCACTCATTTGGACCAATGGGAAATTAAAGCCAAGGATCTATACTTATAGGCTATGTAAGTCCGATTTCTCAATTGTATTTGAGAATTTTTCTATAAAATTTTAAAGATTAAAATTGTGTAAATTTTGTTCAGCTCTACGTGAATTTGGCTATTTGTGGGCACTTTTATGTTTGTCACTCATTTGGACCAATGGGAAATTAAAGCCAAGGATCTATACTTATAGACTATGTAAGTCCGATTTCTCAATTGTATTTGAGAATTTTTCTATAAAATTTTAAAGATTAAAATTGTGTAAATTTTGTTCAGCTCTACGTGAATTTGGCTATTTGTGGGCACTTTTATGTTTATCACTCATTTGGACCAATGGGAAATTAAAGCCAAGGATCTATACTTATAGGCTATGTAAGTCCGATTTCTCAATTGTATTTGAGAATTTTTCTATAAAATTTTAAAGATTAAAATTGTGTAAATTTTGTTCAGCTCTACGTGAATTTGGCTATTTGTGGGCACTTTTATGTTTGTCACTCATTTGGACCAATGGGAAATTAAAGCCAAGGATCTATACTTATAGACTATGTAAGTCCGATTTCTCAATTGTATTTGAGAATTTTTCTATAAAATTTTAAAGATTAAAATTGTGTAAATTTTTTTCAGCTCTACGTGAATTTGGCTATTTGTGGGCACATTTATGTTTGTCACTCATTTGGACCAATGGGAAATTAAAGCCAAGGATCTATACTTATAGGCTATGTAAGTCCGATTTCTCAATTGTATTTGAGAATTTTTCTATAACTCTTGTTTGTCACTCATTTGGACCAATGGGGAATTAAAGCCAAGGATCCATACTTATAGACTATGTTAGTCCGATTACTCAATTGTATTTGAGAATTTTGCTATAACATTTGTTTGTCACTCATTTGGACCAATGGGAAATTAAAGCCAAGGATCCATACTTATAGACTATGTAAGTCCGATTTCTCAATTGTATTTGAGAATTTTTCTATAAAATTTTAAAGATTAAAATTGTGTAAATTTTGTTCAGCTCTACGTGAATTTGGCTATTTGTGGGCACATTTATGTTTGTCACTCATTTGGACCAATGGGAAATTAAAGCCACGGATCCATACTTATAGGCTATGTAAGTCCGATTTCTCAATTGTATTTGAGAATTTTTCTATAACATTTGTTTGTCACTCATTTGGACCAATGGGAAATTAAAGCCAAGGATCCATACTTATAGGCTATGTAAGTCCGATTTCTCAATTGTATTTGAGAATTTTTCTATAACATTTGTTTGTCACTCATTTGGACCAATGGGAAATTAAAGCCAAGGATCCATACTTATAGGCTACGTAAGTCCGATTTCTCAATTGTATTTGAGAATTTTTCTATAACATTTGTTTGTCACTCATTTGGACCAATGGGAAATTAAAGCCAAGGATCCATACTTATAGACTATGTAAGACCGATTTCTCAATTGTATTTGAGAATTTTTCTATAACATTTGTTTGTCACTCATTTGGACCAATGGGAAATTAAAGCCAAGGATCCATACTTATAGGCTATGTAAGTCCGATTTCTCAATTGTATTTGAGAATTTTTCTACAACATTTGTTTGTCACTCATTTGGACCAATGGGAAATTAAAGCCAAGGATTCATACTTATAGGCTATGTAAGTCCGATTTCTCAATTGTATTTGAGAATTTTTCTATAACATTTGTTTGTCACTCATTTGGACCAATGGGAAATTAAAGCCAAGGATCCATACTTATAGATTATGTAAGACCGATTTCTTAATTGTATTTGAGAATTTTTCTATAAAATTTTAAAGATTAAAATTGTGTAAATTTTGTTCAGCTCTACGTGAATTTGGCTATTTGTGGGCACATTTGTGTTTGTCACTCATTTGGACCAATGGGAAATTAAAGCCAAGGATCCATACTTATAGGCTATGTAAGTCCGATTTCTCAATTGTATTTGAGAATTTTTCTATAACACTTGCTTGTCACTCATTTGGACAAATGGGAAATTAAAACCAAGGATCCATACTTATAGGCTATGTAAGTCCGATTTCTCAATTGTATTTGAGAATTTTTCTATAACACTTGTTTGTCACTCATTTGGACCAATGGGAAATTAAAGCCAAGGATCTATACTTATAGGCTATGTAAGTCCGATTTCTCAATTGTATTTGAGAATTTTTCTATAAAATTTTAAAGATTAAAATTGTGTAAATTTTGTTCAGCTCTACGTGAATTTGGCTATTTGTGGGCACATTTGTGTTTGTCACTCATTTGGACCAATGGGAAATTAAAGCCAAGGATCCATACTTATAGGCTATGTAAGTCCGATTTCTCAATTGTATTTGAGAATTTTTCTATAACACTTGTTTGTCACTCATTTGGACCAATGGGAAATTAAAGCCAAGGATCTATACTTATAGGCTATGTAAGTCCGATTTCTCAATTGTATTTGAGAATTTTTCTATAAAATTTTATAGATTAAAATTGTGTAAATTTTGTTCAGCTCTACGGGAATTTGGCTATTTGTGGGCACATTTATGTTTGTCACTCATTTGGACCAATGGGAAATTAAAGCCAAGGATCTATACTTATAGGCTATGTAACTCCGATTTCTCAATTGTATTTGAGAATTTTTCTATAAAATTTTAAAGATTAAAATTGTGTAAATTTTGTTCAGCTCTACGTGAATTTGGCTATTTGTGGGCACATTTATGTTTGTCACTCATTTGGACCAATGGGAAATTAAAGCCACGGATCCATACTTCTAGGCTATGTAAGTCCGATTTCTCAATTGTATTTGAGAATTTTTCTATAAAATTTTAAAGATTAAAATTGTGTAAATTTTGTTCAGCTCTACGGGAATTTGGCTATTTGTGGGCACATTTATGTTTGTCACTCATTTGGACCAATGGGAAATTAAAGCCAAGGATCTATACTTATAGGCTATGTAACTCCGATTTCTCAATTGTATTTGAGAATTTTTCTATAACACTTGTTTGTCACTCATTTGGACCAATGGGAAATTAAAGCCAAGGATCCATACTTATAGACTATGTAAGTCCGATTTCTCAATTGTATTTGAGAATTTTTCTATAAAATTTTAAAGATTAAAATTGTGTAAATTTTGTTCAGCTCTACGTGAATTTGGCTATTTGTGGGCACTTTTATGTTTGTCACTCATTTGGACCAATGGGAAATTAAAGCCAAGGATCTATACTTATAGGCTATGTAAGTCCGATTTCTCAATTGTATTTGAGAATTTTTCTATAACATTTGTTTGTCACTCATTTGGACCAATGGGAAATTAAAGCCAAGGATCCATACTTATAGACTATGTAAGTCCGATTTCTCAATTGTATTTGAGAATTTTTCTATAAAATTTTAAAGATTAAAATTGTGTAAATTTTGTTCAGCTCTACGTGAATTTGGCTATTTGTGGGCACTTTTATGTTTGTCACTCATTTGGACCAATGGGAAATTAAAGCCAAGGATCTATACTTATAGACTATGTAAGTCCGATTTCTCAATTGTATTTGAGAATTTTTCTATAAAATTTTAAAGATTAAAATTGTGTAAATTTTGTTCAGCTGTACGTGAATTTGGCTATTTGTGGGCACTTTTATGTTTGTCACTCATTTGGACCAATGGGAAATTAAAGCCAAGGATCTATACTTATAGGCTATGTAAGTCCGATTTCTCAATTGTATTTGAGAATTTTTCTATAAAATTTTAAAGATTAAAATTGTGTAAATTTTGTTCAGCTCTACGTGAATTTGGCTATTTGTGGGCACTTTTATGTTTGTCACTCATTTGGACCAATGGGAAATTAAAGCCAAGGATCTATAATTATAGGCTATGTAAGTCCGATTTCTCAATTGTATTTGAGAATTTTTCTATAAAATTTTAAAGATTAAAATTGTGTAAATTTTGTTCAGCTCTACGTGAATTTGGCTATTTGTGGGCACTTTTATGTTTGTCACTCATTTGGACCAATGGGAAATTAAAGCCAAGGATCTATACTTATAGACTATGTAAGTCCGATTTCTCAATTGTATTTGAGAATTTTTCTATAAAATTTTAAAGATTAAAATTGTGTAAATTTTGTTCAGCTCTACGTGAATTTGGCTATTTGTGGGCACTTTTATGTTTGTCACTCATTTGGACCAATGGGAAATTAAAGCCAAGGATCTATACTTATAGACTATGTAAGTCCGATTTCTCAATTGTATTTGAGAATTTTTCTATAAAATTTTAAAGATTAAAATTGTGTAAATTTTTTTCAGCTCTACGTGAATTTGGCTATTTGTGGGCACATTTATGTTTGTCACTCATTTGGACCAATGGGAAATTAAAGCCAAGGATCTATACTTATAGGCTATGTAAGTCCGATTTCTCAATTGTATTTGAGAATTTTTCTATAACTCTTGTTTGTCACTCATTTGGACCAATGGGGAATTAAAGCCAAGGATCCATACTTATAGACTATGTTAGTCCGATTACTCAATTGTATTTGAGAATTTTGCTATAACATTTGTTTGTCACTCATTTGGACCAATGGGAAATTAAAGCCAAGGATCCATACTTATAGACTATGTAAGTCCGATTTCTCAATTGTATTTGAGAATTTTTCTATAAAATTTTAAAGATTAAAATTGTGTAAATTTTGTTCAGCTCTACGGGAGTTTGGCTATTTGTGGGCACTTTTATGTTTGTCACTCATTTGGACCAATGGGAAATTAAAGCCAAGGATCTATACTTATAGGCTATGTAAGTCCGATTTCTCAATTGTATTTGAGAATTTTTCTATAAAATTTTAAAGATTAAAATTGTGTAAATTTTTTTCAGCTCTACGGGAGTTTGGCTATTTGTGGGCACATTTATGTTTGTCACTCATTTGGACCAATGGGAAATTAAAGCCACGGATCCATACTTATAGGCTATGTAAGTCCGATTTCTCAATTGTATTTGAGAATTTTTCTATAACATTTGTTTGTCACTCATTTGGACCAATGGGAAATTAAAGCCAAGGATCCATACTTATAGGCTATGTAAGTCCGATTTCTCAATTGTATTTGAGAATTTTTCTATAACATTTGTTTGTCACTCATTTGGACCAATGGGAAATTAAAGCCAAGGATCCATACTTATAGGCTACGTAAGTCCGATTTCTCAATTGTATTTGAGAATTTTTCTATAACATTTGTTTGTCACTCATTTGGACCAATGGGAAATTAAAGCCAAGGATCCATACTTATAGACTATGTAAGACCGATTTCTCAATTGTATTTGAGAATTTTTCTATAACATTTGTTTGTCACTCATTTGGACCAATGGGAAATTAAAGCCAAGGATCCATACTTATAGGCTATGTAAGTCCGATTTCTCAATTGTATTTGAGAATTTTTCTATAACATTTGTTTGTCACTCATTTGGACCAATGGGAAATTAAAGCCAAGGATTCATACTTATAGACTATGTAAGACCGATTTCTCAATTGTATTTGAGAATTTTTCTATAACATTTATTTGTCACTCATTTGGACCAATGGGAAATTAAAGCCAAGGATCCATACTTATAGACTATGTAAGACCGATTTCTCAATTGTATTTGAGAATTTTTCTATAAAATTTTAAAGATTAAAATTGTGTAAATTTTGTTCAGCTCTACGTGAATTTGGCTATTTTTGGGCACATTTGTGTTTGTCACTCATTTGGACCAATGGGAAATTAAAGCCAAGGATCCATACTTATAGGCTATGTAAGTCCGATTTCTCAATTGTATTTGAGAATTTTTCTATAACACTTGTTTGTCACTCATTTGGACCAATGGGAAATTAAAGCCAAGGATCCATACTTATAGGCTATGTAAGTCCGATTTCTCAATTGTATTTGAGAATTTTTCTATAACACTTGTTTGTCACTCATTTGGACCAATGGGAAATTAAAGCCAAGGATCCATACTTATAGGCTATGTAAGTCCGATTTCTCAATTGTATTTGAGAATTTTTCTATAAAATTTGTTTGTCACTCATTTGGACCAATGGGAAATTAAAGCCAAGGAGCCATACTTATAGGCTATGTAAGTCCGATTTCTCAATTGTATTTGAGAATTTTTCTATAAAATTTTAAAGATTAAAATTGTGTAAATTTTGTTCAGCTCTACGTGAATTTGGCTATTTGTGGGCACATTTGTGTTTGTCACTCATTTGGACCAATGGGAAATTAAAGCCAAGGATCTATACTTATAGGCTATGTAAGTCCGATTTCTCAATTGTATTTGAGAATTTTTCTATAAAATTTTAAAGATTAAAATTGTGTAAATTTTGTTCAGCTCTACGTGAATTTGGCTATTTGTGGGCACATTTGTGTTTGTCACTCATTTGGACCAATGGGAAATTAAAGCCAAGGATCTATACTTATAGGCTATGTAAGTCCGATTTCTCAATTGCATTTGAGAATTTTTCTATAACACTTGTTTGTCACTCATTTGGACCAATGGGAAATTAAAGCCAAGGATCCATACTTATAGGCTATGTAAGTCCGATTTCTCAATTGTATTTGAGAATTTTTCTATAACACTTGTTTGTCACTCATTTGGACCAATGGGAAATTAAAGCCAAGGATCCATACTTATAGGCTATGTAAGTCCGATTTCTCAATTGTATTTGAGAATTTTTCTATAAAATTTGTTTGTCACTCATTTGGACCAATGGGAAATTAAAGCCAAGGATCCATACTTATAGGCTATGTAAGTCCGATTTCTCAATTGTATTTGAGAATTTTTCTATAACATTTGTTTGTCACTCATTTGGACCAATGGGAAATTAAAGCCAAGGATCCATACTTATAGGCTATGTAAGTCCGATTTCTCAATTGTATTTGAGAATTTTTCTATAAAATTTTAGAGATTAAAATTGTGTAAATTTTGTACAGCTCTACGGGAATTTGGCTATTTGTGGGCACATTTATGTTTGTCACTCATTTGGACCAATGGGAAATTAAAGCCACGGATCCATACTTATAGGCTATGTAAGTCCGATTTCTCAATTGTATTTGAGAATTTTTCTATAAAATTTTAAAGATTAAAATTGTGTAAATTTTGTTCAGCTCTACGTGAATTTGGGGCACATTTATGTTTGTCACTCATTTGGACCAATGGGAAATTAAAGCCAAGGATCCATACTTATAGGCTTTGTAAGTCCGATTTCTCAATTGTATTTCAGAATTTTTCTATAACATTTGTGTTTGTCACTCATTTGGACCAATGGGAAATTAAAGGCAGGATCTATACTTATAGGCTTTGTAAGTCCGATTTCTCAATTGTATTTCAGAATTTTTCTATAACATTTGTTTGTCACTCATTTGGACCAATGGGAAATTAAAGCCAAGGATCCATACTTATAGGCTATGTAAGTCCGATTTCTCAATTGTATTTGAGAATTTTTCTATAACATTTGTTTGTCACTCATTTGGACCAATGGGAAATTAAAGCCAAGGATCCATACTTATAGGCTACGTAAGTCCGATTTCTCAATTGTATTTGAGAATTTTTCTATAACATTTGTTTGTCACTCATGTGGACCAATGGGAAATTAAAGCCAAGGATCCATACTTATAGGCTATGTAAGTCCGATTTCTCAATTGTATTTGAGAATTTTTCTATAACACTTGTTTGTCACTCATTTGGACAAATGGGAAATTAAAGCCAAGGATTCATACTTATAGGCTATGTAAGTCCGATTTCTCAATTGTATTTGAGAATTTTTCTATAACACGTGTTTGTCACTCATTTGGACAAATGGGAAATTAAAGCCAAGGATTCATACTTATAGGCTATGTAAGTCCGATTTCTCAATTGTATTTGAGAATTTTTCTATAACACTTGTTTGTCACTCATTTGGACCAATGGGAAATTAAAGCCAAGGATCCATACTTATAGGCTATGTAAGTCCGATTTCTCAATTGTATTTGAGAATTTTTCTATAACATTTGTTTGTCACTCATTTGGACCAATGGGAAATTAAAGCCAAGGATCCATACTTATAGACTATGTAAGACCGATTTCTCAATTGTATTTGAGAATTTTTCTATAAAATTTTAAAGATTAAAATTGTGTAAATTTTGTTCAGCTCTACGTGAATTTGGCTATTTGTGGGCACATTTATGTTTGTCACTCATTTGGACCAATGGGAAATTAAAGCCAAGGATCCATACTTATAGGCTATGTAAGACCGATTTCTTAATTGTATTTGAGAATTTTTCTATTATACTTGTTTGTCACTCATTTGGACAAATGGGAAATTAAAACCAAGGATCCATACTTATAGGCTATGTAAGTTTGATTTCTCAATTGTATTTGAGAATTTTTCTATAACACTTGTTTGTCACTCATTTGGACAAATGGGAAATTAAAGCCAAGGATCCATACTTATAGGCTATGTAAGTCCGATTTCTCAATTGTATTTGAGAATTTTTCTATAACACTTGTTTGTCACTCATTTGGACAAATGGGAAATTAAAGCCAAGGATCCATACTTATAGACTATGTAAGACCGATTTCTCAATTGTATTTGAGAATTTTTCTATAAAATTTTAAAGATTAAAATTGTGTAAATTTTGTTCAGCTCTACGTGAATTTGGCTATTTGTAAGCACATTTATGTTTGTCACTCATTTGGACCAATGGGAAATTAAAGCCAAGGATCTATACTTATAGGCTATGTAAGTCCGATTTCTCAATTGTATTTGAGAATTTTTCTATAAAATTTTAAAGATTAAAATTGTGTAAATTTTGTTCAGCTCTACGTGAATTTGGCTATTTGTGGGCACATTTATGTTTGTCACTCATTTGGACCAATGGGAAATTAAAGCCAAGGATCTATACTTATAGGCTATGTAAGTCCGATTTCTCAATTGTATTTGAGAATTTTTCTATAAAATTTTAAAGATTAAAATTGTGTAAATTTTGTTCAGCTAACGTGAATTTGGCTATTTGTGGGCACATTTATGTTTGTCACTCATTTGGACCAATGGGAAATTAAAGCCAAGGATCCATACTTATAGGCTATGTAAGTCCGATTTCTCAATTGTATTTGAGAATTTTTCTATAAAATTTTAAAGATTAAAATTGTGTAAATTTGGTTCAGCTCTACGTGAATTTGGCTATTTGTGGGCACATTTATGTTTGTCACTCATTTGGACCAATGGGAAATTAAAGCCAAGGATCCATACTTATAGGCTATGTAAGTCCGATTTCTCAATTGTATTTGAGAATTTTTCTATAACACTTGATTGTCACTCATTTGGACAAATGGGAAATTAAAGCCAAGGATCCATACTTATAGGCTATGAAAGTCCGATTTCTCAATTGTATTTGAGAATTTTTCTATAAAATTTTAGAGATTAAAATTGTGTAAATTTTGTACAGCTCTACGGGAATTTGGCTATTTGTGGGCACATTTATGTTTGTCACTCATTTGGACCAATGGGAAATTAAAGCCACGGATCCATACTTATAGGCTATGTAAGTCCGATTTCTCAATTGTATTTGAGAATTTTTCTATAACACTTGTTTGTCACTCATTTGGACCAATGGGAAATTAAAGCCAAGGATCCATACTTATAGGCTATGTAACTCCGATTTCTTAATTGTATTTGAGAATTTTTCTATAAAATTTTAAAGATTAAAATTGTGTAAATTTTGTTCAGCTCTACGTGAATTTGGCTATTTGTGGGCACATTTATGTTTGTCACTCATTTGGACCAATGGGAAATTAAAGCCAAGTATCCATACTTATAGGCTATGAAAGTCCGATTTCTCAATTGTATTTGAGAATTTTTCTATAAAATTTTAAAGATTAAAATTGTGTAAATTTTGTTCAGCTCTACGTGAATTTGGCTATTTGTGGGCACATTTATGTTTGTCACTCATTTGGACCAATGGGAAATTAAAGCCACGGATCCATACTTCTAGGCTATGTAAGTCCGATTTCTCAATTGTATTTGAGAATTTTTCTATAACACTTGTTTGTCACTCATTTGGACCAATGGGAAATTAAAGCCAAGGATCCATACTTCTAGGCTATGTAAGTCCGATTTCTCAATTGTATTTGAGAATTTTTCTATAACACTTGTTTGTCACTCATTTGGACCAATGGGAAATTAAAGCCACGGATCCATACTTCTAGGCTATGTAAGTCCGATTTCTCAATTGTATTTGAGAATTTTTCTATAACACTTGTTTGTCACTCATTTGGACCAATGGGAAATTAAAGCCACGGATCCATACTTCTAGGCTATGTAAGTCCGATTTCTCAATTGTATTTGAGAATTTTTCTATAAAATTTTAAAGATTAAAATTGTGTAAATTTTGTTCAGCTCTACGTGAATTTGGCTATTTGTGGGCACATTTATGTTTGTCACTCATTTGGACCAATGGGAAATTAAAGCCAAGTATCCATACTTATAGGCTATGAAAGTCCGATTTCTCAATTGTATTTGAGAATTTTTCTATAAAATTTTAAAGATTAAAATTGTGTAAATTTTGTTCAGCTCTACGTGAATTTGGCTATTTGTGGGCACATTTATGTTTGTCACTCATTTGGACCAATGGGAAATTAAAGCCAAGTATCCATACTTATAGGCTATGAAAGTCCGATTTCTCAATTGTATTTGAGAATTTTTCTATAAAATTTTAAAGATTAAAATTGTGTAAATTTTGTTCAGCTCTACGTGAATTTGGCTATTTGTGGGCACATTTATGTTTGTCACTCATTTGGACCAATGGGAAATTAAAGCCAAGTATCCATACTTATAGGCTATGAAAGTCCGATTTCTCAATTGTATTTGAGAATTTTTCTATAAAATTTTAAAGATTAAAATTGTGTAAATTTTGTTCAGCTCTACGTGAATTTGGCTATTTGTGGGCACATTTATGTTTGTCACTCATTTGGACCAATGGGAAATTAAAGCCAAGTATCCATACTTATAGGCTATGAAAGTCCGATTTCTCAATTGTATTTGAGAATTTTTCTATAAAATTTTAAAGATTAAAATTGTGTAAATTTTGTTCAGCTCTACGTGAATTTGGCTATTTGTGGGCACATTTATGTTTGTCACTCATTTGGACCAATGGGAAATTAAAGCCAAGTATCCATACTTATAGGCTATGAAAGTCCGATTTCTCAATTGTATTTGAGAATTTTTCTATAAAATTTTAAAGATTAAAATTGTGTAAATTTTGTTCAGCTCTACGTGAATTTGGCTATTTGTGGGCACATTTATGTTTGTCACTCATTTGGACCAATGGGAAATTAAAGCCAAGTATCCATACTTATAGGCTATGAAAGTCCGATTTCTCAATTGTATTTGAGAATTTTTCTATAAAATTTTAAAGATTAAAATTGTGTAAATTTTGTTCAGCTCTACGTGAATTTGGCTATTTGTGGGCACATTTATGTTTGTCACTCATTTGGACCAATGGGAAATTAAAGCCAAGTATCCATACTTATAGGCTATGAAAGTCCGATTTCTCAATTGTATTTGAGAATTTTTCTATAAAATTTTAAAGATTAAAATTGTGTAAATTTTGTTCAGCTCTACGTGAATTTGGCTATTTGTGGGCACATTTATGTTTGTCACTCATTTGGACCAATGGGAAATTAAAGCCAAGTATCCATACTTATAGGCTATGAAAGTCCGATTTCTCAATTGAAGCACAGCCGCGAATAACGTTGTAAGTGACAAATTGCAAATTGTTCAGGAGAGTAAAAAAACATTTTTTAAAGGCAAAATTATATATTTTTAAAATTTTTTTTTACCTTCTCAAAAATGATAATAATAAAAACTTATATTCAAAAAATCAAGAAATTTTAATTTGAAATTACATGTTAATTTACTGTTTAAAAATTTTTTTAGTGGAAAAACATTTTATATCCAAAACGCGATGTCAGTTAAAACGTTATTCCACTACAGCAAGCATCATGAAAAATGGCTTTTAAAACGTTATTCCACGTTGCAAAATGTTATTGTCGCAAAGAAAACATTCCTATTAAAGACAATTTTGTTTTATTGATTTATATTCTTTAAATAAAGGATAAATTATAAAATTTTATATATTTATAACAAATAAAAATTAATTCAATATCAAAACAAAAATTTGTATCAAGAAAATTAATTCGATTAAAGACGATAAAAAAACCTGTTTGTTCATTGTATTTTTTTTCATAGAAATGATAAAAATGTTGCTGTATTTGACTTATGCTAATTTTTTTACAAATTAAGTAGCATTGGCAATCACAAACCTATATAACAAAAATTAAAATAAAAAATAAAATGTTGCGGACTTAAAACGTTTTTCCATGTTACCTGCTCTGGAGCGTTTTTTTAGGTATACTTTTATTTTTTCTTGTTATATACGCATTTCCACTATTTCTCAACCTTATAATTTTATTGTCTTTCCAATTTTCAACATCAACTTTCCTTTTTGTACCTCTGTTCCACTTATCAATTACTTTCGATAATTCCGTTCGCATCATTTTGAATGTAACTTACAACGTTCTTCCACTGACTGTCTTTTTCTAATTGCATTTCGATAGCGATAAGGAGCATAATTTTGGCTAATTTGGTGTTTGAGTAATGTAAGAGAGTAATGTTAACGGTAATATGCAAAAAAACATGTTTTGCAAAAAATGGCATTTGAAACCTTATTCGCGGCTGTGCTTCAATTGTATTTGAGAATTTTTCTATAAAATTTTAAAGATTAAAATTGTGTAAATTTTGTTCAGCTCTACGTGAATTTGGCTATTTGTGGGCACATTTATGTTTGTCACTCATTTGGACCAATGGGAAATTAAAGCGAAGGATCTATACTTCTAGGCTATGTAAGTCCGATTTCTCAATTGTATTTGAGAATTTTTCTATAACACTTGTTTGTCACCCATTTGGACCAATGGGAAATTAAAGCCAAGGATCCATACTTATAGGCTATGTAAGTCCGATTTCTCAATTGTATTTGAGAATTTTTCTATAAAATTTTAAAGATTAAAATTGTGTAAATTTTGTTCAGCTTTACGTGAATTTGGCTATTTGTGGGCACATTTATGTTTGTCACTCATTTGGACCAATGGGAAATTAAAGCCACGGATCCATACTTCTAGGCTATGTAAGTCCGATTTCTCAATTGTATTTGAGAATTTTTCTATAAAATTTTAAAGATTAAAATTGTGTAAATTTTGTTCAGCTTTACGTGAATTTGGCTATTTGTGGGCACATTTATGTTTGTCACTCATTTGGACCAATGGGAAATTAAAGCCAAGGATCCATACTTATAGACTATTTAAGTCCGATTACTCAATTGTATTTGAGAATTTTTCTATAACATTTGTTTGTCACTCATTTGGACCAATGGGAAATTAAAGCCAAGGATCCATACTTATAGACTATGTAAGTCCGATTACTCATTTGTATTTGAGAATTTTTCTATAACATTTGTTTGTCACTCATTTGGACCAATGGGAAATTAAAGCCACGGATCCATTCTTATAGCCTATGTTAGTCCGATTACTCAATTGTATTTGAGAATTTTTCTATAACATTTGTTTGTCACTCATTTGGACCAATGGGAAATTAAAGCCAAGGATCCATACTTATAGCCTATGTTAGTCCGATTACTCAATTGTATTTGAGAATTTTTCTATAACATTTGTTTGTCACTCATTTGGACCAATGGGAAATTAAAGCCAAGGATCCATACTTATAGACTATGTTAGTCCGATTACTCAATTGTATTTGAGAATTTTTCTATAACATTTGTTTGTCACTCATTTGGACCAATGGGAAATTAAAGCCAAGGATCCATTCTTATAGCCTATGTTAGTCCGATTACTCAATTGTATTTGAGAATTTTTCTATAACATTTGTTTGCCACTCATTTGGACCAATGGGAAATTAAAGCCAAGGATCCATACTTATAGACTATGTAAGTCCGATTACTCAATTGTATTTGAGAATTTTTCTATAACATTTGTTTGTCACTCATTTGGACCAATGGGAAATTAAAGCCAAGGATCCATACTTATAGCCTATGTTAGTCCGATTACTCAATTGTATTTGAGAATTTTTCTATAACATTTGTTTGTCACTCATTTGGACCAATGGGAAATTAAAGCCAAGGATCCATACTTATAGCCTATGTTAGTCCGATTACTCAATTGTATTTGAGAATTTTTCTATAACATTTGTTTGTCACTCATTTGGACCAATGGGAAATTAAAGCCAAGGATCCATACTTATAGCCTATGTTAGTCCGATTACTCAATTGTATTTGAGAATTTTTCTATAACATTTGTTTGTCACTCATTTGGACCAATGGGAAATTAAAGCCAAGGATCCATACTTATAGACTATGTAAGTCCGATTACTCAATTGTATTTGAGAATTTTTCTATAACATTTGTTTGTCACTCATTTGGACCAATGGGAAATTAAAGCCAAGGATCCATACTTATAGCCTATGTTAGTCCGATTACTCAATTGTATTTGAGAATTTTTCTATAACATTTGTTTGTCACTCATTTGGACCAATGGGAAATTAAAGCCAAGGATCCATACTTATAGCCTATGTTAGTCCGATTACTCAATTGTATTTGAGAATTTTTCTATAACATTTGTTTGTCACTCATTTGGACCAATGGGAAATTAAAGCCAAGGATCCATACTTATAGCCTATGTTAGTCCGATTACTCAATTGTATTTGAGAATTTTTCTATAACATTTGTTTGCCACTCATTTGGACCAATGGGAAATTAAAGCCAAGGATCCATACTTATAGACTATGTAAGTCCGATTTCTCAATTGTATTTGAGAATTTTTCTATTACACTTGTTTGTCACTCATTTGGACCAATAAGAAATTAAAGCCACGGATCCATACTTATAGGCTATGTAAGTCCGATTACTCAATTGTATTTGAGAATTTTTCTATAACATTTGTTTGTCACTCATTTGGACCAATGGGAAATTAAAGCCACGGATCCATTCTTATAGACTATGTAAGTCCGATTTCTCAATTGTATTTGAGAATTTTTCTATTACACTTGTTTGTCACTCATTTGGACCAATAAGAAATTAAAGCCACGGATCCATACTTATAGGCTATGTAAGTCCGATTACTCAATTGTATTTGAGAATTTTTCTATAACATTTGTTTGTCACTCATTTGGACCAATGGGAAATTAAAGCCACGGATCCATTCTTATAGACTATGTAAGTCCGATTTCTCAATTGTATTTGAGAATTTTTCTATAAAATTTTAAAGATTAAAATTGTGTAAATTTTGTTCAGCTTTACGTGAATTTGGCTATTTGTGGGCACATTTATGTTTGTCACTCATTTGGACCAATGGGAAATTAAAGCCACGGATCCATACTTCTAGGCTATGTAAGTCCGATTTCTCAATTGTATTTGAGAATTTTTCTATAAAATTTTAAAGATTAAAATTGTGTAAATTTTGTTCAGCTTTACGTGAATTTGGCTATTTGTGGGCACATTTATGTTTGTCACTCATTTGGACCAATGGGAAATTAAAGCCAAGGATCCATACTTATAGACTATGTAAGTCCGATTTCTCAATTGTATTTGAGAATTTTTCTATTACACTTGTTTGTCAATCATTTGGACCAATGGGAAATTAAAGCCACGGATCCATACTTATAGGCTATGTAAGTCCGATTTCTCAATTGTATTTGAGAATTTTTCTATAACATTTGTTTGTCACTCATTTGGACCAATGGGAAAGTAAAGCCACGGATCCATTCTTATAGACTATGTTAGTCCGATTACTCAATTGTATTTGAGAATTTTTCTATAACATTTGTTTGTCACTCATTTGGACCAATGGGAAATTAAAGCCAAGGATCCATACTTATAGACTATGTAAGTCCGATTACTCAATTGTATTTGAGAATTTTTCTATAACATTTGTTTGTCACTCATTTGGACCAATGGGAAATTAAAGCCACGGATCCATTCTTATAGCCTATGTTAGTCCGATTACTCAATTGTTTTTGAGAATTTTTCTATAACATTTGTTTGTCACTCATTTGGACCAATGGGAAATTAAAGCCAAGGATCCATACTTATAGCCTATGTTAGTCCGATTACTCAATTGTATTTGAGAATTTTTCTATAACATTTGTTTGTCACTCATTTGGACCAATGGGAAATTAAAGCCAAGGATCCATACTTATAGACTATGTAAGTCCGATTACTCAATTGTATTTGAGAATTTTTCTATAACACTTGTTTGCCACTCATTTGGACCAATGGGAAATTAAAGCCAAGGATCCATACTTATAGACTATGTAAGTCCGATTTCTCAATTGTATTTGAGAATTTTTCTATTACACTTGTTTGTCACTCATTTGGACCAATGGGAAATTAAAGCCACGGATCCATTCTTATAGACAATGTAAGTCCGATTACTCAATTGTATTTGAGAATTTTTCTATAACATTTGTTTGTCACTCATTTGGACCAATGGGAAATTAAAGCCACGGATCCATTCTTATAGACTATGTAAGTCCGATTGCTCAATTGTATTTGAGAATTTTTCTATTACACTTGTTTGTCACTCATTTGGACCAATGGGAAATTAAAGCCACGGATCCATTCTTATAGACTATGTAAGTCCGATTTCTCAATTGTATTTGAGAATTTTTCTATTACACTTGTTTGTCACTCATTTGGACCAATGGGAAATTAAAGCCACGGATCCATTCTTATAGACAATGTAAGTCCGATTACTCAATTGTATTTGAGAATTTTTCTATAACATTTGTTTGTCACTCATTTGGACCAATGGGAAATTAAAGCCACGGATCCATTCTTATAGCCTATGTTAGTCCGATTACTCAATTGTATTTGAGAATTTTTCTATAACATTTGTTTGTCACTCATTTGGACCAATGGGAAATTAAAGCCAAGGATCCATACTTATAGCCTATGTTAGTCCGATTACTCAATTGTATTTGAGAATTTTTCTATAACATTTGTTTGTCACTCATTTGGACCAATGGGAAATTAAAGCCAAGGATCCATACTTATAGACTATGTAAGTCCGATTACTCAATTGTATTTGAGAATTTTTCTATAACACTTGTTTGCCACTCATTTGGACCAATGGGAAATTAAAGCCAAGGATCCATACTTATAGACTATGTAAGTCCGATTACTCAATTGTATTTGAGAATTTTTCTATAACACTTGTTTGCCACTCATTTGGACCAATGGGAAATTAAAGCCAAGGATCCATACTTATAGACTATGTAAGTCCGATTACTCAATTGTATTTGAGAATTTTTCTATAACATTTGTTTGTCACTCATTTGGACCAATGGGAAATTAAAGCCACGGATCCATTCTTATAGACTATGTAAGTCCGATTTCTCAATTGTATTTGAGAATTTTTCTATTACACTTGTTTGTCACTCATTTGGACCAATGGGAAATTAAAGCCACGGATCCATTCTTATAGACTATGTAAGTCCGATTTCTCAATTGTATTTGAGAATTTTTCTATTACACTTGTTTGTCACTCATTTGGACCAATGGGAAATTAAAGCCACGGATCCATTCTTATAGACTATGTAAGTCCGATTACTCAATTGTATTTGAGAATTTTTCTATAACACTTGTTTATACGTGAATTTGGCTATTTGTGGGCACATTTATGTTTGTCACTCATTTGGACCAATGGGAAATTAAAGCCAAGGATCCATTCTTATAGACTATGTTAGTCCGATTACTCAATTGTATTTGAGAATTTTTCTATAACATTTGTTTGTCACTCATTTGGACCAATGGGAAAGTAAAGCCACGGATCCATTCTTATAGACTATGTAAGTCCGATTTCTCAATTGTATTTGAGAATTTTTCTATAACATTTGTTTGTCACTCATTTGGACCAATGGGAAATTAAAGCCAAGGATCCATACTTATAGACTATGTAAGTCCGATTTCTCAATTGTATTTGAGAATTTTTCTATAAAATTTTAAAGATTAAAATTGTGTAAATTTTGTCCAGCTCTACGTGAATTTGGCTATTTGTGGGCACATTTATGTTTGTCACTCATTTGGACCAATGGGAAATTAAAGCCACGGATCCATTCTTATAGACTATGTTAGTCCGATTACTCAATTGTATTTGAGAATTTTTCTATAACATTTGTTTGTCACTCATTTGGACCAATGGGAAAGTAAAGCCACGGATCCATTCTTATAGACTATGTTAGTCCGATTACTCAATTATATTTGAGAATTTTTCTATAACATTTGTTTGTCACTCATTTGGACCAATGGGAAAGTAAAGCCAAGGATCCATACTTATAGACTATGTAAGTCCGATTACTCAATTGTATTTGAGAATTTTTCTATAACATTTGTTTGTCACTCATTTGGACCAATGGGAAATTAAAGCCACGGATCCATACTTATAGACTATGTAAGTCCGATTACTCAATTGTATTTGAGAATTTTTCTATAACATTTGTTTGTCACTCATTTGGACCAATGGGAAATTATAGCCACGGATCCATTCTTATAGACTATGTTAGTCCGATTACTCAATTGTATTTGAGAATTTTTCTATAACATTTGTTTGTAACTCATTTGGACCAATGGGAAATTAAAGCCAAGGATCCATACTTATAGACTATGTAAGTCCGATTTCTCAATTGTATTTGAGAATTTTTCTATAACATTTATTTGTCACTCATTTGGACCAATGGGAAATTAAAGCCACGGATCCATACTTATAGACTATGTAAGTCCGATTACTCAATTGTATTTGAGAATTTTTCTATAACATTTATTTGTCACTCATTTGGACCAATGGGAAATTAAAGCCAAGGATCCATACTTATAGACTATGTAAGTCCGATTTCTCAATTGTATTTGAGAATTTTTCTATAACATTTGTTTGTCACTCATTTGGACCAATGGGAAATTAAAGCCAAGGATCCATACTTATAGACTATGTAAGTCCGATTTCTCAATTGTATTTGAGAATTTTTCTATAACATTTATTTGTCACTCATTTGGACCAATGAGAAATTAAAGCCACGGATCCATACTTATAGACTATGTAAGTCCGATTACTCAATTGTATTTGAGAATTTTTCTATAACATTTATTTGTCACTCATTTGGACCAATGGGAAATTAAAGCCAAGGATCCATACTTATAGACTATCTAAGTCCGATTTCTCAATTGTATTTGAGAATTTTTCTATAACATTTGTTTGTCACTCATTTGGACCAATGGGAAATTAAAGCCAAGGATCCATACTTATAGACTATGTAAGTCCGATTTCTCAATTGTATTTGAGAATTTTTCTATAACACTTGTTTGTCACTCATTTGGACCAATGGGAAATTAAAGCCAAGGATCCATACTTATAAACTATGTAAGTCCGATTTCTCAATTGTATTTGAGAATTTTTCTATAACACTTGTTTGTCACTCATTTGGACCAATGGGAATTTAAAGCCAAGGATCCACACTTATAGGCTATGTAAGTCCGATTACTCAATTGTATTTGAGAATTTTTCTATAACATTTGTTTGTCACTCATTTGGACCAATGGGAAATTAAAGCCAAGGATCCATACTTATAGACTATCTAAGTCCGATTTCTCAATTGTATTTGAGAATTTTTCTATAACATTTGTTTGTCACTCATTTGGACCAATGGGAAATTAAAGCCAAGGATCCATACTTATAGGCTATGTAAGTCCGATTTCTCAATTGTATTTGAGAATTTTTCTATAACATTTGTTTGTCACTCATTTGGACCAATGGGAAATTAAAGCCAAGGATCCATACTTATAGGCTATGTAAGTCCGATTTCTCAATTGTATTTGAGAATTTTTCTATAACATTTATTTGTCACTCATTTGGACCAATGAGAAATTAAAGCCACGGATCCATACTTATAGACTATGTAAGTCCGATTACTCAATTGTATTTGAGAATTTTTCTATAACATTTATTTGTCACTCATTTGGACCAATGGGAAATTAAAGCCAAGGATCCATACTTATAGACTATCTAAGTCCGATTTCTCAATTGTATTTGAGAATTTTTCTATAACATTTGTTTGTCACTCATTTGGACCAATGGGAAATTAAAGCCAAGGATCCATACTTATAGACTATGTAAGTCCGATTTCTCAATTGTATTTGAGAATTTTTCTATAACACTTGTTTGTCACTCATTTGGACCAATGGGAAATTAAAGCCAAGGATCCATACTTATAAACTATGTAAGTCCGATTTCTCAATTGTATTTGAGAATTTTTCTATAACACTTGTTTGTCACTCATTTGGACCAATGGGAATTTAAAGCCAAGGATCCACACTTATAGGCTATGTAAGTCCGATTACTCAATTGTATTTGAGAATTTTTCTATAACATTTGTTTGTCACTCATTTGGACCAATGGGAAATTAAAGCCAAGGATCCATACTTATAGGCTATGTAAGTCCGATAAAGTATTCTTTTCGAATAAATGTAGCAAATCGATTGAATTAAATGTGGAAAAAACACACAATGTTGCGATGTCAATGTTTTTTAATAATTGTAAACATTCGCCTGCAGTCTCTGTTTATTTATTAGTAAAAGGCAGGACTGCCAATCTTGCGGCAAAACAATAATAAAAATCCGAAAAAACCCGTGTGCTTCGCTACCCCCATCATTATAAAATAAAACTGAAAATATTTATATAGTCATGTATTTATTATTTCGTAAGAATATCCTTTTGTGAAAATTTAATGACGATCGGTCCAGTAGTTAAGACTAAATTACGATTTTTAATTTTCCTAAAAAGGTGCGTACTCCCACCCACTTTTCTCCTGGTACGTATTCCTAATTATGCCAATACCATATGCACCAAGTATCATCGACCCATGGCGTGCGTAAAAGTAGGCGTGGCAAATTTTTCGTTCGATGAAAACTTAAAATGGATTAATACGACTATTTGAAAGAAGAATTAGTCAAATCGATGCAGCCGTTTTCTGATTTTAGGTAAATCGAAAAAAGTTGCACCATGGCGATCATTAGAAAGAAAAAATCGTCCAAAGCGGTCCAGCCATTCACGCGTGATGCCGTGACCAAGGAAAAAAGGGATTCCTTTTTATATATATAGATTGATGGACTCATACAAAATTTGAAAGCTATATAGCTAATATAGAGCCCTAGATATTTAATATTAATTTTGTATATAAGCTAAATATTCACTTTGTATGGGAGCTGCCACGCCCACTGGCATGATCCCGCCCATCTTTCCCATGACTATTTATAATATAATCAACGTGCACAAATTTCTAAGACTATGGCTATTATAGTACTGTAGATATATGATATTAAATATTTACTTTGTATGGGAGCTGCCACGCCCATTAGCCCTATCCCGCCCATTTTTTTCACAACTCTTCAGATTAGTTTAATATGTACATGTGCAAAGTTTCAGAACTCTTGCTGTCATAGTATTCCAGATATTATATGTTAAAACTTTGTATGAGATCTACCACGCCCACTTGTCCAATTACGCCCATTTTCACTTCAGCTGCTAATATTATTAATGTATGCACTCCTACAAAGTTTGAAGGCTCTAACTATTATATAACTCTAGATATTTGATATTAAATATTTATTTTATATGATAGCTGCCACGCCCACTTGTCCGATCCCGCCCATTTTTGTCCTGATTATCACATGAGTAGCATATGTACTATTGCAATGTTTCAAAACTCTTGCTATCACAATAGTCCAGATATATGATGTTATTAAATTTATGTGGGAGGGGCCACGCCCACTAAATTTCTTATGTGCACCCTCCACACAGACCCCAATCACCCATGAAAATTTCATTGAAATCGGGCAAGCCGTCTAGGAGGAGTATGCGCACAGGAAGTTTTGCACTTAATTTTATATATATAGATTATAAAAAAAAAAATACAAATACTAGAAACCTATTTACAAAAGATAGAATTCCCAAAATATTTTCTGTGTGCAACGGCAATTTTGATGCCTTTTAAATCCGACCCACCATTTCCGAATCACAAGTTCAAGATCTTATTAAATTCTCTTGGAATTTGTTTTATTTTCTTTTCCCAGCTAAAAACGGTTTTTTATGGACCACAAATCATTAGATCTGGGCATTTAGGATATAGGCTTTGTTATTTATCTCTTAACCGTGACTACCTTGTAAAAAAAAGTCACCAAAAGTAAAAAGTACCAAACGTACCAGATTTTTCTCATTTTACTCATCCCTGTATGTTAGTGTGTAACAAAGTAGTCAAAAAAATAAAATGTATCAAAGCTACCAATTCGTCCCAATTTTACCCCGTACTATCCTATCCTATCCTATATTTTAATCCGGTTCCATGTACCAAATTTTATCTAAATCCATTTATCGCTTTTCACGTTACAGTAGAACAAACATTCCCAACAATTATGAACAACTATTCCCCTGCAGTTTTGTTCTCTTTTTCATTTTCTTCTATTATAAATTTATTCTCCCGTGGAAACTTCTCCCCTTTCCCTTATCCTAAACAAACTTCGATAGTGGGAAAATTTTTGCCGGGCAAAAAAAGTAAATATTATAAATATAAGGGAGCGGGAAAAATTCTTAGAAGTTTCTTGCCCAAAAATTTTAAAGAAAATTAGTAAAAAAAATTTTAAATTCAAACTAAAAAATGCTGCGCAACGATGACATAATCATTTTTTAAGGACAATGAACTTAAATAAGTACGGAAATATTCTATTTTTGTCTTGTTTAAAACATGTTTATTCACGCTATTGAAAAACATGAACTACTTCTGCGATATCCTAAATAAAAAGGCCTAAAAGCCTATTTTTTCCTTAATATGTAAAAGGAAGCACATTTGTTGGCTTATAATATTATTGAAAGCAATAACAGTAAAAATATTATAATTTTTTTAGTACATGAAATCATTGTTAACTTAATACATTGCTCTTCTTCCTCTGGATGAGTTTTGGTGACCCTTCACAGCATAGGTACATTTTATCAGCGATTGATTTGCTACGATGTGGATTTTACTTTACACCAATTTTTTTTTATTTAAGCACAAATAAGTTGAAATTTTAATTGTTAATGAAAACATTAAATATGTATTAATTGTGCTGTATTACAGAGCTGAACTGATCGTGCGTTTATAAAGAATAAAATGTAAACATAAAACAGCTGATCCATATATTCCCTATCTGTTATTTTATCATTTCCCGGGTTTTTTAGAATGTGGGGATTTTTTTAACGAAAAATTAATTCCCGGGAATATTTATAATTGAGCTGAATATTAATAGGATGTGTTCTACATACATATATACATATTCAATAGTATATATGATTATGTACATATTAGTGATGTTACGAATATAAATTTTTAGTATTCGCGAATACGAATATTTGTAAAAATATTCGCAGAATACGAATAAGAATACGAATATTACTTTTAAAGTTTAGAGCCACTTAATATTTAAAATTCATTTGGAAAAAATTTCTCCCTTTGTGTCAGTAACAATACATCGTCACACTACTTTAGGTATTTAACATTATTATGACATTCAGATGCCGCATTTGAAAACCTCTACTGAATATTTTTAAATTATTTTATTTGCATATTTCGTTTTTCTTACTCTGTTTGGAATTTTTTCGCAGATGGCGCAGCCACCTGTGTCGGTGGACTTTCACATATTAAATTTTAGTTCTTCCATTTTTGTCCAACATTCATCTACTGAGAATTGATTATTAACTTAACATGATATGAATATACATACATATATAATACATACATATGTATAACGGCCGTATTATTCACTTTAGTTAAAACCAGCGTGAAAACTAGTTTTCGTGAAAACTAGCTTTCGTTCAAAAAATCTGAAATACATTCAAAGCTAGTTTTAAAAAAAAGTTGGTATTATTCACATATGAAAATAAAACTGGTTTCAGTTTTCAAACGCATTGTTAGTTTTGTGATTAAAACTAGTTTTGTGGAATATTTTACATCAAAACACATGCTTTCGCAGGCAGTGTTTACATTTTGAGTGCTTAACGTCATTGCGGAAAACAAAATATTATTTTATATACTACTCGTGAGTTCGATTTGAATAAATATTGATTGTAATATTTGTTTAATGTTATTTATTTTGTTTTTAGTTCTATTTTAGCTACTAAAGTCAGAATTTATAAATATGGAGCGTAATTCGAAAAAGCATACCATTTCTAAGAAAATAATTTCCGCGTCGTCTGAGGTGAAAAGTGGACTCAAGACGAAATTGAAACATTGGTGTCTCTATGTGTTGCACATGGTCGTAGTGGCATATTATCGAAGGAGACCAATAAAGCAACAATAGTGTAGAAAGATACTCAGTGGGCTACTATCATGAATTTTTTCAATTCGGTGAGTTAATGCATTACATGGGTGCTAAATCTTATGAGTGAAATCTTTCTTTTTTATTCTCATCGCAGCTACATCCACCACGAGATAAAAAAGCATTGCTCGGGCGATATAAATTTATAGTAATGCATTTGCGAAAGAACAATGCGCTCGAACACCGCAAACGCTCTTCGAAATTACTGGTCCATTTCTAGAATTGAGAAACGTTTTGGGGATTTCCGTCACCGGTCTATCTGGATTCGGTTCGGACTCCCAAACGTTGGACACTTCTATTGAAGCACCAGTAACTGGTCAGATTGATGAACCTGGAATCATTTATCCGTTTGAAGACACAGTGACGGACAACTGGACCAAATTGGTAGAGGATCCCGAAGATTCATTACCAAAATTGAATCAGAATTGGCTGTTGGCGAAACTATGGTGAATTCTGAAATCGAATTAGTGCCTCCAGCTAATTTATCTGTTAGCGTAGCATCAATAAACGCGACTCCTATTCCCAGCCGATCACAGTACTTTCCAACACAAACACAACGACAAAAAAAAATCGCTGATGAAAGGCCACATCGTCCCATTCATCAACTACTGTATGGGTTCGTAGTGTATATGGTCGACGAGGGCGAACGTCTTCATATTCATCGTCAGAGTTGGAACTGGTATCATCGTCGTCATCTGTTAAGAAGTCGGCCATCCCCATTTCTTGCAGTGCTGCTCGGCGTGCCATTTTTTCAAATTAATAATGTGATACAGAGGCAAAACCAGTTTTATCTACTCCAAAGCCAGCTTTTTCTAGTTTTGACGAAAACTAGTTTTCAATAAAATTAGTTTTCAAAATCCTCGTTTTATCCCTCAAAACTACAATGCATAATACCGAATTTATCAAAACTAATTTTTCAATTGCCTATAAAACCAGTTTTTACGTTAAACTAGTTTTCAAACTTATCAATAATACGGCCGTAAAAGACTTTAAATTTTAAATGCTAGTTGCAAAATAAATATTTATTTGTGCCTGTCTTTAAAGAAGGTTATTATCTTGCGTGAAAGATAAAGGGTTTTCTTTAAATAAAAATTATTAAAAATTAATTTATTTTTTTAATCGTTATGTATTTTTTCTTTGGAATGTATATATGTCCAAATCATTCGAGAAATATTCGCTTGAATTTGGCGAGTACGAATATCTTAAAATGGGCGAATTTTCGAATACGAATACGAGTATTCGCAACATGACTACTATATAGCTCATTTACTAATACATCGTCATAGCTCAAAATTTAAAATTTTAAGTACTTTCCACGTTTTAAGAGAATAAGTCAGATATTTTTCTAGATGGTGAGAACGAGTCAAAAACTTCAATTGCGATTATCTGGATTTCTGAGTTATGACGTTCTATAAGTAAATGAGCGATAGGTAGCGCATGTTTGCATAAAGCAATATGCTTGGGCCACATATGCAGCATTAATGCATTAATTTTTTAATGCCTAAGGGGGAGATGGATGACCAATCATAAAATTATTTAGTCTGATAATGAAACATTATCAATTAAAATATTTACAAATATGTATTAAAAAAAACAATAATAATTTAAAAATAGACTATTAAATTGTGCATTAAGTTTATTTAATTGCTTATATTATTATTCATTGTTTATTGTTTAAGGTCGATTAATTTATGCCATATAAATGATTATAAAAAAATTAAATTTGCTCTAAATTCTAACAAGAGTTTTGTTTACTGTTTACAAAAACTATTTATATAAAATTTCGTTTTGGCTATTAAATATTTTCAGATAAAATATTCAAAATGATTCAACAGGTTATTTAAGATTTTATAACAATTGAATTAGTATGTTATTACTTTTTTTTATACATTTACACATGTGTATGTACTTCAATCCATGCATATGCATATGTGCATATGTATTTATTGAAGACTGTATTTGATTGTGGGTGTGTGAAATATATACAATTATAAAATGATTCCATATAATATTTCTAGATTATGCATTTACATGAATGAGAAGATATTCTACCTGCTTTAATATTAATAAGAATATTATATAAAACTTTATTCGTACAGTATATTCCATAATCTAGTTTGTATGTATGTATTTGGTTCTTCAAGAAGACAGTGGGATGGATGGATGTTTGTAATAAAACAATAAAAAATAAATTTAAGAAAAAATATTATCATTATGCTGCATTGTCAGATAAAGTTATTGGATTTAAATTCATTTCCATCAGAAGTAGCTTAAAATTGATATTTTGCTAGTAGGTGTGGCACTTCCCACCTGTCTAGGAACAACGCATACCACTTGGTAACACATTAAAACACATTTTTAAATACCCGCGAAAAATATCCTGAACTTGTGATCAGGAACTGAATTCACTCATGGGCCATTTGTATTGATTTTTATATGAACTTGTCACTACAAAAACTTCTCATTTTTTATTCCTACTCAATAAATTAGAAATCATGTTCACAATATTGAAAAAGAAAACGTTTGTTTAGAATTGCAAAATACTTATAAGTACAAGTACTTCTTGATATTTTGGAAGCAGCTAAAAAATATTTCCTTGCAAAAAATCTCTAATAATTGTCGCTGGGATATGCCAATGAAAATTCAAGTACGTGCAAAGTTTCGATTGCTGGAAATTACATTGAATGCTCACAGTACACACCCTAGTCACTAGCAAAGATAATAAAGAACTACTAAAAATAAATTTTAAAAAATATATATATACATACATACATATATTAAAAGATATTTTCATTGCAGCCCACTGTTCAGCATCCCAATTTGATTATAAAAGAGAAAAATAAGACACGTTTATAACAAATAAATGTACTGGTGCGTATCTCTGTAATGTCTTGAGAATGCAAAAATATATCTTATGAATTGATTCACAATTTCTAAAAACATCTAAACATATATACCTGAATTCAATCAATCGCACATTCTTTCATTCAGTCATCCACACAAACATAAGAAAACACGCAAACAGCTGTTTTTGCACACATTTGACAATGTGTTTTACTCTTGTTAAAATATTTGAGAATGTGGAACTGTAATTTGTGCGCAGAAGCTATTAAAAATTAATTACCCTCTCACTATTTGATACACCAGGTGAAGATATTTCGATTTCATTAATAAAAATGGAAAGTAATTAGAATTTTAGTTTTGCTGTTGGTAGTTGCTGGCTTAAAAACATTTTTTGTAGAATTTCTCTCAACGTACTAATTAAATAATATCTGTGAGTAGTTTTTAGGTATAATTAAAAATGGCTTCAAAAATGGGCAAATGTCCCCAAAATTAAAAAAAAAAATTTCTTTTTTCAAAATTGTCCTAATGAAAAATTACGCTGAAACTGACAGATAAAACAGATAAATTTTCTTAAGATGAAAATTTGCAAATTTCTATAAAAGTACCGCTGCACAGTGGGGTATTTTAGAAAAATTGTGGAAATAAATCTGTAACGAAATTTCATACTTCATTTAAAATTAAATTTTAAGTTTGCAATTTGGGTATTATATATTTAGGTGGACCGGAGTCACAAGTCACAAGTCACCGAAGTGGTACAACTAATCAACTTCATACATTTTTGTATTCCAATAAAAAATTATTATTCCAGTAGATTTGCCTATTTAAGAGCCTAAAACATGTATATAGATGGCTTAATATAGAAAGGTCGTATCTCAACTTTTAGCTACTTTACAGGAGAAGGAAAAAACTTAATAAAATCTGAAAATATAACATTTTTTTTTTTTTTTGCTGAAGCAGATTTTTATTAAAAGAGCCAACAAATTTAAATCTGATTTATTTTTTATTTTTTTTCATATGAAGTGAGATATGGCTTTTTTTTAATTTTGATAAAACCGAGATACGACCTTTCTATATTAAGCCATCGATATGGGTTTCCACAGTGTAGTTAATATTCCATTAAAATAATTTAATATTTAACTTTTCTATCTAACGGGAAAGTCAAATATTTCCCGTCTTGGAAAAATTTTTTTCCATGAATTATAAAATATATTTAAAAAAAAAATATATATATTGTTAAAAAACCACACTCATTTTTTAAAACTTTTACGCAGTTTAATTTAAAATTTGGAAAATTTACTAGTCTTTTGTATATTCCTATATTTGTTGAAACTACAAATTTTAATGCTATTAAATTTCAAAGTTGCAACCAAGAAACTTATGTTGCCACCTGGAGGCTTAGTATGATTTTCAGTTTTCCAAAAATACTGTCTCCACCTGAGGAAAAATAAGAAAAATATGTAGAAAATATGTACTAAAAAATTCCAATTTTGGGATTTTTCAACACTTTTTGGGAATTGCAGGATTTTTAGAAAAAAAAAATTTTTTTCTTTGCTCTGCCTTACCTACATAATTTTTCACCTAAGTGCTAATAAAAATATTACAGCATCCATTTTTCTAAAACTTTTATCATCATCTCAGTATTAATTTGTGAAAAAAGAAATTTCATGATCTGCTGTATTTGCAAATTATCAAAAAAATATGTACTGAAAAATACCTACACGATATTTATGTTAGTTTTTTAAAGAAATTACTATTACCCATAGTAACGCATATTAAAACGTTTCAAAATAGATCAATTTTTGTAATAAAAATTAATTTTAAGGCTTGATTTCTTGAATCGCTAAACTGCAACCAATAAATTTACCAAGCAATTTTTAAGCTTAAAATACTCTTAAATATTTGAACAAAATTTTTTTTGAGCCTGGGGAAAAATAAAAAAAAAATCGCGAATAGTTTTAAAACACCTTATTGGGATTTTTAAAATTTCTTTAGGAATTTTTGGGGTTTTTAGATACAAATCTTATTAACATCATTTCGCACCAGTGTGAGGAGTTTTAGTAAAAATTATGATAAAATGTTGATCCAGAATTAATGCCGGGGTGTATAGCCTCCAGCTACCAGAAGCCCTATGACTACTTAATACGTGTGAATTATTTTTTTGTTTCCCACTGTACAATCTATCCATTGTTTCATAAGTGAAGTGAAATGTTTTATCCCAAAACACAGAAATTCTTTAGGTGGATTCTAAGTGGAATGCAAGGCATACTCTTAAGTAAATAGAAAATCTAAAAAATTTCCCTCGCTATACAACCCACCATAAAGATTTTATCTCGACAATGTATATTAACAAGAGTCAGCGGCAAATAACAAGCAGTTTTATATGAGATATCGTCGGAATAAGATTTGTTAAAACGGATATTAACAAAAAAAAATATTAATAAATTAAATAAAAATAAAAGTTTTATATTAAAAGAAGTAACGGTTAAAAGGAGATTAATTTAAATAAAAAATATTTTAAAAAATTTATTCGTTTACAAAATAAGCTTATTCAGTTTTTATTTCAAATTTTCACTTTTAATTAAATACAAAAATACACACAGAAATAAAAACGAACGCACGGATATTTTGTATAAAAAAAACACTATTACAAATGTTTTTTTTTTTTGCAAATAAATTTTGTGGCATTTTCAATTTTACATAAAAAAATAAAATAAAAGAAAGTGTGAAACCATTAAAATTTTTTGTCAAACTACAAAAGAAAAACGTCGAATAAATAATAAATAGAAACCTTTTAACTAAATTAGCTAAAGAAAATAAAAACATTATTTGAACAATTTTAACTTTTAAGAAAAACAACAACAAAAATAAATCAGCTTTTAATACTAAGTTAACAAATAAAATTTGTTTTTCTGATAAAACTGGTAACAAGTAAAAAAATAAATAGTGCTTGCAGTTTCTACCAGGAAGTACTTTGGAAATCTACAAAATATTTCAAGTGTCCACTTTTTGGTACAAAAGTGAAGTGGTTATTTTCAATTTGAAAATAAATTAAAACAAACTTAACATTTTGAATTTTTATTAGACAAGTTGGCTGCTAAATTGAAACTTAAAACAAAAACAACTCTTAGTTGTTACATTTCAAAATTGGAATATCAGTTAAGAGGTGAGTTGTGAAACATGTTTGTTTAATTTTTAAAATTTTAAAAATTATTTAGAGAATATTTATTTTACATTAAAAAAAGGACACATTTAATATTAAATTCAGCAGCTTGTATTGCTAAAATATTTAGTTTGAAATTGGTACTTTTTTAAACATTTAATAAGAAGGTAAGACAACAAAGAGATCTGTTGTGTGAAAACAGCTGATCTGGCATACTTTTGTTTATGAGTCACAATCTATTACGCTGATACATGTACACACATATATATTTTTTGAATTGAAGGTAATTTTTGTTTATTTTGTTTCGAATTCGTTGCTCTTACTTTCAGTTTTTAGAATTTATTGAATTTATAAATTTTAAAAAGTTTTCCCGATATTAAAATTTCCTCTGAATTTTGCAAATTTGTTCATATAAATTTTCTTACTTTGGATGTTTATTTACTATTTAAAAATTTTTTTTTATCTTGCTATCATTCCTCTATTGCCCCAGATGTAATTAATTATATTCTAAAAGAAACGAGCCATATTGGACAAAAATCGATCAAGAACTTTGATTTTATATTAATTGTAATTTTTTAAATTACTACGAACCGTTTATTATTAATATTTGTTAATATTTGTACAGGCTAAAGTTCGTAAATGTTTATAATCAGAGAAATATTAGATAGACATTGTTAACATATTTCGAGCAACAAAGGAAACATTTATAATTCATACATCCCTTTTGTAGAACTGCTGAGTTCGTGAAAATTGTATTAAAAAATCACGCACGATCACGCACGGTATTATATTTTTGAATCACGCACGCGTGATTTTATCAATTTGTAATCATGAATCACGTGATTTACGCGTGACAGGAAAAAGATACGACATTTGCACATCTCTAGTTAAAATCTTCGAAAATAATGTATTTTGCTAGTTTTACCCAAAAATGCTAGACCACACCTTAGAGCCAAAATGTAATGCTAACAAGGTTTCCTTCGTATGCCGACTCTATAAAAATGTGCAAAATACGGAGGGGAAATGCGAGCTTTAACTTCGCTAAAATGTACCACAGGCTGAATCATTAAAAACTTCCAAAAATTTTTGTGTCATCCTCTTTGTTAGGCTCTTTGATTACAACCTCGTCATTTTTTTCGTGTTGTACAGCGATATTTGAGCCGTTTATTTTGAAAGTTGCATAAGTCACTTTTTTTGTTGATTGCAAATGTTTTACAAATGAAAATATACCGTTCCATTTTATTTATTGTTGCCATTAACTCGATTTTTTTGAAAAAGTGACTTATGCCATTTTCCAAATAAACGGCTCATTTACAGACATACATCCATAAATTCCCTTAAATGTACACTCGAGTATCCGATTTACGGCGCAAATGTGATTGATGAAATAAACGAACCTTAAACCAGGATTTTTGCATTTGCACAAAAATATTGTCTTTTGAATGGAACACCTTCTGTACCTACAGAAAGCGATTAATAGGAATCTGTTACAATTACCGTTGAGAAAACTAACTTCTTGGGAAGTAATTGTTTCAGTTATAAATCGATTCTTAATCGTTTATTTAACGCTTCGAAATCGATTATTATTTAATTCTTAAGCGAATAATAGCGATTACTTATGGATTTTTTATCGAATTTAATCGATTATTAATCGATTATTGTTCGAACATTAATCGATTTTTATTCCAAAACTTTTATTTTTTTATAAACAATCAATTATTAGATTAATTATTAGACTGACAATTATTTTTCCATCACTATGATGATTTTTTTCTGAGATTTTCACTTTATAAATACCACCTTACAGAAGAATTGGTCGCACGCCATTTAAACCTGTTCGGCCTTTAACTAGAGTACGAAGTGATAAATGGTAAAAGACAATCATATATTGTATTTTTGTCCTTTTAAATATTTAATTTAGTTAAGATTTGGACTCGTATTTTATCCCTTATCATTCCAGAGTTTGTTAGTTCGATGCCCATTAACGGCTACGTTTTAAAATAAAATTTAAATTGTACTTCCCTTTGTAACAATAAATAAATTGTCTTTTAAGCCCTTGTCCTATGACTGGTGGTGAAAATGTGAGTAGTGCAGTTAGTATCTTCACGACTCATGAACGGTACAAAGATGAACATACCACTCATATATGTTCCCGTCGATCAGCGTTGTCAACTTGGTGCGTTTCGCACCTTTTTAGGTGCTTTTCTAAATGTTTTGTGCGAAAAATATCTGAGTTGGTGCGTGGTGCGCTTTTTTTTTAATTTTGGTGCGTTTTTTTAATTTTGGGTGGCTCCAAAACAAATTCAACACAATTTTTTGTTTCAGTATGAGAAAAAAGAATTTTATACAAAAAATACAACAGTTTCATTAACATTTCATTCCATTGTGTACAATTTTTACATTCAATTTTACAGACCACAATAAGAGCAACCATTAATGATGTATAAGAGGTTCCAAAACACATTCACAAAAACCGTCTTGTTGTTATAGATAATTTGTAACATTTCATTATAAGAAATTTGTTGTACCTTTTAGATTTTCAGAGTACATACTTACATAATTGTTTTTTGTCGTAAAAGTTGCTGTCAAGTAAGTATGTTAAAGAGCTTAGAAAAAACAAAGTATTCTTGGGACTTGCGGGATCCCAATGTTGAGTAAAGAAACAGACCTAGTGTTGTAACACTAAAATTAATAAAATTTCTATTTACTAAAACAAATATTTAAAGTTAGTGTCAATAATGGAGTCTAAAAAGGGAGATAATAAGCGAAATACAAAAAGATTTGGGAATTACAATGTAAGTTGTAGCAATGGATTCGGCCTTGACCAAAAAATACCACAAAAGCAAGATGTTTTTATTGCAAATGCGACATCACGCCTAAATACCCAATCTTGTTCGGCATGCTGGAACACGTAAACACATTTCAGCTTTAAGCCCATTTAGCTACAAACGACATCAATAACCAACATTGTACAAAATGTTTTATCCCATTACAAATATAATATCATGCCCTTAGTAGTACAATTTGAATCCGATGTCGAAATATTATCAAATATGGAAAAAGGGTAGAGAATGATTCACTTCATGCAATGGCACAATATTGTATCAACATTAGAATTTTGGACTAAAGTTAAATGTTGTAAAGACGCAAAATTAATTCAAGAACAATTTTTAACAAAAAAAAAATTCTGAACTTGGTGCGTTTTTTGTTGAATGGTGCGTTTTTTTCTCCATTTTTGTGCGTTTTGAAATTTCAAAGTTGACAACGCTGCCGTCGATCCTATAGGAAGCATAGGGCCTCAATATAGTGATTAAACATATTCCTATCTTGCGATAACGCCTTAATTTCGCCCCAGCTTTTTTCTATATGGATTATATCGGCATCAACTTGTCTTCTCCATGTATCGGTTTGGGCGACTATGTATCCGGCTGCCTTGTGGATACCATTCATAAGTTTGAATCTATAGCCTGTGATCAGAATATTAACTAAAAGTACTGCAAATCGAAAACTTTACCATTTTCTAAATTGAAAGCAATAAAATCATAAATTAATAAATCTTTGACTATGATATATTCTGAGATTTGTTTTGCCTTTAAAACACTTCACAGCAAATAGCGAAATGAGTATCTTATTTTTAATTTTTATTTTTAATATCAAATAATAATTGCTTTAGCATTGAACAATTCTAAATTATCTTGTATATGTTGCAAGTTCATTCAACTGTATTGGAAAATATTTCAATAATTCCTAATTAATAATACTTATACCTCAAGGACTTGTGTTCCAGCTTTTTGGCGGGGGGAGGGAGGACGAAGTTCAACAAAATTGCTGGTATTTCTTTTTGCCAATATTTATGTAGTAACGAGCAAAGTTTACAATATTTAAAAATACAGATTTTTACAAGAAAGAATTTTGCTTTATTTAGGCTGAATGTTTGTAAGACTTATTGGCAAAAAAAAAAAAAAAAACAAACGACTATAGGGATTTTTGGAACAATTTTAAGTCTGTCTGACTTCAAATCAACCAGACAGTCAAGTATACGAGTACATAAAAAAAAATGATGTGCTAAAGATATTTAAATGAATGATATTTTTATATCAAAAAATAAAAAGTTATTGAATATATACATATATATTTTTTTATTTATATTATTACGAATAAACGTAATTATTATTCGAACTTATATTGATGTAGCTATGAGAAGTAAAATTATTATTATTATTCCAATCAGTTTTTAATAGAACATATCAGTAACGATTTCAAGGCCGCTACACCTCTCATCAGCGTTCAATTGTCCATCTTTACAATTTTCGTAAAGAGGATACTAATTGGGAAGAATATCAACAATTTAACCAGTTTTCAACAGAAATAGAAAAAACTCCTAGTAATTTTGAATTTTCATTAATTCAATAAAACTGTTATTGAATATATTTTCATACCAATTTAATTTCGCATGCATACATACGTACTTACATAAATATTTGATACAAATTCATACGTCTTATAAAATCTATTTATTGCATGAACATGTATGATGTATATCACGTACATGCGTGATAAGAAAATATTAAAAAGATCCATAAATGCATAACAGGAAACATATTGAAAAAGTTAAAAATACTCGTACGATTCCGTTGTTGATTGGTGAGAGTCGAAAGAACTCAAGCATAAATATTAAGAAAATTCTAAAATGAATCTGTTGAATAAGTTTTTAATTAACTTTTTACCCACGATGCATGCTAATGCATGTGTATGTTCATGCATAAGCTTTTCTTATGTACCAGTATTTTTTTATTGTATAAATCAGTAGAAGGAACTGTCAACAATGTATGTATACAAAATCCCTGTAAAAAAAAACAATATAACTTTAAAAAATTGTTCTTAAATCAGACCGGGACTGATCAGGGCGAATTCTTAACAGGTAGACCCGCCTCAATTCGCTTTGAAAAGCCTCTACTTATAGTGCGTTTCATATACTTACGTGGGTTGCGCCAAATCATTTCATTTGGTCAAATGAAGTAATTTTGGAGATGATTTCCCGCACATTTTCCATATGACCAAATTATCTCAAATTACTTAATTTGCACCAAATTATTTTGAATTTTGTCTATGCAACACTGCGCGGCTGCTATTATTACAAATGCAACCTTGGGGCAACCGTTATTAGTGACTTACAAATCCCTAAAAGTGACAATTAGGTACGAATAAAAATGGCGTTGACCTTGACAGAAAGCTGTAGCACTTGAAAAGTAGTTACATACTTTTGCTATAAACCGTTGTTGTGTTGAATATACATTATTTAATAAAAACTCGACGTTATCTTTCATTTTTATACATATATTTTTTTATTTTGCTACTTGAAATTTGTTTATGCTAAATAATAAATAAACAACACCAACGTCCAATTGATTACGAAAATTCGAACACCAAATTATTTCAACATAATGGAAACACTTCGACATGATTTCCTCAAATCAACATAATTTGCTCATAATGGAAACGTACTATTACTTTGTCAAAAAATGTACCGAAATATGTGTCAACAACAAAACATTTGACAAAGTAACTGGCGCACAAATACAAGGGGCGAAACAAGGCGAAAATAATCAGCTGAGCTGTCGAGACTTCCTGTTATGAATTTGCCTGATTTGAAAAAAATAGCTGGACCAAATAAAAATATATTTTGCTTTAAAGATACTAAACGAATATACATACAAACATATGTATGCATGTATGTATGTACAATATACATTAGACAGGCTCATGAGTGTATGGGATTTGCAAATATGTTTTTTTTTTGTCACCACAAGACAGTCTAGCCTGTATACCATTCATCAAAAGAAATGTGTATACAAAAAATTGGAAAGATCGGACCATATTTCAAGGTCGCTAGAAATTTCTACTTTTAGTTATGTGTGAAATAATTATAAGTAATGCTTTAATGCAGCGGTGCCCACAAGTTCCTTATGGAAGAGCAAACACCAATACATTTAAAGACAAACAAATTTTTATTCAAAATTTTTTGTTGTAAAAACAAATTCATGCAAAGAAAACAAAAAAAATATATTTCATATATTTATTTAATATCATACGTTAAACAAAAACCAAATGTACATTGATGATCGCTGTCGTCAATGTTTACCAGCAAAGCATACGAAAGTGTTGTTGCTTTGCTCTTGCGTGTATACAGTGAAGAACGACAAAAAAAAAACTAATAAGTTGTTTGTGGTTTCTTATTGCTAGTGCTGAGTGCTGTATGAGTATATTAAAACACACAGCCTATAGCTAAGAGAATTACAAAACCAAATGAGCATGAAGAGCATAGGGCCTGGGCACCGCTGCTTTATAGTATTGATTGAGATTGAAGTAAAAAAACTAATTATTGCGTTACATTCCAAATATCCAGAGCTCTAAAACTATGCGTTTACGACACTTTTACCACATAAAATGTTTGACTTATTTTTTTATTTTCAATTATTTCGGTTTTTTTTTTTGAGGTGTTTCCATAAATTAGAGCTGCTTCCATTTTACTTTTTATAGTGAAAAATCGCAAATTTCTAGCAATCTCTAAACATTTTCCGATTTGTCTGAAATCTTACATCATTTGGAATCGCAAAAGCTTAATGGAACAAATAATTGCATTTTGAGTCAGTGTAATGCAAACACATACATACATACATATTTAAACATTTTCATTACTGATAATATGCAAACAAGCAAAATATATGTATGGACATTTATTTAAAATTTGCAATGGAAATGATTGGCTATTTATATGCATACATAGAAAAAAATCAAATAACTCTTGTCTTTAATGTGTGTATGTATGTAAGCACGTATTTCTACAAAATCAATTACAAAGACAACAAGGAGTCTTTCACGTGCTTGAAATTAGAGCATTTGCTGCTCCGTTTCCATAACTTTTACAAATTTTTATGTTTGTTTTTAATAATAAGGAATTCTTGCTGAGTTTGTTTCTTTCATATCGTAGTTGTTACTATTTTCTTTTTCTCTATAATTTTATCAACTGTATTCTATATAGGGACACGTGCTCTTAATAGAGCGAAGAAAAAAGTTTTTTAATAATAAATGTTCAAGAATATATGGACGAATATATGTATGGGTATGTACATAAATATATATATTTTTAGATAATAATATGCCTTTGAAACAAAGTAAATTGAAAAGAAAATATATTAAAAGAAATGTATAAATTGATTTAATTTTTTAATAAATTGTTGAATATCATTTTAATTTATTAATACAAGATTTTTCAAATTTTGCAATTTTATTTGGGTTCGAAGGACTATATACAAATCGTTAGGTTTACGTATGATTTACAGCACATGCAGAGGGACACTTAGAGAAGAATTTACTTTCAGAAATTATACCTTTTAGAGAAAGAGTTTGCGATTTTCAAAGATGCTGTTGGCTGAAGTGGTTGGTATATAGACTACAAAATATACAATGACTATGGGTTCGATCCCCGATCAGGGCAAACCCGCAACAATATGAATTTCTCTAATAATTATTAGTTTGACTGTTTACGTGATGAAGCCATCGCACTGGTCACTTAACTGATCCGGCAGCGATTAACATTGTTCTGTTCTAATGTACACCACAACGGCGCCCACATTCGTTACTTAGTAAGAATCGTAAGCGAAGTAAACTTTTGAATAATTAAAATGCCTGCACATAGATCAAAGGAAAATTAATATGTCAAATTTAAACTATAAGAGCTGCTACGCTGCTCTAAAACTAACAAACTCTCCGAATTGTAAAACAATTAAGCTTTCTTTAACATTTTCACCACTTACCATCTCTACTCTATCACTTTAGCTAGTTACGACACAATTAATTGCATACCCCGGGTAGTGCTCCTAAAAAATGAACAATAATTTTATTTTGCATTACATAAGTATGTGTCATACCCCGAGTATTGGTGCTAATAAAAACAATATAATTTTATATGGGTTTCGAAGGACCATATAGCATTCATTAAAATCACGTATGATTTATTGCAGATGTGACAATTTTTTTGGGAGGAATCAGAAGTTCTAAATGTTTTTGACATGAAAATTAATTTTGATGTTCGAAGGAATGATCATGATCATTTTGCATGTCTCAAAGGAAGCATTCAAATTAATATCTATATCAACTATATCCGACCCAAAATGGAATACAACTCTCATGTATGGGCTGGTCCTTCAAAGCCTATTGTGAAGTTACATGATCGTGTACAATATAGGGCGAAGCAGCTTATCGGTAACAGTAGGATAGCCAATGCTTTTGACTCTCTTTATGAATTCACTGTTTTATCACTAGTACAACGAAATATGTTGTAATGAAATCAGGGATCATGTTCCTGAAACCAGTTATTTTTCAAGTACAACACGCTTTTCATTAAGAGCACATCCCTTTTGTGGTCGATATTGCAGTGAATCGCACTACACATTACAGAGAGAATTCTTATTTTAGCCGAACTCTTCGTGTATGGAATAAACTTACCGCAGAGCACTTTCCTGTCATTTTCAGTATGGTAGGGTTTAAATCGATGATGTACAAACACTACTTCCTACTAATTTTCCTACTTCGGGCACAATGCACTGCATAAGTAGGGTACATCCCCTGAGTTTTATTTACTGTAGCTCTAGAGCATCAGATTTGGATGAAAAAACTGCACTTTAATGGCGATGTCGTGAACTGAATAATATATTCTTAATGTAACGTGTCCAACCACTGATAACCCTGCCCCTCTCCATAAGAATCAGTCGTGGTCAATTTTTTTCGTTACGTTGTACAGTAGTGGCTAATATTGTAATAGTGTAACTGTTCTGCTTATTTTATATTTTAATCGTGTTACTTATAAACAAAAATATGATTGGTTTATTAAAGGTTTATGAAACGGATTTTTCAACCAATTTTTTTTTTTTTTGTTAATAAGGCCATAAGACTTTATATATAAGTTAAAAAATCTTGTGTACATTTTATTGATGTATAATTTTTGTATATCTTTATTTTTAGATAATCTTTCTGAACTTAGGAAGGTTGTTTTGGGTGTTGGTCGCACATTAAAAAAGTGGGTATTATCGCTTGTAAAATGCATGCAATTTTTATTAACAAAATAGTTTTATTTTTAAATTTCCGTCAGTAGTATGATATATTACTTGCATGTATTAACCCTTTACCAAGCACTTGGTTAACCCTTGAACAACCATAATATTATATGTTAAAGTGCTAGAATATTACATATGAAAATTTTTATAATTGTTGTGCTTTACAAATACTAATTAAAAAACAAAAATCTAAAATTTCTAATGAAAATTTTGATTGTCGAAGGGTTATATATGACTAATTAAAAAAAAAAATACCATAAATTTGTCTTGCTAATAAAATTATTAGGGAAATATGTTAAATAGAAAAAATTAAATTCATTCACTATTTTTTTTTTTTTTTTTTGATAATCGTTTGTGATATTTCGAAATAAATTATAATTCTACTGCGCACTTTGCTATTGACAAACTTTTGGCTTTCTTGTATATGCAAAAATATTAACAATATATTAAATAAATTGAAATACCAAAATAGAAATACATACTCGTACATACATATAAAGCACCATCCCAAGAAAATAAAAGAAATTAAAATAGAAAAAAAAAAAAACAAAAATTGTCCCATAAAATAAATATTGAAGTGTTAAGACCGAAAACAAAGCAAAATAATACAAATAAAAATTTAAAAATTTTATTGACGCATTCTGTGAATAAAAATACGAGGAGAAATCATTAAATTCTATTTATTATGGCGTAGTATTGCAGCTAACTTTTCTAAGCATAATATTGTTGAAATCGCGAGCTTAATGTGCAAAGATTTTTAAGTGTCTTCTGTCGTTTAAATAGAAAAAAGTAGTGATTAAGAAAAAAAATCATTTATTTTACGTTCAAAAGTTTAGAAGAATTGATTTAATAAAATTTGCTTGCATGCGCATGACACTGCCCAATTTTCTGATCATAACTATTGTATTTTCGGGAGAACTATTTGTGTGTGCAAAGTATCAAAATAATCGGTTTAGTAAGAAAGTGGCTATAAATAATATTTACTTAAAATGGGCGTGGCACTGTCCACTCTCCTAAATATAGCACCAAAATGCGTCGGAAAATAGCACTTACTACGATTGGGCGTGTCACAGCTCACTTTATAGTGTCGCGATATTGAAATCTGTGTGAAAAGTTTCACAAAAGCTCTGCGTTTGAGCAGAAGTTATTGAAAAATTTAATGGTTTTACTTTGTATGGGCGTGACTTATCTTTAATATTCAAGAAGGCTGGTAACAATGTACGCAAACCAGAATCGAAAGCTATTCAGCCATATTTTGTTTTCTAGTTTTCTATGAATTTTAGAGCAACCCTCGCAGAAGTAGATAAATGATTAAGGCATATGTGTGATCTTTAGCTAAAATATATTGAAAAGACAAAGAAGAACAGAAAAGTAGACCAACATATTGAACAATGAACGGCTATTTTCAGATATATGGGCGCCACAACGACCGCTCTTCAATTTATAACAATTCCAACCTATTTTTGTGAGCAAATAACTAAAAAAAACTTTGGAATTTCAGAATGTATCCAATTCAAATTCAAATACTTTACAAGTGGAAGTAAATAAATAAATGCCTTGGTAAATTATCGAGCAAGCGAAAAACAATACTTTGTTTTCAAAAAAAAAAAAAAAAAAGATCTTGAACAGACTAAAGAACTTGGCGACCAAAAATTCAAATAATTTTCAAGTGGCGACATGTTGGCAATTTATTTAAAATTTAAAAAACAACAACAACAAAAACAAAGTCAATATTTTAATATGAAATTTTTCTATTCAATTTCTGTATAAAAATTAAGGAAGTTTTATATTTTTTTTTTTTTAAATATGTTTTATATCATTTTATTCTAGATAAAATATATAAATTTTTAATACTTACATGTGTTATTTGTTGGTGTTGGGCATCATTTGTTTCCTTTATTTTATATCTTTTGTTGCCACTTAAAAGAGCTCAATATGTTAAATAGTTTTCATATAAAGTTGTGTAAAATCACACAGCGTTCAAGTGTAGATGGCCAAAAAAAGGAAAAAAAATTGGACCGACCACAAGCAAAATTTCAACAATCATAAAAAACGTATGGTTTTCGTAAAAAATAAAAAAAAACTTGTCTATTATTTTGAAATGCAATGGATTTTTGGCTTTGCATTTTTTTTTTTTTTTAACTTTCTTAAAAGGATTTTAATACATGTGGAGCACATCAGTGTTGGCAGAAACAGATGATGATGACGATGATGGTGGATTTAGGTTGAACCTTATGAAATTGTGTCAAATATTTTGAATTTCAAAATTAAATATTTTTGCACTGAAATTATAATAAGAAAAAGGAAAATAGGTTAAAATTTTATGTTTATAAAAAAATCGATGAAAAAATTTGTTTCATTAGTTACTGAGTGAGTCAATTTGATGGTTGTGCGTAAGTATTTTTTTTTTTTTGCGGGGATGGGCGATCCTAAAGAGTGAAGAGCGGCCCGGAATTAATAACTACTTAACTACATTCTTGTTTTTATATTTTTTTTTACTTCTCACGAACAACTTATGTGGAAATAAGTGGTTTTAAAACTTTTCGTAGGATAATTGCTTGAAATTTTTAAAACAAAGTTTCTTTTATCAATAAAGTTACCCTTTAATTGGGGCAAGAAAAAACTTCTTTCAAATTTAGAATTCCATAAGTAAAGATTTTCTGCTATTCTGAAAAAAAAATACATAGAAGACTTATGCTGTTATTCGTGAAAGATTGCAATAAAATATTAAACACTTAGGAAGTGTCGCATAAACTCATCTGTTTTAAACAGATTTTACTTTCCTTTTTTTTACGTTTCCGCTTGTGTTTGACTCAAAATGAAATAAAAAAACTATTGTTTTGTTTTTTAACTTTTATTTGCGTCACGTATTTTTTTTTTTTTTTTTCTTATTATTAATTTTTCTGCTCGGGTCGTTGGTCCTGCTTTTTTTATTAACATTCAAACAAACAAAATAAATATGTTTTTTCCTACATATGAATTATAAAATGTTTTGCGTATTTCTGATTCAAAATAGAAATAGCTTAGTTTTTTTTTTATAGAAAAGAATTGACAAAATTTTAATTATGAAATTTATGGTCACTTGAAAAAATTTTACGTGTACAAAGAATTTTTTGAATATCTTTTAAACGAATTTCGGAAAAAATGTTATTCAATAAAACATAAAGTTTTAAAATAAAAACAATTAAACATTTAAAATAAAAACAATTTTAAAAATTTTGTTTTTGTTTAAAAAGTAATTTGTACGAAAGAAAAATTCATTCCGACAACGTGTGCCTGGCAGTTAATGATTGACGAAGTCGTAAAAATCATTTAAAAGAAGTACTTGAAATATCTTAAAAAACTTTTAAATAAATGTACTTTGGAACTTTTGTTAAAGAGTTTCGACTTCTCCAATCAAAATATTGTCTTTTCACAGAAATACTAAGTCCGAAACATAAACAACCTCTCTAATCCGGACACTAGCTAATTCGGACTATCCAGTAATCCGGACATTTAAGTTTTTCGGACAGTGTATGGCATCTATAAAATAGTCTTAAATCATATTTTTGAAAGTATTTAAAAGAGGTACATATAAAATGGATCAATTAATGAAAACAACATTTGAGTCATTTTGAAATTCACAGAAAAATTTTTGGAAACGAATAAATTGTTATTTTTCAAAATCAATATTTTTTGTCACTTTTAGTATTTTTCTTTATGTTTTCTGAAAATTAATTAAATACAAATGAAGTCTTGTGTGTACTCATATTTCTGTTCGTTAATAAAAACAAATTATATGCTTTTAAAAATTTAGTTTAACTGTAGTCCGGGCGATCCACTAATCCGGACAATAGGTGAAACTAATCTCTCCGGGTTAGGGAGTTTGTACTGTATATACTTGATGTGGGCGTGGCACTAGATCATAACTTGTGTACAAAGTTTTATCACAGTCTGTTTAGTAGAAAATTTACGCTGCATTGGCAAGACAATGCTCAATTTTCTAATATATATTAACAATTAACATGTGCACGCAAGGAAAATATATGGTTGTGGCATGGTTGCGTCAATAATGCAAATTTCTCCAAATAGCTTTAAATAATTGTTTCAAATGACTATGAAGTTTTATAAATTTGCGATAATCAAACTCATGTTAATATTCAATCATAATATTATTAGCATTTATAAAAATTGCAACATGTTTGCATTCAACAATATATATGTAAATTGTTAAGCAAATTTGTATGGTTAAATTAGAAATGCTACAACATCGTGATTGCGAACACAATTAAATAGAAAACCAGTCAAACTTTTGTGTGCAAGTTGCAGTGCAAACATATTATAGTTATCATGCACTCATCGCTGTCTGCATTAAAAAAACAACCTTTTTATTTTTCACATTCGGTGAATGATTTTTTTGATCAGGTTTGTATGGGGTCTGTTTAAAAATTCAAAAAAATCTTGTAAAAATATTTGAACGAAATAAAAATTTTATTTTTGAATTTTTTTTAAATTCAGTAATATTTTTTTTATCAAAATATGGTTCTTAGCACACGTATATGTTGTTATTTTAAATCATGGTATTTTTGCAAGCAAATACAATATGATAAGGTGAAAACTGGATATATTTACAGCTAATTGACGAACCATATTATTTTCACATCAGACAATAATATTATAACTAGAACATAATTTTCTAAAATACTATGATTTGACCACAGTCAGACAATCATTGTATGTACGTATATTGCTCTTAGATTATGGTTGCGACAACCATTTTTTTTTTGTGTGCGTGAGTGAAAAATTTAACAAGAATGGGGTTTGTAGAATAAGTTTAAGAAAACTAAGTGCATGGCATCACTACCCACTTCTCTAATCAAAATGCAGTTTTTTTTAATAAAGTTACAAAAACAACGAATCTTGGCAGGTAAAAACTTTTTCTAATTGCAGAAGTAATGAATAACTTTCAAATTAGTTTCTTCGAGTTGGTGGTGGCACCATCAATGGGAATTAATTAAAATGAACTCTGCCTCCCACATCAAGAAAACTGTTTCCAATATCGTTTACGATCTCATTCCTTTGTGCGTAAAGAGTATTAAAATAACTCACTATATTGTTTTTTTTTTCTTTCTTTGTTTCTTTATGCGAGTATCAGTCGTATTTACATTTTTGGCATATTTAATTATTTTGCTCATTATGTTTTCCATATTGAAATTCGTGTCTTCATTTTTGGTAACTTGAGCTATATTATTTTCAGTATTTCATTTCTTTTTTTTTTTTTTTTTTGTTTGTTACTTATTTGACCTTTGACATGTGGGTAGTATGTATTAATTTATTGCTTTTTGTTTGTTCTTCTTTTAAATGTCAATTGTACTAGATTTTTGTAAATATGATAATAAAACACCTGCTTCTCTTTTTATGAAAAAAATAAAAAAATTTTATTGATATTTATGTAGAAACACACGCACATATGCATGTGGGTGGGTCTACACCTTCGTGTGTATGTATGCAGGTACAATTTGAAAATATTTTAAAACTCTTTAACATTATGTTGTTGTCTGAATGCGAATGTGTTGCGCTTGTTTTCTTTTGATTTAATTTTAAGTTTCTTTTAAATAGTTAATTTCTCTTGTAAGATTTGCTTTTCTGCGTGTTGTTGTTGCAATTACATAATTTCTAGTAAACTTGGCAGAATTTCCATAGTAAATGAAAACTTATTTCAATTGTCTTCTTGTATAGTACACAATTAATTGTAATTACGTTTGTGGTAACTTTTACTATCAAATAATTAGATTTTATTCAATTCAATTCAAGACTTTCTATTGTGCTGTTAAATTAAATGAGTTGTTACATAAACTCTACAGCAATAAAATAAAATACATAGTAATTTGACATATTGGTTAAGGTGGCAGGCAATAGCCCTCTAGGAAATAATCCTTTAAAATGAACGTAAAATAACTTAAGAAAATTGGGGATTTGTTTCATATGCAATAAATTCCCAATTTTAAAAGGAAATAAGAACCCGACGAAAATGAAATAATATGCCAAACAATACTGAAATAATATCCCATTATATGAAATAATCCCCTAAAGGTGGTTGTACACACTACTGGTAGTATTCCTAAAAAATAAAACAGACTTCAAATGTGTTTTAATACAAAATTCCAATTAAAATTTTTCTTAAATTAAATTTCAAACTCTGCATCTATAATTGCTTATGTCGGTCAAAATTAACACACAGTTTATAATTTTCGCTATCACACTTGCGATTTTGGTTTCATCTGACATAACCTTTAATAATTTACAACAGCTGTCTTTGTGATGATTTTTTTTATTTTTTCGCGGGTTTTTTGTATTCATGCAAATAAAGTTTCCAAAAAGTTAATTCAAAAGACAATATAATTTTAGCTTATGGTATTATTTCAATAATATCTGCTACAAAATTTAAAAAATAAAAAAAGCAAAAGGAAATGTGCTATATGTAGTCAAAAATGGTTACTGAGAAGAGATACTGCAATTGGCTTCACTTTAATGTTTTTATAGTAAAATAATATATATTAATACATAGATTTAAAAATAAATAATTTTTTTTAATATATGTATAAGGTTTTCCAATAGGGATGATATAATTTGGAAGTGACGTTTCGGCCATTGTAATATGTCATGATCTGTCATCAAAAAAATCGTCCAAGTGTGCTCGCTATTCGTCGAATTGTTGAAAATTTTGAGCTTACATTTTCTTTACATAATGTTCAAGTGCCAATAAGACAAAGAACCGCTCGAAGTAAAGGCCGTGCTTCACTATCCTACACAATTGTACGATTCATTCACAGGAAAATCTTGCAAAAATCTGACCGACTCTAAAAAATCGTTTAAAAATGAAGGTGCCACACTATCATACAAATCTGATTCCAAAACATCTGGTTGACAATAAATACTCCTCTGATCGCATGAAAACTATCATTTTATGAAAATTTTTTTTTTATAAAATTTTACAAATCGCACGACTTGCCAAAAAATCTGTCACACAGTTGCATTTTTAGTCCACACTACCATACATTTTTAGCACACATGTCATATTTGGCGTATCGCGCGACTGTGTAGGATAATGCGGCACGGCCTTAATGCAAATATTGCTGCCGTTCAGGCAAGTGTTACTGAAGACCGCAATTTGTCGATTCCAAGATGGTCTCATCAATTGGGACTGTCTCAAATCACAACCTGGCGGATTTTGAGAAAGGATTTGGGTTTGCATCCGTATAAAATTTTTCTCATTCAAAAACTGAAGCCATTAGACCACCGTAAACGTCGTGAACTTTCTAATTTTGCCACATAGCAAATGCAACAATTGTGATATTGAATGGCCTCCAAAAAGTTGTAATTTAACACCATTAGACTATTTCTTGTGGGGTTATTTGAAGTCATTGGTCTTTCGAAATAAATCAGACTCTCTTCAAACTTTACAAGTCAATATTGAACGTGCCATTCATGACATACTACTTGATTTAGTGGAAAAAGTGCTTGAAAATTGGGTTCATCGAATTCGTTCCTACAGAAGAAGTCGTGGGGGCCATTTGAATGACGTTTTATTTAGAACTTAATTGTATCGATTGTAGTTCAATAAAAAACTTTTGAACTTCCTTAACAATAAGTGTGTCTTTTTTTTAAAGAAATCATATCACTTTTATTGGAAATCCTTTTAAATTTGCCGAATCACAAACACTTGTTCTTGGCGCTACAAATAATTGAGTTGCAAACCAGCTGATGTCAGGTGCTTTGTCACTTCAAATTAGAACACGCTCTAATTGAAAATTTTTACACTGCAAATTCAGGCTGACATTTACAGAAACAAATTAGTTGCACCGGGAAATTTGACAAGCAGACTGTAAAATACACATTGTGTAAAACCACCTTAAGAAAGAAAAAGAAATAATACTGCAAAATCTATATATATAAAATAAAAAAAATGTTTGTACCCATGTTCGCTATAGACTCGGAAACTATCCAACCGATTTGACCCAAACTGGTGTCATTCAAAAGGGAATTTATAGAGGATGGTTTTAGGCTTTTAATATTTCAAGTGGGCGTAGCCCCTCCCACATAAATTGAATAACATCATATATCTTGACTATTGTGATAGCAAGAGTTTTGAAACATTGCAATAGTTCATATGTTACTAATGTGAGTAATCAGGACAAAAATGGGCGTTATCGGACAAGTGGGCGTGGCAGCTCCCATATAACCCAAAAATTGAAATCGCCATATTTTGGGCATTTTTTGACCTACGCCGATGATATTTGGTACATATAGTATTGACATAATTAGGAATACGTACTAGGAGAAAAGTGAGTGGGACCACGCCACTTTATAGGAAAATAAAAAATCTTAATATAGTCTTAACTATTGGACCGATGGTCATTAAATTTTCACAATAGGATATATAAATACTTTTAATTTTATTTTATAACGAGGGGGGTAGCGAAGTACACCGGGATCAGCTAGTATACAATAAAATCCCAATTATCGTTATTTAATTAATTTACGGTAATACTTGGGGGGCTATTGTCTTCCACCATTGGTTTTATTGAAAATTCCACTAGTCTAACGGATCATAAAAGTCATTGTAGTTTAAGTTATTAACGTACAATCGGTAAAACCGATTGAGAAGAAAATTTATACTAAATTTATAATATTTGTATAGTATTTTGGTAAAATAGTTTTAGTTTTCTGATAGTCGTTAAATAAAAACAAAACATACGCACATTTGCTGTTGTAAAAATTATAATACATGATTCCTTTTTTCCTTGGTGTTGTTGTTGACCAAAAATCGTAAGACTAACAGAGAAGGGAGCTAATTAATTTTAGTTCCATTAAGAGAGGTTAAGTAATTTCTCTATTAGCCTTAATAAAACTACATGTTTATATCTAGAATACGGATGATTGTGTCGTCCGCTAGCTAAAGTAGTGTATAATAAATGAAAAAAACAACTATTTTTGCTCAGATTGGCAAAATTTTTATTGTAGCTTCCTCATTAGCTCATTAGGTGATCTATAAGCAATATTTTATATTTATCACTTTATTCCTTGTTAAAATTATTTATAACTTTTTTTTTGGAATTTTAAGCACTCAATTGTTTCTGGTGTATTAAGGAAATTTAAAAAAAAAACACAACATTGCAATTTGAATTGCATTCTAATAGATTTTCCAAAAAAGAGAAAAAATTATTATACACAAGAATACTGACCTTCCTCTTGATGTAATTATGTTATAAGATCAAATAAAACTATGTATATTATTACGAATAAACGTAATTACTTTTCATATGTACATCAAACAAAACTCGTAATAGTGAAAACAAAAATGCGTTTAATGCATTAATTTTTTTTTTGTTTTTTTGATTTTAATAAATCTGTTATGGAAATATTTCTAATAAAAGCATTTTCTTCCTTTGATACAATATATTGCTACATCCATTTAGTATATAAACACATACATAGATTTTTTTAAATTAAAATATTTCTAATAAGTTTAAAGTGGTTTAAATTTATAAACAAAAAAATTTTTTATCTCTTAAGAAATAAATATACTTTTTTATTTCTCGTTTAAACAATTTCAAAGTAAAACCAAATATTTGCATAATTTAATGTGATGAAATACTGTACCAGCAAGAATATTTTAGTTAAAAAAATTTAAATAGATTTCGAAAAAATAAAAAAAAAGCAAATTTAATCAAACATTTTTCGGTTTTTATGCCTGCAAAAACATTGTTTGCTTTTACACAACAAAAAAGAAAGAACAAATTTAGAAAATTATAATGAGAACAATTAACAACTTGAAATTAGCTTCAATAATTTCTTAAAAGCAAAATAAATATATATTATAATATTAAACCATACAATTGATTAAATAAACGAAATTTAAAAATTTTTTAATTTTAAGTAAATAGTATTGAACTTAAGCAACGTACAGTTTGTTAGCTAAGTGTTTGCAACATAAAACATTTTTCATAATTTTAATTGTCGAACTTAATTTCTTGTTTTTCTTTTGTTGCTTAGGAATTTACCAACAAAATTTGTTCTTGTATAAGTGTAGCATTCCCCCATGCGTATACTTAATACAATATATTTTAAATGAATGGAATTAAGTATACGTATACTTAATGTGGTTTCGCACACGAGTCTAATTATGCTGTCATCCCATGAGAGTTTTTAGGCGAGAGGGGTGAAGAGAGCGGTTTTTCGTTGGAACAATTTTTCAACCAGCCTCATAACCGCACAAGCAGCACAAAACTAATACATACACAAGCCAAACATCAAATGAATACAAAAAACACTAACACACACAAAGCTGAGTACACGTATACATTTTATGCCAGATGAATTAGTCTCGTGTGTAAAAAAAAGAACAAAAAATGTGCGGCTTAAAAATTCATCTCGTGTGCGGAACCCCAATGACATTAGGCAGCATATAAAGGAAAATAAAAATGTTGGAGAGAAAAAAAATTTAGGTTTTTTTAGAAGCATAATTACCAAAAAATTTTCAATTTACAAAAGTAAAAATTGTAAATCGAAAAAATTAAAAGCTTGAAAATAGTACGAAATGCACAACTTTGGGACATTATGGCTCCGCTCCTGAGCAAAATGTTAATATGTATTATTTTCTCAAATTAAATAAGAATGCTCCTTTAGTATGTACAAGTGAAATTTAATACTAATCGAAATATTAGTTTTGAAATGGTTGATTTATATCCACAGTCTTTTGGAAAACAATAGGAATCGTCCTCTACTTTGTCCCTTTAGAATATAATACCGTTCGAAATATTTTTAATAAAAACTAACCGATTTATTTTTGAAATATTATGATATTGTCCCACTGTGCGAAGGAGACATTGGGGGCGTTCAGTAGACAAACCTGCTACTAAACTGTTTAGATGTAGCAGCTTCTGATTTGATTAATTTTTCTAAACGATATGCTCACTTTTTTTAAAAAAATATCAAATATGTTCTTTGCTACAGTGAGCGCTCACTCAACATCTTCGCTCATCGCTCATTAATCAAAGCGTTCAACAGATTGTTGATCAACAGTTGTGTAGCAAACTGTGTCTGCTGAACGTACCCATTATTGCTACATATATTGATTAACTTTTCTTAACGTTTTTTTTTTATTTTCTTAGATAAATGTGCTAATTCTGGGAAGCCTTCGATTACTTTTATATCCACAATAAATTTTATTTAATTCTCAAGCACAGACACAAACCCCCGAGACAATTCCTTTATATGTTGTAACAAATTCAAGAACACAAGAAATGTGCTGATATTTTTTTGAACAACTTTTCTTATTTTTGACCATTAAAGTAAATTTAAAACATGATTTTTCTATACAGATCTTAATGCCAATCGGCTGTTCTTTTTTTTATTCGATTTTACTTTATTGATTTATTGAGTAACGAAATTTTCATGCGATAATTGATTTTTTATGACACCATTGAACTTTGATTTTAATGTATATTTTAATACATAAAATTTAAATCGTAAAAAATGCATTTACATATCGTTGGCAATGAAAACGGAAGAACTTTTTGAAGGCAAAATACAGGAGGCAGCCGAAAAAAAGAATTAAACAAAAAAGAAGTGATTAAATATTAAATGTTTTCAAAGAAAAATATTTACTTGTAATGATAAAAACTACTTAAGAAAATTAGAAAAATTGCAAAATGAAGTAATTGAAAATGAATTTGAAAAATCAATTAGCAATTTAAATCAATAGTTGATGGATATTTTTATGACACTGCAAAAATTTAAGTACTTTTTCTTATAGATGAAACGATTATTCGATTGTTTGAATTAATTTTTGGTTCGATTATTGAACAAAGCGAGTGAAATAAAACCATTAAAAAGTATCTGTTAAAAACGAAATAAAATATTAAAGTTGCTGAAATAATAAAAAAAATATTATTAAAGAAATGACAAAAGTTGCAATTATTCGTATTCGTAAATGTAATGAAATGACTGAAGGTGAATTCAATATCTCCATTAGCAATTCAAATCATTTGATTTTTTCTTATTGCTTTTTTACATAATTCCCACATGCAACGGATAATCGATTAATCGAATAACTCTAATCGATATTAAAAAAATATCAGCGAAATATAGAATTAAAACCCCGTTGTTATATCCACTTCAGTTCAATGCTAAAATTTCTATGATAAATTCTATTTCTTATTTTTAGTTTAAAAGAGAGAAATATAAGAAAATGTAATTATCATGTTTTTTTTTTAATGTCATGTTTTATTCGAATAATTTATTCGCATAAAATAATATTAAAAGTCACAAACCTATAATTAAATACAATATCCATGCAATTCAAAGAATCTGTATATATTATAGATATGTATTTATACGCATGCATGTAGATATGTATGTATGTATGTACATATGAATACTTTTCTGCGATATATGTACGTACATAATGGAGAATAGTTCAAACATATCATATATTAATTTTATCGGAAACTTTAAATCAATATATGTATATCTCAACTAATTTATTGCAATAAAGCATTCAAACAATTTATTCGAATAAAAAAAAATCAATTAAGTTATTCGAAAGTTATATTCGATAAATATAGTTGAGTTTATAAATAATTTAAATTATAAAAGCATTAACTTAGTATTTATAACTAAGCTAGATTTAAAAAGGGAAATCCATTTTTCAAGCCATGCACGTATGGAAATTCGAGTAGAAATTACACTGGCAAAAAAAAAAAGTGGTCAGTATATTTAGTGGGCAGTGTTTTTCGACGATCTAAAATAACCGAAATTTTTATGATTTTTTATGGATTCAGCGAGGTTAGGAATACGAGGTTTGCTTACAAAAACGTGAATTATTAACGTTTCGATTAACCACTTTTTTTATTTGTTTATGCTGATACACTCGTCTCGCATATGTGTTCACACTTTCAGCGTGTGAACACGCAAAACAATTTTAACTTTCATGACTCTCACTAACAAACTAAACATGCGAAACAGCTGAAACTATGAACATAAATATATTCGAGACGACTGTACCAACAACTCAAATTGTCTTATAAGCAAACATGTGTAAAATTGTTTATAAAAGAACTCTTCACAGTTATAGTTTGAAAGCTCCAAGTTTGAACAGCTGATGGCTAACTTCATAACGAATACAAATGCAAAATAAGAATGTCATGCCAGCGAATACTAAAAAACAAAACTTGCATAACACAGCTGATGATGTAGTAACACCGTGAATATGGCGCCTTAAAACCAAATTGTTGTCTACAATATTTCCTTAAGTACGTAACGTTCGGTAATTTGCGATTGTTGTGTTTATTAATTATTTATATACAAAATCATATGTTTATAAGAAATAGTGGATTTTATTACATAAACAACAACAAACAACAAAAGTATTCTTAAGACTTAAATTTTAAAATAGATTTTAACGAGGCGTATGAGTAACAATCAAATATTTGTATTGAAATTGCATATACGAACTACGCCATGGGATTTACATAAACAAAAATGTCGGAATAAATAAATACTCATGGCTACACATATAAAAAGATCTGTACGTATTTATACAAATCCATTTAATATTTGATGATTTCAAGCAAAAAATGAGATGAGTCAGTTTTGTTTTGGATATTTTGTATTTGCTTTGCTTCCACGACATCGCATTCATCATAGCTGATGTATGTTGGTAGTCCCTTAAAACACATAAGTATATGTATACGAGTATAGTCATCTGTACAATAATTTTCAACTCTTACAGTGGTGACATGGCCAAAAATTAAATAAATAAATTTTTAATAAACGTACATTGACCGGTATTTTCAAGGAAAGTTTAGCATTGAATTTTTTTCGATTGACATTGAAATTAGAACAATTCAGAATGGCACTTCCTTCGTTCGATATGTAAAAAAGTTTAAAAAATTCTAGTATTTTCAATAATAATTTTAATAACAGCGACAATAACATCATGCTAACAAAAAAAAAAGAATATTGGAATTTGATCTAAAAGCAACAACATATTTTTATATACAAAATGGTAAATCTATTACAAATGCAAATGATTTTTTCAAATAGAGCAAAATTTTAATCGAATATATTAATCGAGAAAATTAAGTGAGTAACCGAATACATTATAAATTAATATTCTTTAAAGCGAACAAAAAGTTATAAAAATTACACTGTGCAACAGAAAATATATATAATGACAACGATATAACAAATCAAATTCTACCATTGTCGGCGATTGAAAGTTTACCTTTGGTATTTTATACCGTCATATGACATCTGGTAATATTTACACTTAAAGCATAAGATCTGTACTTTTAGTTAAAAAAACACGACCAACATTTTTGTAGAACATATTAACACTCTTAAGCGTCAATGTATGGGTCTGTACTAAGTTAGGCACAAAAAAACTTCCCTTCAATGACGATGTAATAAAGATTTCTTTTAAATGGTTTTTCATCTCTCTATTTTTTTGCCTGTTGTTTTTCGATCTATATAATTAAGAGGCAAGATAATTTTTTGTTATAAATTTTATGAAGACATTATAGACACGATTTTTAAAAAAATTTTATAATATATGAAAACTATTCCTTCAGAGAAGTGACTGACCTATAGGTTGAAGGAGGAAAACAATTTAAGACGAAAGAATCCTCAAAGGATACAATAACGGAAGCATGGAGTTCAATTTCGCTAAATTACTTAAAGTCATTATATAAGTCGATGCCAAATCGCATTTTTGAGGTTATTTCTAAAAATGGTGGCAGTACTCATTACTAATTGAATGCAAAATAGTTAATTTAAATACAATTAGTGTTTTTTATCAACAGAGTATTTTATTTACCACAGGATATGTACGTACTTACATACATACATACAAGCGTTCACAAAAATCTTTTTAAATTATTGGGGTGTTCACACTGTTGTCATATCAGTCATATTGTTATAATGTCTTATTATTTTACAATAGTTAAAAAAAATTGTTGTTGTGCTTCAAACAAAAAGTCATATAATAATAAGACATTTTGAGGTATGTTTATGGTTTGTCATAAAATAACAGTAGAAATCTTAGTCGAGCAGGCGATAATATTTATAAGCCGCCGCTACTTTTAAATAACATGAGAATGAAAACAAGGCAAATTCATTATCAGGTATATGCACGACCAAGGCGAATTAATTATAAGTTGGATGCAGTGGCGAATTCACGCGAATTTATACCTTACCTACACAGTCAAATTTGTTACATATTTTCCCGCGCCATTTTAATGTAACCACCATTCATAAATATTTTGCTAAAGAAAGTGCTTAAATCTTTCGTGGTACAGTTAAGCCGATTTTTTATCTGTTTGATTGGCTTTTTGTATTGAAGTCGGTGTTTTTTTTTTTTTTCTTTTTTTGCCAGAATTATTTATTTTTAATTTGTGCAAACATACCCAAGGGGAATTAAGCCAGGTGGCAGCACGAGAAAAAGTAATGCATAAACAATTTAAGTTGTCAAAAATATAACCAGGAAACAGCTCTTTGACATTTTCAACTAAAAAAATAAGTAGGGAAAAAATAGTCAGCTGTCGTAACGCTACCACCTAGTTTAATTCGCCTTGAACATACCATTAAATAATTGTGCAATGCATTTAAAGTATTAAGCGTGACTGTTTTTAAAGAGACTTTTTATGAACTTTGGACAAATTCTCTATCAACATTAAAAAACATTTTTTACATCTAGAATACGAGCGATTGTGTCGTCCGTTAGCTATACTAGCACTAAATAATACATTCAAAGCATAATTTGGAATGAAATATCGGGGATAAGATATGAAAAATATGAAAAATCTTCTTTCAGCAACATTTTTATGTTAATAAAATTCTATACTAATTAAAAACTGAATTAAAAATGTGCCGACTAGAATGAATGATATGCCTGAGTATTCCTTAGCACTTTAAAAATTTTATTTCTTATTATTTTATTGTTTTTTTTTTTCAATATACACATACTTATAGCAAATTTAAATCTCTGAAAGATATTAAAGAAACATAATTTGTCTTAGATTTTGTGGGCGTTGTAAAACTTCTTTTGGAATTTCAAAATTCATTTTTCTAAATAGTTTTGAAATCTCATATGAAAACAAGCATTCTTATGTTAAATTAGCAGTTCTGATAATGTTTTCCCTAATTTTGTTTAAGAAATTTTTTCTTCGTGGGTGTGTAGTCATTTTACTGCCAACCTATTTCAGAAAAATGTATATTTAATTGGTTTCATCCCAAACATAAATAAATTTATATGCCAAAACTTAAATTTTAGTGTTTAGTGTTTCCAAATTAAAAGAGCAAAAAGACAAAAGAATATTTAACAATAGATTTTATTTTTTCTGAACAAGTTAAATGGTTTTTAATGACTTGATGCGGTCGGTAATAAAAAAGAAAGTATGTAGCAGGAGAGATATTTTATTTATACGAAGTGTGATAAAAAAAGAGGCCAAAAAAATTTTTAATATGTCTTGGAAAATTGTAAATAATTTATCGGTATCAATTTTAACTAAATTATTTTATGGTTTTTTTTCGGTTCAACGAAATAAAAAAATTTTCATCAAGTGATTCGAAAAACTGTAATCGATTTCAAAATTGTGTCATCTGCTCATCTATAGTTTAAGTTTAAACATCTTAGTAAAAGGGTTTGAAATAATTAAATACATATATTTTGTATTTCATTTTGTTATTTGCTTTCCAGTACTAACACTTAAATAAATATTTAGATAAAACATTCCAAGCATACCAACTTGGCTACGTAAAAGAATTTAGCTGACAAAAATACTTCTCTTTTATATTTTAAGTGAAAATATATAACGAAATAACTGAAAACATTCAATTTGAGAAAATATTCATTCACATATCGTTAGCTCATTATTGGTTTGACGCAAATGACTAAACTGTTTTAAAAAAGTTATACATAATTTTTTTTTATTTTTATCCACTTTTTTAGTAATAAATTTTTGTAAACTTTTATGAGTCTCGTTAAAAAGTTGTTATTTTTTTATTAAAAATAACTTTTCTCTTTTTGCCGCATATCCATTATTTTGTCTTCAATTATAAATTTAAACATCAATAAGTTATTCAATTCTTAAATCTAAAAGTGTTCAATATATGTTTAGCCAATGCTAACTAAATTTAAATTTCAGCAGTTAATTTTTTTTTGTTGGTTTACATATCTCGTGTACGGCTGAGGGACACTCCTTCTCAAATGAATGTGGCCTCCATAATTTAGTATATTGCGCGCAAGTGGATTTGGGTGTAACTCGAGTTTTTTAATACATATATTTTGACACATGCTTTTGGAAAACACAATCTTCATCAACAGAACATCTAGATCTTTGTGAATTCGCTGATTTCAGATATTTACCAGGGGACTGCTGTAATTGTAGGTAGAATTTTGTTTTGTCGCCTTTAAATTTTTTCTACATTTGATGCTGAGACAGTGCAGGATTCCGTAGGACCATATTGGTTTCAGGATTGCATTGTAAAGGTTTTCTAATAAGAGTGATATGATTTCTTAAAAAAAAATACACTTATTGTTAACGAAATTCAAAAGTTTTTTTATTCGATACAATTAAATTCTAAATAAAACGTCATTCAAATGGCCTCAACGACTTCCTCTGCAGGAACGAATTCGATGAACCCAATTTTCGAGCACTTTTTCCACTAAATCAAGTCGTATGTCATGAATGGCTTGAAGAAATAACCCCACAAGAAATAGTCTAATGGTGTTAAAGCACAACTTCAACAACAATTCCTTGAAATAATCTAATCTCCAAACTTTTTTCGCAATAATTCAATTGTTGCATTTGCTGTGCGGCACGTAGCCCCGTCTTGTTCGAACCAAATGTTGTCAAGATCAACTTCTTCCAATTTCGGCTATAAAAAGTTGGTTATCGTCGATCTATACCGCTCTCCATTGACAGCAACGGTGTTACCAGCTTCATTTCGAAAGAAGTACAGACTGATGATTCCACCAGACCAAAAACCACGCCAAACTATCAGTATAGGTGAATGTAATTGTTTTTCATGAATAATTTGTGGATTTTCTTCGCACCAGAATCGACAGTTTTGTTTATTTACCCCACCACTTAGACGAAAGTGAGCCTCATCGGAGAAGATGATTTTCTTAAAAGAATCGTTATCGTTTTCAAGTTGTTCCAAGGCAAAATCAGCAACGTTGGTCTTTCGTATATCTCTCCATGATGAAATTGTAAACACTACGGAATACAATGAAAAACAAATGACAGGTCATGACGTAATACAAATGGCCGAAACGTCACTTCAGAATTATATCATCCCTATTGGAAAACCTTATATAACAGAAGTTTACAGTCTAGGCTTAGTATAGAATTTCTTCCAATAAGCCAATTCATTTGAGCTGCTTTTAATTTCATATGTGTCAACTTTGCATTTATGTGCGATTTTCATGTTAAACGGCGATCAAAATGAACGCCTAGATATTTCACTTCAGGATGTTACGGTATAGTCTCGGTGTTGGCAACAATTAGTGAAATTTAAATTATTTTCATACAAAAGCTAGAAAAATATCAATATGGCGCTGAGCTTAGGGGATATGCACATATTACGTAACGCTGTTTTCAGAAATTTTAAATTTTGGAAATGGAGCAAAGCAAGAGTGAAAAAGTCCAACATTGGCATATGCAGCAAAACATTTCAAAACTTAAAATTTTTTTAATTTAGCAAAATTAAAAATTTCGCAACACAGATTTTGGAATGAGAAGAAAGGAATTATATACTCCATTTCCAACTCAATTGGATTTTAAAGATCGTTGCGCCCAATTAGCAATTAAGCTGACGATATGTAGATACAAACATATTTCTATCTACTTTTTTAAAAAATTAAGCTCTTTATTAACAGAAAATAAACGTGCAATCTTTGGTCGTAATATTTTTTCAAATGAAAAATGTATAAATATTTGTTATCTTTTAAACAAGTCAAGTATAGAGATAACAAAACAGAGAAAATAATGACTGAAAATATTTAAAGGGGGAAACATAATTGCAACGAATGGCAGAATAACAGAAAATATTTGTCTGTTTTTGACATACATATACACGTACATTCATATCAACTTAAAGGACCATAAGCTACAAAACCATCAGGATCACTAAAGGCGAATCGAACCTGCTCCCTCGCTAATGTTTACTAGAACCAGTTTTTTGTTTGCTTGCAAAACATGATTAGATGACAATTAGATAACAAAAAAAAAACTTGCAGAGAAAAATGTGAGCAGATCTTGAAAAAGACATTTTTAGTAAAAAAAACGCTGATATCAAAGACAATATTTGTTGCAAGAAAAAAAAAATAGTTTTATTATAAATTCTTTTTCTATCGCAACTAATTTGCTCTTGAGCTACTCTACAAAAATTTTTTTTCTCTACTTTTATACACATAAAGAAGATATTTATTTCTTAAGTTTTTCTTTATTCTGAAAGATAAGCGGTTTTATTTAAATGAAGAGAGAAGCAAAAAAAAAAAAAAATTGTCAAAACAATTCAAACGTATGCAAAAGTATGACAACAATTTTTAAAAAGGTTATTATCATACATTTATCAAGTGATTTTTTTTCTATTTAACTCTTGCTAATAAATTACTTAAGTTGTTGTTTGTGTTTTTATAATTTAATACTTATGCATATCTCTGTTATATTGAATATTTAAATTTAATATTTCTTTTTTTTCGCCAATTTTCAGTTAAAATTAAAATGAAGGCTGAAGAAAAGACTGTCATACCCAAAGTTCGCATCGCTGTCATTGGCAATGCTGACGTCGGCAAATCCGGTAAGTTGTTATAAAAATTAGATTATCAATAATGAAATGTTAAACAAACTGCTGTTGACAGGTTACATCAAAATCAAATGCAATAGATTTATCGATTATATTACCAGAGAAGTAAAAAATAAATGAAATAAATATTGTATTAGACATGGGAACAACTCGAATTTCTTAATTTTGTTTGATTCGGGAGTAAGACATTTATGTACTCTGTATTTGTTTTTATATCTTTCTAGCGGGAAATTTTTTATTAATAACTACATACATTCAACACACTTGTATAATGCAAAAATAAGACATAACAACACCAGAATTACAGTAACCGCCACTAAATGAATCACAGAGTAACTTAATTATGTCATTTGATCGCTAAGATAAACTGAGAAGGTACTTGCATAGGCAGTGTTAGAATTTAAGTCATTCCCAAACTCTCGGCAATCTGTCACATTACTACCCTACAAGAACATGACAAGTCATTTGACCAGTCATATGACCGATAGGCTGAGCGCATGATCGGTCCTGACCAAAACATTGTTATGCAAATTTTTGAACATGAATTCGAATGCCTACTGAGCATATATTTTAACTGCTCACTCCGTGTATGTGTGTGTTCGTCTCGGTCAGTAATTTATTGTAGAGTAGTTTTGTGTCAGTTGCCTTCTTGATACCACAGTGGGGAGGGGAGTTTTGAAAAAACTAACCGAAATATATATGCATTTTCTAAACGGGAAGTCCGATTCGAATGAAAATTTGTACGTCTAATAAGATGCTATTCAGTTTAGGTTTACAGTTTCGATTTTATATCTTTAGGGAGAGCGGAGCCTCAAGACCACCTCAAAACTAAAACTTATGCCAAGTTGATATTTTTACCTTATAAAACAGAGTTTTTGCAAGTAGTACTGGCTTATACAAGAGATGTATGTGACATTTATGGGTTAACGTTTACAGTTTAGAAAATATTCGAATAAAATACATATTAAAAATTTAATTTTTTTACCTACTTTGTTCCACTATTTTCATAATGGGAAGGTAAACATCTTGACCCAACATGAAAAAAAATATATTTTCATGGATAAAAAAAATTTTAACATTTCACAAAGAAAAATTTTTTGAAAAACAAAACAGTGTAATTTAAAATTTTGAGAAAAAAATATAGTCGATTTTGCCAATTTGTTTTTTTTTGCAGATAAAATTCATGCGTTAACGATTTGGAAATTATGAAAAAAAAAATGCAGAAGTAACTACCCTATATTTATGCATATTTGAAAATTAATACCATATCAAACAATTTTTCTTATAAATTTCAGTAATTGAATGTGCCACAGAGATCTCTTTTTTTTATTGAAAATATATAATTTAAGGCCTATGTATTTTTTTTTAAATTCAAAGGTTGAGCTAAAACAGTCATACCTAGTGCCATCTGGAGGCCTAGTATACTTTTAAGTATTTCCGAAAAATACCCTAAAATCCATTTCTTGAGATTTTTAGAAATTTCTTTGGTAATTAAGAGGTTTAGAGGAAAAAAAAATTTGTTTTTTATCACCTAAGTGGCAGATTTTAGTCGAAATATTTTGTGGAGTCTAACTACTTTCAATTTACTGAACCATTTTTGAGATTTTTTTAAAATTTCTTTAGGAATAGCGAGGTTTTTAGAAAAAAATGATTTTTTTTTTTGATATTTTTTACAGGCTGAAGTTTGTAATGTAATGTAATCAGAAAAAATTAGACATGCAACAAAGGAAACATTTATATCCAACATCACTTAGATTTCAACATACAAGGCTGAATAGAACAGCCGCTAAAACTAATCAGTATTCATGTGTTCAACGCTTTTACTACTTGTTGTTTTTATGGTTAAAATAGAATACGGGTCTTCTCACAGCATAATTGATGTTTCAGTGTTACCACAGAATTATATTTTGCAATGGCCACTCTCCTGATATATTGTTTATTTCTCACCTAAGTGCGAATTTTTATTCAAAGATTAATATAATTTAAAAACATTTCTTTTAAACTGCACTCATATCTTTTCATTTAAAGTGTAAAGTGTATTAAGCACTTTTATGTTAAGAAATAAAGAGTAGGTATTATGTGCAAATTGTAGGCGCGTTGTTTGGCATTTCCCCTCTGCAAGTGTTCATTGGCCAAATCGCTATGTTGCACCATGAAATTTAGTGTGTAACTGTTTCTTCTTTTCCCTAAAAAAACAATTTTATATGTACATACATACATAAATGTAAATATAAAAATTTATTTTCTTTCTTAAATGATTCCTTTGCGTTTGATATTTCGTTAGCGCAAGATATTTGCGCTTAACGAACGAACACTTTTGCATTACAGAGTGTGGTGATGCCAGATTTGCGAAAGGGAAAAATTACATACATGCGAAAGGAAAATACGAAAACGCAATACAGGGTACCAATTGTTCGATAATGCACCATTTTTCTTACGCATCGCAATAGAGAGTAACCCCCAGAATTCGTCCTTTTGTCGGGCTTTTCTTTCGCTTCCTTAAAAAGAGCCATAGAAGTACCCTTGAACGGCGATGTAACCGTAAACAACTCTCTAAACAGAATCCCAAATGTAAACTTCGAAAACCCGATACAAGTTACTGCCTGTGCACTATACTTTATACACTATACTTAGACTATATACTTTTTCGCATACTAGTAACCAGTGGCCTATACCCACAGTATTATATAGTACATTTCCTCATATGCTTAGGCGTAAATTTTAGTATTTAATTGCTTAATTTAATTTACGATATATTTAATTTGCCAATTTTATATCACTATCAGTTTATTTTCTTTACCAAATATATTTATGACACCTTTTGTTTATTTTCCAGCTTATTATTTACTCTGTATTGTTTTTACTTATTTCTCATATACTTCTCATTTAATTAATATTCTTTTATTTTGTTGTTGCAAACGTTTGCACGTCACAGAAATATTTGTTACCGTTTTTTGTGTAAATATTAATTAAAAAATAAATATTATTTCATTTGGGGGTTTTTTCATTAAAATTAAGTGACTAATTTCCATACATCAAAAGAAATATTTTGCAAAACTTTTAAACTGAACAATTTTTATATATTTTTTTTTAATTAAAATTGATTTCATGTTTGAAAAATTAATATTATTTCTGGCTTGAGTTCAATATTTAAATTACGGAAAAATTCAAATTGCAAAGATTGTGTGAATATTAGAATATCCAATGTGACAAGTTTTGTTATCAAGACAAATACAAAATGTGACCCACCCCCAACAGTAGTTTTAGGATTTTTACAAATTTTGGGTAATAAAAGATGAAACGGAAGCCTACTGTTCCAAATTTTCTATTAGCAATGCAAATGTAATATTAACAAGGGAGGTGCATTTCTTGCACCACCATGTAAGACTTCAGCGTTATTACAACAAACATCTCATTCTCCCATCATATTTTCGGCTAAACCAAAGTTTAATTTTCCCTCCATCCTTCCATTCTGCCTGCCCTTTAAAAGCCATTTTCTATCAATTTTCACAACAGCCTGTCGAACTAACTGAACTATAAATTTAAAATAATTATGAAAAAAATTTTTCAAAATTTCTTGAGAATTTAGTTTTGTTTTTCAAATTTCTTGGAATGGGCTTCTTAACGTAATTGCACTGGACAACACCATAAGAAAAAACAACAACAATAATAATGCTCTAAAAGCTAAATCTGGTAGAAAACAGCAAACAAAATATCGACGTATGAAGAAAATATAAAAACAAAAAATACACATACTTTCACCAGGTACCAAAAAAAAACTAATATTAAAAAATAAATAGTTTTTACCTAAAAATATGCAGTTTTTTTTTTCTAATGAAAATTTTGTAAAAAAACGTATATTCGATTTTACAGGCTTACAGCAAATACATTTCCTAGATCCTAGATTTACCGCTGTGACTGATTTTAATCATCTGTACATACATAAATACATACATATGTATGTATATACAGGCCACACGATTTCTTGTGCTACACTTTTAAGTATGTTATTATCCACCAATATTAATGAAACCTATATGATTTAAAAAGTATTTTTTTCTAGATGCGCACAAATTTTTTTTTTCGCTTAAGAACCCGGTTTAAAACCCGGTTGCAAAGAAACCCGGTTAAAGATCAATCGGTCGAATTTCGGCCAATGGGCGGGATTCTAGTATAACTAAATATCAACCAAACCCAATTATTTCTAGATTGAAGTAAAAATATCAGAAATGTCACAGAACACCATTACGATCGAATGTGGGGATCCAATTTTGTAAATTGCTGTTTTAGAAAACTTATTACGAAAATTCTCCATTTTAAAACTTAATTTGGAATTTACAAATAAAATTTTCTTGTAGGGTGTTTGTACAGTTGACCTGTTAATTTAATTTGCAGTTAAAACTAAAAAAAAAAACGGTATACAGTTGAAAGCTTAATAAAAGTTTTGATAGTAACAACAATGTAAGTAAATGCCCACTGGCATAAAAATCTTTATATATCGGAATGTGTGGCATGAGCGTGCTTCTATCGTTAAATTTCACTAGAAAAACAATGGTGGACAGACATGAAATATTTTTGTATAAAAGTTGCACTTATATTGCAGTTGGTGCACTCCATCAGAATCATGCTTAAATATTCTATTAATTCGGTTTTGATGAACAGTGTTATTTATTAATTTATATACGATGAGTCCTAAATTTCTTTCTAAATTGCAGTCATTTGTTAACGAAAGAAAAACAACTGTTACGCCAAAAAATTTTCCCACCAAAAAAAAAAAAAACGAATCTCAGATAATTAAGTGTTTCCATAATCCTAATATAATTTGAAATAAACAATAATTAATATTCCATTTATTATAAAAACTATTAAGCAACAATCGCATTATATAATTGTTTATTTTGTTAGAAAATTGAAACCGTCATTGTGAAAATATTTATTGTTGCAATTAAACAACTGCGTATTAGTATTATTAGGTAATTTGGAAAAATCCCACATGCACAAACAAACAAGAGTGAAGAAAACTATATTTACACAATCAACTATATGCGATAACTAAAGAAAACGGAACACTAAATCAATTTTGCAACAATATAAGTTTGCTATTGAAATAAGTTTTAAAAAACATTTTGAATTCAGCTATTTTGGTCACAGTACGTATGTATGTATGTATGTATTTTTGTACAGTATGAAATTCTAACGTATCAAAATAAAATCGAAAACAGTAAACAGTTAAAAATAAATAGAATCACGAAGAATATTTACGTTTGTTTAGAAAACTGTTGTGCAACATTCATATAATGAACGAAGAGGAAATATCATTGAAAAGGGATACCAAATAACACTCAAATATTATATTGGTAAAAATAAAACTTGCACAAATGTTGTATAAAGTTTTACAATCGTCAGAAATCCAAAAATACACGACCCATATTATATTTTAAGTGATTTTACTTTAGTTTCTGAAACTATTTAATACTCGCTGTGAGAGAAAGCTTAAAACAAAATGAGTAACCAGACGAAAGTTTTACCTTCATATTTTTTTGATTTTTTTATTTATTTTATAGACCGTTCTCAACTATTTAAACTGTTTAACAGTATTAAAAAAAAGTTTATTCGGGACCAAAAAAAAAATAATAAAAATGGGTGTGAGGAGTATTTCAGGATTTTATAAGAATTAAATGTTTGACCATACATTTTGAAAGCTACCAAGCAATATTTCTAGTGTTCTTATTAGGTAGCGTAGCTCATCATGATACATGATTTGGTACATATTTTTGCATATTTCATCCTTTGCAGCCTAATTTTGCATATATCCTACTTAATCGCATATTAGTGTTTGCACCATTATTGCTTGTTTTTCCAGCATATTTTGTCTGTTTTTTTTAAAGAGATCAACCAAATCAGTTCTTCGATCAATCGATCAATTTTTCAGTAACGTTTGCAAATTTATTTGCTTTATTTTGAGTTTATTCAGATTTTTGATTCATTTAAATTCTCAGTAGGAATGTTTATTTAAATTTGGTTGCTGAAGACGACAACAAAAAAATGATTTAATCACAAACCTAAATTTTACACAAAACACAATTAATCGTGTACGATCATGCTTTGATCATGGATTGAAGTTTGGATAATGTTACACTATTCCAGCTATTCGTGATCCAAATTTGTCTGCTCAGAGTGAACTTCGTAAAAACAGCTGCGGTGACCATATGATCCAAATCATTTTCAAATGTAAAAGTCATATATTGATATTTCGAATAAAAAAATATTTTATATTAAAAATTATTTTTTTTTTGTGTTTTTTATAATTTATAGTTCTATCATGCTTAAAAAACATCCTTTATAAAATCGCCTTTGTTAGTAAGTCTATGAAATGCATCATATTTTTTTATAATGGATTATGCTGAATTCAGCTCCATAATTTTTATGTTCACAATTAAAAAACATCAACATGATTAATTTAAAGAATTAAAAGAAAAATTATGTGCATTAATTTAATTGATTTCCTTTTCTTGTTTTTTTTTTTGTGTTTAACTTTTAGTCGTGTCTTATTTTTATTCTAAAAATTTTAGGTGAATTCTTTTTCTGTTCACGAGTTCATTGGCATTTTTGAGTGTTAATTTTCAATTTGTTTTTGTTATCTGAAAATATTTGCAAATCAATTGTCAAAATTAATTTCGTTTAATTTAGCGGCTGAGAGGTTCATTGTGTTGAGCATGACACTCTTTTTTTTTGCATTTGTTAAAAACTTGGGTCAAAAGTCTTTATTTCATAGAAGAACGATTGATTGACAAATTACGTTCACACTTGTTGAAGATTTTTTTTTTTGGTTTACTGTAATTACTTGGCTTTTTATATTATTGTGGCAACTGATTTAATTAAAATTTACTTAATATAAATAAATGCACTAAACTCGAAGAATTTTGTGTTAACAATTGCAAATCGCAAAGGAATAATGAGGAATTTTCTTTATGTGTTAAAATCGAAAAAAGAATAAAGGAAGCAATTTAAAGAAAAATATAAAGAGAAAGTAGCGATATTATTGCTATTTTCATTGAATTTCGCTTCGAATTAAAAAATACAGCCGCAAGGTCGACTTGAGTTCGGCGTACATAACTGATCTAGCCATGTTCGGCCACACAGTGTGTATATTTACACGAAACCATTCGAGCTGTTTTTCTCCCCTCATAACTTTGATCATAATATGACGAAACTTCTAGGATGCCTAGAAATTAGATGGAATTGTACCTATCAAGAACTTGGTCCTTATTTTGATCTCAGTACTTTTTACGGCCGAAATATTTTGGATAGGAACTTGGCCTTATTTTCACATTTGTGTTTTTGTGCGGATAAAAACTATTCTCGAAAGAAAACCTCTAAGTATTAACTTACTATCGACTTTGGTTTTTGATTATCCCACTTCCTTTTCTACTTGATATGTACATCCGTTGCTCTGTTGTTTCAGAGATTGGGCAGTAACATATAAGTTTCATGGGTAATTGGCCAAAGGTAATGTCTGGAAAAGACAATTACCCTTTCCCAGCACCAAGGCACAACACCAAGGTGTGGATAACAAAAGGTGTGATGACAAAACGTACACCCCGGGAGGAAAAGCCTTGGGCAATATGATGATAAAATTTCTGGCTTCTATTCATATCTGCACATCCAACAATAATCTGGAATGGCATTTTCACATCTACTGGTCCTCGCTCTAAACAAGCAGTGGCCATTCAATGCGCCTATTAAGACTCTGAAAGCCTTTGTATTCATTCCCAGCAATAGTCAAGTTTTGGCCATATGGCCCACGACACAATACAATTCTCTCTATTCCTCCAGGAATGATTGATTCTGTTGATAACCCAATTACTTTGTTTCTCCCCCCCGCCCATCAGCATTTACACGGAACCGATTGGCCTTAAGAGAGCAATTACCCCATTAAGATTTATCTATCTTTTGGATTTAAATCTACTTTTTAGTTTAATTCCAATGGTTATTCAGTTCATTGTTATATAAAGTGTAATCCTTAGAATGAATCATAAAACATCCTAGAACGCGATATAAAAATCATATTAGCTACAAAAAATAGTTTTCATTGGAATTTTTGGCCAATAAATAATAAACTAAAATGTAAATTATAAAACAAAATACGAAAATCTTAAGAATTAGAAAACAAATTTATTTAAACGAAACCGAAAACGGTTTGGCTGAATAACAACATCAGCAGCAATCACTCGCTCAATATTTTCAATTGTTTCGCGTACATTTTTCTAAAACTCTTAGCAAATTCTTCAAAAATGCATGAACATTAAATAATATTACGAGAAAACATTTTACAAAATTTTTTTTTCTTTTTTGCTACCCAATTTTATAAAACAAAACCTCCCAGTTGGCTATTTTTGTTTTTCATTTATTTTTTCATTCAAAAAATTTAAACAAAATGTTTCTTTAAAAAAATTAAACAAAAACAATAAAAAATAAATAAATAAATACTCATATACATGCATACACAATACCATTTTAATGATACAAATGAAATTTTTTAATGAATTTTTTTTTCTGCATTTTAATCTTATTAACGCAACCATAATTTTTAGGCACGTGGCCTTCCTTAATTTTTAATACTATTTGTTAAGTGATATTTAAGGCAATACGCTACACATCAAGTAGACAGCAATATTGGTCACATACGAGTTATGTACGTATGTATTTGTAATTCTTCTACAGAGTCTTCCATTTATAGGAATTGAGTAAGAAGAGATCTGTTGCCAAAGAGCGGGGATATGTTCTACCACAAGAGTATTCAATATATTTTCTATAGATTAAAGGAATTTTTTTTTATTTGCAAATGCAAAATAAATCGGATTTTAATTTATAATTTACAGTACTGCCATTTAAAGCAATCGATTTAATAGGGCTTGATTGATCGTGAATACACACGATTTGATGTGCTCTAATCTTATATAAAGATTAATTAAATCTTTTTAAGTTTTACATACATATAAGAAAAATTGAGCTTTATAAATATTTCAACATCTAAAATGTAGTTAAGTTTTCACTTAAAGGTTTCATTGTAGGGCACACTTACAAGTATAATAATTTAGAAAATCAGAAAACCAGAGACATTTCGAATATGTTGGGGTATTTTATTGCTACACATTTTTTAATGTTTTAATTGCACCTGCTGCGCTCCCATTTTAAGACTGTGTGTCTTTTGCAATTTTTTATTCTGGTTAATACAGTGCTATACAAAAATATGTTATGATGCAAAAAATGGAAAAAAATATATCAAAAAGAGAAAAAAAGTAAAATACGATTTCACGACTGCAGTTTGAAATAATTTCGTTATTGAATTTCCATCTATGACAAAAATTTGTATATTCAATAAATAAAATTCAAATTTTCAATGTTGTAAATGTTGTTAGAAAATATTAATTTTGATCACATGACTAATTGATTGATTCAATTACGGAGTTTATTGAAAATTTTGTTATTTATTAATTCTTTGTATTAATTGAAAATATTTTAGAAATAATTGTCGAAGAAATTCATAGAAAATTAAACTTTTGAAAACATGAGTAATTGATTCAATTACGAAAGTAATTGAAAATTGTTTTAAGTCCTGTTTCCATAATAAAGACAAGACAAATGTTTTGTGTAGAAATTTTTTATGGGAATCTCTCAAATAACTGAGTGGTTTTCATTCAAATTTTCTACTAAAAAAAAATTGTTTGTTTTATAGAAACCGCACATTAAATTTTTTTATCAATTTTTTTAAATATAAAAACATATCACACACAACAATATGATGCAAGTTTAAAATTGTTAAAAATTTATAAAACTTATTAGAAAAACTTATACATAGTTTTTTTCAAATAATTAATCGATTCAATTACAAAAGTGATTGAAACTAGTATAAAATTATTATTAAATATATTAATTGCAACTTTTTTTTGGTAATAATTATTTCAGTTATTTCCTTTTTGACTACACAGATACAACAGATGCATTGTGACAACCGATTTTGTTGACAATCGAATTGTGGCGGTTGTACCAACTATCACAGAATTCTGTTGTTGCAAATATAATTGTGGTACTATACACTATATGTTTAATTATTGGCATTAACCTAATGGTTGCAAGATAACCATGGAATTTAAAACGGAAGCTAATCGCGATTAAAACGCACATTTTTATTCTGGTACACAGCTGAATTAATATTTTAAAAAGTTCTGCTTGCGATATTTGGCATTTAGTCGTAGCATTATTAGTTGTGGTCTTATGGTTATGAATATTGATAGCGTTAGCTGAAATTTACTCTATGCAACTGATATTCTATCAGCATAACCGTTTTCCAACCAATCTTTTTTCAATTTGTAAATAAATATTTTTTCGTTAAAAAAAAAATTGGAAAATGTATAAAGTTTTATGCCACACTGTATGTACATCTAATGAGTTCACATTATTTTTTTTCCTCGTATTTTTCCTTGAGTCTAATATACAAACATATATTCTTTTCGACCAAATAGCTTGCCGCAGCCTGTTTTTTTTTACCTTTTTGATTTTAGAGAGTGTACACGCTTTTTTTTTTGGAGGGGGCGGTGGTTGTTTGGACTTACCCGCTGTTCTTTCATTTTTATAGCTCGGTTTTGTGGTTTTCTTTTTTCGAGGAAAATTTATACTTTTCATAAAAAAAAAAACACAAAAATCCGATTCCATTTGATACAGTCCTCTGACTGAGGATCGTCTCCATATTGTGTGTACTCGTCTTTAAAATTTGTTTCCTGAAAAATATACTTAAGCAGATCCTAACATTACACTTGTCATATTCGTATCAAACGGAGCTGATCACATCGATTACAAATATCAGTCTTATACTGACATGAAGCAAAATATTATTCATATATTCATATTTTTATATATTAACATTATTATGGATACATACTTATGTATGTATGTAGTTGTTATACATTTGATTATTGGTTGTGCAAATTTTAATTTATTTCTTTGTACTTAGAGGCTTAAGATTAATTAACGCAAAATATTCAAACCTTAACGGTAACAAAATAAGTTTGTTCATTTCACTCACATCTGTACATATCCTTGAAAACTTGAAATTATTCAATTTATTTTAACTTATTGATCAATCGAACAAACGTACTTATGTACCCATTTCATAACATGCCACATGCCATGATTGTTCTCATAATAATAATGACATTCTTTTGATTAGATGTAGAATTAAAATATATACATACGTATGTATGTATGTATGTATGTATTTATGTGTGCAACAACAGCACATGTTAATTATTGATACTAAACTTGTAATTATATAATTTTTTTTTTGTAAATAATTCCTTTATTCTTATTTGTCGCCAATCATTTCAGCACTTACAGTACGTTATCTGACGGGTCGTTTTATCGGAGAATACCGTTCAAATACAGATTTATTGTACAACAAAACAATAACATTGGAGACCGCACTGACGGAAGTTGAAATTGTTGATGTTTATGCCGGAAGCGATGATAGTGATGAGCATGAAAATGAATTTCCCATGGAACAAGTAAGTTAATGTTAGACAATAATAATTATGTACGTGTATATACTCGTACATAAAAATCATTTTTAATGATTTTTTCCTTCTTCTATTGTATTTAATTATGATTAGAAAATCATTTATTTAATTTGCGTTTAATGTTGATAATAAGGACAAGAAATTCGTTGCTATTTTTGGTTTTTTTTTTTTTTAATAGATAATGTAAAATATTTACAACTTGCCTTTTATTTTGAAATACTTGTATTTAAAAGGTTTTTGACCCTGAATTAATTTGTTTATTTTTCTTTTTATTTATCGGTTGCAAGAAAACGTATTTTTTATTTGCATTGCAAAAGAATTTTTCCGTTTAGTTCATTGAACCTTGATTTCAGTATTTGTTTTCTCATTTCTTAATGTTTGTTCGATTTTCTTTATTGAATGCACATTTAAATTTTTGTATAGATGGAGGGGGTATTTTACACTACTATTTGCTATTTCAAAACAAAAAATCACTTGTCTATTACTGCCATTCACAAAATTTGTACAGACACTTATTTTTATTAGCAAAATATTACACAAATTATTTTTCGTTTTTCAATAAATATTTTAAAATTTATGGCCGAAGGATTTGATGTTGAAAGACAAGCAGGCACATACATACATACAAAAATTCAAATTTTCATTCAGCATATTTCGAATGAAAGTGCAAAAAGTATGAAATATTGGAAAATTGCCTCGTAATAAAATTTTATTTATATGCCACTTTTTAGATAAGGTAGTTTTTACAAAAGGTAATTTTGGAAAAAAATAATTTGCGTGTTTTTTTTTTTTGTAGCAATAATGTTGTATTTTCCCAATTACTTAATGTGTGTGCAAATTTTCTCAATTACTCGTTAAGTGAAAGCAGTTGCAAAAGAACTTTCATTTCATTTTCCCACTGATCTGATCATAATATTTTGTTATCACAATAATAGATTTAGTAGAATTAAATAGAAAATAATATTTACTTTGCAAAATGTTTTTTAATCAAGGATACTTTTACAACAAAGTACTTTTAACAAAAATGTTCTTTCTTTGACATACTACTTTTCAAAAAATATCACTGTTCATAAGGAGGTGTTTCTTTTAGAAAATAATTATTTATAAAAAATAATTTTAATGTAAGAAATTACTAACAAAAAAAACTTTTTTTAAGAGGTACTTTTTAAAAAGTACTTTTTTAAAGAGGTACTTTTTTAAAAAGTAGTTTTTTAAAAAGATACTTTATAGAAAACAACTCGTAATCGATATATGATTTTTATAAAAATCCTTTTTATAGAAAAGTTCTTTTCATCAGTTTCAACGAACTATTATTAAGAGGAACATTTTATAAAAAAGTACTTACAAGAGCGTAATATTTATTAAAAGAAATTTCGCTAATGTACCCAATGTACCTGTTCAAAATATAGATAGTTTTAATAAAATTATAATTTTAATAGCTTATTTCTTATTAAAAAATAAGTGCTTTTTATAAAAATGTTTAACCCAGCCCCCCGCCCTTCAGCGTTAAGTAATATGTACACAGCCCCTTATTACTAAAAGTAACTTTTATAAAAAGATAAAATACATTTTTAAAGAAAAATCTACTTTATATAAAAAAGTTGCATTGTATAAAAATGTATATATATAAATATATATATTTTTATATAGGGGGCAAGGATGAGACAACGGCACAAATTCTCTGTGAATGTATGTATAGTCTTATGTAATAATAGAAGGCGTGTTTTTCTTTCTGAATTTGTATGTTCGGATGATATTAGGCGGGCTTCTCCAAGCTCTGTGCTGACTTTCATAAGGAGTCATTCAGAGCTTGGTTTAATTTTAGAGATCCATGGCACAAAAGACCCAATAGATGTCGCAGTGCCGGTCCTTGGACCAGATCTATCCACTTATCTAATCTTTCTAATATAGGGGGCAAAAAAATTTACTTGTTCAGAAAGGAATATTTTCTGAAATAGTAATTTTATTAAGAAAAAAATTAGTACTTTTTACAATGACGCTTTTTTTTTTATCAAAAAATTACTTTTTATAAAATAGTCTCTACATATTTATAAAAAAAGATGCTTCTTATAACATAACAAGTTTTCATACATAAAATACTTTTTTTTTACCAAAAGGTACTTTAATTAATAAAAGGAACTTTATACAGAAAGGTGTTTCTATAATAAAAGTTACTTTTTATAAAAAAAAACATTTTTTGTAAATAAAGCACATTTTTTGGAAAATTTTTAGAAGAAAAAACACGAAACAAAAAACCAAAATAACAAATATGTTTCTTTTTTGCAAATATTTAATTCTTTATTTTTTTGTGTTATTTTCAACAGGTTTTATGGTCGGATGCCTGCATGATTGTCTACAGTATAACAGAACGTAGCAGTTTCAAATATGCAGCAAATTGTTTGGCAAAATTAAAATCACTACAGAATGCACCCACAGCATATTTGGTGGGGAATAAGGCTGATTTGGATCATTTAAGAAAGGTTGGTTAACATAACATTGAATAATTGAAACAGTTTAGTTATTTATAGAAAACTAATTTAAATTTTTCGTAATCATTGATTTATTTATTAAATATGTATGTATTCGTATGTTTATCCATATGCATTGATATTTCTATCAAATATTACAAATAATTCTTAAGAAGATTTACTGCCTGTTTTTAGAAAATGAAAACAAAATAGTGAGTGAGAATTTATATTGAAAACAAAAACAAATTTTCGTATTTTATTGTTGTTTTCAATATAAATTCTCACTCACTATTTTGTTTTCATTTTCTAAAAACAGGCAGTTATTACAGCCTTAAAAGCTTAAGCATACATATGTATGTATGTATGTATATGTGTACGAGTATATATTTTTATATTTATCGCATTCCAAGTGCTTAAACTATTTTATGAAAATTTCAATGATTGGTATGAATCGAACATGAACTTTTTTTTGGTTCATGCCACAAACTGTTGAACCTTTAAGATTAAGAAAATCAAAACGTGCGTATTAGCTATGAATATATATATAATTATCTTTGCTTTTTTGTATTAATTTTAAAGGAATTGTGTATACTTCACGAGCAACTAGCACGTGGTTTGCTTGTTCTCATTTGATTGTATTTAAGCTCAGGCACATTCGAACGAACATCTTATTCATATTTAACAGATACAAATAAAATTTTATTGCCAAAGAGATTGAGTTTCATAACGAATTGAAAGATTTGTATAAACAATGAAAAACGAATTCCTAAAAGAGAGGCACGAAACATGTGAAATGTAATTTTAGTAAAGAATATAAAAAAAACGAATGTTGCACATGTCGGTAGGTTTGAGGTAAAAAAAACGTAATTCACTCACCTCTAACTTCTTGTGCTTAAATGAAAACTGAAAGTTTAGGATTATTTAAATTTGTGTTCATTCAATAAAATGAAAAAAACAAAATATGTTGGAAGTGGTTTTTGTTTAAAAATGGCATTTAAAATCTGGAATATAAAAATTAAAGTTCCCCTTTAACAGGTTGGGTTGTACAGTGTGTCGTCTTCTAAACACTTGGGTTCTTGGGTCTCTGTGATACCTGGGACGGATAGGATCAGACGTCATGAAGATTTCTTGTCTATGACAAGGTTTTCAAGTTCGGTTAATATCCACTTTCCCAAGAATGTTGCTGTAATTTTTAACAGAGAAGGTCTTTTAAAGATTCTTCTTCCTACTATTTTTACAAACTCCTGCTTAAATCATTGTATGGAGCACTAATAAGACAATGGTTCGTTGTGAGGACAAGGATAATTTTTGATTATTTACCAACGCCAAATTTGAAAAAAAAATTTACAAAACTCAAAAAAGACACTCCTAAAGAAAATAAGCGATGAAAGAGAAAAAAAAAACTTCAAAAAAAAAAAAAAAACATTAAATGAAATTCCGAAAAAACATGGTTATGGAGCATTTTAACCCTCTACACAATTCTTAGTCGTATGTGTATTTTTGTACCTTTCTTGAAAAAGAATTCAGAACCTCCTACGACGGCGGCGACGAAGCTGCCGGATAAAATGCTTTAGAAAATGTCTGCTGTAGAATTCTACTACAGGTTTTCAAGGACTCAAAAGCTCCAAACTCTAAATGAACGGAACGATTTAGTTGAAGCTTTTAGGGTTAATTTCGTACTCCTTCGTTTTACTTGTCTCCGACCTGTTCACGATGAAATTATTTTAAAAAGAATAATCCTTCCACTATAAGGCGAAAACCGATCAATGGATGGGGATGAAATTTTAGTAGAAGGATAGTGTGTGACCCACATTAAAAATGTAGTGTACTTTTAATGGGGGTGAGACAACGGCACATACGAGTATTCTCAGTGAATGTATTGTCTTAAGTAAGAGTGGAAGGCGTGTTTTTCACTCTGAATTTCTTTGTTCAGATGATATTAGGCGGGCTTCTCCAACCTCTGTGCCGACTTTCATAAGGAGAGTCACATAGAGCTTGACTTAATTAAGAGATCCATGGCACAAAAGATCCAAAAGGTGTCGCAGTGCCGGTCCCTGGACTAGATCTTTCTACTTTTCATTCATTCAAGGGGGGTAAAACGGGACAAATTGGCAGTTTTGGTACTTTCTATTTTTGTACTAGTATTTTATAAATATTTAATAAATTAACATATTTTCTGGGGGGTACCTTAGGTACTTTATTACTTTTGGTGCTTTTTAAATTTTGGTACTTTTTTTCTAGAGAAATTTTCTAAATGGATTTAAATGAAAGTTGGTAGACAGTTAGACTGTATTCCAGATTAATTTATAAAGTACTTTATAAGGGGTAAAAACGGGACAATTTGGTCCGTTTTGTTTTTATTATTTTTCTTTTACTTTGACTTGCTGTGTACTTTATGGGGAATAAAATAATTAAGAGTACTTTTGGTACTTTTGGTTCTACATATTGATACTTTTTATTTTTTTTTAATTTTTTTTTTTACAATAACATACAGTGTACTTTATTTTTCCATGCTAAAAATCTAGTATATCAAACAAAAGTAATTTTTTTTCTCACATAAATGCATACACACAGTAATTCATATACGAATACCTTCATAACGTAAACAAATTTTTTGTCACATGTTGGAATTTAGGTCATTGCGACAATACTGCCAAACAAAATATTTGAATTCCTTTAGCTATTTAATTCAATAGATATTGACACACATTTCTTTTTTAAAATATAAGTATTTAGTGGGTTGTTTGGAATTGGTATGCACTCGTAGTATGTATTTATTTATGTAGTTTCCAATAATTCCTTTTATTTTAAATAATTTACCTCGCTTTTTAAATTTCTTGATATGTTTATTGAAGCATTTAATTTCTTGAGCATAAAATATATACAAAATGACCCCCATATTGGCAGCATCTTGTCATGTATTTAGTCGTTTTAAATATTGAAATATATAAATTAAAGACGCGAGGGTACAACAAGAACTCCCCAACCTGAACTAAGAAACATGACGACACTTTTTAAAAACAATGATAATTTTTGTCTAAGAATTTTTTTTGTAAATAAAACAAAATTGTATTCAAATGATACCTAGATACTCGTGTAGATATGTGTATGTGCAATTTACAAAATATTTTGAAAACTTGTTTATTTTGATCTGCCACACTCTGTTGTTTTCGATTCGCATAAAAATTTTTATCATTTCAAATCGTTTGTGGCGTATTTCGTAATTTATTAGCTAAATTAATATAAAATAGCAACAAATTAAGGTCTCAATGTCTTGAACATTTTTACACACACTTTTTAAAAAATCCAATAGTCATTGCCAATATCTTTATTAATGTAAATCTTTTTTGTTGTTAACTGAAAAAAAGTAGCACGCGCCTCGAGATTCAAGGAGGAAATAAATGCCATCAGATACATATTTGTTCATACACATAAATTACGAGAAAAAAAACTACTTTGCGGTAGTCCGATAAAAAACAGAAAACATTCAATAATTTTTTTATAATGTGGTCATGGAAAATGCTGCTGCTGTTTTTTCTCTAAAATAATTGGAGCACGCAAAAAGTTCAACGACATTTTTCAATATTATTTTTTAAATGATTTTTATTTAAAAAATATTTCACAATTATCTAAATTACAAAAAAAAAAATAGAAAAATACAAGCCAGACGACAGACATGAGCCTTCAGAAGGGAACCCATTAATTCTGTAATATTTATGAACAGGTATAATCATGTCTATACATAAATATTTTACAGGGACTAGATGTCCAGTCTCAAGGTTATTAATAATGCCTTATTGTATATGTGTATGTATATGTATGTATGTATGTTCAAATTAAATTGTGTCAGTAGAAATGTTTTGTAACAAAAAAAAGTTACTGCATATTTTCATATAAAACTATAATTAATTGAAGGTCAATCATAAATATTTCGACTCCTCATATTTTAAAAGTTAATCGCAATTACTCTGTAATTTGTTTACTTTACGAGATTTCATTATTATCAGTCTCTCGGACTGCCTCTCTTTCGATCTGTGACATTTTGTTTAATTTTATTAGAATGAAAAATAAAAACAAAACTGAATAAACTATAAAAATCATCTAAATAACCACAATAAATAAACAAATATAGTAGAAAAGCTTTGGAAACTAGAAAATTTTAAAAATCTCGATGTTGAATAAAAAAAAATATATTTTATATTTTGTGCTTCTAAATTCCCAAAATATGCGAAATATTCAGAATTAATTAAAAAGATCATAAAATATACGTGCGACGACTTTTGTGAACCTTATGAATTAACACATAGTGATCGACATATGTACATACATATATACGAGTAGATATGTATATATTTGTACCCAAAATATATAAGTACTACCTTTTATCCGCGGCTTCGCTCGCATTTTTGAGGTTAGCTGTTATTTGTGTAATTTTTTTCAATTTTTTTTTTAATAAAAAGTATCCTATGGTACTTCTAATAGCTCCAAGAATATGTGTACAAAGTTTCATGATGATCGGTTTAGTAGTTTTTGCGTGAAAGCCCAACAAACAAACTTACATTCACATTTAAATATAATATTAGAATGATGTAGTAGCACAAGGACTAATTCAAACAGAAAAATATCTTTAATAAAAAATAAACCTTTTTGTAACACAAGTAAATTTGTAAGTAAGTTTGTTGCATCTTAAAAACAGAGATTTTTCTAAAAAAACTCTCCAAAAAATGGATAGATAGTTTTACAAAAAAACTTAACTTATTCACTGAAAACAGTTTCGCTAAAAATGTAATTTTATAAAATAAAAATGTTTCAACAATAAGAGCACTTTTACCCACAAAGGGAAGTTTTAATACAGAAAATTTCATTTTCTTAAAAAGGAACTGTTAATAAAACTGTATTTTCTCTTTGAATCTAGAGTTTTTTAAAAGGTAATTTTTCTAAAAAACTTGCTTTTCCTAAATATTTAATTTTTCTTAAAAAGTACTTTTGCTAAAAAGGCAATCTTTAGTTGAGCTATTTTTTTTTAAATATTTAGTTTCTCTAAAAGAGTATTTTTTCTAAAAAAATACATTTTTTTCAAAAGATGAATTTTTTAAAAAATATGCATACTTTGTCGAAGAAATAACCAAACAGAATTCTAGTCTAAAAATCGGTTTTTTCTTGATATACCACTTTTTTTTAAATAGTTACAAAAACGTATTTTTCCTAAAAAGTATTTCACCTAAAAAAGTACTTAATCTAAAAAAGTACTTTATGTAAATAAGCAAAAAATTTTTTTTTTAAAAGGATACTCTTTTTCTAAATTAGCAATTTTTTTTTTTTTCAAAAATAGAATTTTTTTCTAAAATAGCTAGTTTTTTCCTAAAAAGCAACTTTTTTCTATAAAAAGAACTTTTTTTTTTTAAAAAGACATTTTTTTTAAACAACAATTTTTTTCCTTAAAAAAAGCTATTTTTTTCTAACGAAAAATTCTTTATTTAAAAATTAACTTTTTCTAAAACTTTTATTTCGAAAAATGTACTTTCTTTAAAAATAATTTTTTTCTAAAAAGAAGCTCTTTTAAAATATCAAAATAGAAAAAACACATTTTTCTAAAGTGAGTTATTTCGACAAATGGCAATTCCTTCTTCTAGTCGTAGTATTCTTAAAAGACATAAAAAGTACTTTCTTCTTTAAAGATACAGAACAAAAATATATTTAAAGTATTATTTGTTTGGGTGGTTTACTGTACATTGTACTTTTAGATGACTCCAATATATTATTGAAAACTCGTAAACTAAACACTCCATATGTCTGGGAAACATAAGAGTAAGAATTAGAATATATTATATGCGACTGCACGGAAGCCAATAAACAATGCACATGTAATTTTTCAAAACAACAAGTACTTATTCTTAAAAAGTAAATTTTTCTCAAAAAGGTCCTTTTTTTCTCTTTGCCTTGAAATACATATAAAATCAAAGGTTTCACTAAATTACAAATTTTTTTATAAGTTTTGTATCATAATAAGAAATTAAAAGTTATTGTCGAGAGTAGCTCTAACTTCCCAGCGGGAAAAGTTAATGAATAGTAAACGAGAGAGTAATTTACAGAATGTATAATTTTTCATTACAGAATTCATTATTGTTAACACAGAACGTGTCCTAGGAAAGTAATGAATGCGTTTAATGTGTACGGCGAATAAATCCTATAATTAATTCTTTTTAACAATTTAAAAGGAAAATGCGAATACTTGTGCAGAAGTAAAAACAATACATTCCTTCCTTCATCGTAAGAAGTGGTAATATACGTGATAATTTTTGTGCGTGATCAATCTACCTCCTCGTTTCCAAAGGATTGCATTGTTTTGCCTTGGAAAATAATACATTATATATTCCATTACATATGTAATAAATGACCAGTTTTCCCGCTGGGTTGCCTAATAGCAACTGATTTTCCCCATTTCTTTTTATATTCAATTTATCTATTAATTGCTGCGATCATTTCAAGAATGTATTTTGCAGTTTAAATAAATATAATTTATTTTTAAATCACTCTCTCTCTCTTTCTATATATATATATATTGATGCTTACATTTTTAATACATGCTGATATTTTTGTGTACATTATTTATTTTAAGTTATTTTGGAATTAAAAATAATTCACAAATATTTAATGAATGGCGTTTTTCAAATAACGATATGTTGTTTTTTTAAGAATTGGTAAATATGTATGTGGTTGCAAAACATTGTTATTGATTTAAAAAAATTGTACCATTAGAAAATCCCCATTGGTGTAATATTAAAGAAAAAGCATATATGTATATATCACAGATTTTGAAACGAGTACATACCTGCAAAAAGTACTTTAAAAAAATAACCTATCAAAAGATTGCATTTAGAGAAAAACGCATCGAAAATCGGCTTAAAGTAATAAGTAGCTTTTTCTAATATACTTCTAATGCTGAATACTTTACCTAAAGGCAATTTTAAAAATTTGCAAACAGTCCCTTTTAGAAAATTGTGCTGCTTTGAAAAAGTACTTTTTACAAATAATATTAAAGAGTTAGTTTAAAAAAAACATTCAATTAAATATGCATATATTTTTGTAAAAAGTACCATTTTGAAAATAGTACCTTAAATGGTACCTTTTTAACAAATACTTTTAGTTGCAAAAAAAATAAAATACACAAATAATCTATAATACATTTTTTTCTTCTTTTTCATTTAAGGTCGAAGAAAAAGAAGGTGCTGCTTTAGCGGCTGCCCACTCAATTGGCTTCTGTGAAGTTTCGGTAGCCGAGTATACACCCACCCTTTACAAAGCATTCGAAAAGTTGATTATCGATTCCAAGGCCAAACCACAAAAACAAAATCGCAAATTTTCTGTAAGCAAAATGTTGGGCACTCTTATTGGCAACAATAGTTATAATCAGAAAAATTTGGTAATTAATCAAGGCACTGTAGTGCCCTGCCATAAAGGTGAACTGCACAAGTCCCGAGTTCTAAAAAGGCGTCAAGGTTTCACAACAACTTCCAGTCTGTGACCGTCCACAGCCAATGATGGCTGTTAAATTAACAAAAATTAAATAATAAAAAGAAGCTACAATAAACCTTAAGAAGTGAACAGGACAAATGGAAATCATCAGAATGTAAACGGAGATTTTTTAAGGCCATAATTGATTTTGTAATTATGGTTTGACACAAATCACGCTAAGTTAGCAGTAGTTATAGAACTAAGTTTTTCTTCTTTTTTTTTTTGTAATAAATATTTGTAAGTTTTCTAGGATTCAAAGGGGACTAGGTGTAGTGCAAAGAATGGTATTGTATTCAATATTTTAAATTTAATGAGAACAAAAATAATACGAAATATTTATGAAAAACATACATTTTTTAGTCACATATTTTTTAATGTGAAATAATAGCTGTGTTCGAAGCAGTAAGTTGCTCCCAATTTTACCAAAAAGCGTTTATTATGATGTAAATGAGAACGTTCACGAGAGAGTACTTTGTGTTTCTCTTATTAATTTTTTTCATGCAAAATGGTAAAACTTTCAGAATTACTAAAAACAGCTGTTTTTCAGTAATGGAAATAAAATAAAAAAAAGTGCAAAAATATATACATATATTTATTTTGTAAAAATTTTGATTTTATTTCTGTTTATCAAAAAAATTAAATTTGTTAAAGAAAATATTTGACTTCCAGCGTTTTATTTTAAATTTTAGCTATTTTTCGGTAAATTTATCGTTTTACAAGAGAGTATTTTGTTTACTATCATCTTACCGGATTTTTCTTACCAGATTTACGTCGAACACAGCTAAATTTTGTACAAAATTTTGTATGGCCTCATTGGGGATCATATGCATGTAGTGTACAATTTTAGCTAGCAATTTTTATAATAAATTAAATTAAATTTGACAAAAACACGTTTATGTGTTGTTAGCAACTTCAAATGCTTATAACTCCGAAATCCTTACACCAAACAAACCCATAATATCTTGTTCACATCTGTGAATAATAAATTTTAATTTGGTTTGAGTTTTTTTCAAATTCGGTTAAAAAATGAGACCATAAAAACCATCACAAAATACGATACGATGCATATTAATTATATAGAGTCTTTTATGTACATGTTTAAAAAGCATTTCTCACGAAATATTGAAACAGAATACCAGACTTAAGCCGGTAAGCTACACAGTTTGTGTGGATTATTTTAGTACCATCCTAAGTCCTTCAATTACCACAGGAATTGTAAAGTAATTGTTTAATGTTTTAATTAAAGTAATTTTACGAATTTAACTTAATTCAATTAATTGTGCAAATAAATGTTTAACCATTAAATTTACGATCAAGTTAACCCAAACATTTAAGTTATTTGCTTTAAGTATAAAAATTAAAAATAATGTTTTTATTTTCTAAGTTTTTATTAGAAAATTTTAAAATATTATATTTACATGCACAAACAAAATGGAATAAGTTTGTCCAAAAAAAAAAAAAAAAAAAAATAATAAATATGTATTTAAATGGAATTTTGAAACCTTTACACAGATACTCCATAGATTGCATGTAGTTAAAGAAATTTAATAAAAAAAGAAATAGTATTTTTGTAAAATGCTAAAATTAACAAAAGAAAAACATTCCTCCTTTAAACGTAATAGATGTTAAAAATCAGTCAGTCAGTCTGTTTAAAACCGCTTAAGCTAAAATTAAACTATAATTCAAAGAGATGAAAGCTGTCAGTGATCATGGTCACAATATCGGAGGCATTTAGGCCACGTTTTTTTAAGATTGTTTTTTCTTTATGTCAATTATCAAATCGTTGTTAGAAATTTTCATAAAAAAGACTAAACATAATATGATTATACGAGTAGTATATTATGATTGAATTATATGGTGGTAATCATATCATATTATTATTATTAAATCAAATTTAAATTAATTATCATGCCTATCGTATATAAAATTTGATGAGAAATTCTGTTTACACTAAAAATACAATTAGAACTTTCTATAATTTTTTCATAATAATTTAAGTAAAGAAATTTTCAACTTTATTTCCCATTAATGATAAATTAACTGCCAATTTCACGATGTGGAAAGAATTTTGAATTTTTTTTCATATCGTACAAATACATTTAATACAAAAACAAAACTTTAGAATTTGTTTTTGCTTCATATGTAATTATACGAATGAAAAAATATGGAAAAATTCTTTCGATGTCGTGAAATAGGCAGTAAATGGGCGCGTTCAGCAGACGCAGTTGACAATCTGTTGAACGCTTTGATTACTGCGCAATGAGCGAACATGTTGAGTGAGCGCTCAGAAAAAGTACGATACATTTTATCAAATTACGATATTTCAGTTCAGTTTGACTTTTGAATAAATTTTCATAGTATATTTTAAAATTTTAATTCATTTAAATTTAGAAATATGTAAATATTATGAAATCTTTTTACAAAATAAAGTTTAATAATTTTAATTGAAAAGTCAAATTTTTGATATTTTTGACAGATCATTCAGAAAAATTAATCAAATCGAAAGCTGCTACATCTAAACTGTTTAGTGGAAGGTTTTTTTGCTGAACACGCCCAATGTTTTCATAATATTATCCAAGTGAATCATATTACAAGCAAATATAAGCAAAATATGATCCCAGTTAGTTATCTTACATATACTATGTGTGTATGTATTGTAACTCTTTATGATCATAATATGTTTGATATCATATGTATTAACCCAACTGCAACTGTTCCATAAATATATTTTTCAATTAATTAAAATGTTGTCAAATGTTAAAATTAAGCTTTCATCTCTAGATTAAAATATTGCATCTCTAAGCCCACAACTTAACAGTTCGAAATTTCATTTGAAAACAAATTGAAAACTTTTTGCTTTTTTCAATAGATAAAACAAAAAAAAAATTTGTTTATTTTTCACAAAATATGCAAACTGTAATGAACTGTGATAAAAAAAGGTTTTCATTGAAAAAAAATGTACATATGTATATAAAATACTAAATAAAAACTGTAAAAATGCAAAATAAAAAAAAAAAGTAAATGGTTAACAAAATACAAATGTGCTTTTTATGCCAAAAAGGAAAAAAAATTAAAAAAGTGTTTCATCGATCGGTTGTTTGCGCTACAAATAATTTATAGGTGTTCTTGATAAGATTTTATAATATCCATTATTAGCACATACAACCGCTACAACACCATAGTATAAAGTTTGCAAATGTCCTAAATATTAGCAACTTTAAAGCATATTTTCTTTTTGTTTTCCAACAATAAAAAACCAAAAAAAAAAACCAAAGTAAGCAACACTAAAACGACTAACAAACAATTCTTTGTTTCGATTCTATTAGAAATTGTAATAATTATTTAATTGTAATTATTATTTAAATTTTTATTTCACTTTTTTTTTATTTTAATTCATTTATGTTTTTTAAGTTTTCTTTGAAAATAAAAATATAAATGCTTTAAAATCACGAATTTGATTTGAATTTCAGTAATTTTTTTCCATTTAGTGAAAAATTTAAATTTTGAAAGTTCAAATAATATCAAACGAACAGACACAAAGATAAAACAAAACACACACAGTAACTTAGTTTTCCATTGCAAATAAAAGTCAATTACAGGGAAAATTTTATTGAAAAGTTTACTGTGCTTCAAAAAAAAAAAGAAATTAAATTAATTAAAAGAACAGAAAATAAACCAAATTCGTAGCAGCATTTATATATTAAAATTAATTTTCTCAAACACTTTTCTTTAATTATTTTATTTTGTCAATTTTTACTAAAATGTATAAATATTTAAAACAAAAAATGTCATTGTATTAAATTTGTAACTATAAATTGTGTAATTTTAATATTAAAAAAAAACAAGAAATATTTAATAAATTTCTAATGGAAATTTAATTTAAATAAATGTAAGCAAAAACAAAACAAAAATTTGGTTTTATTCATAAGTTTTTAGAAATACTTTCTAGCTTGCTATCAAGGCAAATCAATCAGGTATATGCAACAGCATATGTGATCGGTAACAAACTGACAAATTTTTTTCAATTTGCCGTGACTATGTTTATTTTTTTTTCACTTCCGACATCCAACAAATGTACCTACATATGTATGTATGTATTATCCCCAGAGCCACGCACTCTACACCATTCTTTATTAGGGGCTGTGCACATATAACGTAACGCTGTTTTCAGAGATTTCTTACCCCACCCCCCTAAACGCTTTTTAATAATTTTTCAGTGCAAAATTTCCAATCCGTAACAAATTAAATTTTTAGTAAAAGAAGTGTTTTTCTTTACAAAGGTAAAATGAGCATAAAAATGAAAAAGAACAATTAATGGAAAATTTTATAAATATTGAAAAAGAAATTTGATAAATAAACAAAAATCCAAAAAATTTAAATTTCTGTAGTATTTTCATTAAGGAAATATCGTTAGTGATCTAACTGGTAAATTATGACTAGCGAAATAGTTGGGTTTTGCTGACTAGTGATTTCACCGGTCTGATCGTGTCAATTGACAACCGTCAATGTCATCCCCATGTTAAAATCGTCAGTCGAGTACATTGCTTGTAGTTAGTCTGGTAGTTAGTGGTAACGACTGGTAGTTAGTGAAATAGCTAGTCATTCGCTAGACACATACGAGTACATGTATGAATTTTAACACAATTTATACGCAACACCTACATATGTATATTTTATTACATGTATGTACTTTTTTTGTATTAAAACAATTAACTCGAGGGTTGCACCGTATTAGACATTCATACAAAATTAATTAAGTTCGTTTCGATCCAGTCGATCATTTTAACAATCACAAACAATCATGTTCACTAAAAGTACGAGTGTTTAAAACTGATTGTTTGAAATGATCTATTGCGTTTACAATCATTGCTTGTTGTAGAATAAAAACGTTTGGATTACAAAAAAAAAACAACAAGTTTTATATTGCCGGTCTCTAGTACAAATGTATCATCAGACATGTTCTGTAAATCGCATTTCACCTAACATTTGCGATGCGAGTTTAAATCGCACTGTAGGTGTTCTGGTGTTCACAATCGCAAGAAGTTTTGCGACTTCAATACGCAAGCAAATACTGAAAAGAACTGATGTATTTTACTTGAACTGAAGTTCATTGTAACAATAAAACAATGCACAAATTAAACTAAACATGTTTTCTTGTATATTTTGCAAAAATTAATAAAATTTCCAAACTTTAAAATGCTTCTTTTGTTTTCACAATTTTCCATGCCAATTGTTTTCTTGAGTGCTGGCGATTTGATTTAAACAGCAGTTTTAGTTGATCTAAAAAAAATTAGCAAAACGCAAGCAAAGCGCGTGAACGACAGACAGAACATGCAGAAATAAGTTTGGCGATTTTCAAAACGTATACGATTTCATATTCATGCGAGTGTCAGAAGATGAGCGCATATGTATGAATGAGCAACCTACATGGCGGATGAGCAATGTTAATAAATATATTTTCCTCACAACAAGTATACGGCAGAGGTTTAAAACAATTCTGGCAAAATGCCGAATTCAGCACAGATGTGTTATAAATTAATGTAAGACCCTACCTTTCGCCTTCAGTCCACAGTGGTCTTAGCACCGTGTGAATATACGTGCTTACAAGCACCCCCGAGTCACACCCACGGCATACAAGTGTGATCTCGAGGGTCACCTCAAGCAACTTCTTATGGATGGTCCACCCCACTGCCTAAACACCTTGCTTAAGTGTTCGAGCTATCTAATCCCATTTATCTGTTGTTTCGTAAAAGCACATAGAGGCACTATCACTGGTCGACCAATACCTCCCCAGCTTTTGGCAGCAACCGCAGCCACCACGTGTACTACCGAAGGAGACCTCACCAATAACCGGTCACGGAATCATGCCACCAACGAGGGTAGTGCGATGTTTTGTATCACATATGAGGCCAGCATATCCATTCCCAAGGAGAAAAGATATGCATCTCGAAACATCAAATCACAAATGTGTGTCCAATATAGGACAACACTCTCTACTCCCAGAAGACACTCTTCCGTGGGACTTACCGGCTCCCGTGGTACCAATTTAGGGTACTGGTAAAGCCTCGAAAGAAAACCCCTAAGGATTAACTTTCTATTGACTTTGGTCTTGAGGGAGACCTCAGTTGCCTTTTTACCTTCTACCATACTAACATAGATTACCCCACTTCCTTTTCACCAAGATGGCAAAACGTACCACCCGGTTAGGCCGACTTTAGCACAAAGTGGCAATGGAACAGTTTTGCGTTAAATGACACTTTCTCCGTTCAAGTTACAAGTGAATACTTATGGATGTTTCAATTTATAATTGAAGATTCAATAAATAAAATAACTACATAAAAAAAAGATTCCAAGTGAAATGTGTGAAACCCACTATTAGCACGCCGTTTCAAATAACAAAATAGTTTAGAAAATTGGTTTACAAATGAAGGAGTTCGAGTGCGGAAGTATCGGAAAATACTATGATGGAGAAAATGCTTAAGCATGGACGAAGACAGTTCAGTTTTTAAATAATAATGAAAATTTTTAAGGATGTTTTACTTTTATTACCAAACATTCCTAAAATGAAAATTATTCCCAAATTATTTACACTATTTATTATTTGTGATATTTTAAATTTAAATACAATTGAGAAATCGGACTTAGATAGTCTATAAGTATGGATCCTTGGCTTTAATTTCCCATTGGCCCAAATGAGTGACAAACAAATGTTATAGAAAAATTCTCAAATACAATTGAGAAATCGGACTTACATAGTCTATAAGTATGGATCCTTGGTTTTAATTTCCCATTGGTCCAAATGAGTGACAAACATAAATGTGCCCACAAATAGCCAAATTCCCGTAGAGCTGAACAAAATTTACACAATTTTAATCTTTAAAATAATATAGAAAAATTCTCAAATACAATTGAGAAATCGGACTTAGATAGTCTATAAGTATGGATCCTTGGTTTTAATTTCCCATTGGTCCAAATGAGTGACAAACAAATGTTATAGAAAAATTCTCAAATACAATTGAGAAATCGGACTTACATAGTCTATAAGTATGGATCCTTGGTTTTAATTTCCCATTGGTCCAAATCAGTGACAAACAAATGTTATAGAAAAATTCTCAAATACAATTGAGAAATCGGACTTACATAGTCTATAAGTATGGATCCTTGGTTTTAATTTCCCATTGGTCCAAATGAGTGACAAACATAAATGTGCCCACAAATAGCCAAATTCCCGTAGAGCTGAACAAAATTTACACAATTTTAATCTTTAAAATAATATAGAAAAATTCTCAAATACAATTGAGAAATCGGACTTAGATAGTCTATAAGTATGGATCCTTGGCTTTAATTTCCCATTGGTCCAAATGAGTGACAAACATAAATGTGCCCACAAATAGCCAAATTCCCGTAGAGCTGAACAAAATTTACACAATTTTAATCTTTAAAATAATATAGAAAAATTCTCAAATACAATTGAGAAATCGGACTTAGATAGTCTATAAGTATGGATCCTTGGCTTTAATTTCCCATTGGTCCAAATGAGTGACAAACATAAATGTGCCCACAAATAGCCAAATTCCCGTAGAGCTGAACAAAATTTACACAATTTTAATCTTTAAAATAATATAGCAAAATTCTCAAATACAATTGAGAAATCGGACTTACATAGTCTATAAGTATGGATCCTTGGTTTTAATTTCCCATTGGTCCAAATGAGTGACAAACAAATGTTATAGAAAAATTCTCAAATACAATTGAGAAATCGGACTTAGATAGTCTATAAGTATGGATCCTTGGCTTTAATTTCCCATTGGTCCAAATGAGTGACAAACATAAATGTGCCCACAAATAGCCAAATTCCCGTAGAGCTGAACAAAATTTACACAATTTTAATCTTTAAAATAATATAGCAAAATTCTCAAATACAATTGAGAAATCGGACTTACATAGTCTATAAGTATGGATCCTTGGTTTTAATTTCCCATTGGTCCAAATGAGTGACAAACAAATGTTATAGAAAAATTCTCAAATACAATTGAGAAATCGGACTTAGATAGTCTATAAGTATGGATCCTTGGCTTTAATTTCCCATTGGTCCAAATGAGTGACAAACATAAATGTGCCCACAAATAGCCAAATTCCCGTAGAGCTGAACAAAATTTACACAATTTTAATCTTTAAAATAATATAGCAAAATTCTCAAATACAATTGAGAAATCGGACTTACATAGTCTATAAGTATGGATCCTTGGTTTTAATTTCCCATTGGTCCAAATGAGTGACAAACATAAATGTGCCCACAAATAGCCAAATTCCCGTAGAGCTGAACAAAATTTACACAATTTTAATCTTTAAAATAATATAGCAAAATTCTCAAATACAATTGAGAAATCGGACTTACATAGTCTATAAGTATGGATCCTTGGTTTTAATTTCCCATTGGTCCAAATGAGTGACAAACATAAATGTGCCCACAAATAGCCAAATTCCCGTAGAGCTGAACAAAATTTACACAATTTTAATCTTTAAAATAATATAGCAAAATTCTCAAATACAATTGAGAAATCGGACTTACATAGTCTTTAAGTATGGATCCTTGGTTTTAATTTCCCATTGGTCCAAATGAGTGACAAACAAATGTTATAGAAAAATTCTCAAATACAATTGAGAAATCGGACTTACATAGTCTATAAGTATGGATCCTTGGTTTTAATTTCCCATTTGTCCAAATGAGTGACAAACAAATGTTATAGAAAAATTCTCAAATACAATTGAGAAATCGGACTTACATAGTCTATAAGTATGGATCCTTGGCTTTAATTTCCCATTGGTCCAAATGAGTGACAAACAAATTTTATAGAAAAATTCTCAAATACAATTGAGAAATCGGACTTACATAGTCTATAAGTATGGATCCTTGGTTTTAATTTCCCATTGGTCCAAATGAGTGACAAACAAATGTTATAGAAAAATTCTCAAATACAATTGAGAAATCGGACTTACATAGTCTATAAGTATGGATCCTTGGTTTTAATTTCCCATTGGTCCAAATGAGTGACAAACAAATTTTATAGAAAAATTCTCAAATACAATTGAGAAATCGGACTTACATAGTCTATAAGTATGGATCCTTGGTTTTAATTTCCCATTGGTCCAAATGAGTGACAAACATAAATGTGCCCACAAATAGCCAAATTCCCGTAGAGCTGAACAAAATTTACACAATTTTAATCTTTAAAATAATATAGCAAAATTCTCAAATACAATTGAGAAATCGGACTTACATAGTCTATAAGTATGGATCCTTGGTTTTAATTTCCCATTGGTCCAAATGAGTGACAAACAAATGTTATAGAAAAATTCTCAAATACAATTGAGAAATCGGACTTACATAGTCTATAAGTATGGATCCTTGGTTTTAATTTCCCATTGGTCCAAATGAGTGACAAACAAATTTTATAGAAAAATTCTCAAATACAATTGAGAAATCGGACTTACATAGTCTATAAGTATGGATCCTTGGTTTTAATTTCCCATTTGTCCAAATGAGTGACAAACAAATGTTATAGAAAAATTCTCAAATACAATTGAGAAATCGGACTTACATAGTCTATAAGTATGGATCCTTGGCTTTAATTTCCCATTGGTCCAAATGAGTGACAAACAAATTTTATAGAAAAATTCTCAAATACAATTGAGAAATCGGAATTACATAGTCTATAAGTATGGATCCTTGGTTTTAATTTCCCATTGGTCCAAATGAGTGACAAACAAATTTTATAGAAAAATTCTCAAATACAATTGAGAAATCGGACTTACATAGTCTATAAGTATGGATCCTTGGTTTTAATTTCCCATTGGTCCAAATGAGTGACAAACAAATGTTATAGAAAAATTCTCAAATACAATTGAGAAATCGGACTTACATAGTCTATAAGTATGGATCCTTGGTTTTAATTTCCCATTGGTCCAAATGAGTGACAAACAAATGTTATAGAAAAATTCTCAAATACAATTGAGAAATCGGACTTACATAGTCTATAAGTATGGATCCTTGGCTTTAATTTCCCATTGGTCCAAATGAGTGACAAACATAAATGTGCCCACAAATAGCCAAATTCACGTAGAGCTGAACAAAATTTACACAATTTTAATCTTTAAAATTTTATAGAAAAATTCTCAAATACAATTGAGAAATCGGACTTACATAGTCTATAAGTATGGATCCTTGGTTTTAATTTCCCATTGGTCCAAATGAGTGACAAACAAATGTTATAGAAAAATTCTCAAATACAATTGTGAAATCGGACTTACATAGCCTATAAGTATGGATCCTTGGCTTTAATTTCCCATTGGTCCAAATGAGTGACAAACATAAATGTGCCCACAAATAGCCAAATTCACGTAGAGCTGAACAAAATTTACACAATTTTAATCTTTAAAATTTTATAGAAAAATTCTCAAATACAATTGAGAAATCGGACTTACATAGTCTATAAGTATGGATCCTTGGTTTTAATTTCCCATTGGTCCAAATGAGTGACAAACAAATGTTATAGAAAAATTCTCAAATACAATTGAGAAATCGGACTTACATAGCCTATAAGTATGGATCCTTGGCTTTAATTTCCCATTGGTCCAAATGAGTGACAAACATAAATGTGCCCACAAATAGCCAAATTCACGTAGAGCTGAACAAAATTTACACAATTTTAATCTTTAAAATTTTATAGAAAAATTCTCAAATACAATTGAGAAATCGGACTTACATAGTCTATAAGTATGGATCCTTGGCTTTAATTTCCCATTGGTCCAAATGAGTGACAAACAAATTTTATAGAAAAATTCTCAAATACAATTGAGAAATCGGAATTACATAGTCTATAAGTATGGATCCTTGGTTTTAATTTCCCATTGGTCCAAATGAGTGACAAACAAATTTTATAGAAAAATTCTCAAATACAATTGAGAAATCGGACTTACATAGCCTATAAGTATGGATCCTTGGCTTTAATTTCCCATTGGTCCAAATGAGTGACAAACATAAATGTGCCCACAAATAGCCAAATTCACGTAGAGCTGAACAAAATTTACACAATTTTAATCTTTAAAATTTTATAGAAAAATTCTCAAATACAATTGAGAAATCGGACTTACATAGTCTATAAGTATGGATCCTTGGTTTTAATTTCCCATTGGTCCAAATGAGTGACAAACAAATGTTATAGAAAAATTCTCAAATACAATTGTGAAATCGGACTTACATAGCCTATAAGTATGGATCCTTGGCTTTAATTTCCCATTGGTCCAAATGAGTGACAAACATAAATGTGCCCACAAATAGCCAAATTCACGTAGAGCTGAACAAAATTTACACAATTTTAATCTTTAAAATTTTATAGAAAAATTCTCAAATACAATTGAGAAATCGGACTTACATAGTCTATAAGTATGGATCCTTGGTTTTAATTTCCCATTGGTCCAAATGAGTGACAAACAAATGTTATAGAAAAATTCTCAAATACAATTGAGAAATCGGACTTACATAGCCTATAAGTATGGATCCTTGGCTTTAATTTCCCATTGGTCCAAATGAGTGACAAACATAAATGTGCCCACAAATAGCCAAATTCACGTAGAGCTGAACAAAATTTACACAATTTTAATCTTTAAAATTTTATAGAAAAATTCTCAAATACAATTGAGAAATCGGACTTACATAGTCTATAAGTATGGATCCTTGGTTTTAATTTCCCATTGGTCCAAATGAGTGACAAACAAATGTTATAGAAAAATTCTCAAATACAATTGAGAAATCGGACTTACATAGCCTATAAGTATGGATCCTTGGCTTTAATTTCCCATTGGTCCAAATGATTGACGAACATAAATGTGCCCACAAATAGCCAAATTCACGTAGAGCTGAACAAAATTTACACAATTTTAATCTTTAAAATTTTATAGAAAAATTCTCAAATACAATTGAGAAATCGGACTTACATAGCCTATAAGTATGGAACCTTGGCTTTAATTTCCCATTGGTCCAAATGAGTGACAAACAAATTTTATAGAAAAATTCTCAAATACAATTGAGAAATCGGACTTACATAGTCTATAAGTATGGATCCTTGGTTTTAATTTCCCATTGGTCCAAATGAGTGACAAACAAATGTTATAGAAAAATTCTCAAATACAATTGAGAAATCGGACTTACATAGTCTATAAGTATGGAACCTTGGCTTTAATTTCCCATTGGTCCAAATGAGTGACGAACATAAATGTGCGCACAAATAGCCAAATTCACGTAGAGCTGAACAAAATTTACACAATTTTAATCTTTAAAATTTTATAGAAAAATTCTCAAATACAATTGAGAAATCGGACTTACATAGTCTATAAGTATGGAACCTTGGCTTTAATTTCCCATTGGTCCAAATGAGTGACAAACAAATTTTATAGAAAAATTCTCAAATACAATTGAGAAATCGGACTTACATAGTCTATAAGTATGGATCCTTGGTTTTAATTTCCCATTGGTCCAAATGAGTGACAAACAAATGTTATAGAAAAATTCTCAAATACAATTGAGAAATCGGACTTACATAGTCTATAAGTATGGAACCTTGGCTTTAATTTCCCATTGGTCCAAATGGTTGACAAACAAATGTTATAGAAAAATTCTCAAATACAATTGAGAAATCGGACTTACATAGTCTATAAGTATGGATCCTTGGCTTTAATTTCCCATTGGTCCAAATGAGTGACTAACAAATGTTATAGAAAAATTCTCAAATACAATTGAGAAATCGGACTTACATAGCCTATAAGTATGGATCCTTGGCTTTAATTTTACATTGGTCCAAATGAGTGACAAACAAATGTTATAGAAAAATTCTCAAATACAATTGAGAAATCGGACTTACATAGTCTATAAGTATGGATCCTTGGCTTTAATTTCCCATTGGTCCAAATGAGTGACTAACAAATGTTATAGAAAAATTCTCAAATACAATTGAGAAACCGGACTTAGATAGTCTATAAGTATGGATCCTTGGCTTTAATTTCCCATTGGTCCAAATGAGTGACAAACATAAATGGGCCCACAAATAGCCAAATTCCCGTAGAGCTGAACAAAATTTACACAATTTTAATCTTTAAAATTTTATAGAAAAATTCTCAAATACAATTGAGAAATCGGACTTACATAGCCTATAAGTATGGATCCTTGGCTTTAATTTCCCATTGGTCCAAATGAGTGACAAACATAAAGGTGCCCACAAATAGCCAAATTCCCGTAGAGCTGAACAAAATTTACACAATTTTAATCTTTAAAATTTTATAGAAAAATTCTCAAATACAATTGAGAAATCGGACTTACATAGTCTATAAGTATGGATCCTTGGCTTTAATTTCCCATTGGTCCAAATGAGTGACAAACAAATGTTATAGAAAAATTCTCAAATACAATTGAGAAATCGGACTTACATAGCCTATAAGTAAGGATCCTTGGCTTTAATTTCCCATTGGTCCTAATGAGTGACAAACAAATGTTATAGAAAAATTCTCAAATACAATTGAGAAATCGGACTTACATAGCCTATAAGTAAGGATACTTGCCTTTAATTTCCCATTGGTCCTAATGAGTGACAAACAAATGTTATAGAAAAATTCTCAAATACAATTGAGAAACCGGACTTAGATAGTCTATAAGTATGGATCCTTGGCTTTAATTTCCCATTGGTCCTAATGAGTGACAAACAAATGTTATAGAAAAATTCTCAAATACAATTGAGAAATCGGACTTACATAGCCTATAAGTAAGGATCCTTGGCTTTAATTTCCCATTGGTCCTAATGAGTGACAAACAAATGTTATAGAAAAATTCTCAAATACAATTGAGAAACCGGACTTACATAGTCTATAAGTATGGATCCTTGGCTTTAATTTCCCATTGGTCCAAATGAGTGACAAACAAATGTTATAAAAAAATTCTCAAATACAATTGAGAAATCGGACTTACATAGCCTATAAGTAAGGATCCTTGGCTTTAATTTCCCATTGGTCCAAATGAGTGACAAACATAAATGTGCCCACAAATAGCCAAATTCCCGTAGAGCTGAACAAAATTTACACAATTTTAATCTTTAAAATTTTATAGAAAAATTCTCAAATACAATTGAGAAATCGGACTTACATAGTCTATAAGTATGGATCCTTGGCTTTAATTTCCCATTGGTCCAAATGAGTGACAAACATAAATGTGCCCACAAATAGCCAAATTCCCGTAGAGCTGAACAAAATTTACACAATTTTAATCTTTAAAATAATATAGCAAAATTCTCAAATACAATTGAGAAATCGGACTTACATAGTCTATAAGTATGGATCCTTGGCTTTAATTTCCCATTGGTCCAAATGAGTGACAAACATAAATGTGCCCACAAATAGCCAAATTCCCGTAGAGCTGAACAAAATTTACACAATTTTAATCTTTAAAATAATATAGCAAAATTCTCAAATACAATTGAGAAATCGGACTTACATAGTCTATAAGTATGGATCCTTGGCTTTAATTTCCCATTGGTCCAAATGAGTGACAAACATAAATGTGCCCACAAATAGCCAAATTCCCGTAGAGCTGAACAAAATTTACACAATTTTAATCTTTAAAATAATATAGCAAAATTCTCAAATACAATTGAGAAATCGGACTTACATAGTCTATAAGTATGGATCCTTGGTTTTAATTTCCCATTGGTCCAAATGAGTGACAAACAAATGTTATAGAAAAATTCTCAAATACAATTGAGAAATCGGACTTACATAGTCTATAAGTATGGATCCTTGGTTTTAATTTCCCATTGGTCCAAATGAGTGACAAACAAATTTTATAGAAAAATTCTCAAATACAATTGAGAAATCGGACTTACATAGTCTATAAGTATGGATCCTTGGTTTTAATTTCCCATTGGTCCAAATGAGTGACAAACAAATGTTATAGAAAAATTCTCAAATACAATTGAGAAATCGGACTTACATAGTCTATAAGTATGGATCCTTGGTTTTAATTTCCCATTGGTCCAAATGAGTGACAAACAAATTTTATAGAAAAATTCTCAAATACAATTGAGAAATCGGACTTACATAGTCTATAAGTATGGATCCTTGGCTTTAATTTTACATTGGTCCAAATGAGTGACAAACAAATGTTATAGAAAAATTCTCAAATACAATTGAGAAACCGGACTTAGATAGTCTATAAGTATGGATCCTTGGCTTTAATTTCCCATTGGTCCAAATGAGTGACAAACATAAATGGGCCCACAAATAGCCAAATTCCCGTAGAGCTGAACAAAATTTACACAATTTTAATCTTTAAAATTTTATAGAAAAATTCTCAAATACAATTGAGAAATCGGACTTACATAGTCTATAAGTATGGATCCTTGGCTTTAATTTCCCATTGGTCCAAATGAGTGACAAACAAATGTTATAGAAAAATTCTCAAATACAATTGAGAAATCGGACTTACATAGCCTATAAGTAAGGATCCTTGGCTTTAATTTCCCATTGGTCCTAATGAGTGACAAACAAATGTTATAGAAAAATTCTCAAATACAATTGAGAAATCGGACTTACATAGCCTATAAGTAAGGATACTTGCCTTTAATTTCCCATTGGTCCTAATGAGTGACAAACAAATGTTATAGAAAAATTCTCAAATACAATTGAGAAATCGGACTTACATAGTCTATAAGTATGGATCCTTGGTTTTAATTTCCCATTGGTCCAAATGAGTGACAAACAAATTTTATAGAAAAATTCTCAAATACAATTGAGAAATCGGACTTACATAGTCTATAAGTATGGATCCTTGGTTTTAATTTCCCATTTGTCCAAATGAGTGACAAACAAATGTTATAGAAAAATTCTCAAATACAATTGAGAAATCGGACTTACATAGTCTATAAGTATGGATCCTTGGCTTTAATTTCCCATTGGTCCAAATGAGTGACAAACAAATTTTATAGAAAAATTCTCAAATACAATTGAGAAATCGGAATTACATAGTCTATAAGTATGGATCCTTGGTTTTAATTTCCCATTGGTCCAAATGAGTGACAAACAAATTTTATAGAAAAATTCTCAAATACAATTGAGAAATCGGACTTACATAGCCTATAAGTAAGGATCCTTGGCTTTAATTTCCCATTGGTCCAAATGAGTGACAAACATAAATGTGCCCACAAATAGCCAAATTCCCGTAGAGCTGAACAAAATTTACACAATTTTAATCTTTAAAATTTTATAGAAAAATTCTCAAATACAATTGAGAAATCGGACTTACATAGTCTATAAGTATGAATCCTTGGCTTTAATTTCCCATTGGTCCAAATGAGTGACAAACAAATGTTATAAAAAAATTCTCAAATACAATTGAGAAATCGGACTTACATAGCCTATAAGTAAGGATCCTTGGCTTTAAGTTTCCATTGGTCCAAATGAGTGACAAACATAAATGTGCCCACAAATAGCCAAATTCCCGTAGAGCTGAACAAAATTTACACAATTTTAATCTTTAAAATTTAATAGAAAAATTCTCAAATACAATTGAGAAATCGGACTTACATAGTCTATAAGTATGGATCCTTGGCTTTAATTTCCCATTGGTCCAAATGAGTGACAAACAAATGTTATAAAAAAATTCTCAAATACAATTGAGAAATCGGACTTACATAGCCTATAAGTAAGGATACTTGGCTTTAATTTCCCATTGGTCCTAATGAGTGACAAACAAATGTTGTAGAAAAATTCTCAAATACAATTGAGAAACCGGACTTACATAGTCTATAAGTATGGATCCTTGGCTTTAATTTCCCATTGGTCCTAATGAGTGACAAACAAATGTTATAGAAAAATTCGCAAATACAATTGAGAAATCGGACTTACATAGCCTATAAGTAAGGATACTTGGCTTTAATTTCCCATTGGTCCTAATGAGTGACAAACAAATGTTGTAGAAAAATTCTCAAATACAATTGAGAAACCGGACTTAGATAGTCTATAAGTATGGATCCTTGGCTTTAATTTCCCATTGGTCCAAATGAGTGACAAACATAAATGTGCCCACAAATAGCCAAATTCCCGTAGAGCTGAACAAAATTTACACAATTTTAATCTTTAAAATTTTATAGAAAAATTCTCAAATACAATTGAGAAATCGGACTTACATAGTCTATAAGTATGGATCCTTGGCTTTAATTTCCCATTGGTCCAAATGAGTGACAAACATAAATGTGCCCACAAATAGCCAAATTCCCGTAGAGCTGAACAAAATTTACACAATTTTAATCTTTAAAATTTTATAGAAAAATTCTCAAATACAATTGAGAAATCGGACTTACATAGCCTATAAGTATGGATCCTTGGCTTTAATTTCCCATTGGTCCAAATGAGTGACAAACATAAATGTGCCCACAAATAGCCAAATTCACGTAGAGCTGAACAAAATTTACACAATTTTAATCTTTAAAATTTTATAGAAAAATTCTCAAATACAATTGAGAAATCGGACTTACATAGTCTATAAGTATGGATCCTTGGTTTTAATTTCCCATTGGTCCAAATGAGTGACAAACAAATGTTATAGAAAAATTCTCAAATACAATTGAGAAATCGGACTTACATAGCCTATAAGTATGGATCCTTGGCTTTAATTTCCCATTGGTCCAAATGAGTGACAAACATAAATGTGCCCACAAATAGCCAAATTCACGTAGAGCTGAACAAAATTTACACAATTTTAATCTTTAAAATTTTATAGAAAAATTCTCAAATACAATTGAGAAATCGGACTTACATAGTCTATAAGTATGGAACCTTGGCTTTAATTTCCCATTGGTCCAAATGAGTGACAAACATAAATGTGCCCACAAATAGCCAAATTCCCGTAGAGCTGAACAAAATTTACACAATTTTAATCTTTAAAATATTATAGAAAAATTCTCAAATACAATTGAGAAATCGGACTTACATAGTCTATAAGTATGGATCCTTGGCTTTAATTTCCCATTGGTCCAAATGAGTGACAAACAAATGTTATAAAAAAATTCTCAAATACAATTGAGAAATCGGACTTACATAGCCTATAAGTAAGGATCCTTGGCTTTAATTTCCCATTGGTCCAAATGAGTGACAAACATAAATGTGCCCACAAATAGCCAAATTCCCGTAGAGCTGAACAAAATTTACACAATTTTAATCTTTAAAATATTATAGAAAAATTCTCAAATACAATTGAGAAATCGGACTTACATAGTCTATAAGTATGAATCCTTGGCTTTAATTTCCCATTGGTCCAAATGAGTGACAAACATAAATGTGCCCACAAATAGCCAAATTCCCGTAGAGCTGAACAAAATTTACACAATTTTAATCTTTAAAATATTATAGAAAAATTCTCAAATACAATTGAGAAATCGGACTTACATAGTCTATAAGTATGAATCCTTGGCTTTAATTTCCCATTGGTCCAAATGAGTGACAAACAAATGTTATAGAAAAATTCTCAAATACAATTGAGAAATCGGACTTACATAGTCTATAAGTATGGATCCTTGGCTTTAATTTCCCATTGGTCCAAATGAGTGACAAACAAATGTTATAAAAAAATTCTCAAATACAATTGAGAAATCGGACTTACATAGCCTATAAGTAAGGATCCTTGGCTTTAATTTCCCATTGGTCCAAATGAGTGACAAACATAAATGTGCCCACAAATAGCCAAATTCCCGTAGAGCTGAACAAAATTTACACAATTTTAATCTTTAAAATTTTATAGAAAAATTCTCAAATACAATTGAGAAATCGGACTTACATAGTCTATAAGTATGGATCCTTGGCTTTAATTTCCCATTGGTCCAAATGAGTGACAAACAAATGTTATAAAAAAATTCTCAAATACAATTGAGAAATCGGACTTACATAGCCTATAAGTAAGGATCCTTGGCTTTAATTTCCCATTGGTCCAAATGAGTGACAAACATAAATGTGCCCACAAATAGCCAAATTCCCGTAGAGCTGAACAAAATTTACACAATTTTAATCTTTAAAATTTTATAGAAAAATTCTCAAATACAATTGAGAAATCGGACTTACATAGTCTATAAGTATGAATCCTTGGCTTTAATTTCCCATTGGTCCAAATGAGTGACAAACAAATGTTATAGAAAAATTCTCAAATACAATTGAGAAATCGGACTTACATAGTCTATAAGTATGGATCCTTGGCTTTAATTTCCCATTGGTCCAAATGAGTGACAAACAAATGTTATAAAAAAATTCTCAAATACAATTGAGAAATCGGACTTACATAGTCTATAAGTATGGATCCTTGGCTTTAATTTCCCATTGGTCCAAATGAGTGACAAACATAAATGTGCCCACAAATAGCCAAATTCCCGTAGAGCTGAACAAAATTAACACAATTTTAATCTTTAAAATTTTATAGAAAAATTCTCAAATACAATTGAGAAATCGGACTTACATAGTCTATAAGTATGGATCCTTGGCTTTAATTTCCCATTAGTCCAAATGAGTGACAAACAAATGTTATAGAAAAATTATCAAATACAATTGAGAAATCGGACTTACATAGTCTATAAGTATGGATCCTTGGCTTTAATTTCCCATTGGTCCAAATGAGTGAAAACATAAAGGTGCCCACAAATAGCCAAATTCACGTAGAGCTGAACAAAATTTACACAATTTTAATCTTTAAAATTTTATAGAAAAATTCTCAAATACAATTGAGAAATCGGACTTACATAGCCTATAAGTATGGATCCTTGGCTTTAATTTCCCATTGGTCCAAATGAGTGAAAACATAAAGGTGCCCACAAATAGCCAAATTCACGTAGAGCTGAACAAAATTTACACAATTTTAATCTTTAAAATTTTATAGAAAAATTCTCAAATACAATTGAGAAATCGGACTTACATAGCCTATAAGTATGGATCCTTGGCTTTAATTTCCCATTGGTCCAAATGAGTGACAAACATAAAGGTGCCCACAAATAGCCAAATTCACGTAGAGCTGAACAAAATTTACACAATTTTAATCTTTAAAATTTTATAGAAAAATTCTCAAATACAATTGAGAAATCGGACTTACATAGCCTATAAGTATGGATCCTTGGCTTTAATTTCCCATTGGTCCAAATGAGTGAAAACATAAAGGTGCCCACAAATAGCCAAATTCACGTAGAGCTGAACAAAATTTACACAATTTTAATCTTTAAAATTTTATAGAAAAATTCTCAAATACAATTGAGAAATCGGACTTACATAGCCTATAAGTATGGATCCTTGGCTTTAATTTCCCATTGGTCCATATGAGTGACAAACAAATGTTATAGAAAAATTCTCAAATACAATTGAGAAATCGGACTTACATAGCCTATAAGTATGGATCCTTGGCTTTAATTTCCCATTGGTCCAAATGAGTGAAAACATAAAGGTGCCCACAAATAGCCAAATTCACGTAGAGCTGAACAAAATTTACACAATTTTAATCTTTAAAATTTTATAGAAAAATTCTCAAATACAATTGAGAAATCGGACTTACATAGCCTATAAGTATGGATCCTTGGCTTTAATTTCCCATTAGTCCAAATGAGTGACAAACAAATGTTATAGAAAAATTATCAAATACAATTGAGAAATCGGACTTACATAGCCTATAAGTATGGATCCTTGGCTTTAATTTCCCATTGGCCCAAATGAGTGACAAACAAATGTTATAGAAAAATTCTCAAATACAATTGAGAAATCGGACTTACATAGCCTATAAGTATGGATCCTTGGCTTTAATTTCCCATTGGTCCAAATGAGTGAAAACATAAAGGTGCCCACAAATAGCCAAATTCCCGTAGAGCTGAACAAACTTTACACAATTTTAATCTTTAAAATTTTATAGAAAAATTCTCAAATACAATTGAGAAATCGGACTTACATAGCCTATAAGTATGGATCCTTGGCTTTAATTTCCCATTGGTCCATATGAGTGACAAACAAATGTTATAGAAAAATTATCAAATACAATTGAGAAATCGGACTTACATAGCCTATAAGTATGGATCCTTGGCTTTAATTTCCCATTGGCCCAAATGAGTGACAAACAAATGTTATAGAAAAATTCTCAAATACAATTGAGAAACCGGACTTAGATAGTCTATAAGTATGGATCCTTGGCTTTAATTTCCCATTGGTCCAAATGAGTGACAAACATAAATGGGCCCACAAATAGCCAAATTCCCGTAGAGCTGAACAAAATTTACACAATTTTAATCTTTAAAATTTTATAGAAAAATTCTCAAATACAATTGAGAAATCGGACTTACATAGCCTATAAGTATGGATCCTTGGCTTTAATTTCCCATTGGTCCAAATGAGTGAAAACATAAAGGTGCCCACAAATAGCCAAATTCACGTAGAGCTGAACAAAATTTACACAATTTTAATCTTTAAAATTTTATAGAAAAATTCTCAAATACAATTGAGAAATCGGACTTACATAGCCTATAAGTATGGATCCTTGGCTTTAATTTCCCATTGGTCCAAATGAGTGAAAACATAAAGGTGCCCACAAATAGCCAAATTCACGTAGAGCTGAACAAAATTTACACAATTTTAATCTTTAAAATTTTATAGAAAAATTCTCAAATACAATTGAGAAATCGGACTTACATAGCCTATAAGTATGGATCCTTGGCTTTAATTTCCCATTGGTCCAAATGAGTGAAAACATAAAGGTGCCCACAAATAGCCAAATTCACGTAGAGCTGAACAAAATTTACACAATTTTAATCTTTAAAATTTTATAGAAAAATTCTCAAATACAATTGAGAAATCGGACTTACATAGCCTATAAGTATGGATCCTTGGCTTTAATTTCCCATTGGTCCAAATGAGTGACAAACATAAAGGTGCCCACAAATAGCCAAATTCCCGTAGAGCTGAACAAAATTTACACAATTTTAATCTTTAAAATTTTATAGAAAAATTCTCAAATACAATTGAGAAATCGGACTTACATAGTCTATAAGTATGGATCCTTGGCTTTAATTTCCCATTGGTCCAAATGAGTGACAAACACAAATGTGCCCACAAATAGCCAAATTCCCGTAGAGCTGAACAAAATTTACACAATTTTAATCTTTAAAATTTTATAGAAAAATTCTCAAATACAATTGAGAAATCGGACTTACATAGCCTATAAGTATGGATCCTTGGCTTTAATTTCCCATTGGTCCAAATGAGTGAAAACATAAAGGTGCCCACAAATAGCCAAATTCACGTAGAGCTGAACAAAATTTACACAATTTTAATCTTTAAAATTTTATAGAAAAATTCTCAAATACAATTGAGAAATCGGACTTACATAGCCTATAAGTATGGATCCTTGGCTTTAATTTCCCATTAGTCCAAATGAGTGACAAACAAATGTTATAGAAAAATTATCAAATACAATTGAGAAATCGGACTTACATAGTCTATAAGTATGGATCCTTGGCTTTAATTTCCCATTGGTCCAAATGAGTGAAAACATAAAGGTGCCCACAAATAGCCAAATTCACGTAGAGCTGAACAAAATTTACACAATTTTAATCTTTAAAATTTTATAGAAAAATTCTCAAATACAATTGAGAAATCGGACTTACATAGCCTATAAGTATGGATCCTTGGCTTTAATTTCCCATTGGTCCAAATGAGTGACAAACATAAAGGTGCCCACAAATAGCCAAATTCACGTAGAGCTGAACAAAATTTACACAATTTTAATCTTTAAAATTTTATAGAAAAATTCTCAAATACAATTGAGAAATCGGACTTACATAGCCTATAAGTATGGATCCTTGGCTTTAATTTCCCATTGGTCCAAATGAGTGAAAACATAAAGGTGCCCACAAATAGCCAAATTCACGTAGAGCTGAACAAAATTTACACAATTTTAATCTTTAAAATTTTATAGAAAAATTCTCAAATACAATTGAGAAATCGGACTTACATAGCCTATAAGTATGGATCCTTGGCTTTAATTTCCCATTGGTCCATATGAGTGACAAACAAATGTTATAGAAAAATTCTCAAATACAATTGAGAAATCGGACTTACATAGCCTATAAGTATGGATCCTTGGCTTTAATTTCCCATTGGTCCAAATGAGTGAAAACATAAAGGTGCCCACAAATAGCCAAATTCACGTAGAGCTGAACAAAATTTACACAATTTTAATCTTTAAAATTTTATAGAAAAATTCTCAAATACAATTGAGAAATCGGACTTACATAGCCTATAAGTATGGATCCTTGGCTTTAATTTCCCATTAGTCCAAATGAGTGACAAACAAATGTTATAGAAAAATTATCAAATACAATTGAGAAATCGGACTTACATAGCCTATAAGTATGGATCCTTGGCTTTAATTTCCCATTGGCCCAAATGAGTGACAAACAAATGTTATAGAAAAATTCTCAAATACAATTGAGAAATCGGACTTACATAGCCTATAAGTATGGATCCTTGGCTTTAATTTCCCATTGGTCCAAATGAGTGAAAACATAAAGGTGCCCACAAATAGCCAAATTCCCGTAGAGCTGAACAAACTTTACACAATTTTAATCTTTAAAATTTTATAGAAAAATTCTCAAATACAATTGAGAAATCGGACTTACATAGCCTATAAGTATGGATCCTTGGCTTTAATTTCCCATTGGTCCATATGAGTGACAAACAAATGTTATAGAAAAATTATCAAATACAATTGAGAAATCGGACTTACATAGCCTATAAGTATGGATCCTTGGCTTTAATTTCCCATTGGCCCAAATGAGTGACAAACAAATGTTATAGAAAAATTCTCAAATACAATTGAGAAACCGGACTTAGATAGTCTATAAGTATGGATCCTTGGCTTTAATTTCCCATTGGTCCAAATGAGTGACAAACATAAATGGGCCCACAAATAGCCAAATTCCCGTAGAGCTGAACAAAATTTACACAATTTTAATCTTTAAAATTTTATAGAAAAATTCTCAAATACAATTGAGAAATCGGACTTACATAGCCTATAAGTATGGATCCTTGGCTTTAATTTCCCATTGGTCCAAATGAGTGAAAACATAAAGGTGCCCACAAATAGCCAAATTCACGTAGAGCTGAACAAAATTTACACAATTTTAATCTTTAAAATTTTATAGAAAAATTCTCAAATACAATTGAGAAATCGGACTTACATAGCCTATAAGTATGGATCCTTGGCTTTAATTTCCCATTGGTCCAAATGAGTGAAAACATAAAGGTGCCCACAAATAGCCAAATTCACGTAGAGCTGAACAAAATTTACACAATTTTAATCTTTAAAATTTTATAGAAAAATTCTCAAATACAATTGAGAAATCGGACTTACATAGCCTATAAGTATGGATCCTTGGCTTTAATTTCCCATTGGTCCAAATGAGTGAAAACATAAAGGTGCCCACAAATAGCCAAATTCACGTAGAGCTGAACAAAATTTACACAATTTTAATCTTTAAAATTTTATAGAAAAATTCTCAAATACAATTGAGAAATCGGACTTACATAGCCTATAAGTATGGATCCTTGGCTTTAATTTCCCATTGGTCCAAATGAGTGACAAACATAAAGGTGCCCACAAATAGCCAAATTCCCGTAGAGCTGAACAAAATTTACACAATTTTAATCTTTAAAATTTTATAGAAAAATTCTCAAATACAATTGAGAAATCGGACTTACATAGTCTATAAGTATGGATCCTTGGCTTTAATTTCCCATTGGTCCAAATGAGTGACAAACACAAATGTGCCCACAAATAGCCAAATTCCCGTAGAGCTGAACAAAATTTACACAATTTTAATCTTTAAAATTTTATAGAAAAATTCTCAAATACAATTGAGAAATCGGACTTACATAGCCTATAAGTATGGATCCTTGGCTTTAATTTCCCATTGGTCCAAATGAGTGAAAACATAAAGGTGCCCACAAATAGCCAAATTCACGTAGAGCTGAACAAAATTTACACAATTTTAATCTTTAAAATTTTATAGAAAAATTCTCAAATACAATTGAGAAATCGGACTTACATAGTCTATAAGTATGGATCCTTGGCTTTAATTTCCCATTGGTCCAAATGAGTGACTAACAAATGTTATAGAAAAATTCTCAAATACAATTGAGAAATCGGACTTACATAGCCTATAAGTATGGATCCTTGGCTTTAATTTCCCATTGGTCCAAATGAGTGAAAACATAAAGGTGCCCACAAATAGCCAAATTCACGTAGAGCTGAACAAAATTTACACAATTTTAATCTTTAAAATTTTATAGAAAAATTCTCAAATACAATTGAGAAATCGGACTTACATAGCCTATAAGTATGGATCCTTGGCTTTAATTTCCCATTGGTCCAAATGAGTGACAAACATAAAGGTGCCCACAAATAGCCAAATTCCCGTAGAGCTGAACAAAATTTACACAATTTTAATCTTTAAAATTTTATAGAAAAATTCTCAAATACAATTGAGAAATCGGACTTACATAGTCTATAAGTATGGATCCTTGGCTTTAATTTCCCATTGGTCCAAATGAGTGACAAACATTAATGTGCCCACAAATAGCCAAATTCCCGTAGAGCTGAACAAAATTTACACAATTTTAATCTTTAAAATTTTATAGAAAAATTCTCAAATACAATTGAGAAATCGGACTTAGATAGTCTATAAGTATGGATCCTTGACTTTAATTTCCCATTGGTCCAAATGAGTGACAAACAAATGTTATAGAAAAATTCTCAAATACAATTGAGAAATCGGACTTACATAGCCTATAAGTATGGATCCTTGGCTTTAATTTCCCATTGGTCCTAATGAGTGACAAACAAATGTTATAGAAAAATTCTCAAATACAATTGAGAAATCGGACTTACATAGCCTATAAGTATGGATCCTTGGCTTTAATTTCCCATTGGTCCAAATGAGTGACAAACATAAATGTGCCCACAAATAGCCAAATTCACGTAGAGCTGAACAAAATTTACACAATTTTAATCTTTAAAATTTTATAGAAAAATTCTCAAATACAATTGAGAAATCGGACTTACATAGCCTATAAGTATGGATCCTTGGCTTTAATTTCCCATTGGTCCAAATGAGTGACAAACATTAATGTGCCCACAAATAGCCAAATTCCCGTAGAGCTGAACAAAATTTACACAATTTTAATCTTTAAAATTTTATAGAAAAATTCTCAAATACAATTGAGAAATCGGACTTAGATAGTCTATAAGTATGGATCCTTGGCTTTAATTTCCCATTGGTCCAAATGAGTGACAAACATAAATGTGCCCACAAATAGCCAAATTCACGTAGAGCTGAACAAAATTTACACAATTTTAATCTTTAAAATTTTATAGAAAAATTCTCAAATACAATTGAGAAATCGGACTTAGATAGTCTATAAGTATGGATCCTTGGCTTTAATTTCCCATTGGTCCAAATGAGTGACAAACAAATGTTATAGAAAAATTCTCAAATACAATTGAGAAATCGGACTTACATAGGCTATAAGTATGGATCCTTGGCTTTAATTTCCCATTAGTCCAAATTAGTGACAAACAAATGTTATAGAAAAATTCTCAAATACAATTGAGAAATCGGACTTAGATAGTCTATAAGTATGGATCCTTGGCTTTAATTTCATATTGGTCCAAATGAGTGACAAACATAAATGTGCCCACAAATAGCCAAATTCCCGTAGAGCTGAACAAAATTTACACAATTTTAATCTTTAAAATTTTATAGAAAAATTCTCAAATACAATTGAGAAATCGGACTTACATAGCCTATAAGTATGGATCCTTGGCTTTAATTTCCCATTGGTCCAAATGAGTGACAAACATTAATGTGCCCACAAATAGCCAAATTCCCGTAGAGCTGAACAAAATTTACACAATTTTAATCTTTAAAATTTTATAGAAAAATTCTCAAATACAATTGAGAAATCGGACTTACATAGCCTATAAGTATGGATCCTTGGCTTTAATTTCCCATTGGTCCAAATGAGTGACAAACATAAATGTACCCACAAATAGCCAAATTCCCGTAGAGCTGAACAAAATTTACACAATTTTAATCTTTAAAATTTTATAGAAAAATTCTCAAATACAATTGAGAAATCGGACTTACATAGCCTATAAGTATGGATCCTTGGCTTTAATTTCCCATTGGTCCATATGAGTGACAAACAAATGTTATAGAAAAATTCTCAAATACAATTGAGAAATCGGACTTAGATAGTCTATAAGTATGGATCCTTGGCTTTAATTTCCCATTGGTCCAAATGAGTGACAAACATAAATGTGCCCACAAATAGCCAAATTCACGTAGAGCTGAACAAAATTTACACAATTTTAATCTTTAAAATTTTATAGAAAAATTCTCAAATACAATTGAGAAATCGGACTTAGATAGTCTATAAGTATGGATCCTTGGCTTTAATTTCCCATTGGTCCAAATGAGTGACAAACAAATGTTATAGAAAAATTCTCAAATACAATTGAGAAATCGGACTTACATAGGCTATAAGTATGGATCCTTGGCTTTAATTTCCCATTAGTCCAAATTAGTGACAAACAAATGTTATAGAAAAATTCTCAAATACAATTGAGAAATCGGACTTACATAGGCTATAAGTATGGATCCTTGGCTTTAATTTCCCATTAGTCCAAATTAGTGACAAACAAATTTTATAGAAAAATTCTCAAAAACAATTGAGAAATCGGACTTACATAGTCTATAAGTATGGATCCTTGGTTTTAATTTCCCATTGGTCCTAATGAGTGACAAACATAAATGTGCCCACAAATAGCCAAATTCCCGTAGAGCTGAACAAAATTTACACAATTTTAATCTTTAAAATTTTATAGAAAAATTCTCAAATATAATTGGGAAATCGGACTTAGATAGTCTATAAGTATGGATCCTTGACTTTAATTTCCCATTGGTCCAAATGAGTGACAAACATAAATGTGCCCACAAATAGCCAAATTCGCGTAGAGCTGAACAAAATTTACATAATTTTAATTTTTAAAATTTTATAGAAAAATTCTCAAATACAATTGAGAAATCGGACTTAGATAGTCTATAAGTATGGATCCTTGACTTTAATTTCCCATTGGTCCAAATGAGTGACAAACATAAATGTGCCCACAAATAGCCAAATTCGCGTAGAGCTGAACAAAATTTACATAATTTTAATTTTTAAAATTTTATAGAAAAATTCTCAAATACAATTGAGAAATCGGACTTACATAGTCTATAAGTATGGATCCTTGGCTTTAATTTCCCATTGGTCCAAATGAGTGACAAACATAAATGTGCCCACAAATAGCCAAATTCGCGTGCGCTGAACAAAATTTACACAATTTTAATCTTTAAAATTTTATAGAAAAATTCTCAAATATAATTGGGAAATCGGACTTAGATAGTCTATAAGTATGGATCCTTGACTTTAATTTCCCATTGGTCCAAATGAGTGACAAACATAAATGAGCCCACAAATAGCCAAATTCGCGTAGAGCTGAACAAAATTTACACAATTTTAATCTTTAAAATTTTATAGAAAAATTCTCAAATATAATTGGGAAATCGGACTTAGATAGTCTATAAGTATGGATCCTTGACTTTAATTTCCCATTGGTCCAAATGAGTGACAAACAAATTTTATAGAAAAATTCTCAAATACAATTGAGAAATCAGACTTAGATAGTCTATAAGTATGGATCCTTGGCTTTAATTTCCCATTGGTCCAAATGAGTGACAAACATAAATGTGCCCACAAATAGCCAAATTCCCGTAGAGCTGAACAAAATTTACACAATTTTAATCTTTAAAATTTTATAGAAAAATTCTCAAATACAATTGAGAAATCGGACTTACATAGTCTATAAGTATGGATCCTTGGTTTTAATTTCCCATTGGTCCAAATGAGTGACAAACAAATTTTATAGAAAAATTCTCAAAAACAATTGAGAAATCGGACTTACATAGTCTATAAGTATGGATCCTTGGTTTTAATTTCCCATTGGTCCTAATGAGTGACAAACATAAATGTGCCCACAAATAGCCAAATTCCCGTAGAGCTGAACAAAATTTACACAATTTTAATCTTTAAAATTTTATAGAAAAATTCTCAAATATAATTGGGAAATCGGACTTAGATAGTCTATAAGTATGGATCCTTGACTTTAATTTCCCATTGGTCCAAATGAGTGACAAACAAATGTTATAGAAAAATTCTCAAATACAATTGAGAAATCGGACTTACATAGCCTATAAGTATGGATCCTTGGCTTTAATTTCCCATTGGTCCTAATGAGTGACAAACAAATGTTATAGAAAAATTCTCAAATACAATTGAGAAATCGGACTTACATAGCCTATAAGTATGGATCCTTGGCTTTAATTTCCCATTGGTCCAAATGAGTGACAAACATAAATGTGCCCACAAATAGCCAAATTCACGTAGAGCTGAACAAAATTTACACAATTTTAATCTTTAAAATTTTATAGAAAAATTCTCAAATACAATTGAGAAATCGGACTTACATAGCCTATAAGTATGGATCCTTGGCTTTAATTTCCCATTGGTCCAAATGAGTGACAAACATTAATGTGCCCACAAATAGCCAAATTCCCGTAGAGCTGAACAAAATTTACACAATTTTAATCTTTAAAATTTTATAGAAAAATTCTCAAATACAATTGAGAAATCGGACTTAGATAGTCTATAAGTATGGATCCTTGGCTTTAATTTCCCATTGGTCCAAATGAGTGACAAACATAAATGTGCCCACAAATAGCCAAATTCACGTAGAGCTGAACAAAATTTACACAATTTTAATCTTTAAAATTTTATAGAAAAATTCTCAAATACAATTGAGAAATCGGACTTAGATAGTCTATAAGTATGGATCCTTGGCTTTAATTTCCCATTGGTCCAAATGAGTGACAAACAAATGTTATAGAAAAATTCTCAAATACAATTGAGAAATCGGACTTACATAGGCTATAAGTATGGATCCTTGGCTTTAATTTCCCATTAGTCCAAATTAGTGACAAACAAATGTTATAGAAAAATTCTCAAATACAATTGAGAAATCGGACTTAGATAGTCTATAAGTATGGATCCTTGGCTTTAATTTCATATTGGTCCAAATGAGTGACAAACAAATTTTATAGAAAAATTCTCAAATACAATTGAGAAATCGGACTTAGATAGTCTATAAGTATGGATCCTTGGCTTTAATTTCCCATTGGTCCAAATGAGTGACAAACATAAATGTGCCCACAAATAGCCAAATTCACGTAGAGCTGAACAAAATTTACACAATTTTAATCTTTAAAATTTTATAGAAAAATTCTCAAATACAATTGAGAAATCGGACTTAGATAGTCTATAAGTATGGATCCTTGGCTTTAATTTCCCATTGGTCCAAATGAGTGACAAACAAATGTTATAGAAAAATTCTCAAATACAATTGAGAAATCGGACTTACATAAGCTATAAGTATGGATCCTTGGCTTTAATTTCCCATTAGTCCAAATTAGTGACAAACAAATGTTATAGAAAAATTCTCAAAAACAATTGAGAAATCGGACTTACATAGCCTATAAGTACGGATCCTTGGCTTTAATTTCCCATTGGTCCAAATGAGTGACAAACAAATGTTATAGAAAAATTCTCAAATACAATTGAGAAATCGGACTTACATAGTCTATAAGTATGGAACCTTGGCTTTAATTTCCCATTGGTCCAAATGAGTGACAAACAAATTTTATAGACAAATTCTCAAATACAATTGAGAAATCGGACTTACATAGTCTATAAGTATGGATTCTTGGTTTTAATTTCCCATTGGTCCAAATGAGTGACAAACAAATGTTATAGAAAAATTCTCAAATACAATTGAGAAATCGGACTAACATAGTCTATAAGTATGGATCCTTGGCTTTAATTTTCCATTGGTCCAAATGAGTGACAAACAAATGTTATAGAAAAATTCTCAAATACAATTGAGAAATCGGACTTACATAGTCTATAAGTATGGATCCTTGGTTTTAATTTCCCATTGGTCCAAATGAGTGACAAACAAATGTTATAGAAAAATTCTCAAATACAATTGAGAAATCGGACTTACATAGTCTAAAAGTATGGAATCTTGGCTTTAATTTCCCATTGGTCCAAATGAGTGACAAACAAATTTTATAGAAAAATTCTCAAATACAATTGAGAAATCGGACTTACATAGCCTATAAGTATGGATCCTTGGCTTTAATTTCCCATTGGCCCAAATGGGTGACAAACAAATGTTACAGAAAAATTCTCAAATACAATTGAGAAATCGGACTAACATAGTCTATAAGTATGGATCCTTGGCTTTAATTTTCCATTGGTCCAAATGAGTGACAAACAAATGTTATAGAAAAATTCTCAAATACAATTGAGAAATCGGACTTACATAGTCTATAAGTATGGATCCTTGGTTTTAATTTCCCATTGGTCCAAATGAGTGACAAACAAATGTTATAGAAAAATTCTCAAATACAATTGAGAAATCGGACTTACATAGCCTATAAGTATGGATCCTTGGCTTTAATTTCCCATTGATCCAAATGAGTGACAAACAAATTTTATAGAAAAATTCTCAAATACAATTGAGAAATCGGACTTACATAGCCTATAAGTATGGATCCTTGGCTTTAATTTCCCATTGGTCCATATGAGTGACAAACAAATGGAAAAATTCTCAAATACAATTGAGAAATCGGACTTACATAGCCTATAAGTATGGATCCTTGGCTTTAATTTCCCATTGGTCCAAATGAGTGAAAACATAAAGGTGCCCACAAATAGCCAAATTCACGTAGAGCTGAACAAAATTTACACAATTTTAATCTTTAAAATTTTATAGAAAAATTCTCAAATACAATTGAGAAATCGGACTTACATAGTCTATAAGTATGGATCCTTGGTTTTAATTTCCCATTGGTCCAAATGAGTGACAAACAAATGTTATAGAAAAATTCTCAAATACAATTGAGAAATCGGAGTCTATAAGTATGGATCCTTGGCTTTAATTTCCAATTAGTCCAAATGAGTGACAAACAAATGTTATAGAAAAATTCTCAAATACAATTGAGAAATCGGACTTACATAGCCTATAAGTATGGATCCTTGGCTTTAATTTCCCATTGGTCGAAATTAGTGACAAACAAATGTTATAGAAAAATTCTCAAATACAATTGAGAAATCGGACTTACATAGTCTATAAGTATGGAATCTTGGCTTTAATTTCCCATTGGTCCAAATGAGTGACAAACAAATGTTATAGAAAAATTCTCAAATACAATTGAGAAATCGGACTTACATAGTCTATAAGTATGGATCCTTGGCTTTAATTTCCCATTGGTCCAAATGAGTGACAAACAAATGTTATAGAAAAATTCTCAAATACAATTGAGAAATCGGACTTACATAGTCTATAAGTATGGATCCTTGGCTTTAATTTCCCATTGGTCCAAATGAGTGAAAACATAAAGGTGCCCACAAATAGCCAAATTCACGTAGAGCTGAACAAAATTTACACAATTTTAATCTTTAAAATTTTATAGAAAAATTCTCAAATACAATTGAGAAATCGGACTTACATAGTCTATAAGTATGGAACCTTGGCTTTAATTTCCCATTGATCCAAATGAGTGACAAACAAATTTTATAGAAAAATTCTCAAATACAATTGAGAAATCGGACTTACATAGCCTATAAGTATGGATCCTTGGCTTTAATTTCCCATTGGTCCATATGAGTGACAAACAAATGGAAAAATTCTCAAATACAATTGAGAAATCGGACTTACATAGCCTATAAGTATGGATCCTTGGCTTTAATTTCCCATTGGTCCAAATGAGTGAAAACATAAAGGTGCCCACAAATAGCCAAATTCACGTAGAGCTGAACAAAATTTACACAATTTTAATCTTTAAAATTTTATAGAAAAATTCTCAAATACAATTGAGAAATCGGACTTACATAGTCTATAAGTATGGAATCTTGGCTTTAATTTCCCATTGGTCCAAATGAGTGACAAACAAATGTTATAGAAAAATTCTCAAATACAATTGAGAAATCGGACTTACATAGCCTATAAGTATGGATCCTTGGCTTTAATTTCCCATTAGTCCAAATGAGTGACAAACAAATGTTATAGAAAAATTCTCAAATACAATTGAGAAATCGGACTTACATAGCCTATAAGTATGGATCCTTGGCTTTAATTTCCCATTGGTCCAAATTAGTGACAAACAAATGTTATAGAAAAATTCTCAAATACAATTGAGAAATCGGACTTACATAGCCTATAAGTATGGATCCTTGGCTTTAATTTCCAATTAGTCCAAATGAGTGACAAACAAATGTTATAGAAAAATTCTCAAATACAATTGAGAAATCGGACTTACATAGCCTATAAGTATGGATGCTTGGCTTTAATTTCCCATTGGTCCAAATTAGTGACAAACAAATGTTATAGAAAAATTCTCAAATACAATTGAGAAATCGGACTTACATAGTCTATAAGTATGGATCCTTGGCTTTAATTTCCCATTAGTCCAAATGAGTGACAAACAAATGTTATAGAAAAATTCTCAAATACAATTGAGAAATCGGACTTACATAGCCTATAAGTATGGATCCTTGGCTTTAATTTCCCATTAGTCCAAATGAGTGACAAACAAATGTTATAGAAAAATTCTCAAATACAATTGAGAAATCGGACTTACATAGCCTATAAGTATGGATCCTTGGCTTTAATTTCCCATTGGTCCAAATTAGTGACAAACAAATGTTATAGAAAAATTCTCAAATACAATTGAGAAATCGGACTTACATAGCCTATAAGTATGGATCCTTGGCTTTAATTTCCCATTGGTCCAAATGAGTGACAAACATAAATGTACCCACAAATAGCCAAATTCCCGTAGAGCTGAACAAAATTTACACAATTTTAATCTTTAAAATTTTATAGAAAAATTCTCAAATACTATTGAGAAATCGGACTTACATAGCCTATAAGTATGGATCCTTGGCTTTAATTTCCCATTGGTCCAAATGAGTGACAAACATAAATGTACCCACAAATAGCCAAATTCCCGTAGAGCTGAACAAAATTTACACAATTTTAATCTTTAAAATTTTATAGAAAAATTCTCAAATACAATTGAGAAATCGGACTTACATAGCCTATAAGTATGGATCCTTGGCTTTAATTTCCCATTGGTCCAAATTAGTGACAAACATAAATGTGCCCACAAATAGCCAAATTCCCGTAGAGCTGAACAAAATTTACACAATTTTAATCTTTAAAATTTTATAGAAAAATTCTCAAATACAATTGAGAAATCGGACTTACATAGCCTATAAGTATGGATCCTTGGCTTTAATTTCCCATTGGTCCAAATGAGTGACAAACATAAATGTACCCACAAATAGCCAAATTCCCGTAGAGCTGAACAAAATTTACACAATTTTAATCTTTAAAATTTTATAGAAAAATTCTCAAATACAATTGAGAAATCGGACTTACATAGCCTATAAGTATGGATCCTTGGCTTTAATTTCCCATTGGTCCAAATGAGTGACAAACATAAATGTGCCCACAAATAGCCAAATTCCCGTAGAGCTGAACAAAATTTACACAATTTTAATCTTTAAAATTTTATAGAAAAATTCTCAAATACAATTGAGAAATCGGACTTACATAGCCTATAAGTATGGATCCTTGGCTTTAATTTCCCATTGGTCCATATGAGTGACAAACAAATGTTATAGAAAAATTCTCAAATACAATTGAGAAATCGGACTTACATAGCCTATAAGTACGGATCCTTGGCTTTAATTTCCCATTGGTCCAAATGAGTGACAAACAAATGTTATAGAAAAATTCTCAAATACAATTGAGAAATCGGACTTACATAGCCTATAAGTATGGATCCTTGGCTTTAATTTCCCATTGGTCCAAATGAGTGACATAAAATGTTATAGAAAAATTCTCAAATACAATTGAGAAATCGGACTTACATAGCCTATAAGTATGGATCCTTGGCTTTAATTTCCCATTGGTCCAAATGAGTGACAAACATAAATGTACCCACAAATAGCCAAATTCCCGTAGAGCTGAACAAAATTTACACAATTTTAATCTTTAAAATTTTATAGAAAAATTCTCAAATACAATTGAGAAATCGGACTTACATAGCCTATAAGTATGGATCCTTGGCTTTAATTTCCCATTGGTCCAAATGAGTGACAAACATAAATGTACCCACAAATAGCCAAATTCCCGTAGAGCTGAACAAAATTTACACAATTTTAATCTTTAAAATTTTATAGAAAAATTCTCAAATACAATTGAGAAATCGGACTTACATAGCCTATAAGTATGGATCCTTGGCTTTAATTTCCCATTGGTCCAAATTAGTGACAAACATAAATGTGCCCACAAATAGCCAAATTCCCGTAGAGCTGAACAAAATTTACACAATTTTAATCTTTAAAATTTTATAGAAAAATTCTCAAATACAATTGAGAAATCGGACTTACATAGCCTATAAGTATGGATCCTTGGCTTTAATTTCCCATTGGTCCAAATGAGTGACAAACATAAATGTACCCACAAATAGCCAAATTCCCGTAGAGCTGAACAAAATTTACACAATTTTAATCTTTAAAATTTTATAGAAAAATTCTCAAATACAATTGAGAAATCGGACTTACATAGCCTATAAGTATGGATCCTTGGCTTTAATTTCCCATTGGTCCAAATGAGTGACAAACATAAATGTACCCACAAATAGCCAAATTCCCGTAGAGCTGAACAAAATTTACACAATTTTAATCTTTAAAATTTTATAGAAAAATTCTCAAATACAATTGAGAAATCGGACTTACATAGCCTATAAGTATGGATCCTTGGCTTTAATTTCCCATTGGTCCAAATTAGTGACAAACATAAATGTGCCCACAAATAGCCAAATTCCCGTAGAGCTGAACAAAATTTACACAATTTTAATCTTTAAAATTTTATAGAAAAATTCTCAAATACAATTGAGAAATCGGACTAACATAGCCTATAAGTATGGATCCTTGGCTTTAATTTCCCATTGGTCCAAATGAGTGACAAACATAAATGTACCCACAAATAGCCAAATTCTTGTAGAGCTGAACAAAATTTACACAATTTTAATCTTTAAAATTTTATAGAAAAATTCTCAAATACAATTGAGAAATCGGACTTACATAGCCTATAAGTATGGATCCTTGGCTTTAATTTCCCATTGGTCCAAATGAGTGACAAACATAAATGTACCCACAAATAGCCAAATTCCCGTAGAGCTGAACAAAATTTACACAATTTTAATCTTTAAAATTTTATAGAAAAATTCTCAAATACAATTGAGAAATCGGTCTTACATAGCCTATAAGTATGGATCCTTGGCTTTAATTTCCCATTGGTCCAAATGAGTGACAAACATAAATGTACCCACAAATAGCCAAATTCCCGTAGAGCTGAACAAAATTTACACAATTTTAATCTTTAAAATTTTATAGAAAAATTCTCAAATACAATTGAGAAATCGGACTTACATAGCCTATAAGTACGGATCCTTGGCTTTAATTTCCCATTGGTCCAAATGAGTGACAAACAAATGTTATAGAAAAATTCTCAAATACAATTGAGAAATCGGACTTACATAGCCTATAAGTATGGATCCTTGGCTTTAATTTCCCATTGGTCCAAATGAGTGACATAAAATGTTATAGAAAAATTCTCAAATACAATTGAGAAATCGGACTTACATAGCCTATAAGTATGGATTCTTGGCTTTAATTTCCCATTGGTCCAAATGAGTGACAAACATAAATGTACCCACAAATAGCCAAATTCCCGTAGAGCTGAACAAAATTTACACAATTTTAATCTTTAAAATTTTATAGAAAAATTCTCAAATACAATTGAGAAATCGGTCTTACATAGCCTATAAGTATGGATCCTTGGCTTTAATTTCCCATTGGTCCAAATGAGTGACAAACATAAATGTACCCACAAATAGCCAAATTCCCGTAGAGCTGAACAAAATTTACACAATTTTAATCTTTAAAATTTTATAGAAAAATTCTCAAATACAATTGAGAAATCGGACTTACATAGCCTATAAGTATGGATCCTTGGCTTTAATTTCCCATTGGTCCAAATGAGTGACAAACATAAATGTACCCACAAATAGCCAAATTCCCGTAGAGCTGAACAAAATTTACACAATTTTAATCTTTAAAATTTTATAGAAAAATTCTCAAATACAATTGAGAAATCGGACTTACATAGGCTATAAGTATGGATCCTTGGCTTTAATTTCCCATTGGTCCATATGAGTGACAAACAAATGTTATAGAAAAATTCTCAAATACAATTGAGAAATCGGACTTACATAGCCTATAAGTACGGATCCTTGGCTTTAATTTCCCATTGGTCCAAATGAGTGAAAACATAAAGGTGCCCACAAATAGCCAAATTCACGTAGAGCTGAACAAAATTTACACAATTTTAATCTTTAAAATTTTATAGAAAAATTCTCAAATACAATTGAGAAATCGGACTTACATAGCCTATAAGTATGGATCCTTGGCTTTAATTTCCCATTGGTCCATATGAGTGACAAACAAATGTTATAGAAAAATTCTCAAATACAATTGAGAAATCGGACTTACATAGCCTATAAGTATGGATCCTTGGCTTTAATTTCCCATTGGTCCAAATGAGTGACAAACATAAATGTGCCCACAAATAGCCAAATTCACGTAGAGCTGAACAAAATTTACACAATTTTAATCTTTAAAATTTTATAGAAAAATTCTCAAATACAATTGAGAAATCGGACTTACATAGCCTATAAGTATGGATCCTTGGTTTTAATTTCCCATTGGCCCAAATGAGTGACAAACAAATGTTATAGAAAAATTCTCAAATACAATTGAGAAATCGGACTTACATAGCCTATAAGTATGGATCCTTGGCTTTAATTTCCCATTGGCCCAAATGAGTGACAAACAAATGTTATAGAAAAATTCTCAAATACAATTGAGAAATCGGACTAACATAGTCTATAAGTATGGATCCTTGGCTTTAATTTCCCATTGGTCCAAATGAGTGACAAACAAATGTTATAGAAAAATTCTCAAATACAATTGAGAAATCGGACTTACATAGTCTATAAGTATGGATCCTTGGCCTTAATTTCCCATTGGTCCAAATGAGTGACAAACAAATGTTATAGAAAAATTCTCAAATACAATTGAGAAATCGGACTTACATAGTCTATAAGTATGGATCCTTGGCTTTAATTTCCCATTGGTCCAAATGAGTGACAAACAAATGTTATAGAAAAATTCTCATATACAATTGAGAAATCGGACTTACATAGTCTATAAGTATGGATCCTTGGCTTTAATTTCCCATTGGTCCAAATGAGTGACAAACATAAATGTGCCCACAAATAGCCAAATTCCCGTAGAGCTGAACAAAATTTACACAATTTTAATCTTTAAAATTTTATAGAAAAATTCTCAAATACAATTGAGAAATCGGACTTATATAGTCTATAAGTATGGATACTTGGCTTTTATTTCCCATTGGTCCAAATGAGTGACAAACAAATGTTATAGAAAAATTCTCAAATACAATTGAGAAATCGGACTTACATAGTCTATAAGTATGGCTCCTTGGCTTTAATTTCCCATTGGTTCAAATGAGTGACGAACAAATGTTATAGAAAAATTCTCAAATACAATTGAGAAATCGGACTTACATAGTCTATAAGTATGGATCCTTGGCTTTAATTTCCCATTGGTTCAAATGAGTGACGAACAAATGTTATAGAAAAATTCTCAAATACAATTGAAAAATCGGACTTACATAGTCTATAAGTATGGATCCTTGGCTTTAATTTCCCATTGGTCCAAATGAGTGACAAACATAAATGTGCCCATAAATAGCCAAATTCACGTAGAGCTGAACAAAATTTACACAATTTTAATCTTTAAAATTTTATAGAAAAATTCTCAAATATAATTGAGAAATCGGACTTACATAGTCTATAAGTATGGATCCTTGGCTTTAATTTCCCATTGGTCCAAATGAGTGACAAACATAAATGTGCCCACAAATAGCCAAATTCACGTAGAGCTGAACAAAATTTACACAATTTTAATCTTTAAAATTTTATAGAAAAATTCTCAAATACAATTGAGAAATCGGACTTACATAGTCTATAAGTATGGATCCTTGGCTTTAATTTCCCATTGGTTCAAATGAGTGACGAACAAATGTTATAGAAAAATTCTCAAATACAATTGAGAAATCGGACTTACATAGTCTATAAGTATGGATCCTTGGCTTTAATTTCCCATTGGTTCAAATGAGTGACGAACAAATGTTATAGAAAAATTCTCAAATACAATTGAGAAATCGGACTTACATAGTCTATAAGTATGGATCCTTGGCTTTAATTTCCCATTGGTTCAAATGAGTGACGAACAAATGTTATAGAAAAATTCTCAAATACAATTGAGAAATCGGACTTACATAGTCTATAAGTATGGATCCTTGGCTTTAATTTCCCATTGGTCCAAATGAGTGACAAACATAAATGTGCCCACAAATAGCCAAATTCACGTAGAGCTGAACAAAATTTACACAATTTTAATCTTTAAAATTTTATAGAAAAATTCTCAAATACAATTGAGAAATCGGACTTACATAGTCTATAAGTATGGATCCTTGGCTTTAATTTCCCATTGGTTCAAATGAGTGACGAACAAATGTTATAGAAAAATTCTCAAATACAATTGAGAAATCGGACTTACATAGCCTATAAGTATGGATCCTTGGCTTTAATTTCTTATTGGTCCAAATGAGTGACAAACAAATGTTATGGAAAAATTCTCAAATACAATTGAGAAATCGGACTTACATAGCCTATAAGTATGGATCCTTGGCTTTAATTTCCCATTGGTCCATATGAGTGACAAACAAATTTTATAGAAAAATTCTCAAATACAATTGAGAAATCGGACTTACATAGCCTATAAGTATGGAACCTTGGCTTTAATTTCCTATTGGTCCAAATGAGTGACAAACAAATGTTATGGAAAAATTCTCAAATACAATTGAGAAATCGGACTTACATAGTCTATAAGTATGGATCCTTGGTTTTAATTTCCCATTGGTCCAAATGAGTGACAAACAAATGTTATAGAAAAATTCTCAAATACAATTGAGAAATCGGACTTACATAGCCTATAAGTATGGATCCTTGGCTTTAATTTCCCATTGGTCCAAATGAGTGACAAACATAAATGTGCCCACAAATAGCCAAATTCACGTAGAGCTGAACAAAATTTACACAATTTTAATCTTTAAAATTTTATAGAAAAATTCTCAAATACAATTGAGAAATCGGACTTAGATAGTCTATAAGTATGGATCCTTGGCTTTAATTTCTTATTGGTCCAAATGAGTGACAAACAAATGTTATGGAAAAATTCTCAAATACAATTGAGAAATCGGACTTACATAGCCTATAAGTATGGATCCTTGGCTTTAATTTCCCATTGGTCCAAATGAGTGACAAACAAATGTTATAGAAAAATTCTCAAATACAATTGAGAAATCGGACTTACATAGCCTATAAGTATGGATCCTTGGCTTTAATTTCCCATTGGTCCAAATGAGTGACAAACAAATGTTATAGAAAAATTCTCAAATACAATTGAGAAATCGGACTTACATAGCCTATAAGTATGGATCCTTGGCTTTAATTTCCAATTGTTCCAAATGAGTGACAAACAAATGTTATAGAAAAATTCTCAAATACAATTGAGAAATCGGACTTACATAGCCTATAAGTATGGATCCTTGGCTTTAATTTCCAATTGTTCCAAATGAGTGACAAACAAATGTTATAGGAGAATTCTCAAATACAATTGAGAAATCGGACTTACATAGTCTATAAGTGTGGATCCTTGGCTTTAATTTCCCATTAGTCCAAATGAGTGACAAACAAATGTTATAGAAAAATTCTCAAATACAATTGAGAAATCGGACTAACATAGTCTATAAGTATGGATCCTTGGCTTTAATTTCCCATTGGTCCAAATGAGTGACAAACAAATGTTATAGAAAAATTCTCAAATACAATTGAGAAATCGGACTTACATAGCCTATAAGTATGGATCCTTGGCTTTAATTTCCCATTGGTCCATATGAGTGACAAACAAATGTTATACAAAAATTCTCAAATACAATTGAGAAATCGGACTTACATAGCCTATAAGTATGGATCCTTGGCTTTAATTTCCCATTGGTCCAAATGAGTGAAAACATAAAGGTGCCCACAAATAGCCAAATTCACGTAGAGCTGAACAAAATTTACACAATTTTAATCTTTAAAATTTTATAGAAAAATTCTCAAATACAATTGAGAAATCGGACTTACATAGCCTATAAGTATGGATCCTTGGCTTTAATTTCCCATTGGTCCAAATGAGTGACTAACAAATGTAATAGAAAAATTCTCAAATACAATTGAGAAATTGGACTTACATAGTCTATAAGTATGGATCCTTGGCTTTAATTTCCCATTGGCCCAAATGAGTGACAAACAAATGTTATAGAAAAATTCTCAAATACAATTGAGAAATCGGACTTACATAGCCTATAAGTATGGATCCTTGGCTTTAATTTCCCATTGGCCCAAATGAGTGACAAACAAATGTTATAGAAAAATTCTCAAATACAATTGAGAAATCGGACTTACATAGCCTATAAGTATGGATCCTTGGCTTTAATTTCCCATTGGCCCAAATGAGTGACAAACAAATGTTATAGAAAAATTCTCAAATACAATTGAGAAATCGGACTTACATAGTCTATAAGTATGGATCCTTGGCTTTAATTTCCCATTAGTCCAAATGAGTGACAAACAAGTTTTATAGAAAAATTCTCAAGTACAATTGAGAAATCGGACTTACATAGCCTATAAGTATGGATCCTTGGCTTTAATTTCCCATTGGCCCAAATGAGTGACAAACAAATGTTATAGAAAAATTCTCAAATACAATTGAGAAATCGGACTTACATAGTCTATAAGTATGGATCCTTGGCTTTAATTTCCCATTAGTCCAAATGAGTGACAAACAAATGTTATAGAAAAATTCTCAAATACAATTGAGAAATCGGACTTACATAGCCTATAAGTATGGATCCTTGGCTTTAATTTCCCATTAGTCCAAATGAGTGACAAACAAGTTTTATAGAAAAATTCTCAAATACAATTGAGAAATCGGACTTACATAGTCTATAAGTATGGATCCTTGGCTTTAATTTACCATTAGTCCAAATGAGTGACAAACAAGTTTTATAGAAAAATTCTCAAATACAATTGAGAAATCGGACTTACATAGCCTATAAGTATGGATCCTTGGCTTTAATTTCCCATTGGCCCAAATGAGTGACAAACAAATGTTATAGAAAAATTCTCAAATACAATTGAGAAATCGGACTTACATAGTCTATAAGTATGGATCCTTGGCTTTAATTTCCCATTAGTCCAAATGAGTGACAAACAAGATTTATAGAAAAATTCTCAAATACAATTGAGAAATCGGACTTACATAGCCTATAAGTATGGATCCTTGGCTTTATTTTCCCATTGGCCCAAATGAGTGACAAACAAATGTTATAGAAAAATTCTCAAATACAATTGAGAAATCGGACTTACATAGCCTATAAGTATGGATCCTTGGCTTTAATTTCCCATTGGTCCAAATGAGTGACTAACAAATGTTATAGGAAAATTCTCAAATACAATTGAGAAATCGGACTAACATAGTCTATAAGTATGGATCCTTGGCTTTAATTTCCCATTAGTCCAAATGAGTGACAAACAAATGTTATAGAAAAATTCTCAAATACAATTGATAAATCGGACTTACATAGTCTATAAGTATGGATCCTTGGCTTTAATTTCCCATTGGTCCAAATGAGTGACTAACAAATGTTATAGAAAAATTCTCAAATACAATTGAGAAATCGGACTTACATAGCCTATAAGTATGGATCCTTGGCTTTAATTTCCCATTGGTCCAAATGAGTGACAAACAAATGTTATAGAAAAATTCTCAAATACAATTGAGAAATCGGACTTACATAGTCTATAAGTATGGATCCTTGGCTTTAATTTCCCATTAGTCCAAATGAGTGACAAACAAATGTTATAGAAAAATTCTCAAATACAATTGAGAAATCCGACTTACATAGCCTATAAGTATGGATCCTTGGCTTTAATTTCCCATTGGCCCAAATGAGTGACAAACAAATGTTATAGAAAAATTCTCAAATACAATTGAGAAATTGGACTTACATAGTCTATAAGTATGGATCCTTGGCTTTAATTTCCCATTAGTCCAAATGAGTGACAAACAAGTTTTATAGAAAAATTCTCAAATACAATTGAGAAATCGGACTTACATAGTCTATAAGTATGGATCCTTGGCTTTAATTTCCCATTAGTCCAAATGAGTGACAAACAAGTTTTATAGAAAAATTCTCAAATACAATTGAGAAATCGGACTTACATAGCCTATAAGTATGGATCCTTGGCTTTAATTTCCCATTGGTCCAAATGAGTGACAAACAAGTTTTATAGAAAAATTCTCAAATACAATTGAGAAATCGGACTTACATAGCCTATAAGTATGGATCCTTGGCTTTAATTTCCCATTGGCCCAAATGAGTGACAAACAAATGTTATAGAAAAATTCTCAAATACAATTGAGAAATCGGACTTACATAGCCTATAAGTATGGATCCTTGGCTTTAATTTCCCATTGGTCCAAATGAGTGACAAACAAGTTTTATAGAAAAATTCTCAAATACAATTGAGAAATCGGACTTACATAGCCTATAAGTATGGATCCTTGGCTTTAATTTCCCATGGGTCCAAATGAGTGACAAACAAATGTTATAGAAAAATTCTCAAATACAATTGAGAAATCGGACTTACATAGTCTATAAGTATGGATCCTTGGCTTTAATTTCCCATTAGTCCAAATGAGTGACAAACAAGTTTTATAGAAAAATTCTCAAATACAATTGAGAAATCGGACTTACATAGTCTATAAGTATGGATCCTTGGCTTTAATTTCCCATTAGTCCAAATGAGTGACAAACAAATGTTATAGAAAAATTCTCAAATACAATTGAGAAATTGGACTTACATAGCCTATAAGTATGGATCCTTGGCTTTAATTTCCCATTGGCCCAAAAGAGTGACATACAAATGTTATAGAAAAATTCTCAAATACAATTGAGAAATCGGACTTACATAGTCTATAAGTATGGATCCTTGGCTTTAATTTCCCATTAGTCCAAATGAGTGACAAACAAATGTTATAGAAAAATTCTCAAATACAATTGAGAAATCGGACTTACATAGTCTATAAGTATGGATCCTTGGCTTTAATTTCCCATTAGTCCAAATGAGTGACAAACAAATGTTATAGAAAAATTCTCAAATACAATTGAGAACTCGGACTTACATAGTCTATAAGTATGGATCCTTGGCTTTAATTTCCCATTGGCCCAAATGAGTGACAAACAAATGTTACAGAAAAATTCTCAAATACAATTGAGAAATCGGACTTACATAGTCTATAAGTATGGATCCTTGGCTTTAATTTCCCATTGGCCCAAATGAGTGACAAACAAATGTTATAGAAAAATTCTCAAATACAATTGAGAAATCGGATCCTTGGCTTTAATTTCCCATTGGCCCAAATGAGTGACAAACAAATGTTATAGAAAAATTCTCAAATACAATTGAGAAATCGGACTTACATAGCCTATAAGTATGGATCCTTGGCTTTAATTTCCCATTGGCCCAAATGAGTGACAAACAAATGTTATAGAAAAATTCTCAAATACAATTGAGAAATCGGACTTACATAGTCTATAAGTATGGATCCTTGGCTTTAATTTCCCATTAGTCCAAATGAGTGACAAACAAGTTTTATAGAAAAATTCTCAAGTACAATTGAGAAATCGGACTTACATAGCCTATAAGTATGGATCCTTGGCTTTAATTTCCCATTGGCCCAAATGAGTGACAAACAAATGTTATAGAAAAATTCTCAAATACAATTGAGAAATCGGACTTACATAGTCTATAAGTATGGATCCTTGGCTTTAATTTCCCATTAGTCCAAATGAGTGACAAACAAATGTTATAGAAAAATTCTCAAATACAATTGAGAAATCGGACTTACATAGCCTATAAGTATGGATCCTTGGCTTTAATTTCCCATTAGTCCAAATGAGTGACAAACAAGTTTTATAGAAAAATTCTCAAATACAATTGAGAAATCGGACTTACATAGTCTATAAGTATGGATCCTTGGCTTTAATTTCCCATTAGTCCAAATGAGTGACAAACAAGTTTTATAGAAAAATTCTCAAATACAATTGAGAAATCGGACTTACATAGCCTATAAGTATGGATCCTTGGCTTTAATTTCCCATTGGCCCAAATGAGTGACAAACAAATGTTATAGAAAAATTCTCAAATACAATTGAGAAATCGGACTTACATAGTCTATAAGTATGGATCCTTGGCTTTAATTTCCCATTAGTCCAAATGAGTGACAAACAAGATTTATAGAAAAATTCTCAAATACAATTGAGAAATCGGACTTACATAGCCTATAAGTATGGATCCTTGGCTTTATTTTCCCATTGGCCCAAATGAGTGACAAACAAATGTTATAGAAAAATTCTCAAATACAATTGAGAAATCGGACTTACATAGCCTATAAGTATGGATCCTTGGCTTTAATTTCCCATTGGTCCAAATGAGTGACTAACAAATGTTATAGGAAAATTCTCAAATACAATTGAGAAATCGGACTAACATAGTCTATAAGTATGTATCCTTGGCTTTAATTTCCCATTAGTCCAAATGAGTGACAAACAAATGTTATAGAAAAATTCTCAAATACAATTGATAAATCGGACTTACATAGTCTATAAGTATGGATCCTTGGCTTTAATTTCCCATTGGTCCAAATGAGTGACTAACAAATGTTATAGAAAAATTCTCAAATACAATTGAGAAATCGGACTTACATAGCCTATAAGTATGGATCCTTGGCTTTAATTTCCCATTGGTCCAAATGAGTGACAAACAAATGTTATAGAAAAATTCTCAAATACAATTGAGAAATCGGACTTACATAGTCTATAAGTATGGATCCTTGGCTTTAATTTCCCATTAGTCCAAATGAGTGACAAACAAATGTTATAGAAAAATTCTCAAATACAATTGAGAAATCGGACTTACATAGCCTATAAGTATGGATCCTTGGCTTTAATTTCCCATTGGCCCAAATGAGTGACAAACAAATGTTATAGAAAAATTCTCAAATACAATTGAGAAATTGGACTTACATAGTCTATAAGTATGGATCCTTGGCTTAAATTTCCCATTAGTCCAAATGAGTGACAAACAAGTTTTATAGAAAAATTCTCAAATACAATTGAGAAATCGGACTTACATAGTCTATAAGTATGGATCCTTGGCTTTAATTTCCCATTAGTCCAAATGAGTGACAAACAAGTTTTATAGAAAAATTCTCAAATACAATTGAGAAATCGGACTTACATAGCCTATAAGTATGGATCCTTGGCTTTAATTTCCCATTGGTCCAAATGAGTGACAAACAAGTTTTATAGAAAAATTCTCAAATACAATTGAGAAATCGGACTTACATAGCCTATAAGTATGGATCCTTGGCTTTAATTTCCCATTGGCCCAAATGAGTGACAAACAAATGTTATAGAAAAATTCTCAAATACAATTGAAAAATCGGACTTACATAGCCTATAAGTATGGATCCTTGGCTTTAATTTCCCATTGGTCCAAATGAGTGACAAACAAATGTTATAGAAAAATTCTCAAATACAATTGAGAAATCGGACTTACATAGCCTATAAGTATGGATCCTTGGCTTTAATTTCCCATTGGCCCAAATGAGTGACAAACAAATGTTATAGAAAAATTCTCAAATACAATTGAGAAATCGGACTTACATAGTCTATAAGTATGGATCCTTGGCTTTAATTTCCCATTAGTCCAAATGAGTGACAAACAAATGTTATAGAAAAATTCTCAAATACAATTGAGAACTCGGACTTACATAGTCTATAAGTATGGATCCTTGGCTTTAATTTCCCATTGGCCCAAATGAGTGACAAACAAATGTTATAGAAAAATTCTCAAATACAATTGAGAAATCGGACTTACATAGTCTATAAGTATGGATCCTTGGCTTTAATTTCCCATTGGCCCAAATGAGTGACAAACAAATGTTATAGAAAAATTCTCAAATACAATTGAGAAATCGGTCTTACATAGCCTATAAGTATGGATCCTTGGCTTTAATTTCCCATTGGTCCAAATGAGTGACAAACAAATGTTATAGAAAAATTCTCAAATACAATTGAGAAATCGGACTTACATAGCCTATAAGTATGGATCCTTGGCTTTAATTTCCCATTGGTCCAAATGAGTGACAAACAAATGTTATAGAAAAATTCTCAAATACAATTGAGAAATCGGACTTACATAGCCTATAAGTATGGATCCTTGGCTTTAATTTCCCATTGGTCCAAATGAGTGACAAACAAATGTTATAGAAAAATTCTCAAATACAATTGGAAAATCGGACTTACATAGCCTATAAGTATGGATCCTTGGCTTTAATTTCCCATTGGTCCAAATGAGTGACAAACAAATGTTATAGAAAAATTCTCAAATACAATTGAGAAATCGGACTTACATAGCCTATAAGTATGGATCTTTGGCTTTAATTTCCCATTGGTCCAAATGAGTGACAAACAAATGTTATAGAAAAGTTCTCAAATACAATTGAGAAATCGGACTTACATAGCCTATAAGTATGGATCCTTGGCTTTAATTTCCCATTGGTCCAAATGAGTGACAAACAAATGTTATAGAAAAATTCTAAAAAACAATTGAGAAATCGGACTTACATAGCCTATAAGTATGGATCCTTGGCTTTAATTTCCCATTGGTCCAAATGAGTGACAAACAAATGTTATAGAAAAATTCTCAAATACAATTGAGAAATCGGACTTACATAGCCTATAAGTATGGATCCTTGGCTTTAATTTCCCATTGGTCCAAATGAGTGACAAACAAATGTTATAGAAAAGTTCTCAAATACAATTGAGAAATCGGACTTACATAGCCTATAAGTATGGATCCTTGGCTTTAATTTCCCATTGGTCCAAATGAGTGACAAACAAATGTTATAGAAAAATTCTAAAAAACAATTGAGAAATCGGACTTACATAGCCTATAAGTATGGATCCTTGGCTTTAATTTCCCATTGGTCCAAATGAGTGACAAACAAATGTTATAGAAAAATTCTCAAATACAATTGAGAAATCGGACTTACATAGCCTATAAGTATGGATCCTTGGCTTTAATTTCCCATTGGTCCAAATGAGTGACAAACAAATGTTATAGGAAAATTCTCAAATACAATTGAGAAATCGGACTTACATAGCCTATAAGTATGGATCCTTGGCTTTAATTTCCAATTGTTCCAAATGAGTGACAAACAAATGTTATAGAAAAGTTCTCAAATACAATTGAGAAATCGGACTTACATAGCCTATAAGTATGGATCCTTGGCTTTAATTTCCCATTGGTCCAAATGAGTGACAAACAAATGTTATAGAAAAATTCTCAAATACAATTGAGAAATCGGACTTACATAGCCTATAAGTATGGATCCTTGGCTTTAATTTCCCATTGGTCCAAATGAGTGACAAACAAATGTTATAGAAAAATTCTCAAATACAATTCAGAAATCGGACTTACATAGCCTATAAGTATGGATCCTTGGCTTTAATTTCCCATTGGTCCAAATGAGTGACAAACAAATGTTATAGAAAAATTCTCAAATACAATTGAGAAATCGGACTTACATAGCCTATAAGTATGGATCCTTGGCTTTAATTTCCCATTGGTCCAAATGAGTGACAAACAAATGTTATAGAAAAATTCTCAAATACAATTGAGAAATCGGACTTACATAGCGTATAAGTATGGATCCTTGGCTTTAATTTCCCATTGGTCCAAATGAGTGACAAACAAATGTTATAGAAAAATTCTCAAATACAATTGAAAAATCGGACTTACATAGCCTATAAGTATGGATCCTTGGCTTTAATTTCCCATTGGTCCAAATGAGTGACAAACAAATGTTATAGAAAAATTCTCAAATACAATTGAGAAATCGGACTTACATAGCGTATAAGTATGGATCCTTGGCTTTAATTTCCCATTGGTCCAAATGAGTGACAAACAAATGTTATAGAAAAATTCTCAAATACAATTGAGAAATCGGACTTACATAGCGTATAAGTATGGATCCTTGGCTTTAATTTCCCATTGGTCCAAATGAGTGACAAACAAATGTTATAGAAAAATTCTCAAATACAATTGAGAAATCGGACTTACATAGCGTATAAGTATGGATCCTTGGCTTTAATTTCCCATTGGTCCTAATGAGTGACAAACAAATGTTATAGAAAAATTCTCAAATACAATTGAGAAATCGGACTTACATAGCGTATAAGTATGGATCCTTGGCTTTAATTTCCCATTGGTCCAAATGAGTGACAAACAAATGTTATAGAAAAATTCTCAAATACAATTGAGAAATCGGACTTACATAGCCTATAAGTATGGATCCTTGGCTTTAATTTCCAATTGTTCCAAATGAGTGACAAACAAATGTTATAGAAAAGTTCTCAAATACAATTGAGAAATCGGACTTACATAGCCTATAAGTATGGATCCTTGGCTTTAATTTCCCATTGGTCCTAATGAGTGACAAACAAATGTTATAGAAAAATTCTCAAATACAATTGAGAAATCGGACTTACATAGCCTATAAGTATGGATCCTTGGCTTTAATTTCCCATTGGTCCTAATGAGTGACAAACAAATGTTATAGAAAAATTCTCAAATACAATTGAGAAATCGGATCCTTGGCTTTAATTTCCCATTAGTCCAAATGAGTGACAAACAAATGTTATAGAAAAATTCTCAAATACAATTGAGAAATCGGACTTACATAGCCTATAAGTATGGATCCTTGGTTTTAATTTCCAATTGTTCCAAATGAGTGACAAACAAATGTTATAGAAAAATTATCAAATACAATTGAGAAATCGGACTTACATAGCCTATAAGTATGGATCCTTGGCTTTAATTTCCCATTGGTCCAAATGAGTGACAAACAAATGTTATAGAAAAATTCTCAAATACAATTGAGAAATCGGACTTACATAGCCTATAAGTATGGATCCTTGGCTTTAATTTCCAATTGTTCCAAATGAGTGACAAACAAATGTTATAGAAAAATTCTCAAATACAATTGAGAAATCGGACTTACTTAGCCTATAAGTATGGATCCTTCGCTTTAATTTCCCATTGGTCCAAATGAGTGACAAACAAATTTTATAGAAAAATTCTCAAATACAATTGAGAAATCGGACTTACATAGCCTATAAGTATGTATCCTTGGCTTTAATTTCCCATTCGTCCAAATGAGTGACAAACAAATGTTATAGAAAAATTCTCAAATACAATTGAGAAATCGGACTTACATAGTCTATAAGTATGGAACCTTGGCTTTAATTTCCCATTGGTCCAAATGAGTGACAAACAAATGTTATAGAAAAATTCTCAAATACAATTGAGAAATCGGACTTACATAGTCTATAAGTATGGAACCTTGGCTTTAATTTCCCATTGGTCCAAATGAGTGACAAACAAATTTTATGGAAAAATTCTCAAATACAATTGAGAAATCGGACTTACATAGCCTATAAGTATGGATCCTTGGCTTTAATTTCCCATTGGTCCTAATGAGTGACAAACAAATGTTATAGAAAAATTCTCAAATACAATTGAGAAATCGGACTTACATAGCCTATAAGTATGGATCCTTGGCTTTAATTTCCCATTGGTCCAAATGAGTGACAAACAAATGTTATAGAAAAATTCTCAAATACAATTCAGAAATCGGACTTACATAGCCTATAAGTATGGATCCTTGGCTGTAATTTCCCATTGGTCCAAATGAGTGACAAACAAATGTTATAGAAAAATTCTCAAATACAATTGAGAAATCGGACTTACATAGCCTATAAGTATGGATCCTTGGCTTTAATTTCCCATTGGTCCAAATGAGTGACAAACAAATGTTATAGAAAAATTCTCAAATACAATTGAAAAATCGGACTTACATAGCGTATAAGTATGGATCCTTGGCTTTAATTTCCCATTGGTCCAAATGAGTGACAAACAAATGTTATAGAAAAATTCTCAAATACAATTGAGAAATCGGACTTACATAGCCTATAAGTATGGATCCTTGGCTTTAATTTCCCATTGGTCCAAATGAGTGACAAACAAATGTTATAGAAAAATTCTCAAATACAATTCAGAAATCGGACTTACATAGCCTATAAGTATGGATCCTTGGCTTTAATTTCCCATTGGTCCAAATGAGTGACAAACAAATGTTATAGAAAAATTCTCAAATACAATTGAGAAATCGGACTTACATAGCCTATAAGTATGGATCCTTGGCTTTAATTTCCCATTGGTCCAAATGAGTGACAAACAAATGTTATAGAAAAATTCTCAAATACAATTGAGAAATCGGACTTACATAGCGTATAAGTATGGATCCTTGGCTTTAATTTCCCATTGGTCCAAATGAGTGACAAACAAATGTTATAGAAAAATTCTCAAATACAATTGAGAAATCGGACTTACATAGCGTATAAGTATGGATCCTTGGCTTTAATTTCCCATTGGTCCAAATGAGTGACAAACAAATGTTATAGAAAAATTCTCAAATACAATTGAGAAATCGGACTTACATAGCGTATAAGTATGGATCCTTGGCTTTAATTTCCCATTGGTCCAAATGAGTGACAAACAAATGTTATAGAAAAATTCTCAAATACAATTGAGAAATCGGACTTACATAGCGTATAAGTATGGATCCTTGGCTTTAATTTCCCATTGGTCCAAATGAGTGACAAACAAATGTTATAGAAAATTTTTTAAATACAATTGAGGAATCGGACTTACATAGCCTATAAGTATGGATCCTTGGCTTTAATTACCCATTGGTCCAAATGAGTGACAAACAAATGTTATAGAAAAATTCTCAAATACAATTGAAAAATCGGACTTACATAGCCTATAAGTATGGATCCTTGGCTTTAATTTCCCATTGGTCCTAATGAGTGACAAACAAATGTTATGGAAAAATTCTCAAATACAATTGAGAAATCGGACTTACATAGCCTATAAGTATGGATCCTTGGCTTTAATTTCCCATTGGTCCAAATGAGTGACAAACAAATGTTATGGAAAAATTCTCAAATACAATTGAGAAATCGGACTTACATAGCCTATAAGTATGGATCCTTGGCTTTAATTTCCCATTGGTCCTAATGAGTGACAAACAAATGTTATAGAAAAATTCTCAAATACAATTGAGAAATCGGATCCTTGGCTTTAATTTCCCATTAGTCCAAATGAGTGACAAACAAATGTTATAGAAAAATTCTCAAATACAATTGAGAAATCGGACTTACATAGCCGATAAGTATGGATCCTTGGCTTTAATTTCCCATTGGTCCAAATGAGTGACAAACAAATGTTATAGAAAAATTCTCAAATACAATTGAGAAATCGGACTTACATAGCCGATAAGTATGGATCCTTGGCTTTAATTTCCCATTGGTCCAAATGAGTGACAAACAAATGTTATAGGAAAATTCTCAAATACAATTGAGAAATCGGACTTACATAGCCTATAAGTATGGATCCTTGGCTTTAATTTCCCATTGGTCCTAATGAGTGACAAACAAATGTTATAGAAAAATTCTCAAATACAATTGAGAAATCGGATCCTTGGCTTTAATTTCCCATTAGTCCAAATGAGTGACAAACAAATGTTATAGAAAAATTCTCAAATACAATTGAGAAATCGGACTTACATAGCCGATAAGTATGGATCCTTGGCTTTAATTTCCCATTGGTCCAAATGAGTGACAAACAAATGTTATAGAAAAATTCTCAAATACAATTGAGAAATCGGACTTACATAGCCGATAAGTATGGATCCTTGGCTTTAATTTCCCATTGGTCCAAATGAGTGACAAACAAATGTTATAGGAAAATTCTCAAATACAATTGAGAAATCGGACTTACATAGCCTATAAGTATGGATCCTTGGCTTTAATTTCCAATTGTTCCAAATGAGTGACAAACAAATGTTATAGAAAAATTCTCAAATACAATTGAAAAATCGGACTTACATAGCCTATAAGTATGGATCCTTGGCTTTAATTTCCCATTGGTCCTAATGAGTGACAAACAAATGTTATGGAAAAATTCTCAAATACAATTGAGAAATCGGACTTACATAGCCTATAAGTATGGATCCTTGGCTTTAATTTCCAATTGTTCCAAATGAGTGACAAACAAATGTTATAGAAAAATTATCAAATACAATTGAGAAATCGGACTTACATAGCCTATAAGTATGGATCCTTGGCTTTAGTTTCCCATTGGTCCAAATGAGTGACAAACAAATGTTATAGAAAAGTTCTCAAATACAATTGAGAAATCGGACTTACATAGCCTATAAGTATGGATCCTTGGCTTTAATTTCCCATTGGTCCTAATGAGTGACAAACAAATGTTATAGGAAAATTCTCAAATACAATTGAGAAATCGGACTTACATAGCCTATAAGTATGGATCCTTGGCTTTAATTTCCAATTGTTCCAAATGAGTGACAAACAAATGTTATAGAAAAGTTCTCAAATACAATTGAGAAATCGGACTTACATAGCCTATAAGTATGGATCCTTGGCTTTAATTTCCCATTGGTCCTAATGAGTGACAAACAAATGTTATAGAAAAATTCTCAAATACAATTGAGAAATCGGACTTACATAGCCTATAAGTATGGATCCTTGGCTTTAATTTCCCATTGGTCCTAATGAGTGACAAACAAATGTTATAGAAAAATTCTCAAATACAATTGAGAAATCGGATCCTTGGCTTTAATTTCCCATTAGTCCAAATGAGTGACAAACAAATGTTATAGAAAAATTCTCAAATACAATTGAGAAATCGGACTTACATAGCCTATAAGTATGGATCCTTGGTTTTAATTTCCAATTGTTCCAAATGAGTGACAAACAAATGTTATAGAAAAATTATCAAATACAATTGAGAAATCGGACTTACATAGCCTATAAGTATGGATCCTTGGCTTTAATTTCCCATTGGTCCAAATGAGTGACAAACAAATGTTATAGAAAAATTCTCAAATACAATTGAGAAATCGGACTTACATAGCCTATAAGTATGGATCCTTGGCTTTAATTTCCAATTGTTCCAAATGAGTGACAAACAAATGTTATAGAAAAATTCTCAAATACAATTGAGAAATCGGACTTACTTAGCCTATAAGTATGGATCCTTCGCTTTAATTTCCCATTGGTCCAAATGAGTGACAAACAAATTTTATAGAAAAATTCTCAAATACAATTGAGAAATCGGACTTACATAGCCTTTAAGTATGTATCCTTGGCTTTAATTTCCCATTCGTCCAAATGAGTGACAAACAAATGTTATAGAAAAATTCTCAAATACAATTGAGAAATCGGACTTACATAGTCTATAAGTATGGAACCTTGGCTTTAATTTCCCATTGGTCCAAATGAGTGACAAACAAATGTTATAGAAAAATTCTCAAATACAATTGAGAAATCGGACTTACATAGTCTATAAGTATGGAACCTTGGCTTTAATTTCCCATTGGTCCAAATGAGTGACAAACAAATTTTATGGAAAAATTCTCAAATACAATTGAGAAATCGGACTTACATAGCCTATAAGTATGGATCCTTGGCTTTAATTTCCCATTGGTCCTAATGAGTGACAAACAAATGTTATAGAAAAATTCTCAAATACAATTGAGAAATCGGACTTACATAGCCTATAAGTATGGATCCTTGGCTTTAATTTCCCATTGGTCCAAATGAGTGACAAACAAATGTTATAGAAAAATTCTCAAATACAATTCAGAAATCGGACTTACATAGCCTATAAGTATGGATCCTTGGCTTTAATTTCCCATTGGTCCAAATGAGTGACAAACAAATGTTATAGAAAAATTCTCAAATACAATTGAGAAATCGGACTTACATAGCCTATAAGTATGGATCCTTGGCTTTAATTTCCCATTGGTCCAAATGAGTGACAAACAAATGTTATAGAAAAATTCTCAAATACAATTGAAAAATCGGACTTACATAGCGTATAAGTATGGATCCTTGGCTTTAATTTCCCATTGGTCCAAATGAGTGACAAACAAATGTTATAGAAAAATTCTCAAATACAATTGAGAAATCGGACTTACATAGCCTATAAGTATGGATCCTTGGTTTTAATTTCCAATTGTTCCAAATGAGTGACAAACAAATGTTATAGAAAAATTATCAAATACAATTGAGAAATCGGACTTACATAGCCTATAAGTATGGATCCTTGGCTTTAGGTGCGGTTTATACAAGCCGGACGAGTGATTTGAGTGTAAATTTTGTATGGAAACCACTCAAAAAACTGAGTGCTTTTCATACAAAATTTACACTCAAATCACTCGTTCGGCTTGTAAAAACCGCACGTTAATTTCCCATTGGTCCAAATGAGTGACAAACAAATGTTATAGAAAAATTCTCAAATACAATTGAGAAATCGGACTTACATAGCCTATAAGTATGGATCCTTGGCTTTAATTTCCAATTGTTCCAAATGAGTGACAAACAAATGTTATAGAAAAATTCTCAAATACAATTGAGAAATCGGACTTACTTAGCCTATAAGTATGGATCCTTCGCTTTAATTTCCCATTGGTCCAAATGAGTGACAAACAAATTTTATAGAAAAATTCTCAAATACAATTGAGAAATCGGACTTACATAGCCTTTAAGTATGTATCCTTGGCTTTAATTTCCCATTCGTCCAAATGAGTGACAAACAAATGTTATAGAAAAATTCTCAAATACAATTGAGAAATCGGACTTACATAGTCTATAAGTATGGAACCTTGGCTTTAATTTCCCATTGGTCCAAATGAGTGACAAACAAATGTTATAGAAAAATTCTCAAATACAATTGAGAAATCGGACTTACATAGCGTATAAGTATGGATCCTTGGCTTTAATTTCCCATTGGTCCAAATGAGTGACAAACAAATGTTATAGAAAAATTCTCAAATACAATTGAGAAATCGGACTTACATAGCGTATAAGTATGGATCCTTGGCTTTAATTTCCCATTGGTCCAAATGAGTGACAAACAAATGTTATAGAAAATTTTTTAAATACAATTGAGGAATCGGACTTACATAGCCTATAAGTATGGATCCTTGGCTTTAATTACCCATTGGTCCAAATGAGTGACAAACAAATGTTATAGAAAAATTCTCAAATACAATTGAAAAATCGGACTTACATAGCCTATAAGTATGGATCCTTGGCTTTAATTTCCCATTGGTCCTAATGAGTGACAAACAAATGTTATGGAAAAATTCTCAAATACAATTGAGAAATCGGACTTACATAGCCTATAAGTATGGATCCTTGGCTTTAATTTCCCATTGGTCCAAATGAGTGAAAAACAAATGTTATGGAAAAATTCTCAAATACAATTGAGAAATCGGACTTACATAGCCTATAAGTATGGATCCTTGGCTTTAATTTCCCATTGGTCCTAATGAGTGACAAACAAATGTTATAGAAAAATTCTCAAATACAATTGAGAAATCGGACTTACATAGCCTATAAGTATGGATCCTTGGCTTTAATTTCCCATTGGTCCAAATGAGTGACAAACAAATGTTATAGAAAAATTCTCAAATACAATTCAGAAATCGGACTTACATAGCCTATAAGTATGGATCCTTGGCTTTAATTTCCCATTGGTCCAAATGAGTGACAAACAAATGTTATAGAAAAATTCTCAAATACAATTGAGAAATCGGACTTACATAGCCTATAAGTATGGATCCTTGGCTTTAATTTCCCATTGGTCCAAATGAGTGACAAACAAATGTTATAGAAAAATTCTCAAATACAATTGAGAAATCGGACTTACATAGCGTATAAGTATGGATCCTTGGCTTTAATTTCCCATTGGTCCAAATGAGTGACAAACAAATGTTATAGAAAAATTCTCAAATACAATTGAAAAATCGGACTTACATAGCGTATAAGTATGGATCCTTGGCTTTAATTTCCCATTGGTCCAAATGAGTGACAAACAAATGTTATAGAAAAATTCTCAAATACAATTGAGAAATCGGACTTACATAGCCTATAAGTATGGATCCTTGGCTTTAATTACCCATTGGTCCAAATGAGTGACAAACAAATGTTATAGAAAAATTCTCAAATACAATTGAAAAATCGGACTTACATAGCCTATAAGTATGGATCCTTGGCTTTAATTTCCCATTGGTCCTAATGAGTGACAAACAAATGTTATGGAAAAATTCTCAAATACAATTGAGAAATCGGACTTACATAGCCTATAAGTATGGATCCTTGGCTTTAATTTCCCATTGGTCCAAATGAGTGACAAACAAATGTTATGGAAAAATTCTCAAATACAATTGAGAAATCGGACTTACATAGCCTATAAGTATGGATCCTTGGCTTTAATTTCCCATTGGTCCTAATGAGTGACAAACAAATGTTATAGAAAAATTCTCAAATACAATTGAGAAATCGGATCCTTGGCTTTAATTTCCCATTAGTCCAAATGAGTGACAAACAAATGTTATAGAAAAATTCTCAAATACAATTGAAAAATCGGACTTACATAGCCTATAAGTATGGATCCTTGGCTTTAATTTCCCATTGGTCCTAATGAGTGACAAACAAATGTTATGGAAAAATTCTCAAATACAATTGAGAAATCGGACTTACATAGCCTATAAGTATGGATCCTTGGCATTAATTTCCCATTGGTCCAAATGAGTGAAAAACAAATGTTATGGAAAAATTCTCAAATACAATTGAGAAATCGGACTTACATAGCCTATAAGTATGGATCCTTGGCTTTAATTTCCCATTGGTCCTAATGAGTGACAAATAAATGTTATAGAAAAATTCTCAAATACAATTGAGAAATCGGACTTACATAGCCTATAAGTATGGATCCTTGGCTTTAATTTCCCATTGGTCCAAATGAGTGACAAACAAATGTTATAGAAAAATTCTCAAATACAATTGAGAAATCGGACTTACATAGCCTATAAGTATGGATCCTTGGCTTTAATTTCCAATTGTTCCAAATGAGTGACAAACAAATGTTATAGGAAAATTCTCAAATACAATTGAGAAATCGGACTTACATAGCCTATAAGTATGGATCCTTGGCTTTAATTTCCAATTGTTCCAAATGAGTGACAAACAAATGTTATAGAAAAATTATCAAATACAATTGAGAAATCGGACTTACATAGCCTATTAGTATGGATCCTTGGCTTTAATTTCCCATTGGTCCAAATGAGTGACAAACAAATGTTATAGAAAAATTCTCAAATACAATTGAGAAATCGGACTTACATAGCCTATAAGTATGGATCCTTGGCTTTAATTTCCAATTGTTCCAAATGAGTGACAAACAAATGTTATAGAAAAATTCTCAAATACAATTGAGAAATCGGACTTACATAGCCTATAAGTATGGATCCTTGGCTTTAATTTCCAATTGTTCCAAATGAGTGACAAACAAATATTATAGAAAAATTCTCAAATACAATTGAGAAATCGGACTTACATAGCCTATAAGTATGGATCCTTGGCTTTAATTTCCCATTGGTCCAAATGAGTGACAAACAAATGTTATAGAAAAATTCTCAAATACAATTGAGAAATCGGACTTACATAGCCTATAAGTATGGATCCTTGGCTTTAATTTCCCATTGGTCCAAATGAGTGACAAACAAATGTTATAGAAAAATTCTCAAATACAATTGAGAAATCGGACTTACATAGCCTATAAGTATGGATCCTTGGCTTTAATTTCCCATTGGTCCAAATGAGTGACAAACAAATGTTATAGAAAAATTCTCAAATGCAAATGAGAAATCGGACTTACATAGTCTATAAGTATGGAACGTTGGCTTTAATTTCCCAGTGGTCCAAATGAGTGACAAACAAATGTTATAGAAAAGTTCTCAAATACAATTGAGAAATCGGACTTACATAGCCTATAAGTATGGATCCTTGGCTTTAATTTCCCATTGGTCCTAATGAGTGACAAACAAATGTTATGGAAAAATTCTCAAATACAATTGAGAAATCGGACTTACATAGCCTATAAGTATGGATCCTTGGCTTTAATTTCCCATTGGTCCAAATGAGTGACAAACAAATGTTATGGAAAAATTCTCAAATACAATTGAGAAATCGGACTTACTTAGCCTATAAGTATGGATCCTTCGCTTTAATTTCCCATTGGTCCAAATGAGTGACAAACAAATTTTATAGAAAAATTCTCAAATACAATTGAGAAATCGGACTTACATAGTCTATAAGTATGGATCCTTGGCTTTAATTTCCCATTGGTCCAAATGAGTGACAAACAAATGTTATAGAAAAGTTCTCAAATACAATTGAGAAATCGGACTTACATAGCCTATAAGTATGGATCCTTGGCTTTAATTTCCCATTGGTCCAAATGAGTGACAAACAAATGTTATAGAAAAATTATCAAATACAATTGAGAAATCGGACTTACATAGTCTATAAGTATGTATCCTTGGCTTTAATTTCCCATTGGTCCAAATGAGTGACAAACAAATGTTATAGAAAAATTCTCAAATACAATTGAGAAATCGGACTTACATAGTCTATAAGTATGTATCCTTGGCTTTAATTTCCCATTGGTCCAAATGAGTGACACACAAATGTTATAGAAAAATTCTCAAATACAATTGAGAAATCGGACTTACATAGTCTATAAGTATGGAACCTTGGCTTTAATTTCCCATTGGTCCAAATGAGTGACAAACAAATGTTATAGAAAAATTCTCAAATACAATTGAGAAATCGGACTTACATAGTCTATAAGTATGGAACCTTGGCTTTAATTTCCCATTGGTCCAAATGAGTGACAAACAAATGTTATAGAAAAGTTCTCAAATACAATTGAGAAATCGGACTTACATAGCCTATAAGTATGGATCCTTGGCTTTAATTTCCCATTGGTCCTAATGAGTGACAAACAAATGTTATGGAAAAATTCTCAAATACAATTGAGAAATCGGACTTACATAGTCTATAAGTATGGAACCTTGGCTTTAATTTCCCATTGGTCCAAATGAGTGACAAACAAATGTTATAGAAAAGTTCTCAAATACAATTCAGAAATCGGACTTACATAGCCTATAAGTATGGAACCTTGGCTTTAATTTCCCATTGGTCCAAATGAGTGACAAACAAATGTTATAGAAAAGTTCTCAAATACAATTGAGAAATCGGACTTACATAGCCTATAAGTATGGATCCTTGGCTTTAATTTCCCATTGGTCCTAATGAGTGACAAACAAATGTTATGGAAAAATTCTCAAATACAATTGAGAAATCGGACTTACATAGTCTATAAGTATGGAACCTTGGCTTTAATTTCCCATTGGTCCAAATGAGTGACAAACAAATGTTAAAGAAAAGTTCTCAAATACAATTGAGAAATCGGACTTACATAGCCTATAAGTATGGATCCTTGGCTTTAATTTCCCATTGGTCCTAATGAGTGACAAACAAATGTTATGGAAAAATTCTCAAATACAATTGAGAAATCGGACTTACATAGTCTATAAGTATGGAACCTTGGCTTTAATTTCCCATTGGTCCAAATGAGTGACAAACAAATGTTATAGAAAAGTTCTCAAATACAATTGAGAAATCTGACTTACATAGCCTATAAGTATGGATCCTTGGCTTTAATTTCCCATTGGTCCAAATGAGTGACAAACAAATGTTATAGAAAAGTTCTCAAATACAATTGAGAAATCGGACTTACATAGCCTATAAGTATGGATCCTTGGCTTTAATTTCCCATTGGTCCTAATGAGTGACAAACAAATGTTATAGAAAAATTCTCAAATACAATTGAGAAATCGGGCTTACATAGCCTATAAGTATGGATCCTTGGCTTTAATTTCCCATTGGTCCAAATGAGTGACAAACAAATGTTATAGAAAAATTCTCAAATACAATTCAGAAATCGGACTTACATAGCCTATAAGTATGGATCCTTGGCTTTAATTTCCCATTGGTCCTAATGAGTGACAAACAAATGTTATAGAAAAATTCTCAAATACAATTGAGAAATCGGACTTACATAGCCTATAAGTATGGATCCTTGGCTTTAATTTCCCATTGGTCCTAATGAGTGACAAACAAATGTTATAGAAAAATTCTCAAATACAATTGAGAAATCGGACTTACATAGCCTATAAGTATGGATCCTTGGCTTTAATTTCCCATTGGTCCAAATGAGTGACAAACAAATGTTATAGAAAAATTCTCAAATACAATTGAGAAATCGGACTTACATAGCCTATAAGTACGGATCCTTGGCTTTAATTTCCCATTGGTCCAAATGAGTGACAAACAAATGTTATAGAAAAATTCTCAAATACAATTGAGAAATCGGACTTACATAGCCTATAAGTATGGATCCTTGGCTTTAATTTCCCATTGGTCCAAATGAGTGACAAACATAAATGTGCCCACAAATAGCCAAATTCCCGTAGAGCTGAACAAAATTTACACAATTTTAATCTTTAAAATTTTGTAGAAAAATTCTCAAATACAATTGAGAAATCGGACTTACATAGTCTATAAGTATGGATCCTTGGCTTTAATTTCCCATTGGTCCAAATGAGTGACAAACAAATTTTATGGAAAAATTCTCAAATACAATTGAGAAATCGGACTTACATAGTCTATAAGTATGGATCCTTGGCTTTAATTTCCCATTGGTCCAAATGAGTGACAAACAAATGTTATAGAAAAATTCTCAAATACAATTGAGAAATCGGACTTACATAGCCTATAAGTATGGATCCTTGGCTTTAATTTCCCATTGGTCCTAATGAGTGACAAACAAATGTTATAGAAAAATTCTCAAATACAATTGAGAAATCGGACTTACATAGCCTATAAGTATGGATCCTTGGCTTTAATTTCCCATTGGTCCTAATGAGTGACAAACAAATGTTATAGAAAAATTCTCAAATACAATTGAGAAATCGGACTTACATAGCCTATAAGTATGGATCCTTGGCTTTAATTTCCCATTGGTCCTAATGAGTGACAAACAAATGTTATAGAAAAATTCTCAAATACAATTGAGAAATCGGACTTACATAGCCTATAAGTATGGATCCTTGGCTTTAATTTCCCATTGGTCCTAATGAGTGACAAACAAATGTTATAGAAAAATTCTCAAATACAATTGAGAAATCGGACTTACATAGCCTATAAGTATGGATCCTTGGCTTTAATTTCCCATTGGTCCAAATGAGTGACAAACAAATGTTATAGAAAAATTCTCAAATACAATTGAAAAATCGGACTTACATAGCCTATAAGTATGGATCCTTGGCTTTAATTTCCCATTGGTCCAAATGAGTGACAAACAAATGTTATAGAAAAATTCTCAAATACAATTGAGAAATCGGACTTACATAGCCTATAAGTATGGATCCTTGGCTTTAATTTCCCATTGGTCCAAATGAGTGACAAACAAATGTTATAGAAAAATTCTCAAATACAATTGAAAAATCGGACTTACATAGCCTATAAGTATGGATCCTTGGCTTTAATTTCCCATTGGTCCAAATGAGTGACAAACAAATGTTATAGAAAAATTCTCAAATACAATTGAAAAATCGGACTTACATAGCCTATAAGTATGGATCCTTGGCTTTAATTTCCCATTGGTCCAAATGAGTGACAAACAAATTTAATGGAAAAATTCTCAAATACAATTGAGAAATCGGACTTACATAGCCTATAAGTATGGATCCTTGGCTTTAATTTCCCATTGGTCCTAATGAGTGACAAACAAATGTTATAGAAAAATTCTCAAATACAATTGAGAAATCGGACTTACATAGCCTATAAGTATGGATCCTTGGCTTTAATTTCCCATTGGTCCAAATGAGTGACAAACAAGTGTTATGGAAAAATTCTTAAATACAATTGAGAAATCGGACTTACATAGCCTATAAGTATGGATCCTTGGCTTTAATTTCCCATTGGTCCTAATGAGTGACAAACAAATGTTATAGAAAAATTCTCAAATACAATTGAGAAATCGGACTTACATAGCCTATAAGTATGGAACCTTGGCTTTAATTTCCCATTAGTCCAAATGAGTGACAAACAAATGTTATAGAAAAATTCTCAAATACAATTGAGAAATCGGACTTACATAGCCTATAAGTATGGATCCTTGGCTTTAATTTCCCATTGGTCCAAATGAGTGACAAACAAATGTTATAGAAAAATTCTCAAATACAATTGAGAAATCGGACTTACATAGCCGATAAGTATGGATCCTTGGCTTTAATTTCCCATTGGTCCAAATGAGTGACAAACAAATGTTATAGGAAAATTCTCAAATACAATTGAGAAATCGGACTTACATAGTCTATATGTATGGAACCTTGGCTTTAATTTCCCATTGGTCCAAATGAGTGACAAACAAATGTTATAGAAAAATTCTCAAATACAATTGAGAAATCGGACTTACATAGCCTATAAGTATGGAACCTTGGCTTTAATTTCCCATTGGTCCAAATGAGTGACAAACAAATGTTATAGAAAAATTCTCAAATACAATTGAGAAATCGGACTTACATAGCCTATAAGTATGGATCCTTGGCTTTAATTTCCCATTGGTCCAAATGAGTGACAAACAAATTTAATGGAAAAATTCTCAAATACAATTGAGAAATCGGACTTACATAGCCTATAAGTATGGATCCTTGGCTTTAATTTCCCATTGGTCCTAATGAGTGACAAACAAATGTTATAGAAAAATTCTCAAATACAATTGAGAAATCGGACTTACATAGCCTATAAGTATGGATCCTTGGCTTTTATTTCCCATTGGTCCAAATGAGTGACAAACAAATGTTATAGAAAAATTCTCAAATACAATTCAGAAATCGGACTTACATAGCCTATAAGTATGGATCCTTGGCTTTAATTTCCCATTGGTCCAAATGAGTGACAAACAAATGTTATAGAAAAATTCTCAAATACAATTGAGAAATCGGACTTACATAGCCTATAAGTATGGAACCTTGGCTTTGATTTCCCATTAGTCCAAATGAGTGACAAACAAATGTTATAGAAAAATTCTCAAATACAATTGAGAAATCGGACTTACATAGCCTATAAGTATGGATCCTTGGCTTTAATTTCCCATTGGTCCTAATGAGTGACAAACAAATGTTATAGAAAAATTCTCAAATACAATTGAGAAATCGGACTTACATAGCCTATAAGTATGGATCCTTGGCTTTAATTTCCCATTGGTCCTAATGAGTGACAAACAAATGTTATAGAAAAATTCTCAAATACAATTGAGAAATCGGACTTACATAGCCTATAAGTATGGATCCTTGGCTTTAATTTCCCATTGGTCCTAATGAGTGACAAACAAATGTTATAGAAAAATTCTCAAATACAATTGAGAAATCGGACTTACATAGCCTATAAGTATGGATCCTTGGCTTTAATTTCCCATTGGTCCTAATGAGTGACAAACAAATGTTATAGAAAAATTCTCAAATACAATTGAGAAATCGGACTTACATAGCCTATAAGTATGGATCCTTGGCTTTAATTTCCCATTGGTCCAAATGAGTGACAAACAAATGTTATAGAAAAATTCTCAAATACAATTGAAAAATCGGACTTACATAGCCTATAAGTATGGATCCTTGGCTTTAATTTCCCATTGGTCCAAATGAGTGACAAACAAATGTTATAGAAAAATTCTCAAATACAATTGAAAAATCGGACTTACATAGCCTATAAGTATGGATCCTTGGCTTTAATTTCCCATTGGTCCAAATGAGTGACAAACAAATGTTATAGAAAAATTCTCAAATACAATTGAGAAATCGGACTTACATAGCCTATAAGTATGGATCCTTGGCTTTAATTTCCCATTGGTCCAAATGAGTGACAAACATAAATGTGCCCACAAATAGCCAAATTCCCGTAGAGCTGAACAAAATTTACACAATTTTAATCTTTAAAATTTTGTAGAAAAATTCTCAAATACAATTGAGAAATCGGACTTACATAGTCTATAAGTATGGATCCTTGGCTTTAATTTCCCATTGGTCCAAATGAGTGACAAACAAATTTTATGGAAAAATTCTCAAATACAATTGAGAAATCGGACTTACATAGCCTATAAGTATGGATCCTTGGCTTTAATTTCCCATTGGTCCTAATGAGTGACAAACAAATGTTATAGAAAAATTCTCAAATACAATTGAGAAATCGGACTTACATAGCCTATAAGTATGGATCCTTGGCTTTAATTTCCCATTGGTCCAAATGAGTGACAAACAAATGTTATAGAAAAATTCTCAAATACAATTGAGAAATCGGACTTACATAGCCTATAAGTATGGATCCTTGGCTTTAATTTCCCATTGGTCCTAATGAGTGACAAACAAATGTTATAGAAAAATTCTCAAATACAATTGAGAAATCGGACTTACATAGCCTATAAGTATGGATCCTTGGCTTTAATTTCCCATTGGTCCTAATGAGTGACAAACAAATGTTATAGAAAAATTCTCAAATACAATTGAGAAATCGGACTTACATAGCCTATAAGTATGGATCCTTGGCTTTAATTTCCCATTGGTCCTAATGAGTGACAAACAAATGTTATAGAAAAATTCTCAAATACAATTGAGAAATCGGACTTACATAGCCTATAAGTATGGATCCTTGGCTTTAATTTCCCATTGGTCCTAATGAGTGACAAACAAATGTTATAGAAAAATTCTCAAATACAATTGAGAAATCGGACTTACATAGCCTATAAGTATGGATCCTTGGCTTTAATTTCCCATTGGTCCAAATGAGTGACAAACAAATGTTATAGAAAAATTCTCAAATACAATTGAAAAATCGGACTTACATAGCCTATAAGTATGGATCCTTGGCTTTAATTTCCCATTGGTCCAAATGAGTGACAAACAAATGTTATAGAAAAATTCTCAAATACAATTGAGAAATCGGACTTACATAGCCTATAAGTATGGATCCTTGGCTTTAATTTCCCATTGGTCCAAATGAGTGACAAACAAATGTTATAGAAAAATTCTCAAATACAATTGAGAAATCGGACTTACATAGCCTATAAGTATGGATCCTTGGCTTTAATTTCCCATTGGTCCAAATGAGTGACAAACAAATGTTATAGAAAAATTCTCAAATACAATTGAAAAATCGGACTTACATAGCCTATAAGTATGGATCCTTGGCTTTAATTTCCCATTGGTCCAAATGAGTGACAAACAAATGTTATAGAAAAATTTTCAAATACAATTCAGAAATCGGACTTACATAGCCTATAAGTATGGATCCTTGGCTTTAAATTCCCATTGGTCCAAATGAGTGACAAACAAATGTTATAGAAAAATTCTCAAATACAATTGAGAAATCGGACTTACATAGCCTATAAGTATGGATCCTTGGCTTTAATTTCCCATTGGTCCAAATGAGTGACAAACAAATGTTATAGAAAAATTCTCAAATACAATTGAGAAATCGGACTTACATAGCCTATAAGTATGGATCCTTGGCTTTAATTTCCCATTGGTCCAAATGAGTGACAAACATAAATGTGCCCACAAATAGCCAAATTCCCGTAGAGCTGAACAAAATTTACACAATTTTAATCTTTAAAATTTTGTAGAAAAATTCTCAAATACAATTGAGAAATCGGACTTACATAGTCTATAAGTATGGATCCTTGGCTTTAATTTCCCATTGGTCCAAATGAGTGACAAACAAATGTTATAGAAAAATTCTCAAATACAATTGAGAAATCGGACTTACATAGCCTATAAGTATGGATCCTTGGCTTTAATTTCCCATTGGTCCAAATGAGTGACAAACAAATGTTATAGAAAAATTCTCAAATACAATTGAGAAATCGGACTTACATAGCCTATAAGTATGGATCCTTGGCTTTAATTTCCCATTGGTCCAAATGAGTGACAAACATAAATGTGCCCACAAATAGCCAAATTCCCGTAGAGCTGAACAAAATTTACACAATTTTAATCTTTAAAATTTTGTAGAAAAATTCTCAAATACAATTGAGAAATCGGACTTACATAGTCTATAAGTATGGATCCTTGGCTTTAATTTCCCATTGGTCCAAATGAGTGACAAACAAATTTTATGGAAAAATTCTCAAATACAATTGAGAAATCGGACTTACATAGTCTATAAGTATGGATCCTTGGCTTTAATTTCCCATTGGTCCAAATGAGTGACAAACAAATGTTATAGAAAAATTCTCAAATACAATTGAGAAATCGGACTTACATAGCCTATAAGTATGGATCCTTGGCTTTAATTTCCCATTGGTCCTAATGAGTGACAAACAAATGTTATAGAAAAATTCTCAAATACAATTGAGAAATCGGACTTACATAGCCTATAAGTATGGATCCTTGGCTTTAATTTCCCATTGGTCCTAATGAGTGACAAACAAATGTTATAGAAAAATTCTCAAATACAATTGAGAAATCGGACTTACATAGCCTATAAGTATGGATCCTTGGCTTTAATTTCCCATTGGTCCTAATGAGTGACAAACAAATGTTATAGAAAAATTCTCAAATACAATTGAGAAATCGGACTTACATAGCCTATAAGTATGGAACCTTGGCTTTGATTTCCCATTAGTCCAAATGAGTGACAAACAAATGTTATAGAAAAATTCTCAAATACAATTGAGAAATCGGACTTACATAGCCTATAAGTATGGATCCTTGACTTTAAATTCCCATTGGTCCAAATGAGTGACAAACAAATGTTATAGAAAAATTCTCAAATACAATTGAGAAATCGGACTTACATAGCCTATAAGTATGGATCCTTGGCTTTAATTTCCCATTGGTCCAAATGAGTGACAAACAAATGTTATGGAAAAATTCTTAAATACAATTGAGAAATCGGACTTACATAGCCTATAAGTATGGATCCTTGGCTTTAAATTCCCATTGGTCCAAATGAGTGACAAACAAATGTTATAGAAAAATTCTCAAATACAATTGAGAAATCGGACTTACATAGCCTATAAGTATGGATCCTTGGCTTTAATTTCCCATTGGTCCTAATGAGTGACAAACAAATGTTATGGACAAATTCTCAAATACAATTGAGAAATCGGACTTACATAGCCTATAAGTATGGATCCTTGGCTTTAATTTCCCATTGGTCCTAATGAGTGACAAACAAAGTTTATAGAAAAATTCTCAAATACAATTGAGAAATCGGACTTACATAGTCTATAAGTATGGATCCTTGGCTTTAATTTCCCATTGGTCCAAATGAGTGACAAACAAATGTTATAGAAAAATTCTCAAATACAATTGAGAAATCGGACTTACATAGCCTATAAGTATGGATCCTTGGCTTTAATTTCCCATTGGTCCAAATGAGTGACAAACATAAATGTGCCCACAAATAGCCAAATTCCCGTAGAGCTGAACAAAATTTACACAATTTTAATCTTTAAAATTTTATAGAAAAATTCTCAAATACAATTGAGAAATCGGACTTACATAGCCTATAAGTATGGATCCTTGGCTTTAATTTCCCATTGGTCCAAATGAGTGACAAACAAGTGTTATGGAAAAATTCTTAAATACAATTGAGAAATCGGACTTACATAGCCTATAAGTATGGATCCTTGGCTTTAATTTCCCATTGGTCCTAATGAGTGACAAACAAATGTTATAGAAAAATTCTCAAATACAATTGAGAAATCGGACTTACATAGCCTATAAGTATGGAACCTTGGCTTTAATTTCCCATTAGTCCAAATGAGTGACAAACAAATGTTATAGAAAAATTCTCAAATACAATTGAGAAATCGGACTTACATAGCCTATAAGTATGGATCCTTGGCTTTAATTTCCCATTGGTCCAAATGAGTGACAAACAAATGTTATAGAAAAATTCTCAAATACAATTGAGAAATCGGACTTACATAGCCGATAAGTATGGATCCTTGGCTTTAATTTCCCATTGGTCCAAATGAGTGACAAACAAATGTTATAGGAAAATTCTCAAATACAATTGAGAAATCGGACTTACATAGTCTATATGTATGGAACCTTGGCTTTAATTTCCCATTGGTCCAAATGAGTGACAAACAAATGTTATAGAAAAATTCTCAAATACAATTGAGAAATCGGACTTACATAGCCTATAAGTATGGAACCTTGGCTTTAATTTCCCATTGGTCCAAATGAGTGACAAACAAATGTTATAGAAAAATTCTCAAATACAATTGAGAAATCGGACTTACATAGCCTATAAGTATGGATCCTTGGCTTTAATTTCCCATTGGTCCAAATGAGTGACAAACAAATTTAATGGAAAAATTCTCAAATACAATTGAGAAATCGGACTTACATAGCCTATAAGTATGGATCCTTGGCTTTAATTTCCCATTGGTCCTAATGAGTGACAAACAAATGTTATAGAAAAATTCTCAAATACAATTGAGAAATCGGACTTACATAGCCTATAAGTATGGATCCTTGGCTTTTATTTCCCATTGGTCCAAATGAGTGACAAACAAATGTTATAGAAAAATTCTCAAATACAATTCAGAAATCGGACTTACATAGCCTATAAGTATGGATCCTTGGCTTTAATTTCCCATTGGTCCAAATGAGTGACAAACAAATGTTATAGAAAAATTCTCAAATACAATTGAGAAATCGGACTTACATAGCCTATAAGTATGGAACCTTGGCTTTGATTTCCCATTAGTCCAAATGAGTGACAAACAAATGTTATAGAAAAATTCTCAAATACAATTGAGAAATCGGACTTACATAGCCTATAAGTATGGATCCTTGGCTTTAATTTCCCATTGGTCCTAATGAGTGACAAACAAATGTTATAGAAAAATTCTCAAATACAATTGAGAAATCGGACTTACATAGCCTATAAGTATGGATCCTTGGCTTTAATTTCCCATTGGTCCTAATGAGTGACAAACAAATGTTATAGAAAAATTCTCAAATACAATTGAGAAATCGGACTTACATAGCCTATAAGTATGGATCCTTGGCTTTAATTTCCCATTGGTCCTAATGAGTGACAAACAAATGTTATAGAAAAATTCTCAAATACAATTGAGAAATCGGACTTACATAGCCTATAAGTATGGATCCTTGGCTTTAATTTCCCATTGGTCCTAATGAGTGACAAACAAATGTTATAGAAAAATTCTCAAATACAATTGAGAAATCGGACTTACATAGCCTATAAGTATGGATCCTTGGCTTTAATTTCCCATTGGTCCAAATGAGTGACAAACAAATGTTATAGAAAAATTCTCAAATACAATTGAAAAATCGGACTTACATAGCCTATAAGTATGGATCCTTGGCTTTAATTTCCCATTGGTCCAAATGAGTGACAAACAAATGTTATAGAAAAATTCTCAAATACAATTGAGAAATCGGACTTACATAGCCTATAAGTATGGATCCTTGGCTTTAATTTCCCATTGGTCCAAATGAGTGACAAACAAATGTTATAGAAAAATTCTCAAATACAATTGAGAAATCGGACTTACATAGCCTATAAGTATGGATCCTTGGCTTTAATTTCCCATTGGTCCAAATGAGTGACAAACATAAATGTGCCCACAAATAGCCAAATTCCCGTAGAGCTGAACAAAATTTACACAATTTTAATCTTTAAAATTTTGTAGAAAAATTCTCAAATACAATTGAGAAATCGGACTTACATAGTCTATAAGTATGGATCCTTGGCTTTAATTTCCCATTGGTCCAAATGAGTGACAAACAAATTTTATGGAAAAATTCTCAAATACAATTGAGAAATCGGACTTACATAGCCTATAAGTATGGATCCTTGGCTTTAATTTCCCATTGGTCCTAATGAGTGACAAACAAATGTTATAGAAAAATTCTCAAATACAATTGAGAAATCGGACTTACATAGCCTATAAGTATGGATCCTTGGCTTTAATTTCCCATTGGTCCTAATGAGTGACAAACAAATGTTATAGAAAAATTCTCAAATACAATTGAGAAATCGGACTTACATAGCCTATAAGTATGGATCCTTGGCTTTAATTTCCCATTGGTCCTAATGAGTGACAAACAAATGTTATAGAAAAATTCTCAAATACAATTGAGAAATCGGACTTACATAGCCTATAAGTATGGATCCTTGGCTTTAATTTCCCATTGGTCCTAATGAGTGACAAACAAATGTTATAGAAAAATTCTCAAATACAATTGAGAAATCGGACTTACATAGCCTATAAGTATGGATCCTTGGCTTTAATTTCCCATTGGTCCAAATGAGTGACAAACAAATGTTATAGAAAAATTCTCAAATACAATTGAAAAATCGGACTTACATAGCCTATAAGTATGGATCCTTGGCTTTAATTTCCCATTGGTCCAAATGAGTGACAAACAAATGTTATAGAAAAATTCTCAAATACAATTGAGAAATCGGACTTACATAGCCTATAAGTATGGATCCTTGGCTTTAATTTCCCATTGGTCCTAATGAGTGACAAACAAATGTTATAGAAAAATTCTCAAATACAATTGAGAAATCGGACTTACATAGCCTATAAGTATGGATCCTTGGCTTTAATTTCCCATTGGTCCTAATGAGTGACAAACAAATGTTATAGAAAAATTCTCAAATACAATTGAGAAATCGGACTTACATAGCCTATAAGTATGGATCCTTGGCTTTAATTTCCCATTGGTCCTAATGAGTGACAAACAAATGTTATAGAAAAATTCTCAAATACAATTGAGAAATCGGACTTACATAGCCTATAAGTATGGATCCTTGGCTTTAATTTCCCATTGGTCCAAATGAGTGACAAACAAATGTTATAGAAAAATTCTCAAATACAATTGAAAAATCGGACTTACATAGCCTATAAGTATGGATCCTTGGCTTTAATTTCCCATTGGTCCAAATGAGTGACAAACAAATGTTATAGAAAAATTTTCAAATACAATTCAGAAATCGGACTTACATAGCCTATAAGTATGGATCCTTGGCTTTTATTTCCCATTGGTCCAAATGAGTGACAAACAAATGTTATAGAAAAATTCTCAAATACAATTCAGAAATCGGACTTACATAGCCTATAAGTATGGAACCTTGGCTTTAATTTCCCATTGGTCCTAATGAGTGACAAACAAATGTTATAGAAAAATTCTCAAATACAATTGAGAAATCGGACTTACATAGCCTATAAGTATGGATCCTTGGCTTTAATTTCCCATTGGTCCAAATGAGTGACAAACAAATGTTATAGAAAAATTCTCAAATACAATTGAAAAATCGGACTTACATAGCCTATAAGTATGGATCCTTGGCTTTAATTTCCCATTGGTCCAAATGAGTGACAAACAAATGTTATAGAAAAATTCTCAAATACAATTGAGAAATCGGACTTACATAGCCTATAAGTATGGATCCTTGGCTTTAATTTCCCATTGGTCCAAATGAGTGACAAACAAATGTTATAGAAAAATTCTCAAATACAATTGAAAAATCGGACTTACATAGCCTATAAGTATGGATCCTTGGCTTTAATTTCCCATTGGTCCAAATGAGTGACAAACAAATGTTATAGAAAAATTTTCAAATACAATTCAGAAATCGGACTTACATAGCCTATAAGTATGGATCCTTGGCTTTTATTTCCCATTGGTCCAAATGAGTGACAAACAAATGTTATAGAAAAATTCTCAAATACAATTCAGAAATCGGACTTACATAGCCTATAAGTATGGATCCTTGGCTTTAATTTCCCATTGGTCCAAATGAGTGACAAACAAATGTTATAGAAAAATTCTCAAATACAATTGAGAAATCGGACTTACATAGCCTATAAGTATGGAACCTTGGCTTTGATTTCCCATTAGTCCAAATGAGTGACAAACAAATGTTATAGAAAAATTCTCAAATACAATTGAGAAATCGGACTTACATAGCCTATAAGTATGGATCCTTGGCTTTAATTTCCCATTGGTCCTAATGAGTGACAAACAAATGTTATAGAAAAATTCTCAAATACAATTGAGAAATCGGACTTACATAGCCTATAAGTATGGATCCTTGGCTTTAATTTCCCATTGGTCCTAATGAGTGACAAACAAATGTTATAGAAAAATTCTCAAATACAATTGAGAAATCGGACTTACATAGCCTATAAGTATGGATCCTTGGCTTTAATTTCCCATTGGTCCTAATGAGTGACAAACAAATGTTATAGAAAAATTCTCAAATACAATTGAGAAATCGGACTTACATAGCCTATAAGTATGGATCCTTGGCTTTAATTTCCCATTGGTCCTAATGAGTGACAAACAAATGTTATAGAAAAATTCTCAAATACAATTGAGAAATCGGACTTACATAGCCTATAAGTATGGATCCTTGGCTTTAATTTCCCATTGGTCCAAATGAGTGACAAACAAATGTTATAGAAAAATTCTCAAATACAATTGAAAAATCGGACTTACATAGCCTATAAGTATGGATCCTTGGCTTTAATTTCCCATTGGTCCAAATGAGTGACAAACAAATGTTATAGAAAAATTCTCAAATACAATTGAGAAATCGGACTTACATAGCCTATAAGTATGGATCCTTGGCTTTAATTTCCCATTGGTCCAAATGAGTGACAAACAAATGTTATAGAAAAATTCTCAAATACAATTGAGAAATCGGACTTACATAGCCTATAAGTATGGATCCTTGGCTTTAATTTCCCATTGGTCCAAATGAGTGACAAACATAAATGTGCCCACAAATAGCCAAATTCCCGTAGAGCTGAACAAAATTTACACAATTTTAATCTTTAAAATTTTGTAGAAAAATTCTCAAATACAATTGAGAAATCGGACTTACATAGTCTATAAGTATGGATCCTTGGCTTTAATTTCCCATTGGTCCAAATGAGTGACAAACAAATTTTATGGAAAAATTCTCAAATACAATTGAGAAATCGGACTTACATAGCCTATAAGTATGGATCCTTGGCTTTAATTTCCCATTGGTCCTAATGAGTGACAAACAAATGTTATAGAAAAATTCTCAAATACAATTGAGAAATCGGACTTACATAGCCTATAAGTATGGATCCTTGGCTTTAATTTCCCATTGGTCCTAATGAGTGACAAACAAATGTTATAGAAAAATTCTCAAATACAATTGAGAAATCGGACTTACATAGCCTATAAGTATGGATCCTTGGCTTTAATTTCCCATTGGTCCTAATGAGTGACAAACAAATGTTATAGAAAAATTCTCAAATACAATTGAGAAATCGGACTTACATAGCCTATAAGTATGGATCCTTGGCTTTAATTTCCCATTGGTCCTAATGAGTGACAAACAAATGTTATAGAAAAATTCTCAAATACAATTGAGAAATCGGACTTACATAGCCTATAAGTATGGATCCTTGGCTTTAATTTCCCATTGGTCCAAATGAGTGACAAACAAATGTTATAGAAAAATTCTCAAATACAATTGAAAAATCGGACTTACATAGCCTATAAGTATGGATCCTTGGCTTTAATTTCCCATTGGTCCAAATGAGTGACAAACAAATGTTATAGAAAAATTCTCAAATACAATTGAGAAATCGGACTTACATAGCCTATAAGTATGGATCCTTGGCTTTAATTTCCCATTGGTCCAAATGAGTGACAAACAAATGTTATAGAAAAATTCTCAAATACAATTGAAAAATCGGACTTACATAGCCTATAAGTATGGATCCTTGGCTTTAATTTCCCATTGGTCCAAATGAGTGACAAACAAATGTTATAGAAAAATTTTCAAATACAATTCAGAAATCGGACTTACATAGCCTATAAGTATGGATCCTTGGCTTTAAATTCCCATTGGTCCAAATGAGTGACAAACAAATGTTATAGGAAAATTCTCAAATACAATTGAGAAATCGGACTTACATATTCTATATGTATGGAACCTTGGCTTTAATTTCCCATTGGTCCAAATGAGTGACAAACAAATGTTATAGAAAAATTCTCAAATACAATTGAGAAATCGGACTTACATAGCCTATAAGTATGGATCCTTGGCTTTAATTTCCCATTGGTCCAAATGAGTGACAAACAAATTTAATGGAAAAATTCTCAAATACAATTGAGAAATCGGACTTACATAGCCTATAAGTATGGATCCTTGGCTTTAATTTCCCATTGGTCCTAATGAGTGACAAACAAATGTTATAGAAAAATTCTCAAATACAATTGAGAAATCGGACTTACATAGCCTATAAGTATGGATCCTTGGCTTTTATTTCCCATTGGTCCAAATGAGTGACAAACAAATGTTATAGAAAAATTCTCAAATACAATTCAGAAATCGGACTTACATAGCCTATAAGTATGGATCCTTGGCTTTAATTTCCCATTGGTCCAAATGAGTGACAAACAAATGTTATAGAAAAATTCTCAAATACAATTGAGAAATCGGACTTACATAGCCTATAAGTATGGATCCTTGGCTTTAATTTCCCATTAGTCCAAATGAGTGACAAACAAATGTTATAGAAAAATTCTCAAATACAATTGAGAAATCGGACTTACATAGCCTATAAGTATGGAACCTTGGCTTTGATTTCCCATTAGTCCAAATGAGTGACAAACAAATGTTATAGAAAAATTCTCAAATACAATTGAGAAATCGGACTTACATAGCCTATAAGTATGGATCCTTGGCTTTAATTTCCCATTGGTCCTAATGAGTGACAAACAAATGTTATAGAAAAATTCTCAAATACAATTGAGAAATCGGACTTACATAGCCTATAAGTATGGATCCTTGGCTTTAATTTCCCATTGGTCCTAATGAGTGACAAACAAATGTTATAGAAAAATTCTCAAATACAATTGAGAAATCGGACTTACATAGCCTATAAGTATGGATCCTTGGCTTTAATTTCCCATTGGTCCTAATGAGTGACAAACAAATGTTATAGAAAAATTCTCAAATACAATTGAGAAATCGGACTTACATAGCCTATAAGTATGGATCCTTGGCTTTAATTTCCCATTGGTCCTAATGAGTGACAAACAAATGTTATAGAAAAATTCTCAAATACAATTGAGAAATCGGACTTACATAGCCTATAAGTATGGATCCTTGGCTTTAATTTCCCATTGGTCCAAATGAGTGACAAACAAATGTTATAGAAAAATTCTCAAATACAATTGAAAAATCGGACTTACATAGCCTATAAGTATGGATCCTTGGCTTTAATTTCCCATTGGTCCAAATGAGTGACAAACAAATGTTATAGAAAAATTCTCAAATACAATTGAGAAATCGGACTTACATAGCCTATAAGTATGGATCCTTGGCTTTAATTTCCCATTGGTCCAAATGAGTGACAAACAAATGTTATAGAAAAATTCTCAAATACAATTGAGAAATCGGACTTACATAGCCTATAAGTATGGATCCTTGGCTTTAATTTCCCATTGGTCCAAATGAGTGACAAACATAAATGTGCCCACAAATAGCCAAATTCCCGTAGAGCTGAACAAAATTTACACAATTTTAATCTTTAAAATTTTGTAGAAAAATTCTCAAATACAATTGAGAAATCGGACTTACATAGCCTATAAGTATGGATCCTTGGCTTTAATTTCCCATTGGTCCAAATGAGTGACAAACAAATGTTATAGAAAAATTCTCAAATACAATTGAGAAATCGGACTTACATAGCCTATAAGTATGGATCCTTGGCTTTAATTTCCCATTGGTCCAAATGAGTGACAAACAAATGTTATAGAAAAATTCTCAAATACAATTGAGAAATCGGACTTACATAGCCTATAAGTATGGATCCTTGGCTTTAATTTCCCATTGGTCCTAATGAGTGACAAACAAATGTTATAGAAAAATTCTCAAATACAATTGAGAAATCGGACTTACATAGCCTATAAGTATGGATCCTTGGCTTTAATTTCCCATTGGTCCTAATGAGTTACAAACAAATGTTATAGAAAAATTCTCAAATACAATTGAGAAATCGGACTTACATAGCCTATAAGTATGGATCCTTGGCTTTAATTTCCCATTGGTCCTAATGAGTGACAAACAAATGTTATAGAAAAATTCTCAAATACAATTGAGAAATCGGACTTACATAGCCTATAAGTATGGATCCTTGGCTTTAATTTCCCATTGGTCCTAATGAGTGACAAACAAATGTTATAGAAAAATTCTCAAATACAATTGAGAAATCGGACTTACATAGCCTATAAGTATGGATCCTTGGCTTTAATTTCCCATTGGTCCAAATGAGTGACAAACAAATGTTATAGAAAAATTCTCAAATACAATTGAAAAATCGGACTTACATAGCCTATAAGTATGGATCCTTGGCTTTAATTTCCCATTGGTCCAAATGAGTGACAAACAAATGTTATAGAAAAATTCTCAAATACAATTGAGAAATCGGACTTACATAGCCTATAAGTATGGATCCTTGGCTTTAATTTCCCATTGGTCCAAATGAGTGACAAACAAATGTTATAGAAAAATTCTCAAATACAATTGAGAAATCGGACTTACATAGCCTATAAGTATGGATCCTTGGCTTTAATTTCCCATTGGTCCAAATGAGTGACAAACAAATGTTATAGAAAAATTCTCAAATACAATTGAAAAATCGGACTTACATAGCCTATAAGTATGGATCCTTGGCTTTAATTTCCCATTGGTCCAAATGAGTGACAAACAAATGTTATAGAAAAATTCTCAAATACAATTGAGAAATCGGACTTACATAGCCTATAAGTATGGAACCTTGGCTTTAATTTCCCATTGGTCCAAATGAGTGACAAACAAATGTTATAGAAAAATTCTCAAATACAATTGAGAAATCGGACTTACATAGCCTATAAGTATGGATCCTTGGCTTTAATTTCCCATTGGTCCAAATGAGTGACAAACAAATTTAATGGAAAAATTCTCAAATACAATTGAGAAATCGGACTTACATAGCCTATAAGTATGGATCCTTGGCTTTAATTTCCCATTGGTCCTAATGAGTGACAAACAAATGTTATAGAAAAATTCTCAAATACAATTGAGAAATCGGACTTACATAGCCTATAAGTATGGATCCTTGGCTTTTATTTCCCATTGGTCCAAATGAGTGACAAACAAATGTTATAGAAAAATTCTCAAATACAATTGAGAAATCGGACTTACATAGCCTATAAGTATGGATCCTTGGCTTTAATTTCCCATTGGTCCAAATGAGTGACAAACATAAATGTGCCCACAAATAGCCAAATTCCCGTAGAGCTGAACAAAATTTACACAATTTTAATCTTTAAAATTTTGTAGAAAAATTCTCAAATACAATTGAGAAATCGGACTTACATAGCCTATAAGTATGGATCCTTGGCTTTTATTTCCCATTGGTCCAAATGAGTGACAAACAAATGTTATAGAAAAATTCTCAAATACAATTGAGAAATCGGACTTACATAGCCTATAAGTATGGATCCTTGGCTTTAATTTCCCATTGGTCCAAATGAGTGACAAACATAAATGTGCCCACAAATAGCCAAATTCCCGTAGAGCTGAACAAAATTTACACAATTTTAATCTTTAAAATTTTGTAGAAAAATTCTCAAATACAATTGAGAAATCGGACTTACATAGTCTATAAGTATGGATCCTTGGCTTTAATTTCCCATTGGTCCAAATGAGTGACAAACAAATTTTATGGAAAAATTCTCAAATACAATTGAGAAATCGGACTTACATAGTCTATAAGTATGGATCCTTGGCTTTAATTTCCCATTGGTCCAAATGAGTGACAAACAAATGTTATAGAAAAATTTTCAAATACAATTCAGAAATCGGACTTACATAGCCTATAAGTATGGATCCTTGGCTTTAAATTCCCATTGGTCCAAATGAGTGACAAACAAATGTTATAGAAAAATTCTCAAATACAATTGAGAAATCGGACTTACATAGCCTATAAGTATGGATCCTTGGCTTTAATTTCCCATTGGTCCAAATGAGTGACAAACAAATGTTATAGAAAAATTCTCAAATACAATTGAGAAATCGGACTTACATAGCCTATAAGTATGGATCCTTGGCTTTAATTTCCCATTGGTCCAAATGAGTGACAAACAAATGTTATAGAAAAATTCTCAAATACAATTGTAAAATCGGACTTACATAGCCTATAAGTATGGATCCTTGGCTTTAATTTCCCATTGGTCCAAATGAGTGACAAACAAATGTTATAGAAAAATTCTCAAATACAATTGAGAAATCGGACTTACATAGCCTATAAGTATGGATCCTTGGCTTTAATTTCCCATTGGTCCAAATGAGTGACAAACAAATGTTATAGAAAAATTCTCAAATACAATTGAGAAATCGGACTTACATAGCCTATAAGTATGGATCCTTGGCTTTAATTTCCCATTGGTCCAAATGAGTGACAAACATAAATGTGCCCACAAATAGCCAAATTCCCGTAGAGCTGAACAAAATTTACACAATTTTAATCTTTAAAATTTTGTAGAAAAATTCTCAAATACAATTGAGAAATCGGACTTACATAGTCTATAAGTATGGATCCTTGGCTTTAATTTCCCATTGGTCCAAATGAGTGACAAACAAATGTTATAGAAAAATTTTCAAATACAATTCAGAAATCGGACTTACATAGCCTATAAGTATGGATCCTTGGCTTTAAATTCCCATTGGTCCAAATGAGTGACAAACAAATGTTATAGAAAAATTCTCAAATACAATTGAGAAATCGGACTTACATAGCCTATAAGTATGGATCCTTGGCTTTAATTTCCCATTGGTCCAAATGAGTGACAAACAAATGTTATGGAAAAATTCTTAAATACAATTGAGAAATCGGACTTACATAGCCTATAAGTATGGATCCTTGGCTTTAAATTCCCATTGGTCCAAATGAGTGACAAACAAATGTTATAGAAAAATTCTCAAATACAATTGAGAAATCGGACTTACATAGCCTATAAGTATGGATCCTTGGCTTTAATTTCCCATTGGTCCTAATGAGTGACAAACAAATGTTATGGAAAAATTCTCAAATACAATTGAGAAATCGGACTTACATAGCCTATAAGTATGGATCCTTGGCTTTAATTTCCCATTGGTCCAAATGAGTGACAAACATAAATGTGCCCACAAATAGCCAAATTCCCGTAGAGCTGAACAAAATTTACACAATTTTAATCTTTAAAATTTTGTAGAAAAATTCTCAAATACAATTGAGAAATCGGACTTACATAGTCTATAAGTATGGATCCTTGGCTTTAATTTCCCATTGGTCCAAATGAGTGACAAACAAATTTTATGGAAAAATTCTCAAATACAATTGAGAAATCGGACTTACATAGTCTATAAGTATGGATCCTTGGCTTTAATTTCCCATTGGTCCAAATGAGTGACAAACAAATGTTATAGAAAAATTTTCAAATACAATTCAGAAATCGGACTTACATAGCCTATAAGTATGGATCCTTGGCTTTAAATTCCCATTGGTCCAAATGAGTGACAAACAAATGTTATAGAAAAATTCTCAAATACAATTGAGAAATCGGACTTACATAGCCTATAAGTATGGATCCTTGGCTTTAATTTCCCATTGGTCCAAATGAGTGACAAACAAATGTTATGGAAAAATTCTTAAATACAATTGAGAAATCGGACTTACATAGCCTATAAGTATGGATCCTTGGCTTTAAATTCCCATTGGTCCAAATGAGTGACAAACAAATGTTATAGAAAAATTCTCAAATACAATTGAGAAATCGGACTTACATAGCCTATAAGTATGGATCCTTGGCTTTAATTTCCCATTGGTCCTAATGAGTGACAAACAAATGTTATGGAAAAATTCTCAAATACAATTGAGAAATCGGACTTACATAGCCTATAAGTATGGATCCTTGGCTTTAATTTCCCATTGGTCCTAATGAGTGACAAACAAAGTTTATAGAAAAATTCTCAAATACAATTGAGAAATCGGACTTACATAGTCTATAAGTATGGATCCTTGGCTTTAATTTCCCATTGGTCCAAATGAGTGACAAACAAATGTTATAGAAAAATTCTCAAATACAATTGAGAAATCGGACTTACATAGCCTATAAGTATGGATCCTTGGCTTTAATTTCCCATTGGTCCAAATGAGTGACAAACATAAATGTGCCCACAAATAGCCAAATTCCCGTAGAGCTGAACAAAATTTACACAATTTTAATCTTTAAAATTTTATAGAAAAATTCTCAAATACAATTGAGAAATCGGACTTACATAGCCTATAAGTATGGATCCTTGGCTTTAATTTCCCATTGGTCCAAATGAGTGACAAACAAGTGTTATGGAAAAATTCTTAAATACAATTGAGAAATCGGACTTACATAGCCTATAAGTATGGATCCTTGGCTTTAATTTCCCATTGGTCCTAATGAGTGACAAACAAATGTTATAGAAAAATTCTCAAATACAATTGAGAAATCGGACTTACATAGCCTATAAGTATGGAACCTTGGCTTTAATTTCCCATTAGTCCAAATGAGTGACAAACAAATGTTATAGAAAAATTCTCAAATACAATTGAGAAATCGGACTTACATAGCCGATAAGTATGGATCCTTGGCTTTAATTTCCCATTGGTCCAAATGAGTGACAAACAAATGTTATAGAAAAATTCTCAAATACAATTGAGAAATCGGACTTACATAGCCGATAAGTATGGATCCTTGGCTTTAATTTCCCATTGGTCCAAATGAGTGACAAACAAATGTTATAGGAAAATTCTCAAATACAATTGAGAAATCGGACTTACATAGCCTATAAGTATGGAACCTTGGCTTTAATTTCCCATTAGTCCAAATGAGTGACAAACAAATGTTATAGAAAAATTCTCAAATACAATTGAGAAATCGGACTTACATAGCCTATAAGTATGGAACCTTGGCTTTAATTTCCCATTGGTCCAAATGAGTGACAAACAAATGTTATAGAAAAATTCTCAAATACAATTGAGAAATCGGACTTACATAGCCTATAAGTATGGATCCTTGGCTTTAATTTCCCATTGGTCCAAATGAGTGACAAACAAATTTAATGGAAAAATTCTCAAATACAATTGAGAAATCGGACTTACATAGCCTATAAGTATGGATCCTTGGCTTTAATTTCCCATTGGTCCTAATGAGTGACAAACAAATGTTATAGAAAAATTCTCAAATACAATTGAGAAATCGGACTTACATAGCCTATAAGTATGGATCCTTGGCTTTTATTTCCCATTGGTCCAAATGAGTGACAAACAAATGTTATAGAAAAATTCTCAAATACAATTCAGAAATCGGACTTACATAGCCTATAAGTATGGAACCTTGGCTTTAATTTCCCATTGGTCCAAATGAGTGACAAACAAATGTTATAGAAAAATTCTCAAATACAATTGAGAAATCGGACTTACATAGCCTATAAGTATGGATCCTTGGCTTTAATTTCCCATTGGTCCAAATGAGTGACAAACAAATTTAATGGAAAAATTCTCAAATACAATTGAGAAATCGGACTTACATAGCCTATAAGTATGGAACCTTGGCTTTGATTTCCCATTAGTCCAAATGAGTGACAAACAAATGTTATAGAAAAATTCTCAAATACAATTGAGAAATCGGACTTACATAGCCTATAAGTATGGATCCTTGGCTTTAATTTCCCATTGGTCCTAATGAGTGACAAACAAATGTTATAGAAAAATTCTCAAATACAATTGAGAAATCGGACTTACATAGCCTATAAGTATGGATCCTTGGCTTTAATTTCCCATTGGTCCTAATGAGTGACAAACAAATGTTATAGAAAAATTCTCAAATACAATTGAGAAATCGGACTTACATAGCCTATAAGTATGGATCCTTGGCTTTAATTTCCCATTGGTCCTAATGAGTGACAAACAAATGTTATAGAAAAATTCTCAAATACAATTGAGAAATCGGACTTACATAGCCTATAAGTATGGATCCTTGGCTTTAATTTCCCATTGGTCCAAATGAGTGACAAACAAATGTTATAGAAAAATTCTCAAATACAATTGAAAAATCGGACTTACATAGCCTATAAGTATGGATCCTTGGCTTTAATTTCCCATTGGTCCAAATGAGTGACAAACAAATGTTATAGAAAAATTCTCAAATACAATTGAGAAATCGGACTTACATAGCCTATAAGTATGGATCCTTGGCTTTAATTTCCCATTGGTCCAAATGAGTGACAAACAAATGTTATAGAAAAATTCTCAAATACAATTGAGAATCGGACTTACATAGCCTATAAGTATGGATCCTTGGCTTTAATTTCCCATTGGTCCAAATGAGTGACAAACATAAATGTGCCCACAAATAGCCAAATTCCCGTAGAGCTGAACAAAATTTACACAATTTTAATCTTTAAAATTTTGTAGAAAAATTCTCAAATACAATTGAGAAATCGGACTTACATAGTCTATAAGTATGGATCCTTGGCTTTAATTTCCCATTGGTCCAAATGAGTGACAAACAAATTTTATGGAAAAATTCTCAAATACAATTGAGAAATCGGACTTACATAGCCTATAAGTATGGATCCTTGGCTTTAAATTCCCATTGGTCCAAATGAGTGACAAACAAATGTTATAGAAAAATTCTCAAATACAATTGAGAAATCGGACTTACATAGCCTATAAGTATGGATCCTTGGCTTTAATTTCCCATTGGTCCAAATGAGTGACAAGCAAATGTTATAGAAAAATTCTCAAATACAATTGAGAAATCGGACTTACATAGCCTATAAGTATGGATCCTTGGCTTTAATTTCCCATTGGTCCAAATGAGTGACAAACATAAATGTGCCCACAAATAGCCAAATTCCCGTAGAGCTGAACAAAATTTACACAATTTTAATCTTTAAAATTTTGTAGAAAAATTCTCAAATACAATTGAGAAATCGGACTTACATAGTCTATAAGTATGGATCCTTGGCTTTAATTTCCCATTGGTCCAAATGAGTGACAAACAAATTTTATGGAAAAATTCTCAAATACAATTGAGAAATCGGACTTACATAGTCTATAAGTATGGATCCTTGGCTTTAATTTCCCATTGGTCCAAATGAGTGACAAACAAATGTTATAGAAAAATTCTCAAATACAATTGAGAAATCGGACTTAAATAGTCTATAAGTATGGATCCTTGGCTTTAATTTCCCATTGGTCCAAATGAGTGACAAACAAATGTTATAGAAAAATTCTCAAATACAATTGAGAAATCGGACTTACATAGCCTATAAGTATGGATCCTTGGCTTTAAATTCCCATTGGTCCAAATGAGTGACAAACAAATGTTATAGAAAAATTCTCAAATACAATTGAGAAATCGGACTTACATAGTCTATAAGTATGGATCCTTGGCTTTAATTTCCCATTGGTCCAAATGAGTGACAAACAAATTTTATGGAAAAATTCTCAAATACAATTGAGAAATCGGACTTACATAGTCTATAAGTATGGATCCTTGGCTTTAATTTCCCATTGGTCCAAATGAGTGACAAACAAATGTTATAGAAAAATTTTCAAATACAATTCAGAAATCGGACTTACATAGCCTATAAGTATGGATCCTTGGCTTTAAATTCCCATTGGTCCAAATGAGTGACAAACAAATGTTATAGAAAAATTCTCAAATACAATTGAGAAATCGGACTTACATAGCCTATAAGTATGGAACCTTGGCTTTAATTTCCCATTGGTCCAAATGAGTGACAAACAAATGTTATAGAAAAATTCTCAAATACAATTGAGAAATCGGACTTACATAGCCTATAAGTATGGATCCTTGGCTTTAATTTCCCATTGGTCCAAATGAGTGACAAACAAATTTAATGGAAAAATTCTCAAATACAATTGAGAAATCGGACTTACATAGCCTATAAGTATGGATCCTTGGCTTTAATTTCCCATTGGTCCTAATGAGTGACAAACAAATGTTATAGAAAAATTCTCAAATACAATTGAGAAATCGGACTTACATAGCCTATAAGTATGGATCCTTGGCTTTTATTTCCCATTGGTCCAAATGAGTGACAAACAAATGTTATAGAAAAATTCTCAAATACAATTCAGAAATCGGACTTACATAGCCTATAAGTATGGATCCTTGGGTTTAATTTCCCATTGGTCCAAATGAGTGACAAACAAATGTTATAGAAAAATTCTCAAATACAATTGAGAAATCGGACTTACATAGCCTATAAGTATGGATCCTTGGCTTTAATTTCCCATTAGTCCAAATGAGTGACAAACAAATGTTATAGAAAAATTCTCAAATACAATTGAGAAATCGGACTTACATAGCCTATAAGTATGGAACCTTGGCTTTGATTTCCCATTAGTCCAAATGAGTGACAAACAAATGTTATAGAAAAATTCTCAAATACAATTGAAAAATCGGACTTACATAGCCTATAAGTATGGATCCTTGGCTTTAATTTCCCATTGGTCCTAATGAGTGACAAACAAATGTTATAGAAAAATTCTCAAATACAATTGAGAAATCGGACTTACATAGCCTATAAGTATGGATCCTTGGCTTTAATTTCCCATTGGTCCTAATGAGTGACAAACAAATGTTATAGAAAAATTCTCAAATACAATTGAGAAATCGGACTTACATAGCCTATAAGTATGGATCCTTGGCTTTAATTTCCCATTGGTCCTAATGAGTGACAAACAAATGTTATAGAAAAATTCTCAAATACAATTGAGAAATCGGACTTACATAGCCTATAAGTATGGATCCTTGGCTTTAATTTCCCATTGGTCCTAATGAGTGACAAACAAATGTTATAGAAAAATTCTCAAATACAATTGAGAAATCGGACTTACATAGCCTATAAGTATGGATCCTTGGCTTTAATTTCCCATTGGTCCAAATGAGTGACAAACAAATGTTATAGAAAAATTCTCAAATACAATTGAAAAATCGGACTTACATAGCCTATAAGTATGGATCCTTGGCTTTAATTTCCCATTGGTCCAAATGAGTGACAAACAAATGTTATAGAAAAATTCTCAAATACAATTGAGAAATCGGACTTACATAGCCTATAAGTATGGATCCTTGGCTTTAATTTCCCATTGGTCCAAATGAGTGACAAACAAATGTTATAGAAAAATTCTCAAATACAATTGAGAAATCGGACTTACATAGCCTATAAGTATGGATCCTTGGCTTTAATTTCCCATTGGTCCAAATGAGTGACAAACAAATGTTATAGAAAAATTCTCAAATACAATTGAGAAATCGGACTTACATAGCCTATAAGTATGGATCCTTGGCTTTAATTTCCCATTGGTCCAAATGAGTGACAAACATAAATGTGCCCACAAATAGCCAAATTCCCGTAGAGCTGAACAAAATTTACACAATTTTAATCTTTAAAATTTTGTAGAAAAATTCTCAAATACAATTGAGAAATCGGACTTACATAGTCTATAAGTATGGATCCTTGGCTTTAATTTCCCATTGGTCCAAATGAGTGACAAACAAATTTTATGGAAAAATTCTCAAATACAATTGAGAAATCGGACTTACATAGTCTATAAGTATGGATCCTTGGCTTTAATTTCCCATTGGTCCAAATGAGTGACAAACAAATGTTATAGAAAAATTTTCAAATACAATTCAGAAATCGGACTTACATAGCCTATAAGTATGGATCCTTGGCTTTAAATTCCCATTGGTCCAAATGAGTGACAAACAAATGTTATAGAAAAATTCTCAAATACAATTGAGAAATCGGACTTACATAGCCTATAAGTATGGATCCTTGGCTTTAATTTCCCATTGGTCCAAATGAGTGACAAACAAATGTTATGGAAAAATTCTTAAATACAATTGAGAAATCGGACTTACATAGCCTATAAGTATGGATCCTTGGCTTTAAATTCCCATTGGTCCAAATGAGTGACAAACAAATGTTATAGAAAAATTCTCAAATACAATTGAGAAATCGGACTTACATAGCCTATAAGTATGGATCCTTGGCTTTAATTTCCCATTGGTCCTAATGAGTGACAAACAAATGTTATGGAAAAATTCTCAAATACAATTGAGAAATCGGACTTACATAGCCTATAAGTATGGATCCTTGGCTTTAATTTCCCATTGGTCCTAATGAGTGACAAACAAAGTTTATAGAAAAATTCTCAAATACAATTGAGAAATCGGACTTACATAGTCTATAAGTATGGATCCTTGGCTTTAATTTCCCATTGGTCCAAATGAGTGACAAACAAATGTTATAGAAAAATTCTCAAATACAATTGAGAAATCGGTTTTACATAGCCTATAAGTATGGATCCTTGGCTTTAATTTCCCATTGGTCCAAATGAGTGACAAACATAAATGTGCCCACAAATAGCCAAATTCCCGTAGAGCTGAACAAAATTTACACAATTTTAATCTTTAAAATTTTATAGAAAAATTCTCAAATACAATTGAGAAATCGGACTTACATAGCCTATAAGTATGGATCCTTGGCTTTAATTTCCCATTGGTCCAAATGAGTGACAAACAAATGTTATAGGAAAATTCTCAAATACAATTGAGAAATCGGACTTACATAGTCTATATGTATGGAACCTTGGCTTTAATTTCCCATTGGTCCAAATGAGTGACAAACAAATGTTATAGAAAAATTCTCAAATACAATTGAGAAATCGGACTTACATAGCCTATAAGTATGGAACCTTGGCTTTAATTTCCCATTGGTCCAAATGAGTGACAAACAAATGTTATAGAAAAATTCTCAAATACAATTGAGAAATCGGACTTACATAGCCTATAAGTATGGATCCTTGGCTTTAATTTCCCATTGGTCCAAATGAGTGACAAACAAATTTAATGGAAAAATTCTCAAATACAATTGAGAAATCGGACTTACATAGCCTATAAGTATGGATCCTTGGCTTTAATTTCCCATTGGTCCTAATGAGTGACAAACAAATGTTATAGAAAAATTCTCAAATACAATTGAGAAATCGGACTTACATAGCCTATAAGTATGGATCCTTGGCTTTTATTTCCCATTGGTCCAAATGAGTGACAAACAAATGTTATAGAAAAATTCTCAAATACAATTCAGAAATCGGACTTACATAGCCTATAAGTATGGATCCTTGGCTTTTATTTCCCATTGGTCCAAATGAGTGACAAACAAATGTTATGGAAAAATTCTCAAATACAATTGAGAAATCGGACTTACATAGCCTATAAGTATGGATCCTTGGCTTTAATTTCCCATTGGTCCTAATGAGTGACAAACAAATGTTATAGAAAAATTCTCAAATACAATTGAGAAATCGGACTTACATAGCCTATAAGTATGGATCCTTGGCTTTAATTTCCCATTGGTCCAAATGAGTGACAAACAAATGTTATAGAAAAATTCTCAAATACAATTGAGAAATCGGACTTACATAGCCTATAAGTATGGATCCTTGGCTTTAATTTCCCATTGGTCCTAATGAGTGACAAACAAATGTTATAGAAAAATTCTCAAATACAATTGAGAAATCGGACTTACATAGCCTATAAGTATGGATCCTTGGCTTTAATTTCCCATTGGTCCTAATGAGTGACAAACAAATGTTATAGAAAAATTCTCAAATACAATTGAGAAATCGGACTTACATAGCCTATAAGTATGGATCCTTGGCTTTTATTTCCCATTGGTCCAAATGAGTGACAAACAAATGTTATAGAAAAATTCTCAAATACAATTCAGAAATCGGACTTACATAGCCTATAAGTATGGATCCTTGGCTTTAATTTCCCATTGGTCCAAATGAGTGACAAACAAATGTTATAGAAAAATTCTCAAATACAATTGAGAAATCGGACTTACATAGCCTATAAGTATGGATCCTTGGCTTTAATTTCCCATTAGTCCAAATGAGTGACAAACAAATGTTATAGAAAAATTCTCAAATACAATTGAGAAATCGGACTTACATAGCCTATAAGTATGGAACCTTGGCTTTGATTTCCCATTAGTCCAAATGAGTGACAAACAAATGTTATAGAAAAATTCTCAAATACAATTGAGAAATCGGCCTTACATAGCCTATAAGTATGGATCCTTGGCTTTAATTTCCCATTGGTCCTAATGAGTGACAAACAAATGTTATAGAAAAATTCTCAAATACAATTGAGAAATCGGACTTACATAGCCTATAAGTATGGATCCTTGGCTTTAATTTCCCATTGGTCCTAATGAGTGACAAACAAATGTTATAGAAAAATTCTCAAATACAATTGAGAAATCGGACTTACATAGCCTATAAGTATGGATCCTTGGCTTTAATTTCCCATTGGTCCTAATGAGTGACAAACAAATGTTATAGAAAAATTCTCAAATACAATTGAGAAATCGGACTTACATAGCCTATAAGTATGGATCCTTGGCTTTAATTTCCCATTGGTCCTAATGAGTGACAAACAAATGTTATAGAAAAATTCTCAAATACAATTGAGAAATCGGACTTACATAGCCTATAAGTATGGATCCTTGGCTTTAATTTCCCATTGGTCCAAATGAGTGACAAACAAATGTTATAGAAAAATTCTCAAATACAATTGAAAAATCGGACTTACATAGCCTATAAGTATGGATCCTTGGCTTTAATTTCCCATTGGTCCAAATGAGTGACAAACAAATGTTATAGAAAAATTCTCAAATACAATTGAGAAATCGGACTTACATAGCCTATAAGTATGGATCCTTGGCTTTAATTTCCCATTGGTCCAAATGAGTGACAAACATAAATGTGCCCACAAATAGCCAAATTCCCGTAGAGCTGAACAAAATTTACACAATTTTAATCTTTAAAATTTTGTAGAAAAATTCTCAAATACAATTGAGAAATCGGACTTACAGTCTATAAGTATGGATCCTTGGCTTTAATTTCCCATTGGTCCAAATGAGTGACAAACAAATTTTATGGAAAAATTCTCAAATACAATTGAGAAATCGGACTTACATAGTCTATAAGTATGGATCCTTGGCTTTAATTTCCCATTGGTCCAAATGAGTGACAAACAAATGTTATAGAAAAATTTTCAAATACAATTCAGAAATCGGACTTACATAGCCTATAAGTATGGATCCTTGGCTTTAAATTCCCATTGGTCCAAATGAGTGACAAACAAATGTTATAGAAAAATTCTCAAATACAATTGAGAAATCGGACTTACATAGCCTATAAGTATGGATCCTTGGCTTTAATTTCCCATTGGTCCAAATGAGTGACAAACAAATGTTATAGAAAAATTCTCAAATACAATTGAGAAATCGGACTTACATAGCCTATAAGTATGGATCCTTGGCTTTAAATTCCCATTGGTCCAAATGAGTGACAAACAAATCTTATAGAAAAATTCTCAAATACAATTGAGAAATCGGACTTACATAGCCTATAAGTATGGATCCTTGGCTTTAATTTCCCATTGGTCCTAATGAGTGACAAACAAATGTTATGGAAAAATTCTCAAATACAATTGAGAAATCGGACTTACATAGCCTATAAGTATGGATCCTTGGCTTTAATTTCCCATTGGTCCTAATGAGTGACAAACAAAGTTTATAGAAAAATTCTCAAATACAATTGAGAAATCGGACTTACATAGTCTATAAGTATGGATCCTTGGCTTTAATTTCCCATTGGTCCAAATGAGTGACAAACAAATGTTATAGAAAAATTCTCAAATACAATTGAGAAATCGGACTTACATAGCCTATAAGTATGGATCCTTGGCTTTAATTTCCCATTGGTCCAAATGAGTGACAAACATAAATGTGCCCACAAATAGCCAAATTCCCGTAGAGCTGAACAAAATTTACACAATTTTAATCTTTAAAATTTTATAGAAAAATTCTCAAATACAATTGAGAAATCGGACTTACATAGCCTATAAGTATGGATCCTTGGCTTTAATTTCCCATTGGTCCAAATGAGTGACAAACAAGTGTTATGGAAAAATTCTTAAATACAATTGAGAAATCGGACTTACATAGCCTATAAGTATGGATCCTTGGCTTTAATTTCCCATTGGTCCTAATGAGTGACAAACAAATGTTATAGAAAAATTCTCAAATACAATTGAGAAATCGGACTTACATAGCCTATAAGTATGGAACCTTGGCTTTAATTTCCCATTAGTCCAAATGAGTGACAAACAAATGTTATAGAAAAATTCTCAAATACAATTGAGAAATCGGACTTACATAGCCGATAAGTATGGATCCTTGGCTTTAATTTCCCATTGGTCCAAATGAGTGACAAACAAATGTTATAGGAAAATTCTCAAATACAATTGAGAAATCGGACTTACATAGTCTATATCTATGGAACCTTGGCTTTAATTTCCCATTGGTCCAAATGAGTGACAAACAAATGTTATAGAAAAATTCTCAAATACAATTGAGAAATCGGACTTACATAGCCTATAAGTATGGAACCTTGGCTTTAATTTCCCATTGGTCCAAATGAGTGACAAACAAATGTTATAGAAAAATTCTCAAATACAATTGAGAAATCGGACTAACATAGTCTATAAGTATGGATCCTTGGCTTTAATTTCCCATTGGTCCAAATGAGTGACAAACAAATGTTATGGAAAAATTCTCAAATACAATTGAGAAATCGGACTTACATAGCCTATAAGTATGGAACCTTGGCTTTAATTTCCCATTGGTCCAAATGAGTGACAAACAAATGTTATAGAAAAATTCTCAAATACAATTGAGAAATCGGACTTACATAGCCTATAAGTATGGAACCTTGGCTTTAATTTCCCATTGGTCCAAATGAGTGACAAACAAATGTTATAGAAAAATTCTCAAATACAATTGAGAAATCGGACTAACATAGTCTATAAGTATGGATCCTTGGCTTTAATTTCCCATTGGTCCAAATGAGTGACAAACAAATGTTATGGAAAAATTCTCAAATACAATTGAGAAATCGGACTTACATAGCCTATAAGTATGGAACCTTGGCTTTAATTTCCCATTGGTCCAAATGAGTGACAAACAAATGTTATAGAAAAATTCTCAAATACAATTGAGAAATCGGACTTACATAGTCTATAAGTATGGATCCTTGGCTTTAATTTCCCATTGGTCCAAATGAGTGACAAACAAATGTTATGGAAAAATTCTCAAATACAATTGAGAAATCGGACTTACATAGCCTATAAGTATGGATCCTTGGCTTTAATTTCCCATTGGTCCTAATGAGTGACAAACAAATGTTATAGAAAAATTCTCAAATACAATTGAGAAATCGGACTTACATAGCCTATAAGTATGGATCCTTGGCTTTAATTTCCCATTGGTCCAAATGAGTGACAAACAAATTTTATGGAAAAATTCTCAAATACAATTGAGAAATCGGACTTACATAGCCTATAAGTATGGATCCTTGGCTTTAATTTCCCATTGGTCCAAATGAGTGACAAACAAATGTTATGGAAAAATTCTCAAATACAATTGAGAAATCGGACTTACATAGCCTATAAGTATGGATCCTTGGCTTTAATTTCCCATTGGTCCAAATGAGTGACAAACAAATTAAATGGAAAAATTCTCAAATACAATTGAGAAATCGGACTTACATAGCCTATAAGTATGGATCCTTGGCTTTAATTTCCCATTGGTCCTAATGAGTGACAAACAAATGTTATAGAAAAATTCTCAAATACAATTGAGAAATCGGACTTACATAGCCTATAAGTATGGATCCTTGGCTTTTATTTCCCATTGGTCCAAATGAGTGACAAACAAATGTTATAGAAAAATTCTCAAATACAATTCAGAAATCGGACTTACATAGCCTATAAGTATGGATCCTTGGCTTTAATTTCCCATTGGTCCAAATGAGTGACAAACAAATGTTATAGAAAAATTCTCAAATACAATTGAGAAATCGGACTTACATAGCCTATAAGTATGGAACCTTGGCTTTGATTTCCCATTAGTCCAAATGAGTGACAAACAAATGTTATAGAAAAATTCTCAAATACAATTGAGAAATCGGACTTACATAGCCTATAAGTATGGATCCTTGGCTTTAATTTCCCATTGGTCCTAATGAGTGACAAACAAATGTTATAGAAAAATTCTCAAATACAATTGAGAAATCGGACTTACATAGCCTATAAGTATGGATCCTTGGCTTTAATTTCCCATTGGTCCTAATGAGTGACAAACAAATGTTATAGAAAAATTCTCAAATACAATTGAGAAATCGGACTTACATAGCCTATAAGTATGGATCCTTGGCTTTAATTTCCCATTGGTCCTAATGAGTGACAAACAAATGTTATAGAAAAATTCTCAAATACAATTGAGAAATCGGACTTACATAGCCTATAAGTATGGATCCTTGGCTTTAATTTCCCATTGGTCCTAATGAGTGACAAACAAATGTTATGGAAAAATTCTCAAATACAATTGAGAAATCGGACTTACATAGCCTATAAGTATGGATCCTTGGCTTTAATTTCCCATTGGTCCTAATGAGTGACAAACAAATGTTATAGAAAAATTCTCAAATACAATTGAGAAATCGGACTTACATAGCCTATAAGTATGGATCCTTGGCTTTAATTTCCCATTGGTCCTAATGAGTGACAAACAAATGTTATAGAAAAATTCTCAAATACAATTGAGAAATCGGACTTACATAGCCTATAAGTATGGATCCTTGGCTTTAATTTCCCATTGGTCCTAATGAGTGACAAACAAATGTTATAGAAAAATTCTCAAATACAATTGAGAAATCGGACTTACATAGCCTATAAGTATGGATCCTTGGCTTTAATTTCCCATTGGTCCTAATGAGTGACAAACAAATGTTATGGAAAAATTCTCAAATACAATTGAGAAATCGGACTTACATAGCCTATAAGTATGGATCCTTGGCTTTAATTTCCCATTGGTCCTAATGAGTGACAAACAAATGTTATAGAAAAATTCTCAAATACAATTGAGAAATCGGACTTACATAGCCTATAAGTATGGATCCTTGGCTTTAATTTCCCATTGGTCCTAATGAGTGACAAACAAATGTTATAGAAAAATTCTCAAATACAATTGAGAAATCGGACTTACATAGCCTATAAGTATGGATCCTTGGCTTTAATTTCCCATTGGTCCTAATGAGTGACAAACAAATGTTATAGAAAAATTCTCAAATACAATTGAGAAATCGGACTTACATAGCCTATAAGTATGGATCCTTGGCTTTAATTTCCCATTGGTCCTAATGAGTGACAAACAAATGTTATAGAAAAATTCTCAAATACAATTGAGAAATCGGACTTACATAGCCTATAAGTATGGAACCTTGGCTTTAATTTCCCATTAGTCCAAATGAGTGACAAACAAATGTTATAGAAAAATTCTCAAATACAATTGAGAAATCGGACTTACATAGCCTATAAGTATGGATCCTTGGCTTTAATTTCCCATTGGTCCTAATGAGTGACAAACAAATGTTATGGAAAAATTCTCAAATACAATTGAGAAATCGGACTTACATAGCCTATAAGTATGGATCCTTGGCTTTAATTTCCCATTGGTCCTAATGAGTGACAAACAAAGTTTATAGAAAAATTCTCAAATACAATTGAGAAATCGGACTTACATAGTCTATAAGTATGGATCCTTGGCTTTAATTTCCCATTGGTCCAAATGAGTGACAAACAAATGTTATAGAAAAATTCTCAAATACAATTGAGAAATCGGACTTACATAGCCTATAAGTATGGAACCTTGGCTTTAATTTCCCATTAGTCCAAATGAGTGACAAACATAAATGTGCCCACAAATAGCCAAATTCCCGTAGAGCTGAACAAAATTTACACAATTTTAATCTTTAAAATTTTATAGAAAAATTCTCAAATACAATTGAGAAATCGGACTTACATAGCCTATAAGTATGGATCCTTGGCTTTAATTTCCCATTGGTCCAAATGAGTGACAAACAAATGTTATGGAAAAATTCTTAAATACAATTGAGAAATCGGACTTACATAGCCTATAAGTATGGAACCTTGGCTTTAATTTCCCATTAGTCCAAATGAGTGACAAACATAAATGTGCCCACAAATAGCCAAATTCCCGTAGAGCTGAACAAAATTTACACAATTTTAATCTTTAAAATTTTATAGAAAAATTCTCAAATACAATTGAGAAATCGGACTTACATAGCCTATAAGTATGGATCCTTGGCTTTAATTTCCCGTTGGTCCAAATGAGTGACAAACAAGTGTTATAGAAAAATTCTCAAATACAATTGAGAAATCGGACTTACATAGCCTATAAGTATGGAACCTTGGCTTTAATTTCCCATTGGTCCAAATGAGTGACAAACAAATGTTATAGAAAAATTCTCAAATACAATTGAGAAATCGGACTTACATAGCCTATAAGTATGGATCCTTGGCTTTAATTTCCCATTGGTCCTAATGAGTGACAAACAAATGTTATAGAAAAATTCTCAAATACAATTGAGAAATCGGACTTACATAGCCTATAAGTATGGAACCTTGGCTTTAATTTCCCATTAGTCCAAATGAGTGACAAACAAATGTTATAGAAAAATTCTCAAATACAATTGAGAAATCGGACTTACATAGCCTATAAGTATGGATCCTTGGCTTTAATTTCCCATTGGTCCAAATGAGTGACAAACAAATGTTATAGAAAAATTCTCAAATACAATTGAGAAATCGGACTTACATAGCCTATAAGTATGGATCCTTGGCTTTAATTTCCCATTGGTCCAAATGAGTGACAAACAAATGTTATAGAAAAATTCTCAAATACAATTGAGAAATCGGACTTACATAGCCTATAAGTATGGATCCTTGGCTTTAATTTCCCATTGGTCCAAATGAGTGACAAACAAATGTTATAGAAAAATTCTCAAATACAATTGAGAAATCGGACTTACATAGCCTATAAGTATGGATCCTTGGCTTTAATTTCCCATTGGTCCAAATGAGTGACAAACAAATGTTATAGAAAAATTCTCAAATACAATTGAGAAATCGGACTTACATAGCCTATAAGTATGGATCCTTGGCTTTAATTTCCCATTGGTCCAAATGAGTGACAAACAAATGTTATAGAAAAATTCTCAAATACAATTGAGAAATCGGACTTACATAGCCTATAAGTATGGATCCTTGGCTTGAATTTCCCATTGGTCCAAATGAGTGACAAACAAATGTTATAGAAAAATTCTCAAATACAATTGAGAAATCGGACTTACATAGCTTATAAGTATGGATCCTTGGCTTTAATTTCGCATTGGTCCAAATGAGTGACAAACAAATGTTATCGAAAAATTCTCAAATACAATTGAGAAATCGGACTTACATAGTCTATAAGTATGGATCCTTGGCTTTAATTTCCCATTGGTCCAAATGAGTGACAAACAAATGTTATAGAAAAATTCTCAAATACAATTGAGAAATCGGACTTACATAGCCTATAAGTATGGATCCTTGGCTTTAATTTCCAATTGTTCCAAATTAGTGACAAACAAATGTTATAGAAAAATTCTCAAATACAATTGAGAAATCGGACTTACATAGCCTATAAGTATGGATCCTTGGCTTTAATTTCCAATTGTTCCAAATGAGTGACAAACAAATGTTATAGAAAAATTCTCAAATACAATTGAGAAATCGGACTTACATAGCCTATAAGTATGGATCCTTGGCTTTAATTTCCAATTGTTCCAAATGAGTGACAAACAAATGTTATAGAAAAATTCTCAAATACAATTGAGAAATCGGACTTACATAGCCTATAAGTATGGATCCTTGGCTTTAATTTCCCATTGGTCCAAATGAGTGACAAACAAATGTTATAGAAAAATTCTCAAATACAATTGAGAAATCGGACTTACATAGCCTATAAGTATGGATCCTTGGCTTTAATTTCCAATTGTTCCAAATTAGTGACAAACAAATGTTATAGAAAAATTCTCAAATACAATTGAGAAATCGGACTTACATAGCCTATAAGTATGGATCCTTGGCTTTAATTTCCAATTGTTCCAAATTAGTGACAAACAAATGTTATAGAAAAATTCTCAAATACAATTGAGAAATCGGACTTACATAGCCTATAAGTATGGATCCTTGGCTTTAATTTCCAATTGTTCCAAATGAGTGACAAACAAATGTTATAGAAAAATTCTCAAATACAATTGAGAAATCGGACTTACATAGCCTATAAGTATGGATCCTTGGCTTTAATTTCCCATTGGTCCAAATGAGTGACAAACAAATGTTATAGAAAAATTCTCAAATACAATTGAGAAATCGGACTTACATAGCCTATAAGTACGGATCCTTGGCTTTAATTTCCCATTGGTCCAAATGAGTGACAAACAAATGTTATAGAAAAATTCTCAAATACAATTGAGAAATCGGACTTACATAGCCTATAAGTATGGATCCTTGGCTTTAATTTCCAATTGTTCCAAATTAGTGACAAACAAATGTTATAGAAAAATTCTCAAATACAATTGAGAAATCGGACTTACATAGCCTATAAGTATGGATCCTTGGCTTTAATTTCCAATTGTTCCAAATGAGTGACAAACAAATGTTATAGAAAAATTCTCAAATACAATTGAGAAATCGGACTTACATAGCCTATAAGTATGGATCCTTGGCTTTAATTTCCAATTCTTCCAAATGAGTGACAAACAAATGTTATAGAAAAATTCTCAAATACAATTGAGAAATCGGACTTACATAGCCTATAAGTATGGATCCTTGGCTTTAATTTCCAATTGTTCCAAATTAGTGACAAACAAATGTTATAGAAAAATTCTCAAATACAATTGAGAAATCGGACTTACATAGCCTATAAGTATGGATCCTTGGCTTTAATTTCCAATTGTTCCAAATGAGTGACAAACAAATGTTATAGAAAAATTCTCAAATACAATTGAGAAATCGGACTTACATAGCCTATAAGTATGGATCCTTGGCTTTAATTTCCCATTGGTCCAAATGAGTGACAAACAAATGTTATAGAAAAATTCTCAAATACAATTGAGAAATCGGACTTACATAGCCTATAAGTATGGATCCTTGGCTTTAATTTCCCATTGGTCCAAATGAGTGACAAACAAATGTTATAGAAAAATTCTCAAATACAATTGAGAAATCGGACTTACATAGCCTATAAGTATGGATCCTTGGCTTTAATTTCCAATTGTTCCAAATTAGTGACAAACAAATGTTATAGAAAAATTCTCAAATACAATTGAGAAATCGGACTTACATAGCCTATAAGTATGGATCCTTGGCTTTAATTTCCCATTGGTCCAAATGAGTGACAAACAAATGTTATAGAAAAATTCTCAAATACAATTGAGAAATCGGACTTACATAGCCTATAAGTATGGATCCTTGGCTTTAATTTCCCATTGGTCCAAATGAGTGACAAACAAATGTTATAGAAAAATTCTCAAATAAAATTGAGAAATCGGACTTACATAGCCTATAAGTATGGATCCTTGGCTTTAATTTCCCATTGGTCCAAATGAGTGACAAACAAATGTTATAGAAAAATTCTCAAATACAATTGAGAAATCGGACTTACATAGCCTATAAGTATGGATCCTTGGCTTTAATTTCCCCTTGGTCCAAATGAGTGACAAACAAATGTTATAGAAAAATTCTCAAATACAATTGAGAAATCGGACTTACATAGCCTATAAGTATGGATCCTTGGCTTTAATTTCCAATTGTTCCAAATGAGTGACAAACAAATGTTATAGAAAAATTCTCAAATACAATTGAGAAATCGGACTTACATAGCCTATAAGTATGGATCCTTGGCTTTAATTTCCAATTGTTCCAAATGAGTGACAAACAAATGTTATAGAAAAATTCTCAAATACAATTGAGAAATCGGACTTACATAGCCTATAAGTATGGATCCTTGGCTTTAATTTCCAATTGTTCCAAATGAGTGACAAACAAATGTTATAGAAAAATTCTCAAATACAATTGAGAAATCGGACTTACATAGCCTATAAGTATGGATCCTTGGCTTTAATTTCCCATTAGTCCAAATGAGTGACAAACAAATGTTATAGAAAAATTCTCAAATACAATTGAGAAATCGGACTTACATAGCCTATAAGTATGGATCCTTGGCTTTAATTTCCCATTAGTCCAAATGAGTGACAAACAAATGTTATAGAAAAATTCTCAAATACAATTGAGAAATCGGACTTACATAGCCTATAAGTATGGATCCTTGGCTTTAATTTCCAATTGTTCCAAATGAGTGACAAACAAATGTTATAGAAAAATTCTCAAATACAATTGAGAAATCGGACTTACATAGCCTATAAGTATGGAACGTTGGCTTTAATTTCCCATTGGTCCAAATGAGTGACAAACAAATGTTATAGAAAAATTCTCAAATACAATTGAGAAATCGGACTTACATAGCCTATAAGTATGGATCCTTGGCTTTAATTTCCCCTTGGTCCAAATGAGTGACAAACAAATGTTATAGAAAAATTCTCAAATACAATTGAGAAATCGGACTTACATAGTCTATAAGTATGGATCCTTGGCTTTAATTTCCCATTGGTCCAAATGAGTGACAAGCAAATGTTATAGAAAAATTCTCAAATACAATTGAGAAATCGGACTTACATAGCCTATAAGTATGGATCCTTGGCTTTAATTTCCAATTGTTCCAAATGAGTGACAAACAAATGTTATAGAAAAATTCTCAAATACAATTGAGAAATCGGACTTACATAGCCTATAAGTGTGGATCCTTGGCTTTAATTTCCAATTGTTCCAAATGAGTGACAAACAAATGTTATAGAAAAATTCTCAAATACAAGCCTATAAGTATGGATCCTTGGCTTTAATTTCCAATTGTTCCAAATGAGTGACAAACAAATGTTATAGAAAAATTCTCAAATACAATTGAGAAATCGGACTTACATAGCCTATAAGTATGGATCCTTGGCTTTAATTTCCAATTGTTCCAAATGAGTGGCAAACAAATGTTATAGAAAAATTCTCAAATACAATTGAGAAATCGGACTTACATAGCCTATAAGTATGGATCCTTGGCTTTAATTTCCCATTAGTCCAAATGAGTGACAAACAAATGTTATAGAAAAATTCTCAAATACAATTGAGAAATCGGACTTACATAGCCTATAAGTATGGATCCTTGGCTTTAATTTCCAATTGTTCCAAATGAGTGACAAACAAATGTTATAGAAAAATTCTCAAATACAATTGAGAAATCGGACTTACATAGCCTATAAGTATGGATCCTTGGCTTTAATTTCCAATTGTTCCAAATGAGTGACAAACAAATGTTATAGAAAAATTCTCAAATACAATTGAGAAATCGGACTTACATAGCCTATAAGTATGGATCCTTGGCTTTAATTTCCAATTGTTCCAAATGAGTGACAAACAAATGTTATAGAAAAATTCTCAAATACAATTGAGAAATCGGACTTACATAGCCTATAAGTATGGATCCTTGGCTTTAATTTCCAATTGTTCCAAATGAGTGACAAACAAATGTTATAGAAAAATTCTCAAATACAATTGAGAAATCGGACTTACATAGCCTATAAGTATGGATCCTTGGCTTTAATTTCCAATTGTTCCAAATGAGTGACAAACAAATGTTATAGAAAAATTCTCAAATACAATTGAGAAATCGGACTTACATAGCCTATAAGTATGGATCCTTGGCTTTAATTTCCCATTAGTCCAAATGAGTGACAAACAAATGTTATAGAAAAATTCTCAAATACAATTGAGAAATCGGACTTACATAGCCTATAAGTATGGATCCTTGGCTTTAATTTCCCATTAGTCCAAATGAGTGACAAACAAATGTTATAGAAAAATTCTCAAATACAATTAAGAAATCGGACTTACATAGCCTATAAGTATGGATCCTTGGCTTTAATTTCCAATTGTTCCAAATGAGTGACAAACAAATGTTATAGAAAAATTCTCAAATACAATTGAGAAATCGGACTTACATAGCCTATAAGTATGGAACGTTGGCTTTAATTTCCCATTGGTCCAAATGAGTGACAAACAAATGTTATAGAAAAATTCTCAAATACAATTGAGAAATCGGACTTACATAGCCTATAAGTATGGATCCTTGGCTTTAATTTCCCCTTGGTCCAAATGAGTGACAAACAAATGTTATAGAAAAATTCTCAAATACAATTGAGAAATCGGACTTACATAGTCTATAAGTATGGAACGTTGGCTTTAATTTCCAATTGTTCCAAATGAGTGACAAACAAATGTTATAGAAAAATTCTCAAATACAATTGAGAAATCGGACTTACATAGCCTATAAGTATGGATCCTTGGCTTTAATTTCCCATTGGTCCAAATGAGTGACAAACAAATGTTATAGAAAAATTCTCAAATACAATTGAGAAATCGGACTTACATAGTCTATAAGTATGGAACGTTGGCTTTAATTTCCCATTGGTCCAAATGAGTGACAAACAAATGTTGTAGAAAAATTCTCAAATACAATTGAGAAATCGGACTTACATAGCCTATAAGTATGGATCCTTGGCTTTAATTTCCCATTGGTCCAAATGAGTGACAAACAAATGTTATAGAAAAATTCTCAAATACAATTGAGAAATCGGACTTACATAGCCTATAAGTATGGATCCTTGGCTTTAATTTCCCCTTGGTCCAAATGAGTGACAAACAAATGTTATAGAAAAATTCTCAAATACAATTGAGAAATCGGATCCTTGGCTTTAATTTCCCATTAGTCCAAATGAGTGACAAACAAATGTTATAGAAAAATTCTCAAATACAATTGAGAAATCGGACTTACATAGCCTATAAGTATGGATCCTTGGCTTTAATTTCCCCTTGGTCCAAATGAGTGACAAACAAATGTTATAGAAAAATTCTCAAATACAATTGAGAAATCGGATCCTTGGCTTTAATTTCCCATTGGTCCAAATGAGTGACAAACAAATGTTATAGAAAAATTCTCAAATACAATTGAGAAATCGGACTTACATAGCCTATAAGTATGGATCCTTGGCTTTAATTTCCCCTTGGTCCAAATGAGTGACAAACAAATGTTATAGAAAAATTCTCAAATACAATTGAGAAATCGGATCCTTGGCTTTAATTTCCAATTGTTCCAAATGAGTGACAAACAAATGTTATAGAAAAATTCTCAAATACAATTGAGAAATCGGACTTACATAGCCTATAAGTATGGATCCTTGGCTTTAATTTCCAATTGTTCCAAATTAGTGACAAACAAATGTTATAGAAAAATTCTCAAATACAATTGAGAAATCGGACTTACATAGCCTATAAGTATGGATCCTTGGCTTTAATTTCCAATTGTTCCAAATTAGTGACAAACAAATGTTATAGAAAAATTCTCAAATACAATTGAGAAATCGGACTTACATAGCCTATAAGTATGGATCCTTGGCTTTAATTTCCCCTTGGTCCAAATGAGTGACAAACAAATGTTATAGAAAAATTCTCAAATACAATTGAGAAATCGGATCCTTGGCTTTAATTTCCCATTGGTCCAAATGAGTGACAAACAAATGTTATAGAAAAATTCTCAAATACAATTGAGAAATCGGACTTACATAGCCTATAAGTATGGATCCTTGGCTTTAATTTCCAATTGTTCCAAATTAGTGACAAACAAATGTTATAGAAAAATTCTCAAATACACTTGAAAAATCGGACTTACATAGCCTATAAGTATGGATCCTTGGCTTTAATTTCCAATTGTTCCAAATGAGTGACAAACAAATGTTATAGAAAAATTCTCAAATACAATTGAGAAATCGGACTTACATAGCCTATAAGTATGGATCCTTGGCTTTAATTTCCAATTGTTCCAAATGAGTGACAAACAAATGTTATAGAAAAATTCTCAAATACAATTGAGAAATCGGACTTACATAGCCTATAAGTATGGATCCTTGGCTTTAATTTCCAATTGTTCCAAATTAGTGACAAACAAATGTTATAGAAAAATTCTCAAATACAATTGAGAAATCGGACTTACATAGCCTATAAGTATGGATCCTTGGCTTTAATTTCCCCTTGGTCCAAATGAGTGACAAACAAATGTTATAGAAAAATTCTCAAATACAATTGAGAAATCGGATCCTTGGCTTTAATTTCCCATTGGTCCAAATGAGTGACAAACAAATGTTATAGAAAAATTCTCAAATACAATTGAGAAATCGGACTTACATAGCCTATAAGTATGGATCCTTGGCTTTAATTTCCCATTAGTCCAAATGAGTGACAAACAAATGTTATAGAAAAATTCTCAAATACAATTGAGAAATCGGACTTACATAGCCTATAAGTATGGATCCTTGGCTTTAATTTCCAATTGTTCCAAATGAGTGACAAACAAATGTTATAGAAAAATTCTCAAATACAATTGAGAAATCGGACTTACATAGCCTATAAGTATGGAACGTTGGCTTTAATTTCCCATTGGTCCAAATGAGTGACAAACAAATGTTATAGAAAAATTCTCAAATACAATTGAGAAATCGGACTTACATAGCCTATAAGTATGGATCCTTGGCTTTAATTTCCCCTTGGTCCAAATGAGTGACAAACAAATGTTATAGAAAAATTCTCAAATACAATTGAGAAATCGGACTTACATAGTCTATAAGTATGGATCCTTGGCTTTAATTTCCCATTGGTCCAAATGAGTGACAAGCAAATGTTATAGAAAAATTCTCAAATACAATTGAGAAATCGGACTTACATAGCCTATAAGTATGGATCCTTGGCTTTAATTTCCAATTGTTCCAAATGAGTGACAAACAAATGTTATAGAAAAATTCTCAAATACAATTGAGAAATCGGACTTACATAGCCTATAAGTATGGATCCTTGGCTTTAATTTCCAATTGTTCCAAATGAGTGACAAACAAATGTTATAGAAAAATTCTCAAATACAATTGAGAAATCGGACTTACATAGCCTATAAGTATGGATCCTTGGCTTTAATTTCCCATTAGTCCAAATGAGTGACAAACAAATGTTATAGAAAAATTCTCAAATACAATTGAGAAATCGGACTTACATAGCCTATAAGTATGGATCCTTGGCTTTAATTTCCAATTGTTCCAAATGAGTGACAAACAAATGTTATAGAAAAATTCTCAAATACAATTGAGAAATCGGACTTACATAGCCTATAAGTATGGATCCTTGGCTTTAATTTCCAATTGTTCCAAATGAGTGACAAACAAATGTTATAGAAAAATTCTCAAATACAATTGAGAAATCGGACTTACATAGCCTATAAGTATGGATCCTTGGCTTTAATTTCCCATTAGTCCAAATGAGTGACAAACAAATGTTATAGAAAAATTCTCAAATACAATTGAGAAATCGGACTTACATAGCCTATAAGTATGGATCCTTGGCTTTAATTTCCCATTAGTCCAAATGAGTGACAAACAAATGTTATAGAAAAATTCTCAAATACAATTGAGAAATCGGACTTACATAGCCTATAAGTATGGATCCTTGGCTTTAATTTCCAATTGTTCCAAATGAGTGACAAACAAATGTTATAGAAAAATTCTCAAATACAATTGAGAAATCGGACTTACATAGCCTATAAGTATGGAACGTTGGCTTTAATTTCCCATTGGTCCAAATGAGTGACAAACAAATGTTATAGAAAAATTCTCAAATACAATTGAGAAATCGGACTTACATAGCCTATAAGTATGGATCCTTGGCTTTAATTTCCCCTTGGTCCAAATGAGTGACAAACAAATGTTATAGAAAAATTCTCAAATACAATTGAGAAATCGGACTTACATAGTCTATAAGTATGGAACGTTGGCTTTAATTTCCAATTGTTCCAAATGAGTGACAAACAAATGTTATAGAAAAATTCTCAAATACAATTGAGAAATCGGACTTACATAGCCTATAAGTATGGATCCTTGGCTTTAATTTCCCATTGGTCCAAATGAGTGACAAACAAATGTTATAGAAAAATTCTCAAATACAATTGAGAAATCGGACTTACATAGTCTATAAGTATGGAACGTTGGCTTTAATTTCCCATTGGTCCAAATGAGTGACAAACAAATGTTGTAGAAAAATTCTCAAATACAATTGAGAAATCGGACTTACATAGCCTATAAGTATGGATCCTTGGCTTTAATTTCCCATTGGTCCAAATGAGTGACAAACAAATGTTATAGAAAAATTCTCAAATACAATTGAGAAATCGGACTTACATAGCCTATAAGTATGGATCCTTGGCTTTAATTTCCCCTTGGTCCAAATGAGTGACAAACAAATGTTATAGAAAAATTCTCAAATACAATTGAGAAATCGGATCCTTGGCTTTAATTTCCCATTAGTCCAAATGAGTGACAAACAAATGTTATAGAAAAATTCTCAAATACAATTGAGAAATCGGACTTACATAGCCTATAAGTATGGATCCTTGGCTTTAATTTCCCCTTGGTCCAAATGAGTGACAAACAAATGTTATAGAAAAATTCTCAAATACAATTGAGAAATCGGATCCTTGGCTTTAATTTCCCATTGGTCCAAATGAGTGACAAACAAATGTTATAGAAAAATTCTCAAATACAATTGAGAAATCGGACTTACATAGCCTATAAGTATGGATCCTTGGCTTTAATTTCCCCTTGGTCCAAATGAGTGACAAACAAATGTTATAGAAAAATTCTCAAATACAATTGAGAAATCGGATCCTTGGCTTTAATTTCCAATTGTTCCAAATGAGTGACAAACAAATGTTATAGAAAAATTCTCAAATACAATTGAGAAATCGGACTTACATAGCCTATAAGTATGGATCCTTGGCTTTAATTTCCAATTGTTCCAAATTAGTGACAAACAAATGTTATAGAAAAATTCTCAAATACAATTGAGAAATCGGACTTACATAGCCTATAAGTATGGATCCTTGGCTTTAATTTCCAATTGTTCCAAATTAGTGACAAACAAATGTTATAGAAAAATTCTCAAATACAATTGAGAAATCGGACTTACATAGCCTATAAGTATGGATCCTTGGCTTTAATTTCCCCTTGGTCCAAATGAGTGACAAACAAATGTTATAGAAAAATTCTCAAATACAATTGAGAAATCGGATCCTTGGCTTTAATTTCCCATTGGTCCAAATGAGTGACAAACAAATGTTATAGAAAAATTCTCAAATACAATTGAGAAATCGGACTTACATAGCCTATAAGTATGGATCCTTGGCTTTAATTTCCAATTGTTCCAAATTAGTGACAAACAAATGTTATAGAAAAATTCTCAAATACACTTGAAAAATCGGACTTACATAGCCTATAAGTATGGATCCTTGGCTTTAATTTCCAATTGTTCCAAATGAGTGACAAACAAATGTTATAGAAAAATTCTCAAATACAATTGAGAAATCGGACTTACATAGCCTATAAGTATGGATCCTTGGCTTTAATTTCCAATTGTTCCAAATGAGTGACAAACAAATGTTATAGAAAAATTCTCAAATACAATTGAGAAATCGGACTTACATAGCCTATAAGTATGGATCCTTGGCTTTAATTTCCAATTGTTCCAAATTAGTGACAAACAAATGTTATAGAAAAATTCTCAAATACAATTGAGAAATCGGACTTACATAGCCTATAAGTATGGATCCTTGGCTTTAATTTCCCCTTGGTCCAAATGAGTGACAAACAAATGTTATAGAAAAATTCTCAAATACAATTGAGAAATCGGATCCTTGGCTTTAATTTCCCATTGGTCCAAATGAGTGACAAACAAATGTTATAGAAAAATTCTCAAATACAATTGAGAAATCGGACTTACATAGCCTATAAGTATGGATCCTTGGCTTTAATTTCCCATTAGTCCAAATGAGTGACAAACAAATGTTATAGAAAAATTCTCAAATACAATTGAGAAATCGGACTTACATAGCCTATAAGTATGGATCCTTGGCTTTAATTTCCAATTGTTCCAAATGAGTGACAAACAAATGTTATAGAAAAATTCTCAAATACAATTGAGAAATCGGACTTACATAGCCTATAAGTATGGAACGTTGGCTTTAATTTCCCATTGGTCCAAATGAGTGACAAACAAATGTTATAGAAAAATTCTCAAATACAATTGAGAAATCGGACTTACATAGCCTATAAGTATGGATCCTTGGCTTTAATTTCCCCTTGGTCCAAATGAGTGACAAACAAATGTTATAGAAAAATTCTCAAATACAATTGAGAAATCGGACTTACATAGTCTATAAGTATGGATCCTTGGCTTTAATTTCCCATTGGTCCAAATGAGTGACAAGCAAATGTTATAGAAAAATTCTCAAATACAATTGAGAAATCGGACTTACATAGCCTATAAGTATGGATCCTTGGCTTTAATTTCCAATTGTTCCAAATGAGTGACAAACAAATGTTATAGAAAAATTCTCAAATACAATTGAGAAATCGGACTTACATAGCCTATAAGTATGGATCCTTGGCTTTAATTTCCAATTGTTCCAAATGAGTGACAAACAAATGTTATAGAAAAATTCTCAAATACAATTGAGAAATCGGACTTACATAGCCTATAAGTATGGATCCTTGGCTTTAATTTCCCATTAGTCCAAATGAGTGACAAACAAATGTTATAGAAAAATTCTCAAATACAATTGAGAAATCGGACTTACATAGCCTATAAGTATGGATCCTTGGCTTTAATTTCCAATTGTTCCAAATGAGTGACAAACAAATGTTATAGAAAAATTCTCAAATACAATTGAGAAATCGGACTTACATAGCCTATAAGTATGGATCCTTGGCTTTAATTTCCAATTGTTCCAAATGAGTGACAAACAAATGTTATAGAAAAATTCTCAAATACAATTGAGAAATCGGACTTACATAGCCTATAAGTATGGATCCTTGGCTTTAATTTCCCATTAGTCCAAATGAGTGACAAACAAATGTTATAGAAAAATTCTCAAATACAATTGAGAAATCGGACTTACATAGCCTATAAGTATGGATCCTTGGCTTTAATTTCCCATTAGTCCAAATGAGTGACAAACAAATGTTATAGAAAAATTCTCAAATACAATTGAGAAATCGGACTTACATAGCCTATAAGTATGGATCCTTGGCTTTAATTTCCAATTGTTCCAAATGAGTGACAAACAAATGTTATAGAAAAATTCTCAAATACAATTGAGAAATCGGACTTACATAGCCTATAAGTATGGAACGTTGGCTTTAATTTCCCATTGGTCCAAATGAGTGACAAACAAATGTTATAGAAAAATTCTCAAATACAATTGAGAAATCGGACTTACATAGCCTATAAGTATGGATCCTTGGCTTTAATTTCCCCTTGGTCCAAATGAGTGACAAACAAATGTTATAGAAAAATTCTCAAATACAATTGAGAAATCGGACTTACATAGTCTATAAGTATGGAACGTTGGCTTTAATTTCCAATTGTTCCAAATGAGTGACAAACAAATGTTATAGAAAAATTCTCAAATACAATTGAGAAATCGGACTTACATAGCCTATAAGTATGGATCCTTGGCTTTAATTTCCCATTGGTCCAAATGAGTGACAAACAAATGTTATAGAAAAATTCTCAAATACAATTGAGAAATCGGACTTACATAGTCTATAAGTATGGAACGTTGGCTTTAATTTCCCATTGGTCCAAATGAGTGACAAACAAATGTTGTAGAAAAATTCTCAAATACAATTGAGAAATCGGACTTACATAGCCTATAAGTATGGATCCTTGGCTTTAATTTCCCATTGGTCCAAATGAGTGACAAACAAATGTTATAGAAAAATTCTCAAATACAATTGAGAAATCGGACTTACATAGCCTATAAGTATGGATCCTTGGCTTTAATTTCCCCTTGGTCCAAATGAGTGACAAACAAATGTTATAGAAAAATTCTCAAATACAATTGAGAAATCGGATCCTTGGCTTTAATTTCCCATTAGTCCAAATGAGTGACAAACAAATGTTATAGAAAAATTCTCAAATACAATTGAGAAATCGGACTTACATAGCCTATAAGTATGGATCCTTGGCTTTAATTTCCCCTTGGTCCAAATGAGTGACAAACAAATGTTATAGAAAAATTCTCAAATACAATTGAGAAATCGGATCCTTGGCTTTAATTTCCCATTGGTCCAAATGAGTGACAAACAAATGTTATAGAAAAATTCTCAAATACAATTGAGAAATCGGACTTACATAGCCTATAAGTATGGATCCTTGGCTTTAATTTCCCCTTGGTCCAAATGAGTGACAAACAAATGTTATAGAAAAATTCTCAAATACAATTGAGAAATCGGATCCTTGGCTTTAATTTCCAATTGTTCCAAATGAGTGACAAACAAATGTTATAGAAAAATTCTCAAATACAATTGAGAAATCGGACTTACATAGCCTATAAGTATGGATCCTTGGCTTTAATTTCCAATTGTTCCAAATTAGTGACAAACAAATGTTATAGAAAAATTCTCAAATACAATTGAGAAATCGGACTTACATAGCCTATAAGTATGGATCCTTGGCTTTAATTTCCAATTGTTCCAAATTAGTGACAAACAAATGTTATAGAAAAATTCTCAAATACAATTGAGAAATCGGACTTACATAGCCTATAAGTATGGATCCTTGGCTTTAATTTCCCCTTGGTCCAAATGAGTGACAAACAAATGTTATAGAAAAATTCTCAAATACAATTGAGAAATCGGATCCTTGGCTTTAATTTCCCATTGGTCCAAATGAGTGACAAACAAATGTTATAGAAAAATTCTCAAATACAATTGAGAAATCGGACTTACATAGCCTATAAGTATGGATCCTTGGCTTTAATTTCCAATTGTTCCAAATTAGTGACAAACAAATGTTATAGAAAAATTCTCAAATACACTTGAAAAATCGGACTTACATAGCCTATAAGTATGGATCCTTGGCTTTAATTTCCAATTGTTCCAAATGAGTGACAAACAAATGTTATAGAAAAATTCTCAAATACAATTGAGAAATCGGACTTACATAGCCTATAAGTATGGATCCTTGGCTTTAATTTCCAATTGTTCCAAATGAGTGACAAACAAATGTTATAGAAAAATTCTCAAATACAATTGAGAAATCGGACTTACATAGCCTATAAGTATGGATCCTTGGCTTTAATTTCCAATTGTTCCAAATTAGTGACAAACAAATGTTATAGAAAAATTCTCAAATACAATTGAGAAATCGGACTTACATAGCCTATAAGTATGGATCCTTGGCTTTAATTTCCCCTTGGTCCAAATGAGTGACAAACAAATGTTATAGAAAAATTCTCAAATACAATTGAGAAATCGGATCCTTGGCTTTAATTTCCCATTGGTCCAAATGAGTGACAAACAAATGTTATAGAAAAATTCTCAAATACAATTGAGAAATCGGACTTACATAGCCTATAAGTATGGATCCTTGGCTTTAATTTCCAATTGTTCCAAATTAGTGACAAACAAATGTTATAGAAAAATTCTCAAATACACTTGAGAAATCGGACTTACATAGCCTATAAGTATGGATCCTTGGCTTTAATTTCCAATTGTTCCAAATGAGTGACAAACAAATGTTATAGAAAAATTCTCAAATACAATTGAGAAATCGGACTTACATAGCCTATAAGTATGGATCCTTGGCTTTAATTTCCAATTGTTCCAAATGAGTGACAAACAAATGTTATAGAAAAATTCTCAAATACAATTGAGAAATCGGACTTACATAGCCTATAAGTATGGATCCTTGGCTTTAATTTCCAATTGTTCCAAATTAGTGACAAACAAATGTTATAGAAAAATTCTCAAATACAATTGAGAAATCGGACTTACATAGCCTATAAGTATGGATCCTTGGCTTTAATTTCCAATTGTTCCAAATGAGTGACAAACAAATGTTATAGAAAAATTCTCAAATACAATTGAGAAATCGGACTTACATAGCCTATAAGTATGGATCCTTGGCTTTAATCTCCCATTGGTCCAAATGAGTGACAAACAAATGTTATAGAAAAATTCTCAAATACAATTGAGAAATCGGACTTACATAGCCTATAAGTATGGATCCTTGGCTTTAATTTCCCATTGGTCCAAATGAGTGACAAACAAATGTTATAGAAAAATTCTCAAATACAATTGAGAAATCGGACTTACATAGCCTATAAGTATGGATCCTTGGCTTTAATTTCCAATTGTTCCAAATTAGTGACAAACAAATGTTATAGAAAAATTCTCAAATACAATTGAGAAATCGGACTTACATAGCCTATAAGTATGGATCCTTGGCTTTAATTTCCCATTGGTCCAAATGAGTGACAAACAAATTTTATGGAAAAATTCTCAAATACAATTGAGAAATCGGACTTACATAGCCTATAAGTATGGATCCTTGGCTTTAATTTCCCATTGGTCCAAATGAGTGACAAACAAATGTTATGGAAAAATTCTCAAATACAATTGAGAAATCGGACTTACATAGCCTATAAGTATGGATCCTTGGCTTTAATTTCCCATTGGTCCAAATGAGTGACAAACAAATTTTATGGAAAAATTCTCAAATACAATTGAGAAATCGGACTTACATAGCCTATAAGTATGGATCCTTGGCTTTAATTTCCCATTGGTCCTAATGAGTGACAAACAAATGTTATAGAAAAATTCTCAAATACAATTGAGAAATCGGACTTACATAGCCTATAAGTATGGATCCTTGGCTTTAATTTCCCATTGGTCCAAATGAGTGACAAACAAATGTTATAGAAAAATTCTCAAATACAATTGAGAAATCGGACTTACATAGCCTATAAGTATGGATCCTTGGCTTTAATTTCCCATTGGTCCAAATGAGTGACAAACAAATGTTATAGAAAAATTCTCAAATACAATTGAGAAATCGGACTTACATAGCCTATAAGTATGGATCCTTGGCTTTAATTTCCCATTGGTCCTAATGAGTGACAAACAAATGTTATAGAAAAATTCTCAAATACAATTGAGAAATCGGACTTACATAGCCTATAAGTATGGATCCTTGGCTTTTATTTCCCATTGGTCCAAATGAGTGACAAACAAATGTTATAGAAAAATTCTCAAATACAATTCAGAAATCGGACTTACATAGCCTATAAGTATGGATCCTTGGCTTTAATTTCCCATTGGTCCAAATGAGTGACAAACAAATGTTATAGAAAAATTCTCAAATACAATTCAGAAATCGGACTTACATAGCCTATAAGTATGGATCCTTGGCTTTAATTTCCCATTAGTCCAAATGAGTGACAAACAAATGTTATAGAAAAATTCTCAAATACAATTGAGAAATCGGACTTACATAGCCTATAAGTATGGATCCTTGGCTTTAATTTCCCATTGGTCCTAATGAGTGACAAACAAATGTTATGGAAAAATTCTCAAATACAATTGAGAAATCGGACTTACATAGCCTATAAGTATGGATCCTTGGCTTTAATTTCCCATTGGTCCAAATGAGTGACAAACAAATGTTATGGAAAAATTCTCAAATACAATTGAGAAATCGGACTTACATAGCCTATAAGTATGGATCCTTGGCTTTAATTTCCCATTGGTCCAAATGAGTGACAAACAAATGTTATGGAAAAATTCTCAAATACAATTGAGAAATCGGACTTACATAGCCTATAAGTATGGATCCTTGGCTTTAATTTCCCATTGGTCCAAATGAGTGACAAACAAATGTTATAGAAAAATTCTCAAATACAATTCAGAAATCGGACTTACATAGCCTATAAGTATGGATCCTTGGCTTTAATTTCCCATTAGTCCAAATGAGTGACAAACAAATGTTATAGAAAAATTCTCAAATACAATTGAGAAATCGGACTTACATAGCCTATAAGTATGGATCCTTGGCTTTAATTTCCCATTGGTCCTAATGAGTGACAAACAAATGTTATGGAAAAATTCTCAAATACAATTGAGAAATCGGACTTACATAGCCTATAAGTATGGATCCTTGGCTTTAATTTCCCATTGGTCCAAATGAGTGACAAACAAATGTTATGGAAAAATTCTCAAATACAATTGAGAAATCGGACTTACATAGCCTATAAGTATGGATCCTTGGCTTTAATTTCCCATTGGTCCAAATGAGTGACAAACAAATGTTATGGAAAAATTCTCAAATACAATTGAGAAATCGGACTTACATAGCCTATAAGTATGGATCCTTGGCTTTAATTTCCCATTGGTCCAAATGAGTGACAAACATAAATGTGCCCACAAATAGCCAAACTCCCGTAGAGCTGAACTACATTTACACAATTTTAATCTTTAAAGATTTATAGAAAAATTCTCAAATACAATTGAGAAATCCGACTTACATAGTCTATAAGTATGGATTCTTGGCTTTAATTTCCCATTGGTCCAAATGAGTGACAAACAAATGTTATGGAAAAATTCTCAAATACAATTGAGAAATCGGACTTACATAGCCTATAAGTATGGATCCTTGGCTTTAATTTTCCATTGGTCCAAATGAGTGACAAACAAATGTTATGGAAAAATTCTCAAATACAATTGAGAAATCGGACTTACATAACCTATAAGTATGGATCGTTGGCTTTAATTTCCCATTGGTCCAAATGAGTGACAAACAAATGTTATGGAAAAATTCTCAAATACAATTGAGAAATCGGACTTACATAGCCTATAAGTATGGATCGTTGGCTTTAATTTCCCATTGGTCCAAATGAGTGACAAACAAATGTTATGGAAAAATTCTCAAATACAATTGAGAAATCGGACTTACATAGCCTATAAGTATGGATCCTTGGCTTTAATTTCCCATTGGCCCAAATGAGTGACAAACAAATGTTATAGAAAAATTCTCAAATACAATTGAGAAATCGGACTAACATAGTCTATAAGTATGGATCCTTGGCTTTAATTTCCCATTGGTCCAAATGAGTGACAAACATAAATGTGCCCACAAATAGCCAAATTCCCGTAGAGCTGAACAAAATTTACACAATTTTTATCTTTAAAATTTTATAGAAAAATTCTCAAATACAATTGAGAAATCGGACTTACATAGCCTATAAGTATGGATCGTTGGCTTTAATTTCCCATTGGTCCAAATGAGTGACAAACAAATGTTATAGAAAAATTCTCAAATACAATTGAGAAATCGGACTTACATAGCCTATAAGTATGGATCCTTGGCTTTAATTTCCCATTGGCCCAAATGAGTGACAAACAAATGTTATAGAAAAATTCTCAAATACAATTGAGAAATCGGACTAACATAGTCTATAAGTATGGATCCTTGGCTTTAATTTCCCATTGGTCCAAATGAGTGACAAACAAATATTATAGAAAAATTCTCAAATACAATTGAGGAATCGGACTTACATAGTCTATAAGTATGGATCCTTGGCTTTAATTTCCCATTGGCCCAAATGAGTGACAAACAAATGTTATAGAAAAATTCTCAAATACAATTGAGAAATCGGACTAACATAGTCTATAAGTATGGATCCTTGGCTTTAATTTCCCATTGGTCCAAATGAGTGACAAACATAAATGTGCCCACAAATAGCCAAATTCCCGTAGAGCTGAACAAAATTTACACAATTTTTATCTTTAAAATTTTATAGAAAAATTCTCAAATACAATTGAGAAATCGGACTTACATAGCCTATAAGTATGGATCGTTGGCTTTAATTTCCCATTGGTCCAAATGAGTGACAAACAAATGTTATAGAAAAATTCTCAAATACAATTGAGAAATCGGACTTACATAGCCTATAAGTATGGATCCTTGGCTTTAATTTCCCATTGGCCCAAATGAGTGACAAACAAATGTTATAGAAAAATTCTCAAATACAATTGAGAAATCGGACTAACATAGTCTATAAGTATGGATCCTTGGCTTTAATTTCCCATTGGTCCAAATGAGTGACAAACAAATATTATAGAAAAATTCTCAAATACAATTGAGGAATCGGACTTACATAGTCTATAAGTATGGATCCTTGGCTTTAATTTCCCATTGGTCCAAATGAGTGACAAAAATAAATGTGCCCACAAATTGCCAAATTCCGGTAGAGCTGAACAAAATTTACACAATTTTAATATAAATACTTTTTATTTTATTTTATAACGAGGGGGGTAGCGAAGCACACCGGGATAAGCTAGTCTTCTATATATATAAAAGAGGATGTGTGTATGTATGTAACGTATGGACTCCGAAACGGCTGGGCCGATTTTGATGAAATTTCAGGCGGGTGACATAGGCTATATGAAGTTTTTATTGGATAAAGAGGCGTGTCACCCCCATATAACCCAAAAATTTAAATCGCCATATTTTGGGCATATTTTTGACCTACATACGTCGATGATATTTGGTACATATGGTATTGGCATAATTTGGAATACGTACCAGGAGAAAAGTGGGTGAGACCACGCCCCTTTTTAGGAAAACCAAACCCTTGGACCGATCTTCTTGAAATTTCCACAGCATGTTACTGTGACTCTGGAAGGAATAATAGGCTATATGAAGTTTTGATTAGACAAAGAGGCGTGGCACGGCCTATATAACCCAAAAATTTATATCGCCATTTTCTGGGCATATTTTTTTTTACCTACGTCGATGATATTTGGTACATATGGTATTGGCATAATTTGGAATACGTACCAGAGGAAAAGTGGGTTGGACCACGCCCCTTTTTAGGAAAATAAAAAATCGTAATATAGTCTTAACTACTGGACCGATCGTCATTAAATTTTCACAATAGGAATTTTATTTTATAACGAGGGGGTAGCGTAGCGCACCGGGTATATCTAGTACCGAATAAAATTAAAATTAATTAATACAAATATTTTCCTTTATTATTTATTATAAATGCTTAAATTTTATTTTTATTGATTATAATGTATCATTTCTGTATGTATGTGTGTATGTGATAGAAATCTAGTGATTTCAAAATGGTTTTCAGGACCAATTTTGCCTTAGTCTTCAATTATTGATACTTAAAGGAAACAAATCTTAGAGGGAAATCCAAAAGAAAAAAACTAATTACATAATTCAAAGTAATAAAAAAATAATTGTAAATTACAAACATATACACAATTTTTTTCGTCTTCAAAGCATTTCATTTTTGAAATTGTATCACATTTGTGTACATTTGAATAATATCTCTTAAGCTTACAGTACACGGCATGTCAAAATCCACATTCGCATGTGGCTCTGACGTAATTTTGACGTCACCATGAAGCTAAATTGGCAACATGTCGTGTACTTCCACTTTTTGTGACACTCACATGCAGCACACATTGATATGTGTGCCACATGTTCCTTTGTAGAGACATGCAAACATGCGTATTTTTGCCATGTCGTGTACTAGCTTGGTACATTTGAATTTTGACATTTGTAATATTTTTACATGTGCATGTAGCAGTCCCAAACATGTGGCAGCAAACATTTTTGACACAACATTTTTCAATAGTATGTAGCCAATGGCACTCATGCCAATGTTGATTTTCTCCAACAAAATGTGGTAGGAATTTAATGACGAAAAAATTTTTTTATTATTATTAATCACACGATGACTGAGATTCATGATAATTTTTTTGGGTTTGCGTGCGGGGTAGAGATAAAAGAAGGGTAGAAAAATTATCATATTTTCTCTTTTCTATGCAATTATTTGTATTTATCTTTGATTTGGGGTTTTTCTTTTATTAATTAATATCTTAATTAACAGCTTAATTAGTTTGAGTTTTTGTTATTATTTCTCGTTCTTGTTCTAAACCATGCAAAAGATACTTTCAAAGCTAAGATGTAAAAATTCATGTATAAATAGTAAATTTATTCAATAATTAATAAAACAACTGTGATCGCCAATTGTTGCGTTGTTTTTGTGTCAGTGCAGTATTATTTAATTTTTTTCACCATTTTAGTGTTCATGGGAATTATTTCACGATAAAAGTGAATTTATTTTACTTTTTATCAGATGTTGTTTTATTTCTTCTTTCTCTTCGACATTTTATAAATTTGACTTCACACAAAATGTTAAAAATTAAACAAGTGCCATAAACATATGACTGTTGTACATGTTAATATGAAAAATGTGTACATATGTTACATGCTGTGTACTGACAATACATATGTAGCCAATCAAAAGTTCACACATATGCTGCCATTGCAAATGTTTACGCTTCGGCGACATTTGTCACATATAAATTTTGGGACAAAACAACATTTCATGTACTACCAAAATTTTGAAGCATGTATACACTTCTGCATGTTTAGTAAATGTAAACAAAATGCTGCAAATTCTCGTGACGTCAGAGCCACATGCGAATGTGGCTTTTTACATGCCGTGTACTGTAGGCTTTAGTTATACATATGTACATACGTACATATACTCGTACATACATACTACATTAGAAACTTAACTTAAAATAAAATATACACACATACGTAAAGGAGGTACAAGTAAAATCTAGGACATTTAAAACCAAAATTAGTAAAAAAATACAATTAAGATACAATTTAAGCTAAATTAAATGTATTTATATGTATGTATATTGTCTAATTGCTTTATGTGATGTGTTTTTTACATTAAAAAAAAACTCTATAATTTCATAACATTTTTCATATAATCTAAAACATCTTTATTGGCCAATATACCCATATGATCGACACCAGCTAAAGCTAATGTGGATATATTCGATGATTGATAACCGTTCCATTGATGACAAGCTTGCAGTGATCGTCTGTTTACAGTACCATCGCCAATACCCATAATTAGTTTGGGTGTATCGTCCGATAAATCATCTTTTTTGTAACGTAATCTTGAAAATAATAATTTAAAATGGTTACGAAATTTTAATATTCATTATAGTTGAATTATGATTTTTTAGTTGAACTCTATGGTGATTATTTGGTCCAAAGAAAATTTAATTATTCAGGCTTGAGTTCGTATAATTTAATTTTTAATTAATTTTTTATGTATTATAAAAGAAACTTCAGAAGTTCGTAATAATTGAACAGACCAGGAAAATTTTATTCATATTCAGTATATCGTCGTCGAAAATCCAAAAGTACGTACATATCAGCAAAAAAAGAATTAAGTTTTCCAAAGAAACAAACAATTTAAAAATATATTTTGAAAAATAATCACCCCTATCACGTGTTCACGTGAAATTTTAATTCCAGTCGAAGGGAAAAATGGTATCGTGAATCTCCCGTGAAAAATTATTTCCGCTATCAGTTCTTATTGAGTGTAAAATAGGAAGGAAGATTAAAAAAAATAAAAAATCATAGAACTTTTTGTTCAAAAATATACACGAACATATTTATCTATATAAATAAAAATGAAACGTTGTCCGTTGCTAAGCGCATAACTTGAGAACGGCTACACCGATTTCGCTAATTTTTTCATCTTATTGCTTAAAGTGCTCCGAGAATGTCGTGTATCGTAAAGCATTAGAATGAAAGACATGGTTAAAGTGAACCAATCGATACAAAACATATTTTTGTTTTGCTACTAGAACGTCGTTCTTATATTCGAAGTGTAAATAAAACACTTTTAGAATCTCTGTGATCTCAATTCCAAATAAAACGTGATCAAAATCTTTACAAAAATGAAAACTGTTAAAATGATCATCAATCAGAAATGCCTTTTTCCCTTAATTTTTACTTTGTTTCCACATTTCCAATAGCTTTTTACAAAATTATCACCAACAAAATTATTTACATTTAGACAGGACAACGTCTGTCGGGTCAGCTAGTTTTAAAAAAAACTTAAAAAATCAATGTTAAATATTCAGTGTTGGAGCTTTAGTTTGGTTGCTCCGTTTGTTTATTGCTTTCTAACTTCTATGTGCTAAAATAATCCGGCTACTTTTTGGAAACGAAAATATGCCAACAAATTAAAGCTTCACAAATCTGCAGGAATTTTTTGAGGAATAGTACATCAGTTTGTACTTTATTATTAGATCTTTTCATTAAAATAAATTTTTTAAGCTTTGATATTCGAATTTTAAGCAAAAATACATATGTACATATAATTTCTGTTCTATTCCCCATCAAAAATAAAGTGAAAATATCAATGTGAGAAGTGAAAAATTCCGACCGAAATATTTATTCACGATAAGGGGAATTTTTTTCAGTGAACATTTTTCACGTTGTTATTCTGGACTAAATAAAATTTTTTCATGCGAGTTGTTCAAGATTGCAAATACGTGAAAAGTGAAAAATTTCATGTGGAAAATTATTCACGATAGGGGTGAATACTTTTTCTTTTGAAATTATATTTTAGTTTTTTTCTTAAATTCTATATTTTTTCCATATTTAAATCAATTCGATTTGAAATGAAATGAAATAGAAGACTTAAATCGAATCAAATACTTTTAGGTGTGATGGAAATCGGATCGAATCCATTTACATAAATATTTTTGTGTCACCTCCGTCCGCTGGGAAACTCCTGTTATTTTATGTTTTTTTATATTTTGCGACAGTAGTAATTTTTTTAAAGTTTTTACTTACTTTCATTTGCCCTCAAATTATTTAAATTTTTACGATTTTCAATGCCTTTTTGCATTTCTCAATGTTTTTACAATTTCTAATCAAAATTATGGCGAATGGTGTCATTTTGCCGAAGTTTTTGTTTTTTTTTAGATTTTTCAGAACTTTTAATCAGTATTGCGTTCTATATTATTTAACATTTCTCAGAACTTTGCGATTTTTCGCCATTTTCGTGATTTCTACAATTTGTTTTATATTCGTTAAAGTTTTACCGATTTTTAATCATAATTACGATATCTTTAAAATTATTGCAGTTTTTCGCGATGTGCGTAATTTCTGCAAAGTTTTTGGCATTCTTACAACTTTAGGGACTTTTAATCAAACATAAATTAAAATTTTAGCAAGTTTTTGCACAATCATAAATTTAGCGATTTTTTCCGAAAGCGGACAATTTTAGCCATTTTTAACTAATGTTTTGTTACGTTTCATATTTTGGAGATTTGAAATAAAAATTTTGGATTGTATAAAACTTTGCAATTTTTAGCCAATTTTCGCGACAGCGTATTTTTTTTTTTAATTTTTGCCATTTTCACATATTTTACATACATACTTATAAGTAACTGTTATCGATTTTTGATCAAGATTATGGCTTATTTAAAATACTGCAATTTTTGCCAATTTTCACATTAGCGATATAGTTTTTTAGTTAAAATTGTAAAAAAACACGCATACACTTGAACATTTTATTGAAAAAGAAAAACAAAAAGGACAACATTTTTTATGACATTATCATAAACATAGCCTGTAGAATTTATTATTATAGATTAGGACATTATGACAATTTGACTGATATGACTACAGTGTGAACATCCTAAATGTTTTTTGCTTCTCCTGTATAATTAGAACAAGTGATATTACGCACTCTTGGATTTTCAACGACGATATGTACTAAAAATTGCATTCCACAAAAAAAAAAAAAAACGATTTCTACTCGATTCAATAAATTGGTGTGTTAAAGATTGCAATCTCAAAAAATGTTACTAAGTTGCAAACAAGCAATAAGATTACTTCTAAGTTTTAATTGAACGTAAAAAAATTTGTGGTTTTTTTAATATTATTTAAAACAAAATTTTTAACAATTTTCAACAATGTTTTCGAGTTTTTGCATAATACCGTATTTATTTTACAAACAACTGTAAAATGAACTATTATAAATCTTTCAACTACTTGAAAAATGCAAGATCTTTGATCTCGTACTTACCTTTCTACTGTATCCAAGCCATCACCATACAGACAGTGCAAATCTACACCCGGCGGACTGAAGTTCAAAGTATAATGTAAAGTATCTTTACGCATCTCCCAGGCAGTCGGATAACCAATATTCTTAAAATATTCCTGCATTTGCGACATGGTATATATACGTGTTGGCGTTTCTACCAAAGTTTCAGAGGTTTTCCAAAACAAAGGTGAAGGTAAAAGCCAGGCCGATGAAGGATGCGTAATTTGCTCAGCTTTTAGTATTTTACCACTTAGGAAAAAAGAGTCGAGATCATCACCCATGGCAAAGACTTTTAAAGCTTTTACGCTACCAGCCCAAGCACCAGCCAAACTTATTAACCTTTCAACATATTTCTCTTTCCATTCTACACTTTGTTGCTGCAGAAATACCAATGTCATGGGACTTCCCATACTATGGCTAATAAATGTAACACGAGTTTGATAATTAGCCTCATAAGAGTCTTCGACTAGTTCTTTTAAATCAATAAAGTACTGTTTAAGTTCGTCTGCGAATTAGCCAAATGCAATTTTTAGTCTTCATAAAGAAATATGTACATGCATATATTTTGTATAACTTACTTGGTGCTTTGCGAAAATCATAGGGAGCTCCATGTAGATTTTTTCTTCTTTCATAGCCCATGTCTACCAACATATTTCCAATGTCTTTGAAATAAGCTCCAGCTTTATTATGTGTTGGATCTATCCATTCTACTACCGCTGGATCACCCCATCCTTGTATACGTGTCTCAACGCCCGGCGTATTGTGTGTAGTTCTGGTTATAGCGTCATAATACAATTTAACATTTTCGACCCAACAATAAACAGCTGGTATTACTATCAGTTCCAAATTCAACCATATATTGAACCAATCCGATTTGTTGGCACACCATATAGGGGATGATGATTTATTTAGTTTGGCATATAATTGACTACCGCCATCTCCGGGAACTTTAGGTAATGTGGGCAAGTTTTTGTTTTTAAAAATTTTTTTAATTATTTTTAGATATATTTTATCATTAAACTTATTAGTCTTTCTTGTTTTATTGATGTAAGTAAAATAGTTATGAAAAAATATGTATTGCATGCGGACGATGATTTTATTTCATTAATTTTTTTTTTAATTTTTGTAAAAATGGAAATCCAAAAAGCACTTTTTTTAATGAAACTTAAAATAAATCAAGTTTTACGGACACCAAAACGAACGAAACCCCATTAACGATTTAAATTGTGTTACTTTTATGAGTTGCGGTTGTTATAAAAATAATAAAAATGCATGTTATAAATAAAATAAAAATTATAATTTTGCCAACGTTATATATATAGTCTTTCGAACCAGATATTGGAAAAATATAAGATATCCAAATTGATATTGGGACAAAAAATTTTGATAAAATTATTTTGCAAATTGGAATTTTTTTCTTCTTCTTTTTGAGTAAAAAACTCAATTTTTTGGTATCAGTTTGATGCACTAAAAAATATTATGTTCAAAGATTTTTCCTTGTCACTAACAGACTTGTTAATGATAACTCTAATCACCATTAACCCGAAAAAGTTATGTTTCAACAAAGAGCGTTCAAAACTAAACAATATATAAAATGAATCATTTTATTTGCAGAAATACTCAAGAGTTTGTTTTTAAAAAATTATTTTTTGTTCCAGGTTAGAAAAGTCAACATATTCGTATCGAAAATTAATTGCTGTGGTGTTTTTAAAGTTCTTCAAAACCCACCCAGACCCGCTTCTGCCCACCCCAGACTTTCTCCTTTTTTAAATTGCTATTTTTGTTTAAAATTGTTTGTAAGTGTATTGATATTTTCAATAGCATAACATAAGTGTTTACTTTGCATTTAACAAAATTTTTGGATCTGCCTGAAGATATTCCTTCAGTTGATTATTGGAAGTTAAATATACATATATTATCCAGTTATATACCATAATTTCTAATATGGAATACCGATTCCAAAACGTTCCATTAGCTGAAGCTGTTAACGATAGCTAGCGAATTCATTATTAATTACAAAAATGTTTTGTAAATTGCTTGTGATTCAATGAAAGCTGAAGCACTAGTGCTTAAGAATATGTTTAAAAATATATCCAGTGAAAAAAATTAAACTTTGATAGGCTAAAATCCAAAATTGACCAGAATATTTATCCAAACATTTACAAACTTTTACAACAAGTGGCAATAAGGCTTCCTATTAGTTCTGATAGTTGTGAAAGAAGTTTCTCAGCTATGCGTAGAATAAAAACATGGTTACGTAGTGCAATGCTTCAGGAACGATTTTCAAATTTAGCAGTTTTAAATATTGAAACTGAAATATTCAAATACAAAATAACTTCAGAAGAAAAAAATAGAAAAGTAACGTTAGAATAATAAATTGATTTTAATATAATTATTATTAATATATGTATGTATATTAAACTTGAAAATACTACATAGTTACCTTTAACTTTTTAAATACTTTGTTTTTGTTACATTTATTGCAAACTGAATTTTTGTGATATATTTTTTAGTTTTGTGTTAATAAAAAATTATTTTGTTTTAATAAAAATAGGATTTATTTTTCTTTTTGCGAAAGCGGTGCACTTGCCCACCCCAGAATAACAGTCTAGCTAAGCTTATGATCTAACCCAACAACTTCATGAATAAATAATACGAAATTATGTATGTACATATGTACATACATACATATATTTAGTGGTGAAGAATAACCTTCAAATTTTTTACGCCATTATTTTGTTCACCATGAATTGTTCACCTACTCGGAGACATCAGACTAATATGATTATTTGAAAAATTTATATTGGTTCCATTGTATTTATTTTAATTAGAATATTATATTTTAGTCCTAAGTTTCATTCCTTTTAATGATCAATAAAGTTGTATTGGTTTATATAAAGGCTCAATAAAACATACATACATACAAACGTATGTACCTTACCATTAATAAATTTATCTGAGTACAACATTGAATTAATTTATAAATTCACATTCTTACGAAGTTTTTAAAGTTTTTATTATTTAAATTTACCTACATATGTTTGTACCAGAGCTGTAAAAGATTGCAATCAATTTAATTGCAATCACGTGATTTGAAGTTAATGATTTCTTTTTTTTTTTTATTATTCACAATCGTGAATTAATTATGTACCTATGTACTTATATCATTTCAATTTTAGATTAATAAATCAATACGACAAAAAGAATTTAATAAATTTTTACAAATCAACTTTTTTTATTTTAAAATAACGAAACCCCTGCTTATATGTATGTAAAAATATGTATCACGAGATTTAGGAATACCTTTCTGACCTTAACTTAAGTTTTATTGAAAACACTATAGTAGATGATTTCATTGTCAATGATAAGTATAAAATAAATGCATGCAACTGATCTAGTCCAGCTTCTCATGGTTTATGAATATTATTTAATAGACATAATTTGTTTACTTCATTTTCTCCCAGTATAGGAAGGAAACCGCACACATCATAATGATTAACAACTTTAACTGATAAGAAAGCAAACAAAGCAACATAGGATTCAAAAGCAATAATGGTGGTCAGACTATTTAATTCAGCGATAATGAAATTAAAGTAGAAATTATAAATAAATACACATACATATGTACATACATATGTACCTACAATGTATACTTACATACATATATACATTTTTATATGTGCATAAGTACAAGCAAATTATTAAAAATATGATACAGTGAAAATTGTTACATTATCTAATAAAATAAATGACTTACCAAATATGACCGGTGACAAGCGTTTTTCTTCTCTTGGCGCAGAAGGCTTCTTTTTATGTGAAAATGGCCAAAAGCCTTGACTTGCATGGCATATAGTTAGAAGTATAAGGTATGTAAATATATATTGTCGCATCCTTTTGTATCACGCAGCCAAAGTTAGGAGATCAATTTTTTCAAGATACAAATCAAGGATTCGCCGTGATACAAATGGTTAAGATGGCAGATTTTATGAAAATCAAATGATTTCCTGAATGTGTAGAGGGTGTGTTTTATTAGTATTTTTACAATATTTTGCACATTAATTTTTTAAACAATAAATTTCTATATTATGCCATTAACGTGAAGATGTTGTTGCACTTTAATAGTTTATTTGTGTAGTATATTCTGTGATGCGTAGCTCGAACTTCCTCCGAAAACAACTTTATTTTTATAAATACTACTGTTGTTTTTTCCCTTTGTTTTCAAAACCAAGAAACAGCTGATAGGGTAAGCATTCTATTACAATTAGTGACGGCCGTGATATATGTATATCTGGTCAAGGCATGTATACTATACACGGTGACAGAAGTTGAATAATCACAACTGTGCTTGGGAATTTTGTGTGGTGCTCGAAACTGTCACACATTACATGTTTTATGTGAAAATATACCAAGACGAATTTATATATATAGGTATAAATTCGCCTTGAAATATAAAACATGAAGCACTCAAGGCGAGTTAACTGAAGCAAAGCAAATTCATAATAAATCATGAATTTGCCTTAGTGGCATAAATTTGTCCCGTGTAGACACTATGAAGATCATCACTTTTTTTATGTTGTAATCATGGTCTAATAATCAGGTCTGCGCAAGAAGGAATATGGTTTTTTGTAGGGTTGTGTTTTGACCGTTAAATAATCTGCAAAAATATGGTAAGTTAATTCGGTCTTGTCAAAAGTTGTTTACATTTTTGGCCGCCATCATGAATATTATTGTTTACGTTATGCTTTTTGTTTTTGCATAACCAATAAATACATACAAAACAACTTTTGTTTTGTTTTGTATACAGCTTTGTTTTGACAATGTTGAATTAATTTTACACAAACAAAATGCATGTCGATTTTGTTGTTGCGTTGATACGCGCACCTTATTATTCCACCATGGGTGTAATTAAATTTTATAAATCATGTATGGGCATCACTAACTTTTGGCGCCTTTTGTTTATCATTTTTATTAGACTTCTATAAAAAATAATTGCATAGATGTATTCTGTTAAGTTATATTTCAGTTTAAGTTTAAATAATAATAATAGTATTATGGTCGTTTAAGAAGTGAATATTTTAAATACTTTATAAAATCACAACAGTATTCCATGAACAATGTACTCGCCAAAAGTTGTTCTGCCTTGTCCGTCGGACTTCAATTTTCCATTTACACCCTACAACATACAACAACAATTGATGCAGGATTTGTATCAGGTATTAGAAAATAAACAAATTGGTATCTTTGAAAGTCCCACAGGAACAGGAAAATCACTGACGCTTACATGTGCTGCCCTCAAGTGGGTGGAGGATCATGAAAAACTGGTAAGGAAAGAGCTGCAGCAACGTTTAGAGGATGTGCAGATTGAATTGTTAAGACTGGAGAAAGAATCTCAAGAAGTATCCGATTGGATTACGATGCATTCCAAAACAACCATACAGCGCCAAGAACTTTTAGAGCTAAAAGACTTGAAAAAAATGTTGGATGGTTTTGAAGAAAAACTAAATGAAATTAAAAGTAAACAAAATAAATTAAAGCAAATCCGTTCAAAAGGCATAAAGGTAAATAGGGCAGATGAAAGCAATATAGCAGATATACATGATGACCTTGATATTTTACTAGAAAATATAAATTCAGCAGAAAATGACAAATATTTCGATGCGAGCCAAAAACCTGACGAGTATCGTGAAGTGCAAGTGTTTTTCTGTAGTCGCACTCACACGCAATTAGCCCAGGTGGTGCGAGAAATAAAACGTACTGCATATGGGGAGCGTGTACGTTGTGTTTCTTTGGCTTCCCGTCAACAATTGTGTATACACAAGCAGTTAAGCAAAATAAATAATACCGCACTTATAAATGAAAAATGTTTGGATATGGCTAAAGATGACAAAACGAATGCAAAGCCCACTGTTTGCGATACGAATGGTTGTATACAGAAAAAAGCTAAAATTAATCAGAAAACTGGCTTGAACACGATGACAAAATGTGAGTTTAAAGCAGCTGCAAAAATTCAGGATTTAACTGAAATTTCTTTGATCGATATACTTGATATAGAAGATCTAGTTGCAGAAGGCGAAAAACTTAACGCCTGTCCATATTATGCTGCAAGAAATGCCACACGGTTGGCACAAATAGTTATGCTGCCTTACCAGCTTTTGCTGCATAAGCGAACACGTGAGCAAAGCGGTATAGATCTTAGAGGCTCTATAGTAATAGTAGACGAAGCCCACAATCTATTGGACACTATTTCTCAAATGCACAGCTGCGAATTAAGTCTTCGACAGTTGCAAACCACACACCAACAAATACTGGCATATAAAATTAAATATGCCTCCCGTTTCAGTTCCTCAAATTTACTATATATTAACCAATTGCTATTTGTCATCAAAAGGTTAATCAAAATCTTAGAATCTCCTAACCTTAAAGATACCGCTAAATCTTTTCCCACACGCATGGTTTGCACTTATGAATTAATGTCCGAAGGCGATTTTTTTAATATCGATCTATACAAACTTTTAAAGTTTTGTGATAATTGCCGATTTGCACAAAAGCTTCAGGGGTTTGTGAAAAATTTATCTGTCCAATCAAGTCCTAATGAAAATCAACCTCCTGCGAACGGAAAATCGGCAGCAACAGGTTTTTTACAACGTTTACAAATGAAACACACAGAAAAATTTCAGAAACCTAAAATCAAACTAGAGGAATTTGATATCAACGTAGAGATACAACATACTGTTACAAATAAAATTGTTTATCCAGTGACTTCACATATACGGCCGTTAATATCATTTTTGGAATCGCTATGTGAAAATTCAGCTGATGGAAGAATTCTAATAAACAAAACAGATAACTCTGTTGAAAATTATGAAGTTCGTACGAGTTTTAAGTATATCCTCTTAAATCCTGGAGCACACTTCCAAGATATTGTTAGGGATGCTAGAGCGGTAAGTAAGATCTTTGTTTTATGTATTAATTTGTTAATATATTTTTAAATTATATATTTTAAGATCATAGTAGCAGGAGGGACTATGCAACCTACAGCTGAACTAACCGAACAGCTATTTAAAGCTTCGCCTGAACGAGTGCAGCTGCGGTTCTATGATCATGTAGTACCAGGCGATGCAGTTTTGCCTTTTGTGGTAACAAAAAGTCCCAGTGGCAAGAATTTGTGCTTTAATTATGCACAACGCTCATCTAACGATATGGTAAGCGAATTCTTGACCATTAAATACAATATTTATTAATATTAGTAACAAATTTAGTTATCTGACCTATGTAACGTTTTGGAAAATTTATGCATTGTTGTACCAGCTGGCTTGGTATGCTTTTTACCATCATATGACTATTTGGATACAGTATATGCACAACTGCAAAAATCTGGAGTATTACAAAGAATATCCTCTAAGAAGAAAGTATTTAAAGAACCGCGCAACATTATCAGCTCTGATATTGATGTTTTCCATACTAGCGAAGCAAGTCAAACAGTGGAACAACTATTAAATGATTATGCTAAAGCTATAAAACACAACCAGGGTGGTGCTCTGTTACTCAGTGTGGTAGGTGGAAAATTGAGTGAAGGATTAAATTTTGCCGATGATTTAGGACGAGGCGTTATCGTTGTAGGTATGCCATATCCTAATCGCAATTCCCCCGAGTTGCAAGAGCGTATGTCCTATTTAGATTCTACTCTCGGACCTGGTTCTGGTTCAGAGTATTATGAGAACCTGTGTATGAAAGCTGTCAATCAGTGTATTGGTCGTTCGGTTCGACATATTCGGGATTATGCTTGTGTTTATTTGTTAGACCAACGTTACGCTCATGATAATATACAACGTAAATTGCCGAAATGGATTTCGAGGCATGTAAAAATTGCTACAACTTATGGACAAGTGCAAGGCGGTACTGCAAAGTTTTTTAAATTAAAAAAAAAATAATCTGCGTACTAGTTTTACTATTTTCTTATATTTTTATATGCTTTATATAGTCTTTTAAGCAAAAAAGGGTTTAATAGTCTAGATGTATTATTTTCTTATATTTTTATATGATTTTTTGTTTACAAATATGTTGTTTTCTACTTTTAAGAAGATTATGCCGTTTTTCTCCAATTTTATATTATATTTTTTCCAATCAATAAAGTTTTATTTTGGTAACCTTAAGAAAAATCATTTGTAAATATCACGTTTATTAATTGGTAGATATTTTTCATAAAGTGGATATAATTGTACTATAATATACAGAAAGATTATGTAATTAATATTTCTTTAAATCTCAATTAACAAGTATTTAGTGCAGAGTATTGAACAAAACGTCGATTTTAAATCTTTTATATAGATGGCTTAATATAGAAAGGTCGTATCTCAACTTTTAGCTACATACTTTACAGGAAAAGGAAGTTAGTTAGTTTGGGCTTTTTTAATTACTGTAAATCTGTTATTCGTCAACATAGGAAACTGAATTTTTTTAAAAGAGGTGTATTTGAGTTTTGTCTACCAGAAAATATAAAAAAACCTGATTTAGAAAAAAAAACGAGATACGACCCTTCTATATATTAAGTCATCGATATGTTTTATAACATTTTATTAACGGCCTATTTCACTATGTCGAAAGAAAATTTCCATATGTTTTCATTCGTATAATTACATTTGAAGCAAAAACAAATTCTAAAATTTTGTTTTTGTATCAAATGTATTTGTACGAATTTTTTTTTTTTTTTTTTTTTTGATAATTTTATTATTTATGGAATCTTTAATTATTTAAATTGAATTATCAATAAGTTTTTCAAATCTTAAATCTAAAAAATATTAAATGTAAGTTTAGCCAATGCTAAACAAAATTTTTAATTTCAACGGTTAATTTTGGTTGTTTTACATCTCTCGTGAACGGCTGAGAAAAAGAGTATCCCTTCTTTTCAGCCGGGTGTGGCCTCTATAATGAAGAATATTGCGCGCAAGTGGATTTGGGTGCAACTCAAGTTTTTTTATATATTTTTTCGCGTGTTTTGAAAATACTGTCTTCACCAACGGAACGTCTAGGTCTTTATGAATTCGATGGTTTCTGACATACCAGGGGGCTGCTGTTATTGTACGTAGAATTTTATTCTGTCGCCTTTGAATTCTTTCGACATTCGATGCTGAGGCAGTGCCCCATAACTGGATTCCATAGGACCATATTGGTTTCAGGATCGCGTTGTATAGTAGAAGTTTACAGTCTAGGCTCAGTATAGAATTTCTTCCCATAAGCCAATTAATTTGGGCAGTTTTTAATTTCATTTGCATCAACTTTGCGTCTATATGCGATTTCCATGTTAAACGGCGATCAAGGTGAACGCCTAGATATTTGACTACAGTATGCTGCGGAATAGTCTCAGTGTTGATTTGTATAGGCGGGCATGTTTCCCTTCGCAACGTAAAAGTGACGTGTACACATTTCTGTTCGTTAACTTTTATACGCCATTGTTTAAGCCATTTTTCCAATTTGGATATATACCCTTGTAAGTTGATGGAAGCTTCTACTGGATTTTCATGGACGCTTAAAAAAGCTGTATCATCAGCAAATGTTGATGTATGAATGTTATTGCTTAACGGTAAGTCAGAGGCATAAATTAAATAAAGTAAGGGACCGAAGATGCTGCCTTGGGGAACTCCGGCTTCGATCGACTGCGGAGGGCTTAAAAAATTACCTTCCCTAACTACAAATTTTCGTTCCTCTAAATAGCTTTTTAAAAGCTTGACTATGTTTGCGGGGAGATTGCGTGTTAATTTGTGGATAAGACCTTCGTGCCATACTTTATCGAAAGCTTGCGAAACATCTATAAAGAGCGCAGAGCAAAATTTCTTTTTTTCAAAGGTGTCTCTAACTACGTTCACAAGTCTGTGAGTTTGTTCAATAGTGCTATGTTGTCTGCGAAAACCGAATTGATGATTTGGAATGCATCCACTTCTAGTCACTATAGGCATCAGCTTGCTCATATACAGCTTTTCAAATAGTTTTGAAATGTTGGGCAATAAACTAATAGGCCGATAGGATTCAACCTTCGTATGATCCTTGCCGGGCTTTGGTATCATAATAATCATCGAAACCTTCCATTCTGCAGGATAGTATTGCAGCCGTAGAATACTGTTAAAAATGAAGAGTATAACTCTTTTTGCAATATAAGGCAGTTGTTGAAGCATTTTGTTGCTTATTTTGTCGACACCTGGGGCTTTTCTGGTGTTAAGACTAGTAATAGTATTTTCAATCTCCGTCATGTTAAATCTCATCGGTATTTCTGGTAAAGAGACGACTGGTGGCAGTTCAACAATATCAGCAGAAATATTCGGGGTAAATACTTTTTCTAGGTGCTTAACAAATAGATCACCTTTTTCAGCATCAGTTCTTGCCCAGTCACCATTTGATGCTCGTAATGGTGGTTTACAAATCACTGGCCTTTTAAGTCCTCTGGCTGCACGCCACAGCGAATAATCTGTTGACGGTGTTGCATCGAGTTCTTGCAGAAATTTTTGCAGCGAAGCTGTTTTTTGTGATTGTAAAACTTTTCTTAGCTGTTTGGTACACTCCTTAAGCCTTAATTTTAGCTGAGGCGATCTGTAACGTTGCCATTCTCGTCGAGCTCTCCGTTTTTCAGTCAATAGCCTTTCTACATCTGCACAAAAAATATTGTTAAATCTCGCTTGTTGATTTGGTTGAATTGAAGAAGCATTAAGAGCAGCTTGTTTGGCATGTGCTTCAAACAACCTAATAGAATTTTCTATGTCAGTAGGTGTTCTCAATGGCATATTTTCCGTGCAATGAGCACTCAAATATTTTTTGTATTTCAGCCAGTTAATACGTGCAGGTGTCAGCGGTAAATCACATGTTGGTGTTGTAGTTGTGTGTGAGTAAATAGTGATAATAGTAGGCGAGTGATCTGAAGACAAATCCAGAGATGCTTCTACTTCAATCATTTCGCTGGGCACGCCTTTCATAATCCCAAAGTCGATAACATCAGGAATTTTTTGACGATCCGTTGGCCAGTATGTTGGCTGACCACTTGAAACTACATTCAAGCCCATTTTTGAAATTGTGTCAAACAAAACACGACCCTTGGGACTGATTAAACGTGAGCCCCAAAAGGTGTGTTTAGCATTGTAGTCGCCAGCTGCTAGAAAACGGGACCCCAGTGTTGTATAAAATGCGGTATATTGACTCTCTGAAATTGAAAACCTGGGAGGAGAGTAAACAGATGATATCACAAGCTTTTGATAAAAATTTTCAATGCAGATGTTCGTTGCTTGAAGATATTCTTCACGAAGGTCGTTTAGTAGGTAGTGTTTTATTCGAGTTTTTATTAGGATTCCAGAGCCACCACAAGCTCTACCTTGAGGATCCTTGGTGTCGTAGAAATTATATCCACTAATTCGAAAATAGCTTCGGGACGTCAAGTGAGTTTCTGAGATAAGCATAACATCGATTTGTTTATCCAGAAGAAAATATTCAATTTCATTTTTGTGTTGGCAGATGCCGTTTGCGTTCCAAAAACAGATTCTTAAGTTCATGGTTTGTTCAATACAGCCTGCAACAAGGTAGACTGCATTTTCAACATTTCCTGCATCATACAGGACATGTTGAGAGTGAATGTATTTACTGTTTGTATAAGGATCTCTATTGAGGCTTCAATACGACTAAAATTGTGCCCTGATTCTTCATTTACTGGTACAGTTTTTTGCGCCGGAATCTTGTTACTCTTTAAAATATTAGCGTATGAAGATTGACTATTAGGTTTTTGTTGAGTAAGAGTCGTGTTAGACTTTAAAACATTTAAGTATTGATTATGGCTAGACGACGGTTGAGGTAACTGTGGGTAGTTTAAATGAGTGTTGGGCTGAGCGGGAGTAGTATTGGTTTTTCTGTTCGACGAATTTTTAAAAAGAGAATAAAGAGGGCAGCCCCTATAGTTGGCAGTGTGGTTTCCGCCGCAATTACTACATTTTTTTACTTTGGTATCACCTTTTATTTTGTCACAGTTAGCGGTACTGTGTAACTCGCCACATACAACGCAAACGGTAGGCAACTTGCAATAAGTTTTGGTATGGCCAAATTCTTGACAGTTCATGCATTGGATAGGTCCAGTTTTTTTATGTGGCATCTCAACGGTAACTCTTCGATGCAACAAGTATTTTAAGCTATAGATTGGGTGCGATTCATTTTTTTTAATTTTCAAGTCGCCTGGCTGTAGCTCGACTCTAAAAATAGGTTGGGGGATTTTTTCCCTGTTTTTAATGTTTGAAACATTTTTGACTTGGAAGCCACTATATTCAAGGCCAGACTTTACCTCTTCCGGATCCACGCTTGAATCTATTCCTTTTATAACTACTGTTAGGCCTTTAGCACTCTTCAGTTGATATGTATAAAAGTTTTTGTTTTTAGTCTCAAAATCTGAGACAATTTTTCTATAATTATTTTCTTGTGTTACCTGAATTTTAGTTTCGTTGATTTTGCCGCGCTTAATTGGAGTTACATAGAACTCATTTTCTCCAATTAATGAGATAAGGCTTTTTACCAAAAGGTTGGAGTTCTGTTCTCTTAAATATATCGGCGGTGGTTTAGTGGACCTTGTTGTACTTGTGTCTTCATCGACTTGTTCATTCAAAATCGCAAAACGATTTTCAGAATGTTTAATATTATTTTTCCCATCTTTGGGCATTTTCGCCGTTGACGCTATTTCAGCTGATTTGGGACTTCTTCCCCTTTTTAGCACGGTTATGTATCTGTCCATACCAGTTTGGATTTTATTATCACTATTTTCACTCACTGCATTTACAATTTTGTGCACGTTGGTCACCTGGGTATTTATTGTTTGTTTGTTTGATTGTACAGCTAAGCTGACAAGTTTGCTAATAGGTGCAATTGTTGTTGCTTCTTGATCGATATTTAACATGTTCAAAGATAATGATCGCACACGAGTATTTGTGTTTTCTGTTAAATTCAGGTTTTTGTTTAATTCATTTTTTTTGTTGTCGTCATCAGCAACTAAAGTTATATATTGCACATTCCTACTGCTTGTAGGATTATTGTTGTTGTTAGAAGGTGAACTCATTTAGAGTTCTCTTTTTTTTTGTTCTCTTATGAGTTGGTGTATGCAAATATTTATGTGTATTGCACACAAGCAAAAAATAAAATAAAACCAGTAAAATAACTGTTCAATAAATGTTTTGTTTTTTTTTATATTTTTTGTGACTTGAAATTTTTTTTTTTTTCTTTTATATATTTTTTTTATATTCAGTTGCGACGATTATAAAAACGCGTCTGTTCACTACGAGAGTTGAAACTGAATCATTTGTACGAATGAAAATAAAATTCAAAATTCTTTCGACATCGTGAAATCGGCAGTAAGAGTATGAGCAAGGCGAATTATTTACAGCTAATTATCAAGGCAAATTTAGTACCTTCGCCTTATTCGCCATGGTAATTAAATAAATCGCCCTGAAAGTTATGATACATGTAAAGCGAATTGACGTACCAGAATCAAAAAAATTTGTGCTTAAAAAAGCACTTTATTGACATGACTGTTTTGGCATTTCATTTACAATTCTTTTGACGCCGTTATTTTCCATCATTGGCACAGTAGTAAGTGAAAATATTTTTGCCGGTAAACTGGAACAAATTCTGTAAAAACAAATATTTGTGAAAAATAGGGATTTTTTATATTATGTGTTCCAATTAATATTTCATTTCAAAAGAAAATAAATCTGAAGCTAATTCGGTTCAGGTAACTGGCTGTGGTAACCATGGAAGATGAGTATTTTAATGTGCCTTTAGAGGATGTGAAACGTGAAATCCGCCGCGGTATAGTGGAATGCCAAAAACGCGGCTTGTTGCACAGTGCCAAATGGCTGGCAGAAATGAACCATGGTCTGTGCGATATAGACATCGATTCGAACAGCGAAAAATGCGATTTCAGTGAGGTTGCACTAAACGATATTAGTCCAGGAGAATATGATGATTATTTTTTGGCCAAATGTTATTTTGATGTACGGGAATATGACCGAGCTGCATACTTGGTGCGCAATGCCGAATCGCTAGTTCCAAAATTTTTGCATCTATATGCTACATATATGGGATTGGAAAAACGCAGACTGGACTCAACTACGGACCAGTCGAATCTAAATGATTCGGGCCATGTTAAAGACTTGGCAGATCTGTTGGCTACTTTAAAAGCTGAATATTCCCGTGGACGTTTGGATGGTTATGGCATGTATTTGTATGGTGTAGTATTAAAAGCGGTTGATCTTAATACTGTTGCCCAGGAGGTGCTTATACAATCTATACGTTCGTCACCAATGCTATGGAGTTCTTATGTGGAGCTGGCTCCTTTAATTAAGGAAAAAGAAAAACTACAGAAAGTACATTTGGGTGGTCATTGGATGCGACATATTTTTGTTGCCCACACTTATATTGAAATGTATTTAAATGATGAAGGTCTTAAGGCGTACGAAGATTTACAAGCAGTAGGTTTTCGCAAATGCATCTATGTTACATCGCAAATGGCTTTAGCCTATCACAATAAGAGAGGTAAGGCTAAAAATTAATTGACTTTAGTAAATTTCGTAATTTAGAAAATATATCGTTTGCCTAATGTAGAAAGGCCCTAGCTTGCATTATTTTCGAAGTTGGTTATTTTTCGAGATTTCAATACATTTCATACAAATACATCTCACCACAAAAATTATGTATAATTGGGGTGTTCATACTGTAGTCATATCAATCATATTGTCATAATGTTCTAAATATTTAAACTAGTTTCAAATAGGTTTTATTTTTTCATATTATTATTACATCTCCTAATATGTACATATATAAAAATCTCGTGTCACGATGTTTGTTATCAAACTCCTCCGAAACGGCTCGACCGATTTTAATGAAATTTTTTATGCATATTTGGTAGGTATGAGATTAGGTTTTAAAATATATTTTAAACCGCTAAGGGCCTGAGGAGGGGAGAGAGGGCAATTCCTATATTTACTAAACTATTAACAAAATTCGTATTTCAAAAAGAACAATATTATATTTGTTGTTGAATAACAGATGGCGCCATGTATATTGATAGATTTCAAATAGTCCAGCATAAAATAGGGGGTTGATGAGTGGGGGGAATGCTTCCCCCATATAAGAAAATAGCTTCCGGGCGAAGTAATAATAAAGTTCTACAGCCTATGTTTATGATAATGTCATAATAAACGTTTTCCTTTTTGTAAGCCAAAATCTTGATCAAAAATCTATAAAAGTTTATTATATGCAAAACATTAAAAGAAACATGTGAAAATGGCAAAAATTAAAAAAAAATATGCTGTCGCGAAAGTTCGCTAAAAATTTAGAATTTTTTTACAATCCAAAATTTTGATTTCAAATCCGCAACATATAAACAGATGCAAAACATTAGTTAAAAATGTCTAAAATTGATCGCTTTCGGAAAAAATTCCGAAATGTATGAAAGTGCAAAAACTTGCTGAAATTTTTATTGAAGTTCGATTAAAATTCTTTAAAGATGTAAGAATGCCAAAAACTTTACAAACATTACGCACATTGCGAAAAACTGCACAAATTTTAAAGATATCAAAATTATGATTAAAAATCGCTAAAACTTTAACGATTATAAAAAAAATTGTAGAAATCACGACAATGGTGAAAAATCGCAAAATATTGGAAAATGTAAAAGATTATAGAACGTAATACTGATCGAAAGTTCCGAAATAGAAAGACCAAAAACTTAGACAAAATTACACCATTCGCCATAATCTTGATTAAAAAGTGCTAAAACTTTGAAAAATGCTAAAAAGGCATTGAAAATCGCCAAAATAAAATAAACTTGCTAAAATTTAGAAGATTTGAAAGCAAATGCAAGAAAATAAAAACTTAAAAAAAAATACTCCTGTCGTAAAAACAAAAATTTGTAGGAATTTTTCAGCGGACGGAGGTCACTCAAATATATTTATGTAAATAGATTCGATCCGATTTCCATCACACCTAAAAGTATTTGATTCGAATTAAGTCTTCGATTTCATTTCAAATCGAATCGATTGCTATCACATACCTGTACTCACACTTGTCATATTCTGGTCTGTTATTATTTTATGACATATGACTTTATGACAACAGTGTGAATACCCCAAATATTTTCAAAAATAACGGTTTTTTAAGAAATTGTATAATAATAGTTGAGTTATGATCATTGAAGTTTCTCTTATTTTATTACATTCTTTTGTAATCCTACAATTATGTTAGTTAGAGCTTTTCTACTTGAAATCAAGGATAGGTAGGTTTATTTAGTGTTTAAAATTTAACTATCTAAGAGAAAAATATATTCTTCTGTAATTCTTAAATGATTTTAAATCTAGAAACAATATTAGTAAGTCTTTCTTCAAATGGCAATGATAGCCATTAAATGACTTTCAACCTTTCGAGGTCGCGGGTGCAGTTTGTAATAAATTTATGGCTCGATTATGGATAGCAACCGAACTTCAGTTGCGTTGCGTAGTTGCCAGTTGCCATCCGTAATACAATTGTCAGCAACTGACACTGCAACTGGAATTCGGTTGCCATCCATAATCGACCCATTAATGTTTTTGATAAGACTTTAACTCATGATCTTTTCTACAATATAATAGAAATCAAAAGCTGATAAAGAAAAAATCAATTTTCCTTATTATTTTTTAGATGTCGACAAAGCAATAGAAATTTTCCAAGCTTTACAAGAGGCTGATCCATATCGTTTGGACAATATGGACACATATTCAAATTTATTATTCGTTAAGGAGTTGAAGACAGAAATGGCTCAATTAGCGCATAAAGTAGAGGGTATTAATAAGTATCGACCAGAAACATGTTGCGTTATAGGTAATATTATATTTGTGTTGTTTTGTGAATAAATTTTAACTGATGTTTTAAAAATTTTAAGGAAATTACTATAGCATACGTTGTGATCATTTTATGGCCATTACATATTTTCAAAGAGCGCTAAAACTAAATCCCAAATATCTGGCGGCTTGGACTTTAATGGGTCATGAGTTTATGGAAGTCAAAAACACAAATGCGGCCATACAAAGTTATAGAAAAGCTGTGGGTAAGATTAAAATTATTGTTTTAAAGTTGTTTTGTGCAAAAAAAAAAAAAAAAAAAAAAAAAAATAGAATTATCTTATCAATTGGTTAGCATTTTAATTCTTTTAAATTGATTCTCTTACAAGTCTATAATTTATAATATTAATTTTCATCTTTTCTTTTATTATTGGTTAAGAGGTTAACCGACGCGACTATCGTGCTTGGTATGGTTTAGGTCAGGCCTACGAAATTCTTAAAATGAATCACTATAGTTTGTACTACTTTAAAATTGCGCACAAGCTGCGTCCTTACGACAGTCGAATGTTGGTCGCTTTGGGCGAGACGTATGAAAAATTGGACAGATTTGAAAATGCTATACAATGTTATAGTAAGGCATGTGATGTGGGCGATATTGAAGGTATAGCAATGTATAAAATGGCAAATTTACATGAAAAATTAGGAGATCTAGAATTGGCTGTAAAATGCTATATAATGTATTGCAATGATGAAAGGGCAGCAGCTGATAAACAAAGCTTATATCATGCTTTTATGACATTGGCAAATTATTATGAAGGCAAAGAGGAATATGATCGGGCCTCACATTATGCTTACAAATGTTTAGAGTCGGATGATGTAAGTTAATTCATAATGATTTCGTAATAATTTTTAAATACTTAAGATAAAAAATTCGTCATTTTAGCGTAAATCTGAAGCCAAATCTCTACTGAAAACTATTGAAAATAAGCGTAAAATATTAATTTCGTTGGGAACGAATACGGCAAATACAGCAAATTTGGCCAATAATGTAGCAAGTGCCGATACTTCATCCGATGGTGACATGGATATGGAATTAAGTGATTTAAAATTTAATGAATATCTAAGCAGTCGCGCTAGCATGGGTGGTGTCACAGCTGCCAACGATACTTCAGCTAGTTTTAAATCTTCTGCAAATACCACAAACGAAGTGGCAACTAGCACAAATCCAAGTATGCTGGATGTTCGACATCCTAAAATGAACTCAATTGTTGCCGATGATGACATGTCTTTGAGTGCAAGTGATATGACAACAAATACCTCAATTGCCATTACTAATACACCATCCAATATACTACCACGCCGAACTTTAGCGACAACAACAAATGCCGCTCATAGTATTGCAGAAGCAGATGAAGATGATGATGATACTCATTCCATGGAAATGTCTTCAATATCAATTGATTGAAAAGAATTTAACATGACATTATGAATATCGTATTAATGAGTTTGGCAGATCAATGCCTAAAATTGAGATTCGTGTAGTGTAAAAATCAACTTTTCCTCATTTTGCATATGGTTTAAAATTCGAATAGCATTAAGGTAGGCTAAACAAAATTTTTTTAACTTTTCTTCTGCCTCTTACTATTATTTATTTGATTATTTATCGTTTGATAACTGGATTGCCTTTTTTTTTTGCCTCAAAATGAAACTATTTTCCGCAAATTGGTTGTTAAATTCTTTAGTTCTTACTTTTCTTCATTGTACAGTAAAATTATTAAAATGTTAAATTTTCCAGAATCTAAAAGAAATTAGTTTATATCTTTAATTATTTGCTAAAGCGGCAGAGACCACACGAGCATCGTATACAATTTTTAAGAATATAATTGAAATATTTTTTTTTTTTACCGTGCGCACGTTGAACTTTTAATAGATACTAGTGTGTACCAACGGTCGACCCAATCGACCGTGTTCTAGTCATATAAAGAAATATCATAAAAAATCTCTTATAAAACAGTCATACAACAACCAAAAATACAATTATTTAATGATACATTTGATTGAATTCACAAAAATTAAAAATAAAAAAAGAACGGTTAAATGCAAAAACAAAAACCTTTCATTGCAAGTAAATCAATTTACTCAACTCTTTCATATTTTTTCGTACATTTCTTCCACATCTTAGTATGTATAGATAGATGTCTTGTTGTTATTTTTTTTCCGCCCAAATGTGTAAAACACATGCATGCAGGAGTAATACGTGTGAATGTTGTAGTAAAAACTTTAAACGGTTATATCTCCAATAATACTTAACCTGAAACTGAACAAAAACCCACAATACCTCGTTCACTTCTGTAAAAAAATATTGTTAATTTGGTAGAAGTCTTGTAAGAATCGGTTATATAAGAGGTGCATGAAGGGCAGCACAAAAAAGCAAATGCGTATTAATTATATTGATATACAAAATAAAATAAATTTAAAATATAAAAGATAACAGTTTTCAACTATTTTCAAAAATGGCACGAAGGAGTAAAAATTTAACTGATAACAGAAACAAAAATATAAAAGAAAAAAATTTTAGTTTTCTTAAAATTTTGCAAAATTAAATAAACGTGAAAGTTTTAAAGCATTTTGCTCCCCTATAAAAATAATGCATTTTATTGTGATTTTTTTTTTATTCTTAACTCCACGTTACGCTTAAAAAATTTTTTAAATTCAAAATAAGAAAATCGTATAAAAAAATACTGGTTTAAAATGACCGTTTTTAAAAACCAAATAACCAGGTTTAGCATTGTACAAATACCGAATGTGGTAAGACATCGAAATGGGTTGGTGTGCCTGTCACTAGTTCAAATTCATTTCTGCCGACCAGTTGTATTTATGAATTCTCGAAGTGAATTATTACCTGCCTGTTCGGCGATATCGAAGAAGTTCTTTCTTTCGAACAAATACATTTGAAACAAAAACAAAATTTTTGAATTTGTTTTTGTTTCAAATGTAATTGCTCGAAAGAAAGAACTTCTTCGATATCGGCGAACAGGCACTACATGTTTGCATTCCCGCACTAATTTGATTATCGAAATTTCCTTTATTTTTCATTATGAATGCGTTTTTTCTACGCCTACATATATACAATTAGACAACCGTTGGTTGCCAATAAAAGTATTTATAAGGCAAAAAGAAAAGTAAATCTCCCCTTTATAAAATTTGACATTTATTCGAAACATTTTTGAGCTGGCAACGAAATACATTTAGATATTGCTAACCCGCAACAAATAAATAAAATTTTAAAAACATAAATTTTTTGAGTATGTGCTCGAATAAATGTCATATTTGATTATCCAAACGTTTTTTTTTTTAAATCAACCACGAAAAGGAAAATTTATAAATGTTATTAGACAAACCACAGAATTAAATAAGGGGCTGTAAACATATTACGTAACGCATTTTACTAATTTTTCAGTGCAAAATTTCCAATCCGTAACAAATCTTTAACTCCCCCCTCCCCCTGGAGCGTTACGTACGTAATATGTGCACAACCACTATTTGGAAAAATTGTTATTTATTGTATACTTAACTAACGGGATCTATATGTCTGCATTTTGTTAGTGGTGCAAATGTCAAATCATCAGTAAAATTTAAACTGTCATCAGCAATCATGTGCCAGAAAGCGAGCCATTTATAATAAAAAATCAGTAATCAGACTAGAAGATGGAATTCACACAATATTAAAAAAATATTCTGATATGTGATGGAAATCGATCGAATTGTTTCGGCGCCGATTTCAGAAACAAATTCTTCTGCAAGATGACCTATTTAACCCTTTTAAAGTTTTCAAGGCTTAGAATATTTTATTCGATAATTTTTTTCGATACAAAACAATATTATTTGAAAACCTTATGGAATTCCCGTCTCGATATTTTGGACGTCCCATGCTCCACAGTTTCCAGTAGAATTTAATTTTTTACTTAACTTAAACAGACACACAACTCTAAAATGCCGCTATGGATCATCGTAATAAAGAGTATTTTGAATAAAAAAAAATATTAGTTTTTATTGAGTTGGCCATAGAATTAATACTTAATTTTAATTAAAAAAAAAGTCATATAAATTTTACAAATTCTCTTAAAAATAAAAAACCTGATGCTGAATCTTATATTTATACAAATACAAAAAAATAATATCATTGAGCCTTCTTAATGCGTATTATTAAGCTTATAAAAAATAAAATCATCAATAATAAAATCCATAAAAGCAACGCCACAACATCACAACCATAAAAATCGCCCGACATGCCAAATTCCCTTAGGAACTTTTGGGGATTCTTATAGTGGCAATAATCCTGCACACAAACTATTGGAGGTCGTTCATAAGCATATAAAGCGCGCATAAAACCTTCTAAAGAATAACGGAAAAATGAAATATCACATAAAAATCTCAGGAACGACGCCACTTCATAAATGCGTATAAAGAATCCCGAAAATATCATAATGGGTATGGAAACGCCGGGAACTAAAAAGACACCCAACTGGAAAAAATATATTTATTTGTAAATTTAATAAAAATACAATTTCTTTTTTTATATGTATGTATGTATTTATTATAATAAAACTTACCTGCATATTAAACAGAGAACCGAATACGAGACCAATAAAATGCCCAATAATGGCTGTCAGCAAACATATGCCCCAACACATAACAAATCGACCGATATCATATGGCTGTCCCGTCATATAATATGAAATAGACATTAACAGAGTGGGACATATAAACTGTAAGGGTAAATCCGAAACTATTTTCGCAATATAATATGCCTTTATGGAATACCAGCCATTTAAATATTCTCTAATAAATACCGCACATTCTTGTGGACATAGAAATATTGAGGGCATGGCATTGCCAAAGAATACAAACATAATTACAAAAAATATGCTCGAGGAGTTTGTTAAGACTTTTGAAGCATCATTGCCAATATCCCAAAAAACCGTGCCGAGTAGTATGGCCACTACAATGTGCATGATTATGCGTAATTTTACAGCAATCTGCAAAAAAATTTAAAGTTGTTAATTAAAAATACTCTTACGTTACCATATTTTAAATCTTAAGCTTAGATCCCACTATCGGCACAATGTACCGACTTTATTGCAGTGAGCCGACGAAAATCGGTACATTGTGCCGATAGTGGGATCTAAGCTTTAGTTTATTTTGGTATTCAATAGTAAAAGTTATGATTTTGTTAAATTCGTAAGTTTCGTTAAGTTTTACTCGTATTTTGATTTACAACACAATTGGTTATAAATCATGATACAAAAGTGTGGAAGTGTAGTGTGAAACACACACAGCGGCACCCACAACAAACTTAGTTCCCACGACAATCGGATCTTCGCTCCGGAACGACCCGAATCCAATTCGGCAAAGGATTGTCAACTCAGCGACAGCTGTATCAGACGGGAGTTTTTTCCACAGGAAAGAACTCCCGCCAGCAACAGCAACGCATCTGTTACAACAACAACAAACTTAGTTGGGTTGTGAATTATAATATGGACAAACATTTTTAATCCAACTAATACTTGTATACACGAACAATTGTTAGCTAGACTTTTTTATTAAATTTTATGAAATATCCTTTGAAATTGTTGGTCGGTTAATTGTTTTTTTTCCGCTCGTCGTATCAATTCTGGTGCCTATATTGTGATTCGAAACTCAACTAAGTTGGTTTAAAACTAAATTAAGTTGGGTTACAACTTAGCTAATACTATGTTCTCACGGACAGCAATTATCGCGGCTCGCGCTCTCATTCGTGGTTCGCGGCGCAACCTTGATTGAACCTACATTTTTCGCCACACAACATTTTGAGAGCGAACCATCGTGCTTCATTTGGAACCTTGCTGCGAACCCGTATAATTTACTATCATCTCTAATTTTGATAACAAATTATCGCTAGTTTATCTGAACTAGTTGTCCAAAATTATTTTAAGAAAGAAAAATAATTTATAATAATTAAATAAAATGGAAAAACAATAAATAGTACGAAACAATCGAGAATGTGTCGTGGTTAGCGAACCTAGTGTTTCAGTTCGGCGTGTGAACATATTATAAGTTCGGTTACAACTCAACTTTATATATATATATGTATATATATGTATATATATTAGGGGCAGTGCACATATTACGTAACGCTGTTTTCAGAGATTTTATCCCCCCCTCCCCCCCCGTAACGCTTTTTAATAATTCTTCAGTGCAAAATTTCCCATCCGTAACAAATATTTAGCCCCCCCCCTAGGAGCGTTACGTAATATGTGCACAGTCCCTTATACTATTTTTTTTTTTATTATGATTGACAAGCAATTTTGTAGACAACTTATCGAAGACATCTGAGCGAACAGCTGATAGAAATAGAAATCAATTGAATTTTGCAATAAAATTATTTTCTTATTAAAAATAAATTTCTAAACGCTGTAATAAGGGGCTGTGCACATATTACGTAACGCTCCAGGGGGGTGGGGGGGGGGGGTTAAAGATTTGTTACGGATTGGAAATTTTGCACTGAAAAATTAGTAAAAGTGTTACGAATGGGGGGGGGGTGTATAAAATCTCTGAAAACAGCGTTACGTAATATGTGCACAGCCCCTAATTGAAGAGACAAAGAAAATGTTGCCTGACAAATCACGATCACATCATCAGAATTTTTGTCCGCTTAGAACTGATTGTCAATCATGAAAGTTACATATGAATCAAATAGTTGTAGTTAAATATCCTTTAACTTTAGTTTTGCAAAATGAAAAGCTTCTAAAATGTGGAAATTTTGTCGATTCTTACCATATTCCTACACATCGATTTCACCGATCTCTTCATCAAAACAACGAACTGCTGCCAAACAGACACTTTTTCTTTGGGTCTTATCGTACAATTGTTCAGTTGACAATGTGAACTTGAGTCGGTTACCTTTGATGCTACCACCGTTAAAGTTGTCATATCTATCGATATGTGAGAACTGGAGTTTGTTAAAAGACCCGCTAAAATTAATTAAAGAAAATGTCAATTAAAAATATAAAACTATGTATTTATAAGCAAAGAACTTACATATTTCAGTGCTATCACTAGGCAACGAAGACGTGAGAGCATGTTGTCGTTTATTCTTTTCAATAAGTTTAACTAAACTCGGATTATCCAAATCACTGCTGACCTCTAAAACTAAAAGAAATCAATAGATTTTCATAAAACATTTCTAGTTATTGTGTGTATTTTTTTTATATTAAAAAAATAATTTACCAAAATCTGCTGGATTATAATACTGCGGACATTCGAAACTGGCCTTATGAAAATAGTTAAGCATTTCATCTCGGGCACCGGAATATAGCACTTTTCCCCCGGACATTACTAAAACATCGTCGAACAATTGTAATAAACGCGAGCTGGGCTGATGAATCACACAAACTATAAGACGGCCATTCTGGGCCAGCCTCCTTAAATAGGTTAAAACTTGAAAACTGGCGACACTGTCTAAACCACTTGTGGGTTCATCGAAAAACATTATGGGCGGATTTGTAACCAATTCTACGCCCATAGATAAACGTTTGCGTTCGCCACCTGATAAATTGCGTACAAGAGTATTGCGACTACGTTCCATATTAAGCATTTCCATAATATCATTGATCTATTAAAATTAAAGTTAAACAATTTATTTAATAACTAGTTTTTATGTATTTAAATAAAATTGCTTACAATTTTATCTTTTTCCTGTTGTTTTGTTTGTGCTGACAATTTTAAATCAGTTGATATTTTCAATGTTTCTTGTACCGTTAACAGATCTAACATTGCAAAATCTTGTGGTATATACGATGACATTTTACGAAATTCCATTAGATTTCTTTTTTCACCATTTATAAGAAAATTACCGCTAACACCGGATGCTCTAACAAATATGAAGAAATAAATATGTATGAAAAGAAATAAAAAAAGAAAAAATTAAAAATCAAAAATCATAAACTCTTTAACACACTCACTTGAAACCTGATAGAACATTTAACATTGAAGTTTTACCAGCTCCTGAAGGTCCCAATATCGCAGTCAAGCGTCCGGACTTGAATTCACCGCAAGCATCGTGTAAAATTTGCTTATCTACAGGGAAAAAAGGTAAGTCATGTTTAATGTTTCATTAACAATTTATTGTTTATCCAAATGAGAATGATAAAAAAGGCGTTTTCGTTTCTGTGCAAAATGTTGTTGCATATTTTACCTTTTTTTATGAAAATTTACAATGAATATTATTGAATATTCTCGAATAGAGTAATTGGTTTTTTATAACTACCAAAATACGTTTAATTTATTGAAATACACACACTCCGGTTCACTTATTTAAAGGCACTAAAAATTCCATATTGAGCGGCCTGTATCTTTTGCAATTTTTAACCGATTGCAGAATTTTAAAAATTGCATAAGATACAGGCTGCTGAATTTGGAATTATTACTGCCTTTAAATAAGTGAACCGAAGTGTATGTACATTTGTACATGATAAGTACCTGCAGTGTGCGCTTCTCGTTACACTAAGCTACGTTCACACTTGCTTAGGTTTAATGTCATTTAAACTGGTTTTGATATTAAAATATAAAATTCGTTATACTAAAAAAAGTTATTTTTATATAAATTTTAATAGAATAATTCCGAGCTCCCATACACAAGTACCAAATATTGGATTTAAGGCAAATAAAATTTAAGTTTGTATGTAGGTTACGCTTTTTTCGGTAAATATTTGTTAAGTGTGTGGTCTCAGCTTTAAGTATTTTGAGCAAAATGAATAATAAGTTGTTATTGTTTTTTTTTCCAAAACTTTCATGTTATAACTAGATCAGGATATCATCTTCGTCACAATACTTAAAATTTAAGAGAAGAAAGTAGGCAAAACTTAATATGGCGGCAAACAGACTCTATATTGTGAAAAAAGAAAAACGATTTTTGAAAATCTTATTTATCACTTATGTGATGAAAATCGAATTCGAAATCAAAACAAAATTTTAAATGACCCTTTTAATGCACTTTTTACGGAATCAGAAAATCAGACTGCAAAAAGTAGTTTATAATTCTGCTAATTAATAACGAATAACAATATACTCGTATGTATGCAATTCATTATCGAAAAATGTACATATAAAGGGTGTTTTTTTTATAGAGTGTCGCAACTTTGAGTTAGCATCACTGCTTTATTTAAGCACTCATTTAACAGCTGATAGTAGCTTTTTGCTTAGTTTGTTTTGAAATTTCTTTAGAAATCGACTTGCACCAGAGCAACGCGTGCAAATTGTTGAAATTTTTAATCAAAATAATTGTTCTATTCGTCAAACTCATCGTACAGCGGGCGCTACAATTGATTTAGTCAAAAAAACTTTTAATTTCACGTAATGGCCCAAATAATTGGCCACCAAGATCGTGTGATTTAACCCCATTAGATTATTTTCTTTGGAGTTATGTCAAGTCACTTGTCTACGCCGATAAACCGCAAATAATTGAACAGCTGGAAATCAACATTCGAAGAGTTATCGGCGAAATACGGCCGCAAATGCTGCGAAAAGTTGTTGAAAATTTCTGTTACAGATTGCGCCTTCTACGCGCCAGCCCTGGCGTCCACATGGCAGAAATAATATTTAAACATTAATGTCATAAAATTTTCTTTCCAATAAAGCCCATTTCATTGATATTAAAAATATATTTCCTTGTTTTATTATGATTTAAAGTTCTGTCACTCTATAAAAAACACCCTTTATAACAAATAATGGGACTTATTATGGGTCTCTGTAATAGATTAAAGAAAAATGTTTTGAGTTTTTTTTTAATCTATTACAACAGTCGAAGTCGATTCGAGAACCATAGTAATAAGGCTCCATATACTTTAATGCGTAACGTAGTGTCTTTTACAAAACGTAAGCATTAATTGCGAATCTTCGAATTTTCGACAAAAAATAGCAAAATTGTTTTCTTGGCATTATCGAAATACATACATATGTACTTTGATAAAAGCATTTTATTGATATTTTCGATCATTGATCTTGTGACATTAGGGTGGTAGGAATTGCAATCTGGTGGATAAATTCTAGAACAGATTAATTAAAGTGGATGCCCTTTGGAGCAAACATTGGCCCGTTCGAAACAATAAAATCAATATAAAATACATTCTTTAAGATCGTTCTAAATGCCGAAGATATACAAAAAAAATTAAATAAAAAGGTAACTTCTGTTTGGTAAAATTAATTTTTCGTAACTGACTTTTAAAAATACTTTAAATTTGTTATTCCCTAACGTTGAATTTATTATTATTCAATTTTATAACCGTTCGCTTTTTATGCACAAGCAGAAAATTCATCTACAAGTGTAAATCATTTCGATCATTTGATGCGAATGTGCATGATCTGATTGCTTAATACAATGAATATAAGGCCTATGCAGAAATACAAAAAATTCCAACTCTATGTATTTTGTTGGTGGAAATTTTGATTTCGGAAGTCAAAAGTATAAATATGTATGTGTGCATGTTTCAAACTGTGACAAATATATAAATAAAAATTATTTATTCAAATACGAGTACAAAATTACTTTAACAACTGATTAAAACACTTGTTCCGCTAACAACACGTTGGCTTCGATTCAAAATGAGTTTCATACTCTTAGCGACACAGTCAGAACATTAATGTTAGCATAAAACAACAAGTGAATAAAACTGAATGTTTGAAACGAACGGTTGCGTAAACAATTTTTTTTTTCTCACAATTACACTGCTCAGCAGCAAAATTTTCCTTTTATTAAAACTATGTGGACTATATGGATTTTGATGTGCTAAACTCAAATCCGTTTTCGGTTTTTATCCATCACGTAGGGTTTTTTTTATGGGCGTTGCAATTTTTTCCTAAATTAGTCACGTACGAAGACATATTTCAGCCTAACTCGAGAACGACTCATCCGATTTTCATTAAACATACACAAAATTATATTTAATTTAATTCAATACAATTTTTTTCTACATTTTATCGTTTTGGAATTATTAAAAAATTTACCAGGGGAAAACATTTTTTTTCTTGCAAAATTCGTTTATTTTTTCAGTTTAAAAGTGCAATAAAAAAAATATTTTATATTTTGAACATTTTCTGAGAGCTAATTATCTCAAGAATAAAATAAGATAAAAATCATGAAAATCGATTAACAAAAGCGGATTAATTCTCAATTTAAAGCAGGTACCAAATATTGAACGAATTTGTATGTGTGCAGTTAATCTTCGATATGGCGATAGGATTGCGTTAGCTTAGCAGGCAGGTAATGAAAATAAAGAAAAAGGGTCTTTTGTATGGTTCTTGGAATTAAAAATTTCTTTGTAATTGATCAAAGTTGTTCAGCTGCTTTGGATTTATACATCAGTTAAATATTTTTCAAATTACAATGAAAAATTAAAATTTTTACAGTCAAGGTAATTTTCTGTGTCACAGTTTTTTTGGAAACAGAAAAGTTGAAAACTAGCATGAAATTCAGCTGTCAATCATTTGTCTTTCAAAACCCGCTAACAATTTAAAATGGGCGAACGAAATTTTTTAAATTATATGAAAAAATTGATTCATAACTTGATCTAAAGTCAATATGTATCTAGTCTGCAGCCATCGTAGCGTAAAAACTTTAAATTGTAGCCTTTTTTCCCTTCAATTTTCGCAAAAGAAAAATTTAATTTATAAGATTGCATTCCTTCAAATTGTGTGTGTAAAACAATGCCGGTTTTAGGTTAGATTGAATAATAATATCACAAGTACACTTTCTATTCTCGAACAATTATTGATAATTCTATAATTATGTTTGCTCTAATTAACTAGGGGTCTCCACGTTCAATAAACTTGGAAATAATTATGTTCTCAACTGTCAATTTCTATTTCCGACACAATATGTCCGTAAAAACATTTATTTGAAAATTTATTGAGAAATAGTTGTTCGCACTTATTTTCAAGCAATTATGTTGAACATAAACTGTCAAATTTGGATGTTAGTTTTCTAAAATATGATTTCATGCGAAGTACATTAAAATAAAAAAGTACTTTACTAGTAATACTGATATCCGCAAATAGATTAATTTTTTTTTTTCAAACAAACAGCTAATTTGTTTAATTTATGTTCATCACTCAATACGTGTTCTATAGCTCTCAACATAAGCTTACACATGAACATAATTGTGCAGTTATTCTTTATGTTCGGAAATAATTATTGAACGTGGAGACGTGGAGTAATTAAAACACTTACTTTGTTTATAAACATAATTAATGTTGCTGAAATGTAATCTCAATTTGTTGTTGCTTGTAAAATAGCCGGAGGTATTAGTGGAGGGTTGGGTGGACGTTGATATAGAATTTCCATTGCAAATATCACCATTACTGTGCATTGTTGTTGCTGCCGTTTGTAATTGATCTTCATTATCAGACATTTTGTTCGACATTGGTTGTTTTATTTTAATGTTGTTGTTTTTTTATTTAATATATATGTAATAATTTTTAATTAATTTTGAAACATTTTTATTTCATCTCTAACATTTCCGCTTATTTGCCACGCTAATTTAATAATATAAAATGAGTTTTTGTTATTATTTATTTTCCTTAAAATTATTTCTGCTCTTTGATATGTTTGTGATGGTGTTTTTTTTTTTTTTTTTTTTGTTTTTCTTAACCTTTGACTTATAGACAGGCGTTTGTACTCTTTAATTTAAATTTTAAAACCGCTCAATTTCACACTCATTTTTATTGATATTTTAATGACTTTTGTTTGTTTGTGTTGTTTTTCCTCTTTGTTTTCTATTAAATAATCTTTTTCTAAGATTAAGATAATGTTGAAGTAATATTTTATTGCTGAAATAGCAAATTTATCGTATTTGTTTATTGATTTGATAAGCTTTTTAATCGTCTACGTTTACATGTTTAATGATTTCTTTTCGTCTCAAGTCCAATGTGCTACTTGCCCCATTGACCGTTAAAATTCAACTAAATTTAATTTCAACTCAGTTGCAAGTCAATAGTTAATTTGCGAAACGCTTAAGTTTGAGTGTTGAGTGATTTTTCTACAACAAATATGAACAATATAAAGTGCTGATTAAATAACTAGCACTTTGATTGCATTAAAATAATTTTAAATTTTATTTAAAAAATATTTTTAAAAGAAATATTTTTAAAATATGTTTGTACGTTGCTTGTTGGTGCGCGGTGTAGGGAAGAAAGAGAGGTAAACAAAAAGACTCGATTTGTGTTTTTCATGACTTTTCTTCAATGTTACTTTTCATTATTTTTCTTACTTTTGTTATTTGTCTTTGTTACTTTTTATTATTTTCATTATTTCAAAACAAAATTGGGAAAAAAAGACATGCAACTAAAAGACATCGTATATACTTCTTAAGACGCTGTCTAAGAATGAGTTTTTAGGTGGCCGATCAGAGATTAAAACAACTTTAATCTGGATTAAATGTTTTTAGGATGTCAATTAAGTACATTTATTTTAAAGTTTAAGCGGCCAATCATGGTGGGTTAAATTTACTTACAATATGGTAACACAACAACATGTAAAAAAACTAGCTCTCAAAATATTATAAGAATTTCTTCTTCTTTTTCATAAAATTCAGTGTTGTTTGGAAAAAACATTGCCATTTTATGCATAGTGCTGCCATTTTTTAGTCTTCAGTATGGCCATTTTGCACAGCGAACACGATTAAATTTATATTCAGATTAACATAAACGTAGTTTGAAACTAAGTTTGAACTCTATCCTAAAAACTCACTCACTCTAAAAGTATAATTCGTACTCGTATTCGGCGAATATTGTTTCAAATATTAGTATTTGCGAATACTAAAAATTGATATTCGTAACATCACTAGATTCTACAATACAAATAATTGGTTTGAGTAGAAAATTTGTATAAAAACCACTCAGTTTTTTGAGTGATTCCCGTACAAAATTTCTACACAAGTCATTCGTCTGTATTATGGAAACAGCACAGTAATTGATGTAAAAATCCAAAGCAGTTGAAAAAATTTGATCAATTACAAAAAAAATTTTAATTCCAAGAACCATACAAAACACCGTGGTCTTTATTTCCATTACCTGCCTGCTAAGGAAAGCTAACGCAATCCTATCGACATATGTAAGGTTGACTGCATACATTTTCGTTCAATGTTGGGTACCTGCTTTAAATTGAGAATAAAATCCGCTTTTGTTAATCCATTTTCTTGATTTATACCTTATTTTATTCTTGAGGTATTTAGCTGTCAGAAAAATTTGTAAAATATAAAATATTTGATCTTTTTTTTTATTGCACTTTTCAACTGAAAAAAAACGAATTTTGCAAGAAAAAAAATTGTTTTTCCTCTTAAATTTTTGAATAATTCCAAAACGATAAAATATAGAAAAAAATTGTAAAGAATTAAATTAAATATAATTTTGTTACGCATCTTTTGGAGTTTTGTTTATGAAAATCGTATGAGTCGTTACCGAGTTAGACTGAAATATCTCTTAGTACCTGACAAATTTAGGGGGAATTTGCCACTCCCATAAAAAACGCCACGTGATGAAGAAAAACCGAAAACGGGTTTGAGTTTAGCACATCAAAATCCATATATTACATAGTATATACATAGTTTTATTTCAATGAGGATTTTGCTGCTGAGCAGTGTAATCAGAATAGTATCATAGTAAAATTTCAAATTGACGGATAGTTTTGTAATAAAAAATATGGTCCTGCTAATGTTTTCAAAACCGAATAGAAAAAGTAATAAAATCCTAGTAATTTTGTAACAGAGAAATTTTGTATGTTTGTGTGTTTTTCACTGTAGCGAAAACCGCTTAACGGATTTGATACTTTCGGCCTGACCCACGATGTCTACCAATCGATAATGCTGGAATTTTAAACAAAAAACAACTATTTTCTAGCTTTCTAATTTTATTTATTTTTTTTTTATCTTTTGTGCCGGTGAACAAATAATTGGTTCTCCCCTGTAGAAGTCACCCAACACATACGTCACCCAATCAATTCATAAAAATTATGTTATGAATGGGTGCCGCCGTGGCTGGTAAGTAGCCATGCTAGCCTAGTAGTCCGGAGGCTGTCGGTCTTTTTCCGGGCGGACATCCTGGGTGTTTTATGCAGACAAGCTAATCGCTTTGCGGGTTGTGTTTGTTAAAAAAAAAATTAAAAATCTTTACTTCTGATATAATATTTCACGCTCTAAAGGCCAACGCACATAGAAAATACATCATACGTTATAGATCGACTTTTGCAACTGACATCTACATATGTTGAAATATCTCTTTTCTGATGAGCGTTGCAGCAATCGGTACGTATCCGTACGAAAGTTGGGAAACTTTTTTACTTTTAACGAACGTTCAGTACTTTGAGATATTTTTTGTTTTATTTTGTGTGGCAGCAAATATCATATAAAATAAATTTATTCAAATAAAATTTATAAACTAGAATCAAATTTCGTTGAAAATGGTGAATTCGGTAAACAAAAAGCGTTCATTTAATATCCGTCAACAAAGTATTCGTTGATGTGAGTTGAAAAAGGCGATGTATAACGTATGACAGATTCTATATGTCTAAGCACATAGTAGTAAATTTTTTAAAAATCAAGTAGATTTAAATTTATTAATAGAATATGGGTTAAATCATTCGGCGTTTTACTAACTTAAGTTGAAGTTAAAAGCGATAATGAATGTATGCGATTTGCTACAACGTGGTTAAAACAATGACCTTGGATGTTTATGCAGATAAACCCAAAAAAATCTTTCCGTTTGTGTTTGTTTTGTACTAAAAAAAAATATATATAAATCAGTTGATATATACTTTTCTTCAAAATTTACCTAATTATTTGACCAACTCTGTAACATAATAAATAATTATAAATTTTTTTTTCGTATATGTTGCACACACGAGTACATACATACATACATATATTTTTTTTATTTATCTTACGAGTTATAGTCAACATACATAATTTAAAATCAAGTTTTCTTATTAACAAAACTTGTTTTTAATTTGAGGAAATTTCTAATTGAATTGAACTGTTAAGGTGTCACCGCGATTCTGGCTTAGTGATCGCTGTGATTTATGTTGTTGTACTTACAACTAAAGTGAAAGTAAGTTAAATTGTTTATTGTAAACGACGCACACAAAAAAAAATAAAATAAAAATTCCATGAAAATTAGTATAAAGTTCATTCATCTGCACACAGAGAAAATACATGGTTGTTGTGGGTTGCATGTTTGCGATGGCAATTTAATTATTTTGAAGTAATCGGTATACTTGCGAAAAATAAGTTGTTATTGAATCTCAACTGATAAATTTTTTGAGGCTTAACTTAATAACGTTACATTCAGAAAGAATTGAACATGATCGATTTAACATCAATTTATTTTACAACTCGCGCTCTTGCTTGCGTATGTATGTACGTCGCAATGCGCGGCGAAATTGCAACGCGTCAACGTAAAATGGTTAATTTTCTCATAACTAAGCATAAGTTGATAGATTAAATTGAAACAAAGTTGTTTTTTTAGTTTTGCTAAAAATTTTTATTGTGCAGTTGCCGCGCAGAGTCGATTTCGATAACAGATAATGCAATAGTTTCCGGGTATTTCGCAAAATTCTGTGATGCAAGAATATTTGCACAGTATTGTGAATAGTGTTTAACTGACTAGATGTATGTGTGTGTTCAGTTTATCTTCTATTTGTCATTAAGTTAGCTCGTTTAAAGATAATATCTCTAAAATTTTGTTCGTAATGATTTAACCTTCAACTTTATTTAACATGCGTCAACAATATTGGTGAAAAAAAAATCAAAGTAATTTTGAACGAATAACCTAGTACTCATTAGTTTTATTATATCAACTAATGGTGCATAAATACTGACTTTCTGACAGCGTTTTTTTTTAGTGCGATATTGGAGATTAAGTTAAATTAAATATACATAAATGTGTTGTATAGTATACCTTTTTTTGTAATTAATACTTTTAACAATTATTATTAAAATTGTTAAGTTAAATTAAATATGTATAAGTATTTAATCTTTGCGTTTTTTTATTTTTGTTTTCTAGTTTATCGTTCGATGTTGGTGGTTTAATCCTAAACTAGCACAAAAATTAATAAACTCAAACTCAAAGAATAAATACTGATATTAAATATAACAAAATATCTAATCTCGTACTGAAAAACCCACTTAGAGAGTGAGTTTTTAGGAAATAGTTTAAGCGTGGTGGCTCGGTCAGTTAATCTGAATATAAATTTAATCGAATACTAATTGTGTTTGCCTTTTTTAAGTGAAAGCTGAAACTGCGCTAAATTGCCATTATTTTGACAGCTGGTTTTTTTATACATGTTGTTGTGTTACGACATTTCAGTAAGTTTAACCCACCAACGTTGGCCGCTTAAACTTGCAAGTAAGAGTATCGACCACATAAAAACTCACTCTTAGAAGTTAAGCTCAGATCATGCAGATAACACAGTACAACTTCTTTATGTACGGTTAGTTATAGTGAAATATTACGTAAAGCATTGTGCCAGAACTAGGGAGAAAGAGATAGGATAGAGAAGATATATGGTGAAAATGTAGACGAAAGCTGCATACCTTTACAAAACTGCTATGGCGCGTTTATTTAATTTTAGAGCAGTATTGCAGCGCTTCTAATGCCATCGGTTAATCTGTTTATACATATACACATAAACATACATACATATGTTTTTAAATACATAGTCAGAAAAAGTTGCTCTAAACACGACGAGATCTAATGAAAACTTGATTTTTAAAAATCGGGATGAAATCAGTGGCTTCTCATATTTTTTACATCTTAAATATAATTATTATATATTTTATATTCGTTACAAAATATTAATCAATCTTCAGATCTTGTTTTTTATAAAAAATATTTATTTTTTCCAAATATATCGTCAATACAAAAATATTTCAATAATTTTAAGCTGTAACTTTATAATAATAAAATTTCTTGTAAAACATATTTTTTCACACATTTAATTTTAATTTGTAATTCGTATACAAGTAATTAAATTTAATTATTTAGTTGAACAATTTAAATTATTTTTATTATTAAATGCACTTTATGACCCGTTTAATAATAATGTAACTCATTATATTACATTAGTTTTGCTACTAACTACCAGTTAGTATTCAGTAAACTAATACATGAACGTGCTTTTGTCATAAATTAAGTTATTATTGGCAAATTAATCGCATAATATTACAATCGATTAATACTTAAGTTGATTAATTACAATCGTATAAGACGTAATTGCAAGTCAATGAATTTTCATTAATTTAAAATTTCTTATTTTAATTTTCCTTTATTTTTTTGCTTAAAATATTACTTGAAATCATATTAAGATAAGCTAAAATGTAGCTTCATGGAAAATAGACCGAATTAAAAATGGCTCCAAACTGGAAGTTAAAAAGTGCCCCTGCCACCTGATAATTAAAAATGGTTTCAAAATTTTTTCATTAAATCAAACATTTTTAATGCATTATTTTGTGTCCAATTTTTATGGGGCCGATAACTATTTTACTTATAAATGTTTTCCAATAAGTGTGATATGATTTAAAAAAAAAAAAAACACACTTATTGTTAAGGAAATTCAAAAGTTTTTTATTTAATGTGAAGTACAATCGATACAATTAAGTTCTAAATAAAACGTCATTCAAATGGCCTCCACGACTTCTTCTGCAGGAACGAATTGGATGAACCCAATTTTCGAGCAGTTTTTCCACTAAATCATAATCATACGACTAAGTCATGAATGGCACGTTCAATATTGACTTGTAAAGCTTGAAGAGAGTCTGGTTTATTTCGACGGAACAATGACTTTAAATAACCCCACAAGAAATAGTCTAATGGGGTTAAATCACAACTTCTTGAAGGCATTGAATGGCCTCACAATTTCTTGACATAATCGAATCTCCAAACTTTTCTCGCAATACTTCAATTGTTGCATTTGCTGTGTGGCACGTAGCCCCGTCTTGTTGGAACTAAATGTTGTCAAGATCAACTTATTTCAATTTGGGCCATAAAAAGTTGGTTATCATCGATCTATACCGCTCTTCATTGATAGTAACGGTGTTACCGCCTTCATTTCGAAAGAAGTTCAAGCGATAATTCCGCCAGACCAAAAACCACACCAAACTGTCAATTTAGGTGAATGTAATTGTTTTTCATGAATTACTTGTGGATTTTCTTCGCACCAGAATCGACAGTTTTGTTTATTTACCGCCCCACTCAGATGAAAGTGAGCCTCATCGGAAAAGGTGATTTTCTTAAAAAAATCGTTATGCATATATCTCTCCATGATGAAATTATAAACACTACTGAATACAATGAAAAATAAATGTCAGATCATGACATATTACAAATGGCCGAAACGTCACTTCAAAATCATATCAACCCTATTGGAAAACCTTATACTTTGCGGCCTTGTTTTTTCTATTTTTTGGGCAATTTTCAATTTGGGCCTAAGCTTAAAATAAAAAAAAATGTTTTGTCTTTTTTGGCTTAGGAACATTTTGCATGGAGCCTAAATGGTTAATGTACATGTAATTTTTTGTATTTTTTAAAAACATGTTTTTGTATAAACAACAATGAAATACAGGCATAAACTCATGCTTTAACAACTTAAATTTCTTAAGATATTCTCAGAAATTAATTACGTATGTGTGTATTTACATATGTATGTATTTATTCCAAAAATTGCTATATACTGTGGACGTAGCTAATTTTTATGTTAGAATTTCGTTGGTGCCAGCGTCAACTCATTGATAGTAGAAGTTTACCCAACATGGTTTTAAACTGGTATACTTATAGAAAAACTCTCAAACATTAAATGAGAAGTTCGAAATAAATTACAACAAATACACATCAAACAACTTGTTTGTGTTCTATAAAAATCTATTTATTATGCTTCACACACATCTATTGGACAATAAATGCATTTATTTGAACTAGAGAACTTTTAAAATATGATATTTAAAATTCTACTGATTATTTAATATTATCACCAACCCAGTGAAATGCAGACATAGAGAACTGATTAAACAACAATGTTTTCAATCGCAATCGCAATTAATAAAGTCCGTAATATTAATCGTAAATCATTGATTTGATTGAGCAGGTTACTCTAGGTCACACACTCAGTTCTCAATAGAGAAATTAAACATTAAACACAACGATATTTAAAGAAAATCATAAAAAAATACTAAAATTATCTTAAAAAGTTAAAATTAACTCACTAAAAAACTAAATATCTTTCAATAACCATTTTAACTTCTTTGATTTTAATTTTAAAACATCAACATCAATACGCCGATATCGAGATTTGTACAAAAATTTTTGGTATTTTTTTCATTTCGTAATTCATAAAAATTTTACCGATTTTTAACAATTCATATTAGTGCATATTTATACAAAGTATGCCATAAAAACAAATTTCAATTCCATAATAAATGTATCTTCTTAAAAGCAAATCTAAAAATAAATAATATACATAACAAATAAATAAAAATACATACCCATCATGTAAACAAAAATACTCGTATTTTAATTGTGCAAAATAAAACGCGTGTAGCATTTTAAGTATCTTTTTTGAAACTTAATGTATTTTTTAACAATAAAAAATATTCATGTCATATATCTTGAATCATCATATAGTTGGTGTGTAAGTTATGATATTAAGATACTCTCGCAATTTCAAAATAGTTTTCACTCAATTTGAGATAATCAATTAGTGCTCAAACTTACTTTTCCATGTAAGTCACACATTCCGATCGAAATAAACAACATGCATACTTTTAGGAGCGAGCGTCAGTAAAATAAACTTTGAATATTAATAAAAAAAAAGAAAACGTAATCTGGTAGTAAAAACTATTTAGACAAACGATTATAATTATAAAAATTGTATCACTATAAAATCGAAATACAAAATAAACGGAAAGTGTAGACTGTAAGGTGGGTGCTGTTTCCACAATACTTGCCAACACTGTAATAATGCAGCTTTTTATTTCACTAGAACTGAACACAAATTATGAAAAAGTGGAACGCCCTGTTTTTAACAGCTGCCAGCTAATTTTAACAGGGCACTATCAACACTGTCGAGTTTTACGGGGCAAAAAATGCAATGCCTTCCACCATTAGTGAGCGAGAGTTTTTTAGAATCAAACACACTGCCCTTTTAGAGAGCAAAACATTTTTAAGAAACGAACACCAAAGTACATTTTTTGCATGGAGATGTACCATTTTTTTGTAGAAAAGAAAACACCATTACTTTGTTCAAAAAGGGGCAAAAACGGAACAAAATAATTCAAATTAATTCAAAAAAGGGATTTAATTGAAAGGACACAAAAATAGGTAGATACGAGTATGTTGCAAAATGACACAAAATTTCCTTTCAGGAGCACAACGGTAACGCCGGGTTGATTACAAATAAAATGTTCGTTTTCTGAACACTCATCTTCCCCAAGATATTCTATTAATACTTTTCATTAAACATTACAGTGTTGCCAGTAAATCAACACATATTAATAAGCAGTTCGATATAACTAGATCCCCATATAAGAAATAATAAATGGCTTGTGCTAAGCTCAAAAAAATATACTTAAGAATAAAATCAAACCATACAAGCTTAATTTAAGTAGAACAAAAATACAGGAGATAATTCACTGGCAACACTGTAATGTTTAATACATACATATCACTCCTTTATTGCAACGTAGTCATATCTAAAAAAAAAAACTTAAACGTGGCAAAATGCATTTAAAGTTTTCAAAACGTAAGTAAGCATTTATATGGACGGCTTGAGCATATATGTAAGTGGTTATAACTTCGGTTTAGATAAAGATATGCTTATGAAAAATTTTTACAAATAAAGAAGGTATTGATAAACTCCTTTTGGTCAGTAACTGAAAAATTTAGTTTTTTGAGATATGACTACGTTGCAATAAATACGTTGTGAGAAGAAGTCTCGTTCGTATCTGTCTATAAAAAAAAAATATTCGGTGCGAATTTTTGCATATTTTTTAATAATTTCAAAATACAGTTTCCATTTTTCATAAATTAATACTGAAGATGGACCTTATAGATCTCAGAAAACAAAATTAATTATTTATCAATATTTTGGGCTAAAAATTTTCACTTAAGATGGAAACAATACACATAGTTAATGCGAACAAAATATAAATAAATAATTTTTTTGTAAAATCTCAGCAATTCCTAAAATTTTTTGAAATTTCCCAAAAATGGGATTATATTTTATATGTGATAGCGCATAGAGAAAGGGACATAAGGGTAAAAAATCAATTTTCACTTTTTTTTTTTTTTTTGATGTGGACAACATCTAAGCATCGTATTTAAAATGGCTCTCCTGATAAAAACAGGTTTTTACCCTTAGGTCCCTTTCTATTTTGCGCGTCACATATATATTTTTGCAGGTGCAGACAATAGTTTTTGCAAAATTTAAAATCATACCATATCAGGTCAGTTTAAGATTTAATTAACCGATCGGAACCAAATTCTAAAGTAACCAGGGATAAGCTAAATTCCCTAAAGATTATGTTCGCTAAAAGATATCGGTGGCGAAAAATTTCAAACCAAGTTTTTTAATACTGCAAAACTTCAGGTGAAAGTAAAGGACAGCGTCAGATGCAGCAAATTTTATATCGCTTTGCGAAAAATTCCAGTGATGTCCCACAAGATCAATTAAATCCCAAATGTTTTTAAATAAAACTATTTAATGATATTTCAATACTTTATTTGCAAAATTTGCTAAATTTGCATATTTAAAAAAAAATTAATACAATTAATTTATCCTTATTATTATTAAATATGCAGTAGAATTTTCAATTTATGCTAATTCATAAAAAAGTTCTGATATTTTAAATATTAACTTACATTATGTACTTATAAAAAAATAAAAACTCCCTTTTTACAACAACAAAAACAAATTACATTAACAGAAATTAAAATAAAGAAAACTTTGGCACAATTACTAATTACTAAAAATATATGTATACAATCAGCAATTGAAAGTATAATAGTTTCAATTCCATGGAATGTTAAAAAATAAGATTAAAAAAATATCAATTAAATTGCAAGCAATCAATATGAATTTAAATAAAAAAGTTTTCGAATTAATTTAAAATATAATACCGGTCATGAAAAAAAATTCGCAAAAGCTTTTAAGTTTTATGGCAACATTTTTGAAAAGCTGCTGACTTTTTTCCCGTCAAAATTTTAACAATAAAAAATTTATGAATTAATTTTTAACAGTACAACCGATCTTTGAGCAAATTATGGCAATTTCGTTTTTTAATAAAATGGATTTGGTGTTCTTCCATTTTTTTTTGTCAGCTTAAGACACTTTATATGGACATGCATTTTATAGAGCTTTTTAACAATTTAAACTAGTGATTTTCGTATTTGTTTTTTTTTTTTTAACAGAAAATTAGTATTTATTTCAAAATGTTAAAACAACAATCATTACAGTAGTTTTTACACAATTTAAACAATTTGTATGAAAATCGCTAATTAATTTTCAAACCAAGTTTTATTCATCTCGACCGTCTGTAATGTTTAAACATCACTTAAGTTTTTTAATAAGATTAAAACTAAAAAACAAAGATAATTTTCTTCTTTAATAAATCGCTCTAATAATTTAGAAGTTTAAACTAAGATTAAAGTGCAGATTTCACAATCCACGCAACCAATTTGTCTATAAAATTTTTATGCTTTCAATTAATTTGGTTTTCTTTTAATGATTTTAATGCAATATTTCGAACCTATGGTTTTGCTCATCTTACTTAAGTTTAAATAAAATATAAAGAGTCTTAAAGCTTACAATAAACTAAAGATTCCATAATCCACAGGGTTGACTCGTGTGGGAAATATTCATAGAAATAACTTGAAATTTTGCTAAACAAAACGACTGTCTGTACTAGTTAAGTTTTAGAAAATACTTTTACAATTAAAAAATAAGATTAGTTAAACTAAAGATCGAAAAGCTTTAAATTTTTACCAAATTCATTCTGACTTATTTTTTGAAATGTCTAACTCTAACTACTTCCAACAGAAAATTCTATGAATTCGGTTTCAGTTTAAGCTCAGTTTAATTCTATTATTTTGTTTAAATTAATATTCGCTTAACTGTTTTAATTAAATCATCTAGTCTTAGTTTTATTAACATTTTTCTGATATGATTTTTATTCTTAAACATATAATTCTCAAAATTGCTTTAATTCTGTTACTTTCAATTCTATCTAAATAATCTCAATCTAAAGGACATTATATAAAACGATATAAGACGTAAAACTAAAAATAAAGAAATTAAAAATATGATGGCCGTTTTATAATTAGCATTTAACATGTCAATGTCTTTAAGAAATATTTTCGGTCTAGAATAGTGACAGTACATGGCGGTACATTCTAAACGCGGCCGATCAAAACCGAAAATGGCCATGACCGAGGCATCTAGACTATATTTTATAAATGATGTTTTGAAAATCCATTTTAGGGCTGCCGGTGTGTGCTGTTCCTGTAAAAAGAAACCGGAAAAAGCTAGAAATGGACAAATGAAAAATGGACCCAATATGGCAGCCAGCTGAAATATAAAAAAAAAGAGTTAAATTAATATATAATTTTATTCTGTATGGACGTATTATTTTTAATGCCCGATTCACTAGATAATTTTCCAGTTCGTGTTTTTTCATTGTCTTTTGTTTTTTTATCAATATGATACTATTTGCAGCCTCTGTCCCACTGTATCGAACGAAAACGAAAATGAGGGAATTATGAACGAAAAACAAAAGATTTGCGTTGCATTAACAGCACATTTAATTAATTTGTTAAGGGCTAATAAGTCGGTGATAGTTTATTCCCTTTTTTTGCTTAAAAATGTGTTTAAACCAGTAAATTCATAAATCGAAAAATATAGTGAAACTTCGATGTAACGAAGTTAAAGGGGATCGCAAAATACTTCGTTAATGCTACTGTTTCATTGAACATATGTAGCATTCAAACTTAAGTGTAACTAAACTACAGTTTTGTTTTTATCCAAATTCTATTTTACTAGAAAATACACTATTAAAGAATTCGTTTTGTAGAGGCTTTTGAATGAATACTTCGCTATATTGTGGTCTTGTAGACTGCATTGTTTTGACAGCGGAATTCAAAAATATAACTTTATACAGAATTCGTTATATAAAAGCTTCTAAATTAATACTTGGTTATATAGAGGCCTTCGTTATAGCTATAATGTATTTTGTCATGATAAACTTTGCAATAACCAGGGGGTAGATTCTGGTTCTGCGATAACGTGAAATGTAAACATTTTTCTCGTTTACATTTTGTTTCTGATTCCCGTTCTGTGAAGAAATTAAAACAAATTAAAATCTTTTCACAATGAGAGAAACAAATGGAATGAAACAATTTTTTTCTCAGTTTCACAGCAAAACTGATTCTCGTTTTATGTAACTGCGAAAACAAATGTCAAAACATTTTCATATGGCGCGTTTTTTTTCACTTAAAATTTGTCAGCGAAAATGGAAAAAGCAACAAAAGGCATGCCCACAAGCATAAATCGAAAAGAATTTTTATTAATTTTTAGAACATAAATGTCGATATTGCAAACGATAAATATGTAAGTATGTACATACATATGTACATACTTATGTATAGAGTTCAAAAATAAAAAAAAATCATTTGAATAATTGATTTATGTATACATGCGTATGTACATACATACATACATATGTACATATATGTATTTACAGATTTGTTACTGCATTTAAAAAAAATAATGCATACATTTTCAACTTTTATACATTTATCCCAATGTACAACGTAATTTATTTTTTTTTTGACAATTGTGCAGACCCAAGCAGAGAGAAAGTTGATGTCGGCTTAAAAAAAATAAACTAAGAGGCGGCTTAAACTTATTTTGGAGCCGGCTGCTTAAAAAATACATAAGGCGATAGAAAATCGAAAAGTAAAAAAAACTTATTTTGCAGTAAATCTCGGAAACGCATAAAATTGAATATCTAGCACATTTAAATAAACTCAGGCCAAAACTAGAAAGCAATTAGCATATGTTATGGAAAATGTATCAATAAATAGAAATAATTAAAAAAAAAATTGTATTCGACTTAGTGCTATTTTTTCTGCTAATGATTTTTCCGATTTTACTATCGATTGAATGTTTGTACTTAAGTAGGAAAATTTTACCTAATTATACATAACTATTCAGGCAATTTGTTGTTATTACTTTATTTAAATTACTACCTGCAACCGCGGGTCTTGTGCACTTTTGTCAAAAAACAAAAAAATATATGCCTTTGACACTGTTTATACACAAAAATACCAGAGCATAAAATTAACAAATATTCGTGTGCTGCCATCTTTTTACTCATTACACTTCGATACAAAACAAGTGACATTTTCTTTGTCAATCACAATTGGAGACTATCAAAGTAATATATCACAAGATTATGGTTTTCATCAATCAGAGCCGACAACGTATACGTGTACCCGAAAAAGCACGACTGCACGCACACACTTAGAACGTTGATGTGTTTTTTATCGTCTCCAGAGAGCACAAGAGAAAGGTAAAATAAATCATTTTTAAACATCTAGAATTAATCCCGTTTAAAAATTTGTTGCTCTTTGCAACATGCATACATACGAGTATGTAATTTGAAATCATATCATTTTATTAAAAAAATAAAAAGTAAATAAATAGAATTAAACTAAAGGAACTGTATTTTAAATATTATCGATACCGATATTTATACCTATCTATATTTTCGATATTTTTAAACTATCGACTTTTAATTTCAGAGTTTTTGCCATTTGAAATTATAGTATAAAAGTGTGATTATACACTATTTTTTTATTATATTTTTTTGCCAATAAGACATTAAATAATATCTCCGATTATATATACAAATATATATATATATATATATTTATTCCTTATTCAACTTGTAGGATTAACTCAGTATCTGTAATGATAGGCTATTAATAAAATTGCCTACTTATGTAATTCATACAATTTCTTCACCACCGCTAATTTGTTTATTTAATTTCTAATTTTTATTCAATTTTCTATAACATAAGCTATGTACATATATTATGTAATATATGTTGAAAAATCAACTTCAAAATTTCAATGAAGAATATATGCATGTTGTAAAAGCCACAAAAGCAAATAAATATTTGCATGCGGCCTTGCACCGCATCGAAGTAGTTCAACTTCGTTCTCTGTGTGTGACATTTCAAGTTGAATAACATGGATATAAAGTTACACTGCAACAGATGGAATGAAACACTTTTTCATAATATAAACGGGAATCGCATTTTGTGCAACTGCGAAAAGATATTGCGTAAAGTTGTAATGAAAACGAAAATGAAACATTTTTTTACATTTCACGTTATCGCAGAACCAGAATCTACCCCCAGGTTTGTTAAGGAGACTCACATAAAATTCGTTATATTGATCAAATTCGTTAATGTGAGTTTAACTAAACCTGCTTTTAAATGTACTCAGATTTATTAGGAATATGGTAAGTAAATAATTTAGACCTTTAGTTGAAAGAAAAAAATAGTTCTTTTTCATGTGAACTTCAAACGAACGAACACATGCTGCTAAATAAGGCAGGACAAATTAAATTATACCAGCTGTGGCCGATTAAGTGCTAATAAAACCAGTAGGCACAAAAAGCATTTTGCAACTTATAACTAGAAATATAAATCATACGACTATAAACTGTGTATAATGAAGAAATTATATGACCTTTTACTAATAGAAATATTAGAAAGAAAAGAAAAAGGTCAAGTAATAAATACTTAAAAACAAATTCATCGAATTTTGCACATAATTGCTTATCAACTTACCTTTATATTTAGAGATGCTCCCACAGCTAGTCCTATACTTTGTCCCACTAAAGCAGTTAAAAATATTATCACACAAAATAAAAACACACGAAAAACATCTCTGGGCTGATCAGTTAAAATGTATGTTATCACTATATACAGGGTGGTGCACACAAATTGAATGGGTATGTCCGCTAATGTTATGGCAACATAATAAGCTCGTAAAGAGTACCAACGATTAAAATGTTCTCGTGAAACAATTGGAAATTCTAGGGGAACTGTAAGAAAGAATTAGAAATTTATTATTTAAACAAGTTTTAATAAAAATATGTAAAAAGTATGATGCTAAAAAACAAGATCATAAACGAAGTGATCATTGTGCTATGTCTGTTTTTTTTTTTTAATTTACAAATAAAAACTTTACAAAAAGATCAAAGTCTAATTATTGTAGACACAACATTATCGCAACAAAATATTTTTATATGAAACTTAATTCTTGTTTTATTGTTTGAAAAAGTAGAGTATGCCAATTCCTTTAAAGTATTACAATATAGATCGCGAATATATTGCAATGTGATCTTGATGCTGAAGATGCGAAGCTTGACAGTGAAAATAAACATAGTGGAAGGAAAGAAATTGATGATGAAAAATTTTCTAATAATATTTCAATCGATATTATTACGAAGTTCTTTAATTTTTCCTTTTTCCAGTGTGGACTTTCGCATCCTGTATACGGTGTCCAGCAAACGATTCAGGTGGTAATTGTGAATTAACCTTCTTCAGGTCCAAGTAAAGAAAAGCCATATGATGTTCTGCTTTGTTGGCTGTGTGAATTCACTTACGACTAATGTTTTCCTTGATACATGGAATATTCACTTTTGACCAGATAAAAACTTTTGCCTAATAATAATCATTTTGGATCAAGTGAATATAAATTTTTAAACTTCACCATCTGTCCTCTCTACACTAAACATTTTCCAAAGAAAAGAACACGTAAACAGCACAAGTTTGCATCTTTAAAAAATTCTTCTCGCTTTTTTGTTGGCTATTACATCTTCGTCTTAAAGGTTTTATATATCGAGCCTTTGCTGCAATAGAGTCATAAATCAAAAAAAGTTGTTTTGCAGAAAACGAGTTTAAAGTTGCGCATTCTCTAACAACTTAATGGTAAACGAAAATTTAATATTTGTCTCAAAAGTTTACTATGCAAGATATTTGAATGAAATTTTTACACATTCTGAAGCACGATAAGACAATTAATGCTGCATCATTAACTAAAAAATCACGTGTTTTTGAGTTATGACTCTATTGTAGTCAAGGCACGATAAGATATTTTACTTATGGATATCGGGTAACCAAAGTTAAACGGTAAGGTCGAAATCATTGGATAACACCTTCGATCCATCACCAACATATTTCGAAGCCATTCGCAAACATCAAATATGAAACGGCTAAAAATCGAAATACTTACACTTCACCAAAATCGATGAAAATGCCGAGTACATTATAAACATTATCGAATAAAAACAATAGCGAAAACTGTTCAATGCATTTTCAGCTTCATTGCCAATGCCGTAGTATAGAAATCCGATCAATAGAGCCGTTATTAGATGTATTGAAAAACGCATTAGTGTCAGGGACTTATCACGCCACAATATTAAAAATGTCCTGAGAAGAAGTATGCCCAGTTGGCGGTAAAAAGGTGTAGCATAGATATTTTCTCTTTTGCATAATTTCGGTGAATCGATCTGTTGACAGCAACCATTATCAGCCGAAGAGGTGCTTTCATTGAGCGATTCATTCAAATTTTCGATATGTGAAGACATTTCTTTGATAGGTGATAAGGTATTTCTATGTTGCTTAATATGATGTGAGTACATCGCATTGGTGTTGGTATTGGGGCAGCGACCATTAAGTGCCGGACTGGAGCTATTACTGTTTGTTGCAGGTGTGAATATTGGAGCCAATACTGGCGTCAGTAAACCAGCAGCCATCATTTTGTCTGAAATTGTTTGAAAATATCTGTCATTAAGAAAAATTTTTAAACTTTCTATTAAACATCAAATACATACCAACTTTTTGCATGGCCTCCAATTGTTTCCTTCTGTCCGCTTTGGTTTGTCTGTAACTCTCATTTAGTCCATTTTCAATTTTTGCAATCAATTTCTCATTTTGCGGCCCATAGTCATCCGTAGCAATTTCCATTACTTTTAATTAACAAAATTATAATATTTTCAAATTCTAGAAGATTTAGATTTCTGAAGTCCAATAAAACTTACAATAATCTGCCGGATTGTAGGATTCTGGACATGGTAGTCCCATTTCTGCTAAAAATGGCAGCAAATTTTGTGTTCCGCCTGAATAGATACAACTACCTCCTGCTATCGCGTACATATGATCAAACATTTCAAATGTCAAAGCACTCGGTTGATGGATAGTACAGATCACAGTGCGTCCCTCAAGGGCCAATTTTTTTAGTAAAGATATTAATTGGTTAGAGGTTGAACTATCCAGCCCACTAAAAGAAGATGTGTTTTAAATTGAAAAAAGATTCAATAAATGTGGTACCAAAAAAAAAATGTATTTAACCTTGTGGGCTCATCCAATATTAGTACCGGTGGATTATTTACTAATTCTAAAGCAATCGATAATCGCTTCTTTTGGCCACCCGACAGCTGGCCCGTTCTGGTGTGACGATTCTCATACATTCCAATGGCTGCCAAAATCTTCTTAACCTGATAAATATAAAAAACATTGATTTAATAGTAGAAAAGAGAACATGTGATAACAAATTTTTTGTTTTCTAAAACAACTCAACTCACCCTTTCCCTTTTCGCACTTTTACCCATATGTGCACCGATTTTCAAATTTGCAGAAAAATGCATGGCCTCCTTAACCGTCAAATATGGATGTAGAGTTGTGTCTTGGGTTATAAATGCCACATTTGGTTTGAAAGCTTTAATATCGCGTACATGATCATTAACCGTTACATGGCCACTATAGCCGAATGCACTAAAATTTATCGCAAAAATAGAGAAAAGGAAAGAAAATATATTTTCGATAAATTTTTTTTTTGCTGGTTATCCAAATATGAAGGTTACATTACGTATATCCTGAGAGAATATTGAGGCAAGTACTTTTCCCCGCACCAGATGGTCCCATGATGGCACTAAGTTCACCCGATTTAAAATGACCCGTTATGCCCTGTAGTATATTTTTAGTGTCTGAAATTATAATGCAAAAACAAAATTTGATTTAATTATTTGTTTAAACAAATTGTTTTTAAAAGAATTTTTCGATTTCGGAAGTATGCGACAAAAATCTCGACACATACGAAATTTTAACGACATAATTAGAGAAAAATTTAAATATGTATTTACTTATACTATGTTCACACCGACAGCAATTATCGCGGTTCTCGCTCTCATTCATGCTTCGCGGGCCAACCTTGGTTGAACCTACATGTTTCGCCATACAAAATTTTGATACTTAACCATCGTGGTTCTTTTTGAACCTTGCTGCAAACACGTATAATTTATTATCATCTATAATTTTGATAACAAATTATCGCTAGTTTACCTGAACTAGTTGTCCAATATTATTTTAAAAAAGAAAAACAATTGATAAACATTTTATGGTCGAAATTGGAAGACGGGGCTATGTGCCACACAGCAAATGCAACAATTGAATTATTGCGAGAAAATTTTGAAGATTCGATTATTTCAAGAAATTGTGATATTGAATGGCCTTCAAGAAGTTGGATTTAACACCATTAGAGTATTTCTTGTGGGGTTATTTGAAGTCATCGGTCTTTCGAAATAAACCAGACTCTCTTCATGCTTTAAAAGTCAATATTGAACATGCCATTCATGACATACGACTTGATTTAGTGGAAAAAGTGCTCGCAAATTGCGTTCATCGAATTCTTTCCTGCAGAAGAAGTCGTGGAGGCCATTTGAATGATGTTTTATTTAGAACTTAATTGTATCGATTGTACCTCACATTAAATAAAAAACTTTTTAATTTCCTTAACAATAAGAAATCATATCACTCTTATTGGAAAACATTTTATATAATTTTTCAGTGTCATTGATTTGATTTCAGTAACTGATTGGTTTAAAACTTTTTTAATTGGAAAAATTAAAAAAAAAAAAATACTTTCAATTATAACCGTTGAATTAATGCTAAAAATTTCTAGTTGGAAACGTATTAGTTTTTTAATTGAAACTGCGGCTTTAGTAAATAAATCTTTCTTCGGTATACGAAGTAAATTTATGTATTTAATAGGCGACACTTTTTTGTGATGGAGTTTATGCGCCCAATATATAAGCGATTTAGACAAAACTTATACCAAATTAAAAATATTTATTCAGAGATGTGCAACATACATATTTTGTTAAAATTAGTTCTGTACTTTACGAAATGTAAGCGTTTAAAATTGCAACTAATAGCTGCACACGTCTTACTTATATAGTGGAAGAATTGTAAGAACAAAAGGGAAGGGAGCCCTTGAAAAGAGTTTCCTTTTGTATTATTTAGCTGTTATTTTTTATGACGTTTGGATAATTTCTTTATAAAATTTAATTTAAAAATATTTTCATCTAGAATACGCACGATTGTGTCGACCCTTGGCTATAATTAGAATGTATAAATCACAGATTCCGTGACGCAACACTTTTATGGTATGAAAATATAGCAGTACCACTCCCACATGCAGTAAATATAACTAACATTTTTATATAAGATATTCTAATGGAACCTTTTACAGAAATCATATCCTCCAGAAGATAAAATTTTGAGCTTAGAAAAGTAGCCAGTGTCATTCCCATGTAATTTAATAATTGTCAAACTGACATTATAAGACTTATATTATAGTGTGAAACGGTCCTAATCACGTTTGGAATAGTGTTCAGTAATTTTTATTTATAGGATATATTAGAAATTTTATATATTCATAATTCGGCATTTCATAAGCACACAAACTGTGGAACGCGTGACAAAATTAAAAATAAAAGACATTAATCAAATTTATTGTACCCGAAGCTTTAGAAGAGATTAACTTAATCGTTTGATATCTGAAATAATAGTAATTTTTTACTATTTCACTGTAATAAACTTTGTTGCCAGTGTTCGCTAAAGTTTAAGAAACTAAAATTTATTAATTTCAATAAAGATAAACGTTCTAAGATTAGTTCGGTACTCTAGAACTCTATTTAACTATGAGTACTATACATAGTTTTAGATTATCGTAAATTTTATAAGCGTATTTAAATTGAATATAAAGCCTATCGAAGAACGAACACCTGCTTTTAGGAACTGAAAAACAAGATTTTTTTTACTATAAGATTTGGTTTTCTTTAAACTGTGATATGATTGATGGAGCGATTGACTTTATCTAAATCACCGTACTGTGGTACCGATTGCAGGGTAAATGTTAAAATATACAACTTTCAATTCATATAAAAAAAAATTCAGTTGAAGAAATGGAAAGCTGTGAAGTAGATTTTGATGAGAAAGAAATCTGTTAGATCTGGAATTGTTCACTTTTCATCTGAGTTGTCTATAATATGCAAGTAAGTTTAAGTAAAATGTACTGTCATCAAAATGAGGACCAAGAACAAAATCGGTCCAATACCAACACTTTGCCAACAATTCTTTCTCATATCAGAAAAATAAAAAATATCTCCAACCTTACAGGTTGCCGAGAAATTAAATTGAATTGAACCTATTAAAATCTTGCTCATCATTTCGATCACATTACTTTTTACTGCCGTAATTTGCATAAATGCTGCATGCTCTAAAAATATACTGTTTGAAAGACGTTATGTATAGTTTTACGATGAAAGGCCAGAAATGCGCATAGCGGAGGCACACAAAGGAAAGTCGTATAAATTCGTATATCTCTGTGTATGTATTTAAAATGTGTATGTTATAGATCCGACGACCTGCCACGAATATTGAAGTTTCTGTAAAAGAAACATACATATCTCTGCTGCAGCGCCATCTATTGCTTCCATTAGTATTGTATCAGTTTAATCAGAGAAATCAACGATACAGGATTACAAGCTTTTCGCGAAATCGTTTGTGACACATAATTTTTATGTCAGAATTTTTTAATTACATATTAAATGTTTTATAATATGTTCAGACATACAATTTTTATTGAGTCAATATTTAATTAATTGAAAAAATTATTTTAGTGTTCACACATACAGAATTAAGCTAACTCAATAAACTTTGTCAAATGGAAAATAACTTTGTTTTTATTTTAAACTGACCTCATTATACGACTATATAGCCCATTCTCTTTTTCTTTATTTTTAAACTTGCATATTTATCTAAAAAAGAAGTTGGTTATTTTTAGCTTGTTTAACTTAGTTTTTGTTATAAATTATAATTTAAATTTAAAAAATTTAACTTCAATATAATTTATTTTGTTGACACTTGTCATTGTAGATAAATTGCAGATAATTTTCACCACTGAACATACTTGTGAAGAGTGTTGCATTTCAAGTTTTACTCAATATTTATAACAATTTCGTATTTATTGCGCATTTACTTAATGTTTTTTTTTTTTAATTAGGACCAGCACTCAGGGTATGACCCCTACGTGTGCAGTGCACTGTGCCGGAACTCAGGGAGAGGGATAGGGTAGAGAAGATAGATGTTCAAAATTTAGAAGACTTAACTCTTTCACAACTCTGCTTTGCGCGCTATGTTTTTTTAATTAGGACCAGCACTCAATAAGTTTGAGAATCGGCTACTATCTATTTTTCAAACCGCTATGGACACGAGGAGGGGAGGGGGCAATTTCTCTATTTCCGAAACGGCTTGACCGATTCTTATGAAATTTTTTTTATGCATATTCGGTAAGTCTGAGAATCGGCTACTATCTACTTTTCAAACCGCTAGGGGTACAAGGAGGGGAGGGAGGGGGCAATTTCTGTATTTCCGAAACTATTAATCCAACAGATGGCGCTATGTCCGCCTCATAATTATTTTTGTTGTTGAATGACAGATGGTGCTACGTCCGCCTCATGCAGGAGAATCGTCGTCGTTCGTATTTCAAACAGAACAAAATTTTTGTTTGGTATTTTTTTCATCGGCGGTCATCGTCACACACTTACAATACATTCGCTCTTTTATTATATAACACCCAAAATATGCACTAGAAATATTTTGTATGGCAAAACAACGTTTGCCGGGTCATCTAGTATGTATATAGATTTAAGATATTTATTCTCGGAAGTGAACAAGGTATTGTGCGTTATTGTGGATTCAGTAATTTAGAGCTATTAGCGATTAGAGGTGCTACTAACACATGCATACGTATTACTCATGCATGTAAGTTAAAAAATAACAAACAAATTAAACATGTAAGTGCTATTCTCCAATTGGTTTTTCAAAGAATGTTGCCAAAATAAGAATTTTTCTATGTACGTTTAGATGTGGGAGAATTGTAGAAATTGTTAAGGGAATTTTGTTTTTGCATTTAAATGTTCTGTTTTTTAAGAGATTTTTTATGATAATTTAGTTATTTAAAATCCTTTATTTTTCTTATAAATCTTGTATAAACCTTTGATAAATTACTTTTAATAATACACACAGTAATTCCTTTGGGTTATTTTCTAATTACTTTCCTCGATTCTTAGGGCCAATAAATGGGTGCATGATAATGTTTCATTTATTTTTAAAACCCATTTAAACACAAAATTTTGATTTTCATATGAATATTAAATCAACATTAAATAGCCAACATTGTTTATTTAAACACTGCTTGTTCTTCTTGTTTGAAAAAAAGCAAATAAAAAATTTGTGGCTGCTGACAAGTTGCATAAAATTTTGGTATGTTTTTCGCTATTAACCTTTTAATCGTTCTCAAAGTTGCTCTTATTATTTTAAAACATTTCAGCAGTTCTTAATTATTCTTACTTATAGATAAAATATAAATATATATTTTTAGACTTTTCTTCAGCTGTTCTTTTGTTCAGCTGTTCTTTTGTTTTTTATTTTACGTAGTGCTACCATATTTTCATCGTAATTAAATAAGAACTTTAATTACTCACTGAAAAAATGAAATCTTATTTAAACACAACATAAATTTAAATAAATGTTACTAATTACATACTTAAACATGAAGTCAAAAACTGGCCATTAATGTAACATTTATTATTGAGACACAATTATTTTTTTTTATCGTGATGACCATTAAAATATTTAATGTCACTATGTGTCAAATTTAAATTAAAATCTTTTGTTTTGGTTCTTGTTAATCTTACTTTTCCTTTTATGCAATAAATTTTTATTGTTATTAGTATTTTAATTTATTTATTCTGTTTTTTTTTTTTTCATTTGCTCTCTATAATATCATTGTAATATCCATTAAGAAAATTAGTAATATGATGTGTTTGCACATACATACATTTGAATATATTATTGTCGTTATAATTTAAAATACAAAAAAAAAAGTAAAAATTATGTTTAAGAATACGAATGATTTTTTTTATATATATAATTCAACTCACACTATCACACATGGAAAATAGCATGAAATGTATGTGGCTCTGGATCCATATCTAAATTATTTAAGTACCATTTTTTTCAAGAATCTTTATTTTATTTAAATTTGTAATTTAAAAAAGGAAATAAACTTGAAAATAGTTACTTTGTGCATGTACATGTACACGTAAATACATACACACATGCACATGGAAATAGAGGAGGGATTGTACATACATTCGCAGTCGCATATTGTACTAATGATATACATGAGGAAGTTTGTATGTTTGTTCCACTAAAAGTCGAAGACCGATTATCGTATTTGGATGAAACTCTGTAGCAATGACGCATAAAAAAATGTAGGACATTTTTTAAGACGAAACAAAAACTGCATAAATTGGTACTTTAGATATTTTTTTACTTATTTTGTATACATTAACTTCCTCGGAGTGTAAAATGAAGGGGTGCCGGCGTGGCTGATAGGTAGCAACACTAGCCTAGTAGTCCGGAGGTTGTCGGTTCGATTCCGGCCAAAGATCCTGGGTGTTTTTTGCAGACAAGCTAATCGCATTAACATGAAATGTAAGCTGATTGATTAGCCGTATATTTCCCAGACTGTTTACGTCCGGCAGAGTGGCAAAGCCCAAAGAAGTTGCCCTTATACTGTATGGAGGATAGATGTACTTGAGGAGGAACTTTATATCGCCTGTATTATGGAGTCTTGTCGTACCGCAGCACTGATAAAGTATGATTCCATGCACTTTTTTGTCATTGCAAGTAATCTGCGTACACAGGGAAATACTTCAGTATTATACAAAGTTCTTGATGAGCCAAACAACTTAGGTATCCGTATTTAGGGATAGTAAATTGACCAAACACAGAGGAGGAATAGACTAACAAACATTTCGTTTACTAAAGCTAAGGTCGCATTTATCAAATATTTTCCGAAAAAAACTTGGTCAACTTAAATTTTATTTCCTTTAAATCAAATACTTTTTTAAATATGGGTTCGGATTTATTTAAAAAACCTTTTTGGAGTATAAGTAATATTATTTTTGTAATATAAAAAACAGATTGAATGACACTAACCCTAAGCAAAAATAGTGTTTACATATTTTTTGCCAAGTGTGAACGTAGCTTAACGGTTAGAAGTAACTTTCTGCTACCTAGTAATCGAGTTACCTTAACAATGAATAGAATAGGTATATCTACGTAGGGACATCTATGTGATTTCTGCATATTAATATTACCCACTGTAGAGGAACAAAATTACATTCAAGCGACCAACTCGTCTTAAGATAACACTTAATTCGTAATAGATGTGCCTATCAACCTCACCGAGTGGTGGTCTTGGCATCCGCTGATCTTGACTGCACACCGATTGACTTTCTGTTCGTGCACATGGTCTGCCTAACCATGATCAACCACTTTACCGCCGAGCTTGTACGAAATGAACAACTTTCGCAACATAAAAAGAGGAATTACCAATTAGATAGATGTATTTTACAAAGGCGTCCCTACACCCATCCACGAAGAATCTCACGCATAGAAGGCAAGCATTAACAAAATAATAACGAGAAGGCTGGAAGTCTACACCGACACCCAACCACTAACCACTTCTTGATGAAGAGACGTATATGAGGTCGAAATCCAATCTATTGACCTCGAGTGCTCCCGACAGAGTCCTCAATAAACAACCGGTCACAGAGTTATCTCTCCCTTAGGTATATGAAGAGAACGTGGGTGATCATGCTCCATTACGTGCTGGAATAAAGTATATCTTATTGGTGACCATCACCAAAAATAATCGTGAGACCGGCTGATATGATATCTTTCTAACGCAATGAGTTTATTTGGGGTAGGGTCGTCTTAGCGACGACTGTTAACTTAGGTGTCGCTTCAGATACCAACAGGCTCGTTTTCTTTAAAAAAGTCCCCTTTCTATAGAACTGGATTCATAAATTAGCATAATGTATTTGTTAACTCAAATGTACGTTCGTATTTTTGTTTTTTTTTTTTTATTAGGACCAGCACTCGGGATGACCCCTACGTATGCAGTGCTTTGTGACGGAACTTAAATTTAGAAGGCTTTAATTCTTTTACAACTCTGCTTTGCGCGTTATATTAATTTTTATAGCAGTGTTGAGGCGCCTCCGGTGTTAAGTAGACGCATTAACTTTGTTAAGCTGTATTATCAGGCATTTTATTAATTTTTTTACTTCGCCGATGTTTCTGCTGTTGTGAATATTAGCTTGGAACAGCATCAATCGCTGTCGGAACAGTTTTTTAGTGACCAGTGCTTATACACAATAATTAATACAATGTCTCACTAATGTTCATTAGAGAAATTAATGATGCTGATTGACTTGCTCTTGGCCAGGGTTTGAACCCAGGCCTTAAGTCATTGTTTGCTTAGTAGTCAACGCGCTAACCACTTCAGCGAACACCACCCTCGTTGCTCAATTGAATTTTCCTGGGTGTTAAAATGAAAGTTTTTGAAATTAAGATCTGTTCAATCCAATTTATCCTTTTCCCTAGAAAGTCTTGAAGACACGGTAAAAATATAAGAACGAAGCTAACCGAGATTGGATAAAAATAGAATCATTTCAGTTTTGCGAGTTAAAAGATCTGCAAAAATTTCATGTAAACAGAGGAAAAAAAAGTTTTGAAAAGGGTGGGTTCAGAGATATCTGCGCACGGGTGTAAAAAGACATTGTTCCTAAGAGCTGGCGTTTTGGAACTTCGTAAAGAATTGATGGGAACAAGTGGGTCGTCGAAGCGCTGGCAGGCAATATCCCCCAGGAAATAGTTCGCCTAAAACAACGGTTATTGGGTCATTGTTTAAGGTTGCACATACATATTTAATTTTTTGGGATTATTTCATCTTTGTTTGGGATATTAAGTCTTTCGTTCGGGTCTCATTTCCTTTTAAAACTGGTGATTTATTGCATATGAAAAAAATTCCCAATTTTTTGGGTATTATTTCTTATGTTTTATGTCGCCCTCTGCATCATCACAATAGATTTATTCAGTGGTATCCACTTATTAAATAGAATCAAAATTTGCCCCCACTTTTTGGGATATTATTTTCACTAAAAATGATGACCGGTACGAGAAAACTGGATGGTTTCTTTGTTACGCTAATGCCGATATTGAATTGATTGATTATGAATTTAAATACAAAAATAGATGCAAATTAAAGATAATTGCGCTTACCTCTTCGAAAAAATCCTGTACGCACCGTGTAGCATATATTTTTAAATCCAATATTTAGTTTTTTACTCGTCCTATTTTGTTCGTAGGGAAATATTGACATCGATGTACTCGTATTTGTTGTTGTCGATGTAGACGGTGATGTTGAGGAGGCTGTGGAGTGATTTACTCTTGATGCATTCGTTGTTGCTGTCTTTAATTTATCACTAGACAAAGTAGAATTATCGGTTTCCATCGAAGGTGATGAAATTTTTAATTGCAAATTTTTGGGTTTTCTAGCAAATAATCTTCTAGTCGTTGATGTGGGTGCGGTCGATTGCTGTTCAGGCATAGACGTGGAATTATTGTCATAATTGGGCATATTTAAAATATTGAGCGTTATTACATTTGCTCGTTTATTGTGGTTATTGGTAGACTCCGTAGTAGGTATTGATATGTAATTTGATTCCGCCATTTTTGCATTTAGTTCTTTTTTATATTATTTAAATTCTTATATTATTAATTTGTATGAAAATTTAGACGTTTTAACATGTTCTTAAAAAATAAAACGGTTTTTAATTAATTAAAATTTAAACATTTTTGTGTTTATTGTTATAAATTGTTCATATGATTTTATTGTGTTACTGTCTGTGTGCCTTTTATTAAATACACATTTCAGTCTGCTTAATGATTCATTCATTCATTGAATCACTCGCTTTATTTGTCAGTCTCTTAGTTATTTCTTTGTCTACTTATTGCGGCTGCCGTATCCGTATCTGTAAAGATTTTTTCGTATTTACTGTTGTTTGTTTTCATAATTTTATTTATTTGCATTCTTTTTTTGTTGAACTGTTCGTAAACACAACATACAGAATGGACTTGTTTTATGTCCAATTTGCAGTTTGTTTTGTTTTTGTTATTCTCATTTGCGTGTCACCCTACTTTCAAAGGAAGCTATTATTATTATATTGTTATTTATGTCTTGATTTTATTATTTTTAATTTAATAAAATGTGGTGTTTACGATAAAAGTTTTAAAGAATTCCTTTTAAGGATAAAAATATATTGTACTTTTTAAAGGGTAAAAAATGGAGGAGTTGGTACTTTTTCTTTTCGAAAAATTTTTATACATACAGTTAGTTTATGGCCTACATACACATACAGTATACTTTCTAAGGGCTAAAATGAGAAAAATTTGGTACATTTTGTAATATTTTACTGTTGGTACTTTTTTCTCTCTTCTTTAAGTTTGGTATATATATAGTTTACTGTGAACGAAGTCAAGGTGCTTTCATTTCTATTGATATAGTCCCTATTTTTAATTGCGATTTTCATAAGGAAATAAATAAATATTCATAATATGAAGGACAGGCCAATATTATTACCCTCCTTTACATTAAGAATTTTTAATTTTTACTGAAGACATAATTTTCATAGTCATAAAACCCGTTTTTTTACAGATATTTTAGTACCGTCTCCTTTAGTATTGTCGATGAGTACGAAATTAAACCCAAAGTTGAGTTTGGAATTTTCTTGTCCTTAAAAACTTGTTACAGAATTTTGTTGCATATATTTTTAGGAGGACTTTTCAGAATGCCTACTAAAATTAATCCCTGATATGAACTTTTAAAACGCTTTCCATCAGAATCAGTCATTAGAACCTTGTAAAACTTAATTTAAACCGCAACATCTAATCTTTTAGATTGGCTTAGTAAAAACTAGCCTACTCACACAGTATATACTCGTAGATGTAATAGAAATCAGCGATAATAGGACGATATTGCTTGTGTATATCGTCCAGACATTTTAAAACAGAAGTAAGAATCGCTAGATCTGAACTTGATTGAAGAAACTCTGTAATTTTGACACTAAAGCTTGATTTGGGTATTAATAAATTGATTTTCCTTTTGAGAGAAACATATCTTTGACATCTTATTTAATCGATATTTGGGCTTTCGAAGAGATATAAAGAAGAAACTGGCCAAATTTAAAAGAAAGTGAACAAATGTTCAGTTGTCAGGGATTTCCTGGTAATGGCCACACCAACGAGACATCCGAGACTTTCTGAATGTTTCACTAGTAGTGCTTGCATCAAGATCTAGGCAATTATAGACTTGCGTCAATGGCTTGTCTTTTAGGCTAATTGGAAGGCTTTGCTTAGCATTCCACTTCAGCTTCACTAACACTAATATGATTTTTATTAACCACTCCTACTAAAATCACTTATACGAGTGTTTCAAGGTGATTTGACTTTGTGCTTTGTCGAAACAGTATTTTAAATTATTTCTTCCTTTTAGGGAATACTTATAATTCGTCTATCACTTTCTTAAATTGTCATATGGAATATTATACTTCCTCTCCGTGACTTTCAGAGAAATACATTTGTTGGAAACAAAAATAAAATTGTGGGGTAGCCAGGTAAGAGTATATGCATGTGAGTGCATGCTGCTACACATATGTATGTATATGTATAGTTACATAACCACAAATGATGAAGTAAAACAGGGGAGGAACGTAATGGATAAAATTATACCTGTATTATATTTTTTGTTAAGCTCGTTCTCGGGGATACTTGGTTTGATTGTTTTGTTGATAAAATAGACTGTTAATTTACTCGTTTGTTTCTTAAATACGACTACAAACATACAAACAAATCATTTTCTCTGACTGCCTCAATGTGATACACTGTTTTAATCGATGGTTTTTAATTAATAGACATTTGTTGAAAAAAGTAGGTGCATGTGCATTAGGGGAGTAACCTAATTTTGGAACAAAAACTTTACCCGAGAAAATGATCTTTTAAAATCTGCAAAAAATTACATACATTAATTTTAAATATAGCCAATCCTACTAATATTATAAATGTGAAAGTTTGTATGTTTAGAAGTTAGTTCCACTATAACTCCCAAATCGCATCTTGGATTTAGATGAAATTTGATATAAGGATATCATACGAGTATGTCCCATATAAAAATATGGAGTAATTTTAAAGTTATAAAAACGGAACAAATTGGGAGTTTTCGTTTTTTATTTTTGCTAATTTTTTTTCCATTATATTATTGTGTACTTTTTGGGTATAAAATAAGGATGGAAGCTGATAGTTTTGATTCTGGGGTGTAAAATGAGAAAAATCTGGTACTTGTTCTGTTTTATGCGCTTGGTATTTTTTGTTTTTATAATTCTTAGTAACATATATAGCGAGAACGATGTCACTTGTAAAAGCTAGTTATTAATAAACTAAAATACTAAATTGTTGTGCGCTCTAATGCAATATTTTATAAAATCCATTATTTTTAAGTATTAAACACGAACTTGAAATATTTAAGGCTTACATTAATAAATGTTCTTTAAACAACAACAAAAAAAAAAATAAGTTATATGACGTTTTTTAAATGTCGTGCATTGTGTTTTGATATTGGGAAAAATTTTTAAAGAGTCTCTCCCTTATGTGCGTATTTATTATATGCGTGTGTGTGTTTTATAGGCATTTCTATCAAAAGTACTCTCTATCGTAATTGTAAAGAAAGAGAAAATGTTAATCGTACCTATGGACCATAATTTTAATAAAAAGTTCTTATGCAGCTGCAGTATTATATTGAGTAAAAGAGATCTGCGCTACAAAATTAATTTCCTAACTTTAGCAAAATTATTACTATAAAAGAAGGACTGTGAACGGCGGAGTTTAGGCGATAAGCAATAAATTGAATTCGATTTTGTTTTGTAAATTTGAGTACATTGACAACACTCGATGTTTTTATATTTTTGTTTCGATTCAATTCATAATCATTATTAACCAGAGAATATACATATGTATGTAAAACAAAAAATAAATGCAATCTTTTGTAATGAATACAAAAGTCACTCGCAGCTGATAGACAAAGTAATAGTAGAAATCCAGCAAACAATTTTTTGCCGATGCGGGTAAATATTCTAAAAAATACGAATGAACTTTTTAATGGAAAACATGTTTTTTTTTTTTGCTCGAGTGCAATCAGAAAAGTCTTATGGCATGTCAGAAAGAAATGTGCAAGAATTCACTTCTCACTTCTTTTTTCTAAGTTGTTTTTGTATAAATATTTATATGTATTGCTTATCTGTGCCTACCTGTGTACGAAGGTTCTACTGGAAGTGCCCCATACAAAGAAGGGGAACCCTAGTCCCCACGTGAAAAGTGCCCGTTTAAAAATTATTTTTGTTAATTTCTCATCAGGACCTACCTTTGTACGAGAATTAAGCTATAGTGGAAGTGCCCCATACAAAGAAGGGGGTCAGTTGGGTTGATGAGTCAGTGAGTGAGTCAGTAAGTCAGTGAATATGTACTAAAATATGGACTTTTCACAACTTACGGTAAATTTAACCTTTGAGGTCACCTCTGTGGGTAGACCTTTGTTTCAAGTTTCATTATATTATGATCAAGAGGAGCAAAGTTATGAGGGGGTAAAAACAGCTCGAATGGTTTCGTGTAAATGTACACACTGTGTGGCCGAACTTGGTTGGTCTGGCGCACTACTGCGCGGCTAGATAAATGATAGGATGAAGTTAGATATTTGGCTGTACATATAAAGGTCGAACTGAACACCATTCTGCTTTCGATATCAATCAAGATCGCATCACTCGAGTTCGTTTTATACATTGCAACCGTGTGAGGGCGGAAAGTTGTATACAAGGCGAAGTCACTTACTAGGTGGTGTTACTTCTTCAACAACTACAACTTTACATCAAAATTTGACATATGTATGTATGTATTTGTTTTAGATCTGGTTGTACCTGATAAATGTACTTTCCATACACCCAAATCGATTGGGTGACTTCCAAAACGTCAATTGCTTTGTGTTTGAACAAAGCAGCACATTTCATAACGCCGCAGTACAACGATTATACAATGTATACCATTTCAAAACGCCGCCGCCAAGTATTTTTAACGCAGTAAGAAAGCAAATAAGGCATAGGTTTTATAGTTGATTCATTGTTTCGGAACTTTGCATATGTATGTGATTTAAATACAGTATCAATACAGTATACAAACTTTGTATACAAACGTTTTGGAAGTCAGCCATTCTCAGATACTATGCAAACATTCACTAAGATGTAAAATAATTAAAGGCATGTTTAATCTAGATTGTTTTTCATTTGTTTCCTAATCAATCAATAAAAATAAATAAAAAAAAATATTCGATTTTGTTACAAAGTAAATAATATTTTCAATAATCTAATAAAGAGTATTGGTACATACATATGCACTTCCATGCATTTTAAATTTACTTTAAAAATGGAATCAACACTGTTTTTGTTATTGTTTATATTTCAATAAAAAATATATATGCATACTTGCATATGTACAGAAGCATATATGTACATACACTTGCACGAGTATGTCCGAATGTCTTATATGTCCGTGAGTTAAAAATATTTAAATTAATCTATTTAAGAACGGGCATTAACTTTTTTTTTTTTTTTTTGAAGAATTAAGCACGCGCATGTTGTCTTAAATAGCTCAAACAACAAATAACATAAATTATTTATTTAGAGAAGCTACGTATATAGAAGCTAAGTATATATACATACATTAATACATGCCCACATACATATATGTTGTTAATTAGGGAAACTATGCATGTTTGTCCTCGATCTTTTTCCGGCCACATTTTAAAATATTCATTAAATCTAGTTGAGAGAAATTTGCGAATGGCTAAAACTATAGCAAATAGCAAAACTTTAAATATATTTTTAGTTATCCGCATTAAGATAATCGTTGCTTAGAGGTCCTACCAAGGCAAATTCATAACAGGTAAAGCTGAAAGCACAGCTGATCTACTTTTTTCTTGCATAATGGAGGCTCGCATGTCAAAATTTGTACATGCAAGCATAGGGGCTCATATGTCAAATGTTTTTGTAATGTTGTACTTGCTGTAGTATTAACTTTACCTGTTATGAATTTGCCTTGGGTCCTACAAAGCTACTCTGGCTATTCTATTATATATTTGTGTATGCTTTTATGTGTCTGTAAGTATTTAGTACACTCGTTACTTTGGAACGGCCTATCCGATCGTTAATAAAAATTTTGCCATATCACAACCTTAATTTTTACTATATGTATGTATGTACGAGTATATGTTATAAAGGATGTGCAAATTTGAGGTTAGGAAGTAAATTGACTGTCAAATGATGAAATATCAAGAATTGAGCTGTCATCCTTGACATTTATTTAGTAAAAAGTTGGGAAATTTTAACTCTTGAACAAAGAATTTTAATTGTGAAAATTTACTATCATGAGAAATTTCGCGGTCGCGTAAATTCTCGATTTGGCGATGTCCATTCGTCACCTCGTTCTTGTGATTTAACGCTGCTGGATTATTTTCTATGGAGCCATTTGAAATAACGGTCTTACGTGAACAAATCACAAACAACTGACGCTCTGAAAGATGAAATTTGGCACTGGATTAACGAGATAAGCGAATCTTTGTTACAAAGTGTAGTTAAAAATTTTTTGAAAAGTGGGGACGTCTGCCGACGTGCTAGAGGTGGACGGACATTTTCCCGACATCATATTCCATTATTAATTCCCATATTTTTACTTATGCACATTGATATCAATAAAACTGAATTTGTAAAAAAAAAGTGAGTTTTTAAGCCAATTTACTTCATAACCTCAAATTTGCCCACTCTTTATATATAATTTTTTTTCGGGGTACTCTAAAATTACAATCAAATATTTAGGACGTGAAAAACTATGTCGAATACTGCTATTGACTGTATATCGGTAAATATATGAATGTTGGCCATAAGAATAACTTCCAGAGTAACGAGTGCCCATATCATGTACTATAGGTGTAAACTATTAATTGAGGGTGGCGTTGGCTGAAGTGGTTATCGCGTTGACTACTAAGCAAACAATGACTTGGGGCCTGAGTTCAACCCCTGGCCCAGAGCAAGTCAATCAACAGCATTAATTTCTCTAATGTACATTAGTGAGGCAATGTATTAATTGTTGTCGGACTATTTAAGTGATAAAGGCATAGCACTGGTCACTAAAAACTGTTGCGACAGCGATTGATGCAACATCGCCCTCCTTCATCAATTAGCAGAAACATCGTCGAAGTAAAACAATTATTAAAATGCCTGCTAATACAGCTTAACAAAGTTAATGCGTCTACTTAACACCGGAGCCGCCTCAACACTGCTATAAAAATTAGCATAACGCGCAAAGCAGAATTGTAAAACAGTTAAGTCTTTTAAATTTTCATCATCTAATTTCTCTACCCTATCCCTGAGTTCCGGCACAATGCAATGCATACGTAGGGGTCATCCCCTGAGTGCTGGTCCTAAATAAAAAAAAAAAAGGACACGACTATTAAGTCATAGACTATTAAAGTTACATCATCGAGTTTTTTGTTTCCTTGTACACATTTTTTATAAATTGAGATAATATTTTTTGGTCCGACAGTGCTATGTTTAAATCGACATACTGCCGGAAATAAATCTTATGAAACGAGATATAATTCCTCGTAATCGAAATCTTGTAATTCGGCACCGAAACGTTGCGGTTATTTTTATCAAGTCATACAGTCAATGGTTGTGATATAATCTAAAACTACAGCGATTAGGAATTGTCACAAATAGGGTGGACTCGATCGCTAGTCTGTCAGTGGTACATCATATTTTAATAGTGTCCACGTCGCACGTGAGAAAATTGGTGAGAGAAAGATAGACAACCCAAACTCAGTTGGTGGTACGAACCTTGTCAGTTTCGGCAAATTGGTAGGTGCTGACAAGAGCTTTGATCACTTTTGTTCAGTGAATACATAGTAATTTGCCCGTTGTTGCACAATTACGTTTCGGTTGGGCCGACTATATAATTGTTTTCACTTGTCATTTATTTGCTTGTCATTAACAAAGTTGTTCCCATTCTGTCGTGTTATTTTTGTGTGTATTATTTGTGTGCATATGTTAAGCATTTATCGCTTTTTGCTTTTGGTGATTTTTTTTTAGTATTCACTAATTTTTTTTTTGCACCAATGAATGATTAACGTGTCGATAACTCTTTTATCAGAAACTTATTTAATATTTTTTTCATTTGTGTTAAAGTTGCTGATAGTATTTCGTTGTTGCGGTGGTATTTTTTCGATTAGCAACATTGTGTTTGCTTATTAGATAAGTATTTTTTAAATTTATTGCTATTGAAAGTTTTTATTTAACTGCTTAGAATTTGGTTGTAAAAAACGATTGGAAATATTTTATAATACGATTATGATTATTATCGTTAATTCAGGTGTTTGTTTGCTGCTTCTTGATGTTGTTATAATTGAAATTTCCAAAGTAGCACTTTATCCGTATTTAATTTAAAACCATAATCATAAAATAAAATAATAAAGTTTTCCTCTTCATACTCAGCTGCACATTTCTTTGTTCACTTATTTGTTTGTTCACTCACTTGTATAGATTCACGTCTAGCAATATTTTCGTTTTGATATTTTTATTTGTAGATAACAAAGGGGTAAAAATATAGAACGAAAAAAAATAATATCTAAACAAAAATGTGAGAAAATTAAACGAACAACGTCTTTACACTCCGAGGTCATACAACAAACTAAATATTTCACTCAGTTTTACTTCTTATTCATTTCGGTTAGATATTTTCGCCCTGTTATTTTTTGCTTTTGTTGGCTACCACTCAAAGTAGATTTCAATAAAGTGGTCTCACATCGCCAGCTGTTTGCGTGTTTCTCTCTGAAAACTTTGATTATGTCAAATTGTTATGGTGTTATGGTGTATCCCAGCTAATCAAAATATTTAAATATATTTCATTTAAAAAAATCTCAGTCCAAATATTCGAAAGTGACAAAAATGAGCTCCTGATGTTCACAGTAGCAAATTTTTCGATGGCGAAATTTCGCTCATAATATCAAAAGGAATAATATTCAAAAGCGAACCGAAATAATTTCTCGATATTAGCAAAGATTTTTTCTAATGGTGCTTTTTTTTATTTTTATTCTTCTGGTGTTTTTATTTATATTTGTTTGCGTTTCTTTTATACAATTTATTTTCCCAGCTAAAATATGCTCTGTCATCCTTCTTAATACGTTTTATTTCATAATTTTAATTTCATTTGAATCTCAGTCTAACTAAAGCAAACAAATGGAACGAACCGCGGCGAAAAAAAATTCTTTTTTTAGCTCCCGATCATTTTACAACACGGTGCAAATACGTTAGCTACAATTTTTTGTAAAAACTTTGAAAAAATCGAATTGTTTATGGGAAAAACTGCATAGATTAGTTGTAGCAACTGAATTTGTTGCCAACCGAATTGTGGTGGCTGCAACAACTATGTATAATAGAATTCGGTTGTTACAACTAAAATTTTCGTGTAGTACCACTGAGTTTACGGTTGCGACAACCGATAAAATTGCTTAACACCATGAAATCTTAAATGGAAGCTAATCGGGATTATTTACGCTCATTTTTATCCTGGAACACAATTGAAATGATATTTTTAATACTTAACTAAACTAAATTGTTTTACTTACTCATTTGAATTTAAAATTTATTTTTTTCCATTATTGGTATTGAGCAAAGAGCTCACATGTTTGAAACACATCACCTCAAGACAAAAAAATTGTTTTTCTTAATTTTTCAAGTTTTTTGTCTTGTGAGTGGATTTTCCTATAAGAAAAGCTAAGTTCTTGTCAAAGCTCTTTGTATTTATTTAGAACTGACACACGAAAAAACAAGTTTCTAATCTGCAATATCAAGTTTAAATTTTCGAAAATATGTTCGAATATCGGAAACTAAGCATGAAATTTTATGTAATAAATGCTTCTCGTGCGGCAACTTAGAATATCTCATTAATTAATTCGGTTTGTCGAAATAATTTAAACTTATTTCTTGTGTGAAAGTTGTAAAAGTTGGCCTGTATTTACGAAGAGCTTTTATATATGTATGTATATCGATTTGCAATACATCACATTTAAAAATATCATTTATTTTTTAATTTTTAGGCAAGGTAAAATTTCAAAAAATGGAGAAAAAATAATTCCTTAAGTCTCCTGTTTTGTCACTCGATATACAAGCTTAGATCGTTCAAAATGTCAAAGAATTTGTCTTTCTTTAAAGCTTGACCACGAAAACAATGTTCCAACTTTTGAAATTAAGGTCCGAATTTGGATTTTTCGAAATTAAGTTCGAAGTAAAGGTAAAGTGTTTAAAATATACATAGTTTGAATGTTCGAAATTATGCTAGAATTTACAAAATTAAACTTAAGATTTTGTGTAACGAATTCAGAATAAAAGAAATTAAAGTTTTAACGAGTCTCGTTACTAAAAATTCACGAAGTTTAATTTCCAGTAGAACAGAATTTGGAAATGAAAACAATAGTTATAACTAATTCTTTTCGTTTTTCTTCATATTTCGTTATACCAAGGTATGACTGTTACGTATGTACGAGTCAAATAATATAATGAAGTATTTTGCGATAATCTTCAACTTCTATTTATTGAAGTTTCACTGTAGCTACGAACCATTGAAGTTCAACGGTCTTTGATGTTTATGTGCTTTTTGTTTTGTTAATAAAATTTATTAGCCTGACTATACACAAAACAACTTTATACATTCAAAACAAACGAAACACTACTTTTCCAAAATGTACTGCAGTTTTTTATGCAGCAAGCCTTAAATTATGCTTTAAAAATAAATTTGATAAAACTAAACGTTTCAGTACAAAAAAATACACATCGCCATCTAAAATCTAGATGGGGAAAACCTAATAATATAGAGTCATAACCGCAAAAATAGCTTAAGCGATGTGGTTTTCAATTTTAATTTTTTTTTTTTGTAATAAATGAAATAATTCGCAACATTTGCATAATATCTTACAATTTCATGGCCACACACGGAACAGCTACGAATTTATATTTTGTATTTTGTCGTTATAGAGGCTTGTCACTTAAGCTAAAATTGTTTTTGTCATTTAAGCTATTTTTGCGGTTATGACTCGATATAATTACAACTTAAAAGTTTGTAAATCAAACCAAATATTTCGAAGTCCATAATAAATATTGGCATCCGTGTATGTTTTTAGGGGTTAGATAGTTTTAATTGCAAGTGTTTAATTGAAATGCAATTGAGCGCTATCTTTTAGTGTTGCCATTAACTCTATTTTTTTTTTTTTTGTTTTGGAAAAAGTGACTTATGTCACTTTCAAAATAAACGGCTCAATTAATAGATACCATTATGGCTTTATCCTATTTTGCAAGCTTTCCAGAAATTTTTAAAAATCGTTTTCAGAATTTTTACAGTTTTCAAAATGTTTTATTGTGGCGGTTTTACATTCGCAATTTTCACATTTTTTTCCGTTTTCTTTAATTTTTTTTATACATATATTTGGCGAGATTAATTTTTGCCCATTCTATAATTTTATAATTTTTATAATTTAATTATAAATGAGAATTATATTTATTTTAACTGTAGAGTTGCGCAATCCATGCGAATGCTTAAATTTTCTTTCACGCAAGTTTCTGGGATTAAGTACAGAAAAAGTAAAAGCTGGTATTTTTGATAGGTCACAGATAACGCAACTCGTGAAATATCCTAATTTTGTCAAATCAATGACTGAAGTCAAATCCAAAGCTTATAATTCATTTGTTGTGGTTATGGGTAATTTCCTAGGCAAAAGGAATTCTGACGACCATGTCGAGATTGATAAGTGTATGATATCGAACTTGCAGAACTAGGGAGTAATAAGAGTATAAAAGTTCTCTTACTGCAATCACATTTAGACCGATTTGCACAAAATCTGGGTGATTTTAGTGACGAGCAGGGTGAAAGTTTTCATCAGAATTTTCGGACTATGGAAGAGCGTTATCAGGGAAAGTGGGACTCAAATATGATGGCCGCCTATTGCTGGAGTTTGCAACTAGATCTACCTAAAGTCGTTTATTCAAGGAAATCTTATAAAAGATTATTTGATAGTGTTCGATAGAAATTTTGTTAACATCCTCTTTATTATTTTTTTGTATATTTTTTTTGTCGAAATAATAAAACAGCATATTCCAAAAAGTAACAGCCATACCTAAATCAGAGCGTTGAGCGTCGCGTAAGCAACAGGGCACGTACTAGTGATGTTACAAATATCAATTTTTAGTATTCGCGAATACGAATATTTGAACCAGTATTCGCCGAATACGAATAATACTTTTAAGGTTTAGAGCCATATAATCTTTCAAATTTAATTGGAAAAAATCCCTCCATTTGCGTCAGTAACAATAAATTTGAAAAAAACTGTCCCACTAATTTAGGTATATATCATTATTATGATGTTGAGATGCCGAATTTGAAGACTACTACTGAACATATTTAAATTATTTTACCTAAATACCTACTTTGAGATTTCGCTTTTCTTACTCTGCTTGCGCTTTAAATTAGTAATTCTGTGGTGTATTGGATAACATATTTTCGCAGATTGCGCAGCTACATGTCTCGGTGGACTTTCACATACATTTTAAATTTTAGTTTTTCCATTTTTGAAGTCCAACATTCCTCTACTGAGAATTGATTACTAACTTAACATGATACGAATTTACATATCAGACTTTAACTTTGAAATGATAGTTACGAAATATAGTTTTCGTTTGTTTTTTAAGAAGATTATTATCTTGCGTCAAAGATAAAGGGCTTTCTTTCTTTAAATAAAAATTATTATAAATTTAATATATTTTTGTACATTTTGTGTACTTTTTTAAACTTTTTGTATGATATATATTTTTTTTTTTTTGGGAAAATGTATGTACTCGTATGTGCAAATTAATCGAAAAATATTTGCTGAAATTTGGTGAATAAGAATATCTTAAAATAGGCGAATAGTCGAATAATCGAATACGAGTATTCGTAACATCACTAGTACGTACTTTTCGTACATTTGAAATAATATTTTTGTCGCAGAATGTACAAAAACTATGTACACTGTTGCCTACGCGACGCTCAACGCTCTGATTTAGGTATGGCTGTAAAGCTGTTAGAAATATTCAATAACAGAAACAATACAAGAAATAAGAGTTGTGTTGACCAGTGTTATCTAACCCATAGCAAACAAATTAATTTTATACACATTTTAAAAAATGACACAAATAACGTGCGTTTGATGTGAATCCGCAGGCCTATTTATTATTAAAAATTTTTAATAAAATAAATAATTATACATATACATACATAAATATGTAAACTTTTATCTTAATATAATTTTTTATTCATTTTGCAACCATTAATATAAATAATTAGAATTAAAAATATAATTATCGTAAAAATATATTTCATTAAAAAAGATTTAGATTCATTTAGAAAAGGTTTCTGATTAAGGAAAGTAAATAATAAATACGAGAGAGATAGAATGTATAAAGTGTTTTTTACACAATTTTGGCAAGTTTTGTTTTTTTGTTTTTGTTTTGAATTACAAACATTAATATATTATGATTTGTTATTGTTGCTGAAAAACTAAAAGCTAATATTTGGTATATATTATTTAGAAACGAAAATAGTATATAGAATTATATCTGGTTTGCATACGTCAAGTTTCCGTGATCAAGTTTTAATTCAGCTGAAAGGGGGACAGAAAAATTTCTATTGCTGTCTTTATCTTTTTTCCCAGCTGAATTAAAACTTAATCAAGGAAAATTGACGTGTGTGAACGAGCACTTAAATAAAAATTCTTATAAACAAACTTAAAAAATACTCTCTTAAAAATATAAGTATTTGTTTAATGAAACCCTAAAGCCAATCGGTTAAAAGTTAAAAGAATGAAATGTGCTGAAATGTATAAATAAAATATATAAAACAAAATGAGCATACAACGAAATTTGTCATGAACTATATACAATTATTTAAATCTTATAGATATGTAATTAAGATATTTTCTTTCCTTCTTTATTAATTAAACTCTATATATAAATTTGTTAAGTGTTGAACATTTAACGTTTGTTTAATTTATGCCACAAACGTAATACTGTCAGTGTGTACATAACGAAAATAATGGATAACATTAATATGATACTGTGTGTTATGTTCACATCCGTTATCATCATATAATTAAGAAACACCTTGGGACTGCGAAAATGGCAATACATCGCATTATCAGGACAATCTAAAACTGGACGATCCATACCATAGATGGCATTTAAAGAACCATGAAAGCCAGCTCTAAAATAACTGATATGCCACATCCAGCGTAATATCGGCGTTATATCGATATAACGTGTACAAAAGCCGAATACCGAAAACAAAACGGCCAATATGGGACCCAAAAACACAGCCAGCTGTAAAATGAAAAAATACATTTTGAAAAAAAAAAAAAAAATAATTTTCAAATTAAAAAAAAAACCGTACTCCACTTACCTTTGTCGGTAAAGTAGCACCCACAAAGAAACCCCAAGCTTGAGCACTGAGAGTAGCCAAAACTCCGAACATCACAAACAAATAGACACGAAAACTTTCAGCGCTGTCATTGTTGGTCAGGAAAATGCTTGTCGACATATACAAAATAGCACAGAAACTCTGAAAATATAAAAAATTGGAAATTTTTTTTCTTTAAATTTTAAGTCTAGGTGTGTATTTAATCGATGTCCCTATAGAAAAGCTCAGATCAAATCAAATATCATAGCTCCTTTGTTTACAGTTGTCGTAAAGGAGTAAAATTTAGAATTTCCAAAATTAATTTAGAAATTTCAGAAATTTAGTTTAATTTGCAAATTTTATTTAAAAATTTTGTATATAAAAAAATTTTATTATAAAACTTATTTACAAAAATTAATATCCCGTGTCGAATAAAATGGTGGGAACTAAAGTTTTCTATAGGATCATCGATTTAAAATACTGTAGATTAAAAAAAAAATTTTTGTTGTTAATGTAATTTTCATGTAATAATTTCACAATAATGGCAAAGTATTTTTTTAAATTTTTTAATGGTTCCATTATGGATGGTAACCCAGTTGCCATGTGTAATACAATTTTCATCTACTGGCAAAACAACTGAGGCTCTGTTGACTTCACATAATCAATGCCTAAATTTCTAGTTTTTTTTATCGATATCTAAGAAAAACTAAATTAATTCAAATATCAAATCACTTTGTATTTAATTAGAGTTTGCGCACGCCGAGTAAAGTTTCGAACTTTCGAAAGATGACTTGAATTGTCGAAATTAAAAAAAAAAATTAATTCCATACCTAAAATGGTTTTTAAAAACACATTGGGTCCCTTTCACTAAAAATAGAATTAGTAAAATCGTATCGTCTTGATGTAGACAAATCGTAACGTATAACTTTTGAAGCATAGTTAGTTAAAACGTATATTTAGTATGAAACGTATCAGCTGTTAGTAATTTTTTTAGACCTTTCATAAATAAAAATCTATTTTCTGTAGATTCCTACGTGGCAAAAATTGCCACTAGATTTTTTATAACCACTAACATGTTTTATGTATGCGACGGATTTTATCAGCTGATCCGTAACATCTCGATACGATTTTACTAATTCTGCCTTGATTCTCTAATACAATCCTAATACATGTATGTACATACAGGGTGTCTGGTGGCAAATTTATATTTTCAAACTTATATAAAAAACGTAATAATTGACACAAAGTTTTATTAAGAGCATTGAACGATAGAATGGAAATGCGGATTTTATTTTTGAAAGATTTTGTCATCCAGATGTCTTCCGTCGAGTTGAACAAAGTGTTCAAAAATGGAGCCTTGTGTTTCGCAAAAAAATGGTCCAATTATCTCATGCATTGATAAGGCACACCAAACAGTTACCCTGGGGCAATGCATTGGTTTTTGATGTTTCAATCGATGGTTGCGGATTCTTGGAGACCAGTAACGGCAGTTTTGGTTTTTGACGTGGCCGTTTAAGTGAAAATGAGCCTCTTCGCTCCAAAAAATGGTATTCACAGTGCGAAAGCGCTCCAACATCGTTTCACAAAAAATTTTGCGTAAATCAATTCTTGAACGATTTGAATTTTAAAAGAATGGAACTTCAGATCCTTTTTTAAAATTTCATGAAAAATCGCTCTTGGAAGTCCCGAGGCTGCTCTTTTCCGTATTGAAAGTCGTGGATTTTCACGTAAGGTGCTTTCAACCAGTTCAATGTTTTCGGGAGTCCTTGAAGATCGACTGGGCCTTGGCCGTGGGACATTCATAGCCGAAGTAGTTACGCGAAATCTCTTCACCCCGAACTTTGAACGAAATTGTCGACGAGCAAATACGTAAGAATCATTACTCCTAAAAAATGTATCCACAGCGAACGCGCGATGCTCACTCGACCTGACTCACTCACTCACTGACAAATCCGCACAAAGGCCCCACCTTCTCTCCGCACCGTTTATTACTTTTCGAAATTATCGTATTTAAAAATATAAATTTGCCACCAGACAGCCTGTACATACACATTTGTGTAAAAATTTGAGGAGTAGATTTTCTTATGTCATTCATTGTGTGGTAACACTTTTTATATTTTGCTTTAAAAACAAAGTTTTTTTAACAAAATTATTCAAAAAAAATAAATAAACAAACTTTGATTTTGAGGCCCGTGAAGTGGCCTCCAAGGAATATCTGAAATTGGTAGTCTACGCCGATAAGATTGAAATGATTGACCAGTTGGAAGACAACAATTGACATGTTATTGCCGATATACGGCCACAAATGTTGGAAAAAGTAATCGAAAATTGATATTTAAATTATAATGCCAGAAGATTGTCTTTCGAATAAAGAAAATTTAATGTAAACAAATTCATCTTTGTTTTATTCCATTTAAAAATTCTAAAACTCTATAAAAAACACCCTTTAGTTTCAATAATTCAAATTTATTACGTTTCTAAAACTGCGCAACATATTAAAAATTTATTCATTGTAATGAAAAGTCACGTATGTACTTATGTAAATTTTTCTAACAAAAAAGGATGGACTCATCTGTGAACTTGTTTTAGTTAAATTTAAAATTTTATAATATTATAATTTTACGAAAATTAGTTAATTTGATAAACAAAAAATATATAAATTATTTATATAATTGTTACACATATACATGTATTATGTATACATGTATGAGTAGTGTTCATTATAAAGTTTAAGCCATATTTAACCAGTATTATAATTGATTATAGCATACTTATATTTTTACTCATGACATAATAAAAGAAGATAGTTCCATTCTTTCTCTGGGTTATTTTTAATAAGAATTTTTGCCTCCATGAAAAATGGCCCCAATGAAAAATGGCCCCAAACTAAAAAACTAAAAATGGCCCCAAACCAAAATTGAAAAATGGCCCTAAAATAGGAAAAATGACCCCAAAAATAATTATTGTTGTTTTCAATGTAAAAAGTTTGGGGCCATTTTTCATTTTTCAGTTTGGGCCATTTTTCAGTTTGGGGCAATTTTTCCTATTTGAGGAATTTTTCAATTAACGAAAAATGAAAAATGGCCCCAAACTCGAAAATGATTGATTTTCTGAAGGAAACAGCATAGTTTCACGTTTCGGGCCCGTGAAGTGGCCTCCAAGATCGTGCTATTTAACGCCGCTAGACTATTTTCTGTAGGAATATCTGAAATCGGTAGTCTACGCCGATAAGATTGAAATGATTGACCAGTTGGAGGACAACAATCGACCAACATTTAAAAATTTATTCATTGTAATGAAAAGTCACGTATGTACTTATGTAAATTTTTCTAACAAAAAAGGATGGACTCATCTGTGAACTTGTTTTAGTTAAATTTAAAATTTTATAATATTATAATTTTACGAAAATTAGTTAATTTGATAAACAAAAAATATATAAATTATTTATATAATTGTTACACATATACATGTATTATGTATACATGTATGAGTAGTGTTCATTATAAAGTTTAAGCCATATTTAACCAGTATTATAATTGATTATAGCATACTTATATTTTTACTCATGACATAATAAAAGAAGATAGTTCCATTCTTTCCCTGGGTTATTTTTAATAAGAATTTTTGCCTTCATGAAAAATGGCCCCAATGAAAAATGGCCCCAAACTAAAAAACTAAAAATGGCCCCAAACTGAAAGATGAAAAATGGCCCCAAAATAGAAAAAATGGCCCCAAAAATAATTATTGTTATTTTCAATGTAAAAAGTTTGGGGCCATTTTTCATTTTTCAGTTTGGGGCCATTTTTCATTGGGGCCATTTTTCCTATTTGAAGAATTTTTCAATTAACGAAAAATGAAAAAGGGCCCCAAACTCGAAAATGAAAAATGGCCCCAAACTTTAGGAAAAATGGCCCCAAACTTAAAAATAAAAAATGAAAAATGTCCCCAAAAAATAGGAAAAATGGCCCCAAAGTTCGTGTTGTTGTTTTTAATACAAAAGTTTGGGGCCATTTTTCATTTTTGGTTTGGGGCCATTTTTCATTGGGGCCATTTTTCATGGAGCCGAATTTTTTATTTAGATTTTGGATAAGATTTGAAAAACAAAATAGCGTTGCCACACGTTCAGGCAATTTTTAAATTTTAATATTTTATTTAGGGACCATTTTTCTCATTTTTCATATATTATTTTTGGAACAATTTTTCCCAATTTTAGTGGTGTTTTTTCATTTTTATATATGGGGTAATTTTTCATTTTATGACAAATTAAAAATTGCCCCAAAATTCAGGAAAAATGTTTCCAATTTTAAAAATAAAAAATATGCTCAAAAAATTTAAAAAAATGTCCCCAAAGTTATGGTGTTTTCTTTTCTGGCAAAAGTGTTACATATATATCGTATAATTATGTAATAAATTCTAAATATGTTGCACCCATGAATGGCAAAATATGCAACATATTTGACCCTCAACTATCAAGTCGTGGTAAGGTACTGCCCTTTTTTACATCTTTGTTGAGAAAAATCGTTTTATACAACTAAGAACTTTTATTCTTAGGGCCAGTTTTTGACTGGATATTTAAGTTATAATTATTTTTAAGTTGTAATTAAATACCAATTCGTGTTTTTTTAACTGCATATTTTCAAAAAAGTTCTTAATTAATAATTAAATCAACAACCTTGTGTATTTAAATAATAATTAGGATTTACGAATTTCCATATGTTTTGACTGCTTGCTCTTCTTATGTAAAATAAAGCCAATAAAATATTTCTGGCTGCTGGAAAATTGCATAAAATGTTGTCTTGATTTCTGGCTATTCTTTTAAAAAATTTCATTTCTTAATTATTCTTATTTTTAGCTAAAATAAAAATATATTTTTATGGATTTTTCTTTATTTGTTCTAGTCAGCTGTTCTTTAGGGAAATTTGTGGGAAATTTTTTATTTTACGTAGTGCTACCATATTTCCATCGTAATTAAGTAAGAACTTCATTTTTACTCACTGAAAAAATTGAATCTTGGCCATTATAAATCTATTTGCTAAAACGGGAAATTTATATAAAAAAAAAAATTGTTAAAAAACTTAAAAACAAAAACTGCATGGAAATGACGAACGATGTCGATCGCTTGATTTTAAGACGTAAAATATCTAGCTTGCGTCCACTAATAACCGATTTTATTTAACTTATTAATTGTTTACTGAAAGAAAAGCTAAACAAATAAATAAAATGGATGGCTTGAAGGTCACAACACATTTGTTTTTCGTGTACAATTACAGCATTATCGATCGGTCGACATCGTGAGCCAGGCAGTAATACTAAATGAATTTTATATATATTTATGTCTATTAGTTGTAATTTTGTAATTGCTTCAAACTGCTTATTATTTATTATTAATAAATGTTGATATTTATTAAAAATTTCCAATTTTTCTCTGATTATTAGATTATGAACTTTAGCCTATACAAATATCAATAAATATTAATTAAAGAGTCTTAATTGAATAGTTTCTGGAAACATAGTCATCACCTGATGACTGCAGCTTATCACCAAACAATGCTGCTGACGTCTTTTGTTGCTAAAATTGTGCTACAAACCTTAGAAACAGTGAAACTCTAAGTATACATTAATGTCAAGCCTCAAATATTTTGTACTTTTGTGGCAATGAAAAATGTACCACTTTTTAAGGGTAGTGGCAAACTTTAGAAAACGCCATTAGTATTGTTGTTTTCAATATAAAATTTAAAGGACATTTTTAATACGATTTTAAACAAAACACAAAAATGGCGAATATATTAAACTGATCCTTTAAAATAATTTTAACGAAATTGTCTCAATTATTCAAGAAACATTTGGCAAGAAAAATTAAAAGAATGAAACTTCCTTTTATATATTACATCATAGTTTTACGACATTTTCTGGTGACAACCGATTTGAAGTTATTAAAGAAAAATTTAGAAATATTTACAAAAATTAAAAAAGTGATTTTTTAAATCGTACTTTTTTTCTTTTACATACGAGTATGTACGTATGCATGTATATTTATGTTTGTTTGTAACAGTGTTTTTTTTTCTATAATCTGCAGAAAAAGAATTAATAATAATACTTGTCACAAGATTTCAAAAATATTAACATGTTTTTCTCTCATCCTGTTTTTCACAGAGTCTTAATAAAGGCCGACTTCCACAAGTTGCAACCAACGCTTTTTACAGTGCATAGAGTTCTTAAAGTCATACTCATACTTTGCTAATGTTCATGATTGTATTACAACTCATGCTGATGAGTGTCAGCTGTCAAAATCATGCATCAATTTTATATTAGTTCTGTTCATTTACTGAAAATTGTTAACAATTATCAACATTTGTTGATAGAAAAATTTTCATTAACTCCAAAACTTTTCAACGAAAGAGATTAAAAAAATATATGTATATAAAAATCCCTTTTTTTCAAATATATTAAAGTTTCCCAAATATAGCAGTAGCTATTAAGTAAATACTCATGTATATTTATACATTACTATGTTAGCTTAATAATTTTGGATGGTAAAGAACTCATTTAACTTTTTTTATTTTTGAGAGCAATTTTACAAATATTTCGTTTTACTCTCTCGTGGATGGATAGTTATGGAAAGTAAATGAACAGACCTATTGTATACAAGTATGTATGAGTCCAGAGTCGAGTTCCTTAACGCCGTTTTTATGCAAAACATTTCCCTGCAATGTAGGGTTTATGCTAAAAAATGTTTTGCGTTGCACACGTAGTTTTTTAAATAATGCTATTTTGCAACATGCATTTAGATTGTCGGCCAAACTTTATGATGCCAGAAACTCTCGTATTAGGTACAGAAAACAGGCATGGATTTATAATTCTATTAATATAGAAGAGTTAAAAAATCGTTGTTTCTTATTGACTTCAAATAAAGACGGTAGTTCATATATTTTTTAATATATTTGATCCTTCATTGGTCTATCATTTATGAACCGATTTTCAAAATACTTTTTGACAATTAGGCGAAATTGGTTCACCTAAAAGAATAAACAACTCCTCCATTTTTGGACCGATTTTCATAACAACTTGGTCTCATATATATATATATATATATATATATATATATATATATATATATATATATATATATATATATATATGTATATGTACATATATATTTTTTTAAAATAAAAGTTTTGTTTTTAACTCACCTGAAATGGTATTTCAAAAGATAGCAGTGAGAGAAAATAAGGACCCAAGCCATACCAGCGGTTGAAATGTTCGCGTGATAACATGCCAATTTCAAGCGGAACTAAAAGAGAAAATTGAAAAAATCAATATTAAAAATATTTTTTAATTGATTAAATATATTTGAGGTTTCGATCATCAAAATAAAATTTTAAGTATTAAATATAAGTAATAAAAGGTAACTAAAAAAATGTATGTATGTATGTACGAGTATGTACATATGCAAATATTTCAAAGTAATGTGACCTAGGCATGTGAGTGTGCGTCTTAAGATCATACATATGTACAATAATACTTTAAATAGCCACAACTATTATGCAAAATTCTAGTATTGACAGTTAAAAAAACATGTATTATTAATTAGCAAAGAAAAAAAAAAAACAAATAATAAGTACTTAACTGGACATATACTAATACAGACAGACATCCATCTGGAAAAGCAAGTTTATTGAACTAATGATAAAATTATTACACTGAAGGGTATAACTGGTTAAACAAATAGTATATATAATTTGAAGTGTAATGGAATTGAAGATAAAAATAAAAGTTTTTAAAAAATATTCTATATGTGTATGTAGACATCAACCTTTCGAGTGCCTTAATATTTTAAATTGATATAAAAGACTATTGCTCGAGGTTAAATCACAATCATTCACTTTCTAATAAGTCTTTTTAATTCATTATCCAAAATGTAAGTTCAATAATTTTAATACACAATTAAAAGTGTTTAAAGCAACAAAAACATAGAAATTATTATGTCATGGTATACTATTTTAAGCCAAAAGTTATAGATTATTCTTAACAAGTTTTCTGTGTTATAGTAAACAAGTAAAACAATTAATACAAAAATATAAATGATACAGATAAATTTCTTAGCATCAAAAAAAAATTTATTTTAATCGAAATACTTACATGTTAGAACAACTGCCATTTTCCCCGTATACACGAGCAGTAATATGGTACCATACAAATAAACGTAGTTACCCAATACCGATGTGGCTTTATTGCCGACATTGCTGTACAAGTAACCGAATACAACACCAATAACAATATGTGATATTATACGAGCCAAGAGTAGAAACTGAAAGTGTGAAAAATAAACATAACATGCTAAATAATATTCAATTTTATAGTTTTGTATTTTTATTTATTTTATGTAAATTGTTTTTAAATATCATTTAACCTTAATTCGAAGCAATTCGCACCAGAATCGACAGTTTTGTTTATTTACCGCACCACTCAGATGAAAGTTGCAATTGGAGAACGATTATTTTGATAATGAAACTGAATAATTTGTAAACGTTGTTCTTGCGTATATCTTTCCATGATGAAATTGTAAACACTACTGAATACAATTAAAAACAAATGACAGATCATGACATATTACAAATGGCCGAAACGTCACTTCAAAATCATATCATCCCTATTGGAAAACCTTTTACTCGAAATCCATTTTAAACCCATGGTTTCTTTGGTGAAGTTGCTCAGAATTCTTCGTAGAATAATTTCCCGCCCTAATGTACACACATATATTTATATGTATGTTGTGTTATTAAAATAAGATTAATAGTAAAGAGAAATAAATATGCACATAAAAATAGCAATCTGTGCATAAAAAAATGCTAAAATAATTAATGAAAATTATCCGCATATTAATTAAATTTTTACATGAAAACTAAAGAAATGTTTTGCTGTTAAGAAAATACTTTCAGTTTAAAAAAGCGATATACTTATATCGCATGACGAGTGCTATATCGCTCGAGTTGAAATTCAAACATTTACGACACCATTTACCCTGCATCACAACGTGGAAAGGCACTACTGTACAAATAATTTTGACAGCAATATTTCGTGACCCTCATCCTCTTAAAGACGCTGTGTAAAATTTGGTAGACCGATAGCATATTACCCGGATTAAAATGTAGTGTAATTTTTAAGAAGTAAAAAGAGGGCAAATTATTAGTCATTGTAATTTTTTGAAAAAGAAATATCCTTAGCATATACCCGTACATATATGTTGGCTGAAAGAAAATTATTACTAAGGACCTGGGTTACAACCCTGGTCAGAGCAAGTCAATCAATATCATCAATTTCTCGGAAGTGCTTTTGTGTGGCATTGTATTAATTGTTGTTGGACTGTTTAAGTGATGAAGGGATAACACTGGTCACTAAACACTGTTCCGTCAGCGATTTATACAGTTCCCAGGCTAATGTACACCACTTTGCCCCACTCCTTTGTCGGTAAGCAGAATCGTCGGCAAAAAAGCAAGTAATAAAATTACTGCTCACATGGCTTAAGAAATTTAATGCGTATACTCAACAGCAGAGGCGCTGCAACACTGCTCTAAACAATTAATAATAAAAAACTCACAATAGAAGTTTGTGAAGTAATTAATCCATCTTCTATTTAAATTTTCACCATCCAACCTCTCTACTCTATCCCTTTCTCCCTAGTTATTGCACATTGATTACATTTCATACGTAGGAGTCATCCCCTGAGTGCTGTTCCTAAAAAAAAAGTTTGGTACTTTTTTTGTACTAATATTTAAAAAGTTTTCTATAAATTAACATACTTTCTGGAAGCTATAATGTGAATAAACTGGTGTTTTTGGTACTATTTTTCTTGTATTGCGTTTTTAATTTTGCTGCTTTTTTTACTTTTGGTACTTTTTCTCTTGAAAAATTCTCTTATATTTTTTTTTTTTTTGAAATTTTGAAAGACGGATAGCATGTGGTCCAGATATATAGAGGACTTTTTGAAACCTAAAAAAGGGCAAAAATTAGTACTTTTGGTACCACTTTCTACTAATGTGTTTTACAATAATATGCAGTGTACTTTTTAGGTGGTAAAATAAGAAAAATTTATTTTTTATATTTATATAAAGTGTACTTTGTTCCGGTTAAAATAAAGAAAAGGTGGTATTTTTGGTACCTTTTTGTTTCTTCGATAAATTTGACATAAAGACAGTTTAGTAGCACAAACGAAGTCACGGGCAAAAGCTGGTTCACACATGAGTATATGTACATACATATATAGACTGTATTAATGGGGGTAAATTTACTTAGCAGATCGTCTATTATGCGGTATATTAAGACTCTTGTGGAATTGCAAAGTAAATCAAATAAAAAGAAAAATTTGTAGTACCATGAAGTCAGAAATGTTATTTCCTATTTAAGATTTGGCTAAAAAATCAATTTTTGTATGAACCTCTTCCGTCCATATTTTATTAGATTTATATCTACTATTTTAATAATTTATACACAGATTTTTGTTTCCACATACATATCATCAGTTTTGCCTTTGTTTACTTATACAGTAGACGCTCGTAAATTAGAACTCGTGGAAATTCGATTCCTTCGGAAATTAGACCCAACGTTTTTAATACTTTACCGATGGTTCTAATTTCAGAGCGTTTGTATTTTTTGTTTGTTTTTAACACTGAAAAATTGACCTTATAGATTTTATAGGGGAATCCCGTACTACTTTTGTAATTTTACATTTACATGACCCATCTATTGGCGCTCGGCAACGATATTGCTATGACAAATTTTAAAAAGCCAAAAAACAAACAAACATCACTGATTACATGATTAACAATTAGTAGTTATACATACACATACATATACATATGTATGTATTTTGTGCATTTTGTATATATGTCAGTTTCAGTTAAGAGGTACCTATGGGCAAAAAATTAAATTTTTGTTACATCGGGTTCTTTTCTTTTCTTATCAAAGGTGTATTTTAAAGCTTACTTATGATAAAAGTAATGCAGTTAGAAAACTGTATTGTCTATTTAAAGAATCACCAAAAAAAGTAAAAATCTATTTTTTAATCCATAGGTCCCTTTTAACTGAAACTGACACATACTTATGTATATTAATAAATATTAATAAATAAAATTATAAATTCTATGCTGAAGTGTTTTTTTGTGTATTTCTCAAACGAAGATGCACTTTTGTGTTGCTTTTTATTTAATAAAGAAGCCTTTGGAAATTAGAACTTCTCGAAAATTAGAACTACCCCGTTCTAATTTACGAGCGTCTACTGTATTTTCACTGTCAGCTGTCAACTTAAAAACGCCGATTAAAAATTAAGCAAATGTAATTCTATGAATTTTTTTTTGCGTAGAGTAAAAATATACTATACAATTTCTTAAACGCAATAATGGAAGACTATTTCTACAAGATTGTGAATGGGTCTATTGTGTCGTCGTTCTTGATAAGTAAAGAAATCAATTTAAATATAACAAAATTCCTGGTAGCAATCTTGACACGTGAAAATATTTACAAATAAAAAAGAATTAACATTTTTACGATAATAAAAACATACTAATTAATTATCCAAAATGACATGTAAAACGCGTGTAGGTAGCTGAAGACGGTTTACATACATACATAACATTTGTCGTTTGGATTTAATAAATATGTATGTATGTAATATTGAAAAAAAATTGTTTATTTAAAATTGTGTAAAGTTTTAAATAGCAATTCATTCTCAATACATGTTTAGATTGTAATATAGACCCCACAATAATGAAAACGAAAAGCAAACAAAGTATGTTCATTCGAGCAATATTTATTCGAACATAACATTTTATTTTTATCTATTTTTATATGTATGCAATTGTACATAAGTATGTATGTACAGAACTATTAATATTCGAATTAACCTTCACACAGTTTAATAACCACTGTATGATTTGTTTGAATTTGTTAGAGACAAATACGACTGAATAAAGAAAATCTAAAGTTGGAAACTTTATTGTTGAGATAAAAACAGACAATTATTTATTCGTTCATGCAAGTCAATTTAATGCCATCAACAAAAGTTAAATATTTTTTATTTAGATACGACTGGCTCTATTTGTATTAAAGCTTCTTGATGTAAAATGAAATTGGCTGCGTGATTGTAATATAAGCCATAATATTGACAAAGTATATTTGCAGAGCGTGATCATGTCTTAGCAATGAACAGCATTGAACTTCAAGCGCTGGTGATTTTTCGTAAATTAGCTTATGGAATGATTTCAAAATATGTAAATGAAAAACTTTTAAAATTTTTGATTTTGAAGTAAACAGAAAATTATTCCTCAACAAATTTCAATAAAATCTTTTATCAAAAACTATAATTACTTTCGTAATTAAATGAATTACTCATGTGAACAATACAATTTTCAGTAATTAAATTTTTATTTATGTGTACCAGTAGAAACAGTGTTCTTACAAAAAAATTGAAATTTTTTTTTTTATTGTGAAATCTGCGTTTTTAATTAATTTTTCTGTTAATGTTAAATTAAAGATGAAACTAAAAACGAATTTTAAGTTACTTAAGATATTTAAAACTTATTAGATAACTTTGGCTTTATGCATGTACGAGTACAAATGAACATGTTATATAATCACAAGCATTAACCGCCCAAGTCGAGTTAAAGTGGAGTAAATATTAGTGAGTACACTGAAAAAACAGTTTTACATAAATTCCACGAACTCCCGTTCCTTGAATTAAATTCTTTGAAATTCAACGTACTATACGTTGTTTCAGTAAAATATTCCTTGAAATTATAAGTAAAATTTTATGTATTTATGAACTCAGCGTTGAAACCATTATTTGATTATATTCGTTGAATTAAACAATTAATTTGTTTTTTGATTTAACGTATAATATGTTGAATTAAAGAAACTCGTTCATTTATTTAAACATAATGAACAAATACTTTAATTCAAAAAACCTGTTTCTTGATTTTAAGTAATATACGTTGATTTCGATGTATGAATACGTTGGATCAAGGAATAAATTCTTAAAAATCAACGTACGGTTTCAACGGTTTCTTAACTTCAACGAACTGGTTTTGGTTGAGTGTAATAGATTTTTCTATCTATATAATTAATAGACAAGTGTTTTTTTGTTTTGTGCTGCCCTTCATGCACCTATTATACAACCGATTTTTACAAAACTTCTACCAAATTAAAGAAAATTTTTCACAGAAGTGAACAAGGTATAGTGGGTTTTTGCGCATTCAGTATTTGGGGAGCTATAACCGTTTAAAGTTCCTACTACTACATTCACACGTATTACTCATGCATGTGTGTAAGTTAAAGCCAAACAAAAAACAAACAACACATACATGTGTTTTACACATTTGGATGGAAAGAGAAATGTAACAAGACATATTCACATCAGAGTTGCCATTTTGGTGCTTTTCGGGTATTTTTTGGTGCTTTTTTTACATAAGCAATACCCGAAATTTTGTTAAATACCCGTTTTTGAAAAGCGGGTATTTATAGTGCTTTTAACAATTTCTTACAGTGATTTTCGGTGCGTTTTAAACAATCAGCTTTTTTGGCACTGAACGATTTTTCTACTATTCTTTAAACACACCTAATACTTTATTAACCAACTGCGTATTATTTGCATCTATATTATGATTGGTACTCGCAAACTGTTAAGAGTTTTACTTACTTACTTACTTTTAATATTAGTACATATCCTTTGATTTGTTTTTTATGCAAATTTAAGCAAGAAGTGCCTTGGTTATTATCAAGCTGAACAGTTAATAAAGTAAGTTCTTCACTGATGTTAAAGTTCATATGTGTTAAAGTTCATCATCTAACAATGGCTTTCCCTTAGATTGAAAAACAAATATTTATATAGAAAACCTTGGGAAAATAATCCAGCTTTTAAAAGGTGGCTTAGATCAGCAAAATATGAACTAAAAGCATATTTTATTTGTTGTAATTGTGAAATAAATGCACGATAAAGCGATTTACTCCGACAAAGTCACACAAAAAGCCATGAAAAAGCAATAGATCTGTCTTTTGATCCACCAACAAAAACAAAATTAGATTAGTGCTTTTGTACCCGAATTTTTTTTCCATTTTTACCCATTAATCTCCTATTTCCATGGGCTCACAGTGCTTTTGATGTTGCAAGAGTTGGCATCACTGATTCACATACTAAGATGTGGGATAATTGTAGGAAAAAAGATGAGAGAATTGAGTAACTTGATTTAGCGCAATGGAAGGTATTTTGTTTTTGCACTTAACCGTCCTTTTTTTATTTTTAATTTTTCTGAATTCGTACATTAAATAATTGTAGTTTTGGTTGTTGTATGACTGTTTTATAAGAGAATTTTTTTATGATTTTTCTTTCTAAGACTAGAACACGGTCGATTGGGTCGGCCGTCTATAAAATATTTTTTTTTTTTTTTTTTTGCGATAAGGGGGGACAAAAATGAAATAAAATTTTAAACAAAATTGAATAGAAAATTTTACATTTATTTGAGCATGTACTCAAGTATTTATGTTTTATATTTTATTTATTTGTTGCGGGTTAGCAATATCTAGATATATATTTCGTTGGTAGCTATACCAATTCATCAGTAGATGTTTTACCCTTTATGTTTAAAAAATTCCAAAGCTCATCTATTTATACAAAAACTCACAAATATATTTTTTGTGAATTACAAAGCATAAATTTTGTAACGGGGAGATTTGCTTTTCATTTTTGCCTTATAAAATACTTTTAATGGCAACCAGCGGTTGTCTAATTGTATAGGTGTAGAAAAGTAAACACATTCATAATGGAAAATTATTGTTGTTTGTGTTTGAAAAAAAAAAAAAATTTTTAAAGGCTATTTTTATGCTTTGTAATTCACAAAAAATATATTTGTGAGTTTTTGTATAAATAGATGAGCTTTGGAATTTTTTAAACATAAAGGGTAAAACATCTACTGATGAATTGGTATAGCTACCAACGAAATATATATCTAGATATTGCTAACCCGCAACAAATAAATAAAATATAAAACAAAATTGAATAGTTTATAGAGAAATGGAATCAAAACAATCCACTAAGAACTAATGGGCTACCATAGAAGGCTGTGTTGATAATTTAAAGATTTGCGCATCCAAAAAAGACGGCTGATTCAAATTATGTATTTAATATAATCTAATTATTCGTGTAAAATATGGCTGCCATACGTCCTGATTTTCCAGGATTTGTCCTGGATTTAGCAAATTGTCCTGGTGTCCTGGTCCACTCTTAAATTGTCCTGGTTTTTTTGATACATTCAAATACAATAAAGTTAAACGAGAGCTACACTGATTCAATTTTTCTTTCAACTAAAGGGCCAAATAAACTACACAAGCGATTTGACAAACAGGCAAAATTTTACGCGTGTTTGTTGTTTTTGAACAGTTTGAAACTACTATACTCAATTTAGATACACATTTATAATATCTAAGGATGTTTTTAAATTAATTTTTTATTTTTGTTTATTGTTTTGTATGAATTTAAATGATTTTTTTTATTTTTGTTTATTGTTTTGTATCTATAGTAATTGTTGGACTTAAATCTGCAATATATGGTTCATACATGTATCAAAATAAAAATTTGTTTGAGGTAATTTTTAACTAATTATATCTTGGAGTATATGCATATATAAGGTTCTCATGTACGTTCGTTTGTGGTTTGTTTGAGTGTCCTGGCTGACAGCCCTAGTGTAAAATTTAAATATTTATTTCTCGTTTTCTAAATAATATATCAATGAACAAAACTTTCAGAAATAATAATAATTAAAAATACTTAAATTTATTTCCTTTCACTACAGCTGTTAATCAACCAAATAAATCGACAAAAAAAATTTTTAATGACTGTTTACAAAATGTCATTAAAAAAATTATTAACTAAAATATTTTTTTAAAGTAAACTTTCCACTACAAAATCACTTAAGCACAACGAAAATAAATTTAAGCCATTTCAAAATGTATTTAATGCGCTGAAAATTTCACATCATTTGCAAATGAAACAAATAAAAATTATAAAAAAAAAAAATAAGAATTTAGTACTAAAAATTTTACATAATTCCATTAATTTCAAATTGAAACAGTTGAAACAATTAAGAATTATTATTCCATTTAAATTTTACAAGTTTTATCTGGACTTCAAAAATGTTGTTGTTAAGATTTTGTATCGCTTGAAATAAATTTAATGGATTTTGAAAGTAAATTTCGTATTGCAAAAATAACGAATAAAAAAACAAATTTCGAACCTTTGTATTGACGACGTTTACAGCTAAAATATTTCCAACATATTTTTACTTCGAAATTATATTTTTATGAAAAAATTACTAATGACCGACCACGAACTACGAATATTGATATGTCTGCTACTCTGAGCTATTTTGCTTTTATATCTGTATTCGTCAAAATCGTCACGAACAAATTTTACAAATCAGATGCTCATAAAATGGGTTTTTTTTAAAGCATTTTTCATTTTACAAATAAAATAAATAAAATAAAAGATGTAAAAATTACGGCTTCATGAAGAATGGCCCCAAACCAAAAATTAAAAATAACCGCAAATTTTTGTATTGAAAACAACAACTGAAACTTGGGGTCCATGTTTTCTATTTTTATTTTCTAATTTTGGAGCCATTTTTCCTAACTTCGGGTAATATTTCAGTAGGAAAAATGTTCTCAAACTATTTATTTTTTTTATTTTCAAACTATTTTTTTTTTTTTTATTTAAATGTTGGGGCCATTTTTCTCGTTTTGGGACAATTTTTCTAAAGACTTTATTTTTTTTACAACTTTGTTATTGCGCTTTTTGTTAAGGTAAATTCACACTTATCAAATACATATTTGCCAAGAAAAACGTGGCCAGCATACAAACTTAAATTTAGTTCCATTTAAATCCAATAGTTTATTTTAAATATGGGCTCGGATTTATTATTAACTGTATAAAAATAACTTGTAGTATTAGTAGAGGTTATGTTTTATTGCACAAATATTTGCAAAGTGTAAAAGTAAACGCAATAACTTTTTAGGCTGTATGAGCAGTCATTTAATTAATTGTTCTACTTTGCTGACGTTTCTGTTCACCAAAGCAGGAGGGCGCTGTTATGTATATTAGCTTGGGACCAGTATCTATCGCTTTGCGGAAAAGTTTCACTTGAAATAGTCCAACAACAAATAATGCAATAACACGACAATTTACATTAGAGATATTTATAATGTTGATGATTTGTTGCCCCTTACCAGTACCTCGTTTCTATAACTTGTGAGAAGTTCTCACATCGAGAAAAAAAAAATAAAATTTTACATTTCACCGGATCTTTTTTAGGATGACTCATAGAATATTAGTAGGATTTTTATATGAGCCACTCTGTAAACCTAATAAGAGTACGAAACTATTTATTTTAATTTCGTAGTCATCCTGTTTTTCACTCTCGCTGCGAGAATTACAGAAACGACGCATGGGGTTTGAACCTAGGTCCTAAGTCATAGTTTGCTTATTAGTCATTGCTCTAAACAGTTCAGCCAACACCATCCTCATAATTTAAATTGCATGTTTTTTTTCAGTACCTCGATTTCCGCATGTTTCATTTTTCAAATATAAACTGTAGCTAAATTGATTATTTCCCTCACAAAATATTTTGCAATTAATAAAAGCAATAATAACAACAATTATGCACTTAAATAAATTTGAGTAATTTTTAAACTGATAGATGCAATTGCTTTTACTGGTTTAATTTCTTATAATTTTATTATAAGGTATTAAAAAAATATAAAAACTATAAAAAGTTGAATAAGCGTTTGAATGAAATTTGTCTCCGTTTCCGAAATTTACTGAGATTCAGATTAAAAGTATTCAAATGTATTGTGTTGTGTGACATAATAATATTAAGTTGATTTCAAAACTTCTTTCCTAACGCTACAACGCTTTTATTACAATTAAATATGTATGTAAGCATATTAGTATGTTTGCTTGTATTTTTTATCTATGTATGTATGCATTTGTGTATGTAATAACAATACCATCACTAAGAAACTATATTTAATTTTAAAAGGCTTACATAATCCACGACCAACAGGTTAAATTGTTTGTTTTCCTCAATTCCAAAATAACAACACCAAAAAAATTTTTGATTTGATAAAAAAAAAAATATTTCACAGACCACGATAATGAGATGCGTACATCTATAGAATCGCTATCGTAATATGTATATTAATTAAATAATTATTTGATGACAAGTTTTGAACTTATCGATCATTTGATGCGGGTTATCATCCCTAGAATAAAATTGATTTTGCAGCGAAATCATCAAGCGTCAGTTTTCATTATTAAACAATTGTTAACAAACGCTTTACAATAGTATTCAGAACACTTTTCGAGGCTTAGCGCTTATGCTTATCAAAAATGAAAACGAATCTCAATTTTTGCGTTTTCAGTTTTATAATAAAAATAAAGAACGAAAATAAATTCTTCATTTATCATTCATAAAATCTTTTGCTTTTCTTGAAGTAACAATTCAAAACTACTTACATAATTGCGTTTTGAACAAACTAAAATACGCTGCAATAATAAAACGTACTGCATGAAGAATGAGGCGTTAGAAATTTGTGTACCATCAATGGCAATCAAAGAAGAAGAATTCACTTCACATGTTGTGTAATTTTTTTGATCTTGTTGCTGCTGTTGTTCCTCGCCGGCATTGCTGTTCGTTGCGTTTAGGGCCTTCATTTCTTCCAGGGCCAAATCATCGGGCGATGCTTTAACATAATCGAAGGTTGGTAATTGTAAAGTCGCTGACGTTGTATTGAAATTTTTTGTAAATTTATTGCCGAGTGTTAATTCAACATTATCAGCTGTAAAAATAAAAACAAAAGATGTATTTCTTATTATTGTTATGAATTCAATTATGATCTAGTAGGACGGCGGGCGTGCAGGCGTCTTTTAATATCAACGTATGTGGCTCATCTAATTTGTATTGTGTCATACTAATTTAACAATTAAAATATTCATAACTATTTGTCGACATCAGTTCAATACTAAATATATCTTAAATATTATGGTTACGTACTTGGTCTGGTCACCCATTGACTACTACTTTTACTTCGCACTAAGGCCAAGAAAATAAAAAGAAGCTGTTAAAACTGGTCAATTGATGTCGACGTTAGTGTCCTATTTTGATATTGTCACGTGACGTCGACAAATAAAGGTTGGGCAAATTTGAGGTTAGGAAGTAAATTGTCTGTCAAATGATAAAATACCAAGAATTGAGCTGTCATCTTTTAACAATTATTTAGTAAAAAGTTTGGAAATTTTAACCATTGAAAGCTACACTCTTGAACAACGAATTTTAATTGTGAAAATTTACTATCATGAGAAATTTCCTGGTCGCGTAATTTTTCGATTTGGCGATGTCAATTGGCCGCCTCGTTCTTGTGATTTAACGCCGCTGGATTATTTTCTATGGGATCATTGAAAGACCGCGTGTACGTGAACATACCACAATGAACTGACGCTCTGAAAGATGAAATTCGGCGCTGCATTGACGAGATAAGCGAAGCCTTGTTGCAAAATGTGGTTCACAATTTTTTGAAAAGAGCGCACGTTACCGACGTGCTAGAGGTGAACATTTGTCCAACATCATATTCCATTATTAATTCGCATATTTATACGTTAGGTTAGGAAGGGTAGTGTGAAATACACATCCACTCGGAGACCCAATTGGATCCATTGTGATATATTTATACGTTACTTTGGTATCAATTTTAAGCCAACTTACTACCTAACCTAAAATTTGCCCACCATTTAGTTACTGAATAAACGGAATTATGTAAATAAATTTAAATTAAAATTCATTAAAAAACCGGACAGCTTACATTTCATTTGAATGAGTTGAGTTTTAGAAATATTTTTTTATGTTATTATTTTTACCACAAAATTTGGTAAAAAATAATATTTTTACTTTAGTTTTTACTGAATACAAATTTGAAATAACTGATTTTATTGACTGCACTGAAAATCATAAATATGTGCGTTGTTGATTTTTAAACAAAATGTTCATAAAACAACTAAATTTTTATTCAGTAAAAATAAACTAAAAATTATAAAATTTTTTTCAGTGTAGTTTTAATTTTATTTACCATTAATATTTGACCAAAGCCGTGTCACATGATTTAATTGAGACTCGGAGTCTTCTAAATATTTTTTATTTGCTGCATTAATTAATTTTTCTAGATCACGTTCATAATCTCCAACCGCAACTTCCAGCACTTTAGGAAACCAAAAATTAAGAAAAAAAAACGAAAAATTAAATATAAGACAATTTACAATTTTACTTTAAGCAAAATGTTAGACATTTCAAACTTACAAAAATCAGCAGGATTATGATAATTGGGACATAAGAGATCCTGATCAGCCAGAAAGGGTACAAGTTCTCTAGCCGGTCCCTGATACATACAATAACCATCGACAACTGTGTAAAGTTTATCAAACATATCAAAGATCAAAGCAGATGGCTGATGAATGGTACAAACAATTGTATGTCCATGGGCCGCCAATCTCTTCAATAGTGATATACACTTACTGCAGGATGAACTGTCCAGACCACTGTAATGATACAAAAAAATATTTTAATATTTTATTTAGAATATTGTTATATAAATTAAAAAAAAAATATTCAATTTATTATTTGTAAAAATTTTACATTGTCGCGGGTTTAGCTATTCCATGTACCCTGCATTCCGTTGCTGGTAATGACAACTCATCAATAGAATTTTTGATAACATTTTCAAACACTTGTAAAAAATAATATAAAAAAATTAAATTTTTATCCAAAAATATTTTTTGTTCGAAAGATCAATACATTTCATTTCGAGTCCATGGCCAGCGTGACCATCGAAGCGTATTTTAGGGGAAGACACGAAGATCGTTTGGATAATTCTTGAAAGTAAAAATTTTCCTATCAAAAATTGTCCAAAATTTCATGTCTCTAAATTTGTTACTCTCTTTTGACGCTCTCTCTTTAAAATCTTTTGGAGTTAATGAACACTTTTCTATCAAAAATTGTTGGCAACCATTTTGAATTTGCTTTTGAATATTAGCAGCGTATCATCAAAAGTGGCGAATGTTTAAATTTTCTGTCACGCAAGTTTCTAGGATTAAGTAAAGTAAAAGTGAAAGCTTATATTTTTGATCGGCCACAGGAAAGGCAGCTCGTGTAAGATCCTAATTTTGTCAAATCAATGACTGAAGTCGAACACAAAGCTTGGAATTCACTTGTTGTTGTTATGAGTAATTTCCTAGGCAAAAGGAAATCTGACGACCATGTCGAGCTTGTTGAGCGCATGCTATCAAACTTGCAAGAGGTAGGCTACAATATAACTATAAAAATGCACTAACTGCACTTACATTTAGACTGATTTTCACAAAATCTGTGTGATTTTAGGGAGGACCAGGGTGAACGATTTAATCAGGATCTTCGGACTATGGAAGAGCGTTATCAGGGAAAGTGGGACTCAAATACGATGTCAGAATACTGCTGGAGCTTGCAACGAGATCTACCTAAAGACGTTCATTCAAGGAAGTCTTATAAAAGATCATTTGATCGTGTTCGATAGAAATTTTGTTGTTTTTTTTCTATACTTTAGTACAAATTATAAAACTGCATATTTCAAAAAGTAAAGCTGTTAGCAATCTCTCAGTATTTTTTTTCATAGTAAGGGCCATAGAAATACCCAATAACAGAAAAAAAATAAAGGAAACTAAAGTCGTGTTGATCAGTGTAATCAATGACCCGCTTTCAGCAAGCCGTTTTTGTTAGATTTACTTGGTTATTTTTTTCTCAGCGTTGCGAAATTGGCATGTTGACGTTTGTTGGAAAACAACAATGATTTCTATTATTCAGGTTTTTACATTTTTTGTGGAATTTGCTACAATTTTCCCACATTGTGAAATTGTACAAATACTTTTTATTTCATATGAATTATTTGAACTCGGGCATTTACTACACAAATGTTTATTTGAATAATGGTATAACTTCAATAACAACTTTTAATTTAAATTTATTTGTTATTAAACGAATTTTTGAAATTGTTTTACAACTTACAAAAGATTTTTTAGTTGTTTACATCTTGATTAATATTTTTGATGTAGAACAACTCACATATATGATGTAAAACTTATCTGTAACTTGAATAAGATCATTCGTAGGCAGCAGTGAAATTTTCATTAAAAAAACTCTAAAGGAATGGGAAAAAGATTAAAAATAAAACGCTGTAAAATTTGTTCGTTGGTGTTTACGTTTTTTTTTTTTTTGCTGTTAGGGGTCGATATGGTGACATCAATAATAGGTTTTGAAGGTGTAAAGAAATTATTATAAAATAATTTTTCCTTTGAAAAATAGATTATAACGAATTATTATTGAATAATCGCTAGGCAGAAATAATCACATTAAAAATTACAGTTAAGCTCTGGGATTTGTTGAAATATATATCAATTTAGTAGTGATATAAGAATGTTGCAAAAAGTTTGTACATATGTATAATAACCGCGATCGCATTCAATAGAGCCAACTAACACGAAGTAATAAGAGAGATATACACGAGCATTGACGACGAAATCAATGACAGCTTCTTAAAACAACGTTATTTTGTTCTGCTTTGTACGCTGAAAACTAAATTGAAGTTGAAGTTCCTTTGTTCCAAATATCAGTTGTGCTTGCTTGTTCCCCCCAGGGGTACGTTTTGTCACATGTATAAGAAGTTGCCACCTGATGTGTCACGAGCACTGTGGGTTAAGACCGTCATGGTAGGTACCCACATTAATATTAAACACATTTGTACTCGTTTGTTCGTATGATTTGAAATTGGTTTCTTTAAGTAATCGAATAATTCTTAAAATACAAAAAATTTCCATAAATAATGCAAATTGTTGATGTGTAAACATTTGACGTGAACCTCTAATCAAAATAGTGTTTAGAAACCTTCATGTAATAATTTTTTTTTATTTTATTGTGAATAAATCTCTTTACCAGTTTGACACTAATATGATGTAAACTTTTAAATTAATAAGCGTTCCACCTTTAAGAGTAACAAAAGTCATGAATTATTTAATATCTTTATGATTGTTTTTACATTATTAATCACTACTTACGACTTGTGATAAATTCAATTAAACTTTAATATGCGTTGACTCAATAACTCACCACTTCATTTAAGACAATAACATTTGAATGATGTTGAGTGATTGTACATTATTAAAAAAAAAAAAAAAAATTGTGAACATATTTTAATTTCCGCTTCAAATTATTTATTGTTTTACAACAACAAAATTTAATACTGCGTTTTAAATGATACCTGGAATAACATCTAATTTTTTCAACAATTATATTTCTCGAACATAATCATACTAATATTATAAATGTGAATGTCCGTTTGTTTGTTGCGCTTTCACGCAAAAACTACTACACCCATCATCATGAAACTTTGTACACATATTCTTAGAGGTATTAGAAGTAACATGGGATACTTTTTATTAAAAAAAATTAAATATAATTGTAATATTAATTCATTTTTATTATACCCCTACCCCTGATCTCTGATACTTATTTAATGGCTTCAATGCGAGCGAAGCCGCGGGTAAAAGCTAGTATTTTAATAAACTAGAACACTACCAAAACATTAAAAAAATCTTTAATAATCGAAATAAACACATGTGACAGCTGCCAAATATCAAAGTTGCCAATTCCACAAAAAAAACTACATTAAATTTAAAAAGTGCATTCTTACTCACATTATATAAACATAGTATGATTCGAGATAACTACATAATTAAAGTTTGATAATTTTTCTTTATAAAAATAATATGATTCGTAGAACACACTGTGAGAAACATAGATTTCTAAACTTAACTCAAATATTCAATTACTCTTTCCCAAGCTTGATAAATTGAATTTTTTAAAATTCAATATTCAAGTAATATTTCATAAAAATTTTACCCAGTGATGGGGCAAAACGATGATTTATAAATATTTGGTTAAATAACTATCCGCTATCAAAAATAGCAAGTTACTGACTTCGCTCCAGTATTCGAAAATTGAATTTTCATCAGATGTCGTCCTTTTTTTATTAGTGTAAAATTTTCTGTGAATTTGATTGATGAAAGATTCGACTACTTTTTTCAACTTCAGAGACAGCGTCAGATGCCGCAAACTGTATATGAGTTGCACTTGGCAGAAATTTCCAGGTATGTCAACGTCAAGGCAGCCATGTTTTTTTTTTTCACAGCCAAAATATGATTGCAAATAAACTATCTTCAAAAAAGGTATGGTTAGTGATAATATTTTATTGTTTAAGAATCATACTATTATTGTATAGTATTCAAACTTTGATTGTTAGTCAGATTTAAAGTGAACATGAGTTTTTTGTTTAAGACTTACAATATTTTGAAAATACATCGTAAAGTCCTTCAAACATAAATTACTTCAGGAAACATTACAAACGTCTTACAACTATGCCACAATCATGTCAATTCTCTGCGTGTGTATATACATTTCCTTTACGTCATTACTTTTAAAATACATTCATAATTTTTACGTCATATTATTATACATAGTACATATATTTCATTGGCATTGATCATAAGCATTATTATGAACATTAAAATCAAAAATTTTTCGGCTAGCGGCGATCCTGATAACGGGAGCGCTCAGGTCTACTCCAACGAAGGCATTGTTCGCTATGCTGAACTGGCTTCCGGTGGATGTTCTGGCCAAACAGCTAGCATTGATCGCAGCCTTATGTTGGCGGGCTTTTTCAATCCATTGTTCCCAATAGGGAATATCACTCCCTACCCCCTGCCACCGAAAGAGCCACCAGAGTTTTCACTGATGGCTCCAAAAGAAGCGCAAATACTGGGGGAGGTTTCGGAAATCGGTTTGCCGGAAATCTCTAAACGAGATAGCGAGACATTCAAGAGTAACACTAGTCTGGATTCCAGGGCACTCAGAGTGCACTGGTAACGATATTGCGGACGATACTGCCAAAAAGGGTGCATCATTGAGTAACTCGATGATATGTCACTTCGTTGGCATTCCTCTATCTCACTGCAAGCGATTGATCCAGCAGGAATCATACAATCTTGCTCAAGAAAGGTGGGAACAAGAGCATACCTGTCGAGTCGCCAGGTCCACTTGGCGCCACTACAGCCTGCACAGAACTCGCGATCTACTCAGGCATGGTAAATGTCGCACAAGACGACTAGTAACAGTGCTAACGGGGCACTGGTGGTTCGGGACTCATGCCAAAAGGATGGGCCTAAGTTACAATGACTTCTTCAGAAGTTGTAACAATGAGGAGGAAGAAGAAGCCGTTCTTCATCTTCTATGTCAATGCCCCGCGCTTAACAGCATTAGGGCGGTTACTATGGGCTCCAACACTCTGCCAGACTTCGACAGTCTGGCGAACATGGGGCTTACCAACCTATCCTCCTTCCTGCAACAATCAGGATGGTTTGATTCGGCGACAGGGCAATCACAGGTAATTGAATAACCAATTGACTGAGCCCTGTCTTCTGTAGGGTATCACAAAAGAACCGAATTAATGGACCCAAGTGCGTCACGTCTCACGTAAAGGCCCTCGAAACCTAACCTAACCTAACATTAAAATCATGTCTAATAATCGAGATTTTTACGTTACCAATTCGATGAAGCATTAAAATTAATAAAAATTATTTGTTTAATTCATTTTTTTTTATTATTTTATATTTCTATTTACATGTTAGCAATTGAAATATTGCATGAAAACGTCGACAGTAATTGTAACAATTAAACACGTTTAGCGTGAAAGTTGGGTGTAGAGTTGATAATTTCACTTGCATGATTTAATGATGATTACTGTTCAAGTCATAGACTTAACAATTAATTAATTTGTCACGATTTGATATGTAAAATTAATAGAATTTAGGAAATTAATAAATATTATTGTGCATGTTTGCAGGGTAGTGGTAAGTGGAGGGAGCTATTATTGCCATTGATTTCAACTATTAGTGTATTAAAAAAAACCAAAAATAATACCCCGTAAATCATACTTGCAAAAAAAAATCTTTTTATAGAAAGTCTTAAAACTTTTTCCACTGCAATAAAATTTCAAGATCTATTAAGCAAAAAATATCTTAAATCTGCTATTAAGTTCTGCAAAGTTTTTCCACCGCATTTTATTTGGAACCCTGCGAAATGAAACCGTAAAACTTTAATGAATTTTATAATATGCTTATGGCAATAGCTTTCCTACAACTTTTTATAAGCTTACTTAAGCACAAAACGGTTTTAACATTTTTAAAAATACTTCACATGACAATACTTTTTATACTGTTTTTACCTGTTAAATTTTGGATCTAAGTCTTAATTATGAAATGCAACCTTGTGTTTGTTTTAATAAATTCAGTGCTGCCAAGTTAAAATGGATCCGCTGAAGCAGCTGATAATGTTTAAGTCAGTTAATAAATATATATACAAACGTGCATACATACTTACATTCGTACAAGCAAAAACATCTGTTGCACAGTGTTATAATAAATAGAAAAAAGTTCAACAACAAATGCACTTATTTGTACGAGAGATTTATTTTATTTTGAACAAATTTATTATACGATCTGTATGTTATTAAACATTCAGTGTTAAAACACTATTAGACAAGAATTTTTAAAAAATGGATATACTTCATTTCTTACTATTATCATATAATATTATGTATATGATATGTTCGTATATTTTAAAGAAATGTAATATATAAATAATTTTAATATAATAAGAGAATAATTGATAGCAGTTTATTATGGAAATCATAAATAATTCATCTATGAATTTCATTATAATAAATAACTGGAAAATTATAATAAATGATTTGAAATTTCACATATTCCTTTAGTCATTTCTAATTCCTTTTGAGTATTCTTAGTCTTTATAACCACTTTAAATTCAAATGCAAATTAATTCGAAATAACTACATTGAAAAATAGCCTTGCTTGAGCTTTTCACCTATTCAATGATAATTATTCACAAATACCTACCTTTCAACCTAAATCAGACCATTCAGCATCGCCTTGGCTGCAGAGTTAACATTTGCTGCATATTCTAAAAGAAAAAAATGTGGGATAAGGTTGACCATGCGGGCCATCGCTGATACTTTCCGCAAAGCGTAACCCTTATAAAAAACAAATGACTATTTGGCCCTGCTTTTTAAGTTGAAAAGAAGTAGCCGAATTTCGTAAATCAATTTCACCTGAAGTTTTACACTAAATAAAAAAAAGCTTTTTTTTTTGGAAAATTTTCGGCGCCGATATTTTTGCACCGATTTTGATTATAATGACAGCATTTTATGCAGTTCTTGATGCTCAAAAATTCATACATTGATGAACTTTGAAAATCAATTTGAGAAGCGCTTTTAAAGTTATGAAATTCTTTTCGATATCTGTCGAAAGAATCGATAAATTTTAATAAAAGTTTTTGCAGTTGATGTAATTTTTTTCAGTTTAAGAGTTGACTTTAGATTTGATCGGTCCAGTATTCTTAAACTAACGGTAAAATTAAATTTGATCGAAAACACTATTTTCCATTATTATCAAAATATAAAATTTCTTAAAAAGTTGGTATGTTAAAAATGTACCACTTTCAATCGCAAACTGTCTGAGAGATGCTCATGAGCAGGAAATTTTATTTTTTTACATCTTCTTGGGAATAATGATCATGGATAATGCTTTCTGAGTATAATGCTAGAAACCTTAGGTTAATTATTCTTACAAATCAGCTATTGCGCGTTTTTCATCATAAATTTATCTTATGTGAATAAAGGTACGGTCACATCTGGCAAACATTTGCCCAAAAAAGCGTAACCACTAAATACTAATGAAAAAACTTTTGATTTAGATACCTGTTTATTACGTTAAACAGTTTCCTACATAACTTATAGAAAATGTAATAGAATCTAATCTTATTAGATGCTGTTTAACTTAATAAATAAATGCATAAATCAAAAAATTTTTCATTGGTATTTAGTGGCTACGCTTTTTTGGGCAAATGTTTGCCAGATGTGACCGTACCTTTATTCACATAAGATAAATTTATGATGTTGGTTGACTTGCCCTGACCCGGTATCTAATCCGGGCTCTCAGTCAAGATTTACTTTAGAGTCAACGCGCCAATCACTTCAGCCAACACCACCCTCAAACAACAACAGTGATATTATTTGAAATATTTCAAATGTTTTTCTTCTTATCATCATCACTTTTCACTTAAAGATCAAAAAAACAAAATTGTTAAAAAATACTTACGTTGTTGGTTCATCCAAATATAGAACAGGTGGATTGCTTATTAATTCCAATGCAATCGCTAAACGTTTCTTTTGGCCGCCAGACAATTTAGATGTAAAAACATTGAAACGATGTTCCAGCCCCAACAAAGATAGAATGTATTTGACTAAATTAAATTTTTGTTCTTTTAAAACGTTAAAGCCCAATTTTAAATGAGTGACCAGCATCATAATTTCACCAACCGTTAGCTGAGGTCTCAACAAATCATCCTGATGTATGTAGCAGGATAATTGGCGATATTTTTGTGAACTTGTTGATATAACTTTGCCATTAACTCGAATGCTACCGGTGACTCCAGTAAAACTGCAAAAAACATAAAATAAAAATTTCACATTTGTCTAGTGTAAAAAACAAAAGAAAAGAATTTATAAAAAAAATAATATATAAAATAATTTTTTTTTATTTTTTCAAGTTCAAGCGTCATTGACCATCTCGCTTGCAAAATCGCATTGTTTACCATCATTAAAAATATTAATCATTTGAAGTGAAAAAAAAAATTTAAATATATTCATGTTTTTCTGTTCTCTTTTGTTTGTCTGACTACTGCATGGTTAAGTGCACCATAATTATGAATTGCATCAGGTTGCATCACATTTATATTTTATTTTACTTTACTTCAGCAATATAATTGTATGATCATTAAAACAAACGTTGATTCGTTTTGATTATCGTCTTTCGAGTTTATTAAACCCTTTCTATAATTATATTATGATGAAAATGTATTTTCTGTTGTTGTAGTTGTTGTTGCTGTTTCATTTAATAAACATTTATGAGAGTCTCTTAATAATCTTGCTTTTATAAACTTTTGTAGCAATAATAAAATGCTTCTTTGTCACTTAGCTAATAGCAAATTAAATCAGTAACACTTTCCAATTTACTAGCATTTAAAATAAAGATCTATTTAAGATTTATCTTAATTTTTTACGAAATAAAATTTTGAAATATGTACAATTTTATTTCGTTGAAATCTAAAACAATATTTAGTGTTAAATTTATCGTTTTTATTGCAAATTAGATTTATTCATAAAATAGTTATTTTACCTTGACTACACAGGGAAAAAAATAATCTCAAACGTACTTAAATTAATTCCAAAAGATGTCAAAAATACGTTAAATACGGATTTTCTTGAATCAATTGGACACAAGAATCAAAGCGTACAACTTCATCATGCGCATCCAATTGAAAGCCGGACACATTTCTTTTACCTAAAATTAATCCTGTCGCATACTTGAACCAATTCTTAATCGGGATTATTTTTGCTCAATTTGATACTGGCACACAATTGAATTAATGTTTTTGATCTTCAGCTAAATTGAATTCGCATCATTATTGCATCATTTTAGAAGCAACCCTACATTGTAGAGAAATGTGCTGCAGAAACACGGCGTTAAGGAATACGACTGTGAACTCGTACATAAAACATATGGCATAATGATGTTTAATTAATTTATCAAGGGAAATTTTCAGCAAATATGGACGGGGAAAAAATAACTCATTTGTGTTATTGGCCTGCTGCCTTCGACTCATGACGAAGTCTAGCCAACTTATAATAATAAATAATGAAGTTATAACAAATTAAAAAAATACTAATAAGCTATGTACAGACGATTGGCAGATCTTACAATATTGCAAGATATGGCAATATGCTGACAACGTACTCACAATGAAAAATTGTTACCAAAAGGTAAATTGTCAGTTCAGAAGACTGTAAGAAAACCTTACAACTTCATCGTCAGACAATTGTCAGACAATAAATTTATCTGCCAACAAAAATTATCAGTTCACACGGTTGTCAGATTGTTGTGTGGCAAAAATTTCCAGATGCGTTGTTAAACTTTGTCAGAACTGTCAAAGCTAATCGTACTTATAAACAGCGTTGACAATAGAAAAATTATCTGACAATGGAGCCATTGTCCATTGTTTTTGAAAAATTGTTTCAACTTTAAAATCTTTTATAAACCTACATATGTAGGTCTTCACGAGTCATCGATTTGCACATGTCATGAACATAACGTCGGCTGAGAAATAGTAAAAATATGTCCATGTTCTCGTATGTAGCGATTAACCATAACTTTTGGTTTATCAAAGCGTTCACATAGTTCATGTTTTTCGATTTGACGTTTTGTTTTGAGTTGGTTTTCGCTGTTTTTGTGCCGTATTTGTAGGAAAAATAAGTTGCCGTATCGTAAGAAAAGAAACTGTCCAACAGAAAATGATTTTTAATGGCCAACATCATGGCGAACATTGATGCTCAGCCATATGTTCGGGCGGGCATTGATGTCAGAGCATGAACGAAATATGGATGAACATGTGCGGTCTGCATTAACCATATATAATGCCCGATATGATGCTCAAACCAAGTTAATGGCTAATGGAGGCCCCTAGTTAGGGAGAGATATGATACTCATAAAATTACTTTAAAACGGATTGATTTTTCTTTAGGGAATTCTAATTCGAATACAATTTGTATGTTTCTGCAACACATTGTCTAAGTGACTTAACATAACTCCAAAGAAAATAATCTAATGGGGTTAAATCACACGATTTTTTCATCAAAAGTTTTTTTGATTACGATGAGTTTGACGAATAGAACAATTATTTTGATTAAAAATTTCAACAATTTCCACGCGTTGCTCTGGTGTAAGTCGCTTCATAATGAAATTTCAAAGCAAACTAATCAAAAATCAACTATCTGCTATTAAATGGGTGCTCAAATAAAGCAGTGATGCCAACTCAAAGTTGTGACACTATAAAAACACACTTTATAAAGCTTTCATGCATATTCTTTGAAGTGTATTTTTTTAAAAAGCAGTGCTGTCAACAATAAAATACAAACAAAAATTTACTTGCATTATCATATATGAGCCGTTTATTTTGAAAGTGGCATAAGTCACTTTTTCAAAAACATCGAGTTAATGGCAACACTAAATAATATTGAACGGTATCTTTTCATTTGTAAAGGGTAAGTCATCAATATAATGATTTTCATAGAGATATAGACATTTCATCTCGGGAAAAAATAATTTTGTAAATACAGAATTTAATTTTAAAAAAACTTGTTTAATTTACATATATAAAATATTTATTAGGGGCTATTCAATATTACGTAGCGTAGTTTTCACAAATTTTGTACAAAAATAAAAAAAACATAAAACTGGAAATAATTAACCCACATTAAACGTGCCAGATGATTTCTAAAAAGGACTTGAAATAATGTATGTATGTATGTATGTACAATGAACTAAATATTAAAGACACGATTTAAAAGATGACTTTAATTAGCAATATAAAATAATGTCTTTGAAATTAAAGCTTTTTTTTATTAAATGAAATTAACTTGTTTGTGGCTTTGTTTTATTATTTGAAAAAGTGTGTAAATTTTTCTTTGTTTGTTGGATTTGGCAATTAAAATGTGGAGTGTGTTTTATTTTAAGATTTAAGTCAATGATTTTCTGTTTTTCTGGTTATTTTGTTTTATGTGGTGATTTGCTTTTAGTAAAACTAAAATTAAATTAGTGAAAAACACAAATAGAGATTTCTGGAAAAGATATGTGTGTAGTTAATGGCTTTTTAATTTCAGTTTAATAATAAAAAGTTAAGCTGAATAGACGAAAAGTTTTGGCCCAATTACTACGGTTTAAGCTGTCATGATTACCCTACGTTGGCATACTATGTACTATTTTTGATTTCTCAAATGTTTGTCCGCGATTACACACAGAACATACATAAATTCCACCATTGCTACCTGGATGACGTCCTCATTTTACATTCTACAGTGTCAATTTTTAGGCAGTCGGACTATTTATTTCTACCTCTTACACGAGATTTTGTTCACAGGCAATAACATTTTTTGTGATAGAACTTATGGCCACATTAGTCAGCTGATTTTCGCAAAATTTATACCATATTAAAAATATTTAATTACAGAAATGAACAAAATATTGTTGTGAGTTATTGTGGATTCAGGATTTTGGAATCTATAAGCATTTAAAGATGTTCCTAATAATAAAAGATAATTACAGATACATGTATTTTTCTTCAACTGGTGTTGCAAAGAAAGGATCTGGTAGGAATGTTAAAAAAAACAAAAGAAAAGACCCTTCAGTAAATAGATTTAGTTCATTCGAAGTATTTTTTTTTTGTGGAAGCAGCACTAATAGTATGACGCTTACTTATGCAATGTATTATGCCAGAACTTTGGAAAATGTATAGAATAGATAAGATATATGTTAAAAATGTAGCATTAAATAATTGTAGTTGTTGTATGAGGTTTTTTACTATAATTTCTCTATGAACATTTAAAATTATTATTTACATCTAGAATACGGTCCATTGCGTCGGTGTTAATGACGCCTTAAAATGTCTGTATACCAAATTAATAAAAATAACAACAAATACCAAAAGAAAAAAAAAGTATTCGCTTTTCTTTTCGTAATATTATCGTCCAGAAAGTGCACTGTATGGTAATATAATAAAATAGTGAAAAAATAATAATCGGCAAAAATTCCAATTAGTACCATTTTTCACCCATAAAATGTACCCTTTATTTTAATCTTGGAGATATGCTATCCGTCTGACAAATTTCATCGAAATCCATTAAGCGATTTTCGAGTTATGCTGGAACAAACATCTAAACATACAAACTTTCATATTTATATTATCAGTAGGATGTCTATTTGCAGAGGCATTGAATTGTCCTAATACACAAAAAAATAAATATTTCTTACTAAAACTCAAAATATACACAGAAATAGAATTTTGCTAAAAAAAATTTAATATTACCAAAGTTTTTAAAATTATACAAAAGAAAATACACGTATGTATGTACATATATAAATAGATATATATGTACATATGTATGTTGTATGTGATTGCTTTGAACTGAACTTAAGACGAAATGACTATCAACATTTCGTTACAGGTTATTTCAGTTCAAGATCAGTAGACCCTCAAAAATATTCGAAAAGGTTTTCAAACATAAAACAAGTTTTTAAAAATCTAATTGAGAAAATACGAATGGAAGTTATTACTATAAAAATCTAACAAATTTCATATTTTTAAAAAGAGCTAACTTAAAAAAATAATTTTCAGGCTTTAAAAGATTTTATAAAAGCGAAAAAAAAAAATTAAAAAACCATAAATAAAAAATTAAACGTTGAAAAACTTTGCATAAAGTTTAAAAATCTCTAACCGGTTGGTAGCCCTTGGAATTTGCTTTAGTAATTCTGAGTTCAGACTTGTGATGTATTAGTAAAACTTTTTATGTGCAAAAATCTTTTTGTTTTTATTCGGATGGATAAATGTACTACCTTATAGAGTATCCACTCGATTAATCTTTGTTCGAATAATCGAGTATAGTTTTTCCATTACTTAATCGAATAATGGAAAAAGTTAAATTCGATTAACGAATAACTCGAACAATTGATGTCAATTAATCGAGTAAAATGAATAATTCATTTCTAAAGCTACGTTCACATTTATCAAATATTTGTCGCAAAAAACGTGTAACGTGCATGGAATGAACCTTCTTAATCAACAATTTGGAAAAGGCAAACAATTCCCTTTCAAAAGATTTACATGCTTGCCTTAAGGCCAGAATAAACGAGAGGCCAATTAAGGTACTTAGTACACTTACTCTTTATCTTAATTCCGCAAGGTTCCCCAATAATGATAACTTTTTAAAATATAACTTAAAAGCTGAAACAAAAGAGTTTGCCATCAATTTGTATAATCGGTTGTGTTGCATTGAATCTGATCAAAATGTATCAGGCAATGATATTTTAAAGGAAGAAAATCTGGATCTAACTGAAAACAATCTCTTGTGTGAACTTAAGAAAACAATACAAGATCTAACGAATTATAAAAAAACTAGCACAAGTTGTTTTCATATAATATATGATTTCATGTATTTAGACAAGACAAAGAAAAGATCAGAAAAACTAGAAAATCATTTTAATGCAATCCTGTCCCTATCACTGACATCTACTTTAAGTGAAAGGGTGTCTTCAACGTCAAGTTTTATTAAAACAAAACAAAAAACTGTTTAAGAAGCAAACCTCTTAACTCTATAGTATTTTTAAAAGACTATTTTAAAAAATTTGATTGAAGTCTCGTCAACAGTACAATTGTTTGCATCAAGCATAATATTTTAAATGCATACTATTATTTTTTAAAAGGTTTAGGACTACGTACCAATGAATTGTTATTTTATTGTTTATTTTTAACTACATTTTTATTTTATTGTTATTTTTTGCTTGTTTATTAATATAATAAAAGTATCAAATCAAGCACACATGTATAGTTCTTCCGTTGGATACAAATATTTGAAAATTTTTTGAATTATTTCAAAATTTTTTGAATTATTTGATTTATTCGAGTTATTCGAAGAATTTAAAACACTTACTCGACTAATCGATCAATTTTAAAATCCCAAAACTGATTAATTCCTTACTCGAACAAAACGAAGAGTCAAATAAATGGATAAGCTGACTTCCTAAATGCATGTTGCTTTGTAGTAAGACATTGTAGCGTATTCGTAAATGCAACCATGAAAATGTTAACTGTTCCCATTTGCAACACTGTTTTAGTTAATACGCAAGAAAAAGAAAGGTATCCAAATAGATTTAAATGCAAAATAAATACAACACGCAGCACAAGACAGCAAGTTTTTTTTTGTTTTCTTTTAATAATGTTTAAAGCAGTATGGGAGCTGGAGTTTTCTTGTTCACAAAAATCCAACAAATTTTTCAATAAAATATACTCTTCCGCCATTGTTAGATTTATTATGAATGATACATTGCAAATATATGTTCTTAAACAATTTCAGGGTTGCAAAGTATTAGTGTGCCACGTATTAAAAAAGTAACTACACAATGTATCAACTTGGTATTAATACTATATTGATACATTGTTAATATACATTTACACACCTTACATTGTTTAATCGACTGCCATGACCATAACCAGCCAAAATTATACATCGTGGTGATGTCAAAAATAAATATTATGAAATTTAAAAACGAAAAGATTTGTATGATCTCTTAAGCGATAAATTTTTTTTTATAATTTTATCAGCATAATATTAAATTTTTGCTGAATATTTAATGTGCATTAAACACAGTTTTAAGGCACATTTCCGGTTTCCCTGGTAATTACAATTTAAAAAATTTAAGAATCAGTCCGCAAAATATTTAGAATGTGTACGAAAAAAAACTATTAACTACTATGTTCGAAAATTAAAACTTAATTTCTCATTTATATTATGATTTTAAAGTCTTTTATTTCTTTGCAACTAGTTGTTATAAGAAAAATAAAACACAAGCAAACAAACAAGTTGTTAATTGTTTTTATTATTATCTATAAATCAAAGTAATTGTAGGGTATTAGAAACGAACACTTAAGAACACATTTAAATATGTTTATAAGTTAAACAACAAATTTATTATAGTAATTGTTTTAATTGTTTAACAAACGCATTATATATGAGAACAAACATTCATACTACACCGTTTCCAATAGTAAATACATACATACTTAGATATGTATATATGTACGTTACGGTCTAGAACGAGCTAAATATTATGAAACATACCAGATTAGTTGGCTACAAAATTTAATAATCTATCCTTAGCTTGATGGACAGCTACATAGCTCACGCCGGCTTAAGCAAGACTTTTCTTGATTAAAAGTTTCTATAAAGCTTTCAAAAAACCATTTGATATATAAATTTTGAAAATTATTTTTGTTTTCAAATGCAATTTCAATTAACAAAAAAACAGTTGGACATTATGCAAAACAGCGTCTGCAACAAACACGTTTCCTTTCAATTTCTGTAGCTAAGTAGGCCACATATCGAACATTTGCTGCAATAAAGTCATAAGTCATATTCAAAAAATTTGATTTTTGAGTTAATAATGCAGCATTAATTGTAATATCGTTTTACATAATTTACACATAATTTCAGCAAAAAAAGACAAATAACATTTTCTTGTTAGCGAATTAAAAACTTTAAGCTCGATTTCTGCAAAATACTTCTTTAGTTATGATCGTATCGCAGCATAGACTCGATATATTTATTTTAAGTGATTCTTAATTGTTTCTTCCAGAAGAAAAGTTTTGCTTCGGTTTTTGGTGTATTGGATACTTACAATACCTAAATTTAAATTTTGAACATTTACAAAGTATTGTCTTAATAAGATTAAGTTCATTAAGTCCATAAAAAAAACAGCACATAAATGACTAAAGTCTAAAGGTGTAATTCATAAACGATTCATAAAGTTAAAGGGCACATAAAAACATGATTCCCATATAAAATTCGTACAATAACGCCACAATACAGTATGTCAAGAAAATATTTGCTAAATACACGAAACCCTTTTTATATAAAGTTTAAGGAGTATAGATACGATAAAAAGAAATTGGCTACGGCGAATTGAATTCGCCACGGACATCGCCTTGTATGAATTTACCATGGTTGCTCTGATAATATCAATCAAAAACAGGTCGCCATTTTTACTGCGGGAAGGCAGTTGACTACAAAATAGCTTTTGGCAAATAGTCCTGGCAGAAGATTTATATTTGATTTGTTTTTAAACAAATTCCTATTTAACCGATGTTTATAAATTAAGAAATATACTCGCACACGCTAACTCCGTCGCTACTCATTTAATTTTATGCCCTAATTATCTAAATCAAGTTACCTTTATGAAATTTATATGGAATACAAAAACAAAAGTAAAAAAAACATTCCTATTTTGTTTTGTGTTTAATTAATTGCATGTCCTTGCAAATCGACAAGTGAACTAAACGCGTGCAATGAAATTTCGTTTGAAAGTTTGACTTATAAATTTACCTGTATCCACTCATAACATTTAGCATTGTACTCTTTCCAGAACCTGAAGGTCCCATAATTGCTGTCAGTTCGCCGGAACGAAAAGCACCATTAATACCGTGAAGGATTTCTTTTGTAACTGAAATAGAAGAATTAAAAACAAAAAGAAATTGTTTAAAAATGGAAATAAATATTTTGTATTAGAATGTCTTGGGGTTAAGCGTCTAATGGTGTTGGTTTAATTATTTGCACATGTAAGTGCAGTTTCATTATTTTACAATAGAAACAAAATTGGGTCCAGAAAAATAGCAAAACAAACTTCCGGGCAATTTTTCCTATTTTTTCGGGTACATTTTTTATTTTTAAGTTTGGGCAATTTTTCCTAAATTATGGGGCAATTTTTCACTTCTCAAAGGTACTTAATTTAATGCGAAGAAGACAATCTTTAGTAAGCATCGCTGTTTCGGGAAATACCATAGTGGAGAAAATCATTAAGACCGGCCAAAGGCCGGCTTTGCAGGCATTCTTCGTAAGCTTTGCAGTTTTTGGCTATTAATGAAAAATTTTAAGATGTTTTACTTTTATTACCAAAGATTCTTAAAATTAAAAACAGCGGCAAATTAAAAAATTAGCAAAAATTTTTCATATTTTCTTAACTGGGCAAATATGGCCCCAATGAAGATGGCCCCAAAATTCAACAAAAAAAGACATGTGGTACTCGGGGACTGCCGCGGTAAAGCTATTGCATAGCATTTTTTATCAACTTATGCAATTATATTACATATTAAGTTTTGTTTAATAACTCCTTTGTTATTCTGGCAATACTGTATGTTAATGAAATCAAAATCAAAATCAATAAAATGGGCGATTCAAATACATACTTAAAAAAACAAAAGACTTAAGAAACAAACTTAGTGCCAGGTTTTTCGTTTCAAAAAAAAAATTAAGTAACAAACGTTTCAAAATTTCTTGATTCGGTCGCCTCAAAGCCCGCGATAGAAGCTATGCATTACGATAGCTTAAAATATTTTTGATGCTATTTTGAATTTTTCTGTTTGGGGCAATTTTTAATTTTTTGGCTTGGGGCCATTTTTATTTGTTTAGTTTGGGTCCATTTTTCATGGAACTGTGATGACAAATAATTTTACTGGTGAAGTTAACTGCATTTTTGATATATTGTTTATAAGATAGCATATTATTTTTCCGTGAAATCAGATTTTTTAAAGTGATCAGAATTCAGAAAAAAATCGATTTCCCATTTTTTGTTATGGCCTTTTATTTTTTAGGTAACGATATACTATATGTTATTGAATAAGACATTGTTAATATTTCAAGGAATAAAAACAAATAAAAAAATCAACATCAATATATGTAGATTTCATCATACACAGCAGAACACACAAATCCGATGTTTTCGGAACACTTCACACAACCATCGTCAGTGTGGGTGAACATCAGGCTTGCCACTACTTGTCAGTTACTTAGTAAACAATTAATTTGGAAAAAGGCACGATTTACAAAAAAAAAAATAATAATCCAATTTAAAACAACAGAAAATACTTACCAAATTTTTTTTCGGTTATCGAAAATTTACTAACCGTAAACTTAAGATTTTCAAATTCTATATCGATCTTTTTACAGCGCGAAAAACTATTTTCATACGCGTTGCTGTTAAAATTATTTACTTTTGTAGTTGAATTTGAATTCGACGAACTGGGCGCAGTTTTATCAATTGATACCTCCGAACTGGCAGTAGACGAACAACAATTTATGCCCAAAACATTTGTACTACAGTCAGACGTCGTGGCACCACTACCACACCCACTTAAGGGGTTTATATCATTTATTACTGTCATTTGGAAACAATTGAAATGCAATGATTTATATTTTAATTTGTATAAATAGTTTTTTTGTTCGGCTTTCAGTATTTTCTGTTAATTTATCTGAAATAAAAAAAAAAAAATAGAGAAACAATTAATTTACGAGTAGATGTTTAGATTAATAAATTTAAAAAAATGTTGTTGTTTTTTTTTTTCTAAAAAAATATCTACATATTTGTTTAATATTTTAATACAAAAATAATTTATGTTAAATTTAATGTAAAGTGTTGTGAAAAAAACCACTTTTTTACTTAGAAATGTATAGAATACAAATTCTTTAACAAAAGCCGCTAGAATAATAAATTTTATTCAAAAAAATTAATCATAACGTGTTTATAATATCTGCAGAACGTGTATATCGATGGCTTAATATAAAAAAGTTGTAACTCGACTTTTTTCAAAAAGCGTGTTTGCCCATTCTGTTAGATAAATGTTAACTACACAATGCTTTCAAAATAAAATAAATTGAAGCATAAGATTTGTTGACTTTTTTTTTATAAAAACTGCACTAAAACATTTTTATATGTACTTTAAAATTTACGGATTTTATTGCGATTTGTAGTTCAAACCTAAAGAAAAAAATCGAGTTACGCCTTTCTTATATTAAACCATCGATATGTATTGTGTGTACGAGTATTTATGTATGTACTCGTATGCATAGTAACACAATATACTGGATAAAACAAATTAATCGGCCTTATTACGAGTGTCGCTGCTGTGACGAAATCTTTAAAATTTGACCACGTCTGCTATATGTTTTACATTGGAATCGTTAAAAACGACATTCGTAATAAGGCCGAACATAAAAAACTGCGCAATCTAATTTAATAATAATTTAATTTATAGGAAATTAAATTTAGAGAAAACGAACTTAAGCCTGACAAATTATAATTTCCTTGGTATATATGTACATACATATATATTCTGGATCCTTATAGATAGGAAAGTTGAATGAGTTAGGTCCGTTTGTCCGTCCTCCTGTACGTCAAATCGGGTTTCCAAAGCAACTAGATGAGTCGCAGACTTGAGTGTTGTTGACACAAGTTTAAAGTTTAAATCATAATAAAACAAGGAAATATATTTTTAATATCAACGAAACGGGCTTTATTGGATAGAGCCATGTGGTCGCCACAGGGGGCGCGTAGAAGGCGCAATCTGAAACACCAATTATCAACAACTTTTCGCAGCATTTTCGGCCGTATTTCGCCAATTGCTCTTCGAATGTTGATTTCCACGTGTTCAATTATTTGTGGTTTATCGAGGTAGACAAGTGACTTAGCATAACCCCAAAGAAAATAATCTAATGGGGTTTAATCACACGATCTTGGTGGCCAATTAATTGGGCCAATACGTGAAATTAATTTTTCATGAAAAGTTTCTTTGAGTAAATCAATTGTAGCGCACGGTTCACGATGAGCTTGACGAATAGAACAATTATTTTGATTAAAAATTTCAACAATTTCCACGCGTTGCTCTGGTGAAAGTCGATTCATAAGGAAATTTCAAAGCAAACTAAACAAAAAGCAACTATCAGCTGTTAAATTGGTGCTCAAATAAAGCAGTGATGCCAACTCAAAGTTGTGACACTCTATAAAAAACAACCTTTATTTCGTTCAAACCCCCTTTTTGTTCAAGGATGGAAGTGGCCAGGAATGGAAAATGGAAAAATTTTGTTTGGAAAAGGAAATGAAAAATGGAAAAAATTATCATATATGTATGTATTATAATTGTATTAGAGCAAATTTTTTTCGACCACCCAAAACACCGGCCGCCCAAACTTTGCAGCTCATTATTTTATATTTGTCCCGATAATATGGGTATCGAACGAAACTGTTTTCTAAGAAGACAGCTGATAATATTTTTTTACGCGACGTATTAGTGAAGCCGGATATAGCACTCTCACTCGTTTTATTTAAAATTTAACGAACATACGAGATATGCAAATTTGCTAAAGTTCCAAATGGACCTAAAATGTATTTATTTATATAAAATTTCCGGCATTCCATTAACTACGGGTTTGATATGAATTGTGTTGTTTTTTTCCGCAGAAACTAAGTTCATGATTTGTTTATTTCTTAATAACATTTATATGAATGAGTCATTCATTAATAACCCTCAAAAAATTATATGAAAAATAAAAATTTGTATTGTGCGTTTGTATATGTGTAAATAGCATTTGCTTGAAACATTTCAATAACATTTTAATACATTTACATTACCGGTATGTGTAGGAAAACCAACGTCTTCTTTACTAAATTCATTCTAAATCTTAATTGTCTGGTTATTATCATCAGTGGCACCACTACTACTACTTATCTCTCCAAAGTAGAGGCAGAAATAAAAAAATTTAACTTACAGGTTAAGACTACGCAACGATTCATGATTACACAATAAAAAGAATTAACTTCATGAATCATAATTCATATTTGCTTACAAATATTTTCCGTTTATTTTTATTTTTTCCTTAATTCCTAATCAAAGACCTGGAAAGAGTAATTTATTTCCGTACAATGAAATCGTAAACTTTGAAACAGCATTGAAAAGTTTTGAAATGCATCATATCACATTTCCTATGATTTATTTTTCATTACCATTTGTAATCGCTAATTGTTCATTAAGTAGGTTCGCCAACCTGACATTGTCGAAAGATCTCTGATAATAGGGTAATTTTCCTAATTTTGTTTATTTTAAATTTCGAATTAAAAGTTTCACAAATATTTTTATAGTATACAGAAATGTGAACACGTTACATCTTTAAAAAATGCAGTATGAAAAATATAAAATTTTAGAAACAACACCAAAAGTTTATATTGCCTCGAGCATTAATTGCAAATAATGCATATTTGTTTTGTAAATGCATATTTTTGTGCATATTTAATTCTACATTTGTGCTTTTACTGGTTATGAAACATAAAATGTAAATTATTGAATATACCCCAACATTTTTATACATATATGATCCCGGTGTGCTTCGCTAAACCCCCCCCCCCCCCGGTATAAAATAAAATTAAAATTATTTATATATCCTATTGTGAAAATTTAATGACGATCGGTCCAGTAGTTAAGACTATATGACGATTTTTAATTTTCCTAAAAAGAGGCGTGGCGCCACCCACTTTTCTCCTGGTACGCATTCCAAATTATGCCAATACCATATGTACCAAATATCATCGACGTTGGTAAAAAAATGCCCAAAATATGGCGATTTAAATTTTTGGGTTATATGGGCGGTGCCACGCCTCTTTGTACAATCAAAACTTCATATAGCCTTATATTCCTTCCTTCCTTCCAGAGTCACAGTAACATGCTGTGAAAATTTCAGGAAGATCGGTCCAAGGGTTTGGCCTCCTATAAAGCACAAACAAACAGACAGACAGACATTTATTTTTATATATATATATATAGATTTTGTCTGATTAAAAATTAATTTCTGTTTCCTGATTATGTACATTTTCGCAGAATGACAAACTAATCTGCTCGTGTTGAGAGCTTTACATATATTATTGTCATTAAAAAAAATATAATTTATAATACACAGGCATTTCGTAAAGAATTTAATAAAGTTTCTTATAGATTTTGCAATGCAAATGTTTTCAATCAATCAATGCTTATTGTAAAATTATAATCAATTAACTTTATTTTTATACATCATAATTCATTTATTTTTATTAATGGTTTATCTTAGAAAAAAACAAGGTTGAAAATATGTGTACAAAATAAAATACAAACACACAACCAAAATCTATCAAATTGTCAACTAGCAAGTTTTTTATGATTGGCCGACTTTATTCTCTCCATTTATAACTTGAAGGAACTGCCACAGATGGAAAAAATGCACGAAAAAGCAAAACTGCATTTAAGTAAGTTTCGAATGCTTTAGTTCTTTTTTATACATTTACTTAACCCTTAAAAGAACATTATTTCTGTTTTACCCTTAAGATTTCAACTACACTGGCCGAATAGAACAAACGTTGTTTTCGGTAGAAGCCACAAAAACTTCGTCAGTATTCATGTGCAAATGTTTTCACTGCTTGTTAGGTAGCTCTGGTGAACGTGATTAAATCAGGAGATTGGGCATTGTAGGATATAATTCGCATACAGCACTGTAATGTTTAATACGTATATGGTGAAAAATAAAAAAAAATTAAAAATTCCCCAGTTAGCATCCATTTAGTAGTGAGAAGTAGCGAATTATATTTGTATGTATATATGTATATATAAGTAGTCAAAACATTTGTACATGAATACTGACGAGATTTAGTGGCTTCTACCGAAAACAACGTTTGTTCTATTCGACCAGTGTAGTTGAAATCTAGAGGGATGTTTAGATATTAAATTTTTCCTTTGTTGCTCGAAATATGTTAAGAATGTCTATTTAATATTTCTCTGATTATTAACATTTACGAACTTAAGCCTGTACAAATATTAACAAATATTAATAATAAAGCAGTTCGGAGTAATTTAAAAATTACAATTGATATACATACATATAATTTTTTTCTTTGTTCCCGCTGTAGCTCTAATTTTCGAAAAGATCTAATTTCCAAAGGATTCTTTTTTAAATAAAAAGCAACACAAAAGTTGTTAAAATCAAGAGCTAAACGTTTTCTTTGAAAGCCTTTGTTTCTAAAGACAGCGTATTCTTTTTACGTTTATTTGGCATTTTATAAAAAACAAACACTGCACTGCTGAAATATGACGACGCGTTTCAAACTTCAGGCACTAATGAACAAAAATGCACGAATAATAAAAATTACATAAGTAATACGGGATTCCCCTTTTGTACTATGTTGAAGCCAAATAAAATCTTTAAGGTCAATTTTTCAGTGTTAAAAACGTTCGTTATAATATCTGAAGGATTCGAATTTCCACGAGTTCTAATTTAAGAGCGTCTACTGTACCAGTTTAATTGCTTGGTGACGTTACGTGATAAAAAGTAGCCTTCTCTGTGGAAATGCCCATATGTGTACATATGTATGTATGTACACCTACATATAAAGGTTGAACTAAGAACCTTTCGTAATTCTATTCATATTTAAATTTTTTCATTACATGCAATATTTTTACTTAAAGCATTTGAGGGTTAATTTTTCTTTAAAAATTTTATAAAAAGATTGTTATGATAATAAACCGGTTGCAAACTAAGTTATACGGTCAATAACGTTTAGTCTGCGTGTTGGTGGTTTTAAAAAATGCTATAAGAACGACAAGAGCACCAACAAAGAAAAACTTGCACATTTTATAGCGAACACAAAAACACAGCAAAAATAAACACTAAAAATAAAACAACAACAACAACAACAACAAAAATTTAATTAACAAATATTTATATGTATTTATATGAAAATATTCATACGTACATGTACACACATAAATGTAAGATATTGAAACTATAAGAATATAAGTATAAGTATTTTCAAGATCTAGGAGAGGGTTGCAACACTTTGAAAACATTTAAAGGATATGCAGGCCTTTCCACTTTTGTGCTGTAGCAAATTGTTTTTTGTTTTTTAACTAAATTCGTATAAGCAGTGCATTTTTTTTAGATTTATTTCAGTTTAGGAATTATAGAATTATGTAGCAGTGATGTTATATGTATTTCAGATTTGTTGAAATCATTAAAATGTAGGGACTATTCAATAATATGGCAAAAATATATTAATTTGACAACCTTCTTCGATTTGTGACAACATACTGGAGGAAAGTTACCAAAATGAAAAATTTTAATGTTAAATTGATTTTCGACCTTTTGTTTAAATTAGCTACCTTTGCTTTATCACTGCCACATGCCAATGCAAACAGCGAAAGAATTTTTTCCATCATCACTGATATTCGCACTAAGAAACGAAATAAGCTAATTCATAAATTTTTAACTTCAATTTGCATTGTCCCCTCATTTTTACAAGACGAATGTAAAAATTGTTATACCTTCCAATATACCGAAACTCATTTAAAAAAATGGTATATTTAAACATGTACGATTGTCAGGAAAACACCAGTCAAAACTAACACGGGCAAACTTTATTTTTTATTATCCTAACAAAGTTCAAAAGTGCAAAGTACATATTTTTTATATTTTGCTTTTTTGACCAATGAACTAATTGTGATTTTAAATGAATTTATATCACTTGTTTTTTTATTTTTTTTTTTTATTTAGTTTTTAATTTATAAAAATAAGACTGATTTAATAATTCATTTGTACATGATATTTATAATTTAAAAGTTGTAGGGATTTTTGTAGAGACAATTTTTTGAGCGCTTAGGGAAAATAGTGATTTTTTAAGTGCTGCGTAAAGATTTCTCAAAAGAGTGTATAACATCACTGTTATGTAGGTACATCCAAAGTTGAGGAAGCTCTACAAACAATGAACAAAATCTAGTATAATTTTTGACTTTAAAACATCATATTCGGATAATTAAGTAATTTGAAAATATATTTATGTTTTTTTCGTAACAGATCTCAAAAGGTCGAGATCCGATGGCAAACTACTTTTTTTTTCTGAAATTCCAGGAAAATCTGGAAAGTCTGGCGTTGTTTTCTTTGACGGAAAATAATATGGCCTGAAATCGTTGACATATCGAAGAAAACTTTTAATAGGAATTTATATTTACAAAACTTTAAGTTAATATTAAATTTTTAGCAACTCTGTAATTCAATAGACTGGCAACTAGTTTAGATCAAGTTATGCATGGAGTAAGTTTTTTTTGAATTGACAGTGAATGGTATTTAAAAGTGAAAACGCGAGTAAAACGACTAATTGATGGCAGAAAATGTTTTTAGTCTTTGAGAACTTTAAGAATTTAACTGCCAGTTCCGCTAAATGACTTCGACAGTTTTATTTTTCGTATACAAAATAAAAAAAAAATTAATTTTAGTTTTTGCATTAAATGTATTTATAAGATAGAAACTAACGTTTGCATTTGTTAGCACAGACAGTGAAGTGCGATTTCCATATGCAAATAATTGGTTTGAATAGAAAATTTATATGAGAAACACTTACATACATATATGCTGTTTTCACATGACGAACAAGTGATTTGTAAAATTTGTATGAAAAAACTGAGTGCACTCAAATCAATTGTTTGTCATGTGAAAACAGCACATTAAACTTTTGAGTGATTCCCATACACATTTTTTACTCAAATAATTTTTATGTATTTCATAAACTGCAACTTCATTAGGGACAAAAACATTAAACAAATCAATATTTCGTTGTATGTACTCGTATGTATTACTCGTATGTTCGAGGCTATTCACTTAATCTCTTTCGATGCAAATCTTTTAAAATTTGAAATATAAATTCTATATTCAGGTTCAACATAAAAAAATGATTTATATACATACAATTTTGTTTTTCTCAGGAAATTGTTATGATTAAGGCTAAGCTCACACCAACGAAAGGCAAAACGTTTTTGTGTATTAATACATTTGTTTGAAGCTTACCCATACCAAAAAAAAAATTTACATTAAATTTTAATTTAAATCTTAAAAGACAATCTGATCAAACCGCTATGCGACAATTTTTTGTGTTTTTGGACTTGCCGTCTTAAATGGTGTGGGTTATATCAACACGCGACATGGTTCATTTCAGTCCGTTTTGTCTTAAGGTATAAACACATTCGCCACAGCAGACTACACGAACACACGAACACAAATGCTGCTAGCTACCGATGTAGCCGTTTAGCCAGCTACTTAATTATTTTGGAAACGACAGATACACAGTAAACAGCTGATCCTGAATTGTTGCAACGATTCATTTATGTATATTACAGTGGTGCATATTCAGCGCTTTTAGTTTTTTAAAGTTCGCTGGGGCAAATTGAATACGGCGAATTGAATTCGCCACTCACATCACTTTGTATGGATTCGCTTTGACCGAAAAAAATCATCTCATAGATATCTTTTGGCTCCGGAGTTACGGGTTCAAAACTTATTTTTTATTGGCCATAATTCCTAGAATATGGAACGGATATAAGCGATGTGGATATCAATCTTCTCCAAAATACCTTTATACTGGTATACAAATTTTTTAAAACAATTTACCCATTGCGAGTGAAATTCAATTTTAAAATTTTTTTATCTGACTTTTCACTTTTACAGAGAACTTACCATGCTTTTATTTGGTGTATATTTGAAAGCTGTCACCGATGAAATACGTAAGTTATGCTACTTTAATGATGATTTTAAGAATTAAATAAGTTATTTAGAGCATTTTGAAATGATACCTGCATATGTCGTTTATATTCGTTCTATATTGTAGGACTAATGATCAATAATATATTAGAGTTTTGAACCCCGAAACTGCGGAATCAAGAGAGCGCCGAAAAAATTACACAAAAATTTTTAGGTAAAAAAGAGCTATTACCCTGTGAGTTTGTTTTTTAATCTTTAACAATGTTGGTATTTTTGACTCAAGTCAATATTCTATATAACAATAAACCTAATAAAAATTATTTATGTATATATATTATAACATTTAAATTTTGTTATTTTCTTTTTTTTACAATAAAAAATATTTCTAATCACTAATTTGCTTTACAAATTTTGTTATATTGTCAACACTGTTTTGGTTTTGTGGCCATCAGAAATAGAAATTAGTTTAATTTGACTACACGACAAAAATAGCATGGACAAAAACCCTTTGCCGTGTTGCCTTGCTGTCTTCAATATAATCATTCTCATATGCACACATGTATTCTAATTTTGACAGGTGGTAGTCGGTAGTCTGCTGTGGCGAATGTGTTTAATGCTTTACTCTGCGTAGGTATGTTGTATCAAACCTCAAGTATTTGCTGCAACTAATCTTATGACGCAAGAAGTCAAACAGACAGTTTTGCGTTTGTTTTGTTCGATGTGGGTTTTGTCAATGTTCTGTTCTGTTTTCTAATGTTCTGTTGTCGTTTTAGACAGAAAAAATGTTTTGTTATATTTGATAATTGTTATGTTATTTTTCAACTACTAATAGAGATGTTATTAGGAAACATGGCACACACACATTTAGTTCTCGTGAAAATACAAAGTTATGACCAAAAAAGTGGGCAAGGTCAGACCCAATTCAAATAAACATTTATATTTTTAAAAAATATGACATTTATTCGAGCAAATACTCAAGAATTTATGTTTTCAAAAATTAATTTATTTGTTGTGGGTTAGAAAATCTATTCATTCAATTCAAAATTGTTTGTTGTGATGTTTGTAATTTTTTTTTAAAAGCTATTTTGCTTCTGCTTTGTAATTCGCAAATTGTTTTTCCGAGTTTATGTATGAGTAAATGAGTTTTGGAACTTTTCAAACATAAATGTTTTAAGATCTACTGATGAGTTGGTATTTAGCAACCAACGAAATGCATATAGATTTGCTAACCCACAACAAATAAATGAAAATTTTTAAAAATTTATATTTTTAACTATTTTCTTTTTTTACCGTTTCGAAAGAACGACTTGTACTTATAGGAAACCTCTCTATTTACATAATTATTTAATCATCACTTTTGTTTACAAAAACCTTGAAACTTAAATAATGTGCATATGTTTAGAGCTAGAATAAAATAGAAAAATAGAACAAAAAAAAACTACAATTTTATTTTAAATACAAAAAAAAAAACAAAAGTTTACGTACAAACAATATTTCTTCAATAAACAAAGAATTGATAATTCTTTGCTTATCAATATAGCCGATGAATGTCAAAAACTTCATTAATAATAATCAATGAAGCAGTAAATACAATTCAACTGCGTATTGCAATCGATGAAACTGACCTACACCAATTTACTTTGTTTTATCTGCTCAATTTCCTGTATATGTATGGCTGACTTCCAAAACGTCAATTGCTTTGTGTTTGAACAAAGCATCATATTTCATAACGCCGCAGTACAATAATTGTACAATGTATATCATTTCAAAACGCCGCCGCCAAGTATTTTTAACGCAGGAAGAAAGCAAACACGGCATCGGTTTTATAGTTGTTGCATTGCTTCGGAACTTTGCATATGTATGTGATTTAAATACAGTAGCAATACTGTATACAAACTTTGTATACGAACGTTTTGGAAGTCAGCCTATATGTATATACATATGTACATTAACAAATAAATATTAAATAAAAATTACTCTACAAACATTTTTAAAAATTTATTCTCAAGATTATATTTTAGCAAGAAAATCTTTTTATTTTTATTTAATAAAAAAAAATGTGAAAGGAATAATTTTTTTGACATCACTTTATTGAGGAATAATGGCTTCTAATCTCTCCGTATCTCAAAGTCAGGGTGTCATTAGAATTATGTAAGAAGTAAGTAAAAAAGGCCCTAACTCGTTGTTTTTTTTAAATCGCATTTTTATCATATTTCGATAGCTAACCCAATAAGTTACCGAAATAAGAAAAAAACATGAGTTCGGAAAAAAATAGTTAGGGCCTTTCTATATATTAAGGTGTTATGTACATATCGTTGCATACTTATGTATGTGTGTGTGAAGGAACTATTAAATGATAGTACAAATGCCTTTTGGTGATACGCAAATGAATAGTAAAAATACGGAAAAGTATTCTGTGATTAGTGGAGACCATTTATTGGACAAAATGAAATTCATATTAAGGGCCACTTGAAACAAAATTCATTTATCAAATTTAATGTGCTGGTGCTAGCAAACTATTGAGTGGCTACATACAGCGTATTGTATTTGCTATTGTTTTCAGTTACTTAATAATGAAATGTAATTACTCAATACTTTCAGAGTTGTATTTTTATATTCAATGAAAATTTAACGGTTGATATGCAACTCTGTGGTAAATTACCTACAATGTTGTCTAAAACTTTGCATTTTAAAAGTATCGACTAGTATTGAATAACCAACTTCAAAGTATTGAGTAAAATAGCAAAAATTTTCAGCACTATTCAGAATCATTTTACATACATACATACATACGAGTATGTACATTAAGTAATCGAATCTAATTCTAGCACATTAGCCAAGGTGGCCATTTTGAACATGATTTATTTGTAGCAAATGATGTGAACGTGTTTTAAACAAATTCTAGAGCGGGTGCAATTTTGGTGCCAAAACTGTTTTTGCAAATAAAACTAATAGATATTGTATGCAATGTACATACACACATACATATTTACACACATTACTGATTATAAATTGAATATGATTACTTTTATTATTTATGCATTTTTTTTTATATTGTCTAAGCAAACTAGTCTTAAGGTTAATTTGTGTAACACTTTTGTATTAGTCGGGCAGGTTCTATTTAACCTAACGAGTGATTTTTAAGCTATTAATTATAACTTGACAACAGTACAAAAACGTTACATTTTAAATAATTTATAATCTAAATCGTTAATTATAAATTACATAGACAGAAACCTCGTTTCCAACAATATTTAGTTAAGTTTGCAGTTAGTATTGTCGGTTAGTATTGAATAGAAGGGTAAAACTTTATAAAAATATTTATATATACTCGTATGTATGTGAACAGAAGAGAAAATAATAGTCCCAAGCGTACTTAAATCAATGCCAAGCGGCATCAAGTAGGGATTTTCTTAAGTAAAGTATAAAAAAATTAATTCAACTAAGGATTATTTAATTCCAAAAAAGAAACTTAATTCAATCCCAAAGAAATATTATGCTATGCTTCCACGGAACATGCTTCGCTCTCTATTCATGTTTCACACCCCAATCATGAGTGAAGCAACTTGCTTCGCCATACAAAATTTTTAGAGCGAAGCATGTAAATTCATATTGAATCTTCTTGCAAAGCATGAACAATTGCTGTCTTCTCTAATTTTTATGGGTAGTTCATTTGAACTAGCTGTCAAACTTAAAAAAAAAACCTCAATTAAAAGTGAAAAATTAAACTAAAAATAAAAAGCTAAAATAAAACAATAGAGACAAAAATATGTACATATGTATATGTTCGTGAATTTTTAAAAAAGCATAATAATTAAATTACTTTTTGTAATTAAAAAATTATACGTTTATTCGTAATAATAATAATATAAAAATATTAAAAAATTATATCAAAAGAAAATTGTCAAATCGAAGCAAGTTGATGTGTCGTGTAAACTTCATGATTCATAAACATGCTTCAGAAAGCGAAGAAAGTGCTTCATTTTGTCGTGTAAACATAGTATTAACGACTTAGGATTGGAGTTATTTTAGGAATAATTTGAGTATCCCTAAAATGTAGTTGAATGAATCCTAACGTGGCTGAGTTGCCTAAGGCGATGTGTTACAAACATGTGACTTTATGTTCAATACCACCAATGGACAAAAATAAATTTGAAATTGATATGATAAGTAAAATAATTTGATTTAGCAAATTATTAAAAATAATAATTCAATTGTGTTCCACAAAAAAAATGGGTACATCCAGAAAAAAGATTGGTTGGAAATGGGTTGTGTCAACACCATATCGGTTACCGCTACCATTATTCTATGGATCCAACAAACATTACATTATCATAACCATAATACCACAACTGTAACCAACATACGGTTGTAACAATTCTTAAATTGATTAGGTCAAACGAATTAATAGTGGGCGCAACCGCCACAATTCGGTTGGTAACAATTGTTTTCTCTGTATATAATTAATACCGATTAGGGATTGATTCAAGTATACGACAGGATTGATTTAATGTACAAAAAATATGTACGTCTTTCAATTGGATATTAAACGGTTTTATTCATGCATCCAATTCTAAAGCCATTAATTTTTGCCTTAAATCAAGATAATCAGATATTTTTTTTTTGTATAGCAGTTATGCAATGAATTGTACAAAAACTTGAGAAAGGAATATGGTAGAGATGATCGATGGTGAAAATGTAGAAGAAGGCTTTATTCTTTTACAGTTATGCTATTCCGAGTTTTGTTAATTTTAGAGCAGTGTTACAGCGCCTCTGGTCTTGCTTAAGCTGCGTGTAAAGGCATTTTTTTTTTTAATTTTTTCCTCGCCGACTATTATATTAATCGACACTGACGGAACAAGTGCTATTCCTTTATCTCTTAAACACAATTAATTCAATGCCACACTAATAAACATTAGAGAAATTTATGATGCTGATTGACTTTCCCTGACCAGGGATCGATTCCAGATCCTAATTCATGCATAGTTTGCTTTGTAGTCAACCACCAGCCAACACTACTCATTTACCGTACTTTTAGGGTGGTGTTGGCTGAAGTGGTTAGCGCGTTGACTACTAAGCAAACAATGACTTGGGGCCTTGGTTCAAACCCTGGCCAAAGCAAGTCAATCAACATCATTAACTTCTCTAATGTACATTAGTGTGGTGGCATTGTATTAATTGTTGTCGGACTATTTAAGTGATGAAGGCAAAGCACTGGTCACTAAAAAACTGTAGCGACCGCGATTGATGCTGTTTCAAGCTAGTGTACACAACGTCGCTCTCCTTCGTCGGTTAGCAGAAACATCGGCGAAGTAAAATAATTAATAATATATCTGCTAATACATCTTAACAAAGTTAATGCATCTACTTAACACCAGGGACGCTGCAACACAGCTTAAAAAATAAAAACATTAACATAACGCGCAAAGCAGAGTTGTAAAAGAGTTAAGCCTTCTAAATTTTCATCACAATGCATTGCATACGTAGGGGTCATCCCCTGACTGCTGGTCCTAATTAAAGACAAATGCAGTGTCTTTATAATTTAAAAACTTTTGATGTCGTAGATGTCGTAGAAGTAGCTCATGATTTTTAAGCCCTCACTTTGCACGGCGTAGATAGAAATTTATAAAAAAAAGGTAGGAATTCATCATTCCGGTGATTATTTAACTTTTTGCTATAAATGAGCATTTTTATTTTAAATTGTCGCATTAATTCACTTTAAAATGTTTGAAAAAAAAACTGGTAACAAAAATTTTAAAATGCTTAATTTTTTTCCCAGGGAATTGTCGTTACGCAACATTGACAAGTAGTTACAGAATAAGGAGTATATTTCTATTTTGCTTGAAAACCATTTTCTATACATATGTATGTGTGTATGTACTTTGATTTTTAGCAATTTGAAAAATTTATTGTAAAGTTCATAATCATTTCACTTGATTTAATCTCTGTATAGATTTTTTTCACATCAAAATATGAAATTATAATAAAATAAGCAACGAAAGAAAACAAAGGAGAATAAGTGTCATACATTTTTATAAGTTAAACAAATAAAAGTTAATCATTTTGTTAAAAGAAATAATCTTAAAATAAAAGCTAATAAAACTTGCAAAAGGAATTATAAGTTTTTTTTTATTAAACTTGTTTATTATTCAACAACCGTGCGTAAGAAAGCACACAAAATCGCTAAATGCAAGATGACGTTAAGTTATTTTTAATTATATTCATTCATATATTTATTAAGACCATATTTTTTTTTTATTACTTCAGGTTATAAGGTTTACAATTCGCTAATCAAATTGTTTCAGCAACAGTGACAGTTTCACTAAAAGTTTGTTTACATTAAAACTCGTTGTAATTTGATTTGATCATAAAGCCTACATTTAAAAGTTATTTTAACTTTTTATAAGGCTGAATTTGCATTTTATTGCCAACAATAGTTTCTTTGAAAAAAAAATATATAAAAGTTGGTTTTCTATTATATCATTAAATTTCACATCCCAGCAAACACTATTCCTAAACCTTTGTAAAGAGATGACATTATAATTTGATATTGAACACAAATCTCGCAACATTTTTGAATTAAAATAAATTTTTCAGTTTAACATTTGAACTCAAGTTAAAAATTATTGAAATAAAAATATTCGATAAATGGCATTTTATCAATTTGTTATAATTCTCGAATTATTTATGTATAATGAGCAATGAAAGTTAATTATTCATTATAACATATTTACTGTTTGCTTGTTTGCAAAAAATTATATTTCATGAGTATGAAAATGAATAAGAAAAATAATTAAATACGAATGTGCTAAACAAATCTGTATTTTATTTATGTTCCATTTTATATTACAAAACACATGTGAAAAACATTTGAAAATTCCAGAAAAAAAACTTAATGAATTTCTCAATTTAAGAATAATTTTACCTGTTTGTTAAGAATTTTATTTTCGTTTTCAAACAATTATAAAACATACGTTGCTTGCGCAAGACTTTGATTTCAAATCATTATCAATTGTTAATAAAGCCTGCATGTTTGCTGGGTTATTATTAAATGTTGGCTTTTAATAGTAGTAGAAAATATTTAAACAAAATTTTGTGAAGTGTGTCATTAAGTCATTAGATCATTAAATTTCTATTGTTTTCTTCAGTGTAAAAAGTTAATTATGCAATTTTTTAATTAATATTTACATTGAATTGATTATAACATTTACAAAAGGTGTCACACATACTATCTACATCTGTATGAGTGTATATACTACATATCGTTGTACAAATTTGTAAGTAGCTCTACAAGTCAGCAGGATTGGAAATCTTTCTTAATTCATTTCTTAGTAAAACTTTGGTAAACGTGACGGACTAATTTGTTTATTTTTAAATACAATTTAGCATTTAATTTCTTTTAATATTATCATACAGTACGAGCTCGATTTGCGCAACCGAAATTAAAACCGTGTTTTTGCTCTACTCTATGCGTTGCGCAAATCAAGCTTTCACTTTATTTGATATGTGATTCAGCAGAACTGTGGCATCAAAAAGCAAAATAAACTTGTGTAATCCTCTCTGAAGTAGTGTTACCGATTTGATACGTAAAAAGAAAGCTGGTGAAAATCGTCGAAAATGTGAAATATTTAGTGGCCCACAATTACAGTACTCTATCGAATAATAGTAATAAAATCCGTAAGATTTTTAAATAAAATAAAAATAAGGAAATTATTTGTACTTCCAAGTACATTTTGTATTTCTGTTTGTTTCTTACAGGAAGCAAAACCGCAAGACGTTTTGAAATTTTTATTACTTAATTTTACCACTGCCTTCGTTTTCCATGCTACATTTTAATGAATGCCTTAATGGTCTATACACCAAATTTATCGAAAAAAAAAAAACAAAAGGTACAATTTTTTCCACATTTCACCCCCCAGAAAGTGTTAGGCTATAAACATTCCCCTTCCCCAGCCAATCAAGGTTTCATTTAAGTCTAATATAAAAGTAAGAATAATTTTCAGGGGCAGCCAAGCCTGTGCTCAGGCGTGGCATAAACATAAAAAAATACACACGAAGTGATAACCTCTTCCCTTTTTTGAAGTCGGTTAAAATTACATACTTCCACTTTTTTACGACTTTCTTGGTAATTATGTATACTCATAATGCACACTGTAAAGCGGATATTAGACGGTCATACTTGGTATGAGAACGTACCATCACACTCGTCTAATAGTGCAAAGGGGCTGTGCACATATTACGTAACGCTGTTTTCAGAGATTTTATACCCCCCCCCCCCCCCCTTCGTAACGCTTTTTACTAATTTTTCATTGCAAAATTTCCAATCCGTAACAAATCTTTAACCCTCCCCTCCCCCTGGAGTTTTACGTAATATGTGCACAGCCCCAAATACGTGTTTGTCAACTTGGTTGGATGGTTTTCAAAAAATTTTGATATTTTGTGTTTGTCATCATACCTGTTTAATAGCAATTCTGTCAAGCTCAGAGCAAATTTCATTTGTGTGTCCGTAAGCGAAGGGTAAAGATGGCACTCTTAGAGCGCGCATTTTTACAGGAATTTATTGAAATTTTGACCGAATTATGGCAGGTAAAAAGTAAAATATACCACATTAAACACGTTAAGTAAATATAAGGCTTATGAAAAATTATTAGAAAAATTTAAAACAGTTGAGCCAGAAGCAACAATTGGAGTTGTTAAAAAAAATTTAATAAATTGCGTTGCTGTTACAGCCGCGAGTTAAAAAAATTAAATTCAGTGTTTGCTTTAATAATGATGTCTGACATACTAGGTATGATAGTCTAATAACAAAACACTCTCTCTCATCACTCATCACACCATGTTCTAATTGTTTTATTTTCTGCTTTAGTAGGTATGTTTTTTTTTTGTTGACGTATACATACGAGTACATTCTTTCTTTTGTGAAATATTTTATTTATTTAAAACAATTACTACTAATAAATTAAAATTATATGACTGCACAAAATTTAAATGTTATTTCAACTTAATGAACGTTTTTGTGTCGATTAAATAAAGTTTTTTTTGAGAAATAGAAAAGCAACAAAATGACTTAAAAAAAATTAAAATAAAAGCAAAAAGTATTTGTTGCATGTGGTGTTTCAGCGGTTTTTTTTTAGTTCATTTCATTTTTTACTAAATTTTGTTTTTTTTTATTTTTGCGTTAGTCGGCAAAACATATTGTTCGAGAAAAATAAAAGAATGCGTTAGCGTTCGTTAATTTTTCTATATAAAAAAAACATGTAAGTGTCCCTCCAAACCAGTCAACATTTGAGGGTACAATGTTTCTTGTACATACATGCAACTTCTGTAAAAATGAGAAGAAGAAGACGAAGAAGCACAACAAACTGTTTGTTGTATGAAAAACTTCAAAAGAAAATTTAAGAAAGTTGCGGAAACAAAAGTTGACTCGTATGGACGTAGCCTAAGCAATCGAATAAGTTTTAGTTTGGGACAAAATATCCGGTTTTAGGCCGAATGAATGTGTATATGTACTAGTGATGTTACGAATATCAATTTTTAGTATTCGCGAATACGAATACGAATATTTAAAACAGTATTCGCCGAATACGAATACGAATATTTCTTTTGAGGTTTATATTTCAAATTTAATTGGAAAAAATCCCTGCCTTTGCGTTAGTAACTATAAATGAAAAAACAAATTTAGTGATTTAACATTATTATTGCATTAAGATGCCGAATTTGAAAACCTCTACAGAACATTTTTTAATTATTTTACTTACATACTTTCAGATTTCGTTTTTCTTACTCTGCGTGAAATACAATGGGTTTTTTAATAAAAATTAATATATATTTTTTACATTTTATGTACTTTTTTTAAACTTTTGTATGATTTTTTTGGAAAATGTATGGGAAAATTATTCGCTTGAATTTGGCGAATACGAATATCTTAAAACAGGCGAATAGTCGAATAGCCGAATACGAATACGAGTATTCGTAACATCACTAATATGTACATAATTTGATATGAATATAATCAATTTAATTTTTCATGAGGTAACACTGGAAATGAAATTCACAAGAAAATACATTTTTATGGAACATGTAAATTGCGAAGAAGATTCTTTTATAAGTTTAAAGTGTTGCAACTTAATGGTATGTTTTCACGGAACATACTTCGCTCTCTATTCATGCTTCACACCCCAATCATGAGCGAAGCAACTTGCTTCACCATATAAAAGCGAAGCATGTAAATTCATATTGAATCTTCTTGCGAAGCATGAAAAATTGCTGTCTTCTCTAATTTTTATCGGAATCTATCTGAACTAGCTGTCAAGCTGTAAAAAAAACCTTCATTTAAAAGTGAAAAATTAAATTAAAGCTAAAAAGCAATAGCGGCAAACATATATGTTTGTGAATTTTTAAAAAAGCATACTAATTAAATTACTTTTTTTGTTCATTTTATATCTATTTCGCGAAATTTTGTAAATAAAAAATTATTTCAAAAGAAAATTGTTAAATCGAAGCAGGTAGGTGAGTCGTGTAAACGGCATGATTCATAAACATGCTTCAGAAAGCGAAGCAAGTGCTTCATTTTGTCGTGTGAATATAGTATTACTGTTGGTAATACACAATTATCCTAAACTCGCCTTTAAGCTTTCTCGCAGTGCTTTAATGTTATGAAAAATAATACTGGACACGTCTTTTGACTTTATATACCAAATAGCAGAATCGTTGGCGAAGTAAAATCTTCTATATAAATAGGCTACACTTTTTTTTTTTTTGTCGTACACTTTGTATCTTATTTTCCATCAATATTTATGAAGCATACTCAACAATATATTTTTTCCCAAAAACCCCGATTACAAATGAACCCGATTAATGACTTCTGCAAAATACCTATCGGACAATACAACCGTCATTAAAATATTAAAAAAAAATCCTTTCGTTATGCAGACCTCAGCACAGCGCATTTTGTGCAGACCTCTAGAACGTGTAAATTTATTGTAAATAATTTTAGTTTTATTATAGGCTCTTTTAATGAAATATTATCTCATGCAAAACATGTGAAAACGTCTTATCAGCTACAACTATCAAGGTTAATAAAAAAATTATTGGCAAAAACTTAATGTAATATATACATAATATTATTATGACAAAAATATAAAAGTAAAATATAATTTTTCAAAAGTTTAAAATAAATACAGAAGCAATAGCAAATAAAAAAAAAACAAGTCTTCAGCCTTGTCTGAGTTCAAAGACTGCAAATTAAAAAACAAATACATATCCAGCAGCTAAAGAAATTTAATAGAAAGCACCACAGAAATGCGGTGTCAAAGAACTGTATTTCACAGCAAAGCAAAAAATATGTTAAATTATTTAATCATCAAAACGAGTTTAAATTTAACTCAGAAATTTACTAAAATTAACTTTAGAAACTACATATATAATAGCTCTGTTTCTTTACTTTTTGGGCAAAGTTCGGTAAAATGAACTTAAACCATAATTCCTCTCAATTACAGACAAAACTGCATAAAAGTACGGGAGCGCACAAAACCAAATTTTTAGCCCAAAAGTTTGTATGAAATTGCTGTGAAAGTAAACCAAAATAAGTGAATACTGTTTTTGATTAGTATTTCACTTTTTAAGATATGTTAGTTAGTATACACATACATACATACATATATATGTTTGTACGCGGGATCCCAATTTTGAGTAATGAAACGGACCTAATATTTCTTCTTTGTAGAATTTTTTTTAAATTATTATGGTTTTATACTTGTAATTCGTAGATTAGGTAATCCAAAACAAATAAATTATAATTTTTAATCTTAGTCTGAAAATTCGTAATGATTGCAACTGTTCAGATATACGAGTACCTACATATTATAAAAAAATACCATGGTACGAATCGCAATACTCAACGGCATTTCATTCGAAAATTAATATTCAGTCATTAATCACAATTTTACGTGGTATTTTCGACCAGAAAAAAAAAACGTTTGCTGCCATTGTTTTTTAAATAAAAACAAAAATTTCTCATACATTCCTACACACATAACGTTGGTCTCATGTAGAAAGGCCCTAACTCACATAATTGCAACTTTACAGAAGAAAACAATAGAAATTGTAATGATCAAAACGTAACTATTATCGACAATTGAAATCACTAAAAAACTAATTGCGAGTTAAGGCTTTTCTGCAAGAATACCAATGATATGTATGGCTGACTTCCAAATCATTCGTATACAATGTTTGTATATAGTATTGCTACTGCAATTAAATCACATTCATATGCAAAGTTCCGAAACAATACATTAACTATAAAACCGATGCCTTGTTTGCTTTCTAACTGCGTTAAAAATACTTGGCGGCGGCGTTTTGAAAATGTATTCATTGTATAATTATTGTACTGCGGCGTTATAAAATGTGATGCTTTGTTGAAACACAAAGCAATTGACGTTTAGGAAGTGAGCCTATTTGTACTATTTATCTTCTGGTGCAAACAAGTTCAGCGCTCACACTATACAACTAAATTGTTTAGAATTATCACGAAAAAGTCATACACCACACAAACGCACTGTAGAATGCCAGAATTGTACAGTAAACTTGTTTAGTGTATGGCCGACATTACTGAAATAAACATTTAATATAATGTCACTGCAACTTGCAAACTTTACTCGTAAATTAACCGACTAGACTAGACTAGACTATGAACTAGACCCGATAATTTTTGTTTTATATTCCAATATTATTTAAAAGAATTAGGCAGCCTTAATATGTAATTCTATGTAATTATAATTTTCAATTTCATTGTAGCAAAAAAAAGTTTCACTTTGCTAAAAAGCATTCTTAACATAATTTTTTTAAAATCAGTTTCATTATCACACGAACCTGTATAGTGCTGACAAAGTATTGATTAGTAGGTATCTAGTATAGAGTGTTTGCTAGTCTTTTCGGGTACTCAAAGCTCGATAAGGAACTCTATGATAAATTATCTATAACATTTTCATAAAGCTCACCTTTTGAAAGTATTAAGTACTACTAGAGTACGGGAATAAACTATTGAGTAATTAAAAGTAGCTGAAAGTTCCAGTTATTTATTAAGAGGCGTTTCAAAATTATATTTGTATGTTTGTTTATAAACATGCATAAAAAACAAAGACATAGTGAGAGAATAAATAAAATAGGTAAACATAAACATACATACATACATACATACATAAATAGATACATAACAAAAAGATACGGGCCAGAATGATAACGCTAACACAATAGATATGTTGAGAAATTTTACAAAATAAAAACAGTTATTCAGTCTCTAGTAAAGAAATAGACCAACAAAAAAATCCGGAACTTGTGGTGGATGTAGTCTATCCATAACTATGCCGAAAATACTTTTTCAACCGCATGCACTAGAAATTTTTTTTTAGCAGAGTTCAACATACTTAAATTAAAAATACATAATTATCCTGGGCCAGATAGTATTCCAGCACTGCAGTAGTGCTCTTCAGTGCTACCGCAACCATTGGCAAGTCTATTCAGCACTTTGATCCATACTAGTGAATTTTTAAAGTATTGCAAGGCTGCTAATGTAACGCCAATCCGCTAAAAGGAGAGATGCTATTAACCTTGAAAATTACCGCCCAATTGCAATTTTCATCTAGAGAAATATTTGGAATCCAACAGTTTACTCAGCGAACGGTAGTATGGATTCCGTAGGAAACGCTCTACGGGGCACTTAGTGGCCTTCCTTTCGGGACTCTTGTGCCACTCTATACACCACTTCACCGAAAGTAAAGTGTTCGCTCTGCATATTTCCAAGGCATGAAGCACTTAGTGTCGGTGCTGGCTTCATTCGATTTGTATCGAGTTTTCTCGCATATCGATCGCACTCTTTCATTCAGGGATACCGCAAGGATCTCTTCTTTCCCCTAACTTTTTTCTTATTTGATTAAATCAACCTCTTAATCAAACGTTCAAGTCGATCTACTCGTTTGCATTCAATAATTGGTCAAACCTTTTGTAGTTTGGGAATATGAAGCAAAACATGAATGATGCACTTAATTGAGACCTCTTAATAATTTCCAAATGGGAATGTAGTCATGGGAATAGGGTAAAGGTATGGTATATGTATAAGGGATTCAGAAGCTCTTGATGTTTTTGGAATGAAAATCCTTTGTGATGGAATGATCACATTTTGTAGGTCTCCAAAGGAGCATACAAGTGCCTCGGTTTCTTAAGACAGTGTAAAACAAACTTCACTCTATCTGATCATCTTAATATTTATACCACCTATTCCGACAGCTCCAATATATTTGATTGCAAATTAGGTTAGAAACCATAAATGTTTTTTCTATAAATCTAATTAATAATCATTTGATTTTCTACATGAGAAAATTATCAAATCAATTCATTTACTTCTGAAAAGTTTTTTTATTGTTTAGTCGACCAAAATCAGAAAACAATTTCAAAATATGTAAATATTTACATTTTCAACAATTCAGCCTACGACGCTTCACCATCCATCATAAGCAGAATTTTGTTCGTCTACAAAATTCGTTGCACAACGAAATTTTCGTCAGTGCTGTCGGCAAGTGTTTGTAACTCGTGACAAGGGCATTTGGTTACGATGGAAATATACCACAAACTTTGCAATTTTTGTTAGAATATTTATAAGTTTTTAGTCAAATGTTGTTCATAGTTCAATTGTAGTAATTATTCCAATAAAATGGTTTTACTAATTTACCAATAAATCATTTCTGTTTATTCCGATTAGGCATAAAAATAAAATAAATCAAGTGCCCATAATTATTTACACGCGAATCTTACACTCAGTTGAGAAATGAAAAAAAAACATATATGTATTGTAGATATGGAAGTAAGTATATGAATTTTTCAGAAATTTTCTGTAAAAAATTGACAAGAGTACCATAAGCGGCATTCATACTTGATTCATATGAGAACTGTCAAAAATGGATGGTTGTTAGTGTTTTCTTTTATAGATTTTATCCAACGGCTTCCATGGGTTATTTTGTTGGTAAGACATCTATCCTTAAGCGGCCCACACACTTGCAATATATGTAATTGTACAATAATATTGCCAATGTGTATGTCATATTCGAAGGAAGCACAATGTATTGGCAAAAATAAAAAGACTTAAAATTTTTATTACACAATCAAAAGAAACCCAATATATTGTAATATGTGTTGGCAATATTGTAGTATAATATTTTTCTAACACAAAAATACAAGACAACAGCTCTTTAAATTGCGCCATATTTTATTTCAAATTATTGTGACATTTACTGCATAATGTAGGGCAAAAGGGAAATAATATTGTATAATGGATGGTCCGCTTTAGAAGCAATATACGAGTATTTACGTGTTTTTATAAAAAAAATAATTTTTCGTAAAAAACTATTTTTTTTGCGATATTAATTACGATATGTTGGTGTTGTTAGTGTTTTGTTGGTTGAAATCGAACATGTGTTTTCGAATTATGTATAGTGAAATATAGTGCCGTCCCTAATGAACATATTAGATATGTTGTTCTATACATTTTTTTAAGTTATAGAAAAAAACTAACAGCGCGCGAATTTCTTTTGCTCATCAAAGTGATTAACAACATTTTTGGTTTCTTCAAAATGGAATTTCAGTGTAAACAAAGTTTATTTTTTAACTATTTCATAAAAAGTGTGGAATAGATGGATAAGGAATTTTTATATCAAACTTTGTGCGCCACTAAATTTATCAAGGTTGTCAGATGTGACGATTTCTCACCAAACGTGACGATTTATAAATCTTTTGACGATTTTGTCGGCTATATTTGTGTGGAATGAAAAGAGGTATTTCTTAGAGATGGGCTGACTTCCTAAATGTATATTTACAATGTATCAATACAGTATTGAGGGTGGTGTTGTGGTTAGCGCGTTGACTACTAATGACTTGGGGCCCGGGTTCAAACCCTGGCCAGAGCAAGTCAATCAACATCATTAATTTCTCTAATGTACATTAGTGTGGTGGCATTGTATTAATTGTTGTCGGACTATTTAAGTGATAAAGGCATAGCACTGGTCACTAAAAAACTGTTCCGACATCGATCCAAGCTAATGTACACAACTTCGTCGGTTAGCAGAAACATCGGCGAAGTAAAGCAATTAATAAAACACCTGCTAATACAGCTTAACAAAGTTAATGCGTCTTCTTAACAGCGGAGGCGCCTCAACACTGCCTTAAAAATTAACATAACGCGCAAAGCAGAGTTGTGAAAGAGTTGTCTTCTAAATTTTCAACATCTTTCTTCTCTACCCTATCACCCTCCCTGAGTGCTGGTCCTAATTAAAAAAAAAAGTATTAATACTAAGTTGATGCATTGTGTAGTTACTTTTTTATTACGTTGCACACTAATACTTTGCAACCCTGAAATTGTTTAAGAACATATGTATATGTATTTGTAATGTATCATTCATAATACATCGAATAATGGCGGAAGAGTATATTTTATTTAAATTTTTTTTTGATTTGTTCGAACAAAGAAACTCCAGTTCCGATACTGCTTTAAACATTATTAAAAGAAATACAACACGCAGCATAAGACAGCATTTAAATCTATTTGATACCTTTCTTGCTTTTTCTTGCGTATTAACTACAACAGAGCTGCAAAAGGGAACAAAATACATTGCTAAAATTTTCAGGGTTGCATTTATGAACACGGATTCTTTGCGCTTCGGCTTTAAGTTTATTAGCTCAATAAAAACTGAACTTAAGCCTAATAATAAAAATTTTCTCATTTATACATTAACTAAAGTTATTATTAAGGGAAGCCTCTGACGCAATGACAATTTTTATTATTAGGCTTAAGTTCATTAACTCAATAAAAACTGAACTTAATTAGGCTATCTTTTTGTCATATATTGTCTGGTCGAGTTCGTCTGCAATTTCTGAAATAAATGTGAAAAACCATAGAAAAATATAACGAAATTTTACGTTTTTTGACAGTTTTGCTGCTTTGAGTAATATGTTGTTGTTTTTTGATTTTATCTCAAGGCAAAATTTTTAGATCTAATTAAGAGGTAAAAATTTGCTGAAGAGAGAAAAGCAATATTTCGAATGGTTCACGAGTTATAGACTTAAGAATCAGTACATGTTTTTTGGAAATTATACTAAAATCAACCCCTCAGTCGAAAGCTTCAAAAATGAATTGAAAAAAAAAACCTTAGCTAATAATTCAAAACCCAGCTAGGGTTTTTCTTCTACTAGCATAAGCTTTCAGATTTTTGGGGTCTCAATTGGTTCAAGATTTTGAAGTTGAAAAATGTGCTACTGTGTTATTATTCAATTATTCATTACTTAATATATTGACGCACGTTTGTGTGCATATTTATCGACACATATTTAATGAAATTATTTTTATTATGTATTTGCTATATATATTTTTTAACACTACGCTCACACAATTATAATTTTAACAGCTTACAAGTAAATTATAAAACTGACAGACAGCCATGTTTTATTTGTTTATAACCATAATTTGATTGCCAATAAACTAACTTAAAGCATTATGTTTATGAATTGTACTATTGTTTCCGAATAATTCGACTATGGTTGCTGTGCATCTGCACAATAGTTTTAACAAAATTATATTGTTAGATGCAACCATACTCAAATTTTCCTAAATGGTACTAATTTGATTATTAAATGTAAACATGAGTTTGTTTATAACAACCTAACTATGATTCAAACTCTAGCGATATATAATTTGGAATTTATAAAATTAATTTCTTTTTTCATTTAACGACAATTTCTAGTTTAATCTTCTGGTCGTCAACAGAGATTGCGTTTGATTTAAAATAACTTGTGTCGTTGTTGTAACAATTGAATTAAACATACAAAAAAAAACGTTTCCTCAAACATATTTAAGCTCAACTTTGGACAATTTCAAACCTCTTGTTGTAAGACTCTGTCAGTTGTGCATTAATAAATTGCATGAAGATGTTACTCTCAGCTTTTCAACTAAAGTCATTGACATTCATAGCATGTATGCAATAAACTGTCCCATATTTGATTTGCTTTTATTACGAATTTCAAACAAAACAAAGTGAAACTTTTATTATGCTGGCTGGTGCATTATGAGAACATACGAGTACATACATATATTGTCTTTTTTTCACACATACAATTATGGTATATAATTATAGAAATTATTTATTTAAAAGATAAAGCTCAATAACACTTTTGAATCGTTGCACATTTTCAAAAAATTATATTGATTTTCAAAATTTTGATGTACGAGTATGTATTTCTTGAATTAGCAATTTTATAAAAAAAAATCTGAATTTAAAGATAACGAACCTTTTGCACAGTGACGAAATTTGGTTGATTTATTTTATTGTTTCCTTATTTATAAAAACAAATTTTAGAAATAAAGACACTGATTAAAACACACACTTAATAAATTTCCGTGTTTCTTATTTTTATTTAACAAATATACATATGTACGTATTCTTGCTTTGAAACTTTTTAAAATTTTTATATTGTTGTTTTCTTTTTCATTAAAACTTTTTTTTTAACTATTAATAATTCCTTTAGCATTATTTTATAAAAAAAATACTTAATTGAATTAATTTCTATTTCATCCAATTTTCACCTTCAACGAATTATTAATGTTAACGCGACGTATGTTATTCAAAGACTAAATAAAATTTTCTGTTGTTTCTCTTATAGGGTCTGTTTGTTTGCTGTTTCACTCACATATTGCGGCCAATATAAAAATTTATATAAACAATTTATTTTTGTTCAGCTTTGTTTTTAGCTCTCAGTGTTTACTATGGCTCTCGATGGTTGTCTTAATTTTATATTGCTTTTTCATAAACAATCATACTCACACACAGAGAAGCATATTTGCTTCACATGGTTGTAAGTCAAGAATGTATTGAATATATTGTAAAGTTATGGAAAGTTGTAACATTTAAATATCATAGATTTTACACCTATTAATGGTATTAACTAGATATAGCAAATTTGGTTCGATTCATGGTACATAAACAAGGTAAAACCGCCCGCTCAGCTATAGTTGTATTTTCATTCTTATGTTTCTACAAGCCTCTGGTTGAGAATACATTTTTAAATAAAATATTTGACTTATTATAACTATCGTTATTCTCAACTGTAACGAAAACTTGGATATCAACTTACTTTTCGAAGCCGAAATAATTTGATGTATTTGGCGACGACCTAAGCTAAATATGGTAGTATTTAACACTATATATCGATCATATTACAAATCAGACCTAATTATGGATAAAGTTTAATGTGATATAATTCGCTTATTATTTTTTTCGGAACAAAATTTTTAATTTCGGTCCATACATGCCCGCGATATGCCTTAAATAATATTTCTGAAACTACTGTGTGCGTCCAATTTCCACTTAAATATATATGGAACCATACTGCAAGCATACAAATTCTTTGTTGCATTCCGCCTACACTATCAATATGCAAACTAGACGATCGATTTGTAGTTTTTGTTTGATTAAAAAAAAAAAAACATATTACATTTTTCGTGGAAACAGGCGAAAGATAATAGAGAGTGTAAAAAATACGAATGATTATTATAAATGCAGATGAGTAGAAAGCACATACATAATATTTTATATGCAAAACATCAACTTATTGATCAATTAATGAATTTCAATTAATCTTATGGGAAATGCCAAACCCTTAACAGTTCAGTATGTTAATTTTATAAATAACTATTTTGTATGTTTATTTCTAATTAATTTCCACCCTCAAAATTATGACTAATTGATTTTTAAACACAGAAACATAATATGTACAACAATTATCATGTCGGTAATAATTAAGCGCAACACAACAGTTTATATTTAAGTATTTTTTAAATTAGTTCGTTCATACATATGAGTTGTTTATTTTGAAAGTGGTTTAAGTACATTTTTTAAAAAAAAGTAGTTAATGATAATAATAATCACAATCCTATATAATCTTTTTTTTTTATAAACAATTTAAGTCTAGTATCATTAATATCGGTATGATTTTGGGCACTTGAAAATTAGTTAGCTAAGGAAATAATAAAAAAAATATTTTGAAACCGATTTAAGTCCACTGAAATAAATAATTTAGATATGGGATCTTTTATGTTACAAAACTCCGAAAAAATGCATCACAGCAATGAAATTTACTACGAAGAAGTAAAATTGGTAACGGGAAAAAATTATAAATTGGCGATTCTTCTAATTATAAACTTTAATATGTCTGACAAAGATTACACTAGAATTACCTCAGATAGTGACACAGGAATACAGGAAAGAAATATTACACTGCAGCTGGAACAATTATCCGGGAAAAAATATTCCAAGACAAAGACTGCCATTGTTTAAAGAATTGCAGAAATCTTATTAATGTAGAAAAAATATTTTTGATAACTTTTGGAATTTGGTGAACCCTATAAAATGTTTTATAAAGAATATATATATAGGTGGATAAAGAGTTCAAAATACTTAATTTATTACCTTGTCGGGGAAACCAAGGAAACTCAACAAAATAAAATTAACACCATTATACAAAAATGTACGTCCCATTTCAACTCCTAAGTATAAGGATATGATGGAGTTACTTAGGTAAATACCACCTAAGTACCATGAATATTTTAACAATCTCACAGACAATCTAAATGAGGAGAAATAACATGGCAAAATCTTTAATATCATCCTTAATAAATGAATGTAAATTTAATTTTTTTAAATATGAATTAATATTTATTTTTAAAAAATTTTTTTTAATTACATAAATAAAAATCTGTATCTAAATTGAAAGCTTCCCATAAAATATCTATAATTTCTAGTATTTAATTTCTTTAAAATAAGTGGACTTATTCCTTTTCACAAACAAAAAAGTCATTTTATTAATTTTGAAAGTGGTTTAAGTCCATTTTAGGTTCTGAAACACACCTTATTTTTCTAGTAAAGCTTACAAAAGGTATTACGTTATATATTCTAACATGTTTAAGGTCACAAAGCCATAAAAAAAATTAATACCAACTAACAATATTTTTGAAACAAATCAAACACAAACCCTTAAATATCTCAATATAAGAAAAAATGGACTTAAACCACTTTCAAAATAAACGGCTTATATGTACATTCACATATGTACGATTGTAGTTAAAATGCAATTAATTTAATAGATGTAAAAAAAAATTAAATCCCCAACATTCAAAGAAAAATGTTTTACAAGTGATCAATTACAATTAATTATAAAGTTAAATTTTCTATGTTTTACTCGTAACTAACATCTTTAACACAATGCAACAAAATCATATTATTTTTATGACAGCTGCTACTATTTACAGAAATAGTAGATAATATAACGATTTTTTCGATATTTCTCAAGAGTTTAGGTTTTTTAGGACTAGCGCTCACTCAGCTTATAACTCCTGCATTGTGTAGCGCCTCTGGTAGACGCATTAACTTTTTTAAGCTGTGTTTAGTTATTTTATTAATGGTTTTACTTTAGCGACGATTCTCCTAACCGACGAAGGAAGCCGCTGTGCTGTACATTAGCTTGGAACAGTACCTATCAATCCAGAGCAATGCCTTCATTAATTATTTTTTTTTTTAATTAGGACTAGCACTCAGGGGATGACCCCTACGTATGCAGTGCATTGTGCCGGAACACAGAGAAAGGGATAGGGTAGAGAAAGTTGATGTTGAAAATTTAGAAGGCTTAACTCTTTTACAACTCTGCTTTGCGCGTTATGTTAATTGTTATAGCAGTATTGAGGCGCCTTCGGTTTTAAGTAGACGCATTAACTCTGTTAAGCTGTATTATCAGGCATTTTATTAATTGTTTTCCTTTGCCGATGTTTCTGCTAACCGACGAAGGAGCGACGTTGTGTACACTAGCTTAGAACAGCATTAATCGTTGTCGGAACAGTTTTTTAGTGACCAGTGCTATGCCTTCATCACTTAAATAGTCCGACAACAATTAAGACAATGTCTCACTAATGTACATTACAGAAATTAATGATGTTGATTGACTTGCTCTGGCCAGGGTTTGAATCCAGGCCACAAGTAATTGTTTGCTTTGTAGTCAACGCGCTAACCACTTCAGGCAAGACTACCACTCCCTTCAAATTCTCTTTCATTTTATAATATTCGCAAAAAAAATTGTTTTTATTTATTTCGGTTTGAATAAAATTTAAAATTGATTAGTATATTTTACAACAAAATTGTACAGTTCGATCAAAATTATGATCAAACCAATAGCTATGAGATCATTCAATTAAAGCATTTTACGATCCTCGAATTTCGCAAATTGTGCAATACCGCTATTCAGGGGAATTCATGAGGTATTTCTTGGACGTTAAAATATTGTACAAGCGACGATGCTCGCAACTTAATCATAATTTCGAAAAGTGCATATGCTTAATGTAAATATGGAAATAGTTGAGTAAAAACCAATATATCGCACCCTAAATACAAAAGGGTCACAACTCAAAATACTAAAATTTAAAGGAGAGACAAAAAACTGTTTTCGTGCAGAAACAACACACTTAACATAAAAATAGACATAACTGTATTTTTCCACTTAAAGAAGATAGTGATGTGAAAGAAATTTTTGCAGTAGTTAGAGATGTGTACTCTGAATTAATGTATGGAAAAAAGTCAGTTTTGGAAAATTTTGAGTTGTGACCCTTTTGTATTTAGGGTGCGATATGTATTATTTTCTTTATTTGCTAATTGTTTAATTACATCCGTCAGTTCTTCTGTGGTTTCTTCATATCCATTGCATTTATTGGAACTTAGAACTTTAACTGACTTTTTTTAAATTTGTTGTTAAGCGTCATAGTAATACAAACTATGAAATTGCCAAGGTAATTGAGTATTAATTAACGTAACACAGTGGAGAATATTGAAAAAAAATGGAAATTAACTCGCAGTTTCTAAACGGACAGTCTGGTTGTAATAAAATCGGAATTGATGCTATTGAATTTAAGTTTATAAATTGGATCTTATATCTTTAGGGGGAGTGGATCACATTCTGTTTCAGAAAATTTATAATATTTATGATGTGACAAAAGAGAGATTTTCCAAGTATATTTGCCAAGATCCAATAGTTTAAAAGAAAAATAATATTCTATTAAATTTTTCCACTTCCAATCTTCTGCGTCGTTTTACTCGTATTTCATGTATTAAGACAAGACAAAGAAAAGATCAGAAAAACTAGAAAATCTTTTTAATGCAATCCTGTCCCTATCACCGACATCTACTTTAAGTGAAAGAGTGTTTTCAACGTCAAGTTTTATTAAAAAAAAAAGAAAAAAATTGTTTAACAAGCAAACATCTAAACTCTAGTATTTTAAAAAGACTATTTTAAAAGATTTGATTGAAGTCTCGTCAAGAGTACAATTATTTGCATACTATTATTTTTTAAAAGTTTTAGGACTTTATTCGTAGTACAAATGAATTGTTATTTTATTGTTTATTTTTAACTACATGTTTGTTTGTTTATTAATATAATCAAAGTATCAAATCAAGCACACATGTATATTTCATACGTTGGATACAATTATTTGAAAATTTTTTGAATTATTATTACTCGACTAATCGAACAATTTTAAAATCCCAAAATCGATTTATTCCTTACTCGAACAAAACGAAGAGTCAACTAAATGAATACTCCAGTATGTACTACAATTTAGCATATCTACGGAATTTTTATTTTAACTTGGTAATTGAAAAACTTTAGAAAATATAAATTTTAAGGGCCGTGTCCAAATTCCAAAGTTGCAATCAAATAATGAATGATGTCACCTGGAGGTCAAGTATACTTTTAATTATTTTCAAAAATTTTAGTGGTGACAAATAAGAAAATTACGGAGATTTTGGGGATTTTTTTTGTGGGAATTGTCGGACTTTCAGAAACCAATAAATTTTTTTTTTTTTGCATTAACTACATCATTGCCACCTAAGTGTGCAAAATTTTACAGCTTCTTCCTTCTGAGACCTTTTAACGTCATCTCACCATTAATATATGCAGCATTGAAAAAGGGTTTTTCTACTGTGATTCGAATTTATAAACAAAATATGCAAAAAATACATACCCGCTCCATTTCGTTTTTTATTATTATTATTCAATTCCCATAGTTCCCTAGGTGGAACAAACGGTCTCAGATCCATTTCGTTTAAGACTACATAATTTTTTTTTTTATATATATCAATTTTTAGGCTTGCTGTTAATAAATTTATCAGGCTTAAATACTCTTAAACACTAAAAAAAAATAAATAAAAAAATTATAAGAAAAAAGATTGGGAAATTACTGAAAAATCCGATTATTGGGATTTTTTTAATTTTTCTAAGAATTTGCGGTTTAGTTAGTCTTTATTTTTATCACATTAACTACATTTTCCTAACTTATCTTAACGGAAGTTAATAAACATTGTTAAACAAATATTTTAATAATTTTTCCAATTAATTTTAATTTTATTTATGAATATTGCAGTTGTTATCTGCTATTTATTTCCCAATACAAATTCAAATGAGTTCGTATTTTAAACGACGCAGACGATTAAAACGTGTTAATATTCTCAAGTAAAACATTTCGTAATAGCCAAAGATCATACAATCATAATTAATTTTAATTACAATTTACTTAAATATTTACATATATATTTTTTTATTAATATAAGTGAAGAACTCAAGTTAAATATTTCAACAATTATTACAAATGATAATTTTCTGAAAAAGGTCATTAGCCCTGATGGGCTTGACTTCAACTCTTTTTGTTGACTGATTGCCGTTTTGCTATACTGGATGGGCAGGTAATTTTTCTATTTCTTTCTATAGTATTACTTTCTGGCGTTAACTAATAAGAGTGATGTTTTTATTCAACATTTTTAAATAAATAAAGTTTAAGAAGCTGGAGAAAACTACAGTTTGTCAGTTATAATAATTTAAAAAATATTGTTTTTTATTTTTTTATTCGGGTAAATATTTAAGAATTTATGTTTCCAAAAATTAATTTGTGTTTTATGGGTTAGCTAATATAAGCGTGGTGGTAAAGATCTGCTGATGAGATGGCTTAGCAGCCAATGAAATGCAGTGTATACTCTAAAAATTAACTGTTAATGTTAATCGTTGCTGCTATTTTCATTATCGCAATATTTCTATTGGTTAAAGCAACCATGTCACAGTTAAAGTAACTATAAAAAGTTTTTGCAGAACTTTTTGTATTTGTGTATTTGCAAATAAAGGCCGTGCGGCTGAGTTACATATATAAGGCGATTTGTTACAAACAAAAATAATATTTTGATACAAAATCAGCAAAATTTTGTGCAAAAATCTGCAAATCAGCACTCTTTTAATTTTTTAATTTTTTTTTTTGTTAAGACCATCATTCAGGGACATACATACATACATATGCTTTGTTTTGAGGCGGAACTAGAAAAATTTGTTGTGGGAAGCAGGATAGAGGGAGAAGTATTTGTGGACATTCGATTTGAACTTTACCATACTATAGACGACTGGAAAGACCTCTTCGGGGAGTTTATTCCAAATATCATATATATTTTTTTAATAAGTAATTAATTTAACCTCTGTAAAGTAATGCAGACGGTACGTATTTTGTGTTGAAAACACCCTTTGGTAATACAAAGTTTTTCCTTGGCTGTGCGACATTCATATCCATTCATACTCGATTTTATTTCTTAGTTTTCCTCAAGTGTGGAAAAGAACTTGCAAACCAAAAATATTACATGCCACAAATATCAAAAAAAAAATATCCATCGTGTAAATTAAGTGCTATGAAATGCATACATATTTATTTATGTTCTTATTTAAGACAATTAAATAATTAGAACTATTATTGCTGTTAGTAATTGTTTTAAGCAAATCATTTTAAAATTAATAGATTCTAACTACATGTATGTAAATGTTCGCAGCACATTTCGTACTGATCGTTTTAATAGAATCCTAACAGTTGAAATTATTTATTTAATTGACTGATTGAAGACTTATTTTACACACATACACAGTTACTTAAATTAATATTCACATGTTTGTCGACAATTAAATGCTGCAGTTATTGGATGACTGAATATAATTTAATTATTGCTATAATAGAGATGTAGCAGATAAATTGTTTATTATGAGAATTAATGCCGAAAATACATCGATTGAACTTTGATTTATTATGTCGGAAATGTGACTGGGGATGAAACATTACACCAACCAAACCAGCAGAGAAGTTTTTATTTTTAAAAAGTTTATATGTATGTATGTATGTATGTACGTATGTATGTATTAAAATCCTATTAATTATTTTAAATGTGAAAGTTTGTGAACTCGAAAACCTTTAAATTAATTTGAATGAAATTTGGTAGACAGATGTAGGCATGTGACTCAGTTTAAAATATGGGGTACTTCATATAGGAAAAATTGGTAGTTTTGGTGCTTTTTTATTTTTGTATTATAATTTTTTTTATAAATTAGCACACTTTTTGGGCGGCATGAAATGAGAAAAAAAAACTGGTACTTTTGGTACTTTTTTACTTCTGGTGCTGTTATAATTTTGGAACTTTTTCTCTGGTGAAATTCTCTTAATGGATTTGGATGTAATTTTGTAGACGGATATCATGTGACCCAGCTTATAAATAATCGTTTATAGCAACAATGCTATGACAATTCCTCATATTTTAATTTCGCTATAAAGTACAATACTATTTTAAGTGATAAAAACGAGAGTAATTGGTACTTTGTTTTTTATCATTTTTTACGTTAACTTGCAGTGTACTTCCTGGGGGTAAATTAAAGAAATGATGGTAGGTACTTTTCGTACTATTGGTACTTTTTATTTTAGATTTTTTTTTTTTCAATAACATGCAGTGTGCTTTCTTGGGGGTAATATGAGGAAAAGCTGATAGATACATAGTTTTGGTGTTTTTTGCTTATATTTATGTAGAACTTTATGTTTTTCTATTAATATGTAGCATGAACGCAATCGCGGCCAATAAAATATAATAATAAATAAAACTTCACTGATAAAGTTAACTTTTCATGTATCAATTTCCATGGCCTTGATTAATATTGAAAATGTATTTGAAATTTCTAATTTCCAATCGCAAACAACGTACGTAGTTATACTTTGACACAAATGAAATAATTCAATTCATACATACTACATATGTATATTTTCCAGATTTCTATTACGTATGTACATATGTACATACATAGTATATATATGTATGTACGATTACATGCACATGCTATTTTGCTTTGTGGTATGTCAAGTAAATTTTACTTTTGCTTGGTGATAACAAATTTAATTGCAAAAATATATTTAAATATAATTTCTGGATTATTTCATACATAAGTACATATGCATAATTTGTTTTTATTTGATAACTATCAAATCACACATAAAACACACATACATACATATGTATGTATGTACATACATATATAGATTTTGAAAACTAAATTCAACTCGCGTTTTGGCAAATCAAGGCCAGACTTTAAAAATATTAAACTTTGACATTACATTTTGATAAGGGTGCAAAAATAATACAGAAAAAATAATATTTTGTTAGTATGAAAAAAATGTATCAGAATTTGACTGTTGGCACGCATTTACATATTTAACAATCTATCTATTAAAATTGTACTCAAATAAATTTTGTACACATGACTGCAGTCGCGTAAGTTTCAACTCATTTAATAAAATGTTATAAAAATATAATTTAAATGCGGCGCGAAAACTTATCTTAAAGATTTTTATAAGGACTTTTAAATTTATTTCATCATATATGTATGTACATATGTACGTACTTAGGTATTTATTACGTTACACTAAAAAAAATTATAAAAATCTAATACCTATATAAAATTCGCGTCACGATGTTTGTTATCGAACTCCTCCGAAACGGCTCAACCGATTTTAATGAAATTTTTTATGCTTATTTGGTAGGTATGAGAATAGGTTCTAAGGTATATTTTAAATCGCTAGTGGAACGAGGAGGGGAGGGAGGGGGCAATTTCTGTGTTTCCGAAATGGCTTGACCGATTCTTATGAAATTTTTTATGCATATTCAGTAAGTCTGAGAATCGGCTACTATTTATTTTTCAAACCACTAGGGTCATGAGGAGGGGAGGGAGGGGGTAATTTCTGTATTTACTAAACTATTAACCCAACAGATGGCGCTATGTTTGCCTCATAATTATTTTTGTTGTTGAATGACAGATGGCGCTATTTCCGCATCATAATTATCCTCATGCAGGAGAATCTTCGTCGTTCGTATTTCAAACAGAGCAAAATTATTGTTTGGTATATTTTTCATCGGCGGTCAGCGTCACACACTTGCGTCACACATTTGCTATTTTGTATGGCAAACCAACGTTTGCCGCGTCATCTAGTAAACTACATATACATAAATAAGTTTCACATCATAAAACGTTGGTTATTCCTTTCTTATACAGTGAAACTTCGATTTAACGAATTCCAAGGGTATCCGAAAATACTTCTTTATAGCTATTGCTTCGCTATAAATATAATCAGCAATGCCTTGATATAACGAATATATATATATGTTCCTCTAACTCCCATTGGAGCATAGGGATATAACGAAATTTGAAGAAATACGAAAAAAATTCGTTATAACTATAGTTTTCTTTATTCAAATCTATTTAACATGATATTGCTAATAATCATGAGGTAAATAAGAAATAAAAATACACATTTTTGTTATTGTGGTAATTTTATTAGGTTTTAATAAAATATTGTGTTAATTTTATTTGTTTTCGCAAGTTCCAAATACAGTTATCAATACTTTTTTCGACAAAAGCTAAGCAATCGAACGATCTACGGCCTCAATTATAGATATTGATTTACGCTTTACTTTACTCATTTTGACAAGAATCAAGTCAATACTGATTACATTTGCACACACATTAAGAATTCTTTAGATAACGGCGCTTTATCATTTTGCTTTAAATTTTATTCTTACTTCATTGTATAGAGGCTTTTGTACGAGTACTTCGTTGTATAGAGGCCTTACAAATGCGGTTATAAATACATTTATACTAGGTTCACTCCATGAACCACGATGGCGAACCTATGTGTTCACACGACACATTCTAGATTGGTTCGTAATTGGTTATTTAATATTATTTATTGTTTTTCCATTTTATTTAATTATTTACATAAATATAAATATATATATTTGTTCAATGTTTTTATTAAAATTTAGCACTTATCAATTGTTTTTCTTTGTTGAAATGTTTTTGGATGATAGTAAATTATACGGGTTCGCAACAAGGTTCAAAATGAGACATGTAGGTTCGCTCTCAAAATTTTGTATGGCGAAACATGTAGGTTCAATCAAGGTTGGCCCGCGAACCAAGAATGAGAGTGCGAACCTCTATAATTTCTGTCCGTGTGAACATAGTATTAGACTTCGCTGTTTTTATAACGGGACTTTACCATTTAGGATTTATTCTGATTTTGTTATATTGAGGCATTTGAATAATATTTCGCTATATAGAGGCTTTTTTGTTCAGAATTTATTCGTTATAGCTATAGTGCAATTTTGTATGAAAAACTTTGCAATAGAGGTTTTCTCAAGGGACTCGATAAAACATACGTTATATTGAGTTTTTCGTTATATCGAAGTTTCACTGTAACAATCTGTTTCGCAACAGATTGTACTTTAAGAAAAATTGTTTTTATTTAAAACTGAATAGTAGAAATACTTATGTACATATGTAAGTATGCAACTGCTATATTTTCCCAGGGTATCTTTAAAAAGAACCGGAATATTATTCCTTATATATACAGATTCACATGTAAGTATGTATGTAAGTACATATGTTAGTACATTGCATGTCTTATAAATTTTACAGGCATGTTAATATGTGAGTGCGTATGTACATAACTATATATGTACATACATATGTAGCAACTTTACAAACCTTTATGAATGAAAGTTTTAAATAATGTTGAAAGGCTGCATATATTCAGACATTCTAACATAAATATTGAACAGTATATGTATGTACATGTTTGTTAATTGTTATTATTTAATAAAACAATGTTCCACTGATAATTATATAATATATACATACATATATAAATAAATTAAACTCCAGAATTAGTAATTAAAGGATACTTTGAACAGCTGTTATCAGAAGCAAAGATGCCACATCGGCTTTGGCTGATAACTGCAAAATAACGGCAGTTTAAGGTTTTTCATGCAAAATATATATACGAATAAGTGTTATCATTTGGTATATGCGGTCTACGAATTTGATCTACTATTCACTAATGGAAATATGTTTATATAATTGCTAAAACCTTCAAACTCGCAGAACAACAACAACAACAGTTGCTTTTAAAACATATCAAATTTATACTAAAAGTTAACATATTGAAATTCAATGTGGTTGGATAGCAGAGCTTATTGTGAATTATTGAAAATTATATTTGTAAAACAGTGTGAATACTTCAAAACTAGAAGAAGAAACTGAACGTGGTGTTGAGGTATTTGTTTTCAGGGCTCCCAGATTTCTTTTGAGTCGCATCCCCAATTTGAAAATGTTTATCCCCCAAATTCCCCAAAAAGCAATTTATACTATCCCCAAAAATCCCCATTAAAAATAATACTACTTCAATTTCAATTCACTTAAGTATTAACTTATGAATACTTTATTTGCACCGTAGTTCATTTCTAAGTATATATTTGTATATGTGTTCTAACAAATTAGTTAAGTTAACTGATATAATCAAAAAGTTCGGAGTCCAAATCTTCTTTAGCGCTGTCTGAAGAAATTATTTCGTACATGCTTTTAGAATTAAATAATTTGACCATTTCTGGAGATGGATCGAAAGTTTCACAACAAATTTCATTATTTTTAAAATGTTTAAATATTAATTCTCAACAGAGATTCGAGCAACTCGTACTGAATTTTGTTTCTAATTTTTGTTTTTACCGTGTTCATTGCCGAAAAACTCCTTCTTAACGCAAGAGTTGCTCGTTAATACGCAAAGTAAATTTAATACCAACTCTGCCAGGTCTTTAAACGGCCGTGATCCAGCGGCATCTTGATATGAATAAACTTCTGTCCAAAACATACTTAAGTTGTTTGTTATTTGTATATCAAATAAATCATTCCACCTTATATATGGCATTTTTTTCCACTGTGACTCAAATATATCTCTTGGAACATTTTCATTTGACGCTGGATGTAGTATTTTCATGATTGAACTAAATTTGGGTTGTCCTAATGGGTTGCAACACATTTTTGGAGAAAATTGGTTACATGTTTTGAAAATGTTGAGATTTGATGGAAAACGTTTTAGCATTTGTTTCAATAAACTTTTTAGGTATAAAAAACAAGTTCTCTTTACTTTTAATAACAGCGTCGAAACTACAGACTTATAAGTCGGAGACTTTTCTTATTAAAATGTACATACGAAAAAATTAGAGACTCGTTGTTCAGGGTTTATTTTCTTGTACACATACGGCTGCTAGATGTTGCTTCTTACCTTTTTTTAATAACAAAGTTTTTTTACCACAATAAAAATACTTATGTACTCAAAAACGGACAATTAGAATATGTTGATATTAAAATAATAGTCCAAAAAATAAACCAAATTATATAAACAAAATAAAATTCCCTAAAAAATCTCATAAATTTCCCAAAGCATATAAATTATTCTCAATGAATTCCCCAACCCCAAACCAAATTTTTCATATCCATTTTGAAAAAAAAATCCCCGATGTGGGGATAAATCACCTAATCTGACAACACTGTTTGTTTTGGTTTTCATTAAAATTTTTTTTAGAAGAAACTATTGAAAATGAAAATAACGCGTTATAAAAAATCACATAAAACTTTAATGTTTTTTGTCAACCATTTCCATTATCATGAGCCGTATCAAGTGCTTGTGGATGCGACATTTTGCCAAGCAGCCTTAAAGGTAAGAAAGTAATAATAAAGAAGATGCAGCTAGGTACTTGATTGTGTGACAATGAACATTGTCGAAAACATAAATTCTTAAGTACTTCCGAATAAAATGTTATAACATAAATGATAATTAATTGTATTTTCCAGAATAAAGTTATTATTGAAGAACAAATAAAGAAATACTTTCAAACACAAGTTAAACTTCTGACCACACAATGCATTATATTAGAAGCTGAATCTTTGGGAGCACCTCTTACGGGAGCTACACAAATTGTGAAGCAATTTTTCGTTCACAAATGTGGACATGAAGGAAAGCCGGTAACTGCCGCCGAATGCATTAAGCAAATGGTGAGAGGGTTAACCACATTATAGAAATCTTTCTGAATAATTACTTTTTTAATTTTAGACAAAAGATTCCCGATATATTGTTGCAAGCCAAGATCGTGTATTACAAGGTAGCCTGCGAAAAGTACCTGGTCGTTGTTTACTTTATCTTCATAAAGCAGCACCAGTGCTTGAGGCTCCATCAGAATCTTCAAGAAAATGGGTAAACAAAAAGGCAAACAATCTGTTACCTCAAGAGGCCGAAAAGAAAATTGGTTTTATGATGCAAAAAGAAGGATTAGTAAAAAATACCGATGATCAGCCTAAACGTAAAAACAGAGGGCCAAAAAATCCTAATCCTTTGTCTTGTAAAAAGAGCAAAAAGCAAGCACGAGTTGAAGACCAACAAAGGAAGGATAAAATTGCCAACAAGAGTAAAACCGATATGAAACCTAAAAGAAAACGAATTAAGCTGCCGGTGCATATCAAAGAAGTTTTGAAAAACAATAGCTGATAACGGAGGAATGTATATTGTGATTTTTTTGCTAGTGCAGAAAAACAATGTAACATAAAAATAAATGTATTTGTAATGAAATGTCTAGATCATGGCACAATTAATTAATTCGGCCATGGACTAGATAATTTAAACGTTCAGTTTCTTATTTTACTTTATTCATTACATTATGCGTATGAAAACTAATGATATTTAGCAAATTCCAGCATTGGATATTAGATTATAGTGTAAAAGTCCCTTAAGAGCGAGATCTACTCCATGAAAAGTAGCCCTAAACTTATAAATTACACCAAAATAGGAAAAAGGACCCCAAAAATAATATTTGTTGTTTTCAATGAAAAAATTGTTTGTTTATGATTAAAGAAATACATTTGCTGATTGGCTTATTTTATATTTTTACTTCATAAGTATATAAATGATATTACGTAAGTTTTAATATATTAATTAGCAGATCTTTATCAAATATATAAAAAAAAAGTTAAATTTTGCCTTCTCTTATTTTATTCAAAGTATTTCGAGTCAAAAACTGCTTCATTATAATAGTTAATAGCGTGTATCGTGATACATAAGCTAGAAAATTTACAGGAAATAGACCACACCATGATAATTCTATTTTATTTGCCAATGCAGTTGCGAATAGGAAACCACATCTTTCAATAGTTAAACGCTTTTGATGCTTGGTACTTAGGCCTACTTTATTATTAAGTTGGGCGGTGAAAGCTTCTTTTAAGAAATCTGTAGCTACTGGACCGGGATTAAAAATAGTTACATCCAAAGATGGATGCTCCATAGATAAACATTGCAAATAAGCATTCAAAGCATGTTTAGCAGCACAATAGCTGGCTGAGAAAGGTACAGTTGTGACGCCCGCAACGCTTGATGTTGCTGCTATATGACCTTTGCCACCGGCTTGTTCCAAAAAGTAGTGTACAACCAAACGGCTTAAATGTAACAGAGAAAATACATCCAATTCGAAAAGTTCTCTATCCACTTGTATATCAATGTCCTCCCAATTAGCCCGTTGCGACCGGCCTGCATTGTTAACTAAAATGTCTAACTTGCCAAAGTAATTTAAAACTTCCAAAAAGCATTTGTTGTGATTTTCCAACTTTAGCATATCCATGGGTAACACCAAAACATCTTTCGCAGCTAACAATCCTTTCGCTTCAGTCAGACATTCCTTTTTAACTTCTTCTAAAAGAGCCTCACGCCTTGCAGATATCGCTAATTTTACACCATGACGTGCCAGATTTATCGCCAAGCCCTTGCCAATGCCACTTGATGCTCCAGTTATCCATACCACCTGACCACGTAAGGTGGAAATATTATGACCAAAATGGATTTTCAACCAAAGTGCTACATTACAGTCCATAAAGATCCATAGAATAAAGTATATAAAAAAATAAGCAAGTACGGACAAACCGAACAATTCAAAGAAGTTCATAATAAATCTACATGAAAATAACAACTCGTTTGATCTTTGCACAGAAATAAATTGTGTATATTTGTTATAATAAACCAAAAAGTTTAGACTTTGAAATGAAAATAAAAGCTTGATAAGGAAAATCGACAAAAATAACATTGGAAAGTAAGACAGAGTTGTTCTTTTCTTTAATAAAAGCAGAGAATTTAACGCGTGTGAAGAAAACAACATGGAGTTATCAAACCGGCAGTTAATGTTTTTATGTTTTTCTTATGAAAAATGTAAACAAAAAGTGAAAAAAAATTACGACTTTGAATGCAATAATTTTAAAGTAATATTTTAATAAATTAAAAATATTAAAATGAGAATATATAGAAAAATTCCTGTAGTATCAGATTTTATGACTGTCATTATGGACATTTTAATTATAACGAATATATCCGGAGGTTTCTTCGAACAATTTTCAAAACACTATTTCATTGATATCTCAGAAACTAGAGAGGGTGCGCATATGACACTACACGCAATCGAATGAGGTTGAAAATACGCATCGATTGTGGTTTCAACTATTTTCCCGGAGGTTTTCTGAGAAAAGTTGTATACCTATCAACATTTTTTTTACAAAGAAAAACACTTTTAGTAATTTGCAAATAACTCATAAAGTAGAAGGGGTGCGCATATGACACTACACACAATCGAATGAGGTTTAAAATACACATCGATTGTGGATTCAACTATTTTTCCGGAGGTTTTCTGAGAAAAGTTATATTCCATCAAAAATTTGAAAATCGGAAAATGATTTTTTGGTTTGAACCTATTGGGCAGCACTGTTCAATATTTTAGCGAACACGTTTTGTTCTGAGTTAACATATTGACTTGGCAGTACTTGTAAGCAAAACATATCGCACCCTAAATACAAAAGGGTCACAATTCGATTGCGTATTTTCAACCTCTTTCGATTGCGTGTAGTGTCATATGCGCACCCTTTCTACTTTGTGAGTTATTTGCAAATTACTAAAAGTGTTTTTTTTTTTTTGTAAAAAAAATTTTGATAAGTGTACAACTTTTCTCAGAAAACCTCCGGGAAAATAGTTGAAACCAAAATCGATGCGTATTTTCAACCTCATTCGATTGCGTGTAGTGTCATATGCGCACCCCTTCTACTTTATGAGTTATTTGCAAATTACTAAAAGTGTTTTTTTTTTTTTTTTTGTAAAAAAAAATGTTGATAAATATATAACTTTTCTCAGAAAACCTCTGGGAAAATAGTTGAAACCACAATCGATGCGTATTTTCAACCTCATTCGATTGCGTGTAGTGTAATATGCGCACCCTCTCTAGTTTCTGAGATATTTGCAAATTACTAAGTTTTTTTTTTTTTGTAAAAAAAATGTTGATAAGTATATAACTTTTCTCAGAAAACCTCTGGGAAAATAGTTGAAACCACAATCGATGCGTATTTTCAACCTCTTTCGATTGCGTGTAGTGTCATATGCGCACCCTCTCTAGTTTCTGAGATATCAATGAAATAGTGTTTTGAAAATTGTTCGAAGAAACCTCCGGATATATTCGTTATAATTAAAATGTCCATAATGACAGTCATAAAATCTGATACTACAGGAATTTTGCTATATATTCTCATTTTTATATTTTTAATTTATTAAAATATTACTTTAAAATTATTGCATTCAAAGTCGTAATTTTTTTTCACTTTTTGTTTACATTTTTCATAAGAAAAACATAAAAACATTAACTTCCGTTTTATTATTATTATTACGAATAAACGTAATGAGGGAATTTCGTACTAACCAGCACTGTTTCATTGTAGAATAAAAATTGAATTAAAAATTAATTCTCATATTCTATTTCTGTTGAAAACTGGCTAAATAGTTGATATTCTTCTCACTTAGTATCCACTTTACGAAAATTGTAAAGATGGACATTTGAACGCTGATGAGAGGTGTAGCGGCCACTGATACGTTCTGCTAAAAACTGATTGGATATAAATAATAATATTTTCCAACACAAAAAAACTCTTAGTAATTTTGAATTTTCATTAATTCAATAAAACTGAACTTGAGCCTGATAATATTACTTTTCATAATTTTAATAATATTTAAATAATAGTCAAAATGGATATGGAAGTGGTAGCACCTGAACAATTTAAAAAATTTACATTTTCCTTTGTCTACAGTTTGAAATGTATGCCAAAGTCGCTGTAAAAGTTACAAATTTTAGAATTTTGAATTTTACTTATTTATTCTATAAATTGTGTTTAAAGTGGCCATATTTTTACTTATTTTTATATTTATATAAATTATTTTTCACATGTTAACATTTTCGCGCATATATATAATTACTAAAATGTAAACAAACGTAGAGCAGCTCCTTAAATGCAGACTTGTCAGCTTATTTTTTGTTTATAGAAGGGTAAATCTATCACTAAAATATTCAATTTTATTTTTGGTTTATTAAACGTATAATAGGCTATTAAACGCTTATGAATACAACTTTAAGCAATTTTCCTTAAAACCGCTTCACAAACCTTCAATAACTTTTTATGCATACGGCTGTTAATATGTAAGTGAATGTCTGTTTTCTGAAGAAAATCCACTTGTTTAATTTAGGTTTTACTGTGTGGACTAAACTTGATATGTTTAATTTTTGGCTTCGAAAAGAGTATGATAATAAATAAATCTCTATTCTTATAAAATAGTCAAAGTGAGAAGGCATAATTATATTTTATTTACATAACTTGAATATTAAATATATTACATTACAATCCAAGGCACAATGTGCAGCTGTTATTTCCCTCTTGATGTTGATACGTTTCTTTTGGTTCCTGACTGGCGTTGACGGGAAAGAAATGTTTGACCTTGACCCATTAAAATGGCCAGCTTGCCATCAATAGATTCACGCTGAGCATTAACAGTTAACCTGCAAAATAAAATAAGATACCTTGATAACATACATATATGCATGTAGAAATATTGACTGCAAATTTTATAATTCTACATATGAAAATTAATATTTTCAGGCTCAAAAAAAATTTTTATAATTTTCATTCGAAGGGTATTCTTTTTACAAAATGGTTTTAGATTGATTGATTTATTTTAAGAAGTTCCGATCATTACAATCAAAAAGGCTCAAAATACAAAAATCCCTAGTGAATACCACCAGTAAAAATGCTGCCTATAAGCATAATAATAGAATATATATATATATATATATATATATACATCTATTAAATTAACAAATATTTGAGCAATTGATGAAAATATTTAAACATTAATTTAAAACTATTTCAAGTAATATTTATAATATTCAGAATAAACAAGTGCTTAAATTCTATTTATTTAGTGGTTATTACTTGGGCGTTATCAAAAGGAGCCAACATATCACAGCCATTTTAAAATTTATTAAGAAAATTTATTTATTGAGCCATTTGATGGTAAACAAAACATCAGTCATCAACGACAAAACCAACAAGAGAGCTATTGAAGTAATAGGAAATTTTTCAAAGTGAACATTCGGCACGATGGATATGATGCCAAAAAATTTTATCTAATCAACCACCAAATAACAATGAACAAATCTACGTGAACTTTAACTTAATTCACAACGGCAGCCAAAGATGTGATTACCACAGTAAACTTAAAGTCGAAATTCAACGAGCTCCTGCCAATCATAAACGCCCAACTATTGAAAGTGTATCACTGTCAATCTAAAGAATTGCCCATTTTAAGTGACTTGTAAATGAACAAGCTACACACGTTCATCCTAGACAGCCATACTATAAGCAATACATTGACACGTTTATCGACACCCTACACCAAGTGGTGCAAGTATCAGTATTTCAAGACGACAAAAGTTTGTTAATAAAAGTTAATATCCCACTGCCCGTACATATTCAGGTCATCGAGTATATCTATTAACAACATTCCTCAATCAAAATTGGGACGTGTTACCTACAATATCCGTATAATATATTACAGAAGCTACAAATAGGCCATCGTTCTCCTTACCCATGAGGACTACACCAATTGTGTGAGCGTAGCTGCAAACACCACTTTAATTTCTGTATGCCAATATAATAAGCCAATCTAAATTACAGGAACAACAGAATGTGTAATGGAATTGCTGCATCATAATTAAGATGGTGGCCAGAAACCAATGGCTTTATAACCGCGGTGCCCGCAAGTTCCTTATGGAAGAGCAAACACCAATACATTTAAAGAAAAACAAATTTTTATTCAAAATTTTTTGTTGTAAAAACAAATACATGCAAAGAAAACACAAAAAATATATTTCATATATTTATTTCATATCATAAGTTAAACAAAAACAAAATATACATTGATGATCGCTGTCGTCAATGTTTACCAGCAAAGCATACGAAAGTGTTTTTGCTTTGCTCTTGCGAGTATACAGTGAAGAACGACAAAAAAAAAACTAATAAGACAAAGTTGTTTGTGTATTTCTCATTGAGGTTGCTGAAAGATGTATGAGTATATTAAAACACACACCCTATAGCTAAGAGTATTACAAAAACAAATGAGCATGAAGAGTATAGGGCCTGGGCATCAATGCTTTATAACATCAAAAACCATCTTATTTTAAATTTCAATTGCAATGAACTGTATTATACTACTAAATTGAAAGGGATAGGGATATTGAAAATTGTGCAAGCTTACCAAGTAAGTTCAAAGCAGCTAAGATTGTCATATGAAAAAGGGACGTACAATCAGACTAGAGACGAAAGCTCAGAAGTTTACCATTCTCGTTTCTTTGAATCTCTAAAACTCAAGTTGAAAAGTTTAAATATAAACAACGAGCAACTGAAAAGGTATAAACCGTCCAACCTTAAGATTGGTAATCATAAAGAAAGTAGAACTATTCTAGCGGAGGAGAAAAATTGAAGGGAGAACCGTATATTAAAACAATTCATCGCTTCTCATTATTATTATTTTCTAGGAGCTCTTTAATAGATATACTACTCATTATTGGCGCTATCATCCTAATCAGCAGAAGAAAAAACAACTGCAAATCGAAAGAAGTCGAGTTAAACGTCACCTATATAACTACTGAGACACCCAGCTCCGAACAGGCAGAGAACGACAGAAACCCGATCACACCTCCAAAATTGTTACGAAATGCATCTAGCAAGTCAACTAAACATCCAAGTAATTTTACCTTTGCATGCATAGATATAGTTTCGTAAAATGAAAAATAATAACAAAAAAAAGTTCAATGTAACTTAAGGTAGAGTAAACACAATAATAACAATAATTTGTTGTAAATGTTAAATTTTATTATATTGTGGCAACTTTGTATGAAAATGTACAAAAGAAAAAAATAAATAAAAAAGAGAGAAAGTCCCTGTCCAGATTTGCAATTTTATTAGCTGCAATTCTTGGTTTTTTAGGTGAGAGAGGTAAGAAGCTTGGGGAGGGGTACAGAGATTCATGTGCTCGGCAATTCTCTTTTGCCTTGCAATTCGCACTGGGTTCTATGTGTATTTGACGTTTTATTGTATTTCTTTAATTATATGAAAAACAAAATAAAACGAAAATTAAATTAATATGTGATGCATTACAATTTTTTAAGTTAAAAATATTGAAAATAAATTTTGCTGTGGTGGTGTAAATACAAAAATTGCAAAATTAGATTTTTATAATGTGGACACTTATGCAATTTCAAAGCAGAATTTTAAAGAATTGCAGCCAATAAAATTGCAAATCTGGACGGGGACAAAAGAAGAAGATATAGAACAAATAGACAATCATGTAAACTGCTGGTAAGGGAAGAGAGTTTGGTAGATATAGATAAGTAGTCAGTCTAAGAAGTGAAGTCCGAGTAATAAGACGTAATAATAAATAACGAATAAGTACAATATATAAAAAAAAAACTTATTTTTATTACTTACTACAATATTAATGTTAAGTCCTAATTTTATATTAAACTAGCTGAGCGCCCCGGCTTCGCACGGAAGCTATTTACTTTTATAAATTTCGATTTACCTAATCAAACCACATCACGACTTTCACGAACAAAAATAGCGACTTTATTGATAAAATTCATACTATATCAGTAAGAAAAGCTAAATATATGCTTATGGATACAATTTTGATCCTGTTGATATATAAAATTAAACTTTTATAATACGTTATATGAACTTAGGTATTTTGAAAAATCGCTATTAGAAATATAATGAAAAAGTGGAATATTATCGAAACGTAAATATTTTAAAATTTTGTCTTACATATAACAACTATTTGAGGGTGGTGTTGGCCGAAGTGGGGCCTGGGTTCAAACCCTGGCCAGAGCAAGTCAATCAACATCATTAATTTCTCTAATGCACATAAGTGAGACATTGTGTTAATTCTTGTAGGACTATTTAAGTGATGAAGGCATAGCACTGGTCACTAAAAAACCGTTCCAGGCTAATGTACACAACATCGCCCTCCTTCGTCGGTTAGCAAAAACATCGGCGAAGTAAAACAATTAATAAATTGCCTGCTAATACAGCTTGAAACATACTATTTTGCATATGTAAGTTATTAAAAATATGATACGATCCATTTTAGTTATACAAATGAACATCTTATTTATTTATTCTTGGGAGTTTATAATGAGAAAATTAGCTTATTCTAAAGTTTTTTTATAATTATTAATTTCCAATATAAAGTTGACACAATTTCAATTTAACAGTTTTTATTCTATTGCAAAATTCTAGTTTGAAATGTTTGTTGTTGTTGCTGTTATATTAGTGTGGATTATTGTTCTTAAATTATTAAAGGGATTCAGTGAATGTGCTAAATTTTATTTCTACAAATGTATGTCTTTAGAAACTTATTGGTTCTTGAGCAGCTCCAGGATAGTGTCCGTACCACGTAATTCCCAACGACTTAAGCGTACGCCTTCAGAATCTTCTTTGTTAGAAAAAAAAAATATACGGCACTCTGCCTGCATATTTATTGTTGCCTTTAAATTCATATGTACATACATACATACATTGTCTTTATTATTTGTATGTAATTTTTTATTATTTTCGTTTATTTTTATATATCAAACGAATTGATAGTGATTTTGACAATTTTAAAGAAAATAGCTAAAACAATTAAAATTTCTTATGTGGCAATACTTTGAAAAACGTAACTACATTCGACCGAAAGCTGTCGATATCGTTGAACCCAAATTGATTAGACTTCGAGCGGTTGGCTTTCGATCGCTTAGATTTTCTTTCGACATCGTTGAACAGGCAGTAAAGGTATAAACACATTCGCTACAGCAGACTACACGAACACAAGAACACAAATGCTGCTAGCTACCGTTGTAGCCGTTTAGCAGCTACTTAATTATTTTGGATACGACAGATACACAGTAAACAGCTGATTTTGAATTGTTGCAACGATTCATTTATGTACATACTTATATTACAGTGGTGCATGTTCAGCGCTTTTACTTTTTTAAAGTTCGCTGGGGCGAGTTGAATACTGCGAATTGAATTCGCCACTCACATCACTTTGTATGGATTCGCTTTGACTGAAAAATTCATCTCATGGATCTCCTTTGGCTCCGGAGTTACGGGGTTCAAAACTTATTTATTATTGGCCATAACTCCTAGAATATGGAATGGATATAAGCGATGTGGATATCACTCTAAACTTATTGTTCGGAATTATTTAATTATTTTTATACAATGTATGAAAAGTATTTTATGTTATATAATGCTTTTAACTGCATACAATGTCTTGTTTGTTGTTTCTGTCTTGTATGCTGTTTCTGCAACGACTAAATAAAATAACGAAATTAGTAACAGCAAATTTTTTCTGCCTGTGTGTTTATCTTTTTCGCTCACTTACACAACATTAGATTTATCTTGATCACCCCTGATCTAATGTTAAAATAATAAATCATATACATACATACATAGGTATTTAGATAATATATAACGATAAAAATGTATATTCCAGGCTGCTGCAAAATTTGCTATATGAGTATTTAAATAAGAATTGAAAAATTAGCTATTACTGTCTTAAATACTTAACCGGTTTTAATCAAAATGAAGTCAGTTGCTGCGAAATTCAAACTGATGGGGTAAGACCACTCGCTAAGGATATTATTATTATTTTTTAATTCTTATAGCTATTTTCTTAGAAAGTACAATGTAGTAAAATGTAGTCAGTATGTGTTATGACAACAAATTTTCTTACTCACCTATAGAATGCAACGGACATGAGATTTTCCTCCACAGTTGATAGTTTTGCTTTTGCATATTGTTCAGGGTCTTGAAGATTTTCGACCGAAATAACATCAGCGATTACTAAAAGTAAAATATAATATTAAAAATTATTTAATTTCTATTGTGCAATTCAAACTAGTACAAGTAGAAGATTATTTAAAAAAGTATGAAGATCTTTATTTTCGCTTAATAATATTAAAATACATATGTGTCAGTTTTAGTTAAAAGGGACCTATTGAGGAAAAAATCGATTTTTACTTTTTTGGTGATTCTTAAAATAGACAGTACGCTCTTTCTAATGCAGCAAACCGCAATTTTTTACTGCATTACTTTTGTCAGAAGTAAGCTTTAAAATACACCTTTGATAAGAAATGAAAAAGATAATTGATCTAATTTACTTGAAACTCGCCTTTCGGGGGTTCTCGGTACCGACGATTACGAATCTGGTATTAAATTTTAGAAATCCTAAATGGTGTATTAAATTTTTTTTTAATTGATCAGATTTGTCTAAAATCATTACTTACAGGAGTGACGAGTTTCAAACAAATTATATAATATTACAAAAAAATAGTCCGCCATATTTGATCCGCCATTTTGAATTTTCAAAATACAATACTAGATACGTAATCAGCGACCCCCAAAACCCCCTTATAGCGGGTTTCGAGCTATAAAAGCTTGCAGGCGTTTCAAAATTAACTTGTTAACTTCAAAATCGTTTTTCCCCAAAAGTCATTTTTTGCCCATATGTCCCTTTTAACTGAAACTGACACATATAAAATGTAATAAAATTGTGTATCAGCATCACCATTTAAACACTAACCCCCCTTTATTCATAAACGATGATTACAGCTATTGTGGTTTTATTGACAAGTTTGCATCTATGTTTTCCGATATATCGAAATGAAACATCAATTTTTTTATGCATCGGAAAAAACCTCAATATATTTAAGAATTGGTAAGCCATCATCTCAACACATGTAACACAACTGTTTACATGTGCAAAGTTAAAAGAAAAGCTATTGAAAATCCAATACACTTTTCATAAATAAATCTTACATGCATAAATGTTGCAGAATTATCAAGGATTACGAAGTTTAAAAACTATATGTATCGTTTTGAAACTAATATTTGAAATATATGTATGTACGTAACTTTCCTAAATAAAAAACAGAAGTAAATGTATAACGAAAAACGTAATGCTTTAAATAACTAATACGCGCTAAGTTAGACACACTGCAAGAAAAATAGTTAAACTTATGTGTATGGAGTTAAATACAACAACTCAATTGGGTCGCAAACGTCGCCTGAAGTACAAACAGGTTGACCTAAAGTGACAATAAAAATGAAAGCGGTGTTTTGTTGGCAGTTATTATTATAATAAAATCCTAGCTGATCCTTTTTTGAAGATAAGTGGATTTTCGCTTTTCCGTAATTTTTCATCAACCAAATTACTTTCCTAATGGTCATTTTGGCAATATCGAATTCAATAAATTCTGGTTTTAAAAATTTTGAACAAATTGTTATAAAAACCAACATCCTCAATACCATCGCCTTGAAATAATCGAAATATGGAGAAGAAAACCGCCAAGATACATAAACATATATGTAAGTATATGTATGAAAGAAAAGGGTAAAATAAAGCATAGTTGATAATAGGTATACTGAAAATGAAAAATCCCCAAATCCCTCCCCACAATAATCTGTCCCCAAAAACCAGCTGAAATCCCCAATTTGGGGAGAAATCCCCACACCTGGCTACACTGGTTGTATGTAGTGAGTTACACACTACCGCTAACTAAGACAAATTAAAATATGATACCAAGGCAAAAAAATGTGGCAATTGCGGTGAAACCATACTTCTAACTATAGGGGCTGGCTGCCCTCTTTATTCTTTTTTTAAGAGTTTGTCGAACAGAAAAAGTAATTCTATTCCCGCGCAGCCTAACATACCTTTATACTACCCACAGTTACCTCAACCAGAATCAATATTCAAACGTTTTCAGGTCTAACACGACTATTGCGCAACAACAACTTAATAGTAAATTTTCATACGCTAGTATTTTAAAAAGCAACCAGACTACGGCGCAAAAAACCGTACCAGTAAATGAAAATTCGGGGTCTAATTTTAGTCGTGTGCGTCACCAAGCTTAAAATCCAACATTGAAAATGACTGCATAAATGCACAATGAGGCATTGGTCATGATAGAAGACATGTGTCTCTTGATGGCTAATAAAAATTTGTCGCACTTGGGCATGACATCACCTAATCGTCCAATGCACGATGCTTTCAATCACGAATTGCAAAGAGAACAACAATACGACACCGAAGAATTAACCAAATTAGTTCGTAGAAACGTACCGAAATTGAATCAGCAACAAAAGACAGCGTACGACTCTTTGATGCAATCTGTGAACAATGGAACTGGTGGTATTTACTTCCTGGATGCTCCCGGAGGAACTGGAAAAACTTTCTTAATTGCATTGCTTTTAGCAACGATTCGATCGCAGCATGAAGCTGCCCTGGCATTGGCTAAATCAAAATTAGCAGCTACCTTGTTAGAGGGTGGGCGAACTGCGCATTCGGCCCTGAAATTGCCCCTAAACATGCAAATTAATGAGTCACCAACTTGCAACATCGCCAAAAACAGCGCGATGGCGAAACTTCTACAGAGATGCAAATTGATTGTTTGGGACGAATGCACGATGGCCCACAAAAGGTCATTAGAGGCGTTGGACAGAACTTTGAAAGATCTTTGTGATAATCCAAACATTTTTGGTAGAGCCATGATTCTGTTGTCCGGTGATTTTCGTCAGACTCTTCCAGTTATTCCACGATCAACTGCAGCTGACGAACTAAACGCGTGCTTAAAATCATCAAATTTGTGGCGGCATGTTAAGACCATCAGATTGACAACTAACATGCGAGTGTTTTTGCAACAACATCAAACTGCAGGTGTGTTTTCGAAGCAATTGTTGGATATTGGTGATGGAAAACTTGCAGTTGACATCTCTACCGGATTTATAATATTGCCCACTAATTTGTGAGTGAGGATGTTTTGATTCCGCGCATTCCGATGATTCCCACGGACTTGCCATTCCAGTTTAAATGATTGAAATTCCCCGTGCGTCTGGCCTTTGCGATGACCATCAACAAATCACAAGGTCAGTCGTTAGAAGTTTGCGGGATAAACTTAGAGTTTCCATGTTTCGCGCATGGACAGCTGTATAAGGCATTTTCGCGTGTTGGCAAGCCATCATCTTTGTTTGTTTACGCGCGAAAACAAAACGAAAAACATAGTTTACCACAAAGCTTTACATTGAATGTTAACCAAATTTTTTTCACGTAAATAAAAGACATTGATTTCATTTGAATTACAAACCCACACAGCATGGCCAATATTGCCGATCTCATTAAATTGAATTTGGGAGGTTAATCATAATTAGTTTTAGGTGGTACGAAGTTCACACACTTTTCACACTTCTACAATACATTCGCTTTTTTATATAACACCCAAAATATGCACTAGAAATATTTTGTTTGGCAAAACAATGTTTGCCGGGCCAAACTTACTACTGGACCGATCGTCATAAAATTTTCAGAATAGACAACATGGACTGCTTTATGTTGCATGCTCGCGTGTAGGAAAACCCACCGATTTATATGTGTATGCTCCTGATGGGCAAATGTATATCTTAAAGCATTGCAATTATTAAATTAAATAAATAAATTTTTGTAAATAAATAAATACTTTTAATTTTATTTTATAACGAGGGGGTAGCGAAGCACACCGGGCTCACCTAGTATATATATATATATACAAAACAAAATTCTACACATGAATGACATAATTTAATATACTTATATATAAATAATGTATATATATATATATAAATTATCAATATATATATATATATATATATATATATATATATATATATATATATGTATATATATATATATATATATATATATGTATATATATATATATATATATAATAGTTCTTAAATAAAGTAAAATACATAAAAAAAAAAAATATATATATATATATATATAATAGTTCTTAAATAAAGTAAAATACATTAAAAAAAAAACTGTTTTTCATTAAAGTTAGTTAAAGTGCCAACATTCAAGTGAACCAAAAACAAATAGCACATTTTTGGACTTTTTTATAAGTTACTCAAAAAAAGTTCTTTAGTTAAGAAACCACTATTGTCATGATTTTTTTATATCTCAAGATGTCTAGCTTCCATTTCAATTTTAAAATTCTGCAATCGGTTAAAAGTTGCAAAAGATACAGGCTGCTGAACATGGAATTTTTAGTGCCTTTAAATAAGTGAACCGGAGTGTATATCCCTGAATCACTACAAATTTGTTGGTAGTGAAATATTGGAAAAGAAAAATATATATAAAATAAAGTGTTATTGTTCTTTTTATATATAAGTTGAGCTTTTACTGAAAAAAACAGACTTAATAATATAAAAAAAAAGATTAAAGAAATTAGAACATCTATTAAATTTATTTATTTATACTATTTTTGCCATTCAAATGATTCCTTACCATTTGCAATTCGAGGATCCATGCTCTTAATAATCTCTTTAGATCTTTCTATACTTTTTCTGTATTTAGACTCCAGCAATTGTAGGTCCTGCTCTCGAGTGGTGAGTGTATTTTCCAACTGAGTGATTTTATTTTGAAAGGCAGCGTTTTGATTGATGGTTTCATCTAGTTGAATTGCTGAAATACATTAAAATAATTAAAAAAGAAATTATAATTATTTGTAACTTTTAAGTACTGTCTATAAGAAAAGCTTCCTTTCTTTTCCAAAAGGTGAGCTTGCTAACACAGCTGACTAAGTTCGATTTTTATTTTACTAACTTTATATTCATAATAAGTATTGGCGTTTTCTTTTCTGACAAAAGTGTTGCATTTATGCTACATTATTTTATTTTCGTGATTCATTCTAAAAAATTTGTAATATATTTAAAAGCGATTTCGTTCTTTTCTAAATATATTGCACCAATAAATGGCATAAATTGGCCCCCTACAATCAAGTCAGGGTAAGATACTACCCTTTTTACATCTTTGTTAAGTACCTTTTTGGTACTTTTCGCTTAAGCAAAAAACTTATAATTAAAAAGTGAAGAAGATTTGAACCAAAAGTTTTAATAAATACTTTTAGAACACTATCCTAAAGAATGGAAGGTTTCGCTAATTACTATGATACCAAAGCCCGGCAAGGATCATACAAAGGTTGAATCCTATCGGCCTATTAGTTTACTGTCTAACATTTCAAAACTATTTGAAAAGCTGTGTATGAGCAAGCTGATGCCTATAGTGACTAGTAATGGATGTATTCCAGATCATCAATTCGGTTTTTGCAGACAACATAACACAATTGAACAAACTCACAGACTTGTGAATGTCGTTAGAGACACTTTTGAAAAAAAGAAATACTGCTCTGCGCTCTTTATTGATGTCTCACAAGCTTTCGATAAAGTATGGCACGAAGGTCTTTTCAACAAATTAACACAAAATCTACCAGAAAACATCGTAAAGCTCTTAAAAAGCTATTTAATGGAACGTAAATTTGTAGTTAGGTAAGGCAATTTTTTAAGCCCTCCGCAGTCGAGTCCCTCAAGGCAGTATCTTCGGTCCCTTACTTTATTTAATATTCATATGCCTCTAACTTACCGTTAAACAGTAACATTCATACATCAACATTTGCGGATGATACAGCCTTTCTAAGCGTTCCCGAAAATCCTGTAGAAGCTTCCCGCAACTTACAAGAATATATATCCAAACTGGAAAAATGGCTCAAACAATGGCGTATAAAAGTTAACGAGCAGAAATGTGCACACGTCACTTTTACGTTGAGCAGGGAAACATGCCCGCCTATAAAAATTAACACCGAGACTATACCACAACACACTGTAGTCAAATATCTAGGCGTTCATCTTGATCGTCGTTTAACATGGAAATGGCATATAGACGCAAAGTTAACACAAATGAAACTAAAAGCAGCTCAAATGAATTGGCTTATTGGAAGAAACTCTATACTAAGCCTTGACTGTAAACTTCTCTTATACAACGCGATCCTGAAACCAATATGGTCCTATGGAATCCAGTTATGGGGCACTGCCTCAGCATCGAATGTCGAAAGAATTCAAAGGCGACAGAATAAAATCCTACGTACAGCAGCCCTTCTGGTATGTCAGAAATCATCGAATTCATAAAGATCTAGACGTTCCGTTGGTGAAGACAGTATTTTCAAAACACGTGAAAAAATATATAAAAAAACTTGACTTGCACCCAAATCCACTCGCGCGCAATATTCTTCATTATAGAGGCCACACCCGGCTGAAAAGAAGGGATACTCTTTTTCTCAGCCGTTCACGAGAGATGTAAAACAACAAAAATTAACCGTTGAAATTAAAAATTTTGTTTAGCATTGGCTAAACTAACATTTAATATTTTTTAGATTTAAGATTTGAAAAACTTATTGATAATTTAATTTATAATTAAAGATTCAATAAATAATAAAAAAAAAAAAAATTGTCAATAAAGATATAATAAAAACTCTACATTAATAATAACTCTTTTAAGAAAATAAAAAATAATTGAAAAATAATCCAATTTATGTATTAATTATTAATTTTCATGAAGACATTCAATTTACAATTGGCTTTGCTTATATTTTGTTTGATATATTTAGGTACAATTTCATTATTTTCCGCAAGGGGTGATTGCGAATGTACATATACAACTTGCACGGGCTGTGTTATTATTTTATTACATATGAATATATGACTTTACAATGTGAATACCCCAAATATTTATAATGTCTATTTTGGACATGAATAGAAACCTACTTCTTTTTAATTAAAACCCCTTTATGTAAGTAAATTTAAACCAATGTTTGTATTTTTTATGTTAGCTACTTAATAAATTATTTTTTAGCTCAAACTGCTTTGAAAAACCAACCTTTGGCCCTTCGTACTACAAATTTCACGGGGGCCAAAGTTTGGCACTTTCTGACAAAATTTAAATCTTTAATAAGTATAAGTTGCAAGCGTGACTCAAAATATAGGACTTTGTGTAAAACAAACTGCTTTAACAAGTTTTAATAAATGCATTCGATTATAAAGTTCTATATCTTAAACTTGAAGTCTATAGTCTCACTTAGTAAACAAGAAAATTCGTATCAAAATTGCAATCCAGTCAAAAGTTATAGATTTTTTACCGCCTTCTCACGAAATGGTTCACTGTCCGCTGCAGATCGAACAATAGTGTATAAGTCAGGGTTTAAAAAAACTATTATATTTACTAAAAATAGCCCACATATTTCATGGTTTTTTGTGAAAACTAGAAAAATATTTACCTGATAACACATACATTTATAGTTTTCAAAAAAATGTTTTATACTTGCGAACTAAATAATATATTAAATAGCTTAGGAAATGTCTTCTTAATAATATTTTAAATAGCACATAAAATGAAAATAAATTAGTTTTTATTACCATAAAATAAAAAAATCTTTTCTATATAATTCCCTTTATTTAGAAATTGTTATACTTACTTTTTTGATCATTGAGTTCTATAAACTGCTTTATTTGTTTGCCAAATTCATTACTGGAAATAGAATCATAAAAATATGTATATGTATGAAAATAAAAATATGAGACCATGTATATAAATTAAAAATCTTTTATACTTAAAATTACATTAAAATAGCATAAAACAAAACAAAAAATATATCAAACATCCAAATTATTAAGAAGTAAATTTATCGTGCGACGTATTTTTAAGTTGCCCTTCCTTTAGATTGATTTTTTTCAAGTCATGTAAGTAATTAGAAAAAGGTTTTTACAAGGTTTATATGCGTTAAGACGAATTTATAATATATAATATACATACGTATTTATAAAATATAATAAATTTCACACATAAACTGATTTTAAAATATTTATCTACCAAAGAAATAGCCAAATAAAACCACAGTAAATAGTGGCACACTGAACAGTGCTGACTCCTTGACGTATGTTTTTTTAATAATAATATAATAAACCATCAGCTTAGGGATTTTATAGCTATAAATTAGTGTCAGCCGATATATGCTATTGTAATTTTGTTTTTTTTTATGGTGATGCCATTGTATTGGTTGGTGTTTGGCTGTTCATTGGCGAAGGTATAGCACTTTTCACTGAGAATTATACATAATACCAACTGGTTTCAACGTTTTAAAAAACAATGTTAATATGAATTTTTCTTACTGTTATAGCAGTTCGATTCAGAATTGACTTCTGCAACAGACGAAAGCAAATGACGAATTTTTTCTTTGTCTACGCTCACACTTGTCTCTATCGGCCAGACGTTTTCGCCCTATGTAAGATTCTGATCCACAGGATTTTTAAATTCTTGGATCTTCAAAGGGGTCTTTCAGTTTACATACGCAAGTAAGTCGTGTACCAGTTCCAGCAACTTTCAAGCACGTCCGATACTGATTTTAGTTGTTTAGTTAAATTCAAAATAATGTCACACTACTAGCATTTCTAGTTTCATTACTAAAGTCCAAACACGGCAGGAGATAAAACCATATTTCGAAGATCCTTGAGAGTTGTCTACACAGTGAAATTGTGTTTGCTGGTGACTTCAATGTTCATAACTCTTCTTGACTTCACCGTTTGAGCCACACAACACCAGGGGCTTATTTCACTAAACTACAAGTTTAGTGAAGTAACAATCACAAGTCTAATTCTTACAAGTGCTAATGAAATCTGTTTCATTAATATTTTCACAACACTTGTAGCTTTTTGCACTTGTAAACTACAATTTCTACCATTACAAATGCTAAATGCTAAAATATCCTATAAAAACGCAATATAACACATTTTAATAATATTTAATAAATTTTTTAAATAAAATAAAATATTTTACAAAGATTGAATTTATTATTGAAATGAAATGAATTAAATCTTTAAAAATACTTGTGTTTGTAATAACTTTGAGTATACTTAATACAAATTAAATATATATACAAATTAAAAATAAAATTCTACATTTATTTGAGCTTGTACTCAAGTATTTATGTTTTAAATTTTATTTATTTGTTGCGGGTTAGCAATATCTAAATATATATTTCGTTGGTAGCCATACCAACTCATCAGTAGATGTTTTACCCTTTATGTTTTAAAAGTTTTAAAGCTCATATATTTATACAAAAACTCACAAATATATTTTTGTGAATTAGAAAGCATAAAAACAGCTTTCAAAATTGTTTAAACACATACAACAAATAATTTTCCATTATGAATGTGTTAACTTTTCTACAACTATACAATTAGACAACCGCTGGTTGCCATTTTTTTTTTTTTTTGCCTTATAAATACAATTCATAAACTAATTAAAATAATTTAAAATTGTTTGCAGCCTAGCTTGGCCTCTAGTGTCTGCTATGGTTTCATTCGCCTCTTCTTCATTATCAGAGTCGCTAGGATCTGTAATTCTGAAGTTTTCATTTTTCTCAGTGCGTGAAAAATTACAACTGCGGTCACTGCACAGTTAAAAACATCGCTGGCCTTTTCGGGGCTCACCCGCAAATAATTTACAACTGGCAACATTGTAAGTTTAATAAATGATAATAAAAAATTCACCAGATAGCATCCATTAGTAGCGATAAGTCGCGTATTCTATTTGTATTTGTAATTGTGTATAAATAGAAAATGTAATGATGTTCAACGAAGCTACCTCACAAGTAGTAAAAGCATTTGCACGTGAAAACTGAATAGGTTTAGTGCCTTCTACCGAAAACAACGTTTGTTCTATTCAGCCAGTGCTGTTGAAAAATCTACAAAAAGGATGTATAAATATTAAATTTTTCCTTTGTTGCTCGAAATATATTAAAAATGTTTACCTAATATTTCTCTGATTATAAACATTTACGAACTTTAGCCTGTACAAATATTAACAAATATTAATAATACAGTTCGTAGTAATTTAAAAAAATTACAAAAGCAAGGGCCTGTGCTAATTATATTTTCAAAAACGAACATTAATCAAAAGTATACTTAAATTTAAAAACCAAACCAAAAAAGTTTGTCTTAAGTAGAGCAAAAAATCAGGAGATTGGGCATTGTAGGATATAATTCGATGGCAACATTGTAATGTTTAATATATGATAATAAATAAAAAACAAAAATTGCCCAGCTAGCATCCATTAGTAGAGATAAGTCGCGTATTCTATTTGTATTTGTAATTGTGTATAAATATAATATGTAATGACGTTCAACGAAGCTACCTCACATGTAGTGAAAGCATTTGCACATGAATACTGACGAGGTTTAGTGACTTCTATTCAGTCAATGCTGTTGTACTTGTTATCGAAGTGTGCATACCTGGTAGTTGTGCCACGTTCAAATGGCCATATTTATGGCTCAACTAAGTCCGGATTCACACGTGAAAGTTTTCTTTCATGAAATTTTCATGAATCTTTCATTCGTATCTACACACTGAAATTTAATTTCATGAAATTTCAGATTTTTGCATGTTTGCTTTCATATTATTTTTCTTCTTTGAAATTTCCAAAACAAAAAGTAAATCGTTTGAACGAAAATTTTGTTAAAACAATAATAAAAATGGAGCAAAACACAAATTTTTTACTACAAGGAAAGTTGTATTCCATAAAGCATACAATGGTATTTACAATGATAGATGGAAAAGTATGTAATGCCGCTATACAAACCATATCCACAATGAAGTGCTATATATATGGGGAACTTCAAAGGAATTTAACAATTTAAATATCACAAGAGAAATAGACGTAGATGCACTTTCTTTCGGGTTATCTACTTTGCACGTCAAAATTCGTCTATTTGAGAGCATATTTCACCTGTCATATAAACAAACTAACAGTGAAAAAGTGGCAATTAAAATCTGATGCGGACAAAGCCATTGTTAAAGCGAGTAAAACAAATATCCAAGAAAAATTTAGAAGTGAGTTAGGGCTAAAAGTGGATGTACCGAAAACTGGATTTGGAAACACCAATGATGGTAACACTAGCAGAAGATTTTTTTCCAATCCCGAATTAGCTGCTATAATTGAATTTGATTTCATCCACCGAATCAAAGTTATTATTGAAATAATATCAAGTGGTCACAAAATCCACTTGCACGAGTTTGCCGATTATTGCTTACACACTGAAAAGGGTGGTGTTGGCTGAAGTGGTTAGCGCATTGACTACTAAGCAAACAATGACGTGGGGCCTGGCTTCAAACCCTGGCCAGAGCAAGGCAATCAACATCATTAATTTATATAATGTACATTAGTGTGGTGGCATTGTATTAATTGTTGTCGGACTATTTAAGTGATGAAGGCATAGCACTGGTCACTAAAAAACTGTTCCGACAGCGATTGATGATGTTCTAAGCTAATGTACACAACATCGCCCTCCTTCGTCGGTTAGCAGAAACATCGGCGAAGTAAAACAATTAATAAAATGCCTGCCAATACAGCTTAACAAAGTTAATGCCTCTTCCTAACACCGGAGACGCCTCAACACTGCTATAAAAATTAACATAACGCGCAAAGCAGAGTTGTAAAAGAGTTAAGCCTTCTACATTTTCAACATCTATCTTCTCTACTCTATTCCTCTCTCTGAGTTCCGGCACAATGCACTGCATACGTAGGGGTCATCCCCTGAGTGCTGGTCCTAATTAAAAAAAAAAAAAAAAAAAAAACTTTACTTTACTCTATATCCCTGGCATCCTATGACAGCGACAATGCACACTATTTTAATACATGGCGCAACTGTTGTGAATGAGGCATTGTTGCCTATTTGACTGTTATCAGAAGAAGTGGCTGAGGCACGAAACAAACATTTCCGGCTTTACAGGCAGAAATTTGGTAGAAAATTTTCAAGGGTTCAGTGTAAAATAGATATTATTAATAGGCTTTTGCTCAGTTCTGACCCACTAACTACTACCATAAGACCAACTCCAAACCAAAGTCATTACCCTTTACCAAAGAATCAATTTCTTTGATGGTTCCACCCGTACTTGACTCTGAAGAGGATTCAGATTCGGAAGAGGTCTTTGAAGAAACAGTCGGAGAAGAACTATGGCACTCATAATCATCTTAGTACGAAATAAAAGTTATTTTTGTTGAATGGCAACAAATAACATAACATAACTATTATCGCCTAGCAACACTTTGTCTAGAAACACTTTATAGTTTTAAGATTTGAATTGCTTTGATTTAGTTTAATTTTATAATCACTGATTCTTTATTTTACTTTTCAATAAATAAGTTTTGTTTTTTCATTATCTCGAAAAATACTGAAAGAAAAGGTTCTTGATTTCAAACAGGTTATGGGCCTAGTCGTGCAAATTTGAAAATAAAATAGTAATTAATACATAAGCGTGTGTCGCAAATTTATATTTTAAAGCATTGGTTGCAACTATTAATAATCGGTCGAATTCAGAGGAAGTTTTTTAGTCATGTCATCATTATTCCCAATTGAAAAACTAGATGAATCAAATTACGCAATATGGAACATCCAAATGAGGAGCATATTAGTACACTCTGATTTATGGGGTGTGGTAAGTGGACGTGAGCTAAAACCAGAAGATGTAGCAACGGCGATGTATGCTTTGTATGAAACAAGAAACGAAAAAGCTTTAGCTTAAATTCTGCTATGTGTGAAGGCTAACCAGGTAAATCATATTAAAAACGTTGAGTCAGCATCTGAAGCATGGAAAAAGTTACGAGAAATTCATTAACCAAAAGGACCTGCAAGGAAGATAATGTTATTCAAGAAGCTGTTGCATTTGTCAATGCAAGATGGTATTAGCATGAGTGTTCATATAAATAATTTTTCTATTTTAATAGACCAGTTAGCGGAAATAGAAGTAACAATTCCAGAGGAAATGATAGTGATTCTATTATTATCCAGCTTGCCAAAAATATACGAAGGATTTGTAATTGCAATGGAGTCTAGAGATTCTTTACCGGACTTTACTTCATTGAAGATAAAGTTATTAGAAGAGGGAGCACGTCAGCAAGAAGCCGGTGCTATCAACAACAGTTCTGAAGTTTTGAGTATAGTGCGTTTAAGTGCAGGCTACAAAAACCCACAACATAAAGAAAAGATACAACAGCGTGATTATGAACGCAATAAAAATAAAAATATTACCAGCGATAAAAAATGTAATAATTGTGGGCGCAGAGGTCATTTTGCGGCAAAATGCAAAGTAAAAAATAGACGCGATAAGAATGATAACAGAAAAGAAATGAATTATTTTGTATCATTAGCAACCATAAAATCACCAAATGATAATAAAGTTAAATGGTGTGTGGATAGTGGTGCATCATCACATTTTTGCTGTGACTATAATTTGTTCACAGCATATGAAAATTGCAACGAATCAGTGTATATAAACCAAACAACAACTGTATAAAAGCAATTGGCAGAGGAAATGTTGTAATTAATGAAAAAGGTTTCAAGATAACTCTTCTTCATGTACCAGAGCTTAGCGGAAACTTTATTTCTATGAGTAAAATGTTAGATAATGGAGCGATTGTTGTGTGCAAAGAGAATTCCATGCATGTAAAAGATAAAGAGAATAATTTAATATTAAAAGCATTTAAAAGCAATGGGATATTTGTATACGAAAGTTTAAAAAATAATTGTATGAGCCTAGAAACGCATAACAATTTTATGACCTGGCATCTTAAATATGGTCACGTAAATTTTGCGTGTTTAAAAGAAATGGCTGTAAAGAAAGTAGTAAATGGTTTTAAAATAAAAGACTATCACAGGGAGCCAGTGTGTCAAACATGTTCTAAATCTAAAATTGCTGTTAAATCTTTTGAAAGATCGCAATTTCGAGCTAAATCATTACTAGAAATTGTACATAGTGACATTTGTGGTCCAATTAATATACCATCTATTGCCGGATCCAAATATTTTGCAACATTTATCGACGATAAGTCTCGTTACATTATGGTGTATTTCCTTAAAACTAAAGATCAAGTTTTTAATGCTTTTAAAGAATATAAAGTACTAGTAGAAAAACAAACAGGTTGCCAAATTAAGTGTTTAAGAAGTGATAATGGTCGTATATTTAAGAAACAGAACAATAACAAAAGTGTTAGTTAATAAAACACCGTTCGAAACATGGTATGGACTTGAGCCGTCAGTGGCGCATTTGAAGATATTTGGTACAAAGGCCATTGTCTTAGACAAAACCCACAGGAGAAAATTTTTACCTAAGGGCAAAGAGATGATTATGATTGGATACAGTGAACAAGAAAAGGCATACAGATTATATGAACCTTATTCGAAAAAAGTATTCGTAAGTCGTGACGTCATTTTCGTTGATGGCAAATATTACAGTGAAGAAGGACAACAATATAGGCCAACTGCAATCTCTTTTGGTGATGTAGATTGTACAGCATTCAATAATGATAAAAATGACGAAACATGTGAACCCTATTTTGAAACTAATGATACAGCACAAATTGAAGTAAATAATAATAGGTCAGAAGTCCAGGAGGAAGAAGAAGTAACTGAACCAGAAATTGGAAGCAGTAATCATTATCAACAACAGAAAATTGGTCCAGGACGCCCCCGATTGATCAGAACTGGTTTACCAGGACGCCCGAGGAAATTATACAACAATTTAAATTCAATTGATATCGTCATCCCATGCAGTGTCAACGAGGCGTTAAATGGTACGAATGCTAGTTCATGGAAAGCTGCAATGCAAAATGAGTATTCATGAGTATTGCTGTTGGTTGCAAATGGGTTTTTTCTGTAAAAGAAGACTAAGATGGAAACGTAAAAAATTTTAAGGCTAGACTGGTTGCTAAAGGATGTAGTCAGAAATATGGAGTGAATTATAAAGAAACTTTTTCACCAGTTGTAAGGTATGCGGATATAAGACTATTAGTTGCTTTAGCTGTAGAACACGAATTGTTCATGCATCAAATGGATGTGTCGAACGCTTATTTAAATGCAGACTTAGATGATGAAGTCTATATGAAACAACCAGAAGGTTTCGAAGAAGAACATTACACAGATGAAGTTCTAAAGCTGAAGAAAGCACTGTATGGCCTAAAACAAAGTGGTAGTTCATGGAACATAAAGTTAGACAAAGTTTTAGTTAAAATGGGGTTCAAGAAATGCACCGGCGAACAATGCATGTATACTAAAAATCATGATGATATGTTCAATATCATCGCAGTGTACGTAGATGATCTCATTATTGCAAGTTCATCTAAGGTAGAGCTCAATAAAATTAAAACAGCAATAGCAAAAGACTTGCATATCAAAGATGGAGGCCAACTTAGCCATTTTCTGGGAATGGAATTTGAGCGCATTGGAGAAACTGGCTCAGTTAAGGTATGTCAGCGGAAGTATATAAACAATTTACTTAATGATTTCAGAATGCAAGAGTGTGAGGAAGTTGCAACGCCACTTGAGATGGGATTTCAGGTAACTTGTAACACTAGTGAGTGCAGAAAAGTTGATGCTACTAATTATCAGTCAGCTATTGGCGCATTGATGTACCTGGCAATATCAACCCGCATTCAGTGGCAATATCCTGCATTCAGTGAGTAAGCTTGCTCAGCGTAATATTAATCCACACGTTGAACATTTGACAGCCGTAAAGCATGTGTTGCGATACCTGAAAAAGACAATTTATTTTAAATTAAATTTTGAGAAGACTGGCAAACCAACAGTGGGCTACGCAGACGCAGATTGGGGTAGTGATGCAACTAACAGAAAGTCGTATTCAGGATTTGCTTTTGTAAAAGCTAATTGTGTTTTCTCTTGGGAGGCCAAAAAACAGAACGTTGTGGCCTTGAGTAGCACAGAAGCAGAATATGTTGCTTTATCTACAGCAGCTAAAGAAGCCATTTATATTAAGAACTTGCTTGAAGAATTGGGTTTTAAAAAAGACGGGGCATTACATTTATATGGTGATAATCTTAGTGCACAATGCTTAGTAAAAAATGCAACATATCATGCCAGAAGCAAGCACATTGATATCAAGTACCATCACGTTCGAGATGTTTATTCCAAAGGTTTGATTGATATTGGATATGTTCCCACTGGGGAAATACTTTCTGATATATTTACTAAGAATTTGTGTAAAATTAAACATTTTAAATTTTGTAAGGCTATGAATTTATATTAAATAGTTTTGTTAATTTATTGTATTGAGAGGGAGTGTTGAATGGCAACAAATAACATAACATAACTATTATCGCCTAGCAACACTTTGTATAGAAACACTTTATAGTTTTAAGATTTGAATTGCTTTGATTTAGTTTAATTTTATAATCACTGATTCTTTATTTTACTTTTCAATAAATAAGTTTTGTTTTTTCATTATCTCGAAAAATACTGAAAGAAAAGGTTCTTGATTTCAAACAATTTTAAATAAACTAATTGTTATTATATGAAAAGTAATATTGTCAGGCTCAAGTTCAGTTTTATTGAATTAATGAAAATTCAAAATTACTGAAAGTTTTTTTTTTTATGTTGCAAAATATTATTCAATATAAGTTCGAATAATAATTACGTTTATTCGTAATAATAATAATATTAAAATACTAATTGTTATTATTTTAAATTAAATTTATTGTTAGTATTATAAATAAGTTATTATTATGAATAAAGTAGTTATTTTCAGATAAATTAAATACTATAAAGTAATAAATTACAAAAATGTATTTTTATTAATATTTTTGGAAGGGGGGATTGGATAGGAATTGGGAAGACACCTTTCCTCGACATAAAAGTTTAAAAATTAATATTTTGTGGAAACTAGAAAAAAAAAGTTTTTACAGGGACATTTTTTGTGGGGGTGGGGGGGAGGGGTTGAATCGATAAAAATTAAATTTTCATAGTATTAAAGCGTAAGTAATTCATTAAGGGTTAATATTAACATTATTTTTGCAAATAATATTTTATGTCACCGCGCACAAAAGGGGGCAGGGAAAATATGGCTTTTTACGATTTCCTGGGTCCAAGTTTAGGTTTTTGAACTTTCGCCGACGTATACAGTTCCATTTTCTAAGCAAAAGTACGGGAAAACTTAAAACTAAATTTCATTTTTCGGAGGTAGGATTAGTTTTTCTAAGGGGAACTTTTTTCCCCTTGGTCCGATTTGTCTTATTTTCATACATAAATAGCCTATGAGTTTCATCAATTTAGGGGCACCCAAAAACTTTTTAGAAGCAATATAAAAAAAGTATTGTCCGGCTAGATTGGAAAAATACCCCTATGTGCGACGGCTGTGTATTTCACGCAGCCGCTTCAGCTTTACATACATATATCGCATAAACTTTAAAATTATAATATAAATAAATAAATAATAACAAATAATTAAGTCTATAATTGCATAATGACATCGAATTATAATTTCAGACATTTCTATTGGTAAATTTCGATATGAGTTACAGACATATTTCGAGAAACGATCGAACGTTATACTCGTATACTTCATAGTTCTATATCATTAATTAAGTAATACATACCTGGAGATATCATTTAGAGAAGCATGTGTGAGTGTCATTAATTTTTCATTAACTGCCTTTAGCTGTTCGCGTAAATTGTCATTGCGTTTATTTGCGTCATCCAATAACTGCTGAAATTTTAAAATAAATATAATTAGCTAGAGAATATAAGGATTGTCTTTTGCTTGATTTCAAGTGGAAACATTGCAAAACTCAAATTTTTAGCGTTACTTATATAACGTTTACTTTGCAAAGTTTTGAATTTATGTGCGAGAAGGGAAACAACAGTGGCGGGGAGTACATACTTTGAAGTACCCGCAAAGTCGTATACGTAGCTGTACTTACGTATGTACATAAATACGTACATATGTATAGAGGAAACATAAAACTCCCATTGCAATACGTCAAAAAACACAAAAAACACAAAACTTTGTGTGTTTAAACATCAATAAAATTTTAAAAGAAAATTGAAAAAAAATTTACAAAGTAAAGGTTGGGTGTCTTTATTTGTGCTAACACATGTGTGCGTTAATTACAACAATCGAAAACACAGAAATGTCTGAAGTGATTGGTCGTGTAGACGGTTATTTTGTTTACCCTCCCTGGTTTTATAAATGGCAACGCAGTTCTTTGCAAGGCGAATGCAATTACCAGGTGGTGTTATAAACACAGCTGAGTTACTCTTCTATTGCATATTAGAGGTCGACATGTCAAAAGTTTTACAGGGAAGCATAGGGTCTGATATATAATTTTTTGTTGTTATGTATTTGTAGTAGAATAAACACCATCCGGTAAGATAACATAACACATCTTCTTTCTTAGATGCGGTCTATACCTAACTTAAAATGACTAACTGTAACATTAACTTCAGTTATATGTTAAGTGTAGACCACTCATGTTAAAGTTATAACATTTGTTTGCAAAAAGCTTTTATAAATTAAATTTACGTTTTAGTTTCAAAGACGGCTTTTTTGTAGTTGCTTTATGCTATTTTTATATAATTTGGAAAAATTGTAAAACAGAAAAAAATAAAATTTGGAAAAAGTAGCTCAAGCAAATACAGTAAAGAAAATATTGACAGAAAAATAAAATAAGCTATAAAAAAACTCTCATTGTATACTTGATGCGGCAACGAACTAAGAATAATGAAAAGTAATAACTTTAACCTTGAATCCATTATCAAATAGGTACTTAAACAGAAAGTTTTAACTTGAAGTTATTCAAGTTAAGTGTAGCCGTAAAGTTAACACAGTAAATGCAATAAGGCAAACTGAAGAAAAAAATCTTGTCACTTTACTGCTCATAATGTTAAGCAAGTTGTCACTCCAATTGTATGTAACAAGAAGACAACACATAAGAATAAGAGCAGCTTTGAAAAAGTAAAAATATTATATAAAATAATATATATGTAGTAATATATATATGTATTATAATAAAGGTTTGAAGTTATTTATTTTTACTTAGTCTTAGAGCTTGTAAGGCGGAGCTCCTAAGACTGATGATTTATGAATGATTATTTTAAACTAAATTACATTGTCTTATACGAGTATACTAGTTATGAGAAGAATTCTTAGGGGTACCTTAACATAATAAGGAAAGAAAAGATTATAAAAATCATTCCCTTTTTAGTTTCTCACGGTGGACATGTGGCGTGTGTCCCAACAGTAATAGATAAAAAAAAAGACATGAGACACTCGGAGACTGCCGTGGTAAAGCTATTGCACAGCATTTTTTTATCAACTTATGCAATTATATTATTACGTTTTGTTTAATAACTCCTTTGTTATTCTGGCAATACTGTATGTTAATGATATCAAATGTTAATGTTAATCAATAGCATACTTTAGGGGTTAACATACATTGGGCGATTTATATAGATACTTAACAACACAAAAGACTTAAGAAACATACTTAGTGCCAGGTTTTTTCCTTTCAAAACAAATGACAGATTTTTTCCAGGTTTTTTTCGTTTTAAAAACAAAAGACAAGAAGCAAACGTTTTAAAATTTCTTGATTCGGTCGCCTCAAAGCCCGCGATAGAAGCTATGCAATAGCTTAATAAACCAGCGCATACATGTGTTCAACAGACATTTCATAATGTTTATATTTATAAACAAATCCACAAATGCATGCGGTACTTATTCAAGTACTTTATGCGACGGCCCTTTAATCAAACTCAAGGGTGACCGACATAATATTTTGGTTGGAGTTTGTCAATGCAATTTGACACGCTTGTATGTTTGCAGACACTGCATGTATGCGGCAATGTTGGTGATGGTTATAGTGAAAGTTTGACCACGCTACAATATGTATAGTGTAGAATCTCGATAAATCGTAATTGAAAGGACCGACTGGTTTTTACGAATTAGAGAAGTTTTCGAAATAAGAGTTTCCGATTTAACGAGGTTAAAATTAAAAAAAATCGATTTATAGGGGTTTGAATTTAATGAGACTTAAACTAAAAAACAAATAATATAAAAAGAATGCAATTTATTTAAACTCAACAAATAATAAGTACTAAACAAGAAAAACATAAGTAAATATTTTTTTCTGAACGATAATGCTTTTATTTATTACAATACAAAAATAAAAATAAGTAAGTCATTTAAATAGTTTAAAAACGGGGCTTAATACATATGTACAATAACAATTGTTCCTAGACATATGTATGTATATGTAGACGTATTATACGTATATGTATTAAAAACTGAATTCCCCTTTTTTTCAAAATTGATGAAAACGTTGAAGGAGATATTTTAATTTTTTTTAGCAATTCCAATTTTCTTTGCTCCTTTGTCAATTTCTAAAATTATGTTCTTTTTTTCAAATAATGTTAGTGCTTTATGCGTTTATTTCATTGACATTTTTTACGTAACTCTTCACAAAATCTAGAAAAAAATAATATCTTAATAATATTTTTTGTGTTTCTTAAAACACAAAAAATTCCAGAAAGAGAACTAACGTCAATAGTAACAAAAGCTAGTAAAAAACATTATCTATGTATTTTTTTTTTCAAAACATATGTGGTACATACTAGTTCTTATTACGAATTATAAGAGCTTGTTTACGATTAAGTACGATTTAGAGGGGTCACTTCAGAATTTGAATAAATAAAAAATACGAATTAACGAAGGGACCAAAATGTATTAGATTTTAGCGAATTAAAGAGTTTTTCTAAAGGGACCAGGCTTTTATAACGAATTTTTGAGTTTTTCGGGGTACGAATAATCGCGGTTTGACTGTATATATATATATATATATATGTTATATAGCCAGACGAAAGTTTGGCTGGTCAAATAATACCTAAAAACATGAAGTTCTGTTTGAATTTTTTTGGGTACATATGTATACATAAAAAGAGCTGGTTGTTTTAAGAACTTCTACAAAACCGATACACTTTTTTTTGGGCCAATTTGGAGAAGGTGGGATTACTCGGGAACGGCTCGTAGGATTTTTAGCACCCTTCGCTCTAAATGTTCTTTAAGGTCTATATTTTAAAATGTATTGGGTCTGTATGCGTGCGAAAGCCTGTATTTTCCAGGAAAAATCAGCAACGCTTTTTTTGGCCAATTTGGAGAAGGTGGGATTACTCGGGAACGGCTCGTAGGATTTTTAGCACGGTTCACTCTAAATGTTCTTTAAGGTCTATATTTTAAAATGTTTGGGGTCTGTATGCGTGCGAAAGTCTGTATTTTCCAGGAAAAATCAGCAACGCTTTTTTTTGGCCAATTTGGAGAAGGTAGGATTACTCGGGAACGGCTAGTAGGATTTTTAGCACGGTTCGCTCTAAATGTTCTTTAAGGTCTATATTTTAAAATGTATGGGGTCTGTATGCGTGCGAAAGCCTGTATTTTCAAGGAAAAATCAGCAACGCTTTTTTTGGCCAATTTGGAGAAGGTGGGATTTCTCGGGAACGGCTCGTAGGATTTTTAGCACGGTTCGCTCTAAATGTTCTTTAAGGTTTATATTTTAAAATGTATTGGGTTTGTATGCGTGCGAAAGCCTGTATTTTCCAGGAAAAATCAGCAACGCTTTTTTGTTACCATTTTGGAGAAGGTGGGATTACTCGGGAACGGCTCGTAGAATTTTTAGAACGGTTCGCTCTATATGTTCTTTAAGGTCTATATTTTAAAATGTTTGGGGTCTCTATGCGTGCGAAAGCCTGTATTAGCCATGAAATATCCTAAGGATAAAGTTTATACTTCCCCGGCTTTAATTCCCAAAATCGACGCTATTTCTATGAATTTATTGGAAAATCCTAAAATCGACGCTAGTTCGTCGACGCTAACTTGGCGCACTTAAAAATAACTTATAGCAAAATAATTTTTTGATATTGTGTATATTTTACAAATTCAACTAGAACCTGCATCTGCTTCAGATTTGCCTTTTTATGGCTGAAAAATGTTGTTGGTAATAAATAATTATTAGCTGTACAAGAATATTTTTATCAAAATAAATATTTATATACATGAATACCTACATATCAATTTTCCATCATGAAATTTCTAAAATTATTTATAAATTAAATTTTTTATATATTTTGTCAAATTAATTTCTCAGTCGACAACCAAAAAGCAAATGACTGATTTTGACAAGTTGTTGTCGTACAATATTTCTTAGTGGGGCGGAAATTTGTACAAGAATGCTTACGTTATCGCTCGCTTTGATTGTCTTTGATCGACTTGCCGTGCTGAAAACTCTTAGTGGGGCGCAAATCAGCTGTTTGTCGTCATAAAAGCAAGCAATAGCGGTCGACATCGTGGACCAGGCAGTAAATTTTCGTTTATGCTGACAATATTATCAAATTCTACTTTGCTCTTTAAATTTTTATTGCTAATTGTAAATAACCAGTTTGTATTTTTAAAATCAAACCATTTATTCAGCTACTTTAAGGCTTTATCGATAAATAATAAAAAAATTCATGTGAATTTCCCTGGTCAGTTCCGGTGCAGGCAAAAGGTTAATTTTTTTGCTTGTTTCATATTCAAATACCCAAATTGCCATGACATAGTCTTAAGAAAGAATCGCCACTGTAAAAAAAACGTCAACAAATGACTAATATAACCCGAATCTATTTTGAATTGTAGATAAATCAAATCATGCGAAATAAAGTATTTTTACTATAAAGTATAGAGTACAATTAATCAAAAAAACGTACAATACTTTATTATAAAGTACGGGTGGCAAACCTAGTTGTGACAGTAAAAGCCTCTTTTTGCACAAAAAACTATCAGTCGGCTCTGTTTTCTGCTGTTTGGTTTCAAAAAATGTTGTAAATATGCGCCAGTCAGCAACAGGGGGCGTAGACGTGTTACGGATGGTATCTGTAGCTTGCTTAAAATTGAATATAGTGTCTTTGATACCAATCCACCAAGATGCAGCGTAATCCTCCATAAGTAGTGGTATCGCACGTAAAGCATCGTCATCAGAAATCTTTTCAATGTCCTTGAAAACACCTATCGCCGATAAAAATTCTTCAACAACAGCCGGATCTCTTTGTCCTTTAAAACGGGCAGTGCAGTGCGTAAAAGACCCACCTCTGGAATTCACAGCCATTGCAGCCAAGATTTGTTGAAATTGCTCTTGCGAAAAAGTTGCCATTTCTTCTGTTTGAAAAGTATCTGTTGAAATTGTTGCGTTGTCTTCTTCTTCCTCTTCTTCCGTATATGAGTTGGTTTCTTCTTCTTCGGTAATGGTTTCTGAAGCCCCACGTTGGGCGCCACTGAAATAATCTTGTTCCTAAGATTATATATTTTGTTCATTTAAGAACAATTAAAACAACAAACTGTTTAAATTTAAACGAAATTTGACTATACATACTTTTCTAAACTTCAAAAACTTTGTACACGTCCGGCAATTTAATGCTGGACAGATGATACTTATTAGTTGAACGTGGAATTCAAAGTGATTTTATTCAACAAATGTATGCTGCTTATATACTATTTTCTAAACACAGTTGTATACAAATGTAGTTTAAGCAAAGAGTGAATTGTGACAACAATGTAAAATTATTTCTGTTAAATTCAAAATTAATTCCGTTAAACTCAAATATTATTAATGAAATGTGACAACATTGCAAAATTGTTTCAAATATTATTAAAAAGGCATGCAGAGTTGAACTTTCGTATGTGAATGGGTTCCGTTAAGTTCAAAATAAAATTTAAATTTTAAAATGTGGATAAATACTAACAGTGTTATTCATAAAAAATTCTTATTGTAGAGATAATGTACACATTAGTTAATAATCAGTTTTTGTGTTACTACCCGGTAATAATAAACATTATTCACAAACGTTTAATAAAGCCAAATTAACTATTGTGTGATATTTTCAGTTTTGTGATTCTGTGTTAGCAACATTGTTTCATTTCAATTGTCAAGTTATAATTAGTGTTGTGTACAATAACATACTCGATAAGCAGACTACTTGCTAATGGTTTGAAAATGTGAAAATAATGTCATATAAATTTTATTTAAATAAGTTAGAGTAATAGAGTATTGCTTATAATATTTCAAAAAATATTAAAATTTTTTAATATGTGTTGTATTGATATTGCTAGCAATGTGTTTTTATAAGTTATTAAAAAAGTATTCAAATACCGAGTTCGTTGCAATTGATTACACACCACTAATTTGTTTGCTTTATTTATTTGGAAATGTTTTTAATCTTGTTGTGGTTGAAATGTGACAAATTATGCACAAAATCGTGAAAAAAAATGTAATAATATTAATATTTCAAAGAACAGGTAGAATTTAAGTTATTTACTCATGTGAACAAATATGCATGTAAGTACATGCATATAAGTACATACAGACTAGTGATGTTACGAATATCAATTTTTAGTATTCGCGAATACGAATACGAATATTTCTTTTGAGGTTTATATTTCAAATTTAATTGGAAAAAATCCCTGCCTTTGCGTTAGTAACTATAAATGAAAAAAAAAATTTAGTGATTTAACATTATTATTGCATTAAGATGCCGAATTTGAAAACCTTTACAAAACATTTTTTAATTATTTTACTTACATACTTTCAGATTTCGTTTTTCTTACTCTGCGTGAAATACAATGTGTTTTTTTAATAAAAATTTAAATTATTTTTTACATTCTATGTACTTTTTTTAAACTTTTGTATGATTTTTTTTTGGAAAATGTATGGGAAAATTATTCGAAAAATATTCACTTGAATTTGGCGAATACGAATACGAATATCTTAAAACAGGCGAAAAGTCGAATACGAATACGAATACGAGTATTCGTAACATCACTATTACAGACACATTTGTGTACATACATTCGTGTATGTATGTATGTACATATTCACATACATTCATATTTATGTATTTCTTCTTGAATTTTCTTATTTTACGTACATACATACATACATACATATGTATGTAAACATTGCAGAAGGGCTAGAAGAATCGGGAGAGTTGAAATACATTATCTGCAAAATATTTAATTTAATAAAGAAATTATAGTTATATGTATACATATATATTTTGTATAATACTAACAAATGTCGAAATTATATTTAGTACAATCATTACTTTATTCGAATCTTTTTTTTTATTTTTCATACTTTTTGAAGTAAATAGTGATTTTTTTTCTTTAAGAAATGCAAATGTCAACTTATTAAACTGCTAAAGTAGCGTGATACCTACAATAAAATTTTCGAGTTTATTAGCATGTAATAACCGCGTCATAGTGCTATTAAACGTTTGTGAATACTACTTTAGCGCATTTTGCTTATTAGCCTCTAATAAAACGTTTGTGAATAACACTGTAAATAATTAAATAAATGCACTGCTTCATAATAAATTTTTAAAACACCCAGATCACATTGAAAAAGATGAGGATAGCGAAATATTAAAAGCCTCTTACGTTGTTGCACTTGCGCTGGCAAAGCAATGTCGCCCGTATGAAGACGGCACTTTTATAAAACATGCTTTTCAAGACGTATTAAAATGCTTAACAGACACAAAGTTAGAAGTCTTGCTGAGAATTAAACTTCATAAAACCGAAATAAATATAGATAAAATTTTAAAAACATTTTAAACCTTCAAGTTCATAACTTATAATTGCAATGTTCATACAATTCCCCCTACTCAATATATTTCGTCATTATATAATTTTATATTATAACAATTCTGTGGACCTTTGACAAAACAACACAGAATTGTATTTTTTTCGAAAGTTTAAAAAGAAATATTTAATATTGTTACACAACCACATAATATGTTTGCGCGCGTGCGTTCGGGGCTTGGTTAACACTGCTCTAGAGCATTGCATTTCAAATGCAATTCGTCTGTTTGCAGTCAAGTGGCCTTCGTATAATGAGCCACCAAAAATGCCCTTGATTTGTGTTGTGTTATGTTATTGTTGTTCTTGCCGCACAAGCCGGACGATGCGTCCCATGTAACACTTTAATATTTTATAAATACTGTTCACACAAATATTCTTAAGTATATTATCATATTACCTAAATAGTTCCCATATTATCAATATTAATTAAATAAGCATCTCATAGACCGTATATAAACGGCTGAGAATTAGTAGTAATTACTTAATAATAAATCACGCTTAGGAGCTACAAGCTCTAAGCAAACGTTATAATAAAATAATTTGGGAGGTCCTAAAAGAGCATTATTATACCAAACAAAATTATATAAATTGTTTTTAATTAACATCAGCAATTGATCCATTACAGTGTCCTCTATAATTTTTAATATTGCGCGCAAGTGGATTTGGGTGCAATTCAAGTTTTGTAATATATTGTCACATGTTTAGAAAACACATTCTTCACTAGCGCAACATCAAGATCCAGGGGGCTGCTGTAACTGTTCAAAGAATTTTGTTTTATCGTCTTTGAATTTTTTCCACATTCGATACAGTACCCCATAACTGGATTCCATAGGACCATATTGGCTATAGGTCGCGTTGTATAATAGAAGTTTACAGTCAAGGCTTAGTATTTTCCAATAAGCCAATTCATTTGAGCTGCTTTTAATTTCATTTGTGTCAGCTTTGTGTCTATGTGCGATTTCCATTTTAAAACGATCAGGATCATAATAGTTTTTGTTTTTGTCCATTCAGTTTCAACTCTCGCAGTGAACAGACGCGTTTTTATAATCGTCGCAACTGAATATAAAAAAAATATAAAAAAAAAAAAAATTTTCAAGTCACAAAAAATAAAAAAAAAAAAACATTTATTGAACAGTTATTTTACTGGTTTTATTTTATATTTTGCTTATGTGCAATATACATAAATATTAGCATACACAAACTAATATAAGTGAAAATAAAAAAAAGAGAACTCTGATGAGTTCATCTTCTGACAACAACAACAATAATCCTACAAGCAGTAGGAATGTACAATATATAACTTTAGTTGCTGATGACAACAATAATAAAAATGAATTAAACAAAAACCTGAATTCAACAGAAAACACAAATACTCGTGCGCCATCATTTTCTCTGAACATGTTAAATAGTGATCAAGAAGCAACAACAATTGCACCCATCAGCAAACTTGTCAGCTTAGCTGTACAAACAAACAATAAGTAACAAGGTGACCAACGTGCACAAAATGGTAGATGCGGTGAGTACAATAAATGATAATAATATTCAAACAGGAATGGACAGATACATAACCGTGTTAAAAAGGGGAAGAAGTGCAAAATAAGCTCAAATAGCTTCAACAGCGAAAGTTCCCAGAGATGGAAAAAACAAAATAAAAAATTCCGAAAATCGTTTCGCGATTTTATCTGAACAAGACAATGAAGACACAACTACAACAAGGTCGAGTAAACCTCCACCGATATATTTAAGAGAGCAGAACTCTAGTTTTTTGGTAAAAACCTTATCTCCTTAATTGGAGAAAATGAGTTCTACGTAACTCCAATTAAGCGCGGAAATATTAACGAAACAAAAATCCAGGTAGTGCAAGAAAGTAATTACCGAAAAAAAGTTTCTGACCTTGAGTCAGAAAACAAAAATTTTTATACGTACCAATTAAAGAGTGCTAAAGGTCTAACCGTCGTAATAAAAGGTGTAGACTCTAGTGTGGATCCAGAAGAGGTTAAGTCTGGCCTTGAAAATAATGGCTTCAAAGTTAAAAATGTTTCCAACATCAAAAATAGGGAAAAAAATACCCCAACCTATTTTTAGAGTCGAGCTACAGCCAGGTGACTTGAAAATTAAAAGAAATGAATCGCACCCAATCTATAATCTAAAGTACTTGTTACACAGAAGAGTTACAGTTGAGATGCCACATAAAAAAATGGACCTATCCAATGCATGAACTGTCAAGAATTTGGCCATACCAAAACTTATTGCAAGTTGCCTACCGTTTGCGTTGTATGAGGTGAGTTGCACAGTACCGCTAACTGTGACAAAATAAAAGGTGATACCAAGGCAAAAAAAATGCGGCAATTGCAGTGGAAACCACACTGCTAACTATAGAGGCTGCCCTCTTCACTCTTTTTTTAAAAATTCATCGAACAGAAAAACAAATGCTACTCCCGATCAGCCCAACACCCCTTTAAACTACCCTCAGCTACCTCAACCGTCGTCTAGCCATAATCAATACTCAAATGTTTTAAAGTCTAACACGACTCTTACTCAACAAAAACCTAATAGTCAATTTTCATACGCTAATATTTTAAAAAGTAACCAGACTACGGCGCAAAAAACTGTACCAGCAAATGAAGAATCAGGGCCTAATTTTAGTCGTATTGAAGCCTCGATAGAGAGCCTTATCCAAACAGTAAATACTTTTACTCTCAACATGTCCTGTATGATGCAGGAAATGTTGAAAATGTAGTCTACCTTGTTGCAGGCTGTATTGAAAATACCAGGAACTTAAGAATCTGTTTTTGGAACGCATACGGCATCTGCCAACATAAAAATGATAAAATAAAATGATAAAATGATAAAAATGCTAAATGACCTTCGTGAAGAATATCTTCAAGCAACAAATATCTGTATTGAAAATTTTTATCAAAAGCTTGTGATATCATCTGTTTATTCTCCTCCCAGGTTTTCAATTTCAGAGAGTCAATATACCGCATTTTATACAACACTGGGGTTCACGTTTAATCTCTCCTAAGGGACGAGTTTTGGTTGACGTAGTTTCTAAAGTGAGTTTGGACGTAGTCTCAAGTGGTCAGCTATTCCCCATTAAAAATAAAGTGAAAATATCAATGTGAGAAGTGAAAAATTCCGACCGAAATATTTATTCGCGATAAGGGGAATTTTTTTCAGTGAACATTTTTTGCGTTGTTATTCTGGACTGAATAAAATTTTTTCATGCGAGTTGTTCACGATTGCAAATACATGAAAAGTGAAAAAAGAAGTTGAAGCATCTCTTGATTTATCTCCAGACCACTCGCCTACAATTGTCACTATTTACTCTCACAATACTGCAACACCAACATATGATTTAGCGATGACATCAAGAATGCCGCTGAGAACACCTTCTGACATAGACGATTCTATTAGGTTGTTTGAAGCAAATGTTAAACAAGCTAATTTTAATGCTACTTCAAATAAAAAATCAACAAGTGAGATTTAACAATATTTTTTCTGTAGATATAAAAAGGATATTGACTAAAAAACGCAGAGCTCGACGAGGATGCCAACGTTACAGATCGATCAACTAGAAGTAAAACTTAAGGAATATACCAAACAGATCAAAAAAACTTTTGCATATGTACATAAACAGCTTCTATGCAGAAATTTCTTCAAGAACTCGATGCACCGCAACAAACACAGTACTTGCTATGGCGTGCAGTCAGAGTACTTACAAGGCCAGTGATATGCAAACCTTCGTTACGAGCTTCAGATTGTGACTGGGAAAGAACTGATGGCAGAAACAATGACGGATAAAAGTTAATGAGCAGAAATGTGTACACGCCACTTTTACGTTGCGCAGGAAATATGCCCGCCTATACAAATTAACACCGAGACTATACCGCAACACGCTGCAGTAAAATATCTAGGCGTTCATCTTGATCGTCTCTTAACATGGAAATCGCAAGTATACGCAAAATTGACACAAATGAAATTAAAAGCAGCCCAAACGAATTGGCTTGTTGGAAGAAATTCTAAGCCTAGAATCCAGTTATGGGGCACTGCCTCAGCATCGAATGTAGAAAAGATTCAAAGGCGACAAAACAAAATTCTACGTACAATCACAGCAGCCCCTTGGTATGTCAGAAATCTGCGAATTCATAAAGATCTAGATGTTCCGTTGGTAAAGACTGTACTTTCAAAACATGCGAAAAAATATATAAAAAAAATTAAGTTGCACCCAAATCCACTTGCGCGCAATATTCTAGAGTATAGAAGCCACAACCGCCTGAGTAGGAGGGATACTCTTTCTCTCAGCCGTCAACCGTTGAAACTAAAAGATTTTGTTTAGCATTGGCTAAACATATATTTAACATTTTTTATTTTTTCAGATTTATGATTTGAACAACTTACACAGCTCAGCAGCAAAATCCTCCTTTAAATAAAACTATGTGGACTATATGGATTTTGATGTCCTAAACTCAAATCTGTTTTCGGCTTTTCTCCATCACGTATTTTTTTTTATGAGCGTGGCAATTTTTTTCCCCTAAATTAATCAGGTACGAAGACATATTTCAGCCTAACTCGAAAAGGACTCATCCGATTTTCATAAAGAAAACACCAAACCATGCGTAACAAAACTATGTTTAATTTAATTCAATATAGTTTTTTTTTCGATTTTTTCTTGCAAAATTCGTTATTTTTTCCACTTTAAAAGTGCAAAAAAAAAAAAGAAAATGCCAATATTTTATATTTTACACATTGAGATAAATACCTCAAAAATAAAATAAGGTATAAATCACGAAAATCGATTAACAAATGCCGATTTTATTCTTAATTTACCGCAGGTACCCAACATTGAACGAAAATGTGTGCAGTCAACCCTACATATGAATGGGATATCCAGGCGAAAGAAAAACACTACAACGTTAAAATTTGGCCAGCAAGATAAATTTTATTCCAGGAGAAAAAGATGTAGCAGAAGAACCTTTAATTCAAAAAAAAAAAATTTTTGTCAATAATAATTTAAAAATAAAAAGTTCTTAATATTCCTAATATTAGAATTTAATGATTTTAAGATCCAGTAAGTAGTAATAAAAGAACAAATCCAAAATGTCGTATATTAAATGCTGCTGTTATTAGAACTTTTACACTACTATTTATTAGAAAGAAATATTTTATTAGATGACCTTTTTGAAGGATTTAAATTGTAAAACGAAGTTTCCTTTAACGCATGGTTATAGCCATTTCTTATCACATAGCAAAAAAAATCTTCACATAACTATTAAGGGTAGATTGGAAAATAAAACAACTTACCATTAAAGCTGTTTGACCTCCTTGGCCTTCTCGAAGTGCCTTATTTTCCAACTCCATTCTTTCTAATTTTTCATTTAATGCTGATGGTTGCAATTCCTTGCACATGGTATTTCCATAAACGACTTAAAAATATAAGCAAAATATGTTATAATTATTAATATTAAATGAGTAAATAATGTATTTAAAATTATGTATCAATTTATATTTTAAAATTTTTCGACCTTTACTTGATGTTAAAATTAAATAAAAAGGATGAGGTAGAATTAATTTTTTATAGAACGTTATAAATTTATAAATAAAGATTTTATTTATTTGTTGCGGGTTAGCAATATCTACATAAATGCATTTCTTTGGTTGCTATACCAACTCATCAGAAGATGTTTACCATTTATGTTTGAAAAGTTCCAAAACTCATCTACTCATACATAAACTCCCAAATACAATTTGCGAATTACAAAGCACAAGCAAAATAGCTTTTCAAAAACTTTACAAACATCACAACAAATAATTTTCTTCATTGATTATGAATATGTTTACTTTTCTACAAACCTATATACAAACATATATGTATACAAAAAACGGTACCATATATATATTATACTAGCATTTAACACGCTACTTCGTTAGCGTATCCCTTTCTTTCGTGGACATATTTTTACGCCAAACCTTATGTTGCATTCACTCAGGGCATTGCATGTTTAATTTTATGTTTGTAGGTCCAATACTTACAAAGATTAAAAAGTACGTGTTGAAAAACAAAAACGGTCCTTGTCTGTGATTCGCTTCCGCTCAGGAAATTCTATGTTCATAGGTACAATATTAACGAAAATGACAAAAGTACCAGTTAAAGAACGAAAAAGTACCAAAAAGATCCCTCTAACAAATTCTCATTCACTCAGGGCATTGCATGTTTAGGTTTATGTTCATATGTCCAATATTAACGAAAATGAGAAAAATACCAGTTAAAGAACGAAAAAGTACCAAAAAGATCCAATGGATCCAATAGAAGCAATGGACCTATTAACTGCAATAACAGAAACAAAAAAACGCGGAAGACCGCTAAAAATTTTTGATGAGTCTTCCAGCAAAACAAAAAATAGAAGAGTAACAGATTTGATTGAAAAGTATTCTCTTGAGGAACTTGAATTTGCCGTAAAAAAATTAAAAAGAAGATCAAATTCTATTTCAGAAAGCCATGAAACAAATCTGAAGTGTCTACCAGTTTCAAAAGCCTTGGCGCTATATATGGATGTAGATCTATCGGAATAAAAATACAGTGTTCTGCGCCAAGCAATCAACGAATTACATCCAAATTGTTTTCCATCTTTGTATGCATTGCGAACCGAAAAGCAAAAATTGGTACCGACTATATTAACAACGGAAATTTCAGCGGAAGTGGACTTAAAAAGCATAATCCGTAGAACAGCAGCAAGTATATTTGAACTTTGTGATGTTCAAGAAGATATAAGTAAAATATTGTTAATTTGTAAGTGGGGTATGGATGGTAGCTCCGGTCATAGCCGCTACAAACAAAAATTTCAAAACGAAAACCATACGGATGAGTTTATGTTTTTCATAGCATTTGTTCCACTAAGGTAAGTAGATAAATACTTACTTAGTTAAATATATGTGCTATTTTAATAAATTTTTAAATTAACTTCTATTTTCAAGAATGGTAAACTTGACATCAAAAAAAAATAATATGGTGTAATAAAACACCATCTTCAACGTTGTACTGTAGGCCTATTAAATTTGTTTTACAAAAAGAGAAGCCTGATCTAGTTAAGAAAGTTTTCAGCGAATTTGATCAAAAAATTAAAAATATGGAATGTGATGTCATTGAAATGAAAGGTGTAGTTGTAGAAGTTTCTTACAAAATGCATTTTACAATGATAGATGGTGCAGTTGTAAATATTTTAAGCGATACAAATTCATCAAGTAGGTGTCTTATTTGCAATGCAAGTCCGACAGAGAAGAACAACATAAAAAGATTGGAGTAGATGTCATTAAATATCATTTGGTGCCACTTGGAGATCTATCAGAGGAGGCTCAGGAAAAACGGAACAAGGATTACAGATTTTATAGAGAGCACAATACTAGAAAAATTTCACGAAATTCAACAAATGAAGATCTATTTAATATATTATTGGCAACGTCAAATCCGTTCATCTTCAGTATTCGAAATCAATTAGATGAAGAAGCCAAAAAACTACTAAAGAACAGAAATAGCACAGAACAAAAGATGGAATATTTGCAATCAATATTTGAGTCAAATGAATAATAATTATAATTGCCTTTCATTGTTATTTAGGTACGAAAATCATAGTATTAGTAAAAAATAATAATAAACAGAACCTACCATTGTTACAACTGCTATTAAAATTTATTGCAGTTTTTATTTTTAATATGTTTTTTAAAATGATCAAATTTGACAGCAAAAAATAATAAATTTTTCTGTAGTAATAGCAATATTTATAGGTAATATTATTAACGTTTTTTTAAGTGTAACTATTCTTTGAGTGTAAACAAATTTGCAAATTTGACAGCAAAAAATTTTTTAATTTTTCTGTAATAATAGCAAAATCTCCAGGTGATTTTACTGTTTTTTTTGTGTAAAAATTTTTTTGAGTGTAACATTAAAAAAACTCCCTTATTACAAAAAATATTTATAATTATTATTAATTTCCATATATTAAATTTTTTAATAAATAAAAAAATAATAAACCCATATTTCACTCTAAAAGTTAAAAAAATTTAAAAGTTCAACTTTGACCTAGAATTCCTTAAAAAGTCCTCAATCAATTTTAATGTAATTAAAACTGAGTAAAGCTGAACTAAATATCTATCCATTAAAATAAAAATTAGTTCAATATTTTGATCGGTTCAAAAGTTACAGAATTTCGGCCAATGAAAAACGATTTTCAGCCACTGTGCGCCGTACATTTTATAGTATTAGATACATTCCGGGTCTTGCGGATGACAGAAACATAAAAAAATTTAATGAACAACAACATAAGTTTTGCTTAAAAAACAAATCATACATTAAACCACAGTCGGGCAAACAACCATTGGTTTTGTAGATCAAAAAAAAAAAAGGAGTACACAGAATAGAAGCCATCCGTACTCCTTCTTTTTCCGTTGTGTTTGCTTGAACTATAGAATTTTTTTTTGTTATTTATAGAAAAAAAGTAATTCGATTTTTTCTTTATAGGAAAAGGTATATATGTATATCTTCTGTTTTGTTGCAGAAATGAAAATATGGGTATATGGCATATTCAATTTTCGAAAACTAAACTGTAGGCAAAGAAAAAATGTTGCCTAAAACATTCGTTCTATCACCACGAGTAATCCACAATAAATGTCAGGACATTGCTTTAGTTGCGCAGATATGCAAATATTAATTTTTATTTTGTATGTGGTTTAATAGTAAATAATACGGTTCCGAAATTTCAACATTTGGGTCGTCTTACCGTTTGGTTTGCTATAAGGAACATACAAAAACAGATTAAATTTTTATATATGCAGATAGATGGTCTTGTATAAAATATAAACATTTTGAATACCATAATCTACAAAAGGTCGAAAAATTCAAAATCTTAGTTACGAAATAAGAAGAAAAATATTTTTGCAGTTATATATATATATCGATAAATTATACATAAATTATACATTTTTTACCTTCAAAACTTTTAGACAAGTTTCCACATTTTAGTTCATCTATGGCTTCTTTTAAACTATCTCGTTCCTTTAACAAATTATCTTTTGTGCGACTTAGCCCTATTATAGTGTTCTCCATGTTTTTATGTTCAAATTCGAGTTTTATGTTTTTTTCCATTTCATTGTCTAATTTGATGTGTAGTTCTTGTATCTAAAATTAATTTTACAAGATCATAAAATGCTTTATATATCTTTGTACCACTTTACCTCATTCTTGTAAAGTTCAACCTGTCCTTTAAGAGCCGCACACTTCTTAACATCCTCTTCAAATTGTACGTTTTGTTGTAAATATTCAGCATTGCGTTCATCTAGCAATTTAATTTGTTTTTTTAAGTTGTAATAATCTTCCATTTTCTTCTTGAACGTGTTGAGTTGTGCTTCGCACAATTTGAGCTTTTCATTAGATTCTCTTAATACGTCTACTTCGTCCTTCAGCTGTATCAGTTCTGTGGTTGCCTTCTGTAGACATAGGAGATTTATTAATAAATAGAAATATTTAATAACACTAAAATTGCTTTTTTTGTACATTAAATCAATACGACGTTTATAATATATCGTTACTAAACAATATATATATATATGTATATATATATATTTTTATAAATTTGATTATTTATTGAATCTTCAATTATAGATTAAATTATCAATAAGTTTTTCAAATCTTAAATCAAAAAATATTCAATATAAGTTTAGCCAATGCTAAACAAAATTTTTAATTTCAACGGTTAATTTTTGTTGTTTTACATCTCTCGTGAACGGCTGAGAAAAAGAGTATGGCTGACTTCCAAAACGTCAATTGCTTTGTGTTTGAACAAAGCATCACATTTCATATGCGCTATTTTTCACACTAAAAAAAACGTTTCATGTTAGAAATGTTACAAATTAATAACACACCAATTACATAAATAACAATAAACTTTAAGATAATGTAACTCAAAACTTAAGGGATTTGATTTATAAAATCAAAACAATAGTTTTATATTGTAATAGATTAAAGTAAATTTGTTTACTTATGTATAAAATATTTTTCCATTATTGACATTTTTGTTATCATAAAATATTTTTGTAATAGAATAAGTTTTCAAATTGTTTAAAGCACATTTTTCTGAAGAAGCTATTCATTGAGAAAGCGAAATATTGAATATTAATAAAATAATTGTTATTTGTTAATTGTTGGATTTAAGCTTGCAGTGTATTTTAATAAAACTTTATAGAAAAATTAATTTAAAAAATTTGAAATATTTGTTTTTATTTTAACTTACATTTAATTCCTCAATGCGTTGTTGTAATATCTGCAAATCACTCTCCTGTTGATTAGATTTTAATCTTAAATCTTCTCGGGTTGTTTCAGATTGCAAAAGTTCATCTTTTAATTTATCAAGTTGGCGCCTCATGTCGTTATATCTTACTGACCCAGCTTGAACAGGTCCCAGTGAAACACCTTCGTCACCAATGCAATCTGTTGACTGTAATCTCGTCATATCTTCTTCAAGCTTCTTTACTTCAAATTTTAAATTTGACTTTTCATCAGTAAGTAGCGCCACCTTAAGAAAAAGAGTGCTGTAAGTCATGAGTATAAATTTCGATTCCTGAATTTATATGCAACTGCGACTTCATCGCAATCTGCAGCGCATTGTAACTAAATTTCAGATCTAAGTTCAACCCCAAAGTGTGTTACATGGTATGCAAAAAGCAACTTAATATTATACGGAGTTGTTTTTCTGGAGGGTGTTTTTTAAGATCACTTATTCTCTAAATTGTAAAAATAACACAATATATTGAAGTTTAATCTAAAAATTTTTTATGCCCCTATTGCGGTTGACAACTTTTGAAACAATTTGGTCGTCGTTTATAAATTCGCATTGCCTTTCTCAACTCAACTCATGCTTGACTTTTTGGTTGTGTTCAATATTTTTTGTGGAATTGTCGTTTGCAACTTTGCACAAGTTTGGTTGACAAAACCGATAAATACACACAACTGCTTATTAGTAGTTTGGTTTTTGTACGTTACAGTTTACTTCGACATAAAGTGCAGAAAAATGGAGAGATCGTAAGTAGAAAAATTTGTTGTGCTTAACGCTGACAATTGAATCTGCCTCAAAATCGTCCTTCTTTCGTACCTATTCCAGATCAGCAAATACGAGCATCGAATAATGACATGAGGGAAAATGATTATGGAATTAGTCCGATTACTAGATGGAACCTAAAGTTTTCAGGAATTTCTACTAGTATTTCTGTAAATACTTTTATCTTTAGAGTAGAGACTCTTAGACAGAGACAAAATTTATCGTGGTTTCATGTGCGTGCAAACTTTCTTCATTTACTTCTAGCTGATAAAGCTGATGAATGGTATTGGGTATATTTTAAGTGACAAGGTTTATCATCTTGGCCGGAACTTACGGCAGCTTTGATTAAAGAATTTAGGCATAAGGATTCGAATTTTGAAATCAATTATCGATTTTTTTTTTATATAATTATTTATTGAATCTTCAATAATAAATTGAAACATCAATAAGTTATTCAAATCTTAATCTAAAAATGTTAAATATATGTTTAGCCAATGCTAAACAAAATTTTTAATTTCGACGGTTGATTTTTGTTGATTTACATCTCTCGTGTACGGCTGAGAGTAAGAGTATCCCTCCTTCTCAACCAGGTGTGGCCTCTATAATTTAGAATAGTTAGTTAGTTAGTTAAATGTTCTTTATTTAATTCATTTCTTTGTGATAACAATTTTTTTTTAAATAGTAAATAAAATAATAATAAAATAAAAAAAAAAATATATAAGAACGTACGACTATGACTTAATGTCGTCAGTCGGAAAGAGATAAATATGATAATGTTTTTGTGTATTATATAATAAGGTTAATAGTTAAACTCATTTAAGAGCTCCTTCCTGTAACCTATCGCATGTATAATGAATCCATATATTTCTTTAAAATTTTCTGTAGGGTTGTTTACAATAGTTATTAATTCATTTTCAGTCAAGGTAAACTTTTTAAAATGTTTATATCTAATATGACGCAAGATAGGACATATGGCTATGAAATGTAAGATATTTTCAATCTGATTAAGATTGCATAACGAGCAATCACGGGATCTTTGCTGTTGAAACCTTGTTCCACTTAATTCAAGCAGGTCACTTCTAACTTTGAATATGTAGCTAATAGCTGTCGTGTTATTTGAAATTTCAAAATATGATTGAGGCCTCGTGTAATTGAGTTTAGAGTAAAACCGGCTTGTAGTAGCTGCTTTTTCTAAATGATTTTGTAGTTCTTTAAGCTTCAATCCTGATAAAATATCAAATCTTAATTGTTCCCAGCTTTCTTTTGTAGATCATTCGGAAACTCTGGAGGTATTTACCTCATTAGCTAGTGCATCTATTTGCTCACTTTTTTTGCATAATAATTCTTGTAAGCTGGTTTGGTAAACGGTCGTTGTTGTATTCATGTAATGTTCTAATAATTTATCTTAGATGTAAATCCAATGTAAATATAAAGTTATTCTCTACACCAGTTTCCAGCATCAATATATATGTGGGTGTAAAAGGTGGCAGTTTTAAAATTTTTTTTAAAAAGAAACGTAGAAGTTTATCTACTTCTTCAAAAGAAGAAAATCCCCATATTTGGACGGCATAAGACTGAATTCCACGGCATACAGATTTAAACAAATTCCATTTTGCTTTTAAGCATATCTCTTTTTTCGCCAAAAAATCATTCCATGTTGCATTAATGCTGTTTTTTGCAGATAAATTTCTTTTTTCAACGTGTTTTTTAAAAGACATTTTAGGTGATAAGGTAACTCCCAAATACGTATATTCATTTGTGATTCTTACAGGCTCACCATTAAAGGACCATCTTTCCCGTCTTGCGATTCTTCCTCCCTTTCTGAATATCATAATTTCTGATTTGCTCAAATTGACCTGCAGGTTCCACATCTCACAATATCTTTCAAGTTGATTTATCATTTGTTGCATTGTTACGATATCATCAGCTAAAATTACGATGTCGTCAGCATACATTAGTAATCTTACATGTGTAGAACCTATATTTATTCCTCCTCCTATATATTCGTGCAAATCGTTTAGATATATTGAAAAAAGTGTTGGTGAAAGTAAACAGCCTTGTTTAACTCCAGAACCAGTTTCAAAATCATCTGAGACCTCCTCTCCATCCCATACCTTAAATTTAGTGTTACTATATATGGTTTCGATCATTTGGACCATTTTTGTTGATACGCCAATATTGTTAAGTTTATAAACCAGAGATTTCCGTGAGATTTTATCAAACGCCGCACTGAAATCCACGAAAAAAGCGTACAATTTTTTGTTTTCTTTGAACTTAAGGTGGGCAATTGCGGATAAACTATATAAATTATCAAAAGTTGAGTATCCTTCTCTAAATCCAGCTTGGTATTCGGAGAGTTTATTGTATTTAGTTAGCCACGAATTAAGACGATTATTTAGAATGCCCATAAAAATTTTTGCAATTGTATTTATAAAAGATATACCACGATAATTACTCACAGTATTCCTTTCTCCCTTCTTATAAATTGGAAAAAGTATATTGTCGTAAATTTTTCATCCAAATTTGCTGTTTCATATATGATGTTGTATGTGTTTGCCAGCTCTTCCACAAAACTCTCCGTTGAGTTCTTAAAGAATTCATAGCTGACGCGGTCCTCTCCAGGGGCTTTGTTTTTCTTGGCTTTGGCTAGTACGTGTTTTATTTCAAAAGTAGAAATAGGTTGATCTAGATCTTCATCCGTATATTTCATTGCAGCATACATTATATTATGTGAAATATCAGGCCTATTCAAAAGAGTAGAAAAATATTGTTTGAACACATTTGCCGGTATATCAGGCTTCGACTGCATTTTTTGTTTTTTATTTCTTTAATAAGATTCCACCAATCTTTACCAGTTTTTACTAAATTGATCTGATTTTCTATCTTTCTATAATATTCGTATTTACTTCTTTCACAAATTTCTTTATATTTTTTATTTTCGATGACATATTTTTCTCTGTTGCTTGTTGTTGGGTTTAGACGAAATGTGGTAAGAGCTCTAAATGACTTTTCCCTCATGTTATAGCACTTGAAATTAAACCATTTGTTTTCTGTTGTAATATGTACTTCATTTTTCTGTTTATAGGGGTTTGATATGTTGATAACGTTTATGAAATCTTGCAAATTTAATACATCCTTTTGTTGTTTATAAATATTTAACTGTTGATTAAGTTTTTCTTTATAAATCTCTATTTTGCTTTCATCCCATTTTAACTTTGGTAGTAACTTCATTGGCTCATCTAATTTTCTTCCTTTAATATTTATAGTTAAAACAATTGGCATATGGTCAGACCATCCCCTACTTTCTACCGAAAAACTTTCAATACACTCTAAATTTTCATGTGCTGAGGCGCATATATCGTTGACTGATTGTCCTACTCCGCTTATATAAGTTAAATTGCCATTTTCATCGCCTTTTGTACACCCATTTAATACATGTAACCCAAAGTCTTCGCATACCTCAATGAAAGATTTTCCCTTTTTATTTTCGGTTACGTCTATAGATTTCCTTGTGTCCAAACCGGCTTTAAATGTCGATTTAAAAAAATCATCTAATGGTTGCTGTATATTTCCTATTCTGATGTTTAGGTCGCTTTAGTTGGTATGTGTAAAATTGTTTATTTTTTGACTCGAAATCGGAAACTATTTTTCGATAATGATTTTCTTTGGTTACGTAGAACTCATTTTCTCCAATTAATGAGATAAGGCTTTTAACCAACAAATTGGAATTCTGTTCTCTTAAATATATGGGTGGTGGTTTACTCGACCTTGTTGTTGTTGTGTCTTCATCGCCTTGTTCAGTTAAAATCGCAAAACGATTTTCGGAATTTTTAATATTTTTCCATACCTGTTTGAATTTTATTATCAGTATTTTCACTTTCTATAATTTTATTAATTTTGTGCACGTTGGTCACCTGGGTATTTATTGTTTCTTTGTTTGATTGTACAACTAAGCTGACAAGTTTGCTAATAGGTGCAATTGTTGTTGCTTCTCGATCAATATTTAGGTTTAGAGAGCAAGATCGCGCACGAGTATTTGTGTGTTGTGTAGAATTCAGGTTTTCAGTTTCGTCGTCATGAACCAAAGTTAAATAAACATTCTTACTGCTTGTAGGTTTATTATTGTTGTTGTTGCTAGAAGATGAACTCATTTAGAGTTCTCTTTTTTCTGTTCACTATATGAGTTTGTATTTGCAAATATATATGTATGTATATTATACGCAAGCAAAAAATAAAATAAAACCAGTATAATAAGGCTGACTTCCAAAACGTCAATTACTTTGTGTTTGAACAAAGCATCACATTTCATAACGCCGCAGTACAATAATTATACAATGTATACCATTTCAAAACGCCGCCGCATAGTATTTTTAACGCAGTAAGAGAGCGGTTTTATAGTTGTTGCATTGTTTCCGAACTTCATAATTCTAGCTATGTATCATTTTTGATACATACTGGAGTTCATAGAAATAATTGATTTATTACGACATTTTGATTAAAGCTTGTGATATATTTAAGTTTTATTCAGGCATTTTATGCAAATATTTTTTACATGTTCACATGTTCAAGTGTTGTTTATACAATCTATGCAGATATTTTTGGCATGCTTGTCATTGCAGTAGGGTTTTTTACATAAGAAACAAAATATTGAGGTCCACTTATTTTTTTTTTGTTTTATCCAGAATAGTAGCATTTTTGACACCTTGCGCGGCTCTTTTTTGGCGACTTATTAACTTTCTGTTTCTTTGATGGACCAGGCACATTGTCATCAGGATCGACAATATTGTGTGTTGACAGAATTTCAAACCGTATCTCTCCGGTTTCGAAGGGATGTACTGGCGAAATTTACAGCGACCATGAAATCCCAATAATTGTTCATCTACAGTAACAGAATCATTAGGATTGTAGAATGTCGGAAGCCGTTCAGCCCACTTTTCCCAAAGGTTTCTAATAGGCGCGAACTTGTCATCACTTTTTTGGGTACGTCGGGTGAGCACATCATCAAAGCGAATGATTTTGTGAACACATAAAAATGTTTTTTCAGACATGATGGACCGAAATATTGGTCGCTAATAGTTTTCAGCGAACAAATCATGCAAAGTTTCGTTTTTTGATCTGAAGAAAATATATATACATAAGTACATATACTTCCGCAAAGACTTATCAGCTATACTTACTTATACACACCGGCCAGTAGTAATATTGCTAAATAGGCATGAAATAATTCCTCATCAATTTCGATATGACTGGCACCATGTAAATGCTTTCCGTAATTGTTAGAGTTATCAATTATGATTTTTGATAGTGACGGTGGAAAAAGTAGTAAAAAAGAATCCCGAATGTTGTTTACCCGGCTTGATGCAAATCTTGTTACACCTAAAAACAATAATTTTATTTCTACAACACCTCAATACACAATTATTAGGAACCTGGTCGCAAATTGATGATGTTTTCTCTACCTAGCCGACCAGTGGCATAAGGCTCGCTGCGCCAGAAATGCCATCTTTCGCAATATACAATAAATCAGTATCTGAGTTGCTGCCAATACTGTCATCAGTTTCAGATAAATAGCTTTCAGGCAAACTGTTTTCTCCTTCAGTTTCCGGATCGGAAGCGTCTTCGTCTTCTTCACTTTCATCCATTACTTCATTCACTAGTTCTTCTAAGGTCAAAAACCGTGGCTGCGACATTATTTTGAATACGCACAATTATCGTATTTTGAGACCGATATATTCAAGCAAAAGCACTCCGTTTTGTAAAAAGAAGTAAAAAACATTCACAATATAAAAACACACGTCTCGAATGATACGCACCGCAACACAGAAACACTTGAAATGCCATATGTATCAAAAATGATACATAGCTAGAATTATGAAGTTTTTGAATTTCTCATGGCCTACTTGCAAGACATTTTCAAAACATGCCGAAAAATAACGGGAATAACAAAATAAACAAAGTCACATTTTTGATACAAAGCTCGATTAACGGTTAAATACAGTAGCAATACTGTATACAAACATTGTATACGAACGTTTTGGAAGTCAGCCTAACTGTTTAATCAATGTTTTGTTTTTGTTTTATTTTTTTTGTGATTTTAACTTTAAATAATTTTTAGTATTCAGTAGCGACGATTATAAAAACGCGTCTGTACACTGCGAGAGTTAAAAATGAAGTGACGGACTTATGATGTATATATGAAAAGTTCAGTTTCTTATTGAATTAATGAAAATTCAAATTACTAAGTTATTTTATGTTTGAAAAATATTATTATTATATCCAATCAGTTTAGCAGAACGTATCAGTATACCAATTTCAAGGCCGCTACACCTCTCATCAGCGTTCAATTGTCCATCTTTACAATTTTCGTAAAGTGGATACTAATTGGGAAGAATATCAACTACTTAACCAAGTTTTCAACAGAAATAGAATACGAGAATTAGTTTGGTTAGTACGAAATTCTCAATCACTGGTTAGAAACAATTACTAACAATCAACACAAACTCAAAGTCCGTAATCTTCAAATTAGTCTACTTTGTACATTAACTTTTTGTTGTTTTTACTCTATATTAGGGCAATTCACATATTACTGTGTAGCTCGCGCCCAAGTTGAATTACTATTTGTTATATTATTACGAATAAACGTAATTATTACTCGATCTTATATTGATGTATATATGAAAAGTAATATTATCAGGCTCAAGTTCAGTTTTTTATTGAATTAATGAAAATTCAAATTACTAAGAGTTTTTTATGTTGAAAAATATTATTATTTATATGCAATCAGTTTTTAGCAGAACGTATCAGTACCGATTTCGAGGCCGCTACACCTCTTATCAGCGTTCAATTGTCCATCTTTACAATTTTCGTAAAGTGGATACTAATGGGGAAGAATATCAACCATTTAACTAAGTTTCCAAGAGAAATAGAATACGAGAATTAATTTAATTCATTTTATTTTATTTTTACCCATCACTTAATAAAAATTCTTTTTGCTGCTTTTTCCATTTACACTGACAAGTTTTAAGTGAAAAGAAAACAATTTATATGAAAATGTTTTGACATTTGTTTGCGCAGTTACATAAAACGAGAATCAGTTTTGCTGTGAAACTGAGAAAAAAATTGTTTCATTCCATTTCTTTCTCTTATTGTGAAAAGATTTTAATTTGTTTTAATTTCTTCACAGAACGGGATTCAGAAGCAAAATGTAAACGAGAAAAATGTTTTCATTTCACGTTATCGCTGAACGAGAATTGACCCCCTGGTTTGAAAACAACTTAATATGTGTTATCCATTTTTGGAAAAATTTTTGAACTCCGTGGTGTCAAGTTAATATAATGTAAAATTTAATCCACAAATTACTACTCACCTCAATAAAAACACAGATATTCCGGAAGCTTTTCGGGAAATTACTTAATTCCCATCTTCAAGCGGCAAACTAAAAAAATTTTATTACATTTATGTAAAACTAAATTTCAATGATTAAAAAATTAATAAAATTTCATTAACAAATTTTTAACAAAAGACAGAAAACACAAAAATTTTACAAAATATATAAGTAAATATAATTTCTAAAAGAGTTCAATAGTGTTATAACTGGTCGAAATCACGTGACTGGTGTTGGTCGTCTTCCACTTAATTTAATTAATGTTGATAGTAATGGCCCGTTGTCGGAATTCATCATTGGTTTTTGTTTTTTTATTTCTAAGCTTTCATATGCGTCCAAATGTTGCGTATTTTGAACATATTTTTTTTTTTTGATAATTTTATTATTTATTGAATCTTTAATTATTTAAATTGAATTATCAATAAGTTTTTCAAATCTTAAATCTAAAAAAATATTAAATGTTAGTTTAGCCAATGCTAAACAAAATTTTTAATTTCAACGGTTAATTTTTGTTGTTTTACATCTCTCGTGAAAGGCTGAGAAAAAGAGTATCCCTTCTTTTCAGCCGGGTGTGGCCTCTATAATGAAGAATATTGCGCGCAAGTGGATTTGGGTGCAACTCAAGTTTTTTTATATATTTTTTCGCGTGTTTTGAAAATACTGTCTTCACCAACGGAACGTCTAGGTCTTTATGAATTCGATGGTTTCTGACATACCAGGGGGCTGCTGTTATTGTACGTAGGATTTTATTCTGTCGCCATTGAATTCTTTCGACATTCGATGCTGAGGCAGTGCCCCATAACTGGATTCCATAGGACCATATTGGTTTCAGGATCGCGTTGTATAAGAGAAGTTTATAGTCAAGGCTTAGTATAGAGTTTCTTCCAATAAGCCAATTCATTTGGGCTGCTTTTAGTTTCATTTGTGTTAACTTTGCGTCTATATGCCATTTCCATGTTAAACGACGATCAAGATGAACGCCTAGATATTTGACTACAGTGTGTTGTGGTATAGTCTCGGTGTTAATTTTTATAGGCGGGCATGTTTCCCTGCGCAACGTAAAAGTGACGTGTGCACATTTCTGCTCGTTAACTTTTATACGCCATTGTTTGAGCCATTTTTCCAGTTTGGATATATATTCTTGTAAGTTGCGGGAAGTTTCTACAGGATTTTCGTGAACGCTTAGAAAGGCTGTATCATCCGCAAATGTTGATGTATGAATGTTACTGCTTAACGGTAAGTCAGAGGCATATATTAAATAAAGTAAGGGTCCGAAGATACCGCCTTGAGGGACTCCGGCTTCAATCGACTGCGCAGGGCTTAAAAAATTGCCTTCCCTAACTACAAATTTACGTTCCATTAAATAGCTTTTTAAAAGCTTTACGATGTTTGCTGGTAGATTTTGTATTCGTTTGTTGTTAAGACCTTCGTGCCATACTTTATCGAAAGCTTGTGAGACATCAATAAAGAGCGCAGAGCAGTATTTCTTTTTTTCAAAAGTGTCTCTAACGACATTCACAAGTCTGTGAGTTTGTTCAATTGTGCTATGTTGTCTGCGAAAACCGAATTGATGATCTGGAATACATCCGTTACTAGTCACTATAGGCATCAGCTTGCTTATACACAGCTTTTCAAATAGTTTTGAAATGTTAGACAGTAAACTAATAGGCCGATAGGATTCAACCTTTGTATGATCCTTGCCGGGCTTTGGTATCATAGTATTCATCGAAACCTTCCATTTTGTTGGATAGTATTGCAGCCGTAGAATACTATTAAAAATTAATAGTATAATTCTTTTTGCAGTGTAAGGCAATTCTTGAAGCATTTTGTTGCTTATTTTGTCGACACCTGGGGCTTTTCTGGTGTTAAGACTAGTAATAGTATTTTCAATCTCCGTCATGTTAAATCTTATCGATATTTCTGGTAAAGGGACGGCTGGTGGCAGTTCAACAATATCAGCAGAAATATTCGGAGTGAAAACTTTTTCTAAGTGTTTAACATAAAGTGCACCTTTTTCAGCATCAGTTTTTGCCCAGTCACCATTTGGGGCTCGTAATGGGGGTTTGCATATCACCGGCCTTTTTAGTCCTCTGGCTGCACGCCACAGTGATTAATCTGTTTGTGGTGTTGCATCTAGGTTTTGAAGGAATTTTTGAAGGGAAGCTGTTATTTGAGTTTGCAAAACTTTCCTAAGCTGCTTGGTACACTCCTTAAGCCTTAATTTTAGCTGGGGCGATCTGTAGCGCTGCCATTCTCGTCGAGCTCTCCGTTTTTTAGTCAATAGCCTTTCTATATCTACAGAAAAAATATTGTTAAATCTCACTGGTTGGTTTATTTCATTTGAAGTAGCATTAAAAGCAGCTTGTTTAACATGCGCTTCAAACAACTTGAGAGAATCGTCTATGTCTGAAGGTGTTCTCAGCGGCATTTGCGAGCAATGAGCCCTCAGATATTTTCTGTATTTCAGCCAGTTAATACGTGCCGATTTCGTCGCTAAATCACATGTTGTGTGTGAGTAAATAGTGACAATAGTAGGCGAGTGGTCTGAAGATAAGTCCAAAGATGCTTCAACTTCAACCATCTCGCTGGGCACGCCTTTCACAATTCCAAAGTCGATAACATCAGGAATTTTTTGTCGATCTGTTGGCTGTCCACTTGAAACTACATTCAAACCCATCTTAGATATTGTGTCGAATAAAATTCGTCCCTTAGGAGTGATTAAACGTGAACCCCAAAATGTGTGTTTAGCATTGTAGTCGCCAGCTGCTAGAAAACGGAGGCCCAGTGATTTATAAAAAGCCGTATATTGACTCTCGGTAATTGAGAATCTGGGGGCGAATAGACAGATGATATTACAAGTTTTTGATAGTAAGTTTCGATGCAGATGTTCGTTGCTTGAAGATAATCTTCACAAAAATCATTCAACAGGTGGTGTTTTATTCGCGTTTTTATTAGGATTCCCCACAAGCACTGCCATGGGGATCCTTGGTGTCGTAAAAATTATATCCACTAATTCTGAAACAGCTTCGAGATGTCAAATGAGTTTCTGAGATAAGCATAACATCGATTTGTTTATCCTGAAGAAAATATTCTATTTCGTTTTTATGTTGGCAGATGCCGTTTGCGTTCCAAAAACAGATTTTTAAGTTCATGGTTTGCTTAGTACAGCCTGCAACAAGGTAGACTGCATTTTCAACATTTCCTGCATCATACAGGACATGTTGAGAGTAAATGTATTTACAGTTTGTATTAAGCTCTCAATTGAGGCTTCAATACGACTAAAATTATACCCCGAATATTCATTTACATTTACGGTTTTTTGCGCCGTACTCTGATTGCCTTTTAAAATACTAGCGTATGAAAATTTGTTGTTAGATTGTTGTTGAGCACTAGTCGCGTTAGACTTGAAAATGTTTGAAAATTGATTTTGGCTGGTGGACGGTTGGGGTAACTGTGGATAGTTAATAGGGGTTTTAGGCTGAGCGGGAGTAGCATTGGTTTTTTTGGTTGATGAATTCTTAAAAAACGAGTAAAGAGGGCAGCCTCTATAGTTGGCAGTGTGATTTCCGCCGCAATTGCCACATTTTTTCGCCTTGGTATCACCTTTCATTTTATCACAGTTAGCAGTACTGTGTAACTCACCACATACAACGCAGACTGTAGGTAACTTGCTATAAGTCTTCGTGTGCCCAAATTCTTGGCAGTTCAGGCATTGAACAGGTTCAGCTCTTTTATGTGGAAGCTCAACAGTAACTCTTCGATGCAACAAGTACTTTAAGTCATATATTGGATGTGCTTCATTCTTTTTTATTTTTATGCCATCTGGCTGTAGCTCGACTCTAAATATTGGTTGGGGGATTTTTTCTCTATTTTTAATGTTTGAGACATTTTTCACCTTGTAGCCACTATTTTCCAGGCCAGACTTGACATCTTCTGGATCCACGCTAGAGTCTATTATACCTTTTATTACGACTGTTAGACCTTTAGCACTCTTTAATTGGTACGTGTAGAAGTTTTTATTTTTAGATTCTAAATCTGAAACAATTTTTCGGTAATTATTTTCATGAGCTACCTGAATTTTTGTTTCATTGATGTTTCCGCACTTAATTGGAGTTACATAAAACTCATTTTCTCCAATTAATGAGATAAGACTTTTAACCAGCAAACTGGAATTCTGCTCTCTTAAATATATGGGTGGGGGCTTACTCGAACTTGTTGTAGTTGTGTCTTCATCGCCTTGTTCAGATAAAATCGCGAAACGATTTTCGAAATTTTTTATTTTGTTTTTTCCATCTCTGGGAACTTTCGCTGTTGAAGCTATTTGAGCTGATTTTGGACTTCTTCCCCTTTTTAACACGGTTATGTATCTGTCCATTCCTGTTTGAATTTTATTATCATTTATTGTACTCACCGCATCTACCATTTTGTGCACGTTGGTCACCTTGTTACTTATTGTTTGTTTGTTTGTTTGTACAGCTAAGCTGACAAGTTTGCTGATGGGTGCAATTGTTGTTGCTTCTTGATCACTATTTAACATGTTCAGAGATAATGATCGCGCACGAGTATTTGTGTTTTCTGTTAAATTCAGGTTTTTGTTTAATTAATTTTTTTTATTGTCGTCATCAGCAACTGAAGTTATGTATTGTACATTCCTACTGCTTGTAGGATTATTGTTGTTTTTGTCAGAAGATGAACTCATCAGAGTTCTCTTTTTTTATTTTCACTAATATTAGTTTGTGTATACAAATATTTATGTATATTGCACACAAGCAAAAAATAAAATAAAACCAGTAAAATAACTGTTCAATAAATGTTTTGTTTTTTTTTATATTTTTTGTGACTTGAAAATATTTTATTTATTTTATTTTTTTTTTTATATTCAGTTGCGACGATTATAAAAATGCGTCTGTTCACTACGAGAGTTGAAACTGAAATATGAACATATTTGACTAATTTTAGATTGGATTCATCAAAAGAGTGGTTATTGTTGATCATGTGTTTAGCTACAGAGGAATTTGTCTGATTCTTCTCAAATGACTTTGTATGTTCTTTAAACCTTATAGCAATTGATCGGTTGGTTTGTCCTATATAGATCTCATTACAATTTTTGCAGCTAATTGAATAAATCTCTGGTTTATCTTTATATTCAATTTTATCTTTAGTATTTCCAAGAAAGTTTTTAAGTTTTCCATCATTATTAAAGGCCGTTGTAACATTGTGTTTTTTGAAGATGTTATTAAGTTTATATGAAATCCTACCACAGTATGAGAACTTTCTATATTTTATGTTTTCATTTTTGTTCTCTTTCAATAGGGTTGTTTTTGATTCTAAATGTATCTTTCGGCTATGTTTTCTAATCAACTGATCAACAATAGATTCTTTGTAGCCATTGATTTTTGCTAATTTTTTGATGGTCTTAGCTTCAGAAATGAAATTTGAAGCGTTAAGTGGTAGTTTACAAAGTCTATATGTCATACTATTAAAAGCAGCTATTTTGTGTTGGTATGATGTGTTAGAATTAGCTGGAATATATCTTTCTGTTGAGGATGGTTTTCTATAGACTGAGTGAGTGAGTTTAGTGTTCTTTTCTCGTTAATAAAAGATCAAGAAAAGGAAGTCTATTGTTATTTTCTTTTTCAATAGTGAACTTGATTGTTTTACACATGTTAATTCTTTGGAAAAGTCTCTCTATTTTATCTTTTTCTATTAAAACATCATCGACATATCTTCGCCAATATTTGGGAAAGTAATCAATGTCTTTCAGTTGCAACTTTAAATGGGCCATGAACAAATTTGCAATAAAACAAGAGAGTAGGTTTCCCATTGAAGTTCCAAATGTTTGACGATATTATTTATGTATGAATTGGAATATGTTCTATTCCATACATACAACTTAGTCAACTTCACTAGGTATTGTCTCTTATTTTCATCAAGTGATTCTTGTTTTTTAGCCAGATTTGTAATAAATGAATTGCTTCAGGGATTGGTACGTTTGGGTATAAAGCAGTTACGTCTAATGATATCAGCTGTCCGTCGTCCTTTATTTCTAGACATTTTAATTCGTCAGATATTTCATAACTATTTTTAACATAAAATCCATTTGGTTGCTTTAATGAAGCAAAAACACTTACTAAATATTTGGCTATATTAGTTGTTGGGCTGTTGGTGTTAGCAATAATTGGTCGTATTCCTGTTTTATGGGTTTTATATAAGGCATATATACAAGGTATTTTTGGGTTTGTGTCAATTAAACGAAACTTTGGTAAACCTAAAATTTCTTTACAGTTCTTAAGACTTAAATTTACATCCTTACACATCTTCAAGAGAGGATTCTTTAATTTAACTTCTTGAAAACCGCCTCCTTCTACTACCTTCGAGTTTTAATTCGAGTTTTTTTCGAACTCAATAATAAAAGCTTTAGAACACAGTTAATCGATGTGTGCATCTCACTCATCATGTAAACTGATCACTTACATTAAGTGTAAAATACATGTTATGTCGAAATTGAGAAAAAGAAATAATTCAAAATATGTTGCCTTTATAGGCACTTTTAGATATTAGTGTACTTAGGAAAATGAAAGGGACGAACCTTGGGGGACTTTATTTGTTAAATGTACACAAATTAATAAAAGTACTTGGTATTTACTGGTGTACAAAACAAACAAATATTTGCTATGTGTTTTTTTTTTATTGAAATAAATAATGTTGGCAAAATTCTGATATTACAAGCATCGCTACAAGCTACATACACACACAGCTGTTTCCTGATCCATGGCCATACATAGCACATTTGGAGCATTGGGTAGGAGGTTTCTCCAGTGTACAGCAATAGCAGAAATGTACCTAATATTTATTACCTCTTTTTTAGAAATTTGATCGTTGTTAAACTCCAACATGCATCGTCTTTACTTGATCTTGTTGTGGTGTTTTCTTTAATATGCAATGGCTCGATACTAAATGAATATTTAAATTTTTTTCAAGCGTACCAATACTTAGGTGTGACAAACCAAACAATATAAGCTTAAACTTCTTGTTGTGCTTTATGGGATGCGTGTAAAATTTAATTTCGTTTTCCTTGAGTTTTTCGAATTTGATATGATCTTGGTGCCAATGTACATTCTTCTGTATTTACAGTTATCTCCAATTAACTTGAACACTACTGAAAAGCTTTGACAGTTGTCAACTAAAATTGGTGGAATTTTTATTTCATCCTTCCTGGTATTATTGACCGAGATTGAACCATCTTCATCTTCCATATCAGAAAATAATTGGAATATATGTATTCTTTGTTGTGGTTTTTGGTACCCTCTCCGACCTCTCAAATACGGAACTCGTTTGTCTTAGCTCCTTCATCAGGAGCAGTGGATGGTTCGCCCAATAGGGGGCTCGACATCCTGGCCGTTCTGCAAGACAACCGCTTGCTTCAGTTTTTTTCCCACCTGTTTCTACTCTTCTCTTGTTCCGCTATGGCCTTCCCTCATCTACTCTTCTTCCGACTCTTCTAATCTCCTTTTCTCTATCACTCTCTTTCATTACAGGTAGTACAATGGGACCACATCAGGACCCAAGTGAGCTGGAATCTAATCTTCCCTTACCAGCAGCCTGCTAACCTAACCTAACCTAACCTGTGGTTTTTGGAACTTTAAATTTTATATTTTTTTCTCTTTATAGACATTAGATATGCACCATATTTAGTATAAAAAAATTTATTTAATTTTTTTTTTTTTTTATAATAGTTTTAGAAACACGTTTGCTTAGAAACACGATTGCTTCGATAAACAAAAAGAGTGACATATTTAGGTATAATTTTGTATATTATTTATTATTATTAATATATAGACCTAGCATAACAAGACAATATGTCTTATAAGTGATAATGCTAGTGATTACACATAAGGATAAGCCATCTGGGTATAATAATATCAATATATATGTTAGTATTTTAATTAAAGATAAAATATATAAAACATGTTAATACAAGTAATAAGTAAACAAAATTTAAAAATAATTCAGTAATAAGAAAAAGATATGCATATAAATCATAAATTGTGAGAAATAAATTAAGAAATAGCAATTACATAAAGAATTTAAATAACTCCCTTTTAAATACGCGGGCCTAATTGCCTAATTTTTGAATATTGTTTGGCAAGGAATTCCAAAGGCTGGTAGTGTAGATAAGAAATTGTCTCTTCGATATAAGGCTGTTGTATTTTAGCTGAATAATATTTCCACCACGGCATGATCTAGCGAACGTAATTCTGGTATAAATGTAAGTAGGCTGTTTATATGTATGTATATGAAAAATTTTTGGGACACCCCAATGTATATACATAAACATGACAATAATTTTACTTCAGAGCTCTTGTTTTAAAATTTATTTTGAGCTGAAAACGCTCAGAAAAATGAGCGTTAATTTAGTTCAATTGTGTGAATCTTTCAGTTGAACTAATTCGTTTAGGAGCTAACAACTCTATTAGACACGCACTTTTTCAAATATGTTTAGGATATAGGAAACATATATTATGGGTTATTATGTATTTCGATTCGAATTGAAAGGCCTGCAGTTTTATTAATAATTTTAAGGAAAACTTTCAAGAAATGACAAATTTTTATGTAAAAGCTTGGCAGCACTTTGCATTGTTTTATACAAATGCCAAAATTATGTTAAAAAATTTAAGTGCAAATTTAAAAATTTAAGTGCAAATTTAAAAATTTAAGTGCAAATTTAAAAATATACAAGTAACAAAACTGAATAGTGTTTTGTTATGGAAGGTGATAAAGAGGATGGCCGACTTCCTAAACGCAAGATACAATGCAGACACTTCCCAAACGCATTCCTAAAATTATTGGCAATGCCTAAAATGTTCCTAATCTGTTGGCAACTCAACTTAATGAGTATCAGCTGTCAAATTCTTGCATCTATTTTATTTTGTATGCAAGCGTTTGATACTTAGACAATATTATAATTATATTGTTTTTAAATTTTTTTATTTTATATTTTTATAAACAACTGTTGTTACAGTGAAAAAAAAAATGCATAGTAGCGTTCCTTAATGCCAGTTTTATGCAAAGCAATTCTCTGCAATGCAAGGTTGGTGCTACAACATGCTTTGCATTGCATACGCAGTTTTTCAAATTATGTTATGCGACATGCTTTTAGGAAGTCGGCCGATTTTGTTTCAGAGAGAGTCCAAAGGAAGTTTATAAGAGATACAAAAACAAAATTTTAAAACTTATTAAAAAAATCTTTCGACAATGTGAAATAGGCACTTAAAAGTACCGTGTGTATTTCAAAATTTTTTAAGTAGCAAAAAAAAACAATAACTAGAAGATTTCCGTAATCAAATTGGCATTCGAAAAAAAGTACGTTAATAACACTATTGGCATTTGCTTTCGTACTACATAGTTGCACTCTCGAAAGGGATTTTCTAGTTTTCCGAAGAGGATTAAATAATTCTCACAATTTACGAACGTTTAAAAATAAATTTTCGAAAATCGTACTTTGTAATCCCATTTCTACGAATTAGTCAATTCTCCCATTCGAATCGAAATACATAATAACCCTCCTGTTAACATTAAATTACCTTTTTTTCTAACTCGTAGCATTTCTGAGCCAAGTGATCACGGTCCTCTTGTAGGATTTTGTAATCAAAGTTTAAAATGCTTAAGGAATTCCGAGTTAAAGATGATCCTTGCCAAGTTGATTCGAGTTCTTGTAAAGCTCTCATAATATTGGCTTGTAAAGACTCTTCTAAACACATTATTTTTCGTATGTAATCTTGCTTTGAAGAACAGTTTACCGCACATCCCAGCACTAATTGTAACAAGCGTTCTGTTTCAGTAGTGTCACACTTTTCAGCAATACGCATAGCATCAGGACGCGGAAACTCTAACAATGAATAATTAAGAACATCACTGTAATAGTCGTACAGTCCTTCGATAACTTTTTTAAGGTTGCTCATCTTAAGTCTCCAATTTATCGCAACGTCTGTTTTTATTTTGGAAAGCCAAATATCTGAAAATTTAATGGATAAAGCATAAGTAAAAATACATACCAGTATGTATCTGCATCTATCACAGCTAGCATTAGCCGTTTGTTAGACGATTGTGCACTGTTGCCAACTTTTTTCCAAAAACTATCGCTAAATTAGAATCGAAAATAGCTAGAAAATAGCTAAATTTGAAAAATAAGTAAAAATTTAGCTATAAATAGCTACATTTTTATTTATTGTAAATTGTTGCATAAATTTTAAGAAAACTAATTCATTTCCCCCAAAAATCTGTAGATTCATCCATTAATATGCTGTACTTAGATTATGAAATATCCTTCTTAAGCTCAATTACAAAATGAGGGGCTAAAACGTTTTTTATTATTAGGTCTGTCTGGGTACTTTTCCAGTAGCAAATACTCAGTAACTTTTTTTGGGAGGGTAAGACCAATTTTACTCTGTCGGCTGAAAATATCTCAAAAAGTACGCAGACAGCATCCAGTGAAATCTTGCAAGAAAACAGCTGATCGGTGTGTAAACAATTGAAATAAGAAAGCAAAAGCATTTTAGCATATGTGTACGCAAAAGTGAATTCTCGCGGTAAATTAAAATATTATTAATTAAAGTACATTTGGACGTTTCTAGCATGAAGTAAAATGTTTTGTTTATTATAAACGTTAAAAATCAACACAATTCTAACTACTTACCTCTGCCATTGTTGAATTTCAATTTTTATTTTCATTTCACAAAAATTATTTCATGCAAATAGTAAATAAAAACAGCTGTTCAAAGTAGTTGCAAAATCTTGCAAGAAGAAATTTCTCCAGCAACATTTTGCAAGTTCTCTAACTTCCAACTGTCAAAAAATTCTCTTTTTGCCTCTCTCGCTGCAAGAGATTTGGAGTACGCAGACAACATTTTGTAAGATTTTGCAACATTTTGCACAAAATTATGCAAAATATGTGTACGCAGACAGACCTATTGCAGTACATTTTGCCCTATGAATACGAATTTTGCCAGTCAAATCAAAATTCTTTTTTCACAAGTCACTGAGTTGGTCAATTGAATTATTCGAAGTATGTTGACATATGTATATGTAAATACAGCTAATGCGGCTTCTTGCACTATACAATTATCAACAATAGTTCATTTCGCTAAAAATTCAATTTTCTCCAACATGACCATCTAATCAGAGTGGCCGATTTGTGTGTTTTAGTTTCAGCGTGACATAGAAGATCATATAATTTTGCTGAAAGTGAGCGAATGCAATATTTGCAAAATCCTTTTATTTCGTCCTTTTCATCCTGCACCAGCCAAGACCTTAATTGACCATGGTTTAGCCATTCCCGACGAAATTTTTGGTTGTATTTAGGGGGCATTGCATTAATATTTTAAGTAAAAGATTACAATGCAAAAAACTATCACAATTTACACATTAACAGATTCTTATAAATACCGTTATTAGAGACTCACTTCGTGGCAGTGATGGAAAATGTGGCACAATTGGGCCATTTGTGGCACTTTTGAATGTTTTATGGCCCTGTGGTACTTTCTAATCTATTTTGCCCTTTCAGCTCATTATTCAACTAACTGCTTCGAATCCTTCGAACGGTTTGAAATGTACTGAAAGCGTTCAGTACATTTTCAATGTAATTTTTCTCCCTGTTTAGTACCCTACATTTGTTTACAACATTCTTTGGCTTATTATTTCTTAACCTTTTTCTTTCTTGTAGATAAGATAATTTTACATCATTAGTTTTATCGTCCAGCTCAAAAATAAATTTATCATTAACTTTTCTATTTTTGTTAAATTTTTTGGTTCATAAATACAAACATTAAAATGCGCAAAAAGAAGCATAAGCAACTGCTGATTAGCAGTGGCAGTGCAAAATAATCATATTACGTAGCGAAGTGATGCATTTACGAACAGGCCCCTTATTTCGTCCAGTTATCTATATATTCTTTTTTTAATAAACTTGTGATGATATTATTGTTGGTTTTCATATTTGTTTGTAGGATCTACTCTCATTACTCTGTATATATCTTTATCTTCTAAAAACTCCTTCATTTTACTATCGTATTCCTGTTTATATATTACTACTGTTTTATTACCTTTATCTGCTAGTGTGACTATTATGTTTTATTTTCTCATGAAACTTTTTGTTTTCTCAAAAATTGCTAATATTAGTTTTTCTCTCTGACTGTTTTTAATGTTTCTTTTGAACGATACTACGATCGGTGAGAAACTTTTTTTGTTAACCGGCAAAGCAAATTTTTTCCTAAAGATAGTAGCCATTTGCATTCCCAAGGTATTTCAATATCCGTTCTGTTTTCAAACCAGGTTTCATTATATGACAGTCCTTGTTTTTCGAATTGTTTTTCCTTTAATGTATTTAGTTTTCCAATTTGTTTCTGTTTGGTTTTCGTCTTTATACCTTCAGCTCTATCTGTTTGGTTTGCAATAAATGTTTCGAAATATTCTGCAGTAACAAAATTTTTTATATCTAATTTGAGCTGTTGGATTCTCCTTTTTATTAGTTTTAAATCATTATTAGTTTCTTATATTTCTAAATTTAGTATTTTTAGGTGGAAGTTGTACTCTATATGTTCTAATTGTCTTTTTACTGTCCGACATTGAAATAAGTGTGTTACTTTTGCTGTTGTGTGACTTGTGTGGTTAGGTATTATTCCATAACTCCTGCATGCTAGCAAAAATTTTAATCTTTGTTGCTTATTAACTAAGCTTTTTAGTTCGTTGCAATATCTCTTCATTGTTCTACGTACTTCGCCATCGTATTTTAGTGCTATGTGTTGAAAAAACCCTTTCATTTTTGAATTTGTTGATGCTTTTTTAATTAAAAAAAAAAAATTTTGAGTTGTAATTTCGGCTAGCTGTCCGAGGTTCTGTCCTTGTGGTTATTATTTTTGGACTATTTAATCATTGATTTTGTTGTACCATATTATTTAGCTAGGTATTAGGCCTAAATATTCTTTTTATGAAAATAAAAATGCAAATATTTATTTCATATTGTCCCGACGTTTCGTGAATTTTTTGTTCACTTTCTCAAGCCATGTCGTCTATTTTATTAAAAAAGAAAGACAATAACAACATTCTTTTTTAAAATATCAAAATTTTTCCAAAAAATAGCACATTTTAGCAAATTTTCGTCTTATTTTTCGATTTTCCATCGCCCTATGTATTTTTTTTTCATTTGGAGCTGACTAGATTTAAGCCCTATTAATATATGCATATTAACCTGTAAATGAGTCCGGAGCGAATTGGTTCAGTGCTTGTGCCACAGCCACACCATCAGATAATTCCTCTTTGGTCGAGTGCGGTGATCGAAGTTTTAACGTCTGAAACCATTCAATTAAACTTTGGCACATTTCCCCCATTATTATATGTATATTTTAAGCACAGTCAATAACAAACAAGGCAATATAGCCAGAGTTACAAGCCGAGAGGTTTCGATCTGCGGCGGCGGCGTGGATAATAAACAATACCGGCGGCAGCGGTATTTAAAGTGGTTCCTTGGCGGCGACTCAAATTTTGGCTCAAAACAATCATTTATTACGCATGAGAAGAAAACTAACTTTGGAAAAATGGCAATCTTTTTTCCAGAGTTAATAAAAGTGCAGTAGTACTTGGCAAACTTTTTTTCCAGGCTGAAAAACCTAGTAGTAGCACTAAAAAAACTTTCAGAGCATGGTGGAATAATAAGGTGCGCGTAAGAATACAACAATAAAAAACGACATGCATTTTGTTTGTGTAAAATTAATTCGAAATTGTCAAAACAAAGCTGTATACAAAACAAAACAAAAGATGTTTTGTATATATTTATTGGTTATGCAAAAACAAAAAGCATAACGTAAACAAAAATATTCATGATGGCTGAGTGGAAAGTAGAAAACGTTTAAGTGTGTTAGTGAAAAAGTGTGAGTGTATTGCGACTTTCTTGCAATTACTTTCATGTGTAAACGCTATGTAATAGCGCTTTTATGGGTCGCTTATGGATGGCATCAAAACCTGAGTTGCGCCGCCGGCAACTGATAATTAGTGGTTGCCAGAAAAACACTAATACTATGTTCACACTTGTGTTTTTAAACGTGTTTAAGGCAAATGTTTAAGAATCTAAACACAACCGTTCACATTACATTTGAGATGTTTAAGATTGACGTTTCGTCAGCTGATTATTGAGTTTTTGTAATACTGCGAGTTTGAGAAACTAATATTATATTACAACTGGAAGGAAATATCAGTAAAAAACTATTATTTATATAATTATTTTCTTTCTCATGAAATTAGTAAAATTGCTAGCTTATTTAAAGGTGAAATATATGCTTATATGCATGCATTGCAAAATGACAGAGTTGATGAAAAATTTTTGACGTGGCGCCATATAATAGCAAACACAAACATTACAGAGTTGTCAAAAAACGCACTGAACATACTCCAAATATATTTGTAACCCTTCCTTTTGCGTGTTTAGCGAGATGTTTAATTCTAAAACTTGTAATTTGAGATGTTTAACAAAACAAGTCATTGTATGGTAAAACATATCAAAATCGAAGTGTTTAAGCTCTTAAACACGAATGAGACGTTAAACACATAAGTGTGTCCACTGCGTTTGGCAAATAATTCAATTTTCTTCTTTTCTTAGTGCTGATTTACACATGTCAAGTTTCCTTGATCAAGTTTTAATTCAGCTGGGAAATTTATATTACATACTTTAATTTTTCTAATTTTCTTTTTTTTTCTGTCTTTTTAAATTTATTTGCCATGATTTTATTTCTTGATCGATGAAAAGCTGTGTTGTTAACTGTGGTATATATGCTGGAATAAAATATTATTTTTGTAAAATGGAGGCTTATTTTTGTTTTGCGGCACATAAAATATGTTTCAACCGATTATGAGTCGACTTTCAGCCGGCGCCGACGATTAATTTTAAAGCCGCCGCCACCGACAATTCTTCGTCTTCATGTCGACTTTGAGCCGCCGCCGATAATTTTTTCGCAGCCGCCGCCGTCGATGAAAAACATTCGGCTTCGATCCCTGATTCAGATAATTGCGCGAAGTTTTTATCGGCGGCGACTAAAATGGAAATGCATTTGCGGCGGCACAAAATCCGCTTCAGCCGATAATTATACAAATAAGGCGAATTCATGTATATGTCAATTCGCCTGGTAAGTGAGCCTTCACAAAGGTAGAATTTTCTCCTCAAATTCTTTGTCCCAATCCAGATTTATTACCTGAAATTATTGGTTTTTGAGGTGTGAGTGGTATAAAGCTTGGGGAGGTTCAGAGTTTCATGTGCTCGGCAATTCTCTTATGCCTTGCAATTCACACTATGTTCTATTTGTATTTGACGTTTTATTGTATGTATATCATCATATGAAAAACAAAATAAAACGAAAATTAAATTAATATGTGATGCATTACAATTTTTTAAGTTAAAAATATTGAAAATAAATTTTTCTGTTGTGGTGTAAATACAAAAATTGCAAAATTAGATTTTTATAATGTGGACAATTGCAGCGATGGGGACTTTGGTATGTTCTTCACACGGTGTCTATACCTGATGAATTTCTATCATGATGACTGTTAAATTTGCAGCGTGATGAAAAATTATCACGTATAGACCTTATATATTAATATTTTATCAGCGGTATGATATAATTATCAGAGCTCTCGGTATGATAATTTCATCATGACATTAAACGTCATTTTTTTGTCAGTTAAGGTATGAATTTTGTTTACTTCACCTTTTTCATTAAAAAGAAAGCTCAAAAATAATGCTAATAAAAAAATTATATAATCCCTACAAAAATTATTTTAGATAAAGGGAGTAGTTTTTGGACTTTGTACACATATTTATAGTTAAGTACCATTTGGCAGCACTAAAATTGTTTGGAGTTAAATTAAAACTGTGGCAGCTCCCCTGTTCGTATATTGCATTTTTATATAATTGTAAAAGGGCTATTAGACACGCATACTTGTCTGCAGACATGTACGATGGCATACTTTTCATTTTGCTATTACACTATCGAACGCTGACGGCATACTTCAGTACTTATGTTTTGTGTATGTTGGTGTGCGACAGACATCAGAAAATCAACAATTTTTGAAAAACAACAGACATGTGTGACGTACTCCACATACATACATGCTATTAGACAGTGAGTTTTGGTATGCCATCATACATGTTTGCAGACAAGTATGCGTGTCTAATAGCCCTTTAATGGAAGGGCTGAATTCACACATTTGTATGTACTTAAAATCAGCGTTGCCATTTTGATGCTTTTCGGGTAGTTTTTGTTGCTTTTTTACTCAAGCAATACCCGAAATTTTGTTAAATGCCCGTTTTTGAAAAGCCGGTATTTATAGTGCTTTTAACAATTTCTCACAGTACTTTTAGGTGCCTCTTAAATAATCAACATTTTTGGCACTGAACCATTTTCCTACTATTCTTTAAACACACCTAATACTTTTTTAACCAACTGCGTATTATTTGCATCTATATTTTGAGTAGTATTCGCTAGCAGACCAACATAAATTATGCATTAAACACATTCACCACAGTAGGCAACACGAACACTCGACTACAAAATGCTGCTATCTACATTTGTAGCCGGTAGTCAGCTACTTAAAGGGCTATTAGACACTCATACTTGTCTGCAGACATGTACGATGGCATACTTTGCGTTTTGCTATTACACTATCGAACGCAGACGGCATACTTCAGTACACATATATGTTGTGCGTATGTTGGTGTGCGACAGACATCAGAAAATCAAAAATTTTTGAAAACCAACGTACATGTCTGACGTACTAGACATACATACATGCTATTAGACATTGAGTTTTGGTATGCCATCGTGCATGTCTGCAGACAAGTATGCGTGTCTAATAGCCCTCTAAAGAAAAAAAAAATTTTAATTTTCGGCTCAGCCGTGAGCTGATTTGAGTAAGTATAATCGGCGGCGGCTGCGGCTGAAGAATTGACGTCGACGGCGGCTCCAAGCCGGCTTTGAGCTAATCGGCGTCGATCCCTGTACCAGATTTGCCCACTAGAAGTCAAACTATCGATAGTGGCACCATCGATAGTTTTCGATAGTTTAAAAAAGTAAATCGATATATCGATTCTAAAGGCCCAACTATATATATAATACTATGTTCACACGAGAAGGTGAAGCACTTGCTTCGCTTTCTGAAGCATGTTTATGAATCTAGCTGTTCACACGACTAATGTACTTGCTTCGATTTGACAGTTCTCTTTTTAATAACAAGTAAAATCTAAAATGGACAAAAAAAAATAAGTTAAAATTATTACCCATTTTTAAAAATGCACAAAAATATTTTTTGTTTCCATTGCTGTTTTATCTTTATAGTTTTAATTCAATTATTCACTTTTAATTAAAGTTTTTGTTGTGTTTTTTGCAAGTAGATTCAATATGAATCTACATGCTTCGCTCTCAAAATTTTGTATGGCGAAGCACAAGGCGTATCCAACAGGTGAGCTTACTAGCACAGCTGACGGAGCTCGCTTTATAGAAAATTTTCATACAAACTGATATAGTTTGAAGAGAGTACATAATTAATGGTACTCATACGTAAGAAAATGCTTTAAATTTGTTTGTGTATTTTGATCTAAAGCGAGTACCTTACACTAACAAAATACATGTTGTTTTTTGGATTATTGTAGTTGTTGTCGAACTGCGCATACCTGTTAGTTTTACCATGGGCGAAGCATGTTTGGGTGTGAAGCATGAATAGAGAGCGAAGCATGTTCCGTGTGAACGTAGTATAATGTGCTTAATGTAACTTAAGAAAATGTGCGAATACACACAATCAAATGTATACAACTATAATGTACTTAAGACACTTTTCGTCTGTCATTTGCTAGAGGAAAGTGCGGTCAATTTCGCTCTTCCTTAAGCAAATGACACATCAGCTGTATTATAAAAATTTTCAAATATACATAATAGATACATATAATTGTTTACAATTAAAAGATGCCACCACTGTTGCTTTTTTAGTACTTTTTTATTTTAGTTTTCGTTTACTTTATAAATTAATAAAAGATAAACATGGATTTACTTGTTTATGGTAATATATTTATAACTTTTACAAATTAAATGAGATTTCGTAAAAAATATTACATTTTAAAGAAATAAAAACGAAAATAGTTTTTACAAAAGTACAAATGTTTTCAACTAAGTGTAGAAAGTTTTTAAGCTCAATAAGTACAATATAGCCACCTAAAAGTCTTCAGTAATTTACTTATGCATTTGACATGCTTTTCGTTGCATTTTGACACTAGCTTAAGTACATTAAGCACATTATAGTCGGGCCTTAAAATATCAAAACTTAAAGTCCCTGTCCAGACTTGCAATTTTATTAGTTGCAATTCTTGGTTTTTTAGGTGAGAGTGGTAAGAAGCTTGGGGAGGGGTACAGAGTTTCATGTGCTCGGCAATTCTCTTTTGCCTTGCAATTCGCACTGGGTTCTATGTGTATTTGACGTTTTATTGTATTTCTTCAATTATATGAAAAACAAAATAAAACGAAAATTAAATTAATATGTGATGCATTACAGTTTTTTAAGTTAAAAATATTGAAAATAAATTTTTCTGTGGTGGTGTAAATACAAAAATTGCAAAATTAGATTTTTATAATGTGGACACTTATGCAATTTCAAAGCAGAATTTTAAAGAATTGCAGCCAATAAAATTGCAAATCTGGACGGGGACAAACAAACTATCGATATATCAACGATGGTATAGAAGTGGTTTTTTTCAGAGAATATTTTTATTTCATTAAGTAATACATACATATATACCTATTATGTTTAGAGCAACTTCACGTACATTTGTTCCTAGATTCGATAGTTTAAAAAAGTATATCGATATATCGATTCTAAAATATCAAAACTTAATACTATGTATGTTCACCCGACGAACTGAAACACTAGGTTCGCTCCGTGCACCTCGAAGGCGAACCCATCTGTTCACGCGACATATCCTAGATTGGTTCGTACTTCGACATTCTTTTACTGTTTAAAATGCGATTAAATATTTATTGCTTTTTCATTTTATTTAATTATTTACTGAAATATAAATATATGCTTTATATTTGTTCAATATTTTTATTAATTTTTAACACTTAGGGGCTGTGCACATATTACGTAACGCTCCATTGGGGGGTTAAAGATTTGTTACGGATTGGAAATTTTGCACTGAAAAATTATTAAAAAGCGTTACGGAGGAGAGGTGGGGCACAGCCCTTTATCAATTGTTTTTATTTTTTTAAATAATTTTGGACAACTGGTTCAAATAAACTAGCGATAATTTGTCATCAAAATTAGAGATGATAGTATATTATACGTGTTCGCAACAAGGTTCAAAATGAAACACGTAGTTTCGCTCTCAAAATTTTGTATGGCATATATTTTGTATACATACATGCATAACTGTATGTGTGTACATATTCTAAATAAAAGATCTAGTTTAAACCAAACAAAACAAAATGGAACTTTAATTCCTAGTTCAATAAATAAGAAAATTAAAATTATTATATATATATATGTATATAATTAATATATATATAAAATTATTTATATAAAATTATTATATATTATAATAATGTTATCAAAATTCGTCTGAGATCAATTATCAGTCATCCAGTTATTTTTGTTAATAAAAAGCAATATATTAATATATAATATAATATATAATAATATCGATTGTTTTCAAATATAAAATCTTGGCAAAAAAATATCGATAGTCCCAAAAAAAAATTAATATCGATAGTACTATCGATATTTTGACAGCTCTATTGACCACTGTTTGTTAATTTAACACGTTGCGATTTTAAGCTAAAAATTTTGTTTAAGTCATGGCGATGATACCAGATGTAAAATGTTGGAATAGGTCCTGTGTTGCTAAGGCTGAAAAGCAGTATTATGAGATATTGGGCCAGGTAATTATATATAGCTACATACATGCATACATATAACGTCCCTATATGCACCTAAATACGTATGTATATATGTATGTATGTATGTCCATATGTGTACTTATATGTATGTCACTTCAATTACATATGTATGTACATACATATGTACATAAAAATTTTTAATTACACGCTTCTAAGGACATGTATTGTAAATCAATTACATCAAACAGAAATTTCATTGATACTCTGGAGGCTTCGAAATTTAAAAAAAGTTCTAACTATGTATATATGTATGTATGTGAGGCAAACAGGCTACATATGTACATATGTACATACATGTTAACAAGTAATAAAAAATAACATCAATTCAGAAGAAAGTAGTGGTGCAGAAGTACTTTAGCCGCAAAGCGATACCGAGTAGTCGCTCTTCATTTCCCCGTTAATGCTTTCAAGAGGCGATTTTAACATTGGGCTGTCATACGAAAACTACTACTCGCTTTTGGAGTGATGCTTCACTGGTCACTTTGGGAGTGGTGCACGACTGCAGAGTTTGTGAGTTGTGCACGACTGCAGAGATTGGAAGTAATTTTCCAGCAGTCGCCTTTGAACTAATGCACGAGTAGGTATTTATGGATAAAATGGTATTGAGAAATATTAAAAAAATGGACACAAAGATTTTTTGAATGCGTTTATTTTAATTACATACATACATATGTATTCATTACATTAGGTACATATATTTCGATCATTTAAGTTAATATCCCGATCTAAATGCTTTACTTCTTCCACAAAATCTCTCAAAAATTCATGGACACTGTGCGGCTTACTCCTTCCAACAAAAACACCTATTGGAAACGGTTCCAACTTTTGTTTAGAATTAACTATTTTAAGCAAAATGGGCCAAAGCTGCACTGATGAACTTTTAATATCGATCACGATTTCGTCGTAGCTCTGCAGCAATGTTTCAATTTTTAAAATCTGTTTTTTTATGCCGAAATGGTGTATACATATGTATATTTTGTTACGGCAAGTTTTTGCCTTCCCAATAGCTTTTCTAAACATAAAGGTACTTCAAGACCTTCTTTCAAAATTGCCAACAATTTCTCTACACAAATTTTTGTGGATTTGGTTTCTATGTACCACGTTCTAAGTTTTTCCCAAAACAGAGTTTAACAAAATTTGCGACTCATTTCCCAGCAGACTGTCATTTCACATGTTCTACTGCTTTCACAGAATTTCGCTTCTATGTTTTCTCATGGTATTTCTTCACTACATTTTTCAAATATTCTTTCTTTATAAGCAACTTTTTGTTTTGCTACTCTTTATTCAATTATATATTTTTCTTATAAGAAAATATATTTACTTTTTTTGGTTTTTATTTGTAAGACACAACAATGGTCGCATTCATAAGGCGTTGATCTCAACAGTTGATCTCAACTGTTGCGAAACTGTTGGCAACTGTTGAGCTCAACAGTTACGTCTTAAGCTATGTATGTACAGACGATTGGCAGATCTTACAATATTGTCAGAAAAATGTTCAGAAAATGTCTCACAACCGTCTAAACTTACAATTTTTGTCTTGCAACGTTGCAAGAAAAAGCATTGTCAGTTCATTGTAAGACAATAATATTGTCAGACACCTGACAATCGTGAGAACACTACTTTGCCATTATCAGTTAATTGTCAGACATTGTAAGCTCTTGTTTTATTGGCAGATGTGTTTAAATTAATGCATCTGACAATGGCACCATTGTAAGATAATTTTTCTGTTGGCAATGCTGTCCATAAATACTATGTCTAGGGTCACACACGACGATCTTAATTGCCCAACTTTTTCAGAATTCTCTTTTGAACTTGCTTTTATGTTCACACACGACGATTATAGTTGGGCAATTCTTCTCTTTTGTTTAGTTTTTATTTTCTTACAATTTGACATTTGTGCTTTCATAAAATAAACAATTTCAATAAAATATACAAAATATAGTAAGCTCTTACTAAAGATGTTTACTCTATAATAATTATTTTATTTTTACATATTTAAAACGTGTAATTTTTGCGTTTAATTGAAATTATAAATGATGTACACACAAAGAAGCGAAACACCGAATGAAAAGGAATGTCAAATATTCAAATAAAAAAAGAAACCAATGAGAGAATTGCTTGAAATAGCCGGGTACCGGCGATTATTTTTCCCTTTTTATTCCCCTCACCGCAAACTGAAAAAAACATCTATAAACTCAAGAATTGCCCAACTAAAATCGTCGTGTGTGAACATAGACTATTGGATTTGACAGTTCTGACAAAGCTTAACAACGCATCTGGCAATTTTTCCACACAACAAGCTGACAACCGTGTAAGCTGACAATTTTTGTTGGCAGATAAATTTATTGTCTGACAATTTTCTGACAATGAAATTGTAAGGTTTTCTTACAATCGTCTGAACTAACAATTTACCTTTTGGTAACAATTTTTCATTGTCAGTACGTTGTCAGCATATTGACATATCTTACAATATTGTAAGATCTGCCAATCGTCTGTACATAGCTTTAGAAGCACTTTGATGAAAACTGCAAAATGAACAGCTGATAAATGTAAACAATTGAATAGAAATAAAAGAGGGACAAAATAAATATGTAATTTAAATTAACAAAATTTAATAGTTTAGCTGAAAAATTTTCCATTTTTATTTTAAAATTTATTGAATTTGCGCAACAAGACAAGAAACACTGCAATAAAATGAGAAGGCTGCGCAGTGCCAACCTAAACATATGTTGTTAGTGTTGCCAAATTAAAAAATGAGTTCAGCATTTGCGACTAGTCTACCAGTACTTTCCACCCGTATATAAATAGTATCCGTTGCGACTACTGACTTTTATTCCAGTATAGCACCACTTCTTCTGCAGGGGTGGTATAATTTATTATTAGGTAGTATTGTAAAACAAATGCATATGTACTTATGTATGTATGTATGTACATATGTCCATACATCAATAGAAACCCATAATATGGAAAATAAAAAAAATTAGACGAAAATGTATTGGCCTCTGAAGTTTTCATACAAAACTGTATATCCAATACATTTCGGAATGAATTCCGTCCAAAAGAAAAACAATCGGGTTGGTCACAGAAACCAAATTCATACGAAAGTAAAAACGTTTTTATCTTCTACAGAAAACGCAAAACGCAAAAATTGTTTGTTTTTAATTCGATTCAAAATATGTACATATGAATATGATGAAATTGATAATATTAGAGTACTTAAATAAAAGAAACTTAGGTTATTTGCATATTTTGTTATTGCGTTGCTCCAAACTGTTGAAAATAAGCTACACTTGTAATGATTACAATACTAAGAGTGATTCTCCTATTATATTTAATACCAAAAAACAATAGGCGAAATCAGGGGGCTAATTCTCGCACTCATATACGAGCGAAATTCTTCCCGAACGTTCGTGTTTTTTAATTTTTGGGATTCTCTGACACGATATCGAGTAACTTGTAGCGAAATTTCTAATGATGACACTCGCTAGCGCGTAATCGTTCGATCGAAAGCGTGCGAGTTTTTGTTCGTAAGCAAAAAACCATTCGTAAACAAAAAATCAGTAACGTTTTTATGTGCAAACAAGAATAAAAAAGAAAATGTAAGTAATTTTTTTTTTTAAATTAAGAATAAAATTGTAACTTTAGCATTTTAGGTCAAATATGTAAAAAATTAATCATTCTCAGAAGGAAATTTTTGGAAATTTTATGACTCAGCACACGTGGCAAAGGGCATATTGCCGAATACTTTGCAAGGGAGAGTGTAAAGGCTAACCACCTTTGGGAACAGCTCATGGCCAAACTAAATGCTTCCGGCCCACCAGCAAAAGATGTCAGGTCGTAGCGCAAGGTACTACTGTTTGTACATACATAACAGAAAAAGAAATACATATTTTATAATTTATTTTTATTTACATACATATGTATACGCTGATCAAAAGCAAAACGTGAAAAGTAAATATTCTTTCAATAAATTATCAAAAAAAAAAAAAAAAACTGGTGGTGGACCGTATGAGGAAAAAGTTCTTTCCCATGTCGAAGAACGAATACTGGCTGCTTCGGTTGAAACCTTCTGATCCAAAAAAGTGAAAGATCTGTCACAAGATGACGAAAAGTTTGCGTCCACATCTCAAAAAATCAGTACTAGTCATTTGTGCACATCGCCCCGGTTATTGGCTGATAAAGAAGATCATATACATATGTACATAATATATCGTATATTATAGAAAGTGAAGAGAAAGAAAAATCAATGCCAATTAAAACAAAAGTTGCTTACAAAGAATTACCAAATATGAACCAAAGGCTAAAATAAAGTAAAATAAACTTTATTGAAGCAAAATTTAATGTCTACAGAACTGTATCAGAACGAATTGTTGAGCAGATTAGATAAAGTAATTGAAATAAAAAGCTTAAATTAAAGGAATAAGAGGTCGAACTTTCTGGTCAACTAATTGACATAAAAACAAAAAGCCCTAAAATGAAAGAAAGGGAACAAGAACTAAATATGCAATATTAAACTCACATTTGGTCCTGTACCTAATTAGTTTTAATTATTAAATTCTTGATACAAATATATGTATGTTTTTTGGTTATATTTTATTACAATTCATTCAGTGTTGTCAAACGTATTTCGGCACGTTTTTTACAACACTGAAGCAATAACTCGATTCGTTTCGTATCGAGGAACATTTCCAGAAGGCTGTGCGAGGTACGGCTATACCTCATATAGGTACTAAAACATTGTGCAACTCTTAGGTTCCTTGCAGACAGCAGTTAACAAAAAAAGCTATGGAAATGATTTTAACGTATGATTGGCACAATATGTGTAGTGATTAAAGAAGTAAAAAAAATTCTCCGAGCTATCGGTTTGATTGAAGAAGAGCAAAACGTTCTGCTGTATCGTTGTAACTCTATTTTTTCTATAAATAACTTATCACTCGTTAATAAATTCATGTAAGGCATTTAAAAAAAAACTTGACTTACCCCCTCTCCCTTTTATTTCCTTATGATTTTTTTAACAACTGCTACTGAGCAGTTGTAATTTTTTGGCATTTTTGTCAACCTCACTAACACTGACTTGTAATCGATAATACCACAAAAAAGTTGTAATACGAAATAATTTCAACTTTTACATTTTTTTTTACCGATTTGAAAAATTTCAACTGAATTACGGTTGAGTTGTAAACCGTAATAGGGGCATAAATCTTTTAATGTATATATTTTTATTTCAAAGATGCCAATGATTGAATTTTTCAACATCTTGCATTCGATCCTATAAAATATACTGGGGCCAAATCACCGCATACGATATCGAATTAACTATCGTATCGAATAACATTACGATACGTGTCGAATAACCAAATTATGGCATACGAAGGGTAAAATTACGATACAATTCATTCGATATCGTATGCGATAATACCAAAATGGAAAATTACGATAAATTTTGTTCGCTATCGTATGCGGTGATTTGGCCCCTGAATTGTAACTAATCGAAATTGACTGACAAGTTTCTACTTAAAATAACAGATATTACAAAGCGTGTTTTTTTAGAGTGTCACAACTTTGAGTTGGCATCACTGCTTTATTTGACAACCCATTTAACAGCTGATAGTTGCTTTGTGTTTAGTTTGCTTTGAAATTAGTTAGTCTATGTTCACACACGACGATTTTAGTTGGGCAATTCTTGAGTTTATAGATGTTTTTTTCAGTTTGCGGTGAGGGGAATAAAAAGGGAAAAATAATCGCCGGTACCCGGCTATTTCAAGCAATTCTCTCATTGGTTTTTTTTTTTATTTGAATATTTGACATTCCTTTTCATTCGGTGTTTCGCTTCTTTGTGTGTACATCATTTATAATTTCAATTAAACGCAAAAATTACACGTTTTAAATATGTAAAAATAAAATAATTATTATAGAGTAAACATTTTTAGTAAAAGCTTACTACATTTTTTATATTTTATTGAAATTGTTTATTTTATGAAAGCACAAATGTCAAATTGTAAGAAAATAAAAACTAAACAAAACAAAAGAATTGCCAAACTATAATCGTCGTGTGTGAACATAAAAGCAAGTTCAAAAGAGAATTCAGAAAAAGTTGGGCAATTAAGATCGTCGTGTGTGACCCTAGACTTATGAATCGACTTACACCAGAGCAACGCCACAGATCACAGATAACCAGAGATGACACGAGACGGAAGATTTTGCATACTTGTTTGTATACACTCATACAATCGCGGGTTTTGGTTTTTCTCTTTGTGCTGTCTTTCTATCCAAATTAAAATTATAAATCGCAAAACTAATTAAATATCCATATATTTCTCTAATTCACATTAAAAATATTATTAATTAATTAATTTAAGTTGGTTTTCACTCATCGTTTGTATTTTATTACTATATACATCTGCAAAATATCAGAATTTATCAAGCATGTATGTATGTATGTGTGTATGTAAGCAAAAAACCACCACCATTTGGCAAATTTACAGCATATATGTACGTATGTATATAAATTTAATATACAGAGTATATAAGCACACACTAAATTGTTCTACCATTTTATTTTCGAATTATATCCCGTAAATACTTAATATTATTACATTTTATTAAATTTAAGCGTGCTTACTTGTAGCATTTTCCACTAAAAACTGAACTTTTTTTGCTTTTCGTTTTGTTTACTTTCATAACAAACACACTAATGTTGTCTCTTTTTCACGAAGCTTACTTATGACAAATAATATATGATCCAAGTCCAATTTTTTTGTTTTTTGTCATCTCTGGTTATCTGTGGCAACGCGTGCAAATTGTTGAATTTTTTAATCAAAATAATTGTTCTATTCGTCAAACTTCTTCCATTTTATGGCGTGCATAATCGTCCTTCAGAGCGCCTAATTCGAAGAACACCAAGCTTGTGTGATTTAACCCCATTAGATTGTTTTCTTTGGGGTTATGTTAAGTCAGTTGTCTACGTCGATAAACCATAAACACCTGGAAATCCACATTCGAAGAATTATCGGCGAAATACGACCGCGAAGAGTTGTTGAAAATTGGTGTTCCAGATTGCGCCTTCTACTCGCCAGCCGTGGCGGTCACATGGTAGAAATCATATTTAAACATTTATTTCATAAAATTTTCTTTCCAATAAAGCCCGTTTCATTGATATTAAAAATATATTTCCTTGTTTTATTACGATTTAAACCAGTGCTACTCTATAAAAGACAACCTTTACAAACAAATGTGTCAGCAATTGATGATATTGCTGGCTTTGTATTATTTTGTAAATACTTTATTCATGGAAACAAACTTTTGTGAAAATAATTTCCACATATTCATTTTAATATATTTATTCAAATTTAAATCTTAAATTATATATTAAATATCTAATTCATATATTCTTGTATAATTTAAAGGAGTCATCTATAATCAAGCAGAGCTTATTAGTTTCCGAAATTGCTAAAGCCAGAGAACACATCAAAAATTCTTTGGAAAAGGTAATTATGTTTATAAGTTCTATTTAGATTAATAATACCTGAGTTGTTTAAGAAGAGTGGAAAAATTAGATATATTTCCACAAAACTTCTTTGACCAGAAAGAAGAAAATCAATTTTACGCTGCACTGCCATTATTGCGTTTTTAGCTTGTCCTTTTTTTGTTAAAAACTTTTACGTGAACAAAATATAAAAAAACTAAGTACATATCTACAAAATTAAAAGTATTGTTTAATGTCATATGTTGTTATCGATATATTTTGTCTATCGAAAAGGTATAATTTCAACTTAATAAAGTACTGTTAATAGGATCCATATACAAAAAATATTATTATATTATATGTATTTTATGTAATTAATAAAAAACATTCACTTATGTAAAGCCCATTTGTCTTATCTACACGCTCATTTTACTTGCCGTTATTCGATAAGCAATGCAATTAAATGTTACATTGAAAAATGAAAAGCGTTCACGAAAAGTAGATATTAAACTAAAGGTACGGTCACATTTGGCAAATATTTGCTTACAAAATGCTTAAGCACTAAATACCAATGAAAAGTTTTCAATTTTTACATGTATTTAATAAGCTGGCTTAAGTTCGTTTTCTTAAATTCAATTATTATTTTTATTAGAAAGGTACATCTACATAGAAGCTCGTAGTAATTGAACAGACAAAGAAAAATTAGACTGCACGCAAGGTTGAACTGACATGATGTTTCGAGATTAAAAGTTAAATAGTCAAACGTATTTAATTTAATTTAATATAAAATCTTTAATCGACTAACTTTCTTCTGCTTCAACAGTAAATTATTGCTTATTAAATAAAAATATTTCTCTATCGGTTTTTGCCTACTAATCATAAGTGTGATTTGTTTCCGATATTGGTGTTCGGGACAAAGCAAACTTATGTTTATATTATTTTATTAATAATTTATTTAAGAAAAATTCTTAGGAAATATGAAATAATGAATATATGTTGAATTACATTTTTGTTGTGAGAACGGAAATGCAATTGACTTCAAAAACAATTCTTAAGAAAAATGGTTGGAATTAAATTTTGCAATAAAATAAAAACAAAAGTTGCAATTTAGCAAGCTGAATTATGTATATGCTTATGCATGTAGGTACATATGTTTATTAAATAACACGTGAAGTAATGGGAGACACTATAACAACTAACCACAGTCTCATCATCAGAGTTGCTTACTGCTCAGACATCACTGCCAAATTTAATATCTAAACATCCTGTTTAATGGGATGATGTTATTCCAATTATCCTGGAAACTTGAATATATAACTCAGAGCCAAATTAGGAAAACTGAAATATGTCGAATTATTTGGTTTTGACTCGAAATGAATACAATCCCAATCACAGAAATGAAGAAAGAAGAAATTTATTAGGATTTTATAAAGATGGATTTAACTTTATTAATATAAATGTTTTGTTTTTTTTTTTTGTGATTTTAACTTTTAATTTTTAATATTCCTTCGCCACGATTATAAAAACGCGTCTGTACACTGCAAGAGTTGAAACTGAATGATAATGATGATAATATGATGTAATATTTGGTGAGTGTTAAGCACCACAGAAACAGAAATGGAACTCCCCGACAACTATCGGGTCGCCCACAATTTAGAGGACGAATAAGATTAGCCAGGGAAGTCCCGGAAAACGGGAATTCCCCCAGGACATGGGGGCTATTTTATTAATTAAACCAATATAAAGATCAATCAGTAACCGAAAAATCAATATCATTTAAACCTCAACTTGAGCAGTTACATTACAGTACACCTACCCACAAATAATAACTTAAATACATTTTTAGTAGACACTGGAGCTGATGTGTCACTAATCAACATTAATGCATTGAACTACTCAAAGCTTAACACAAACCATATTATCAATTTAACCAGAATTGGAGACGGACAAATTAAAACATTAGGTACAATTCAAATTGATTTAAAGTTTAAAAACTTTTCGATTCCTCACCACTTTCATGCAATTTCTGATACTTTTACGATACCGTTTCAAGGCATTATAGGCCTAGATCTCTTAAAAATATATAACGCCAATATCCAGTATGGACAAAATCAGAATTCAAATAGATTATCATTGAATCCCTGTAATTTAAAATACCCTATAAAAATGAAAGCGTTAATGAGGATACAATCACATTATCTGCACGGGCAGAAGTCGCACGAAAAATTAGATTACACACATGGTACTCATGACTTCTTCACTCCTCATCAACAATTAGAGAAAGACGTGTTTATAGCAAACACAGTTTCAAATCTAGCAAACCACATAATCAAACTGGTCAACACTTCAAATTCCATAAAAATTATTAAGTTACCAACCATAGAATGCGAACCTCTTTCAATTTATGACTTAATTAGTAAACCCAAATGTAATTCTTCAAACGTTCAGATATTATTCTAGAAAAATTGAAATCACATGTTCCAGAAATCGCAAAAGTTGAATTGTTAACATTATGCAGAGAATTTTCATATGTATTTGGATTGGAAAGCGAACCGATCACTAAAAATAACTTTTACAAACAAAAATTGAGGCTTAATGATGATTTACTAGTATATAAAAAATTACAGGATTCGGGAAACTCACAAAGAAGAAATCGCAAAACAGGTGGATAAACTAATTAAAGATGATTTAGTCGAACCTTACAACAGTCCAGTTTTATTAGTGCCGAAAAAATCATTAGAGAGTAGTAAGGCCAAAAGATGGCGCCTGGTTATTGATTATCGTCAGGTAAACAAAAAATTATTATCAGATAAGTTCTCACTTCCACGTATTGAAGACGAGTTGGATCACCTAAGGAGAGCCAAATACTTTTCAACTCTGGACCTTATTTTAGGGTTTCATCAAATTGAGCTGGAGGAAAATTCAAGAGACATAACTTCTTTCTCAACCACTAAGGGGTCATTTAGTTTTAAAAGACTACCCTTTGGATTGAAAATCTCCCCAAATTCGTTCCAGCCGATGATCACGTTGGCATTTTCGGGCTTGGAATCATCCACGGCATTTTTATACATGGATGATCTTGTTGTCATTGGGTGTTCAAAAAACCATATGATAAAAAATTTAAGAGTGGGTTTTTTAACTTGTAGGAAATACAACCTTAAGTTGCATCCTGACAAGTGTAAGTTCTTTCACCATGAGGTTACATTTTTGGGTCATAAATGTACGAATAAAGGTATTTTTCCAGACAGTTCTAAGTACGCCGCTATTAAAGTCAATCCCATACCCTAAAATGACAATGAAACAAAACGCTTTGTAGGTTTCTGTAATTACTACAGAAAATTTATTCCAAATTTTGCAAGTTATAGTAAACCTCTAACAAATTTGTGAAGGAAAACTGTGACGTTCAATTGGACTAATGAATGTGAGCGCGTTCATTCAGTTATTTAGAAAAGGCACTTATAAAACCAACTATATTGAAATATCCAGACTTCAGTAAAACATAAAAAATTTCATTAAAATCGGTCGAGCCGTTTCGGAGAAGCTCGATAACAAACATCGTGACACGAGAATTTTATATATTAGATTTTAGTAAACGATTACCAATAAATTTTAAGATCGTTCTTTTAAAAGGGAAGGTGTCATGTGTAAACTATTAACAAAGTATAAATTTGTGATTCATGCTTTGTTGGCACAAACATACATATGTATAATGCGACGATAACAATTAAACAATACTAGAAATGAGTTAATTATTGAGACCAGATATTTTGTTTTTTCTTGTTGTTGACTTTTCGGTTGTTGCTCTCGAAATTGGATATTCTTATAGTTTAATATTTTTACCCGAAGCTTTTTTGTGGTGTTATCAGGTTTTAATACACAGTTGTATGGAATAAAATACCTTGGATGTAGTACATTATCTAGGTTTATCCTTTGCATGTGCCCTAGTTGCTCATATTCTCTCATGAATTGGGTGTACTGAATTCGGATATTTTCATTCTTTTGGAGTCGTCGCTCCAAACTAACAAATCTGTTGTATGCCATGGCATGCGAATCACCCATTGAGTTGGGTTTTCCCGAAATGGAAGGCAGACGCTAGGGACAGAATCCTTTCATTTGGTTCACTTCATCGAGTTTCCATAGTCTCTCGACCGTTTGTTTTAGTGAAGACTCCTCACCTAATACTGCACATGTTAGTAGTGGTGATGAGCTATGTGCAATGCTTTGTCCTACAGAGCCGCCCACGATCCAGCCAAGTAACGTGTTTTGTAGCGTTGGACGGCGGGTAGTCAGTTTTATTGCCCCAGGCTGCATAAGACTAAAATAGAATTCTTCGCCGAGTAGAACATCGACTTTCCCTTGCTGATAGAATCTGGGGTCTGCTAAGTAGATATTACTTAGAATGTTCCAAGTTGAAACATCAAAGTTTTGATGTGGTTGTGCCGGAATGATAGTTGGTAGGACAATCGCTTCCAAGTTTGTTTAAAAGTCATAATTTGTAGAGAAAATATCAACATGCACGCGGTGCTGTGCTCGTTTTTTAAGCATTCGCACACCATCAATGCATAAGGACGCATTCGTTGGAGAAAGCGATAGCTTCTTGATAAGTCGTTCAGTCCCAATATTTACTTGAGAACCTGAATCTAGTATTGCTCGGAATTCGTGTGTAATACCATTTGTGGCCTTGATGACTACCCTTGCGGTGGCTAACATGACATAATTTTGATGCCCCGTTGTTGGCTTCATAGATGTGTATGAGACTGTAATCGTCTCTCCTCTTTTGTTTGTGGGTTGCATATGCGGAACTGATGTCTTCGTTTTTTTTTATGTTTTGTTGTAAATGTAATAATGAATTATGCTTCTTGTTGTATTTCCTACATCCACTGGAGGTACAAACTTTTGTTACGTGATCATATCTGAGACAGTTGACACAAAATCTTTATTGCTGTGCCCACCTTAACCTGTCTGATTCCGCCATGTTAATGAATTTCTTGCAGTGATAGATAGGATGATTTCTTGTGGCACACACTTTGCAATTGTTGTTACTATCCGTAGATGTCACAGATGACACTGTCATATTTTCCTTTTGGGGGGTAGTTAATTTCTTCTTGTAACCAAATGACTCCATTGACTGAAATTGAATCTCAAGAAAGGAGAACAACTCTTTCATTGTTGGCACATCTCTTGGTTTAGTTAGTGATTGTATAAATCTAATATAGAGAGCACGATCTAGTTTTTTAATTATGAGTTGTATGAGTATGGCATCCAAAGATGAAGTGTTGACATTTACAACAAGTATTCTTTGGTAGTGTCATAAAGAGTCTTAATTGACGCGCTAGACATAGTTCCTGTTGGTTGGTTAAGGATCTTGTCTACTAAAGTGGCTACTATGACTCTTTTCTTATCATACGTTTGGCTTGTTGACCATTTCTTTAAATAGTTCATAAAATTGACACCACTTTAAGCAGCCTCCATTAAATGGTGGAATTGTAATCTTTGGTAGAGGCAATGATCTATGTACGCCTGGGTTGCTTTCCGACTGTAATCCACCATTTACATTCTGCCGTTTGTGTTGATCTGATCTGCCAATTCTATCAAATTATGTTGAACTGAGTCATCTAGATTATGGTATCCATTCGGATCAAGTGCCAATATTGCAGTGTGTTCCACTTCATGCCACAATTCATCATAAAATTCTTTAATTTGATCCCACAATTTTTTTATGATTTCACTCGTAATCTGATAATATTGTGGCGGGTGACCCTTTTCCCCCAACGATAATCCCTTTAATAAGCGTGTTAGGGCCGTATAATGAGCTTTTAGTCCCCTAGCTAGTCCTTTACCTTGCTTGAGGTGACAATACCTCATAATCAGATGGTGTTCTGAGTAATTCTTTTAGATCTATTAGATTTCATTTAAAATGAAAAAACCATAATTTATTTCCTTTAAATTCAGCTTTCAATTTATTATGCGTTAATGTACAAGACGATATGATTGCAAGAGACAAACTGACTCAACCTATCGATAATGTAAATGACGAAAAAAAGAAACCAAAAATAACTTAATGATATTTACAGTAGAGGTCAAAATTAATTCAAACAGATGGATTAGTTGAAGGGAGCTCTAATGTCCTTTATCTGATTGTTGGCATTGGCTTGACGCTGAACTTGTTAATCTGAGACGTAAGTTACTCAATTGTCTCATTGTACATATCACGTATGGATTTATGCAGGTTTTTGGATCATATATGGATCGCTGGCTGATAGCATTTTATCTCTTCTAATCGCGTTTTCTGTTTTTTCAAAGGCCTGCCACAATGCATCTAGTAATTCGTTTTTACTTCTGTAGAAGTCTAGGCGTTCGCCGATCATGTGGGGCCTTCTTGATGTTTAAAATAATTCTTTCTATCTCAGTTGCTCTCACTTGCTGCTGTTGATCGATCAGTGGCAACCTAATTTCGAAGAGACGGCTCTGTTTGACTTCACTAGCTTGTATAATGGCACCAAACTATCGTCTTCAATTGGAAGCATACGTTGTACTAGTAGATGTGCTTTTATTGTGGTTAATTTAGTCCTAAGCTGATGAGGTGATAATAAAAGTGGACTAATTTGTTCATGGTGCGCATCCGTTAGTACGTCGATAATCTTCTTTTCTACCCTTGCAAGTTCAGTGCTGTTAATGTTAATTGATTGGCAAGAAGTGATATTAGATGTGTTTGGCTGATATCTGAATATTCCTAAGCAAGTGCATTTGTTTCATTATTGATTGTTGCAACATTTTTCGTTAGTTGGTTCTTTGTGCTGAGTTCGTCTTGTTTAATTATATTAATAGTTGAATCAATAAGTAATGTTTGGTTTTTAAGTAATTTAAAAATATAGTCTGTTTCGACCTTCGCCTTCTTAATGGTATCTGACATTTCACTTGCATAGTCTGAGTCCAGAACTCCAAACAATGACCTTGCTACTTTTCCGACAATGTTGAATGCATCCCTTTTTAGTCTACTAGTGGCGAATCAATGCGCACGGTAGTGCGCCAGGCCAAGTTCGGCCACACAGTGTGTATATTTCCACGAAACCATTCGAGCTGTTTTTACCCCCCTCATAACTTTGCTCCCCCTGATAATAATATAATGAAACTTGAAATATAAGGTCTCCCCACAGAGGTGACCTCACAGGTTAAGTTTGGAAGTTCTACCATAAAAGCTTCCCGAGATATTAAGCTGTCAAAAGTCCATATTTTAGTACATATTCACTGACTCACTCACTCATCAATATTATTGGGCACTTCCAGTAAAGCTAGAGAGCTGAAATTTGGTACACAGGCAGGTAGTGATGAGAAATTACCGAAAATGATTTTTTAACGGGCACTTTTCATCTGGGGGGACAATCATGCCCCTTCGTTGTATGGGGCACTTCCAGTATAGCTAGAAAGCTGAAATTTGGTACACAGGCAGGTAGTGATGAGAAATTACCGAAAATGATTTTTTAACGGGCACTTTTCATCTGGGGGGACAATCATGCCCCTTCTTTGTATGGGGCACTTCCAGTATAGCTAGAAAGCTGAAATTTGGTACACAGGCAGGTAGTGATGAGAAATTACCGAAAATGATTTTTTAACGGGCACTTTTCATCTGGGGGGACAATCATGCCCCTTTGTATGGGGCACTTCCAGTATAGCTATATATATAAAATATATAAAAAGACTTGAGGTGCACCCAAATGTACTTGCGCGCAATATTTTCAATTATAGAGACCACACCCGGCTGAAAAGGAGGGATACTCTTTTTCTCAGCCGTACACGAGAGATGTAAAACAACATAAATTAACCGTTGAAATTAAAAATTTAGTTTAGCATTGGCTAAATTTATATTTAATATTTTTTAGATTGGAGAATTGAAAAACTTATTGATAATTTAATCTATAATTGAAGATTCAATAAATAATAAAATTTATCAAAAAAAAAAAAAAGTTTCTGCTCAATTTATTCGTAGTCTATAATTTCATTTCGTAACAATATGTATATAAGCATGAAACCTTAATAGAATAAGATTTATGATACATATATTACTATAAATATAAAGTGCTTTATGCGGAACCAATTAAGCTTAAGGTATACCTAATTAAAATATTGTAGTTACCGTATTGAAGTATTTTCACAACTAACCAAAATTTATTTTTTACAGATGGATGTTATTTCTTGCACTGAGTCAAAAACTGTTACATCTAATATATTAAATCGTCTTCAATTGCTGGAAGAGGAAAATGTTAAATTCAAAAAACTTATTTCGGGCATTAATGAAATATGTCTACAGTCGCATAAACGTATTACTGCTTTGGAGGCTCTAATTGAAAATCAGGACGGTATTAGAAAAACGGCAGTAGAAAATGACGATGGCGTAGATTTATTTGCTTCTGACAGTGAAGGAGAATCCGAAGAAGCTATTCGTATAAGAGAAGAACGTCTTGCTGCATACGCTGCTAAAAAGTTAAAGAAACCTATTTTAATAGCGAAATCCAGTTTGGTGCTTGATGTTAAACCATGGGATGATGAAACTGATTTAAAAGAAATGGAAAATGTAATTAGAAAAATATCAACAGATGGGTTGTTATGGGGTGCTTCTAAGTTTGTTCCTGTAGCTTTTGGAATAAATAAATTGTGCATAAGCTGCGTTGTAGAAGATGATAAAGTTTCGGTTGATTGGCTGACAGATGAAATAGAAAAAAAAGAAGACTATGTTCAAAGTGTCGATATAGCAGCTTTTAATAAAATATAAGAGTATGTTGCATAATTATACGCAACTATTTAAAATGAATCAATGAATACTCTAGTAAATAAATTTTGTGCACATTATGAGAAATTTATTTTTATTTTTTCTTTTTTTTGTAAAACAATGAACATTTCAACCATTAGCTATTTTTTTTTTAACTATTGACGTTGGTCCGTATGTTTACTTTTACAGTAAAATGCAGTAAAGGAGTAATTACTGAGTAAACAGAAAAATTTAATCAAACAAATTTTTTGCAATAAAAAAGTACGCAAACGAAAAAAATCGTAAAATTAAGGGAACAACTAATGGGAAATTAATGTAGGTTTGAAAAAATTTTACTCTTTCTTATTTATTTACTTATTCGATTAAATACTTTTTATTACATAAATATTTTAAGAAAATAGAAACAAATTAATATAATTAATATTTTTCCTTATATTTTTATTTTATCTAAGTTTGCCTATTTGTGTGGGTTAAATTTATTCAAAAGTACATGAATAAATGTATGTTTTTCCTATTTACTATCGCATGTGTTCTACATTCGTAAAATGAAATGCAAGTGAAAATTTCACTAATTTTGTGTTCTTAAATTCGTTAAAGTGAAATAAAAAGTAAAATTTCATTTTCAGCTTGTTTCAAGTGAATTTGATATGTTCTACAAATCATTTTCACCACAAAAAGAGTAATTTGAAATCGAAGGCAAACAGCCGCGTGAAATAAAATACTTTTTGGTAAATATATATATATGTATATATATATATTATATATTATATCTTTATTTTATCAAAGTTTTGGCAATTTTTTTTTTTAGATTTTTCGTTCTAAGATTTCGCGATTTTTCGCCATTTTTTGTAGGTTTTACAATTTGTTTTATATTCCTTAAAGCCTTAGCGATTTTTAATCGTAATTATGATATCTTTAAAATTTTTGCAGTTTTTGGCAATGTGCGAAAGTTTTTCCAAAATTTTCGGAATTCTTACATCTTTAGGGACTTTTAATCAAACATACTTACATTCAAATTTTAGCAAGTTTTTGGACTTTCATAAATTTCGCGATTGTTCGGAAAGCGAACAATTTTAGCAAATTATAATCAGTTTTAGGGCTTGCATTGGTGAATATGGGGGTTCTTGCATTTTTTTTTTAATTTTCGCGATCGGCTTAATTTTTCCAATGCAAAAAAATTTCAAGGCAAGATTGCAAAATTTTTTTTCTTGCAAATCATTAAGATACAAACCAATTTTATTTTGAATCTGAGCTTTATATTGAACAGAACAAAACGATGGCTTAATGGCAGAAAATCTTTACTCAGCGAAACCGCTGTTCCAGTGGGTTAGTCAATTAATTAAATAGTTTAGCAAATCGTTAAAAGCTTTTAAATGGTACCAATATTGACCACATTATATGAAACATACAGAATATATACACAATTTTGTACTGGAACTCCAGAGGTCCATAACTCAGAAAGTAAGCATAGTGGACAAATTTTTTATTTAATTTTTTTTCTTATTTTTTGATTCTCCTTTGGATAGGATATTTTTTTAACAACGCAGCTAAACTACATAGATTTGTTCCCACATTATTTTAAAAATTTGTTTGAAACAAAACAAAATTGAAATCGTCGTAAAAACAAAATTTCATTACTTTTCTAGAACACAGTTAAATTGTAAATGTGAAATTCAAAAGTTTTTCACTTTCATTTTGTAGTGAAATACAGAACACATGCGTATATCTAAAACAAGTGTAAAGTAACACAAGTAAGGCTTTCACAACTCCAAAGAATTAAAATGAAAGAACAGATATAATTTTAAGTTTTGTTTTTATGACCAGAGAATATACATCTTTAATATGAATAATGTTTACCGGCCACTTCGTCCAAAAAACCCAATGATTTTTTTCCGCCCACGTTGACTCCTTCCCAAAAAAAAAAAATGTGGTCATCCTAGGAGTTGTGTTTTGTTCTTAAAAAAAACACGCCGAATTTTAAATTATTCTGTACCTTAGTTGCATAGACATATGAATATTTATATATTACTAGATGACCCGGCAAACGTTGTTTTGCCAACCAAATATTTCTAGTGCATATTTTGGGTGTTATATAAAAAATAGCGAATGTATTGTAAGTGTGTGACGTTGGCCGCCGATGAAAACAATACCAAACAATAATTTTGTTCTGTTTGAAATACGAACGACGACGATTCTCCTGCATGAGGCGGACATAGCGCCATCTGTCATTCAACTACAAAAATAATTATGAGGCAATCATAGCACCATCTGTTGGGTTAATAGTTTCGGAAATACAGAAATTACCCCCTCCCTCCCCTCCCACCACTCCTTGAGTCAGCAGCGGTTAAAAAATTGAAAGTAGCCGATTCTCAGACTTACTGAATATTCATAAAAAATTTCATAAGAAATGCAGAAATTGCCCCCTCCCTTCCCCCTTGTGGTTTGAAAAATAGATAGTAGCCGATTCTCAGACTTGTTTTGTTCTTAAAGTAACACATGCCACATTTCTTATTATTCTGTGCTGTAGTTGCACATAAGTATGTATATATGAATATTGATATTTTATTTGTATGTGGAGGTGCCCGTTCCCCTTGTCCAACCGCTGCAAAATTTAGCTGGGCATTGCTTTTTGTTCTTAAAGTAACACACGCTGAATTTTAAATTATTCTGTGCTTTAGTTGTACAGATATATTAATATTTTATCTGTCTAATACCCCGTTTATACGCACTTCTTATTTGTAAATAAGAGTGGAAAGCGTTGCCGTATTACTTTTTTATTGTAACTTAAAATGTTTCGAAAACTATTTGCAAATAACAGCCATACCTAAACAAGAGCGGAAAGCGGAACGTTTTCTACCGCCTAGCGTTAACGCTTAAATACCATACCTAAACAAGAGCGTCAACGCTTTGTCATAAAAACAGGGTTATTACAAAATATATAACAACCCTGATTATAATAGTATACTCATAACCTAATAATACATGCATCTCTACAACAAACACAACAAAAAAATTCCTCAGAAGTCAAAAGTATAAATGTGTATGTTTCAACCTGTGACAAAAATATAAATAAAAATTATTCATTCAAATACGAAAAAATAAATACAAATCAAAATTTAACCCTTGAAATAAAAAACAAGTAATTTACAAGAATTGTCAGCTGGGCTTGTAAGACTACCTTATAGTCATTGTATCATTAGTGCTTGTCTTTTGCAGCTAACTTCACTATTAAACGCGCTGTCAAAATCGGATTTTCCAATTGCAAAATTTTGCCGCCGCGTTATTTCGGGACGCTCCATACAAATTGTATGGGCATGAGAACTTTTGACAGCTAAAAAACGCTTGCCGCTCTTGTTTAGGTATGGCTGTAAGTGTTCACAAACATATAAACAAACTTGTATTTCATACAAGATAGACGATACAAATTGTTGTGAATTCAGCATATGTAAATGCTCTGTAAATCAATCGCATATAAAAATATAAGGTAATTAAATGTAAATAATAAAAAAGCAAAAGAATAATTTTGTAAACAAAAAATATTTTGCGACCAAAAACATCACACTTTCTCACTCTTCCAAAACAGCTTTAAAAGTAGAAATAGACTCGAAATCGTTTATTTCACTAACGAAAAATGGAATAACTACTTCACTAGCTACAAGTAATGCAAGAGTTCGCCTTTTGACTCTCTCACTCATGTACATGTACACGCACTCAGTACATGCATAATTGCAAATTTACGAGTTGAAAAAACTGCCCTTATTCCAAAGAAAATCAACAACAAAAATAAAAAAGATTTTATGAATGTGTTATGATTTTGTGTTGACGTACAATTGGCCAGTCAATGTTAAATTTTTTTATTAAAAAAATGTTTTCTTTTTTAGAAAGATAAAATGAGCAGCAGAAGTCAACTGAAAGGTTGCATAAAAAAAGAAAAAACAATTAACTAAAAATTTTATAAATATTAAGAAAGAAATTTGATAAATAAACAAAAATCCAAAAAATTTAAATTTCTGTAGTATTTTCATTAAGGAAATATCATTAGTGATCTAACTGGTACATTTTGACAAGCGAATTGGTGATTTCACCGGTCTGATCGTATCAATTGACTACCGTCAATGTCATCGCCATGTTAAAATCGTCAGTCGATTGCATTGCTAGTAGTTGCGTCTGGTAGTTAGTGGTAACGACTAGTGATGTTACGAATATCAATTTTTAGTATTCGCGAATACGAATACGAATATTTAAAACAGTATTCGCCGAATACGAATATTTCTTTTGAGGTTTATATTTCAAATTTAATTGGAAAAAATCCCTGCCTTTGCGTTAGTAACTATAAATGAAAAAAATTTAGTGATTTAACATTATTATAGCATTAAGATGCCGAATTTGAAAACCTCTACAGAACATTTTTTAATTATTTTACTTACATACTTTCAGATTTCGTTTTTCTTACTCTGCGTGAAATACAATGGGTTTTTTAATAAAAATTAATATATTTTTTTACATTTTATGTACTTTTTTTAAACTTTTGTATGATTTTTTTTTGGAAAATGTATGGGAAAATTATTCGAAAAATATTCGCTTGAATTTGGCGAATACGAATATCTTAAAACAGGCGAATAGTCGAATACGAATATTCGTAACATCACTAGTAACGACTGGCAGTTAGCGAAATATGTAGCTAGTCATTCGCTAGCTACGCCGACTGCAGGGTATGAATTTGACACGTTGTTGTGTCAAGCAAAACTAAATTTTACCAACACATTCATGGTATTTGTAAAGCCAATCCGAACGTGACCATCGTGCTATAGTTGGGTCATGTGTACTAATCGTGGCATCACAAGTCGGGTATGATGCAAAAAAGCATACCGAACATCTTCAAACATGCCTTTTCTTTGTTCATGCAACTCATTAGTATATACTACGAATATATTATTAATAATTACTAACTAATTTTACATGTTTATAATTGTACATATGTGCTGTTATTTTCGAGATAGCATAATTGATATTACAGTCTTACTATTTTGAAGTATTTCTCGTGCTTCATTTATGTTAATATTTGTGAAGTCGACACCATCGACTTCAAGAAGTTTATCTAATGGATGTATAAGTTGTGATGCGTTTGTGTCTGAAACCGTGGATGTAACAAATATTCCTTCCTTATTGGGCAATATGTCAATTTCCAAATCTTGACAGTTTTCCCAATTTACATTTATTTGCATAACTCGTGGATTTATGTGAGCACCAAAAAGCCATTTCGATCTAGATTTATGGTGTTTGGTTATTCCAAAATTATTTGATATTTTTTGGATATTAGATGGATGGTTTTCGCAAAATTTCGTTTCTATTGTGTTGCTTCCCATGGTATATTCGTTTGAAACTTTGTTCTGTCCAAAAAGACATTCGTATTTACAATTACTGTTTAATGTTACTTCACTTTTTGCGTCGGTATAAATATTTTTTTGTTCGAGTATATTATTGTCAGTATAAGGGTTCCGATTTCGAAAACGAAGCTGCTGCTCTTGCTGTTTTCGTGTAAATTCATAGTTCGTTAAATCCTTGGCACTTTTTTTAGTGAAAGAACGAGCGATGTGATATGGTGGAGGTTTCGGAGAATATTGCGAAATAACAATTTGTTCGCAATTAATAACTGGTTCAGAAATTTTTTTTTCATTTTGGCCTTTCTCAATATATTTTCTTTCCTTGTGTAGTGAGTTGCTCTCCAAATTTACACAATGAAAAAATGTCTTTTTGAATATTGAATTACATTCGCCTTGGAAGATATCACTTTTGGTTTCCAACAAGGAATTGGATTTATGATGATCATAATTGTTCCTATTGCAACTTTTGAAAGATTTCTGCTGATTTATCGTTACGTATTTTGCCATCAAACGCAATTCATTTGGATATGGAGTGGGCGAACGCATTAGACAATCTTTCAAAACCACATTTTCACTTTTTGTTTCGGTATATTCACAAAGAGCTGAAGCTTTTATTTCTGCATTATTATTCGATAAGGTTTGGAAATTTTCATTTTCAATATGTGATGGTTTTAATAAGTGTGGTGTTTGTTCATCTGTGTGTAATATTGTTGTTTCTTCTGCAAAACATATTCGGCGTTTATTATTATAACATTCGGCGCCTTTATTTTCAAACTGCTGAGCTTTTGCAATTTCTTCACCTTTATTAGAGTTGTTTTCCGAAACTGAATCTAGCCTATAACCCAATTGTGGTAACATGAAACAAGTCAAATGTGTTTCTTTTGATACCTCTGTATATTGCAGAGGTATAAGGGGTTTAGATTGATTATTGCTTATCCACAAAGAAGATAAATTCACTAATCTTAAGAGTGATACAGGTAACGTTGCAATATTATTTTGAACGATATTCAATACCCTGAGGTTTTTCAAATGTCCTAAATTATCGGGCAAGGCCAATAATTCGTTATGACTAACGCTAACAACGCTTAATACAGAACAGGAGCATATTTCATCAGGTAATTTCTGCAAGTTATTATAATCAGCAAATAAATATCGTAACTTTCTTAACATTCCTAGTGTGTTTGGTAGATAGGAGAGATTGTTATGACTTAAAACCAATTCCTCCAAATTTTCCAAATTTGATATACATCCCGGGAGCTCCTGGAGTTCATTCGACTCACATTTTAGAGTTACCAATGATTTAAGCATTCCAACACTCAAGGGAAACGTAGTCAAATTATTGCTTGATAGGGAAAGGACCTCAACTTTATGCCAACTGCCAATCTCACTTCTCAAATTTCTTAAACAATTACCATTCGCTTCGAAGTGTTCTAACTCACGTAATTTTCCAAGCTGTAGTGGCAAAGTTTGAATTTGGTTGAAATCAAACCATAGTTCTCGTAATTGTTTTAATTCACCAATTACTTCCGGCATTTCAGTAAATTCATTGCAACCTATATCTAATCGTTGTAAATTTGTCAAACGTTGCATCGACTTTGGCAATGAGACTAAGTAATTTGTTCGCAATTCAACAATTCTTAAATTAACCAAACGTCCAAAGTTGGCTGGCAAAAATTCTAAATAGGTCTCATTTAATATGAGTTCTTGTAAGGATATCAGGCATGTAATGGAATTTGGCAACTTTTGTAAAGAATTGCAACTCAGGTCTAGATGTGTTAAATTTTTACAGGACTTAATGTTATCCGGAACACTAGATATAAAATTTCTACTTATATTTAGTTGCTGTAGCTGGCGCAGAGATCCAACGGCTTCTGGAATATTTTCCAAATTATTGTTATTAGCAAATAATACTTTTAATCCTTGGCAGTAAAACAGTTGTAGAGGCAAATAGCTGATTCTAGTAGATGTAACATGCAATTCTTCCAAAGTTCTCTCATACTGCCACACCTGAGGAAATCCATCAGTAAAAATATTATTACTGTAGTCTAATTTATTAACATCGTCTTCCAAACGGAATTGAAAACAAGAGAATAACCTAGTTAAGTACATCGCCCTTGTCCTATTCAAATGTATTATGAATCAGAGACTTGCAAAGAAGACTGAATCGGCGGCTCGCTTAGCCGGCGAAATGTAGATATTTGATCGGCTAGGCTACATCATGGTTCAATTACACAGTCTGTGCCTTACTAGTTACTAGGCTTCTCCATTACACTGCAATCACACGTTCAAGATTTTTTTTCAATTCTTTTTGAAGAAATTTAAACATACTGCTTCTCAAAATTCGCAAAAATTGAATGCTGTGACGTAGGTGGCATTCAATTTCAAAGCAATTTGCTTTCAAGGACACAAAAAATTATGGCGGCAGAATATATGTACTAATGTATGTATCAAGGCTCAAGTTCAGTTTTACTGAATTAATGAAAATTCAAAATTACTAAGAGTTTTTTTTTTTGTGTTGGAAAATATTATTATTTATATCTAATCAATTTTTAGCAGAACGTATCAGTACTGATTTCAAGGCCGCTACACCTCTCATCAGCGTTCAATTGTCCATCTTTACAATTTGCGTAAAGTGGATACTAATTGAGAAGAATATCAACTATTTAACCAGTTTTCAACAGAAATAGAATATGAGAATTAATTTTTAATTCAATTTTTATTCTACAATGAAACAGTGCTGGTTAGTACGAAATTCCCTCATTACTGTTTGGAACTAATAATCAACACAAACTCATAGTCCGTTATCATCAAAGAATTTTACTTTGTGTTTTAACGTTTTTGTTGTTTTTACTCTATATTAGGGAAATTCACATATTACTGTGACCCCTTTTATTAGGGGGTTTATAGCTCGTGCCCAAGCGGAATTAATATTTTTATATTATTATTATTACGAATAAACGTTATTATTATTTGAACTTATATTGATTTACATATGAAAAGTAATATTATCAATAATTCAATAAAACTGAACTTGAGCCTGATAATAATACTATTATATGTAACTTTTGATATCTATTTTGTAGACGATTTATAACGTTCAAAACACAACACTACAAAATACATTCTAGTTTCCAAGGCGAATTCAAGGTGTATTTATTACCTTGAATTTGCCTTGGGTGATTAAAGGCGAATTCGCCTTTCTTGCACCGTCCCAAGCAAAGTAAATTTATACCAAGTATATGCAAGTGTACAACAACAAAAACAACATGTATTTTGTTTGTGCATAAATAATGGATGAATGTCAAAAACAGATGAGAACAACATGAAGAAAACAACAACACAACAACACAATTTATAGAATTATGTATAACAAAGCAAAACAAACAATAATGGCATACGAAAATTGTAAACAGCTTTTGACATTCATACATTACCACTAAACGCGAAAAAAATTAATCATCTGTTTATACTAAGTTCACACTTGTGTTTTTAAACGTGCTTAAGGCAAATGTTGTAGAATCTAAACACAACCGTTCACATTACATTTGAGATGTTTAAGATTAACTTTTCGTCAGCTGATTATTGTGTTTTTGTAATATTGCGAGTTTGAGAAACTAATATTATATTACAACTGGAAAGAAATATCAGTAAAAAACTATTATTTATATTATTTTCTTTCTCATGAAATTAGTAAAATTTCTAGCCTATTAAAAGGTGAAATATATGTTATATGCATATGGAATTTTTATTTTTTTGATGTGACGTCATATAATAGCATGGCAAAATGACAGAGTTGGTGAAAAATGTTTGACGTGGCGCCATTTAATAGCAATACAAACATAACAGAGTTGTCAAAAAACGCACTGAACATACTCCAAATACATTTGTAACCCTGCCTTTTGCGTGTTTAGCGAGATGTTTAAATCTAAAACTTGTCATTTGAGATGTTTAACAAAACAAGTCAATGTATGGTAAAACATATCAAAATCGAAGTGTTTAAGCACTTAAACACGAATGAGACGTTAAACACATAAGTGTGAACATGGTTGCATATACTTGGTATTGAATTCGCCTTGCTTGCTATAAATTTACTTTGGTCCCAAGCAAGGCGAATTGTCGCATTTATTTTGACACTTCAGATCAGATTTTGCGGCGAATTATTGTTTTTGAACTAATAAGACTACCTGGTGTGAATTCGCCTTGGTCCCAAGGTGAATTGAATTCTTCATTTCGCCTTGCACAGTCTTTGAAATTATATCATGGTGACGCCGTTGCGAATTTAATAGTTCTTAACTCTATGTTGGCGGGCTTGTTTTTATGAAAGAACTAAAAGTATAATAACTTGGACGCAAATCATACGGAAGTATAATGTCGCAAAAAAATATAACGTGAGATATTATGTTCTATATACATATTAACATAAGTAATTATTAAGTGTATTTCAGATCATTTTTCAAACCGATAGTGCAAAAGGTTGTAGATACATCTGATATGGGAAATTATCAACCGTATGTAAGCATATTAATTTGTTTTGCTATATTAATAGCTTTTCATAATTATAGGACAACAATAAGTGAGCCATTTGATTGCAACAGGACAGAAGTAAATAATGAGCGTGATAAAATAAGATGTTCCGACGAACAGTTGAGCAGAAAAACTCATAAATTCATTAAATTGGAACAAACAGCAAATGATACTTCTGCAGAAAGTAAAGTTTCCACCCTGAAGAACAGCGTTGATAAGTACATGCCACCAAAGCTTAATGATAGAGAAGATACTGCAATAAGTTCAGAATACAATCCCGCCAAAGCGAACTATCATCCTATAAATGATGCATATTGGACCAAACATCAGAAGTAAGTGTAATTTTATTATTTTGTTTGTTTGTTTATTTCAGTCTTTAGACAAAAAAGGCCTTACAGACTAAGATAATATAATATGTACATTAGAATGTTTATTTAAGCAATAGGTCTTTTGATTTAATATATATATATATTGTTGTTTTATTTGTATTTATTTTCGATATTTCCCTAACAATTTGTTAGCATCCTCAGGAAAATTTTATAAATTATTTGAAATTTTAATATTGATTTGTGTATTGGGTGTCATAAATTTTTTTTTTTTCAATAATTTTTTATGGAAAAAGTCTAGGAAAATTTAACTACAGTATATAAAAAGGTTTTTGTATTAAATGTCACAAAATTTTTTTCCAAATTTTAACATAAAAAAATTATTGAAAATGAGTTAAGTATTGGATAGATATAAAATTTTTAACACAGAAAAAATTATTAAAAATGTTATGTTATAAAAATAGTTTTAAAAAAATTAACATTGAATTTAATATATCAACACAATTAACATGTATAGTATGTATCTAGGCTGTTTTTTAACATAGAAAAAATTATTAAAAATGGTATGTTATAAAAATAGTTTTTAAAAAAATTAACATTGAATATCAACACAATTAACATTAAAATGTATAGTATGTATCTAGGCTGTTTTTTAAATATAAATATCAAAAAGTATTTACAAATTTTTATAAGCTTTATAAAAGTTAAGAATACAGGAAATTAAGTTATCATTGGTGTAAAACGAAGGAGCAATAATGTGATTATTTTCCTGTGGGACCATAATATAATTAGATATGTAATTAAAAAAACAAAGTAACAAAAAATTCATAGTGAAACAAGAAACAATCATTTAACATTTAGATTTTTACTAACTAAATATCTATAATTCTGTGCTAAATTTTCTGTATCTACTTTGAAATTTAATCTTTGTGTTGCTGGTGTATTAATTATCTCTAACATTTCTAACATCAAACGCTGTTTATAATTATTTTCTGTATTCAGAATTGAAACATTTTCAAAGTTAGGAAAGTGAACTAATCTGGAACAATGAGATGACAACGCTGTCTTCTGTGAATTGATATGCCTATATTTCTGATCTGACTTATGACCTGCTATTCTCGTTTTTAATTTATTTTTGGTAGTACCTACATATACCATGTTACAATTCTCTCCATCATTTCCCCTGCAAGGTGTTTTGTAAACTACATTCGATCTTTCCCATTTATCAATTTTGTCCTTAGTTCTACTAAATAATTTATTTAATGTGTTATAGGTTCTATGAGCTATTCTATATTTGTTCGTATCAAAAATCTTTGATTTTGTCAATCTCTCTGAAATTTCAGGAATATACGTTAAGGATTTGTATATTCTCTGTTCTGTATTACTATCTATATTATTAATTATTTTATGTTTGTGTCTATATATTAATTTATTAATTAAAGAACTGGGATAATCATTCTCCCTCAAAATACTTCTTATCTTCCTCTCATTCTTGCAACACTGCTCCAGGGGGTAGATTCTGTTTCTGATTCCCGTTCTGTGAAGAAATTAAAATAAATTAAATTCTATTGGAATGTTTATTTAAACAATAGGTCTTTTGATTTAATATATATATATATATATATATATATATATATATTATTGTTTATATTTATATTTATTTTCGATATTTCGCTAACAATTTGTTAGCATCTTCAGGAAAATTTTATAAATTATTTGAAATTTTAATATTGATTCGTTTATTGGGTGTCATAAAATTTTTTTCAATAATTTATTTATGGAAAAAGTCTAGGAAAATTTAACTACAGTATATAAAAAGGTTTTTGTATGAAATGTCACAAAAATTGTTTCCAAAAAGGTCAAATAAAATAAAATAAATAAATAAATAAATAAAAAAAAAATAAAATAGAATATAAATATAAATAAAGAGAGCAAATCAAACAACAAAATGGACTATAGCTGTTTCAAGAAGAACAACCAAACTAGGAAATATACAAACTTGATGAAGTCAATTAGGAATAAATTTGTACGGACAAAGTCAGCAATAACCTTTTTAACAAGATGTAAGAATGCAGGAATAATTCCAAATTTCATAAAGGTCACAACGAGGAATATTTCGAACATTTTCAGTAAGGATAGACTACCCAGGATTCAACAACAAATTTCAAAATATACACGGGATATACAAAACAGAGTTTTAAGGATAGCAATAAGAGAAAAACACGAATTATTGAAACATTTTCAAAGGGAAAGGGAAATAATTATTGGTGAATTAAAGAAACATTTCACTCTGGAGGAAATGGTTGAGTTTTTATATTTTGAGGAGAATTTAACGGTTACATATATGAAGAAGGTAAATATTATACATAAGAAGAAATTTAATAATCTTAAAATATTACAATTAGAAGAGTTAAATATTAGGTATAATGAGAAATGGTTTGTTAATAAAACCAATTGTGATATGCCTAGCGATGTTCAGTGGATTCTTTCACTCGGGGAAAAACATGCTTTACCAGTAAAAGCAAACGAATTTCCTATTTTAAAAATAATTTCTGAAGGAGAAGATTTAGTTAGAACTTTTAATAGAAAGGAAGAACAAGAAATAGCTAGAAATAGATTAACAGCAGTTATTGATAATCATTTAAATAAAAATAGATTATCTAATAGAGATAGGTTTATGATAGATAAGGTAAATATAGCTGATAGATTTTTAAAAAAACACAGGGATATATTTATTGTTAATTCAGATAAAGGTAATACTACTGTAGCAATTAATAGACTTGATTATAATTCTAGGATTAATGATATTATATGAGATACTAGAGAATATACTTTATTAAATGGAGACCCAACAAGCAAGTTACAAAAAATTAACAATAATATAGTTGAAGAATTATATAGGAAGGAAATAGTATCTTCTACTGAGAAAAATAGGCTTAAAACTAACGTTGCAATTGCACCGCGTTTATATGGATTACCAAAGATCCATAAGGAAGGTTTTCCATTAAGGCCTATATGTTCTTTTATTAATTCTCCATCATATGAGTTATGTAAATACATAACAAATATTTTACGGAATATTACGAAGAACTCTAGATATAATATCAAGAATTCTGTAGAGTTTAAAAACAGGATAAAAGATCAACAGATATCAAATGATGAAATATTGACTTCTTTTGATGTTGTGTCTTTATTTCCTAGTATACCTGTTGATGTTGCGATAAATACCATTGAAGAAAAATGGGATATGATTAAGGATTATACAAATATAGATAAGGATTTATTTTTACGTATTTTAAAATTTTGCATAGAAGATACTAGATATTTTCAATATAATGGAAATATATTCATGCAACAAAATGGTCTTCCAATTGGATCTCCAGCATCTCCAATTGTTGCAGATATAGTTATGGAGAAATTATTGGATTTATCTATTCAAAAACTGTATGCGATTCCCAGATTGATGACTAAGTACGTAGATGATCTGTTTTGCATTATTCCTGAATGTGAAATTGATAAGGTGCTTTTGACATTTAATGAATTTAATTCTAATATTAAATTTACTGTTGAAAAGGAATATAACTCAAGGATCAATTATCTAGATACTAGTATTATTAGAAAAGATAATAGATTATTGATAGATTGGTACCAGAAACCAACAGCATCAGGAAGGTTAATTAATTACTATTCTAAACATAGCAAACATATTATTATTAATACAGCTAGAAATTTCATAGAAAGAGTTTTAACAAACAGTTTCACAACAAGAATGAGAGGAAGATAAGAAGTATTTTGAGAGAGAATGATTATCCCAGTTCTTTAATTAATAAATTAATATATAGAGACAAACATAAAATAATAATATAGATAGTAATACAGAACAAAGAATATACAAATCCTTAACGTATATTCCTGAGATTGACAAAATCAAAGATTTTTGATACGAACAAATATAGAATTGCTCATAGAACCTATAACACATTAAATAAATTATTTAGTAGAACTAAGGACAAAATTGATAAATGGGAAAGATCGAATGTAGTTTACAAAACACCTTGCAGGGGAAATGATGGAGAGAATTGTAACATGGTATATGTAGGTACTACCAAAAATAAATTAAAAACGAGAATAGCAGGTCATAAGTCAGATCAGAAATATAGGCATATCAATTCACAGAAGACAGCGTTGTCATCTCATTGTACCAGATTAGTTCACTTTCCTAACTTTGAAAATGTTTCAATTCTGAATACAGAAAATAATTATAAACAGCGTTTGATGTTAGAAATGTTAGAGATAATTAATACACCAGCAACACAAAGATTAAATTTCAAAGTAGATACAGAAAATTTAGCACAGAATTATAGCAGTGTTATTCATAAAAAATTCTTATTGTAGAGATAATGTACACATTAGTTAATAAACAGTTTTTGTGTTATTACCCGGTAATAATAAACATTATTCACAAACGTTTAATAAAGCTAAATTAACTATTGTGTGATTTTTTCAGTTTTGTGATTCTGCGTTAGCAACAATGTTTCATTTCAATTGTCAAGTTATAGTATTGTGTACAATAACATACTAGATAAGCAAGTAGTCTCTAATGGTTTGAAAATGTGAAAATAATGTCATATAAATTATATTTAAACAAGTTGGAGTAATAGAGCATTGATTATAATATTTCAAAAAATATAAAATTTTTTAATATGTGTGCAATGTGTTTTCATAAGTTATTACAAAAGTATTCAAATACCGAGTTCGTTACAATTGAATACACACCACTAATTTGTTTGCTTTACTTATTTGGAAATATTTTTAATCTTGTTGTGGTTGAAATGTGACAAATTATGCACAAAATCATGAAAAAAGATGTAATAATATTAATATTTTAAAGAGCAGGAAAATTTAAGTAATGTGAACAAGTGAACAAATATGCATGTACATGCATATAAGTACATACAGACACATTTGTGTACATACATACGTAAACATACATACATATGTATGTATGTATGTATGTACATATTCACATATATTCATACTATATATGTATTTCTTCTTGAATCTTCTTATTTTACGTACATACATACATATGTATGTATGTGTGTAAACATTGCAGAAGGACTGGAAGAATCGGGAGAGTTGAAGTACATTATCTGCAAAATTATTTAATTTAATAAAAAAATTATAGTTTTATGTATATATATTTTATATAATACTAACGAATGTCAAAATTATATTTATTACAATCATTACTTTTCGAATATTTTTTTTTATTTTTCATACTTTTTGAAGTAAATAGTGAATTTTTACTTTAAAAAATGAAAATGTCAACTTATTAAACTGCTAAAGTAGCGTACCTAATGCCTACAATAAAATTTTCGAGTTTATTAGCGTGTAATAACCGCGTCATAGTGCTATTAAACGTTTGTGAATACTACTTTAGCGCATTTGGCTTATTAGCCTCTAATAAAACGTTTGTGAATAACACTGTTAATATTAATACGTTTTATTAAATTTAAGCGTGCTTTCATATAGCATTTTCCACTAAAAACTGAACTTTTTTTTTGCTTTTCGTTTTGTTTAATTTTATAACAAACACACTAATGTTGTCTCTTTTTCACGATGTTGGGTTATGACAAATAAAATTTGATCCAAGTCCAATTTTTTTTCGCCGCATCTGGTTTCCTGTTATGGTGAGAGGTTCTCACGTCGAAAAGTTTATTATCATTCTGTGAAAAACAGGATGAGAGAATAAAAATGTAAATATTCATATATGTATGTATGTATTAGCTTTGCAGGGTGGCTCATATAAAAATCATTTGAATACTTAAATGTTCGAGCCATCTCGATGACTGCTCTATTTTCTCGTTCACTAGAGCCGTTTTGTTGTGGTGTGTATGGAGCAGGATAATTTGGTTCTTCTTACAATGCTTTATTCGATCACACAATAAAGAATTTTAAACTATTCATAAGGATTTATTCCCAACTGCAAAAATTTGTTACATTATCCGTCTCACTACACTTTGTCGAGCCCGGAAATGGTGAAATAAAGTGTCGTGATATTTATATTTTTTCACACGACGAAATAATAACATTAGCGAACACTTTTTGAATGATGCATCATTAATGTCAAGTACATTGCTTTTTTTGTCACACAGAAAACACGCCTTCATCTTTATCAATTTTATTTTACATTAATAAATTTTATAATTTTAGATGCGCAAATAAAATAACTATATTACGTTGTATATTACGAACTCCAAATCAGCGTGGTTTATACGTTAGAATAAATATGTGGCACCTGGTCACTTGAGAGCACTCACCCGACGCATGCGCAATGGCTTTAAAAAGTCGTACAACTGGCAATCGCAGTCCTCGTCTGACTGGTGATGTTATGCGCTACACACAAAAAAATTTTGTTGGTCAATCTAACCGATTTCAGTGGTTAATGAACTATTAATGTAAATTGTTGTTGCAATTTTCAGTGTCATACTATTTCCATTGGTTAAATTTACCGTTTCACAGCAGTAACTGAACTACTTGTGTAAATTGTTTTTGCAATTTACATACATAAACATAAAAATACTCAGTTGCGCTGTTTTTTTTTTTTTTTTTTTTTTTTGTGCGTAGCTTTCTTTCACTCTACTTTTAATATTTACCATCTTTAGCAGCCAGCAACTCTTATTTGCGGCCAGATTTAATTAGGCACCCTTATATCATAATAACGAGAAAAAAATTAGCTTTAATTTGATATATAAATAATAAATGTACGTTATGAACGTAAAAAGGTCTCAAAATCATACCTGTTTACACCTGGCTGCGAAGAGGTGCGGCCAAGTGCGCAACGGCAACCGTGACTTTTCAGAGTCTTTATATATATTCCCGTAAAGTGGACGATATTTTATTTTAAAAACAAGTCAATGAATTTTTTTGCGAAAAATCAATTAAAAATAAATTAATTAAAAATACTAGCGGCCACATTTTGATAGGCAACCTAGTATATACATATATATTCTCCCGATGATATATATGCGTCAAAATTAGGTTTTTAGCATATACTCGATGAGTACACTATTTCTGCAGTGGGATCTCGTACTATCAGCCCCCAGCACTTAGGGATGACCCCTACTTATGCGCTGTGTATAATAGCAATCTAGAAGGAAGAACTCAAAGAACAAAATGTGGAGAATTTCTATCAAGTATTAAAGAAGTCAGAGTGGGAGTACCACAAGGTGCAGTTCTAGGAACGCTATTGTTTATAATATATATAAATGGTCTACAAATGGTTTTAAAGAAAACAAAGCTATGTATGTTTGCAGATGATGCCCTTATTTATATTAGCAGAAAGAACGCAGATGAATGTGTGCGCATTCTAAATGAGGAATTGAAAGAGGTGGAGGTGTATCTGAAAATTAATAAGTTAAAGCTAAACACAAATAAAACAAAAGCGATGATAATAAATGGATCTTCAGGCGAGAGTATTAATATTGAAGGTTTTACAATAGAGAAAGTTAGAGTTCTTGATAATAATAACATAATATATTAATTCCGTTTTGGCACGAGCTATACTTACTCTAATAACAAGGGTCACTGTAATATATGAATATCCCTAATATAGAGTAAAAACAACAAAAACGTTAAATTACAAAATAGAATACTTTAGTGATAACGCACTATGAGTTTGTGTTGATTATTAGTATTTTCCAACCAGTGATGGGTAAAATGAATTAAATTAATTCTCGTATTCTATTTCTGTTGAAAACTTAGTTAAATAGTTGATATTCTTTCCGATTAGTATCCACTTTACGAAAATTGTAAAGATGGACAACTGAACGCTGATGAGAGGTGTAGCGGCCTTGAAATCGGTACTGATACGTTCTGCTAAAAACTGATTGGATATAAATAATAATATTTTTCAACATAAAAAACTCTTAGTAATTTTGAATTTTCATTAATTCAATAAACTGAACTTGAGCCTGATAATATTACTTTTCATATGTACATCAATATAAGTTCGAATAATAATTACGTTTATTCGTAATAATAATAATATAAAAAAAAAAAAAAAAAAATTTAGGTAAAAACGGGCTATAACCCTCCGCAACCATTTTTCTTTTTACGTCAAAGGGTACGTTGCAATCAAAAAACGTAAGAGCAACTATGTATGTCCGAGCCCCGTTAGAAGCACCATACAAAGGCCTTTTTGTATACGTGTAAGGTAGACATATTTTTTGCATATGTGAAAATATAGATATCGTTTTAATCTTAGAAAAATCTCATCATGTATATATAGCTTATAGAAAAAGGAACATTCGATGCTTTTTGCTTAAGGCCTATTTAGCCGACGGTTGAAATCGTAGATGTAAGCTAAATGTTGATGTAATGTAAGAGCCAACATTTTTGTAGTTATAGAATGCTTAAAAACGTGTCACGTGACACATGAATGTGCAGACATGCATATGTATGTACATACATACATAAAAAGAACAGAAATTCTTATTAAACACATTAAATCATATTTTTCTGTTCTTCTCCGAAATCTTGTGCCCCGGAGAATTGTTATTGTTCATTTTCCTTCACCAGTAGTGTTAATTTCTTGTCGTCCATTGCAACTTTTTATTACTTTGAAAATTATAAATAAAATACAAAACAGCTGTTCCAAACGTTGATGGAAGTTCCAAATTTTTACAATATTTGTGATTGTTCGGAAATAGTACGATATTATTTAAAAGGTACCGAATCATATTATTACACATTTTATTGTAATGAATTTGATAATTGGTTAAATTATAGTTTAACATTCATATCTATAAATGTATGTACATCATTGTTTTGATTATTAGTGTTACTTACTATTTAAAGGATTTCTTTTTGTATACTTGAATGTATGTATGTATATATGTATGAACATAAGTACACTATACATGAAATTACAAAGTAAGCATATCAATTTATGTATGTACATACATACAATTTTAAAAATTTTGTTTTTGTATTAAATGTAATTTGTACGAAAGAAAAATTCGTTCGACATCATGTGCAAGACAGTTATTATATAAAAGATTTTTTTTTTGTATACTTGAATGTATGTATGTATGTACATATGTATGTACATAAATTGATATGCTCACTTTGTAATTTCATATATATTGTTCTTATGTACATACATACATATATACATACATACATTCAAGTATACAAAAAGAAATCTTTTAAATAATAAGTAACACTAATAATCAAAATTATGATGTACATACATACATACATAGATATGAATGTTAAACTATAATTTAAACAATTATCAAATTCATTACAATAAAATATACATAAGTATAAGCACAAACGATCGGTACAGTCTCTTGCTAGATATTGAAAAAAAAAATTATTTAGAAAACTTTCTTTACTCAATAAAGCATGCATGTGTACATATTTAACAACTAAAACTAGTCAAAACAAAAAAAGTACCAACAAAGGGTTCTGTGCCCCATTACAATTCACAATAAAACATCCCATCACTGTCTACAATTGTCACGTAACCTCGTAATGAAATTCTATTTTCTGCAGGTTGGTACGTTACGGCAACATTTCACTTCAGTCAAGTAAGTATTTTCATAGCTTTTGCATATAACAGAAGCAATCAGCTGACACATCGGCATTTACATTTCTAGAGTTACGGTCGGCTAAAGCAGCCTTTACTGACTGCTCGCGTACATACGACATCGTGCTCAACGAAATTAAAACAAGCAACTTCAAATATAATTTTCAAATAATTTTAAATATAATTTTGTATACAATGTTAATTTATAATTTTATATTTTTTTTTTTTTTTGTGGTAGTTTTAATTATTTATTGAATCTTCAATTATAAATTGAAACATCAATAAGTTTTTCAAATCTTAAATCTAAAAATACTTTAATATATGTTTAGCCAGTGCTAAACAAAATTTTTAATTCCAACTGTTGATTTTTGATGTTTTACATCTCTCGTGTACGGCTGAGAGAAAGAGTATCCCTCCTTCTCAACCGGGTGTGGCCTCTAAATTTAGAATGTTGCGCGCAAGTGGATTTGGGTGCAATACTAGTTTTTCAATATATTTTTTTGCGTGTTTTGAAAATACTGTCTTCACCAACGGAACATCAAGATCTTTGTGAATTCGCTGATTTCGGATATACCAGGGGGCTGCAGTAATTGTACGTAGAATTTTGTTTTGTCGCCTTTGAATTTTTTCTACACTTGATGCTGTGGCAGTGCCCCATAACTGGATTCCATAGGACCATATTGGTTTCAGGATCGCGTTGTATAACAAAAGTTTACAGTCAAGACTTAATATAGAATTTCTTCCAATAAGCCAATTCATTTGGGCCGCTTTTAATTTCATTTGTGTCAACTTTGCGTCTATATGCGATTTCCATGTTAAACGACGATCAAGATGAACGCCTAGATATTTTACTACAGTGTGTTGCGGTATAGTCTCGGTGTTGATTTGTATAGGCGGGCATGTTTCCCTGCGTAAAGTAAAAGTAACGTGTACACATTTCTGCTCATTCACTTTTATCCGCCATTGTTTTAGCCATGTTTCCAATTTTGAGATGTACCCTTGTAGATTCCGGGAAGCTTCTACAGGATTTTCATGAACGCTTAGAAAAGCCGTATCATCAGCAAATGTTGACGTGTGAATCATACTGCTTAACGGTAAGTCAGAGGCATATATTAAATAAAGTAAAGGACCGAAGATACTGCCTTGAGGGACTCCGGCTTCAATCGACTGCGGGGGGCTTGAAAAATTGCCTTCCTTAACTAGAAATTTTCGTTCCTCTAGATAGCTTTTTAAGAGCCTGACGATGTTTGCGGGTAGATTTTGTGTTAATTTGTGGACAAGACCTTCGTGCCATACTTTATCAAAGGCCTGTGCGACATCAATAAAAAGCGCTGAACAATATTTCTTTTTTTCAAAAGTTTCTCTTATAACATTCACAATTCTGTGAGTTTGTTCAATAGTGTTATGCTGACTGCGAAAACCGAATTGATGATCTGGAATACATGCACTGCTAGTTACTATAGGAGTCAGCTTGCTTATGTACAGTTTTTCAAAAAGTTTCGACATATTGGACAATAAACTGATAGGCCGATAGGATTCAACCTTTGTATGATCCTTACCGGGCTTTGGTATCATAGTAATCATCGAAACCTTCCATTCTGCCGGAATGTATTGCAGTCGTAAAATACTATTAAAGATGAATAGTATTATTCGTTTTGCAATGAAAGGCAATTCTTGCAGCATTTTGTTGCTTATTTTATCAATACCTGGGGCTTTTTTTGAGTTTAGACTTGTAATAGCCTTTTCAATCTCCACAATATTAAGTCTTAGCGGTATTTCTGGTAAAGCGACGACTGGTGGCAGTTCAACAATATCAGCAGAGATATTCGGAGTAAATAATTTTTCTAGGTGCTTAACAAATAGATCACCTTTTTCAGCATCAGTTCTTGCCCAGTCACCATTAGGGGCTCGTAATGGAGGTTTGCAAATCACTGGCCTTTTAAGTCCTCTGGCTGCACGCCACAGCGAATAATCTGTTGATGGTGTTGCATCGAGTTCTTGCAGAAATTTGTGCAGCGAAGCTGCTTTTTCTGTTTGCAAAACTTTTCTAAGCTGCTTGGTACACTCCTTAAGCCGTCATTTTAGCTGAGGCGATCTGTATCGTTGCCATTCTCGTCGAGCTCTCCGTTTTTCAGTCAATAGCCTTTCTATAGGCTGACAAAGGAACATTCGATGCTTTTTGCTTACTGACTGTTCGCGTACATACGACATCGTGCTCAACGAAATTAAAACAAGCAACTTCAAATATAATTTTCAAATAATTTTAAATATAATTTTGTATACAATGTTAATTATAATTTTATAATAATAAAAGAAAGTGAATTCTATTAAGTGAATTGTGGAACTTTATTTTACTGGAAAGTAACCCTCGCATGATGGGGATACACGAGCCGTAGGCTATTCTATAGTCCGCTGGTACTTACTCTAAATTATCTTTCGCACTTCGCTGCCGATATACGTGAGAGTTGCCCCAGTATCAACTAGGGCTTTTGCATTATTTAACATTAATTATTAATATCATTTCGAACTGATATTTAATCTGTGTTTATTTTTATCGGCAATAGTTCTTAACGTAATTATCATAGAGAATGAGACATTAATTAACATTTCAAGCAAAAGGAAATTTTTAATATCCAACATCACTTAGATTTCAACATACACGGATGAATAGAACATTGTTTTTGGTAGAAGTTAGTAATTTTCGTTAATATTCATGTCTGTAATGGTTTCACTACTTGTTAAGTACATTTTGAATGAAAATGGAATACGAGACTTCTCGCTACTAAATTGATATTAGGTGAAAACTTTTATTTTTCGCCACATATTGAATATTCCAATGTTGCAGTGAATTATATTTTAGATGGCCCAATCTCCTGATTTTTAGTTCTACTTAAGTCAAACTTTTATGGGTTTATTTTATACTTATGTAATTAATGTTTGTTGAACATATAAACAGCACAATATATATGAAGATATTAAATATTTTTGTGTAAATCTTAATACTTACAGAACTCCATATTTGGCTCTTACTAGAACTTTTCAATTAATTGAAGATACTAAAGGACGATTAAAAATGGTGGAAATTTTAGGAAATTATTTTAGTTCAGTGATATTGCTAAATCCTGAGGATTTATTACCGAGTATTTATCTTTCAATTAACCAACTGGCTCCTGCTTATGAAGGTAATTTAAAATATATATTTAGCCTGCCTTATCATATCATGGACATAATAAAAAAAAGTTATCACATATTTAGAAATTATTTATGTAATGTGTTTGGATCAAAGTTCAGAATATCGTACTCTTTAGCTACTAGCCTGCACCAACCTGATTTATTTAAGAAAACGTTTCGGTCACCCACTAAGATGAATGATATTTACTATCCCAAAACTGCAAAAAATAATTCTGTGGTTTTTAATTCGACAAAAATTTAGATACAGCTTCTTATATCTCGAACCTAAGACCAGGTTATTTTTTAATCAATAAAAGAGCTTTGCTAAGACCATGTTACTCTAGGTTTTAAAATATTAATTTCTGCGCTAATCCTGAAGTGTCGCATATAGATGTTAATGGCTTCACTATTTATTTTTTATATCTCTTAATATTTTAAACTCTTGATAACATTTTTGATATATCGGGTAATGCCCTCTAATTTAAAATTTATCTTGGTTAAAAAACTATTTCACTTAGGTTTTTAAATTTTGGGCTTCTTAACTAGTTCCCATTACGCAATTTTGCTTCAAATAAACTATAAAACAATTTGTATTCAACTCAAAGATTCCAGTTTCAAGTCGGAGCAAGTCAATCAACATCATACATTTCTCTGATGTACATCAGTGTGGCATTATATTAATTGTTATTGGACTGTTTAAGTGATGAAGGCATAGTCAGTACTCATTTGTCGGTTAGCAGAATCGTTGGCGAAGTAAAGCAATTAATCGATCATTAAAGGCAAAGATAACGTGGCTGCGGATGCGTTATCAAGGATAACCATTAATAAGTTGAAGGATTGTAACAAAAACATATTTCTTATGAAAACTAGATCTAGTAAAAATTCAAAGGATCAAATGCAATTAAAAATCTATGATAAATTTTCCCACCATTTTGACAAGATAATTTCAAAATTTAAATGAGAAATATATTTAGAAAATCTAGAAAGCAATTACAGCTCGATTTTGAACGAAACATATTTTTTAAAAATATGCTTTCGAGGTTACAAATAGAAGCCAATAACCACAAAATTTACAAAGCTGAATGGTGTAAAAATGATCAATTTTTTTCAATTTATACAATCCAAGACTTGAAAGACCACGGAACAAACATTTTAAAATCTCTTGAAATCGTTTGAACTGAGCCTATACAAATAATAAAAGAGGAAACGGATAAACAAAAACTAATGCAAATATTTTACGCTGACCCAATCATGGGAGGACACGGTGGCCAAAAAAAAATTGTATGCGAAATTGCGAACAAAATTTTATTAGAAAGGAATGACTAAGATATTTCAAAATTTGTAAAAAATTGTCGGGAATATAGTCTGAATAAGGTAAAACCAAGCAATATAGAAAAAATAATTTTAACACCAACTCCCATTAGAGCTTTTGATATCGTTATTTTAGACATCATTGGTCCACTTCCTGTATCAACTTTTGGCAATAAATATGCAATAACATTTATGTGAGACCTCACAAAATACCTCGTCTCTATTCCAATACCAGATAAATTGGCAAAAACTGTTGCACGTGCTATTTTCGAAGGTTTCATACTAACATATGGAAAATGCACACTATAAGAACCGATCAAGGTACTGAATATAAAAACGAAGTTTTTAAAGAATTGTGTAAACTAATTGATATAACTCCAACTTTTTCTCCTGCATATCACCATCAAAGTATAGGAACTGTAGAGCATAATCATTGGGTATTTAACGAATATATTCGAGCATATATAAAACATGGGGCTAACCAACATATCCTCCTTCTTGCAACAATCAGGATGGTTTGATCCGGCGACAGGGCAACTACAGGCAATTGAATAACCAATTGACTGAGCCCTGTCTGCTGTAGGGTATCACAAAGGGACCGAATTAACGGACCCAAGTGCGTCACGTCTCAGATGTGGCGGCCCTCGAAACCTAACCTAACCTATATATAAAAGAAAATATGGGTGACTGGGACACGTATTTCAAATATTTCACTTTTTTACCACAATACGACTATACAGTTTTCGACAAACGAATTTAATGCAAATTTAGAACCAATTTATAATATAGATAACTACAGTAAGGAAATAAAATTTAGATTACAGAAAGCAAATTTAATTGCTCAAAAACTTATTAATAAACATAGGGAAAGGAACAAACTATTGTACGACAAAATGACAAAGCCTATACTCCTAAAGGTGATGATAGCGTTTTACTAAAAAAAGAACCTTATAAAAAACATAAAAACATCTATGACGGTCCCTACATACTCAAAAATATAAGTGGTGTTAATGTAACTATTTTCAATAATTTAACAAATCAAGAAAAAACTGTACATAAAAATCTTTATATATACCAAGTTTCAGCTCTCTAGCTTTACTGGAAGTTCCCAATAATATTGATGAATCAGTAAGTGAGTGAATAAGTACTAAAATATGGACTTTTCACACCTTAATATCTCGGGAAGCTTTTACGGTAGAACTTTAACCTTTGAGATCACCTCTGTAGGGAAACCTTATGTTTCAAGTTTCACTATACTATGATCAAGAGGAGCAAAGTTATGAGGGGATAAAAACAGCTCGAATGGTCTCGTGTAAATATACGCACTGTGTGGCCGAACTTGGCCTGGCGCACTACCATGCGCCTAGATTCATGTACATGCATATAAGTACATACAGACACATTTGTGTACATACATACATATGTATGAATGTATCTACTTATTCACATACATTCATATGTATGTATTGCTTCTTGAATTTTCTTATTTTACGTACATATGTATGTACGTATGTAAACATTACAGAAGGACTGGTAGAATCGGGAGAATTTAAATATACATACATATTGTCTGTAAAATATTTAATTTAATAAAAAAATTATAGTTATATGTATATGTATATGTATTTTGTATAATACTACCGAATGTCGAAATTTGTATGGGGCACTTCCAGTATTGTAGTGTGTTTGACTAACCACTAATGCCGTCTGCATGTAGTAAGTGAAACATAACACTTTTGTTATTGTTTAAATAATTGTCCACATTCCGACTGCATTTACAATCATTACTGTATTAGAATCTTTTTTATTTTTCATACTTTTTGAAGTAAACAGTGATATTTTTACTTTAAAAAAATTAAAAGGCTAAAGTAGCGTGATACCTACAATAAAATTTTCGAGTTTATTAGGGCACAATTACCGCCTCATAGTGCTATTAAGAGTTTGTGAATACTACTTTAGCGGATTTTGTTTATTAGCCTGTAATGAAACGTTTGTGAATAACACTGTCAGTCAGTGTTGGAGCGATAGTTTGGTTGCTCCGTTTGTTTATTGCATTCTAACTGTCATGTGGTAAAATAATTCGGCTACTTTTTGGAAAGTCAACAAAACGAAAAAAATTCCAACAAATTAAAATTCACAAATCTGCAGGCAATTGGCCTGTTGTTTGCATTTTGTTGAGCAATACATCAGTTTGTTCCTTATTATCAGATCTTTTCATTAAAACAAACTTTTTAAGCTTTAATATTCGAAATATTAGAAAAGAAATACGTACATGTTTTGTTATGTTCCCCATCAAATATAAAGTGAATAAATTGAAGGGAAAAGTGAAAATTTTATTTAGGCATGAAATTATTCACGGGGAATTATTTCACGATTGCAAATATAGGGAAAGGGGAAAAGTATCGAGGGAAAAATTATTCATGATAGGGGTGAATAATAAAAATACAATGTTACAATCTATATATACAATTTAAAGAATAAATAGAACGTAAGAATAATCTCTTAAAATCAAAATTTTCATACAACGAGAATTTAATTGTAAAACACCACTACTTTGTATAAGATAAATAAACAAAGAAACTTTTTCAACAAAAAAAAGAAAAACATGTAAATAATATACCACGCAAGCGGCACGGTACCATATATAAGTGTAAAATTTAAAAATTTTTTCTTCATAATCACAATCATGAAATTTTAACCAAAAGGGTAATCTGCTGTTCTTTGTTCACATATAAATGCCGCATTAATTTCTGTATGGTAATCTCTTCTTCGAATTGCTTCGCGAATCTAGAGGAAAACTTGTTTAAAATGCATCCCATACCTGCCAATATTAATTATTGCATCGATACTAGCGCCTGGTTCTGTAATAACTTGGGAATAATTCCGGCATTTTCTACAAACGTAACCCGGGACTCTGTATTGTTGCGCATGGTTACCGATAGTACTGCAGTGTGCTTACCTTAACACAAAAAGTTGGTGTCAACCGCCCAATATCAGCCGATCACAGATAGTTCTAGCCAAAGCGATTTAACAGAATAACACTAACTAGCCATATATAATTCGTTTTGAAATTAAAAATTCCATAGTATAAACATGGTTTCATAAAAATTTGACCACGCTCTAAACCAATGAATCCACATCGCTTTTCCAGTCATACCCGATCAACGGAATAAAAGGACTTCTGAAAGCTTGTTCCATTTCAATACCATTCGATCTCTGCAAGATTATCTTATAAGCGCTATCGCCGCCAATTTTCTTACAAAGATTTGTATGTGTGTTAATCTGATCAAAACTTCAATTAGAGTCATTGCGCCTTCACTAAGAAGACACACTAATCTCTCTACCTTGTATAGTTTGGTTGTTACTGTAACTTACCGAATCTTTTGCGACTATACAATCGCGTTAGATCCATATGCAGATATCGCTGGCACATGTTTGTGTTACGCATTCAATTCTTCGGTTCCAAGTTAATCACTCTAGTGTAAACCACAAGGATTTGATGTGTGTCGCGTAACGAATATCGCACATATTTAACGAGAGGGTCGATTAAAAAGAGAGACAGATAGCAGAATTGTCTTGTCGGAGCGTAACGAAAGGCTGTTTCTAATATTTACCGTTAGAATACACATACAGAAATATGATCTGACCAGAAAACTTCGATAGAGATAATGGTGTTGGCTGAAGTGGTTAGCATGTTGACTGCTAAGCAAACAATGACTTGGGGCTGCGTTCAAACTCTGGCCAGAGCAAGTCAATCAACATCATTAATTTGTCTAATGTACATTAGTGAGACATTGTATTAATTGATGTCGGACTATTTAAGTGATAAAGGCATAGCATATATATGTATATAATTTCTTTGTTTATTCTTAGTTAAAACAAAAAGGGAAAATACATAAAAATGCCGTGAGCTACGTGAGAGGTAGTAATGTTTTTAAGAAGGCAACATTTAAAAAATGAGTTTATTAAAAAACGTCATATATGCTCAATTCTAAATCATTTTTAAGTAAATATTAGAATAAAAAAAAGCATAACAATTTTTATTCGATTTGAATTTGTTTATTTTTTCCAAAAAAAATTTCGTTAATAAAGCTACGTTCACATTTATCAAATATTTGCCCAAAAAAACGTAACCAATAGTTTTGCTTAGGGATAGTGTCATTTAACACGATTTTTATATTACAAAATAAAATTAATTCTTCTCCAAAAGAGTATTTTTATGCAGTTTTTAAAAAATTCGAACCCAAAATTAAAAAAAATTGGAATTAAAGGAAATAAATTATTAGTTTTTTTCTTGGTTACGTTTTTTTCGACAAATATTTGATAAATGTGAACGTAGCTTAAGAATAAATTTTTTTATTTATAGGCCTAGAACTAGGGGTTGCCGAAAATACTCTTATGAAAATAATTTGTGATACTACTGGTCGAAAATTAGATTTTATTAAATCACAAACTCATTACATCGGGGATTTGGGTATTGTTGCCGAGCAGTCAAGAATGGCTCAACGAATGATGTTTAAGCCTGCTCCATTGACAGTGATGGGTGTTTTTAACAAGTTAAAGGAAATTGCTAAAGCACCTGGAAAAAATAAAGTCGTACCTATAAAAGAAATATTTATGGCATGTCGTTGCTCCGAAGCAAGATTTTTTATAAGATCACTAATAGGAAAACTTCGTATAGGTATTGCTGAACAAAGTATGATCAACGCCTTGGCTACGGGAGTCGTAAAGGCCACTTTGAAGAAGATGAACGAAGATACATTAAAACGTAAAGTTGAAACTGCTGCAATGATATTGAAGAACACGTACTGGTAAGCTGAGAACAATGTATTAAGTATATTTGTACATATTTTTTATTATTGTTTTTCCCTAATAGTTTCTAGGGATACTTTAAAGTTAATTAATTTTAACTTTAAAAACGAAAACTGAATTAAATAAATTAGAATTCAGTTTATTTTTTGGGCACGGTGAAAAAATAACATTAGCTATTTAACTCTCGACAAATTGAAGTGAACGCTTTGATTTTTAAATTGCAAGTAAAAGTATGTATATTTTATTCTTATTGATCAGTTATTTCTACAGCTATATATACATACGTTCCTATAATTGTCGTGAGTATTATATATCTCACATAACCAGTATTATATCGGGTTGTATGTATTTATATGCATTTATATACATGAAATTAGGTAGTATTAAGGTAGTTCATAGGATAATTTATAATTTAATTAGTTTTAATTTTAAAATATTATTAAGGGGTATATTAGTTTAAGTATTATATTAATTCATTTGTTCATTATTATTATTTATTTATTTGTTATGGTTTATTATTTACTTATTTATTATTATATATGGCGCAACATTCCGGCCCCATTGAAGGACTGGAAGTCTTCAAGTAAATGGAAGGGGAGCCAACTTTTTTATAGGGCGTTTAAATACGCCGTTTCTGGTCCGGACCTCCGCCACTCTGACCTTGCCGTCCTCTCCGGCGATTACGCGAACGACTCTCCCGGTCAGCCAATGTTCGGGCGGGCTGTTGTCTTCGTGGATTATTACCACTTGACCTACCTCCAGATTGGGCATTTCGTGATGCCACTTGGCTTTGCCTTGAAGGCCCAAGACGTAGTCTCGAGACCAAGCTTCCCAGAATGTTTGCTTGAGACCGCAAAGCAGACGCCAGCGCTTCCATAACTTCACTTCTTTGGCGGTCACGTCTTCTACGGATTCTTGCGGCAGCGAACGCAGATCCCCTCCGATTAGTAGATGCGCTGGAGTTAGCGCTTCTCCGTCGTTGGGATCTGGAGATAGCGGGGCGATGGGCCGACTGTTCAGCACCGCCTCTACTTCTGCGAGCATTGTCTCCATCTCTTCCTGAGTGAGCGACGCGTTGCCCACAGCCCGAAGTAGTAGGAATTTCGTTTGCTTGACTGCGGCTTCCCACAGCCCTCCGAAGTGTGTTGCCCGAGGTGGTATGAAGGTGAACCGCACCCCGCACGACACTGCGTATGATTCGACGGCCTGTCGACTCCTCTCGAACCCTTCTTGAATCTCCTTGAGAACCCTGCTGGCTCCGACAAAATTGGTTGCGTTGTCACAAAAGATTTCCTCTGGAAGACCACTCCTGTCAGCTAACCCTTTAAAAGACAGCACGTTTGTAAGGGAGATAAGCTTGTTGTTGTGCCTCCTGCGGCGAAAAGCGCATCGAACATGCATGATCATCCACAATGCGCTAAAATCATGTTTGAACTATCTGAATTATGCCTTAATTTTACTGCGTCATCTACTAACATACATAATTCATCTGTACACAGAAAAAATAAAAATTGATTTCAATTAAAAAATATGTGATATCAATTAAAAATTTAATTAAATTAGCACCAGTAAACAAATTAATAGAATCAATTAAATTTTTATACATTTATTAACTAAAATTATTTATTACAATTGTTCAAATATGAACATATAGTTACAAAATATTAACGGTCTAGACTTAGTTGTATGTTTATTTAGGATTAATAATTATCTTAGTTACAAAATATTAACGGTCTAGACTAACGGTCTAGACTTAGTTGTGTGTTTATTTAGGATTTACAATTATCTTAGTTTATTGGTTTATTTTAATAAAGATTCAATATAAGTTGTTAGTCCTAAGTAATTAGAAATATCGATAGTTGTCTGTGTTTACACACATGTCTTTTATCTTTGAAAATATCATTAGTGATCTATGCTTGTAAACATTTATTGTTATAATAGCTAAAATAGTTTTAAGATTTAGGTTTAAGATTTCTAGTATATAAGGAAACATTTTAATAGAAATAAATCAGTACTAAAAAAGTATTCAAACGTAATTATTTACATTTGGTCCTTCGAGTTACTCTCAGTGTTTTCCCCCACCAGTGGTAAGAGACTCTGAGAAATTGAATCAACCATTAATAATTTAAAAGCGTATCCGAGGCTTAAACATCGGAAAAATAATTTAAAAGCGTATCCGAGGCTTAAACATCGGAAAAATAATTAAAAAGCGTATCCGAGGCTGAAACATCGGAAAAATAATTAAAAAGCGTATCCGAGGCTGAAACATCGGAAAAATAATTAAAAAGCGTATCCGAGGCTGAAACATCGGAAAAATAAAAAAAAAAAAAAAAAAAGCGTATCTGAGGCTTAGACATCGGAAATAAATAAATAAAAAAAAAAAATAATATATAACAAGAATCAATATGTCAAAAGAAAGACTATTTGAAAAACAAAAGGAGCTTGGCGAAGAGTCCATAATTATTCGAGACAAAATTATCGAAGAGATCAACGCAAATTAACGAATTAAAGAAACGATTAAAAAAAATACAAGCGGAGTTTGAATCAAATAACAACAAATTAATTGAATTTCAATCAGATGGCGACCAATATTTTAAAAATAATTATTTTGTAGCCATAAATACAATAATAGAGGAAGCGTATTCGAGCATGCATCAAAAAGAATCTGGCGAGCAACATCTTGAAAAAGCGTCAACTTCGCATGAAAATATAGAAGGCAACCTAAAACCAAGATATCAAACATCACTAAAAAAATTTAAAAAAAAAATATGTAGTCTACGAGAAATAATCGACGAGGCACATGATGAAATCAACAATAGTAAAAAAACTGAATTAGCAATAACAAAGGCAGTAATGGAAGAGAATTTCCACGATCTTAAAAAAGAATATGAAAGATTATGTGAAAAAATTGAAATTGATGAAGCAGAAGAAGACAAATATGAATGCATTGCTCGTGAGTACAGAATGATTCTAAAACAAATAATGGTTACATTAGAAGAAAATGAAACTAAACCAGTTGTTAATTCAATTAAACTGGAAGACATAAAAATTCCAGTGTTTTTTGGAAATGTAGCTGATTGGCCGTCCTTCCATGACCTTTTTAAAAATCTCGTGCATACTCAACATAGTTTCTCTAACGCAGAAAAAATGTATCGACTAAAAAATTACGTCAGAGGAGAAGCTGGAAGACTTATTCAACATTTAAAAGTGACGGACGCCAATTATGAAGCAGCATGGAATATTTTAAATGCAAGATACGAAAATAAAAGATTACTATTTACAACACAAGTAGATAAGATCTTGGATCATCCGATGGTAAACACTGAATCAGCCTTCAGTGTAAAACAATTACTGGATACAACGAATGAATGTGTTCAAGCAGTGAAAGGGCTGAACATGAAAATAGATGATGCTGAACCTTGGATAGCAAGAATTGTCGTCCGCAAATTAGATAAAGATGGGCTGCGTATGTATGAACGAAATGTAAAGAAAACAAAAGAAATACAAACACTAGAAGACGTATGTCTCTTTTTGGAACAACAGTATCAGGCTCTGGAAGCATTTAAAGGAAAAAAATGCAACAACCTTAAAACAAATCAGAAGCAGGCAAATTCATTCCTCATATCACAAAAGTGTTGTGATTATTGTAAACTAACAAATCATGAGCTGGTTAATTGCAAAAGGTTTCAAGCAATAACAATTGAAGAAAAAAGAAATTTCATTAGAAAAAATAAACTATGTTATCGCTGTATGAGCCATAAATTAGATAAAAAATGTGCAAATAACACTGAAAACTGTAAAAAATGTGGTAGATATCATCATACTCTTCTTCATATTGAAGAATTTAAGAAAGAATCAAAAAATCCAGAAACAGGTATAAATATGATGACCGAACAAGAGAAAAATTCAACAGTGTTGCTAGCAACAGCACAAATAAGAGTAAAAGCTGCAGATGGTAGCCTAATTACATTAAGGGCGCTAATAGATCAAGGATCACAAAAAACTACAATTTCTGAAGAAGCAGCTCAAATATTACAACTACCAAGAATAAAAGAAAAAACACAACTGCAGGGTCTTGGAAATACGATTGTTGGCATATCAAAGTCAAAAATATATTTGGAAATGCGACCCAGATTTCTAAGTAATGAAAAGTTTATGATTGAAGCTGTGGTCCTGAACAAATTATCATCAGCAATTCCAGATAAATCATTTAAATATAATAATAATGACTGGAAAAATTTAACGCTAGCTGATCCGAGTTTCAACAGATCGGATAGAATTGATATAGTGCTAGGCAGTGATATCTATTCAACTATTTTGGAAGAAGGAATCCATAAAATTGATAACATTTTAGCTCAGGCTACAAAACTGGGATGGATATTATCAGGAATATTAAGAACATGCCCGCGCAAAAATAAAGTTTTCACAGCTATGACAACAAATCTTGAAAGATTTTGGGAGCTTGAGGAGGTTTCAAATATAGAAGAATGTCATGATGATAAGTATTGCGAAGAATACTATGAACAAACAACCACAGTAGATAAAAACGGTCGAATTGAAGTTAAATTGCCATTTAAAGAAGACCATGAATTGGGAAATTCCAGAAACCAAGCAATGGCAAGGTTTCTATCGCTTGAGAAAAAATTAGATCAAGACCCAAAGCTTAAAGAAGGCTACAAACAATTTATGAATGAGTATCTAAATCTCGGCCATATGGAAAAGGTGAAGGGCAATAACACCGGAAAGTATTATTTGCCACATCACCCTGTAATAAGAGATAACAGCTTAACAACAAAATTGCGTGTAGTGATTGACGCTTCTGCTAAAACAACAAATGGCAGGAGTTTAAACGATGTCATGTTCGTAGGACCCAAAATCCAAAAAGATCTTTTTGATATCATCATTAAATGGAGATTATGGAAATATGTAATAACAGCCGATATTGAGAAAATGTACCGCCAGATAAAACTGGAAGAAAGCGATCAAGCATATCAATATATATTATGGAGAACAAATAAAAATAACCCTGTAACAGAATATAAATTAACAACAGTTACATACGGTATGTCATCAGCACCATTTTTAGCAGTAAAATCTCTATTCTACATTAGTGATCACGGTTCAATTAAATACGAATCAATCAAGGAAATAATAAAAGAAGATTTCTATATGGATGACCTAATAACAGGAGCAGATACTATTCAAAAATGTAAAAACATTCAGCATGAAATACAATCCCAGCTTAATAATTTTGGTTTTAACTTAATAATGGGTATCTTAACAAGATGTCGCGTAGCAGAATCCCATCCGTTTACTTATACTGGAGTTGACTACGCAGGGCCCTATCAAGTAAGGTGTTCCAGGGGACGAGGTCAAAAGACGTTCAAAGGATACGTTGCTATATTCGTCTGTATGTCTACAAAGGCTATTCACTTAGAAGCAGTATCAGATATGACTACGGATTGTTTCCTGGCGGCGTTAAGACGATTTTTCAGCAGAAGAGGTAAATGTAAAATCATGTACTCTGATAATGGTACTAATTTCGTTGGAGCATCAAGAAAGCTTGACAAAGACTTCAAAATAATAATGCAGAATAATGCAGAAGTAGCACCAATATTAGCAACGGAAAAAATAGAATGGAAATTTATTCCACCGGCAGCTCCTCACTTTGGAGGAATTTGGGAGGCTGGGGTTAAATCTATGAAATATCATTTGAACAGAGTAATTGGTGACGTAAAGCTAACGTACGAAGAAATAAGTACATTGTTAGCACAAGTTGAAGCGGTCCTGAATTCAAGACCATTATACGCCATTGGTAGCAGCCCAGAAGAAATCGATACATTAACTCCAGGACATTTTCTAATTGGACATCAGATTATCGACATCGCTGAGCCAGCATGCGAGTCAAAAGTATCTTCTCTCAATAAATGGAAGCTGATCCTAAAAATTAAACAGGATTTTTGGAAACGATGGAAGGAAGAATATCTGACAACATTACAACAGCGGTATAAATGGAAACACCCACAAGAAAACTTAGAAGAAAATATGGTAGTGTTAATAAAAAATGAGGTGACTCATCCTTGTAAATGGCCTTTGGGAAGAATAATAAAGGTAAACAAAGGAGAAGATGGTAAGTCACGGGTAGTAACATTAAAGGTTCAAAATGGAAGTATCAAACGTCCTATAAACAAGTTGTGCCCGCTCATGACTTCCAATATGTATGATTCTGTGGAGTATGCAAATCCTAAAAACGATATTACGAAAGTCAAGGCAATGAATATTGTGCATAAAAAAAACAGATTACCAATTAAACAGTGGTTTTTCCTACTATTGCTTATGATAATGGCACAAGTACAAGGGGCGCCACAAAAACTGTATGGAACCATTGGAGCAACGGTATCTACAATTGACAGTCAATCAGCAATATATTTTGATCACATCGGAAAACTAGACATGGTGAATTCCAAATGGAATCTAGTTATATACTACGACTTAAATTCATACTTTGAAGAAGTCATTAGAATTCAAACTTCATTAAAAGCATTGGAGAAGATCTGTCTAAAACTAAACTATTATGAAGAAATATGTAAACAAATGACAAACGCGATGAATCAAAGATATAATACTTTAAAAGGTAATAATGACTTGCTTATCAGCCGTGAAAGAACAAAAAGAGCTCCATTTGAATTTGTTGGATCTATCTACCATATACTTTTTGGAATGATGGATGCTGAGGATAGAGCAAAAATGGAGGAGAACATGAGAAACCTTTTGGATAACCAGGAAGATTTGGTGAAACTAGCGAAACAACAAACGTCTATTATAAATTCAACAGTAAATATAGTGAAGAAAACAAAAGATGAAGTCAATAATAACTTTCAAATTATGTCAAGACAGCTACATTAATTTTATGATAAAACAGCAGAAACGCAAGATACCGAAAGAAAAACATCTACGTTCCAAATACTCGTAACAAGGCTGTACATGATGATTGAAGATTGCGAAACCACACAAATGTCTATTATTAATTTACTTATCGATATTAATCATGGACATATCAATCCACAACTTATTCAGCCCGCTCAGTTACAGCACGAATTAGTCAAAATTCAAGAGCAGTTACCAGAAAAACTTAGTCTTCCAGGAGGAACTTCAGGAATTCCCCTAAAAGAAGTATACAAGGCATTGATGGCTAAAGGAATGATACTAGACGGCAAATTAATAATCAAAGCGGAAATTCCTCTGTTGAATTCTGACTCATCAGATATATATAGAATAATACCTATTCCAGTAAGTAAAGAGAAAGCGACGATGATACCGATAATTGAAGCTGACTACATTATATACAATAATGGAAATAGTGTCTATACAATGATGTCTCAGACGGATTTAAGCAGCTGTAAACAAATTTATGAGAAATACATGTGCAACAAAAACTGGGCATGGATACCCGCTACAAATAAGGGATGTGAAATAGCAGCTTTAAAGGATATACGTATGGCCGACTGTAAATTTAAGCAGATTGAGAATCAAAATCTTTGGTATAAACTCTGGGAAGAAAACAAATGGCTATATAAATTGAATGAAGACATGGACATAGAGATTAATTGTGGAAAGGGTCTAATAAACTGGCTAAATTTACCAAAACAAGGCATTTTGACACTCAAATCTGGATGCAAAGCGAGCTCCCCACAAATCTTCTTAGAATCTTCAAAACAATTAAATTCAAACACTGACTTTATACCCAAATTCATCATGTGGCGCAAAAATATAAGTGAACTTACCTCTTGGCACACTAAACCACTAAAAGTTCACAGTTCTAACTTTACTCAATTCAACGACTTATCTGAACAGCTGGAAATGCTACAATCAACGAAGGTCGAGCTAAGACAATTGCGTTTCCATACTATCAGTGGCCATTCATCTCTAATCATTCTACTGGTAATATTAATTATTGCGTTAATCATTTTCATTAAAATTAGGTACTGCAAGAAAAGGACAACAATACAAATAGATTTCACAGCTCCTTCAACACGTTCCGGCCGGCAGAATGTTCAAATATGAACATATAGTTACAAAATATTAACGGTCTAGACTTAGTTGTATGTTTATTTAGGATTAATAATTATCTTAGTTACAAAATATTAACGGTCTAGACTTAGTTGTGTGTTTATTTAGGATTTACAATTATCTTAGTTTATTGGTTTATTTTAATAAAGATTCAATATAAGTTGTTAGTCCTAAGTAATTAGAAATATCGATAGTTGTCTGTGTTTACACACATGTCTTTTATCTTTGAAAATATCATTAGTGATCTATGCTTGTAAACATTTATTGTTATAATAGCTAAAATAGTTTTAAGATTTCTAGTATATAAGGAAACATTTTAATAGAAATAAATCAGTACTAAAAAAGTATTCAAACGTAATTATTTACAACAATTGAAAATTTAATTAAATAAACTAAATATTTAATCAAATTTTTTTATATTTTTAATTAAAGGGTTAATTGAAAAAAAAAAATTAAGTGCCTGTTCGTCGATATCGAAGAAGTTCTTTCTTTCGAGCAATTACATTTGAAACAAAAACAAATTCAAAAATTTTGTTTTTGTTTCAACTGTAATTGTTCGAAAGAAAGAACTTCTTCGATATCGGCGAACAGGCAGTAAATATATTTTTTTGTGTGATATGTGTTTAATATATATTAACCACGGTAGTTGTTTTATATAACAAAGTTAATTTAAACAATAAACAAATGAGAGCATAAATTTATTTTTGAAAATAATATATACATTGTTTTAAATGTTTTGTTACAGCCAATGCCCAAATTATGATAAAATTCTACCGACTTTGCTAGAATATGGAATCGAGGAAGTACTAAATCATTGTCCAATGCTTCCAGGAATACCAATTAAGCCTATGTTGGCTCAACCAACAAAAGGTGTCTCAGAAGTATTGGAACGTTTTGATGGGCTTACCATAACATGTGAGTGGAAGTACGATGGGGAGCGTGCGCAAATTCATTGTGACGAAAATGGAGTTGTTTCAATTTTTTCTCGAAATCAGGAAAATAATACTTTGAAATATCCTGACATTATTAACCGCATTGGAAGTTTTGCAAAATCAAGCGTTCAATCCTATATTATTGATAGTGAAATTGTTGCTTGGGATGTGGATCACAAAATAATATTACCGTTTCAGGTGCTTTCCACTCGTAAACGAAGGAATGTGGATATAAATGAAATTAAAGTTCAAGTGTGCGTGTATGCATTTGATTTGTTATATTTGAATGGTATGCCTTTAGTTTCAAATACATTTGCTGAAAGAAGGAAGTTGATCAAAACCCATTTTAATGAAATAGAAGGCGTGTGGCAATTTGCTACTGCAATGGATACCAGCGATGTTGACGAGCTACAACAATTTCTTGAAAAATCCATCAAGGGTAACTGCGAAGGATTAATGGTTAAGACACTGCACAAAGAGGCAACGTACGAAATCGCAAAGCGATCTAGAAATTGGTTAAAACTTAAAAAAGATTATCTTGCTGGATGCGGCGATTCATTAGATTTGGTAGTCATAGGCGGTTACATAGGAAAAGGAAAGCGCACTGGCATCTATGGAGGTTTTTTACTAGCTTGCTATGATATTGAAAACGAAGAGTATCAAAGTATTTGTAAAATTGGTACAGGTAAGTAAGCATATATTTAGTCTTAAAAGTTTTTACAGGATTGGTAAAAAATTATACAATAAGAAATATACGAAGAATAACTTAAATAATTAATATAATTTAGAGGCTATATTAAAGCAATTAATAGTATAAATAATAGCAAACGTGATTTCTGTTTGTTGTTTAATAAAATTGTTTTATTTTATATACATATGTATTTATTAAAATAAAGCAACAGGTTTTTATAATACTTTAATAAGGTATTATTAACATTAGTGAAGGAAACAAAATTTTATTACAAGTAGTTAAAAAAAATTTGTTTGGCATTGAGCGCTTAACTATCCTACATTTTGTTAATATTTATACAGGCTAAAGTTCGTAAATGTTTATAATCAGAGAAATATTAGGTACATATTGTTAACATATTTATAATAAACAGTTCGTAGTAATTTTGGGTGTTTTTTATTGAGGTATAGAACTTTAAGTTGGCATCACTTTTTTAACTGGCGGCCATTTTGTCAGCTGTCAAGTGATTAATATTTAGTTTGGTTTGCCATTTCATCATGAACAGGTTGACAAAAGTACAACGCTTGCAAATCGTGCAAATTTATTTCGAAAATAATGGTTCAGTTCGCGAAGTTTACCGCAAGCATTTTGTTCAGTGATGACGCTCATTTTTGGTTGAATGGCTACGTCAACAAGCAAAATTGCCGCATTTGGAGTGAAGAGAATCCACATGAGACCCTTGAGACGCCATTACATCCACAAAAACTGACTGTTTGGTGTGCTCTATGGGCTGGTGGAGTCATTGGGCCATACTTCTTCCGAAATAATGCTGGAGAGTCAGTTACCGTTAATGGAGACCGGTATAGAGCCATGATAACCGACTATTTTGTTCCCGAATTGGATGGCATAAATGTGGATGAGTTGTGGTTCCAACAAGACGGCGCTACATGCCACACAGCGCACGTCACAATCGATTTATTGAAGGAAACATTCGATGAGCGCATAATTTCGCGGAATGGACCTGTCAATTGGCCACCAAGATCGTGTGATTTGACACCATTGGATTATTTTCTTTGGGGATATGTGAAGTCGCTCGTCTACGCCAACTAACCAGAAACGTTAGGGGACTTGGAAGCCAACATTCGTGGCGTTATTGCCAACATACGGCCCCATATGCTCGAAAAAGTGGTTGAAAATTGGACCTGTAGAATTGGCTTTATTCGAGCCAGCCGCGGCGGCCACAAGCCCGAAATCATATTTAAACATTAATGGCATAAAATTATCCTTCCAATAAAGCCAAATTGATGGACATTAAAACGATATAAAGCAATAATAGCGGTGTTCCCATATTTCTTCTTTTTTTTTCTGTGAAAATTTTCTTATAAAATAATTTTTTAATTAATAAAATTATTTTTTAATAAAAATAAGCTCACGTAGACAAAAAAAAAACTAGTCGCGAGGCCGACAGTTCTTCCTTTAATACACCGGAAGTATCTGACTGTTTCATTCAAGCGGAAGTGATCCGACTTTACGTACTCGTTTGTGGAATTGGTTAGACAACAAATTTACCAAACAAAATAAGTACATTAAAGAACAATCGGAAATGATAAAGACAATCATTGAACAAAACAAAGCTAGTCTTATGAGTGACATTGATGAGAAATTTAATAAAATGAAAGCTTAAATATTAAATGATGTGAAAAAGGAGATACAGTAGCTCAATGGCAGAATAACTGAGTTAGAGACTGCTAATATCGAGTTAGTTGAACTGAAAAAAGAAATCTAAAATCCTTTCGCACGATAACTTAGCTGTTGCATCTGATATTAGAATAATGGGCATTCCTTCACATGATAAGGAGGACTTACATTTAGTATTTGAGAACATTTGTAGCTCACTCAACACAGCAGTTCCTCACTACAAGAACATGTTTCGGGTAAAGCATTTTAAAAATATCCGCGACGTGAATAACACGCCACTAATTATAAAATTGGATTTTCCATATGCGAAGAATTCCTTTTTAAAATAGATGCCCTCATCGGCGTAAAAACAAGTCTACGTTTCTCCTACACAAGGTTGGCTTTAACAGTGATAAGTCTTTTTATATAAACGATGCGCCTGGAAAAGGAGAACTACTTAAGAGCGATAAACGAACAAAAATTGAAAATATAGATCAGCTGAACCGGTTTTTTCGTAATTAGGATCAATTTTCTTATTTTGTTTAGCGTAATTTTATCTTTGCTTGCTGATTCAAACTTTAACCTTAAATTCGATTAGTTTTCTTTTCTGGCATTATTTATTTATATATTGTTTATGGCAATAGTTAACCATAGATTTAACTTCGGCCGTGTGTGTATGTATCCTTGAAGTATCCGCCAAATAATTAAATATAAAGTTTAATACCTGTAAAAGTCACCAAAGTTCTCGTGAAACTTATAAATCAAATTGTTCTGTACTCCAGAAGTTTCAAATACATGGTGTTTGTCCAAGTTACTGTTTTGTAAATATAATTTAAAAATAAAAGCTAATTTATTTATTTAATTATAAAAACCACTCAAACTAAACAAAAGAGACAAAGTAATACCCAAAAATTAAAGTCGACTGGAAATAGTAAACATCACCAGCTGCTCTACTCAGGCAAATACTGGTTATTATTATTAGTGCTGCCAAGTTTAACCAATAGCTAAAAGCTATCACAAACTGTATTGGCATACCGACTAAAGTCCGTTTCTTTATAATAAACATAATTTAAAAAAATTAATCTAAAACTTAAATAGATCCAAGTTCGGCCACACAGTGTGTATATTTACACGAAACCATTCGAGCTGTTTTTACCCCCTCATAACTTTGCTCCTCTTGATCATAATATAATGAAACATAAGGTCTCCCCATAGAGGTGACCTCACAGGCTTAATTTAAAAGTTCTACCGGAAGAGTTTCCCGAGATATTAAGGTGTGAAAAGCTCATATTTTAGTACATATTCAGTCACTCATCAATATTATTGGGCACTTCCAGTAAAGCTAGAGAGCTGAAACTTGGTACACAGGGAGGTTTGGTGTGAAATTAACCAGAAAAATCTGAAAACGGGCACTTTCCTCCTAGGAGGGACCTGGGTGCCCCTTCTTTGTATGGGGCACTTCCTGCATAGCTAGAAAGATGAATTTGGTACACAGGTAGGTCCTGATGGAAAATTACCAAAAATGATTTTTAAACGGACACTTTTCACCTTGGGGGACTAGGGTTCCCCTTCTTTGTATAGGGCACTTCCAGTATAGCTAGAAAGCTGAAATTTGGTACACAGGTAGGTCTTGATGAGAAATTAACGAAAATGATTTTTTAAGGGGCACTTTTCATCGGGGGGGGGGGGGGTGGGGACAATCACGCCCCTTCTTTGTTTGGGGCACTTCCAGTATAGCTAGAAAGCTTAAATTTCGTACACAGGTAGGTCCTAGTCAGAAATTAACAAAAATAATTTTTAGACGGGCATTTTTCACCTGGGGGGTCTAGGGTTCCCCTTTTTTGTATGGGGCACTTCCAGTATAGCTAGAAAGCTGAAATTTCGTACACAAGTAGTACCGATAAGCAATACATATACATTAATATTTATACAAAAACAACTTAGGAAAAAGAAGTGAGATCCGCACAAAAACACAATTGTGAAAATAAGGCCAAGTTCCTATCCAAAATATTTCGGCCATAAAAAGTACTGAGATTAAAATAAGGACCAAGTTCTTGATAGGTACAATTCCATCTCATTTCTGGGCAACCTATAAGCTTGGCAATATATTTCCAAGAATTCTTTGACGCGCACAATGACAAGCTTGTTGATTTAAATGGATATCGACTTCATAGATCCGATCGCAAAGGTAATGGTGGTTTTGTGACAATCTATATCAAAAATAACATTTCCTCTAAGCTTATAAGAACCTTTAACGCGGAAAATGATATTGAATTCATTTTCGTTGAATTGAATTCTTGTTTTAACAAATCGTTACTGGAATGCGTATACAGACCCAACAAAAATATTAAGCTAGATTCGCTTGTTGCTGAATTGGAATATCGAACTGTTGGCTATTCAAATATTATCATATGTGGCGATTTTAATTCAAACCTGTTTACAAGCATGGGGTCAAATATTTGCTTCGCTATGACAGCTCTAAACTTATTCTCGGTAAATAGCTCGAGACCAACAAATTTTACTGCAAACAACTCCACATTGTTGGATCTTTTCTTTCTAGCCGAAAACCACAAGATAATTCATTACGACCAGTTAGCAGTACCGATTTTTTCAAAGCACGATTTTATCTTTATGAGCTACGATTTTGAATTTATGCAATAAATTGAAATATTCACTTTTCGTGATTTTAACAATATAAATTTAATATCACTGGAGGAAGACCTAAACAACATAAATTGGGATGAAGTATATTTTATACCATCTACTAGTGAGAAAGTAAACTTTCTAAACGGTCAACTTCTTCACTTGTTTAACAAACGTTGCGCTAGAATGCAAAAGTATTCAAGGCAGGAGATTCCATGGTTTACTATGGAAACAAAATTATTAATTGAACGTCGTGATAAATTATATAAGCGCTGGAAATGCTACAAAACTAACTAGTTAAAAAATGATTTTCGAGCGGCTAGAAGAGTTGTATCAAAAATAAGCCACGATAAATCAACATACTATGGTACAAAATTCCGCACTGCAGTAAATACAAAACAAAAGTGGAAACAAATTCGTAATATAGGCATAATTGGTGCCCGTGCAAATACAACAACAAATGTTATAAATGTTGATAAACTAAATTCCTCTTTTGCAAATATTCCCAAACCATCTGTTCAACTCGATTTTTATGATCAAAGCTCTTTTCATCAAATTTGGTTTCCAATGTTTCACCATTCTCGATGCTGTTGAAGGCTTTCGAGCGGTTAAATCCAATGCAGTTGGTGTAGACGATATACACCCGCGCTTTATAAAACTAATACTACCATGGATAATACATTATGCCAATCATATATTCAACTCTGTTGTTACTACTTGCATTTACCCAACTGGTTGAAAACTTGCTAAAGTTATTCCAGTGCAAAAAAATGATATGGAGTACCGCCCAATATCCATCCTGCCGTACCTGTCAAAGGTGCTTGAACGTCTAGTACATAACCAGATTTATAAGTACATTCTTGACTACAA